>OY804576.1:48308295-49720892 GCA_963680875.1 Bathymodiolus brooksi | reverse complement strand
TCACTCACTCACTCACTCACTCACTCACTCACTCACTCACTCACTCACTCACTCACTCACTCACTCACTCACTCACTCACTCACTCACTCACTCACTCACTCACTCACTCACTCACTCCTCACTCACTCACTCACTCACTCACTCACTCACTCACTCACTCACTCACTCACTCACTCACTCACTCACTCACTCACTCACTCCACTCACTCACCCACCCACTCACTCACTCACTCACTCACTCACTCACTCACTCACTCACTCACTCACTCACTCACTCACATCACTCACTCACTCACTCACTCACTCACTCACTCACTCACTCACTCACTCACTCACTCACTCACTCACTCACTCACTCACTCACTCACTCACTCACTCACTCACTCACTCACTCACTCACTCACTCACTCACTCACTCACTCACTCACTCACTCACTCACTCATCACTCACTCACTCACTCACTCACTCACTCACTCACTCACTCACTCACTCACTCACTCACTCACTCCTCGCTCGCTCTCTCGCTCGCTCGCTCGCTCGCTCACTCACTCACTCACTCACTCACTCACTCACTCACTCACTCACTCACTCACTCACTCACTCACTCACTCACTCACTCACTCACTCACTCACTCACTCCACTCCCTCCTCCCTCCCTCCCTCCTCCCTCACCTCCCTCCCTCCCTCCTCCCTCCCTCCCTCCCTCCCTCCCTCCCTCCCTCCCTCCCTCCCTCCCTCCCTCCCTCCCTCCCTCCCCCTCCCACCCTCCCTCCCTCCCTCCCTACCCTCCTCCTCCCTCCCTCCCTCCCTCCCTCCCTCCCTCCTCGCTCCCTCCCTCGCTCCCTCCCTCCCTCCCTCACTCACTCACTCACTCACTCACTCACTCACTCACTCACTCACTCACTCACTCACTCACTCACTCACTCACTCACTCACTCACTCACTCACTCACTCACTCACTCACTCACTCACTCACTCACTCACTCACTCACTCACTCACTCACTCACTCACTCCTCACTCACTCACTCACTCACTCACTCACTCACTCACTCACTCACTCGCTCGCTCGCTCGCTCGCTCGCTCACTCACTCACTCACTCACTCACTCACTCACTCACTCACTCACTCACTCACTCACTCACTCACTCACTCACTCACTCACTCACTCACTCACTCACTCACTCACTCACTCACTCACTCACTCACTCACTCACTCACTCACTCACTCACTCACTCACTCACTCACTCACTCACTCACTCACTCACTCACTCACTCACTCACTCACTCACTCACTCACTCACTCACTCACTCACTCACTCACTCACTCACTCACTCACTCACTCACTCACTCACTCACTCACTCACTCACTCACTCACTCACTCACTCACTCACTCACTCACTCACTCACTCACTCACTCACTCACTCACTCACTCACTCACTCACTCACTCACTCACTCACTCACTCACTCACTCACTCACTCACTCACTCACTCACTCACTCACTCACTCACTCACTCACTCACTCACTCACTCACTCACTCACTCACTCACTCACTCACTCACTCACTCACTCACTCACTCACTCACTCACTCACTCACTCACTCACTCACTCACTCACTCACTCACTCACTCACTCACTCACTCACTCACTCACTCACTCACTCACTCACTCACTCACTCACTCACTCACTCACTCACTCACTCACTCACTCACTCACTCACTCACTCACTCACTCGCTCGCTCGCTCGCTCACTCACTCACTCACTCACTCACTCACTCACTCACTCACTCACTCACTCACTCACTCACTCACTCACTCACTCACTCACTCACTCACTCACTCACTCACTCACTCACTCACTCACTCACTCACTCACTCACTCACTCACTCACTCACTCACTCACTCACTCACTCACTCACTCACTCACTCACTCACTCACTCACTCACTCACTCACTCACTCACTCACTCACTCACTCACTCACTCACTCACTCACTCACTCACTCACTCACTCACTCACTCACTCACTCACTCACTCACTCACTCACTCACTCACTCACTCACTCACTCACTCACTCACTCACTCACTCACTCACTCACTCACTCACTCACTCGCTCGCTCTCTCGCTCGCTCGCTCGCTCGCTCGCTCGCTCACTCACTCACTCACTCACTCACTCACTCACTCACTCACTCACTCACTCACTCACTCACTCACTCACTCACTCACTCACTCACTCACTCACTCACTCACTCACTCACTCACTCACTCACTCACTCACTCACTCACTCACTCACTCACTCACTCACTCACTCACTCACTCACTCACTCACTCACTCACTCACTCACTCACTCACTCACTCACTCACTCACTCACTCACTCACTCACTCACTCACTCACTCACTCACTCACTCACTCACTCACTCACTCACTCACTCACTCACTCACTCACTCACTCACTCACTCACTCACTCACTCACTCACTCACTCACTCACTCACTCACTCACTCACTCACTCACTCACTCACTCACTCACTCACTCACTCACCTTTTATGAATTGATAAATAAATGCATTTTGGAGTCATAAAAGTAAAGATTTCGAGTAAAACACGAAATAACGTACACAATAGCAAATAAACAACTGCCAATGTAAATATCTATGATTATTAACCTAACACGTTTTTTATCTTACTAATTGCTTGCTAAAAGGCTTTTCTTGAATTTTAAATTTATTGGGGAATTTCCTCATTTAAAAAAACCCAATTATCATCTCATATTATAGTTAACAATCATAGGTAACTTCCCCTTTTAGTTACATTCTACATAAAATGTTATATAGGGGGTAAGGGTTATGTCGTTTAACGCCACTTTCACCAATATTTCAATCATATCGTGGCGGTCAGTTTCGTTCGTGGAGGAAACCGCAGAAAACCACCGACCTGCCGAAATCACTGACAAACTTTATCACATAATGTTGTATCGAGTACACCTCGCCTGCGCGGGATTCGAACTGACAACGTTAGTGGCTATTGACACGCACTGATGGCATATGTAGTTGTAAATCCAACTACCATACGGTCACGACCACGAAGGTCAATAAAATGTTATATAAATTATACTGCTATGTAATATATGTAGATATTGGGCCCCACACTCAACACAGAAGACTGATGTTGATGTTAAATACTCCGGAAGGAGTAAACTTTTCTATACATTTTTTACAACAGAGCATTCTAGTATTAAGCAAAAACGTGTTTGTTTAAAGACAGTCATTTTTAATTTAATATCTTAGTACACTATACGTATAAATCTCGCTTCTAATTGACATAGAAAATTTGCTTTCTGCCACCATAATGCCAAGCCATGTGTAAATCGTGACGTCAATAATGACGGACCATAGCATAATAGACTATGAACAGAGAAGCCTTTGTCATTGATTGCATCTATCCAATGACGAAAATATGCAGTTGTGTGCATGCAGAAAGCATATGTAAGACGTACGTGCTTACCAGAGAAGCAACAAATCCCAATTTAATGGTCTTTGATTTGACCCGATTGGGACTCGAACCTACCATCTACCGCACTCAAGGCGAGCACGTTAACCTTTACACCACTGATCAATGTAGGTTAGCTACGCCCTTTGATACACGGTCATGCTTTCATATAAGTTCTTATTACCTGAGCACCCCCTTCGAGAGGGTATCTCAAATCCGCGAACGTGATGGGTAGCTCTCATGCGCGGATCCAGGATTTTACGTTTGGAGTGCGCACTTCTTGGTGAGGGATCTGGGGACTGTCTAGAACCCCAGTGGGTCCAGGGCAGCTCCCGGTG
Source organism: Bathymodiolus brooksi (assembly GCA_963680875.1). Classification (NCBI taxonomy): domain Eukaryota; kingdom Metazoa; phylum Mollusca; class Bivalvia; order Mytilida; family Modiolidae; genus Bathymodiolus; species Bathymodiolus brooksi. The sequence goes on along the minus strand of OY804576.1, from coordinate 49,717,050 downwards.
GTCGGACCGGTGGGGTTAAGCCCCCCTGAAGCTCCTGGGAATTAGAAAATATAGGACCTCTTTTCTGAACCGAAATTGATTAAAATTGTACCATGTGAGGTATGACGCTTCACATCGAAGGTATACGTACAATGAAGTATGCTATTTTACTCATGACGTAAGGCCTTGTTACGACTTCAATATGAAGAACAGCAATCAAAGGCTGTTGCTTGTTCCAGGAAAATATGTGTGATTTTGTTCAATGCACATTACCCTATATCCCTTCGCTCGAAAGAGAAAGAACTAATTCGTATGTTTGAAATAGTATTAGGAAGGGGGAAATGGACATGTCTCAAACAGAATGGAAAAGAACAGGTGAAAAATATTCACAATTTAACGCCGCATGTATGACTTTCAGAAAACTGTGATGTCTGCTTTAAAATTGATCAATAATTGGTATTATTACATAATGACTGTACATATTCGTACTTTAGCTAAATAAAGTCTAGACGTCAATAAATAATGGTATTCATCAGCTGAATGTGATATTCACCGGGTGACGTTATAAGCCTTATAGTATATGTAATTAAACAATTACAGGCTTTTGTATCAGTGAATATTATAGTGTTAACTGGTTGTTTCTGTATTGGCCCTGGTATAGATTCGAGGTCAGCTGTATTGGCCAATTGACCCTGGCAGTGGGTCAATATAGCCTTTCCGGCCCCGGGCCAATACGGACCAAAGCTGTATTGGCCCGGGGCCGAAAAGCTGTATAGATATTAAGCTGGGCAGACCTACTGTATGATACAACGTATTAGGGCTGTTTTAATCATATTATTTAATAAGAGTTTTTATTGACCTGCAAAACCAATATTATTTTACAGGTCAGTAAAAACTCATATTCACTTCTAAAAACGTCTGTTATTGTATAGACATAGGGAAGATTTATATATTACATGTACAAACAAATAGATCACGAAATAAAAAAATATAAAAAAAATGACCAAACCGAAACTATATTATGCACATATAACCAGAAGACATACACATTGTTATATAAATTCCTCAACGCAATATAAAGGTATGTATACATCCTGCAGTTATCCTAGTTTATTTGCCAGACAATGGATTTATAAGCATCATGATCTGGAACTGGGCAGCAAAGACATGTACGAATATTCAATGCAATGGAGAGATGAGTTGAAAGAACAAAGTGTTAATATCACGTATTTAACATCAAGCGATTGTCAGTCCAGTCACGCCAATGCTTTTTCTTTCTTTTAGGGGGCGCACGCCGGATTCACCCCCACCTGGATCCGCGCCTGGCTCTGTGGGTTGAGCCCTCAAACCATTCCCTAATACTGCAAACTGAACATGCAGTGAATAAACTTTATATATAACCTGCCCTGGTGTTCGCTCGGGGGTTCATGTAACTACAAAGTAGGAAAAAACAATATGACATGTATATATTCAACAAAAAGAAGACATCTTTATTACCCGAATAAATAGTTCGGTTTTGTATTAATTTTATTGTTTTAGACCCCCCTTCAAATCCTTTTTTTATCTTGCTGGTCAAGCAGTGATTTGCAAATACAACCCTTCTTTGCTTGGCAAGATCATATTAAAATACTTGTTGTTTGCAATACGATTCGCATCAATACATTTAAATATTCTGATAAATGATCTTAGTTTTCAATCCTATATAAACGTGTTTTGAAGGTAAGAATTGTTATTCATGAAATAGACCAATAGAATCGTATATACAGAAATATTTCAGAATGGAGTTGGTTTGTTTCCTAATTTTAAGTTTCCAATTATTTGTAGGTTTAGACGGTAAGCTTGGATTTATTTTGTTTTTCTTCTTTTATATATATATTTATTTATTTATTTATTTGTTTATTTATTTATTTATTTGTTTATTTATTTTCCTGCTGAGAAGTATGTGTTACTCATGATATTTTGTTTCTGATAACCTTTGTTAGTTAATACAATGGTATGCATACAATTAATTAAAGTACATTACATAATAACAAAACAGCTATATACAATATTTACAACAAGAGAGTAGAGAGAGATAGTTACATTTTTCAGACAAGAGGACAGATATTTTTATCTATAAATCTAATAAAACTGTATACTTCATCAATGCGCCAACATACAATTTCCGTCATCTCAAACATAATTTTGATCACATGAAGTAATAATCAAATCACTTAATTCTTAACAAAAATCTCTTCATCTTAAAGCAATTAATGAAAGAATAGAGTTCAACTGATTCATTTGCTTTTTACAAACATGGCAAAGCTTTCGCTTGGCTTTACAGTTTTTGTATACTACACTGAAATGTGCACTGGGAATGAATTATTATTATTATTCTTTTTTGGTTTTCAGCTCAATAAATGAAGGTTTCGTAAACATACTCTTCAAATGACTTAATTCCCATCTGTTTAAATATTAGCTCGCATCGTGGTAGAATAACATATTTTTTAAATCATATTATTACGAGACTAATGATTAATTTTTAATACGCAATTTATGTACAGAATAGGTGTCTGGTTACATTGAGAAGAAATAAAATTTATATAAAATTGATTAAATGTTTGTTTGGTCCAGAGAACAGTAAAATTAAACGCAAAACAAATATTAATACAAAACAACGATGACATACCAAACCCAATATCTTCCAAACAGTGCTCCTAAATTATAGGAGGAATATTTAGTATTCTTGAATGCTGGCCTTATATGATTACACTTATTTCATATTTTGGTTGTATGGTTTCGGTAAAAGGCATACGTTTTCCAACAAAGCTTGCCGTTCCATTAGCTAACCAACAGTAAAGTAGTGAAAAACAAAGACCAACAGCAGAGTCATTCATGTACGAAATATCTTGAAAAGATAGTCTTAGAAGTGTTATTTATTTTATCGATCTTAATCGATTGATTGATTGATGTTTAACACCAACTTTAATAGCATTCCAGCTATATGGTGGCTTATCGATCTTAACATACCACGTTTATGTTGCTTGAAAATATGTTCATCTTCTCGATCATACCTATTATCTCAAAAAGTGGGTATCCCTCGTCGGAGAAATAATGGCCCTATTTCTATACACAGGAACTCCTTTTTGCATACCAGTAACCAATATTCGTTTTATATGTCAGGATATTTGATAGACATAGCATATCTATTTGCATTCTTTGCAAATTAAATGTTTTTTTTTTACCTTGAGCATATTTTATTTGCTTAAATTACACAAGATACTAAGAAAGTTATCTAGATAGATACAAAAGCAAAACATGAGAATAAAAAGATCAAAGCTAATGATGATTATTATTTTTGTTGATGGTGGAAGTTTGGATCCCAACATTAGATATTACTCTATATTTAATGCTTGGTCGCCATATCGATATTTATGCAAGCAGACAAATACTTTACAACGAGGTATTTAATTGATTATGCTGATACGAACCCTATAATGGGAAACCCCTTTGAATTTTAGAGAAATGTTGTTTTGCGTCTTCGCATGACCTAACATGTTAATTATCTGACGACGTGAGCTAAATGCATCTTATATTTCTGTTCGTGATTTAAAACAGAAACATGTACAGACAAATCAAATTTACTTTTTTAAATAATAACATACGTGTTATTTGAAAAACAAGAAATACAGGTGATTTTTTTTCTTTTTTTAAAGTCTAAGATTTAAACCAATCGCTTTACATGATGAAATTGTTTTTATTATAAACGCAAATGTCTGCAGATTTCGTCTTGCTTTAATTATCACAATAATAGACATAAACTGCTACAAAATATAGCTAAAATATCAAATAAATAATGCTAGGTCGATTGAATTTGATCATGTTTTAGCTTGAATATGTATTAACATTTGTAACAATGGAAATATAGATCCTGGCTTGGGATAGAAACGAAAGTTGGGCTGAGTTGATATATCTGTTTATTGGATACCAGCCCGCCTCTCAATTTGGAAACAAAAATCACAATGGTTTATTTATAAACACCATTTACATATTCCACAATGAATACACAAATTCGTATTTATATTTTTGGAGAATCAAGGAGTTTCAGTATGATGTATTAGTGATAGTATATATGTTCCCAGTCGTTCCAGTACTAGGTACTATTTTAAGCACCCTTAAGACGTACCCTCAAATCTTTAGTACCGCCACGATATAAAAATGAAATATTGTTGAAAGTGGCGTTAAACATCATAACCATAACTCCTTAAATCTTTAACAAATGTATTTGGGTTTCAATATACAATGTGGTACTTATATTATAGCTCTTTCTTCCCGAGGCAAGGTTCTTCTGTCCACATTTGTCCATCGGGTCATTGTTTTATAGCATCATCTGCCCGAGACAAGGGTCTTGTGTCCAAAATTATCCATCGGGTCATTGTTTTATAGCATTATCTGCCCGAGGCAAGGGTCTTGTGTCCACAATTGTCCATCGGGTTATTGTTTTATAGCATTATCTGCCCGATGCAAGGGTCCGTTGTCCACAATTGTCCAAGGGGTCATTGTTTCATAAATCGTGACGTCAATAATGACGGACCATGGCGTAATAGACTATGAACAGAGTAGCCTTTGTCATTGATTGCATCTATCCAATGACGAAAATATGCAGTTGTGTGCATGCAGAAAGCATATGTAAGACGTACGTGCTTACCGGAGAAGCAACAAATCCCAATTTAATGGTCTTTGATTTGACCCGATTAGGACTCGAACCTACCATCTACCACACTCAAAGCGAGCACGTTAACCTTTACACCACTGATCGATGTAGGTTGGATACTCCCTTTGATACACGATCATGCTTTCATATAAGTTCTTATTACCTGAGCACCCCCTTCGAGAGGGCATCTCAAATCCGCGAACGTGATGGGTAGATCTGTGGGTTGAGCACTCAAAGCATTCCCTAATACTGCAAACTGAACATGCAGTGAAGAAACTTTATCTATAACCTGCCCTGGTGTTCGCTCGGGGGTTCATGTGACTACAAAGTAGGAAAAAACAATATGACATGTATATATTCGACAAAAAGAAGACATGTTTGTTACCCGAATAAATAGTTCGGTTTTCTCTTATTTTTATTGTTTTAGACCTTCCTTCAAATACTTTTTCTATTTTGCAAATACACCCCATTTTTGTTTGGCAAGGTCATATTAAAATACTTATTGTTTGCAATACGATTATCTCAACCTTCTATATTGTTTTATTACAATGTATTATTTGACAAATAAACGTGTTGTGAGATGTTACTCGATCAAGAAGTTAAATATTGCTATTCTTGAAATAGACCAATAGAATCATATGTGCAGAAATATTTCAGAATGGAGTTGGTTTGTTTCCTGATTTTAAGTTTTCAACTTTTTATAGGTTTAGACGTTAAGTCATTTATTTGTTTTTCTTCTTTTTTACTTCTTTTTTTTTATTTTACTTTTTTTCTTGTTTACATATTATCTCAGAGGTATTCGATTCTCATGATATTTTATTTCTGGTAACCCTTGTTTGTTAATACAATGACATACAAATAATAAATTAGAGTACAACAATACATAATAACAAAGCAGTTATATACAATATGTACAACAAGAGAGAGAGAGTTACATTTTTCAGCCATAAGAACAAACATTTTTATTTATAAAACTAATAAAAGTGCGTATTTTTTTTATTTTTTTTTTGTTCAGATTCATCAATTTGACAACATACTATTTCCGTCATCTAAGACATAGTTTTGATCACATGAAGTCATAATCAATGCACTTAATTCTTTTTGCATACCAGTAACCAATATTCGTTTTATATGTCACGATATTTGATAGACATAGCATATCTATGTGCATTCTTTGCAAATTAGATGGGTTTTTTTTTTACCTTAAGCGTATTTTATTTGCTTAAATTATACAAAAATATATGAAGCATGCTTATACAAGATACTAAGAAAGTTATCTAGATAGATACAAAAACAAAACATGAGAATAAAAAGATCAAAGCTAATGATCATTATGATTTTTGTTGATGGTGGAAGTTTGGATCCCAACACTAGATATTACTCTATATTTAACGCTTGGTCGCCATATCGATATTTATGCAAGCAGACAAATACTTTACAACGAGGTATTTGTTTTATTCTGCTGATACGAACTCTATAATGGGAAACGCCCATGAATTTTCGAGAAATGTGTTTTTGCGTCTTCACATGACATAACATGTTAATTATCTGACGACGTCTAAATGCATATTATATTTCTTTTAGTGATTTAAAGCGGAAACATGTACAGACAAATCAAATTTACTTATTTAAATTATAACATACGTGTTATTTGAAAAACAAGAAACACAGGTGATATTTTTTTTATTTGTTTTAATATCTTGCTTCATTTATCACAATAATAGACATAAACTGCTACAAAATATAGCTAAAGTATAAAATAAATAATGCTAGGTCGATTGAATTTGATCCTGTTTTAGCTTGCATATGTATTAACATTTGTAACTATGGAAATATAGATCCTGCTTGGGACAGAAACGAAAGTTGGGCTGGGTTAATATAGCTGTTGTTCCATAAGTGGTTAGCGGAACGTTTTAATTTCGAAGACGCTTGAATTGTTAACGTTGGGTACAAGGACACGTCACTTAAATGAATTTGTTGTGTTCCTGTGTATTGTACATTATGGTTTTGATCTTTTACCCTTTTATCCAGATTTTTATTATTGGTCATAAAGGGAAAACAAATTTCCCAGAACAAAAATTCTGCTTCAGAGTCCATTTTTTTTCAGTTACAAAAACATAGCATCGAAATCTTTTTATAAGAGTTAAATACACCCTTTTCCCCTATAGTACTAATGTTCATATAAGAAATGAAATGTGATACACGTATGCACCGTTAGGAATTTAATTAATAACCTAATATCCCTGTCGTTCTGTAGTCAACTGTCCAAGCCAAATGGTTTTAAGTATAAGATACAGGAGTTAGGGTTATGATATTTTTAAAAAAAGTAGTTTATCTAACTTTATTATATGAATAGGAAAATTCTGTAAACTCGTTCTCAAACAAAACTGTTCTCACGACTTTATTTATTTAAAAAATTATAACATTATTGTACAAGTTAGATAAACTACTATTGAAACAAAAGAAGTTGCACGTATTGCGGGATATTCAACACGGGCCGCTTCTTTTTTTTTTGAATAGTACTGTATCTTATACTTAAAACCATTTCGCTTGAACAGTTGACTACAGTACGGCAGGGATATTAGGTTATTAATTAAATTCCTAACGGTGTATACGTGTATCACATTTCATTTCTTATATGAGCATTAATATTATAGGGGAAAAGGGTGTATTTAACTCTTATTAAAAGATTTCGATGTAATATTTTTGTAACTGAAAAAAAAATGCACTCTGAAGCAGAATTTTTGTTCTGGGAATTTGTTTTCCCTTTATGACCAATAATAAAAATCTGGGTAAAAGGGTAAAAAATCTAAACCATAGTGTACAATACACAGGAACACAACAAATTCATTTATACCTTTAGGCAGTAATATAAAATGTTCAACAAAAAAAAACTGAAACAGAACAAGTAATAATAAAAAAAAAACTTGTAACAATGAACAAATGGAATTTCTGTGTGTATAGATACCTTTTCAAGTAGCATAGTTGGTACTTTATATCATTGAAAGGGGAGCTTATTCAAAATAAATCCCAAAATGGCTAACGATAAAAAAGAAAAATAGCAATAATAAATTTATGTTTGTAATAAACAATCCAAAAGGAACACATTTATGATTATTTTCCAAACTTTTCCAACAAAAAATATTCTTTATCTGTATGATATATCCAGTTTAAAGAAAGAAAAAACTTAACTGACATCCCTGCAATATTTAACTCAGTAGTCCGTTAGGGGTCTTCGTGGACGTGATCGTTTGGTAGTTGGATTTACAACTCCCTATGCAATCAGTACCTATCACCACTAACGTTATGAGTTCGAATCTCGCCAAGGGAAACAACAGTATGTGATACATTTTGCCAGCGAATTGTGGCAGATCCGTGGTTTTCTCTGTGCACTCCGTTTTCCTCCACCAATAAAACTGACCCCCACGATATAACTGAAATTTGTTGAAAGTAGTGTTAAACACCAAACCCAGTAGTCCGTACGTTTCCAATCGTGTAGTTTACATTTTATTTATGTTTTTTTTTATTGTATAGAACGCTGGGTTTTATGCAAATTCCGATTTTTTCATAGCATTTCTGAAATTGTAATTCAAATCGTTTGACTGTTCATTTCAATAACATGCAGCTAACTTAAGTTATAAATAACGTTTTTACCTGCATTAGAATGGAATAAACCCACAAACCAATATGTGGTATATATACTACAATGAAATAAATTTGATAATTGGGATAGTATAGTGGTGCGCGAATAGGTCAACAGATAAGAAAAGTTTGTTTGTAGATGCCAAAAGAGTTATCGGAAGTCATAAGTCGAAGACGGGCAGGCAATGCAATGGCCAATCGAAAAAGGAAAAAATGATAAACAGTGGTCTAAAAAAAAGCTACACAGAAAACTGATGATTGAGCAGCACGAATCCCACTTAAAACCCAGACGGAATTCTGTCGGGGACAATTTGAGTTTTTAGTTTTACATTGTATAGCAGTACCAGGCTTTGTATCATGATCCGTCAGTCTGATTGTACAAACTATTTGAGTGCTACAAAAATCTGTCGAAAATAATTTAAAATAGTAAGAAACAGCGAATTTTCTTTATTTAACTATTTATTATGCCATTCATAATACATCTGCTCAAAATCTTTCCAAAATAAATGCTATGATTAATCCGTTTGTTTTCGAATCTTTAACAGTTAATAACACTACACGAAGAAGGAATATATTATATGTATAATTTTGTACCAAATAATTTTAAAGAGTATGATTTAGATTTGAAGATTACTTCAATATAGATAGACCTAGATATATTCATTCAAAATTTTGTATTTGGAGACGGTGTCTTTATCATTCTATTTTGTTCACTTAGAGGTAGTATTTCTCAAAATACAGGTACTTTAAAATGTTGAAATAAAGTTCATCAATATTGCAGTGTGAGTAACCAAACATCATGTACACCTTGCATAGGCTACACCAAGGCACATGCCGATATGGCCTGTAAACGTCCATTGTGTTTCTTAATATGTTCATAATAAAAACTCTTTTCTTATGACTTTAAGACTTTTACTTTTATTTTACATATACTCATCAACTAAATCTATACTTCTAACTGTTAACAGGTAATACCACCCCGCACTGTACTAGTTAAACCTTCAATGTTTTCACTGTCCAAGTTTGTGCCGTCATTAGGTTAACGTTAGATACAAGCGTCTTTGTGATTCAAACGCACATGTAACCACTTATGGAACAGCAGCGTCACCACACGGGAGAAGCGGTGAATGATCCCTATTGTCCATCGGGTCATTGTTTTATAACATTATCTGCCCGAGGCAAGGGTCTGGTGTCCACAATTGTCCACGGGGTCATTGCTTCATAGCATTATCTTCCCGAGGCAAGGGTCCTGTGTCCACGATAGTCCATGAGGTCATTTTCCGAGACAATGGTTATTTATCCAGAATTGTTCGTGTGGTCCTTTCCTTAATATAACACTATCCTCCTGGTGAAGGGGTTCGGTGTTCTACATTTTATTGGGTACTTGATATATATAATATCATCTTCCTGAGGCAAGAAGGGGTCGTCGTGGTTGTAATCGTATGGTAGTTAGATTTACAACTACCTGTGCAACCAGTGCTTCTCACCACCAAAGTTGTTAGTGTGAGTTCGAATACCGTTTATTACGAAGTGTACTCGATACAACATTATGTGATGAAGTTTGTTAGTGACTTGCGACATTGTGGTTTTCGCCTGGTACTCGGTTTCCTCCACCAATAAAACTGACCGCCACGATATAACTGAAATATTGTTGAAAGTGGCTTTAAGCACCGCAAACCAAACCATTCTGAGGCGAAAGCTCTGTGTCCACAGTTGTCAATGGGATCCTCAATATAGTTATCATCAACTTTCCTTTTTTACGTAATCATAATTCTTGCTTTCAATACCAAAAACAAAACCTTATTTATTAGATATTATGTATCATTTCCCTAAACATAATTAACGACTCACGTATTTTCTATTTAATGACAAATTAAATGTTCAAACATTAAAATGAGGATTGGGTTTCAATCTGTAAACATATTTATGCTTATTTTAGATAAAGATAATTAAAAAGATTTCTAGTATGAAATACGAATTTAAATGTGTAAAGTACATCCGTGTACCTATTTTTTACATGGAAATGTCATAATTTGCGATCTCCTGAGTATTGGTGATGGTTCCTAGAGCTGTCCAGCCAGTCCTCATGTGGATGATCGATGAAGCTCTCACTAGGTATGGAAGATGGGGGTGTTCTCACGTTATAATACAAAGGGCCTGCCATTGGACGATAGTGAGAAACGTGTTTGGAGTATCACGCTACCTGCACCTTTAAGATATCTTTTGTAGCTTTCGAAAAAGAGCAGACGAATTGTAATATTTTTTTCCGTCCGTAATTAACTATACATACACTGATTATTTTACATCTTGTTACAACACAAATTTACTACATTGGTTATTTTACATTTTTTACAACACAATGTTGTTAGACAGTCTGTTTTACATCTTGTTACAGCACAAAGTTCTTACACTAGATATTTACATCTTGTTACGTCACAAAGTGCTTACACTAACTATTTACATCTTGTTACAGCACAAAGCTCTTACACTAGCTATTTACATCTTGCTACGTCACAAAGTTCTTACACTAGTTATTGACATCTTGTTACAGCACAAAGTTCTTACACTAGCTATTTACATCTTGATACAGCACAAAGTTCTTACACTAGCTATTTACATCTTGTTACAGCACAAAGTTCTTACACTAGCTATTTACATCTTGCTACGTCACAAAGTTCTTACACTAGCTATTTACATCTTGTTACAGCACAAAGTTCTTACACTAGCTATTTACATATTGTTACGTCACAAAGTTCTTACACTAGCTATTAACATCTTGCTACAGCACAAAGTGCTTACACTAGCTATTTACATCTTGGTACGTCACAAGGTTATTACACTAGCTATTTACATCTTGTTACGTCACAAAGTTCTTACACTAGCTATTTACATCTTGTTACGTCACAAAGTTCTTACACTAGCTATTTACATCTTGTTACGTCACAAAGTTCTTACACTAGCTATTTGCATCTTGTTACGTCACAAAGTTCTTACACTAGCTATTTACATCTTGTTACGTCACAAAGTTCTTGCACTAGCTATTTACATCTTGTTACAGCACAAAGTTCTTACACTAGATATTTATATCTTGTTACGTCACAAAGTTCTTACACTAGTTATTTACATCTTGTTACAGCACAAATTTCTTACACTAGCTATTTACATCTTGTTACAGCACAAAGTTCTTACACTAGCTATTTACATCTTGTTACGTCACAAAGTTCTTACACTAGCTATTTACATCTTGTTACGTCACAAAGTTCTTACACTAGCTATTTACATCTTGTTACGTCACAAAGTTCTTACACTAGCTTTTTACATCTTGTTACAGCACAAAGTTCTTACACTAGCTATTTACATCTTGTTACGTCACAAAGTTCTTACACTAGCTATTTACATTTTGTTACGTCACAAAGTTCTTACACTAGCTATTTACATCTTGTTACGTCACAAAGTTCTTACACTAGCTATTTACATCTTGTTACGTCACAAAGCTCTTACACTAGCTATTTGCATCTTGTTGTGTCACAAAGTTCTTACACTAGCTATTTACATCTTGTTACAGCAAACAGTTGTATTACTGGTACTTACCTCTGTGATGATGAAATATGGTGTTGCCCTGATGGCTACATATGCGCTGGATCAGGATCATGCCGGTCTATAGCGTAAGTTAATTAATCAAATGAAAAACAGAATAGACCACACTGTCCGAACATTCCAAAATCCAATAGAAAAATCGTAGAAAGAGGCAAAATCGATACCCCTACCACACAAATACATGACTGTTCACTTTCCTGTCTTGGTACTAGGACTTCAATAAAAAAAAGAATAGGATAAACTAGTTTAGATTGGGTTAAACTAGTTTTATGGGCCTTTAATAATACTAAAAAGGACACTAGCAATCAGAAATGCAATTGTGTTGACATAGTTGACATATGTCTTTTGTATTTTATCAAAAGGAAATAATCTAAGGCCGCTACAAAACAATAATAAACATTGAGTGCGACCTTGTAAACAACCATACATGTAATAATATTAAAGATACATGTACGGAATGCATAATTAGACATATTTATTAAATGGGTGATATCGTCCTTCACTTATTGTATTAACAATCACATTATGGACCACGAAAGCAGTATTAACTATAAGGCATTTTGTTTATTATTTCCGAAATTCGATTGAAATATCATTATGTACATTCTTTGTTGCCTCATCGTGATAGCAAATCCTTCAAATCTATACAATGAGCAATCCGCTCCTTTCCTTATTCATGACTTATATCTGGGATTGTATCAAATAAGGGTAATAACAAAATTACCGAACTCCGAACAATCTTACAAAGGGAAAGTCAAAACTCATAATTATATAAACAGACAAAATCAGTCAACAACCGGAAAACTGTGAAAACCGTAATGACCCTTACTTGGTACAGACATTTCTAAAGAAATGGTTAGTTGAACCAGATTTTAAAGCGCCAAACCTCCCGCTTTAATTACGGCTCAAAGGTTCCGGCTGTCACTATAACAGTATTTATAACAATACTGAACAAAATAGGTAAAATAGTTGTCAAGAGTAACACGACTGGTGTCAGTAGTGGAGCAGGACCTGCTAGTCCTTTAGGAGGACCTCTGTTCACCTCAATTTTTAGTTTTCTGTGTAGTGCTTTGTAGATCATTGTCTTTTTGTCCTTTTTCCCTTGACCATTGTATTGCCTATCATTCGATTTACAGCTTCTGATTACCCATTTGGTATCTTCAAACTTTGCTCCGACAACTTTATTCGAAGCAATATTGACCGATCTTGGCAATATCCTTCACAACATGACCAAATTGTTATTGTATTTCTACAAATAGTAGCATAAGGTCATGTAGTTATATATAATACTGTTAGGTTATTATTAAAATAAGACAAAAGATTTATCTGAGATCCTATTTTGCCTAACTTGTCTTGTGACATTCTGTAGATATATAGTAGTGTCTACATCGTGTGCGATGTATTTACATTTATCTAAAATAATATCTGTTGTTATATTTACGCTATTTGTGTTTTTTTGCGTATAGTGGTGTCTAACACATATTGTGTTGTGTTTTTCTTTGTTTTTCTTCGTCTTATGTTGCCAGTTTCTTTGGATTGTACTTTTTTGATTGCCCGTTCGGTATTCTCTAATGTTTACTTCCTTATCGGAAAAATCAAATAAAGTAAGAAAAGTTTGATGATACCACTGAAGCAATCAGAAACCGTTAAATCAAAAGACAAACAATTCAATGGCCGAAAGAAAAGGGACAAAATGACAAACAATCATCTACAAAACTCTACACACAAAACTAAAGTTCCAGTATATTTTTGTCAATTTTAATCAAGAAATCGGATGTTGTATTGAATGATATTCAACAAAGCATTTGTTATTGCCGATATATCTTTATTATTTTTAGAACTATTGTTGGAGCTTGTATTGGCAGCCTGATTGGACTTGGTGTTTTCGTTAGTTGTATATATTTCTTGTGTTGCAAACGTAAGTATAATATATTTGTATGCTTAAAGGACATAATAGAGGTGGGGCAGTTGTGGCCCTGACCGTATGATATGTTGGATTTACAACTACCTGTGCATCCAGTGTCTATCACGGCGAGGGGTACTCGATGCAACATTATGTGATAAAGTTCGTCAGTTACTTGCGACAGGTCGGTGGTTTTTTTCGGTTTCCTCAATCAATACAACTGACCGCCACGATATAGCTGAAATATTTTTGAAAGTGGCGTTAAACACTATCAAACAAACAGACAACATAATGGATGAGTACGGTAACATGTTGCACATTCAACCTTTAATTGATTTACAATCATCATCGAAAAATGGATCCCACTTATGTTCAACAAGATTATTGAAAACTGTAAAGTATAAATAAATAATTAATATACGACACAAACATGGATATGGAAATTGTTATCGTCACTTAGTAATTTTCCAGCTATATCATAACTGTCAGATTTATTGTTGGAGTGGAAACGGACAAATTTAACGAACTGATCGATGAAATCTCTAATATTAAATAGGTACATGGAAACCTTAAGCATGATGTCGATATCATGCCTCGATCTCATGTCAGTGGTGTTTGGCTTGAAGTTAGATCTTTTCAATTATATAATGTGTAATGTGAGAAGGGAGGAGGATATAATTTCTTGGCCAACATCCAAAATCGAGTTTCCACTCGCATCTCTATAGGAGAAACAGTACCTACATCGTGTCTATTATTTTATGCATCAAAATTGTTTACTTGTCGGTCCGATGTCTATGATTGTCAAAAACGCTTCCGAAACATCTCATTTCAAGCCCCATCTGGCCTTTTTGTTAGAAATCTACGACTTGTTATTTTTGCCATTGTGTTGTATGTCCATCTTCGATTTACGGATTTTGATTACCCCTTTGGTATCTTCAAACTCTTCTGCTTACCACTCGGCCACCAAGTGATATTGCTAGTACAAATAAAACATCATTGTACGCAGAAACTGTACTGAATACAGCAATACTAACGTCCCAATAAAATAGTGTGTTTTCACCGAGTCTAATAAAGATATTGAAGGTAAAGTTCACTCCTTGTAAGTACTTGTATCTTATATCTAATAATCTTGGTTGTTGCCACGGAAGTATTTCGATATATGTTTTAATGTTTACATAAACCTTTTAAAAAAACGGGTTTCTGTATAAATTCGATGACGTGTTCGTTGTTTACATAAGACGGTGAAATGTAGATAGAATTCAAAAATATATAATACATTGTATTGCAATATTATGACATACACCCTACAATTATACAGTCTTTTTCATACATTTTATTTATTGATAATGATTTAAAACACATTTAAACCCTTTTGAATGAATCAAATATGTCGGGAAGAAATTCGCTCATAAAGTGATTGATTTGGTAAGAAAGCTTGAAATGTACTAATAATTGTTAATTCAAATAACATTAAATTTGATTGGTTAATTCATTTTAGCGTTCATTAATGCCAAACCGTACACAATTATGCCAATAACCTTCATTAAGGTCAATATCTAAAGACTTATTTGATAAAGACCAAAGGTCATAAATCTCATACATTATATTGTTTTAGAGAGTTAGGGTTATGGTGTTTAACTACACTTTCAACAATATTTCAGTTATTTTATGGTGGTAATATTGTTTTAGAGTTTTCAACAATATGTCAGTTATTTCATGGAGGTAATATTGTTTTAGAGTTTTCAACAATATCTCAGTTATTTCATGGCGGTAACATTGTTTTAGAATTTTAATAATGATTGTCCTACTTGAATATAATTTATCCCTTGTTCATTCAGGATAGGCCCACTGAAAGGGAGGTTAGGCAGAGCGGCGACCCGGGACCCATGAGTTTAATAAATGTGCCAGATCATTATAATTAAGAGTCCAGACAAATAAACAAGTAGAGAACTGTTTTCTAAATCACAATTCATCAATCCATATATTTTGACATGTATTAAATATGAAAAGGTACCCTACAATTATACAGTCTTTTTCATACATTTTATTTTTGACTACATTTGACTACACTTTCAACAATATTTCAGTTATTTCTAATTCACAATTCATCAATTCATTTTTGTTGTACTGATTCCTTGCTTATGACACACCATTGTGGACTTAGTTTGAGTATCATTATTTGTAGATTTGGAGGAGGGGGGGTTCATTTTGCCCTTGCACCCAAAAGTGCTCTTGGCGGCCCTGATTCAGGAATATCATTATATTTAAAAACATTTGTGACAAATCAAGGGGTTTTGAAAGACGAATATACTTCATGGGATAAATACTTGCACATATGAAATCTCCTCTTTCAATGATATTGTAATTCTTAAGATGTGATTTGTAGAGAAACAAAATGCTGTCACAGTGATTCAACCAGCCAACCAACCAGGGGTGTACACAACAGGACAGCAACAATACGGACAACCGCAGTACGGTCAACCAGCCCCAAGTAACGGATAACCATCCTATCCTCCACCACCATCTGAAGTCCAAAAACAGTGAACGAAACATCAATATGTTTGAACGTAGACATACATCGAAGACTTTCTTTTAATAGTAACCTAGTTTGTATTTCTTTCTGTGATATTTTTTAATTCATTAAAATTCTAATACATAAGATTAAATGTCATTTTGTTAAGGTGATACACAATTCATACAATCAATCTACCCACTTCAAATGTTGTAGATGACGTGAGCTCGGACACCTTGATGGTTGTATTTACAAGAGTACTTTATTTAATTTCTCGGAACCAACACCTCTAAAGAAATTAATTAGGAAATACTGACCCTTCCGAATCACCTTGTTTCACCAGCTGTTTTATGTGTTACGTTTTATGTGTTACGTTTTATGTGTTAAGTTCCTATTTTCCCTTTCCTGTCTGTGACTTTCTGTAGATATACAGTCAGTGCCGGATTTACCGTTGGCCAGGGGGCATATCTTCCTTCCAAAAAATTTACGATGGAATTTTGCTTATGTGGTGCAATTTTAAAATTTCCTGAGCATGTATGCTTGACTGCCTTGTAGGCATTCAGGGCCCAAGTAATGAGCCTGACAACTTAACTAGCCGAGGGCCTCATTTGTTCTAACTCCGGCACTGTATACAGTAGTGTCTACAGCGTCCGTGGTGTATTTACATTTATCTAGAATAATATATTTCATTATATTTACGTTATTTGTGTTTGTTTCAGCATAGTGGTGTCCAACGCATATATCTCTTGATTGTTCTATTTTGATTGTCCCTTCGGTATTCTCTAACTTTTATTTCCAATGATACCACTGGAATAATCAGAAGCCATAAATCAAAGCAAAGGACAAACAATTCAATGGCCAAAATGACAAACAATGATCTACAAAATACTACACAGAAAACTAAAGTTCGATAATCAGAAGCCGTAAATCAAGGGACACACAATTCAATGGTCATAAGAAAGGGGATAAAATGACAAACAATCTACAAAACACTACATATGTATATGTTGTGTATGTTGCAAACGTAAGTATGATGTATTTCTATGTTTAATGGACATAATGGATGAATATGTTAACATTTTCTACGTTCCACCTTTGGCACCGTCGTGGTTGGTATCGTATGTGAGTTGAATTTACATCAATCAATGCCTATAACCACTAAAGCTGTGAGTTCGAACCCCGTTTACTGCGAGGTGCATTCGATACAGCATTATGTGCGTCAGTAACTTGTGACAGGTCGGTGGTTTCCTCCGGGTTCTCCGGTTTCCTCCACCAATAAAACTGACCACTACGATATGAATGACATATTGTTGAAAGTGGCGGAACACACCATTAACCAACCAACCAAACCATTCAAACTTGAAATGACTTAAAATCATCATTTAAAAATGGTCCCCACTTATGTTCAACAAGATTATTGAAAACTTCGAACAGACAAAACAACATCGGTAAAATGTAAAATTAAAAAGTAATTAAATAATACAATATTGAACTTCACTATAACAGATAATACCACAAAGAAAAGAATGGAATTAAGACAATGTTCTTCGAAAGGCTTAGCATATTATGTATAATACATTACACATGGCCTGTATTATGACGACACAATCATCGTTTTTGCGCGAAAGGATAGCGAAATTGTTATCGTCACTTGACAATTTTATAGCTATATCATAGCTGTAAGATATATTGCTGGTGGGGAAAAGGACAAGCATAACGAACTGATCGATGAAATCTCTAATATTAAGTAGGTACATGAAAACCTTTAACATGAGGTCAATATCATGCCTATCGATCTCACGTCCTTATTATATAATGTGTAAAGTGATAAGGGATAAGGATACAATTTCTTGGCCAAATCTAAATTCGGGTTTCCACTCTCATCTCTACAGGCAAAGCAATATCTAAATCGTGTCTACTGTAATATGCATCAACATTGTTTTCTTGACGGTCCGATGTCCATGATCGTTAAAAACGCTTCCAAAACATCTAATTAGTTGGTATGCTTTCTTCCGGTTTCTCCGAGCTGTATCCCAAATCTTATTTCGAGCCCCATCTGGCCTTTTGGTTGGAAATCTACTGCCTTTAACATTCGTTCACCAAGGGATAATGTTAGTACAATCAACATATCATTGTACGCAGAAATTGTACTGAACACAAAAATATCTCTTGTAAAGCATTTAATAATATACACGGCGAATATATGAAATAGTGGGTTGTCACCAGGTCTAATAAAGAGATTGAAATTTAAAACCACTCCTGATTAGTACGTGTGTCTCATATCTGATAACCTTGGCTATTGTCACGGGATTCTTTAGCAATACGTTTAAATGTTTACATAAACCTTTTAACGAAAACGGTATAAAATTGACAAGGTGTTCGTTGTATATACATAAGACGGTGAAATGTAGATGGAATTCAAAAATATATACATTTGTAATACATTTGCATTGTTATATTTTGACATGTATTAAATATGAAATGGTACCCTACAATTATACAGTCTTTTTCATACATTTTATTTTTGACTACATTTGACTACACTTTCAACAATATTTCAGTTATTTCTAATTCACAATTCATCAATTCATTTTTGTTGTACTGATTCCTTGCTTATGACACACCATTGTGGACTTAGTTTGAGTATCATTATTTGTAGATTTGGAGGAGGGGGGGGGGGGGGGGTTCTCTTGGCGGCCCTGATTCAGGAATATTATTATATTTAAAAACATTTGTGACAAATGAAGGGGTTTTGAAAGACGGATATACTTCATGGGATAAATACTTGATACTATACATCTTGCTTAATTGAGTTTAAGCTTAAGCTGATCAGATCCAAATGAAGTGAAGTGGTCCACAGCTGTAGACAATAACTGTGCATCATCTGCATGTCACAAATACCAAACATACAAACAAGATTCAAGTTTGGATCGATCGACATACACTGCACTTATGAAATCTCCTCTTTCAATGATATTGTAATTCTTAAGATGTGATTTGCAGAGAAGCAATCTGTTGGCATGGTGATTCAACCAGTCAACCAGACAAGGGTGTATACAACAGGACAGCAACAATACGGCAACCACCTCCGGGTTATGGACAACTAGCTCCAAGTTACGGACACCATTCTATCCTCCACCACCATCTGAAGTCCAAAAACAGTGAACGAAACAACTGGACGAAACATCAATGTGTTTGAACGTAGACATACATCGCAGACTTTCTTTTTATAGAATAACTGTTTATTTCGTCTTCCGAGTTTTCACCATTCATTAACATTTATCTTAAGCAACACATTGTAGTAACCTAGTTTGTATTTCTTTCTGTGATATGTTTTAATTCATTAAAATTCTAATACATTTGATTAGATGTCATTTTTTTAAGGTGATACACAATTCATGCATTCAATCTACCCACATCAAATGTTATAGATGACGTGAGCTCGGACACCTTGATGGTTGTATTTACATGAGTACTTTATTAATTTTTTCGGAAACCAACACCTCTAATGAAATTAATAAGCACATACTGATCCTTCCGAATCACTTTTCTTCATCAGTTGTTTTATGTGTTAAGTTCTTGTTGCCCGCGCTTTTGTTCTATTGTTTTGCTTTAAAATTATAGAAAATTCTAACATGACGTCCTTCTTTCGCTTTGCAAACAAACGAGCGATCAACCCGATGACAAAATATCATTAACACATGCGCGGTACACATTTAAGCCAGGTGATAAAATCACAAAATAAAATTATTTATACGGTTGATAACGTTTTAAACATCTATATTCACTGAAAATAATCAACATATCCAAGATTAATAATATGTGACGTGCAATTAAAACATGCAAACACAATATTATTGTTACGACTGACTTTCCCGTTGTAAAATTATATGTGACTGACTATCCCGTCGTAAAAGTAAACGTTAGTGAATTATTGTCTGATTGAATTTAGCACCATCAATTGTGTGCGACATTGTCCGCAAACGTAAATATAAATTAACGTCTTCCAATTAAAATAAACTATCGTATTTGTACTGTTAGACATATCAGAATCGAAATAATTCATGGAAGCCAGAATGTGCTTTGAATTTTAACATGGGTTGGCGGATATTAGTAAATTCTATCCGCCAACCCATGTTAAAACTCAAAGCACATTTTGGCTTCCATGATTTATTTCTTAAGTGAAACACCGACACAAGCACAACAAAAGCAATGAATTCAAAGAAGATATATGTGAACAAGACAAACAGTACAAAAAGACATTACATTTGAGAATGAAAATAAAACACAGAAAAAAAATAGAACAAGAGGTGAAAAACAATTATGGGCCACCAATCTTGGAGAAAATGGGAAAATCTTACCTTGAGGGAAATAGACAAAACAACCTGACATTCCATTCCATACTTTTTCGACATTTATAAAAATCTCGATGTACCACAAAGCGACATATATCTACATAATGTACCAGATTTTGATCAGCATGTAATAAATCTTGTTAATGAAGGAATACATTCATAAATTACCTAAGAACAAATTACTAAAGCTATTAAAAACTTGAAAGTAAATAAATCATGTGGCGACGGCCATATCATAGACGAATATATCAAATCTACATCTTGACTTCTATTTCTGAATGTTAACAGCCTAATGTGCACCTCATATCAGGGCAACAACTGATCTATTATACCGAAATTACTATAAGATGTATTAAAAGTTGAATGTTTTGTTTAATAGAAGACAACAAAGTAATTTCAGGTATAGTAAAAACAATTACGGAACCGGACTGAGAAACAAGAACACATGGGCTACAATGCTGAACTGAGAAATGTAGTTAATTACATTCATTATTATGTACAACAGTGTACAACGTACACAATTTTGGCCATATTATATATTTAGTCCTATGATGGGTCGTTGAAACAATAGTTTGTTCCCACTTTATTTAAACATTATTACAATTAACATTTCTGTGAAGCTGGTCTAAATTATATCAAACTATATTAAAAATAGAATAATGTCTTTACAGATTACAGAATAACTTCATTCTGTATTACTGATATAAAAAATAATGTTCATGCATTTGGTATATTATAAATGTATTATAAATATTTTTGGTTTATTTTCAGTCAGAAATATTTGTTTTCTTCTGTAAATATTTAGATATAGGTTAGAAGACTCCATTGTGACTGTGAAATGTAAAACAGCAGTAAATGAGCTGTTCCTTTACTTTTAAGTTGTTTCTAAATGAATAGTTGTAGTCTTTCGTTCAGTTACATCCATTTCCTTTCTTACTAGAATCATCTCTAGTCTTGGTAAAATTAGAGTTATCTCTCTTTGCTCATTGCTCAGAAGAAAATTCCCATCAGGTAATGATATATGGATGTAAATAAATTTATAATTTATCCTATGTGACTATACAGGTTTCATCTATTGAATCCGATGAAAAAGACCATTTGTGGAATGTTCGTTGTCATAGCATGCAGTTTTTCTGGAAAGGAATTAAAAAATGTTTCAACCAATCAGACGTCAGGGTGGCCATTTTAGATCTCGAACCACACAACAGCTCTTCATCAGAAACCCCAGTGAGACAGTTATGGAAAGACTGGTGACTTCAAATGACGTAGGTTGGGAAAATAAAATAAAGCATGTCTCAGCCAATCAGATGCCGCGTGGCCATGATGAATTTTGAATTATTCTAAGAAAAAAAGCAATAACATTTCTAGCGGACCTCTAAAGGAACATTTCTGGCATCTCTGCTGACATCACCTGTATTAGATTGGACGAATATGTCAAAAGTAATTCGGTCAATCAGAGGACAGCCATCTTGGATTTCAAATAACTTCAAAAAGATACAACATTTCTCCAGGAACCCTTGGGGAACAATTGTGGTACGATTGTTTATTGGTATGCAGTGGTTCTGATGTGAAAATTTTACTACTTACAGACGGACGGACAGACAGCCGGACGCCATACACTTTTGTTGAGAAAGGCTCATCTAAGACTCTGTTGTCAGGGGTTGTCGATAAGGCGATAACTTATTGTCTCCCTCTACGTATATATGTTTTGGTTGTTCACCGGGTTCCACATTTTCACATCCATCCACTCGCTAGCAGGTCATTGGGCATGGATGACAATGCTAGCCCGCATAGATCTAGAATCGTGACTCAATATAAACATCAGAAGGCAATTGATACGATTTGTTCTTCTGATAGAGCATGTGTGTGATAACACCAGTCAAAAGCTTAAACAACACAATCCTTAATGCCACACATTGCAGAATTGAGGACAGCAATAGTGCATAAAAAGCAGATAGTTAGTTCCCTCAAATTAAACCCTGAAGATGACTTGTGTGCTTAATTTGTCACTACTTGTTTCATGCATTAGCTTGCATTGTTCTTAATGCATATATGCTATTGTTGTTTTTTTGTTTTTTTTTTATGGTACAGTCGGTCAGAATTACCTTATTTACAAGTTTAACGTTTGTCGTTATCTATATTTATACACAAAATCAAATAAAGTCTAGATGTATTAGAATGGTTCTTACATTTTATCGCACTGTATGCTATACCGCCAGTAACAGTACTTTAGAGAAAAATACACAGAAAATTATGTTCTCAAAATATTACAGAGTATGTCGTATTATATATACACCAGTAAATAAAACGAATATCCATAATAAGCTAGATAGGATAGAGTCCTTCAAAATAGGCCAGTTGGGATAGAGTCCTTCAAAATAGGCCAGCTGGGATAGAGTCCTTTAAAATAGACCAGTTGGGATAGAGTCCTTTAAAATAGGCCAGTTGGGATAGAGTCCTTTAAAATAGGCCAGTTGGGATAGAGTCCTTCAAAATAGGCCAGTTGGGATGGAGTCCTTTCAAATAGGCCAGTTGGGATAGAGTCCTTTAAAATAGGCCAGTTGGGATAGAGTCTTTCAAAATAGGCCAGTTGGGATAGAGACCTTTAAAATAGGCCAGTTGGGATAGAGTCCTTTAAAATAGGCCAGTTGGGATAGAGTCCTTCAAAATAGGCCAGTTGGGATAGAGTCCTTTAAAATATGCCAGTTGGATAGAGTCCTTTAAAATAGGCCAGGTGGGATAGAGTCCTTTAAAATAGACCAGGTAGGATAGAGTCCTTCAAAATAGGCCAGTTGGGATAGAGTCCTTTAAAATAGGCCAGGTAGGATAGTCCTTCAAAATAGGCCAGATAGGATTGACTAATTTCTTACAAAAACGTAGATATCTAATTTAATGCGCAGGTTAATTTAATGATCTTCATAAAATTTAATGCTATATAGTCAAATTACAAAAAACTGTCATAAAAGTGCCCAATAATATGGAAACTACATACACAAATACTGAGCCATAAAAAAGACACATTGTAAAACCATTTGAAATGTGCATCAATTAAACGAATGAACTATTCACACAAATTAAGTACATCATTATATGTTTGTTTGTTTGTTTGTTTGATTGATGGTGTTTAACGCCACTTTCAACAATATTTCAGATATATTGTGGGGGTCAGTTTCATTGGTGCAGGAAACCGGAGGACTCGGAGAAAACCACCGACCTGTCGCAAGTCACTGATAAACTTTATCACATAATGTTGTAAACCTCACCCTGATCGAGATTCGAACTCACAACATCAGTGGTGATAGGTACTGAATGCATATGTAGTTGCAAATAGAACTACCATACGATCACGGCCACGACGTCCCTTACATGGCTAGAAGTGGTCCGTCATACACAGATACATTTTCAAAACAGTTAACTGAGGTTTATATTGAGTCACGATTCTAGATCTATGCGGGCTAGCATTGTCATCCATGTACAATGGCCTGCTAGCGAGTGGATGGATGTGAAAATGTGGAACCCGGTGAACAACCAAAACATATATACGTAGAGGGAGACAATAAGTTATCGCCTTATCGACAACCCCTGACAACAGAGTCTTAGATGAGCCTTTCTCATCAAAAAGTGTATGGCGTCCGGCTGTCTGTCTGTCCGTCTGTAAGTAGTAAAATTTTTACATCAGAACCACTGCATACCAATAAACAATCGTACCACAATTGTTCCCCAAGGGTTCCTGGAGAAATGTTGTATCTTTTTGAAGCGATTAGAAATCCAAGATGGCTGTCTTCTGATTGACCGAATTACTTTTGACATATTCGTCCGATCTAATACAGGTGATGTCAGCAGAGATGCCAGAAATGTTCCTTTAGAGGTCCGCTAGAAATGTTATTGCTTTTTTTCTTAGAACAATTCAAAATTCATCATGGCCACGCGGCATCTGATTGGCTGAGACATGCTTTATTTTATTTTCCCAAACTACGTCATTTGAAGTCACCAGTCTTTCCATAACTGTCTCACTGGGGTTTCTGAAGAAGAACTGTTGTGTGGTTCGAAATCTAAAATGGCCACCCTGACGTCTGATTGGTTGAAACATTTTTTAATTCCTTTCCAGAAAAACTGCATGCTATGACAACGGACATTCCATAAATGGTCTTTTTTTATCGGATTCAATAGATGAAACCTGTATAGTCACATAGGATAAATTATAAATTTATTTACATTCATATATCATTACCCGAAGGGAATTTTCCTCTGAGCAATGAGCAAAGAGAGATAACTCTAATTTTACCAAGACTAGAGATGATTCTAGTAAGAAAGGAAATGGATGTAACTGAACGAAAGACTACAACTATTCATTTAGAAACAACTTAAAAGTAAAGGAACAGCTCATTTACTGCTGTTTTACATTTCACAGTCACAATGGAGTCTTCTAACCTATATCTAAATATTTACAGAAGAAAACAAATATTTCTGACTGAAAATAAACCAAAAATATTTATAATACATTTATAATACACCAAATGCATGAACATTATTTTTTATATCAGTAATACAGAATGAAGTTATTCTGTAATATGTAAAGACATTATTCTATTTTTAATATAGTTTGTATCGATTCTTAAAATGAATTTGACCTTTTGCCTTTGTTAATTTTATTCATTAAAAAAGACTTTGCATGTACATGTATAAGAAAGGGATATAAATAATTTAGACCAGCTTCACAGAAATGTTAATTGTAATAATGTTTAAATAAAGTGGGAACAAACTATTGTTTCAACGACCCATCATAGGACTAAATATATAATTTGGCCAAAATTTTGTACGTTGTACACTGTTGTACATAATAATGAACATAATTATCCATATTTCTCAGTTCAGCATTGTACCCCATGGGCTCTTGTTTCTCAGTCCGGTTCCGTAATTGTTTTTACTATACCTGAAATTACTTTATTGTCTTCTATAAAACAAAACATTCAACTTTTAATACATCTTAGAGTAGTTTCGGTATAATAGAGCAGTTGTTGCCCTGATATGAGGTGCACATTAGGCTGTTAACATTCAGAAATAGAAGTCAAGATGTAGATTTGATATATTCGTCTATGATATGGCCGTCGCCACATGATTTATTTACTTTCAAGTTTTTAATAGCTTTAGTAATTTTTTCTTAGGTAATTTATGAATGTATTCCTTCATTAACATGATTTATTACATGCTGATCAAAATCTGGTACATTATGTAGATATATGTCGCTTTGTAGTACATTGAGATTTTTATAAAAGTCTAAAAAGTATGGAATGGAATGTCAGGTTGTTTTGTCTATTTCCCTCAAGGTAAGATTTTCCCATTTTCTCCAAGATTGGTGGCCCATAATTTTTTTTCACCTCTTGTTCTATTTTTTTTCTGTGTTTTATTTTCATTCTCAAATGTAATGTCTTTTTGTACTGTTTGTCTTGTTCACATATATCTTCTTTGAATTCATTGCTTTTGTTGTGCTTGTGTCGGCGTTTCACTTAAGAAATAAATCATGGAAGCCAAAATGTGCTTTGAGTTTTAACATGGGTTGGCGGATAGAATTTACTAATATTCGCCAACCCATGTTAAAATTCAAAGCACATTCTGGCTTCCATGAATTATTTCGATTTTGATATGTCTAACAGTACAAATACGATAGTTTATTTTAATTGGAAGACGTTAATTTATATTTACGTTTGCGGACAATGTCGCACACAATTTATGGTGCTAAATTCAATCAGACAATAATTCACTAACGTGTACTTTTACGACGGGATAGTCAGTCACATACAATTTTACAACGGGAAAGTCAGTCGTAACAATACTATTGTGTTTGCATGTTTTAATTGCACGTCACATATTATTAATTTTGGATATGTTGATTATTTTCAGTGAATATAGATGTTTAAAACGTTATCAACCGTGTAAATAATTTTATTTTGTGATTTTATCACCTGGCTTAAATGTGTACCGCGCATGTGTTAATGATATTTTGTCATCGGGTTGATCGCTTGTTTGTTTGCAAAGCGAAAGAAGGACGTTATGTTAGAATTTTCTATAATTTTAAAGCAAAACAATACAACAAAAGCGCGGGCAACAAGAACTTAACACATAAAAGAACTGATGAAGCAAAGTGATTCGGAAGGATCAGTATGTGCTTATTAATTTCATTAGAGGTGTTGGTGTCCGAGAAAACTAATAAAGTACTCATGTAAATACAACCATCAAGGTGTCCGAGCTCACGTCATCTATAACAATTGAAGTGGGTAGATTGATTGTATGAATTGTGTATCACCTTAACAAAATGACATCTAATCAAATGTATTAGAATTTTAATGAATTAAAAAATATCACAGAAAGAAATACAAACTAGGTTACTACAATGTGTTGCTTAAGATACATGCTAATGAATGGTGAAAACTCGGAGGACGAAATAAACAGTTATTCTATAAAAAGAAAGTCTGCGATGTATGTCTACGTTCAAACACATTGATGTTTCGTCCAGTTGTTTCGTTCACTGTTTTTGGACTTCCGATGGTGGTGGAGGATAGAATGGTTGTGCGTAACTTGGAGCTAGTTGTCCATAACCCGGAGGTGGTTGCCGTATTGTTGCTGTCCTGTTGTATGCACCCCTGTCTGGTTGACTGGTTGAATCACCATGCCAACAGATTGCTTCTCTACAAATCACATCTTAAGAATTACAATATCATTGAAAGAAGAGATTTCATAAGTGCAGTGTATGTCGATCGATCCAAACTTGAATCTTGTTTGTATGTTTGGTATTTGTGACATGCAGATGATGCACAGTTATTGTCTACAGCTGTGGACCACTTCACTTCATTTGGATCTGATCAGCTTAAGCTTAAACTCAATTAAGCAAGATGTATAGTATCAAGTATTTATCCCATGAAGTATATCCGTCTTTCAAAACCCCTTCATTTGTCACAAATGTTTTTAAATATAATAATATTCCTGAATCAGGGCTGCCAAGAGAATATTTGGGCCCAAAGGCAAAAGGAACCACCCCTCCTCCAAATCTACAAATAATGATACTCAAACTAAGTCCACAATGGTGTGTCATAAGCAACGAATCAGTACAACAAAAATGAATTGATGAATTGTGAATTAGAAAACAGCGTTCTACTTGTTTATTTGTCTGGACCCTTAATTATAATGATCTGGTACATTTATTAAACTCATGGGCCCCGGTTGACCCCCTCTCAGTGGGCCTGTCCTGAATGAACAAGGGATACAATTATATTCATGTACAACGATCATCATTAAAACTCTAATACAATATTAACACATGACATGCGCCATTTCTTTTGTTTTCAGCTGTGCAATAACTAGGTTATAGCACAACTTAGCGGTGTTATAACTAAAAGACTGATGATGTCATGTGTTAAAACAGTTATTGTCCAATGGAATCGGTATATGTTCAGTTATACTGCACAGCTTGGGTGACCCTTGATCCGAACTCCTACGTCGTTTGGCTCAAGTTGGGTCACCCAAGCTGTGCAGTATAACTAACATATACCGAATCGATTGAGCAATAACTATAACTTACCGTCATGAAATAACTGAAATATTGTTGAAAGTGTAGTCAAATGTAGTCAAAAATAAAATGTATGAAAAAGACTGTATAATTGTAGGGTACCATTTCATATTTAATACATGTCAAAATATAACAATGCAAATGTATTACAAATGTATATATTTTTGAATTCCATCTACATTTCACCGTCTTATGTATATACAACGAACACCTTGTCAATTTTATACCGTTTTCGTTAAAAGGTTTATGTAAACATTAAAACGTATAGCTAAAGAATCCCGTGACAATAGCCAAGGTTATCAGATATGAGACACACGTACTAATCAGGAGTGGTTTTAAATTTCAATCTCTTTATTAGACCTAGTGACAACCCACTATTTCATATATTCGCCGTGTATATTATTAAATGCTTTACAAGAGATATTTTTGTTTTCAGTACAATTTCTGCGTACAATGATATGTTGATTGTACTAACATTATCCCTTGGTGAACGAATGTTAAAGGCAGTAGATTTCCAACCAAAAGGCCAGATGGGGCTCGAAATAAGATTTGGGATACAGCTCGGAGAAACCGGAAGAAAGCATACCAACTAATTAGATGTTTTGGAAGCGTTTTTAACGATCATGGACATCGGACCGTCAAGAAAACAATGTTGATGCATATTACAGTAGACACGATTTAGATATTGCTTTGCCTGTAGAGATGAGAGTGGAAACCCGAATTTAGATTTGGCCAAGAAATTGCATCCTTATCCCTTCTTGTGTTACACATTATATAATAAGGACGTGAGATCGAGGCATGATATTGACCTCATGTTAAAGGTTTCCATATACCTACTTCATATTAGAGATTTCATCGATCAGTTCTTTATGCTTGTCCGTTTCCCCACCAGCAATATATCTTACAGCCATGATATAGCTATGAAATTGTCAAGTGACGATAACAATTTCGCTATCCTTTCGCGCAAAAACGATGATTGAGTCGTCATAATACAGGCCATGTGTAATGTATTCTACATAATATGCAAAGCCTTTCGAAGAACATTGTCTTAATTCCATTCTTTTCTTTGTGGTATTATCTGTTATAGTGAAGTTCAATATTGTATTTTTTTTATTACTTTTTAATTTGACATTTTACCGATGTTGTTTTGTCTGTTCGAAGTTTTCAATAATCTTGTTGAACGTAAGTGGGGACCATTTTTAGATGATGATTGTAAGTCATTTCAAGTTTGAATGGTTTGGTTGGTTGGTTAATGGTGTGTTCCGCCACTTTCAACAATATTTCAGTCATATCGTAGTGGTCAGCTTTATTGGTGGAGGAAACCGGAGAACCCGGAGGAAACCACCGACCTGTCACAAGTTACTGACGCACATAATGTTGTATCGAATGTACCTCGCCATGAACGGGGTTCGAACTCACAGCTTTAGTGGTAATAGGCACTGATTGATGTAAATTCAACTCACATATGATACCAACCACGACGGTCCCAAAGGTTGAACGTAGAACATGTTAACGTATTCATCCATTATGTCCATTAAACATAGAAATACATCATACTTACGTTTGCAACATACACAACATATACATATGTAGTGTTTTGTAGATTGTTTGTCATTTTGTCTCCTTTCTTATGACCATTGAATTGTGTGTCCCTTGATTTACGGCTTCTGATTATCGAACTTTAGTTTTCTGTGTAGTATTTTGTAGATCATTGTTTTTCATTTTGGCCATTGAATTGTTTGTCCTTTGCTTTGATTTATAGCTTCTGATTATTCCAGTGGTATCATCGGAAATAAAAGTTAGAGAATACCGAAGAGACAATCAAAATAGAACAATCAAGAGAAATATGCGTTGGACACCACTATGCGCAAACAAACACAAATAACGTAAATATAATGAAATATATTATTCTAGATAAATGTAAATACACCACGGACGCTGTAGACACTACTGTATACAGTGTCGGAGTTAGAACAAATGAGGCCCTCGGCTAGTTAAGTTGTCAGGCTCATTACTTGGGCCCTGAATGCCTACAAGGCAGTCAAGCATACATGCTCAGGAAATTTTAAAATTGCACCACATAAGCAACATTCCATCGTAAATTTTTTGGTAGGAAGATATGCCCCCTGGCCAACGGTAAATCCAGCACTGACTGTATATCTACAGAAAGTCACAGACAGGAAAGGGAAAATAGGAACTTAACACATAAAACGTAACACATAAAACAGCTGGTGAAACAAGGCGATTCGGAAGGGTCAGTATTTCCTAATTAATTTCTTTAGAGGTGTTGGTTCCGAGAAATTAAATAAAGTACTCTTGTAAATACAACCATCAAGGTGTCCGAGCTCACGTCATCTACAACATTTGAAGTGGGTAGATTGATTGTATGAATTGTGTATCACCTTAACAAAATGACATTTAATCTTATGTATTAGAATTTTAATGAATTAAAAAATATCACAGAAAGAAATACAAACTAGGTTACTATTAAAAGAAAGTCTTCGATGTATGTCTACGTTCAAACATATTGATGTTTCGTTCACTGTTTTTGGACTTCAGATGGTGGTGGAGGATAGGATGGTATTCCGTTACTTGGGGCTGGTTGACCGTACTGCGGATGTTCGTATTGTTGCTGTCCTGTTGTGTACATCCCTGGTTGGTTGGCTGGTTGAATCACTGTGACAGCATTTTGTTTCTCTACAAATCACATCTTAAGAATTACAATATCATTGAAAGAGGAGATTTCATATGTGCAAGTATGTATCCCATGAAGTATATTCGTCTTTCAAAACCCCTTGATTTGTCACAAATGTTTTTAAATATAATAATATTCCTGAATCAGGGCCGCCAAGAGCACTTTTGGGTGCAAGGGCAAAATGAACCCCCCCTCCTCTAAATCTACAAATAATGATACTCAAACTAAGTCCACAATGGTGTGTCATAAGCAAGGAATCAGTACAACAAAAATGAATTGATGAATTGTGAATTAGAAATAACTGAAATATTGTTGAAAGTGTAGTCAAATGTAGTCAAAAATAAAATGTATGAAAAAGACTGTATAATTGTAGGGTACCTTTTCATATTTAATACATGTCAAAATATATGGATTGATGAATTGTGATTTAGAAAACAGTTCTCTACTTGTTTATTTGTCTGGACTCTTAATTATAATGATCTGGCACATTTATTAAACTCATGGGTCCCGGGTCGCCGCTCTGCCTGACCCCCCTTTCAGTGGGCCTATCCTGAATGAACAAGGGATAAATTATATTCAAGTAGGACAATCATTATTAAAATTCTAAAACAATGTTACCGCCATGAAATAACTGAGATATTGTTGAAAACTCTAAAACAATATTACCTCCATGAAATAACTGACATATTGTTGAAAACTCTAAAACAATATTACCGCCATAAAATAACTGAAATATTGTTGAAAGTATAGTTAAACACCATAACCCTAACTCTCTAAAACAATATAATGTATGAGATTTATGACCTTTGGTCTTTATCAAATAAGTCTTTAGATATTGACCTTAATGAAGGTTATTGGCATAATTGTGTACGGTTTGGCATTAATGAACGCTAAAATGAATTAACCAATCAAATTTAATGTTATTTGAATTAACAATTATTAGTACATTTCAAGCTTTCTTACCAAATCAATCACTTTATGAGCGAATTTCTTCCCGACATATTTGATTCATTCAAAAGGGTTTAAATGTGTTTTAAATCATTATCAATAAATAAAATGTATGAAAAAGACTGTATAATTGTAGGGTGTATGTCATAATATTGCAATACAATGTATTATATATTTTTGAATTCTATCTACATTTCACCGTCTTATGTAAACAACGAACACGTCATCGAATTTATACAGAAACCCGTTTTTTTAAAAGGTTTATGTAAACATTAAAACATATATCGAAATACTTCCGTGGCAACAACCAAGATTATTAGATATAAGATACAAGTACTTACAAGGAGTGAACTTTACCTTCAATATCTTTATTAGACTCGGTGAAAACACACTATTTTATTGGGACGTTAGTATTGCTGTATTCAGTACAGTTTCTGCGTACAATGATGTTTTATTTGTACTAGCAATATCACTTGGTGGCCGAGTGGTAAGCAGAAGAGTTTGAAGATACCAAAGGGGTAATCAAAATCCGTAAATCGAAGATGGACATACAACACAATGGCAAAAATAACAAGTCGTAGATTTCTAACAAAAAGGCCAGATGGGGCTTGAAATGAGATGTTTCGGAAGCGTTTTTGACAATCATAGACATCGGACCGACAAGTAAACAATTTTGATGCATAAAATAATAGACACGATGTAGGTACTGTTTCTCCTATAGAGATGCGAGTGGAAACTCGATTTTGGATTTTGGCCAAGAAATTATATCATCCTCCCTTCTCACAATACACATTATATAATTGAAAAGATCTAACTTCAAGCCAAACACCACTGACATGAGATCGAGGCATGATATCGACAGCATGCTTAAGGTTTCCATGTACCTATTTAATATTAGAGATTTCATCGATCAGTTCGTTAAATTTGTCCGTTTCCCCTCCAACAATAAATCTGACAGTTATGATATAGCTGGAAAATTACTAAGTGACGATAACAATTTCCATATCCATGTTTGTGTCGTATATTAATTATTTATTTATACTCTACAGTTTTCAATAATCTTGTTGAACATAAGTGGGATCCATTTTTCGATGATGATTGTAAATCAATTAAAGGTTGAATGTGCAACATGTTACCGTACTCATCCATTATGTTGTCTGTTTGTTTGATAGTGTTTAACGCCACTTTCAAAAATATTTCAGCTATATCGTGGCGGTCAGTTGTATTGATTGAGGAAACCGAAAAAAACCACCGACCTGTCGCAAGTAACTGACGAACTTTATCACATAATGTTGCATCGAGTACCCCTCGCCGTGATAGACACTGGATGCACAGGTAGTTGTAAATCCAACATATCATACGGTCAGGGCCACAACTGCCCCACCTCTATTATGTCCTTTAAGCATACAAATATATTATACTTACGTTTGCAACACAAGAAATATATACAACTAACGAAAACACCAAGTCCAATCAGGCTGCCAATACAAGCTCCAACAATAGTTCTAAAAATAATAAAGATATATCGGCAATAACAAATGCTTTGTTGAATATCATTCAATACAACATCCGATTTCTTGATTAAAATTGACAAAAATATACTGGAACTTTAGTTTTGTGTGTAGAGTTTTGTAGATGATTGTTTGTCATTTTGTCCCTTTTCTTTCGGCCATTGAATTGTTTGTCTTTTGATTTAACGGTTTCTGATTGCTTCAGTGGTATCATCAAACTTTTCTTACTTTATTTGATTTTTCCGATAAGGAAGTAAACATTAGAGAATACCGAACGGGCAATCAAAAAAGTACAATCCAAAGAAACTGGCAACATAAGACGAAGAAAAACAAAGAAAAACACAACACAATATGTGTTAGACACCACTATACGCAAAAAAACACAAATAGCGTAAATATAACAACAGATATTATTTTAGATAAATGTAAATACATCGCACACGATGTAGACACTACTGTATATCTACAGAATGTCACAAGACAAGTTAGGCAAAATAGGATCTCAGATAAATCTTTTGTCTTATTTTAATAATAACCTAACAGTATTATATATAACTACATGACCTTATGCTACTATTTGTAGAAATACAATAACAATTTGGTCATGTTGTGAAGGATATTGCCAAGATCGGTCAATATTGCTTCGAATAAAGTTGTCGGAGCAAAGTTTGAAGATACCAAATGGGTAATCAGAAGCTGTAAATCGAATGATAGGCAATACAATGGTCAAGGGAAAAAGGACAAAAAGACAATGATCTACAAAGCACTACACAGAAAACTAAAAATTGAGGTGAACAGAGGTCCTCCTAAAGGACTAGCAGGTCCTGCTCCACTACTGACACCAGTCGTGTTACTCTTGACAACTATTTTACCTATTTTGTTCAGTATTGTTATAAATACTGTTATAGTGACAGCCGGAACCTTTGAGCCGTAATTAAAGCGGGAGGTTTGGCGCTTTAAAATCTGGTTCAACTAACCATTTCTTTAGAAATGTCTGTACCAAGTAAGGGTCATTACGGTTTTCACAGTTTTCCGGTTGTTGACTGATTTTGTCTGTTTATATAATTATGAGTTTTGACTTTCCCTTTGTAAGATTGTTCGGAGTTCGGTAATTTTGTTATTACCCTTATTTGATACAATCCCAGATATAAGTCATGAATAAGGAAAGGAGCGGATTGCTCATTGTATAGATTTGAAGGATTTGCTATCACGATGAGGCAACAAAGAATGTACATAATGATATTTCA
The DNA here is from genome assembly GCA_963680875.1 of Bathymodiolus brooksi. Taxonomy (NCBI): domain Eukaryota; kingdom Metazoa; phylum Mollusca; class Bivalvia; order Mytilida; family Modiolidae; genus Bathymodiolus; species Bathymodiolus brooksi. Next base: position 49,682,404 of record OY804576.1, on the reverse strand, counting down.
ATCGAATTTCGGAAATAATAAACAAAATGCCTTATAGTTAATACTGCTTTCGTGGTCCATAATGTGATTGTTAATACAATAAGTGAAGGACGATATCACCCATTTAATAAATATGTCTAATTATGCATTCCGTACATGTATCTTTAATATTATTACATGTATGGTTGTTTACAAGGTCGCACTCAATGTTTATTATTGTTTTGTAGCGGCCTTAGATTATTTCCTTTTGATAAAATACAAAAGACATATGTCAACTATGTCAACACAATTGCATTTCTGATTGCTAGTGTCCTTTTTAGTATTATTAAAGGCCCATAAAACTAGTTTAACCCAATCTAAACTAGTTTATCCTATTCTTTTTTTTATTGAAGTCCTAGTACCAAGACAGGAAAGTGAACAGTCATGTATTTGTGTGGTAGGGGTATCGACTTTGCCTCTTTCTACGATTTTTCTATTGGATTTTGGAATGTTCGGACAGTGTGGTCTATTCTGTTTTTCATTTGATTAATTAACTTACGCTATAGACCGGCATGATCCTGATCCAGCGCATATGTAGCCATCAGGGCAACACCATATTTCATCATCACAGAGGTAAGTACCAGTAATACAACTGTTTGCTGTAACAAGATGTAAATAGCTAGTGTAAGAACTTTGTGACACAACAAGATGCAAATAGCTAGTGTAAGAGCTTTGTGACGTAACAAGATGTAAATAGCTAGTGTAAGAACTTTGTGACGTAACAAGATGTAAATAGCTAGTGTAAGAACTTTGTGACGTAACAAAATGTAAATAGCTAGTGTAAGAACTTTGTGACGTAACAAGATGTAAATAGCTAGTGTAAGAACTTTGTGCTGTAACAAGATGTAAAAAGCTAGTGTAAGAACTTTGTGACGTAACAAGATGTAAATAGCTAGTGTAAGAACTTTGTGACGTAACAAGATGTAAATAGCTAGTGTAAGAACTTTGTGACGTAACAAGATGTAAATAGCTAGTGTAAGAACTTTGTGCTGTAACAAGATGTAAATAGCTAGTGTAAGAAATTTGTGCTGTAACAAGATGTAAATAACTAGTGTAAGAACTTTGTGACGTAACAAGATATAAATATCTAGTGTAAGAACTTTGTGCTGTAACAAGATGTAAATAGCTAGTGCAAGAACTTTGTGACGTAACAAGATGTAAATAGCTAGTGTAAGAACTTTGTGACGTAACAAGATGCAAATAGCTAGTGTAAGAACTTTGTGACGTAACAAGATGTAAATAGCTAGTGTAAGAACTTTGTGACGTAACAAGATGTAAATAGCTAGTGTAAGAACTTTGTGACGTAACAATATGTAAATAGCTAGTGTAAGAACCTTGTGACGTACCAAGATGTAAATAGCTAGTGTAAGCACTTTGTGCTGTAGCAAGATGTTAATAGCTAGTGTAAGAACTTTGTGACGTAACAAGATGTAAATAGCTAGTGTAAGAACTTTGTGCTGTAACAAGATGTAAATAGCTAGTGTAAGAACTTTGTGACGTAGCAAGATGTAAATAGCTAGTGTAAGAACTTTGTGCTGTAACAAGACGTAAATAGCTAGTGTAAGAACTTTGTGCTGTATCAAGATGTAAATAGCTAGTGTAAGAACTTTGTGCCGTAACAAGATGTAAATAACTAGTGTAAGAACTTTGTGACGTAGCAAGATGTAAATAGCTAGCGTAAGAACTTTGTGCTGTAACAAGATGTAAATAGCTAGTGTAAGAACTTTGTGCTGTAACAAGATGTAAATAGTTAGTGTAAGCACTTTGTGACGTAACAAGATATAAATATCTAGTGTAAGAACTTTGTGCTGTAACAAGATGTAAATAGCTAGTGTAAGAACTTTGTGACGTAACAAGATGTAAATAGCTAGTGTAAGAACCTTCTGACGTAACAAGATGTAAATAGCTAGTGTAAGCACTTTGTGCTGTAACAAGATGTTAATAGCTAGTGTAAGAACTTTGTGACGTAACAAGATGTAAATAACTAGTGTAAGAACTTTGTGACGTAACAAGATGCAAATAGCTAGTGTAAGAACTTTGTGACGTAACAAGATGTAAATAGCTAGTGTAAGAACTTTGTGACGTAACAAGATGTAAATAGCTAGTGTAAGAACTTTGTGACGTAACAATATGTAAATAGCTAGTGTAAGAACCTTGTGACGTACCAAGATGTAAATAGCTAGTGTAAGCACTTTGTGCTGTAGCAAGATGTTAATAGCTAGTGTAAGAACTTTGTGACGTAACAAGATGTAAATAGCTAGTGTAAGAACTTTGTGCTGTAACAAGATGTAAATAGCTAGTGTAAGAACTTTGTGACGTAGCAAGATGTAAATAGCTAGTGTAAGAACTTTGTGCTGTAACAAGACGTAAATAGCTAGTGTAAGAACTTTGTGCTGTATCAAGATGTAAATAGCTAGTGTAAGAACTTTGTGCCGTAACAAGATGTAAATAACTAGTGTAAGAACTTTGTGACGTAGCAAGATGTAAATAGCTAGCGTAAGAACTTTGTGCTGTAACAAGATGTAAATAGCTAGTGTAAGAACTTTGTGCTGTAACAAGATGTAAATAGTTAGTGTAAGCACTTTGTGACGTAACAAGATATAAATATCTAGTGTAAGAACTTTGTGCTGTAACAAGATGTAAATAGCTAGTGTAAGAACTTTGTGACGTAACAAGATGTAAATAGCTAGTGTAAGAACCTTCTGACGTAACAAGATGTAAATAGCTAGTGTAAGCACTTTGTGCTGTAACAAGATGTTAATAGCTAGTGTAAGAACTTTGTGACGTAACAAGATGTAAATAACTAGTGTAAGAACTTTGTGCTGTAACAAGATGTAAATAGCTAGTGTAAGAAATTTGTGCTGTAACAAGATGTAAATAACTAGTGTAAGAACTTTGTGACGTAACAAGATATAAATATCTAGTGTAAGAACTTTGTGCTGTAACAAGATGTAAATAGCTAGTGCAAGAACTTTGTGACGTAACAAGATGTAAATAGCTAGTGTAAGAACTTTGTGACGTAACAAGATGCAAATAGCTAGTGTAAGAACTTTGTGACGTAACAAGATGTAAATAGCTAGTGTAAGAACTTTGTGACGTAACAAGATGTAAATAGCTAGTGTAAGAACTTTGTGACGTAACAATATGTAATTAGCTAGTGTAAGAACCTTGTGACGTACCAAGATGTAAATAGCTAGTGTAAACACTTTGTGCTGTAGCAAGATGTAAATAGCTAGTGTAAGAACTTTGTGCTGTAACAAGATGTAAATAGCTAGTGTAAGAACTTTGTGACGTAGCAAGATGTAAATAGCTAGTGTAAGAACTTTGTGCTGTAACAAGACGTAAATAGCTAGTGTAAGAACTTTGTGCTGTATCAAGATGTAAATAGCTAGTGTAAGAACTTTGTGCCGTAACAAGATGTAAATAACTAGTGTAAGAACTTTGTGACGTAGCAAGATGTAAATAGCTAGCGTAAGAACTTTGTGCTGTAACAAGATGTAAATAGCTAGTGTAAGAACTTTGTGCTGTAACAAGATGTAAATAGTTAGTGTAAGCACTTTGTGACGTAACAAGATATAAATATCTAGTGTAAGAACTTTGTGCTGTAACAAGATGTAAATAGCTAGTGTAAGAACTTTGTGACGTAACAAGATGTAAATAGCTAGTGTAAGAACCTTCTGACGTAACAAGATGTAAATAGCTAGTGTAAGCACTTTGTGCTGTAACAAGATGTTAATAGCTAGTGTAAGAACTTTGTGACGTAACAAGATGTAAATAACTAGTGTAAGAACTTTGTGCTGTAACAAGATGTAAATAGCTAGTGTAAGAAATTTGTGCTGTAACAAGATGTAAATAACTAGTGTAAGAACTTTGTGACGTAACAAGATATAAATATCTAGTGTAAGAACTTTGTGCTGTAACAAGATGTAAATAGCTAGTGCAAGAACTTTGTGACGTAACAAGATGTAAATAGCTAGTGTAAGAACTTTGTGACGTAACAAGATGCAAATAGCTAGTGTAAGAACTTTGTGACGTAACAAGATGTAAATAGCTAGTGTAAGAACTTTGTGACGTAACAAGATGTAAATAGCTAGTGTAAGAACTTTGTGACGTAACAATATGTAATTAGCTAGTGTAAGAACCTTGTGACGTACCAAGATGTAAATAGCTAGTGTAAACACTTTGTGCTGTAGCAAGATGTAAATAGCTAGTGTAAGAACTTTGTGCTGTAACAAGATGTAAATAGCTAGTGTAAGAACTTTGTGACGTAGCAAGATGTAAATAGCTAGTGTAAGAACTTTGTGCTGTAACAAGACGTAAATAGCTAGTGTAAGAACTTTGTGCTGTATCAAGATGTAAATAGCTAGTGTAAGAACTTTGTGCCGTAACAAGATGTAAATAACTAGTGTAAGAACTTTGTGACGTAGCAAGATGTAAATAGCTAGCGTAAGAACTTTGTGCTGTAACAAGATGTAAATAGCTAGTGTAAGAACTTTGTGCTGTAACAAGATGTAAATAGTTAGTGTAAGCACTTTGTGACGTAACAAGATATAAATATCTAGTGTAAGAACTTTGTGCTGTAACAAGATGTAAATAGCTAGTGTAAGAACTTTGTGACGTAACAAGATGTAAATAGCTAGTGTAAGAACCTTCTGACGTAACAAGATGTAAATAGCTAGTGTAAGCACTTTGTGCTGTAACAAGATGTTAATAGCTAGTGTAAGAACTTTGTGACGTAACAAGATGTAAATAACTAGTGTAAGAACTTTGTGCTGTAACAAGATGTAAATAGCTAGTGTAAGAAATTTGTGCTGTAACAAGATGTAAATAACTAGTGTAAGAACTTTGTGACGTAACAAGATATAAATATCTAGTGTAAGAACTTTGTGCTGTAACAAGATGTAAATAGCTAGTGCAAGAACTTTGTGACGTAACAAGATGTAAATAGCTAGTGTAAGAACTTTGTGACGTAACAAGATGCAAATAGCTAGTGTAAGAACTTTGTGACGTAACAAGATGTAAATAGCTAGTGTAAGAACTTTGTGACGTAACAAGATGTAAATAGCTAGTGTAAGAACTTTGTGACGTAACAATATGTAATTAGCTAGTGTAAGAACCTTGTGACGTACCAAGATGTAAATAGCTAGTGTAAACACTTTGTGCTGTAGCAAGATGTTAATAGCTAGTGTAAGAACTTTGTGACGTAACAAGATGTAAATAGCTAGTGTAAGAACTTTGTGCTGTAACAAGATGTAAATAGCTAGTGTAAGAACTTTGTGACGTAGCAAGATGTAAATAGCTAGTGTAAGAACTTTGTGCTGTAACAAGATGTAAATAGCTAGTGTAAGAACTTTGTGCTGTAACAAGATGTAAATAGTTAGTGTAAGCACTTTGTGACGTAACAAGATATAAATATCTAGTGTAAGAACTTTGTGCTGTAACAAGATGTAAATAGCTAGTGTAAGAACTTTGTGACGTAACAAGATGCAAATAGCTAGTGTAAGAACTTTGTGACGTAACAAGATGTAAATAGCTAGTGTAAGAACTTTGTGACGTAACAAGATGTAAATAGCTAGTGTAAGAACTTTGTGACGTAACAATATGTAATTAGCTAGTGTAAGAACCTTGTGACGTACCAAGATGTAAATAGCTAGTGTAAACACTTTGTGCTGTAGCAAGATGTTAATAGCTAGTGTAAGAACTTTGTGACGTAACAAGATGTAAATAGCTAGTGTAAGAACTTTGTGCTGTAACAAGATGTAAATAGCTAGTGTAAGAACTTTGTGACGTAGCAAGATGTAAATAGCTAGTGTAAGAACTTTGTGCTGTAACAAGATGTAAATAGCTAGTGTAAGAACTTTGTGCTGTAACAAGATGTAAATAGTTAGTGTAAGCACTTTGTGACGTAACAAGATATAAATATCTAGTGTAAGAACTTTGTGCTGTAACAAGATGTAAATAGCTAGTGTAAGAACTTTGTGACGTAACAAGATGCAAATAACTAGTGTAAGAACTTTGTGACGTAACAAGATGTTAATAGCTAGTGTAAGAACTTTGTGACGTAACAAGATGTAAATAGCTAGTGTAAGAACCTTCTGACGTAACAAGATGTAAATAGCTAGTGTAAGCACTTTGTGCTGTAACAAGATGTTATTAGCTAGTGTAAGAACTTTGTGACGTAACAAGATGTAAATAGCTAGTGTAAGAACTTTGTGCTGTAACAAGATGTAAATAGCTAGTGTAAGAACTTTGTGACGTAGCAAGATGTAAATAGCTACTGTAAGAACTTTGTGCTGTATCAAGATGTAAATAGCTAGTGTAAGAACTTTGTGCTGTAACAAGATGTAAATAACTAGTGTAAGAACTTTGTGACGTAACAAGATGTAAATAGCTAGTGTAAGAACTGTGTGCTGTAACAAGATGTAAATAGCTAGTGTAAGAACTTTGTGCTGTAACAAGATGTAAATAGTTAGTGTAAGCACTTTGTGACGTAACAAGATGTAAATAGCTAGTGTAAGAACTTTGTGCTGTAATAAGATGTAAAACAGACTGTCTAGCTACATTGTGTTGTAAAAAATGTAAAATAACCAATGTAGTAAATTTGTGTTGTAACAAGATGTAAAATAATCAGTGTATGTATAGTTAATTACGGACGGAAAAAAATATTACAGTTCGCCTGCTCTTTTTCGAAAGCTACAAAAGATATCTTAAAGGTGCAGGTAGCGTGATACTCCAAACACGTTTCTCACTATCGTCCAATGTCAGGCCCTTTGTATTATAACGTGAGAACACCCCCATCTTCCATACCTAGTGAGAGCTTCATCGATCATCCACATGAGGACTGGCTGGACAGCTCTAGGAACCATCACCAATACTCAGGAGATCGCAAATTATGACATTTCCATGTAAAAAATAGGTACACGGATGTACTTTACACATTTAAATTCGTATTTCATACTAGAAATCTTTTTAATTATCTTTATCTAAAATAAGCATAAATATGTTTACAGATTGAAACCCAATCCTCATTTTAATGTTTGAACATTTAATTTGTCATTAAATAGAAAATACGTGAGTCGTTAATTATGTTTAAGGAAATGATACATAATATCTAATAAATAAGATTTTGTTTTTGGTATTTAAAGCAAGAATTATGATTACGTAAAAAAGGAAAGTTGATGATAACTATATTGAGGATCCCATTGACAACTGTGGACACAGAGCTTTCGCCTCAGAATGGTTTGGTTTGCGGTGCTTAAAGCCACTTTCAACAATATTTCAGTTATATCGTGGCGGTCAGTTTTATTGGTGGAGGAAACCGGAGTACCAGGCGAAAACCACAGTGTCGCAAGTCACTAACAAACTTCATCACATAATGTTGTATCGAGTACACTTCGTAATAAACGGGATTCGAACTCACACTAACAACTTTGGTGGTGAGAAGCACTGGTTGCACAGGTAGTTGTAAATCTAACTACCATACGATTACAACCACGACGACCCCTTCTTGCCTCAGGAAGATGATATTATATATATCAAGTACCCAATAAAATGTAGAACACCGAACCCCTTCACCAGGAGGATCGTGTTATATTAAGGAAAGGACCACACGAACAATTCTGGATAAATAATCATTGTCTCGGAAAATGACCTCATGGACTATCGTGGACACAGGACCCTTGCCTCGGGAAGATAATGCTATGAAGCAATGACCCCTTGGACAATTGTGGACACCAGACCCTTGCCTCGGGCAGATAATGTTATAAAACAATGACCCGATGGACAATAGGGATCATTCACCGCTTCTCCCGTGTGGTGACGCTGCTGTTCCATAAGTGGTTACATGTGCGTTTGAATCACAAAGACGCTTGTATCTAACGTTAACCTAATGACGGCACAAACTTGGACAGTGAAAACATTGAAGGTTTAACTAGTACAGTGCGGGGTGGTATTACCTGTTAACAGTTAGAAGTATAGATTTAGTTGATGAGTATATGTAAAATAAAAGTATAAGTCTTAAAGTCATAAGAAAAGAGTTTTTATTATGAACATATTAAGAAACACAATGGACGTTTACAGGCCATATCGGCATGTGCCTTGGTGTAGCCTATGCAAGGTGTACATGATGTTTGGTTACTCACACTGCAATATTGATGAACTTTATTTCAACATTTTAAAGTACCTGTATTTTGAGAAATACTACCTCTAAGTGAACAAAATAGAATGATAAAGACACCGTCTCCAAATACAAAATTTTGAATGAATATATTCTAGGTCTATCTATTTTGAAGTCATCTTCAAATCTAAATCATACTCTTTAAAATTATTTGGTACAAAATTATACATATAATATATTCCTTCTTCGTGTAGTGTTATTAACTGTTAAAGATTCGAAAACAAGCGGATTAATCATAGCATTTATTTTGGAAAGATTTTGAGCAGATGTATTATGAATGGCATAATAAATAGTTAAATAAAGAAAATTCGCTGTTTCTTACTATTTTAAATTATTTTCGACAGATTTTGGTAGCACTCAAATAGTTTGTACAATCAGACTGACGGATCATGATACAAAGCCTGGTACTGCTATACAATGTAAAACTAAAGACTCAAATTGTCCCCGACAGAATTCCGTCTGGGTTTTAAGTGGGATTCGTGCTGCTCAATCTTCAGTTTTCTGTGTAGCTTTTTTTTAGACCACTGTTTATCATTTTTTCCTTTTTCGATTGGCCATTGCATTGCCTGCCCGTCTTCGACTTATGACTTCCGATAACTCTTTTGGCATCTACAAACAAACTTTTCTTATCTGTTGACCTATTCGCGCACCACTATACTATCCCAATTATCAAATTTATTTCATTGTAGTATATATATACCACATATTGGTTTGTGGGTTTATTCCATTCTAATGCAGGTAAAAACGTTATTTATAACTTAAGTTAGCTGCATGTTATTGAAATGAACAGTCAAACGATTTGAATTACAATTTCAGAAATGCTATGAAAAAATCGGAATTTGCATAAAACCCAGCGTTCTATACAATAAAAAAAAACATAAATAAAATGTAAACTACACGATTGGAAACGTACGGACTACTGGGTTTGGTGTTTAACACTACTTTCAACAAATTTCAGTTATATCATGGGGGTCAGTTTTATTGGTGGAGGAAAACGGAGTGCACAGAGAAAACTACGGATCTGCCACAATTCGCTGGCAAAATGTATCACATACTGTTGTTTCCCTTGGCGAGATTCGAACTCATAACGTTAGTGGTGATAGGTACTGATTGCATAGGTAGTTGTAAATCCGACTACCAAACGATCACGTCCACAAAGACCCCTAACGGACTACTGAGTTAAATATTGCAGGGATGTCAGTTAAGTTTTTTCTTTCTTTAAACTGGATATATCATACAGATAAAGAATATTTTTTGTTGGAAAAGTTTGGAAAATAATCATAAATGTGTTCCTTTTGGATTGTTTATTACAAACATAAATTTATTATTGCTATTTTTCTTTTTTATCATTAGCCATTTTGGGATTTATTTTGAATAAGCTCCCCTTTCAATGATATAAAGTACCAACTATGCTACTTGAAAAGGTGTCTATACACACAGAAATTCCATTTGTTCATTGTTACAAGTTTTTTTTTTATTATTACTTGTTCTTTTTCAGTTTTTTTTTGTTGAACATTTTATATTACTGCCTAAAGGTATAAATGGATTTGTTGTGTTCCTGTGTATTGTACACTATGGTTTTGATTTTTTACCCTTTTACCCAGATTTTTATTATTGGTCATAAAGGGAAAACAAATTCCCAGAACAAAAATTCTGCTTCAGAGTGCATTTTTTTTTCAGTTACAAAAATATAACATCGAAATCTTTTTATAAGAGTTAAATACACCCTTTTCCCCTATAATATTAATGCTCATATAAGAAATGAAATGTGATACACGTATACACCGTTAGGAATTTAATTAATAACCTAATATCCCTGCCGTACTGTAGTCAACTGTTCAAGCGAAATGGTTTTAAGCATAAGATACAGTACTATTCAAAAAAAAAAGAAGCGGCCCGTGTTGAATATCCCGCAATACGTGCAACTTCTTTTGTTTCAATAGTAGTTTATCTAACTTGTACAATAATGTTATAATTTTTAAAATAAATAAAGTCGTGAGAACAGTTTTGTTTGAGAACGAGTTTACAGAATTTTCCTATTCATATAATAAAGTTAGATAAACTACTTTTTTTAAAAATATCATAACCCTAACTCCTGTATCTTATACTTAAAACCATTTGGCTTGAACAGTTGACTACAGAACGACAGGGATATTAGGTTATTAATTAAATTCCTAACGGTGCATACGTGTATCACATTTCATTTCTTATATGAACATTAGTACTATAGGGGAAAAGGGTGTATTTAACTCTTATAAAAAGATTTCGATGCTATGTTTTTGTAACTGAAAAAAAAATGGACTCTGAAGCAGAATTTTTGTTCTGGGAAATTTGTTTTCCCTTTATGACCAATAATAAAAATCTGGATAAAAGGGTAAAAGATCAAAACCATAATGTACAATACACAGGAACACAACAAATTCATTTAAGTGACGTGTCCTTGTACCCAACGTTAACAATTCAAGCGTCTTCGAAATTAAAACGTTCCGCTAACCACTTATGGAACAACAGCTATATTAACTCAGCCCAACTTTCGTTTCTGTCCCAAGCAGGATCTATATTTCCATAGTTACAAATGTTAATACATATGCAAGCTAAAACAGGATCAAATTCAATCGACCTAGCATTATTTATTTTATACTTTAGCTATATTTTGTAGCAGTTTATGTCTATTATTGTGATAAATGAAGCAAGATATTAAAAAAAATAAAAAAAATATCACCTGTATTTCTTGTTTTTCAAATAACACGTATGTTATAATTTAAATAAGTAAATTTGATTTGTCTCTACATGTTTCCGCTTTAAATCACTAAAAGAAATATAATATGCATTTAGACGTCGTCAGATAATTAACATGTTATGTCATGTGAAGACGCAAAAACACATTTCTCGAAAATTCATGGGCGTTTCCCATTATAGAGTTCGTATCAGCAGAATAAAACAAATACCTCGTTGTAAAGTATTTGTCTGCTTGCATAAATATCGATATGGCGACCAAGCGTTAAATATAGAGTAATATCTAATGTTGGGATCCAAACTTCCACCATCAACAAAAGTCATAATCATCATTAGCTTTGATCTTTTTATTCTCATGTTTTGTTTTTGTATCTATCTAGATAACTTTCTTAGTATCTTGTATAAGCATGCTTCATATATTTTTGTATAATTTAAGCAAATAAAATACGCTTAAGGTAAAAACAAACCACATCAAATTTGCAAAGAATGCACATAGATATGCTATGTCTATCAAATATCGTGACATATAAAACGAATATTGGTTACTGGTATGCAAAAAGAATTAAGTGCATTGATTATGACTTCATGTGATCAAAATTATGTCTTAGATGACGGAAATAGTATGTTGTCAAATTGATGAATCTGAACAAAAAAAAATCAAAAAAAAATACGCACTTTTATTAGTTTTATAAATAAAAATGTTTGTTCTTATGGCTGAAAAATGTAACTCTCTCTCTCTCTTGTTGTAAATATTGTATATAACTGCTTTGTTATTATGTATTGTTGTACTCTAATTTATTATTTGTATGTCATTGTATTAACTAACAAGGGTTACCAGAAATAAAATATCATGAGAATCGAATACCTCTGAGATAATATGTAAACAAGAAAAAAAGTAAAATAAAAAAAAAGAAGTAAAAAAGAAGAAAAACAAATAAATGACTTACCGTCTAAACCTATAAAAAGTTGAAAACTTAAAATCAGGAAACAAACCAACTCCATTCTGAAATATTTCTGCACATATGATTCTATTGGTCTATTTCAAGAATAGCAATATTTAACTTCTTGATCGAGTAACATCTCACAACACGTTTATTTGTCAAATAATACATTGTAATAAAACAATATAGAAGGTTGAGATAATCGTATTGCAAACAATAAGTATTTTAATATGACCTTGCCAAACAAAAATGGGGTGTATTTGCAAAATAGAAAAAGTATTTGAAGGAAGGTCTAAAACAATAAAAATAAGAGAAAACCGAACTATTTATTCGGGTAACAAACATGTCTTCTTTTTGTCGAATATATACATGTCATATTGGTTTTTCCTACTTTGTAGTCACATGAACCCCCGAGCGAACACCAGGGCAGGTTATAGATAAAGTTTCTTCACTGCATGTTCAGTTTGCAGTATTAGGGAATGCTTTGAGTGCTCAACCCACAGAGCTACCCATCACGTTCGCGGATTTGAGATGCCCTCTCGAAGGGGGTGCTCAGGTAATAAGAACTTATATGAAAGCATGATCGTGTATCAAAGGGAGTATCCAACCTACATCGACCAGTGGTGTAAAGGTTAACGTGCTCGCTTTGAGTGTGGTAGATGGTAGGTTCGAGTCCCAATCGGGTCAAATCAAAGACCATTAAATTGGGATTTGTTGCTTCTCCGGTAAGCACGTACGTCTTACATATGCTTTCTGCATGCACACAACTGCATATTTTCGTCATTGGATAGATGCAATCAATGACAAAGGCTACTCTGTTCATAGTCTATTACGCCATGGTCCGTCATTATTGACGTCACGATTTATGAAACAATGACCCCTTGGACAATTGTGGACAACGGACCCTTGCATCGGGCAGATAATGCTATAAAACAATAACCCGATGGACAATTGTGGACACAAGACCCTTGCCTCGGGCAGATAATGCTATAAAACAATGACCCGATGGATAATTTTGGACACAAGACCCTTGTCTCGGGCAGATGATGCTATAAAACAATGACCCGATGGACAATTGTGGACAGAAGACCCTTGCCTCGGGAAGAAAGAGCTATAATATAAGTACCACATTGTATATTGAAACCCAAATACATTTGTTAAAGATTTAAGGAGTTATGGTTATGATGTTTAACGCCACTTTCAACAATATTTCATTTTTATATCGTGGCGGTACTAAAGATTTGAGGGTACGTCTTAAGGGTGCTTAAAATAGTACCTAGTACTGGAACGACTGGGAACATATATACTATCACTAATACATCATACTGAAACTCCTTGATTCTCCAAAAATATAAATACGAATTTGTGTATTCATTGTGGAATATGTAAATGGTGTTTATAAATAAACCATTGTGATTTTTGTTTCCAAATTGAGAGGCGGGCTGGTATCCAATAAACAGATATATCAACTCAGCCCAACTTTCGTTTCTATCCCAAGCCAGGATCTATATTTCCATTGTTACAAATGTTAATACATATTCAAGCTAAAACATGATCAAATTCAATCGACCTAGCATTATTTATTTGATATTTTAGCTATATTTTGTAGCAGTTTATGTCTATTATTGTGATAATTAAAGCAAGACGAAATCTGCAGACATTTGCGTTTATAATAAAAACAATTTCATCATGTAAAGGGATTGGTTTAAATCTTAGACTTTAAAAAAAGAAAAAAAATCACCTGTATTTCTTGTTTTTCAAATAACACGTATGTTATTATTTAAAAAAGTAAATTTGATTTGTCTGTACATGTTTCTGTTTTAAATCACGAACAGAAATATAAGATGCATTTAGCTCACGTCGTCAGATAATTAACATGTTAGGTCATGCGAAGACGCAAAACAACATGTCTCTAAAATTCACAGGGGTTTCCCATTATAGGGTTCGTATCAGCATAATCAATTAAATACCTCGTTGTAAAGTATTTGTCTGCTTGCATAAATATCGATATGGCGACCAAGCATTAAATATAGAGTAATATCTAATGTTGGGATCCAAACTTCCACCATCAACAAAAATAATAATCATCATTAGCTTTGATCTTTTTATTCTCATGTTTTGCTTTTGTATCTATCTAGATAACTTTCTTAGTATCTTGTGTAATTTAAGCAAATAAAATATGCTCAAGGTAAAAAAAAACCATTTAATTTGCAAAGAATGCAAATAGATATGCTATGTCTATCAAATATCCTGACATATAAAACGAATATTGGTTACTGGTATGTAAAAAGGAGTTCCTGTGTATAGAAATAGGGCCATTATTTCTCCGACGAGGGATACCCACTTTTTGAGATAATAGGTATGATCGAGAAGATGAACATATTTTCAAGCAACATAAACGTGGTATGTTAAGATCGATAAGCCACCAAATAGCTGGAATGCTATTAAAGTTGGTGTTAAACATCAATCAATCAATCGATTAAGATCGATAAAATAAATAACACTTCTAAGACTATCTTTTCAAGATATTTCGTACATGAATGACTCTGCTGTTGGTCTTTGTTTTTCACTACTTTACTGTTGGTTAGCTAATGGAACGGCAAGCTTTGTTGGAAAACTTATGCCTTTTACCGAAACCATACAACCAAAATATGAAATAAGTGTAATCATATAAGACCAGCATTCAAGAATACTAAATATTCCTCCTATAATTAAGGAGCACCGTTTGGAAGATATTGGGTTTGGTATGTCATCGTTGTTTTGTATTAATATTTGTTTTGCGTTTAATTTTACTGTTCTCTGGACCAAACAAACATTTAATCAATTTTATATAAATTTTATTTCTTCTCAATGTAACCAGACACCTATTCTGTACATAAATTGCGTATTAAAAATTAATCATTAGTCTCGTAAGAATATGATTTAAAAAATATGTTATTCTACCACGATGCGAGCTAATATTTAAACAGATGGGAATTAAGTCATTTGAAGAGTATGTTTACGAAACCTTCATTTATTGAGCTGAAAACCAAAAAAAAATAATAATAATAATAATTCATTCCCAGTGCACATTTCAGTGTAGTATACAAAAACTGTAAAGCCAAGCGAAAGCTTTGCCATGTTTGTAAAAAGCAAATGAATCAGTTGAACTCTATTCTTTCATTAATTGCTTTAAGATGAAGAGATTTTTGTTAAGAATTAAGTGATTTGATTATTACTTCATGTGATCAAAATTATGTTTGAGATGACGGAAATGGTATGTTGGCGCATTGATGAAGTATACAGTTTTATTAGATTTATAGATAAAAATATCTGTCCTCTTGTCTGAAAAATGTAACTATCTCTCTCTACTCTCTTGTTGTAAATATTGTATATAGCTGTTTTGTTATTATGTAATGTACTTTAATTAATTGTATGCATACCATTGTATTAACTAACAAAGGTTATCAGAAACAAAATATCATGAGTAACACATACTTCTCAGCAGGAAAATAAATAAACAAATAAATAAATAAATAAACAAATAAATAAATAAATAAATATATATATACAAGAAGAAAAACAAAATAAATCCAAGCTTACCGTCTAAACCTACAAATAATTGGAAACTTAAAATTAGGAAACAAACCAACTCCATTATGAAATATTTCTGTACATACGATTCTATTGGTATATTTCATGAATAACAATTCTTACCTTCAAAACACGTTTATATAGGATTGAAAACTAAGATCATTTATCAGAATATTTAAATGTATTGATGCGAATCGTATTGCAAACAACAAGTATTTTAATATGATCTTGCCAAGCAAAGAAGGGTTGTATTTGCAAATCACTGCTTGACCAGCAAGATAAAAAAAGGATTTGAAGGGGGGTCTAAAACAATAAAATTAATACAAACCGAACTATTTATTCGGGTAATAAAGATGTCTTCTTTTTGTTGAATATATACATGTCATATTGTTTTTTCCTACTTTGTAGTTACATGAACACCCGAGCGAACACCAGGGCAGGTTATATATAAAGTTTATTCACTGCATGTTCAGTTTGCAGTATTAGGGAATGGTTTGAGGGCTCAACCCACAGAGCCAGGCGCGGATCCAGGTGGGGGTGAATCCGGCGTGCGCCCCCTAAAAGAAAGAAAAAGCATTGGCGTGACTGGACTGACAATCGCTTGATGTTAAATACGTGATATTAACACTTTGTTCTTTCAACTCATCTCTCCATTGCAATGAATATTCGTACATGTCTTTGCTGCCCAGTTCCAGATCATGATGCTTATAAATCCATTGTCTGGCAAATAAACTATGATAACTGCAGGATGTATACATACCTTTATATTGCGTTGAGGAATTTATATAACAATGTGTATGTCTTCTGGTTATATGTGCATAATATAGTTTCGGTTTGGTCATTTTTTTTATTTTTTTTTATTTCGTGATCTATTTGTTTGAACATGTAATATATAAATCTTCCCTATGTCTATACAATTACAGACGTTTTTAGAAGTTAATATGAGTTTTTACTGACCTGTAAAATAATATTGGTTTTGCAGGTCAATAAAAACTCTTATTAAATAATATGATTAAAACAGCCCTAATACGTTGTATCATACAGTAGGTCTGCCCAGCTTAATATCTATACAGCTTTTCGGCCCCGGGCCAATACAGCTTTGGTCCGTATTGGCCCGGGGCCGAAAAGGCTATATTGACCCACTGCCAGGGTCAATTGGCCAATACAGCTGACCTCGAATCTATACCAGGGCCAATACAGAAACAACCAGTTAATAACACAATAATATTCACTGATACAAAAGCCTGTAATTGTTTAATTACATATACTATAAGGCTTATAACGTCACCCGGTGAATATCACATTCAGCTGATGAATACCATTATTTATTGACTTCTAGACTTTATTTAGCTAAAGTACGGATATGTACAGTCATTATGTAATAATACCAATTATTGATCAATTTTAAAGCAGACATCACAGTTTTCTGAAAGTCATACATGCGGCGTTAAATTGTGAATATTTTTCACCTGTTCTTTTCCATTCTGTTTGAGACATGTCCATTTCCCCCTTCCTAATACTATTTCAAACATACGAATTAGTTCTTTCTCTTTCGAGCGAAGGGATATAGGGTGCATTGAACAAAATCACACATATTTTCCTGGAACAAGCAACAGTCTTTGATTGCTGTTCTTCATATTGAAGTCGTAACAAGGCCTTACGTCATGAGTAAAATAGCATACTTCATTGTACGTATACCTTCGATGTGAAGCGTCATACCTCACATGGTACAATTTTAATCAATTTCGGTTCAGAAAAGAGGTCCTATATTTTCTAATTCCCAGGAGCTTCAGGGGGGCTTAACCCCACCGGTCCGACCGCCGGGAGCTGCCCTGGACCCGCTGGGGTCCTAGACAGTCCCCAGATCCCTCACCAAGAAGTGCGCACTCCAAACGTAAAATCCTGGATCCCCGCATGAGAGCTACCCATCACGTTCGCGGATTTGAGATACCCTCTCGAAGGGGGTGCTCAGGTGATAAGAACTTATATGAAAGCATGACCGTGTATCAAAGGGCGTAGCTAACCTACATTGATCAGTGGTGTAAAGGTTAACGTGCTCGCCTTGAGTGCGGTAGATGGTAGGTTCGAGTCCCAATCGGGTCAAATCAAAGACCATTAAATTGGGATTTGTTGCTTCTCTGGTAAGCACGTACGTCTTACATATGCTCTCTGCATGCACACAACTGCATATTTTCGTCATTGGATAGATGCAATCAATGACAAAGGCTTCTCTGTTCATAGTCTATTACGCTATGGTCCGTCATTATTGACGTCACGATTTACACATGGCTTGGCATTATGGTGGCAGAAAGCAAATTTTCTATGTCAATTAGAAGCGAGATTTATACGTATAGTGTACTAAGATATTAAATTAAAAATGACTGTCTTTAAACAAACACGTTTTTGCTTAATACTAGAATGCTCTGTTGTAAAAAATGTATAGAAAAGTTTACTCCTTCCGGAGTATTTAACATCAACATCAGTCTTCTGTGTTGAGTGTGGGGCCCAATATCTACATATATTACATAGCAGTATAATTTATATAACATTTTATTGACCGTCGTGGTCGTGACCGTATGGTAGTTGGATTTACAACTACATATGCCATCAGTGCGTGTCTATAGCCACTAACGTTGTCAGTTCGAATCCCGCGCAGGCGAGGTGTACTCGATACAACATTATGTGATAAAGTTTGTCAGTGATTTCGGCAGGTCGGTGGTTTTCTGCGGTTTCCTCCACGAACGAAACTGACCGCCACGATATGATTGAAATATTGGTGAAAGTGGCGTTAAACGACATAACTCTTACCCCCTATATAACATTTTATGTAGAATGTAACTAAAAGGGGAAGTTACCTATGATTGTTAACTATAATATGAGATGATAATTGGATTTTTTTAAATGAGGAAATTCCCGAATAAATTTAAAATTCAAGAAAAGCCTTTTAGCAAGCAATTAATAAGATAAAAAACGTGTTAGGTTAATAATCATAGATATTTACATTGGCAGTTGTTTATTTGCTATTGTGTACGTTATTTCGTGTTTTACTCGAAATCTTTACTTTTATGACTCCAAAATGCATTTATTTATAAATTCATAAAAGGTGAGTGAGTGAGTGAGTGAGTGAGTGAGTGAGTGAGTGAGTGAGTGAGTGAGTGAGTGAGTGAGTGAGTGAGTGAGTGAGTGAGCGAGTGAGTGAGTGAGTGAGTGAGTGAGTGTTGTTTAACGACAATTCAGCAACTTTTCAGCTATATCATGGCTGGAACAAGTTAGTTTATTTTCAATGAGATGATGGTGAGGTTTGCTTTATACT
The DNA here is from genome assembly GCA_963680875.1 of Bathymodiolus brooksi. Lineage (NCBI taxonomy): Eukaryota > Metazoa > Mollusca > Bivalvia > Mytilida > Modiolidae > Bathymodiolus > Bathymodiolus brooksi. Next base: position 49,663,647 of record OY804576.1, on the reverse strand, counting down.
AGACCAACATCCTTAGTTGGATTTTTATAGTAATAGCTCACTGAAACAACAGTCCGCGAATAGACATGTCGCACTACTCGGCCACATTATCCTGATTTTGAGCTAATAATCAGTTGCTATTTCGCCTTAATGCTTAGCGAAGAAGCAACAAATACCAATTTTATAGTTTATAGGTTTGACCCATTCGGAGTTGGTACCCACTCGAGGCGAGCACGCTAACCATTACACCACCGAGGTGGTTACATATATATATATTAAACATGTTTGTACAGCAATGTAAACTTACATGGCACTTCCGAGAATAGAAAATTCCTAATAAAACAAACAATTAAATAAGTATTTTATTATAGCGTCACATATTTGATCAAACATAAAACATATCTAAAATCAAACAAATTAAAGTAATCAAATATCCTGTCTAAAATTTTATTTTAAAGAGCCACTTTTAAATACAAACATTATGCAACAAATTGTCTTAAAGTGAATTAAATATTAAATATATCAGATATTTTTTTTTAATATTACATTTCTTAAAACATTTTCTAGTAAAAGATTCAAATATTGCATCTAAGTTTAAAACTAATGATAAAGAAAAAAAAAATTGTAGGTATTATGCATATAAATGTAGCTCTGTCAAAATAAATTGAGTAGGTACAAAATGGTGATCACGTGTTATTGTGTTATTGTTTATGACGTAAGTCTTCAGACCGATTCAGAGTTATGACAAATTTTATTTATATTTAAAGAATGTGTGAATTGTATATATTGTTAGTTGCTATATCATATACAATGTACATGTAGATGTATATTGATTTTGGTTACACGTATATATTTGTGCCTCGTGGAAGTTATTAACTCATATGGTAACGTATCAACAATCTCTCACTTGCTCCACTGATATGTCGCCGCATGGGAAATCTGAGTCTTATGCGAGAGACCCTATGTACGGTCAACCAAAGCAAATGGCGATTGCAAGAACATAAACATGGTACTAAACTGCTTTGCAAGCTATGATCAATCCGATTGACGTAAAAGAGAATTGATCATATCATCATATATTCATTTTGGCCATTATGTTGTATTTTCTCCGGATTCTGATTACCTCTTTGGTATCTTCACTCTTCGCACATGTCACACGTAATGAGGTTTCCTTAGTCAACCCCACTCCATCCCACCCCGTAACATATCGATAAAGGAGAGCAAGTAAGAGTTTTACTTAATCAATAACTCAGCAGCCAGGTAAATGCTGAGTTGTTAAACTCATCAGCACATAACTCAGGTAATTGTGACAGTAAACGATCTTGAGCTGACAAACTCATCGGAACATAAAACCAATGTTGCAAAAGATTACACAGAGAGAGAGAGAGAGAGAGAGAGAGAGAGAGAGAGAGATACGGATTCTGGTTATCCCTTTGGTGTTTTTCAAACTCTTCTTATAAAGCTTATTGGTGTACATATATACACATAATGGCAATACTAATAGGGATGTGTTGGTGGGTTTTTTCTCAGAGAGAACTTATTTTCTTATTCACTGATGTACATTTGTAAAAACATTTCTGTCTGAGGGAAAACATAGCACCATCCCCCGCAAGTTAAATGACTGGTCCCTTTAGTAAATAAAATTCACCCCCCCCAGATTCGAGTTATATTTCATGATATGGCTGAAAAATTGTTGAATTGGTGTTAAACAACAATCACTCACTCACTCATTCACTCATTCAGGTGAGTTATATTTGACAATGTCAAAGCTTGTTTTTAACAACATAATTTATTTATTTAATTAACTTGTTGGAAATGAGTATCACTATATTTTACCAAATCAATTCATCAATTTTCTTTTGTAAATGTCTTGTAATGTAAAGTAGTTCCTCATTAATTTCTGGAAAGAACATGAAAACACGAAGATACAAAATTATATTATACTTTGTTCTTTGAATAAAACTTTTAATATTGTTAGAAGCCTTTGTAAAAAAAATATACTAAGTTTTTGTGGTTGCTGACGGAGGAAAAGATGCCTGTCCATACGCGGTATGTTGTGCGTCATTTGCTTGTATATGATTATAAGCTGGAGGATATAACTGGCCGTGAGTTGGATTGTGTTGGTTGCCATACTGATTTTGACCATACTGTTGTTGGTTAACGGTGTTTACAGTTGTGCCACCAGTTGGCTGTACGAACACTCTACCAACAGATCATATAGGAGCTGAAAACAAAAAAATCATGGCTAGCTTTTAATCAGTTTTATTTTATTGAGAAATAATAGATTGTTCTTTGGTTATTTTCAGTTGAGGTTAAACCATGAAACGTTCTTATCCAATTGTTAATTAGTGTTACGACATGTACATTTTGTCTTCCACATCGGTGGTGTAATAGCTAGCGAGGTCGCCTCGAGTACGGTAGATATTGGGGGGTTAGAGTCCCCATCAGGCCCAACCAAAGACTATAAAACTGGTATTTGTGGCTTCTCTGCTAATCACGCATCATTAAAGAGAAAAGGTAAAGACAATTTACCTGTTCCATACAATAAATTCACCAATTTAGAGTATAAAACGTTGAACAACGATGTTTCTTTTGCAGTTCAGTATATTATTATATTTGTTTTTAGAAAATTTATCTCTGGTTTTTTTTTATTACTTAATAACACTGTATCATGATAAAATGCTTAATCGTAATTTGTTTCAAACATGCTTAATTCAATTCTCTTATTGACTGCAGTTTCTGAATTTTGTTTGTTTGCATGGCCAGCATCGTATAGGGAGAAGTATTTCAGCTATATATATATATCAAGGGAAACCAGCATACAATCAATAAATCATCTATACAAAAAGGTGGCACTGTGTTGTGCTTTTTGCGAATGTTTAGATAGTCACAGTGAAAAAGAAGGGAGGGAGATAGTTTATAGGATTGGGCTTTTGTTTTACCTCCAACCGACCACCAGCGATAACTACTATTCAGCTATTGCTGCATGAACTGATGTAAGTCGTCGTTAAAGTGCATGGTCTCCACATACATTCAATTTAACCAGTTATTTTCTTCAAGTAAACTTATTATATTATAAAGATTATTATTACGTAAGTCCAGCCTCCTGGTTAGTTTTGGTGTAAACTTTCCACAGCTTAATATGTTGTATAAAACTGTTAACTTCTCCGTAACTATATGTATTTTATTTATGAGAATGAAATTCATTCATTCATTTAAATATATGTTTATACGAGACATTCATGAACTTCCCGGATTGGGGAGAGTTGTGTATTTCCTCCCAAAACCAACGGAAGGACCTTGTCGGTGAGGTTGTAGCCTGCACTGGAGAACATATATCCTATATATATATCCCTAAGATGTGCTGCACTATACAATATGTGTCTTATTTGGACAGCATTGTTAACGTTCGACATTTCATTTACATGTTGGTCAAGATTATTTTTTATTGTTTTCTCATTTTGTTCTGTTGTTTCAATGTATTGTATATGATGGTGCTTTTCTGTCATACACAATCCCGGATTTTGGTTTCCGTATTTCTATGTGCATGTCTGTGTATATTCGCTATGTGTGTTGCTCACATCGGATCACAAGAAAAAAATTGTTTACCTTTTAAATGTATTCATCGTGTACCTGTATTTGATATTTTTCAGAATTCCCTAAATCTGTATTTTATTTACTTATTATACTCGCTCCTGCAACACAAATATACCATGACAATCAGTCCTGCTCAGCCAATAAGTGCACCAATACAGATACCAACGATTGAACTGTGAATATAATATTGGAATATTGTGCAGCAACTGAAATATGTGTGTCTGCTGTCTGTTAGCAATCGTGTTACCCTTTTAACATATTGTACTTGTTCATTAAATCTAAGAAGTTCATAGAATAAAACGAGCAGGTGAACTGTTATATATGGCGAGACAAATATATTGTTTAACTGCTATGAGCAAGCTGATTTGTAATTTATTGTACTGCTAACACAGGGTGATTATTTCGTTTATTTACATATTATATGTTAGTGATCAAGACGTTTACAAATGTTGATTGTTTAATTGTTTGATGGTGTTTGACGCCACTTTCAACAATATATTTCAATTATATCCAAAAATGTTGAATATCTCACACAAGTCAAATATATTGCTTCATGGAAGATCTATTTCTTTTATAAATAATGTTAAAGGCAAATATTACTTATATAATTGCGGAACAGTTACTGCCATTCCCAAAATCGTTTAACTCAATCAGCAAACATTGAACGTTACAACATACGAGATAATTGATATGTGTAGACGCCGATCATTGTGTTTCGCCGGACGTCAGTTTAATTTCAAGTATCTTGACGCATGCATAAACACGTTCTTAGAAATGGTCGCCTCCTCTCGTTCGATCTATGCTACCTCCTGTGTTATGTGGATAATAGTAACACATAACTTGAGGCCTAATAGCTGTCAATGGATAATTCTTTACTCATGACTCATTTTGTAAGCACTTCCCGATCCTTTCCTAATACATGACTTATCACCGGTTTTGTAACTAGAGTAGCACGACGGGTGCAACTAGTGGAGCAGGAACTACTTAACCCCACGGAGCACATGAGATCACGCCTGGTTTTTAATGGAATTGTTGTTGCCCGATCTTTATTTTGCTGTGTAGTGTTTTGAAGATCGTTGTTTTTCCTTTTGTCCTTTTTCTTTTGGTCTTTGTGTTGTCTGTCCTTCGATTTACGGATTCTGGTATCTTCAAACTCTTCTTAAGAAGAAATAGAATAATTCATATTGTGCAAATATTCAGGTAAAAGTTGACTCGTTTTAAAACTTTTACACTAAGCTTTTCTAATTGTCTAAACAAATATTTCACAAGGTTATGGAATTCATTGGGAATATAAAATGATAAATTTTCTGTAAGATTTCTTGGCCGCATCATTTTTAAATTACTATTATACCTCCTACAAAAAAGATTTCCGAAAGTAATGCAAATAGAAGCTTTCGTAATACGGACGCCGGTACGGACTCAAAAGTTATGACGAATGAATTAACAGTAAGTATTTATAATTTCAACGTTTAATTGGACAAGCGATGCCATAGAAGATAGCATTACAAAAAGCTCCATGCTCGATAGAAAAAGATTTATCACATGTGAGATGGTTACTAAGGTTGAGGTCATTTTGTCTAAAGTGAATATATTAGTAAAAAATCGGGTTGTATCAACTTAATTATGAATGAAAGGCGTTTATAGCGTGAAAGCAATAGGACATTATGTTTTTCGCAAATTTACCCTATAGCAAGACATGAACTGTTCCCTGCACGGATAAATCCATCGGGACAAATTTTCTCAATGCCACCGCATTGGTGGTACTCACCAAGGAAACACATCCAGTCAATTCATGTAAAATGTCCGAACAGATTAAATCCAAGCAAAACAATGGGAGTGACCATTTGTTTTACCTGTTTATAGTATATTGCGTAAAATGTTTTAGACAATTTGTGCTACAAGTGCTCCCCTTACGACGGCACGAGCAGATTTAAAATGTAAATCACACTTATAGTACCTACATGTACGCAAAGCACATACTACATGTAGTATTGTTTTGGAAGTTGCATTACAATTTTAGGACTGAAAAGTGTATATAAAATATTGGCAAAGCATAAGCTATATACCACTGTGTTATCTGTCCTTCGATTTACGGATTCTGATTACCCATATGGTGTCTTCAAACTCTTCTCTCTATGTATCATATAATTTATCCGAATATTAGTAATAACTGCTGTTCCTCAAACATCTGTAGCATTAGGGGGCTTCACCCAATGATTCCCTGTACCCACTATGGACCAAAGGGACCCTAGATCTCACACTACCCCAAACACCAAATACTAGATCCGCGTCTGTTAGATGTCCTACTTCATATGTTATATATGTAACTAAACAATGAATAATATCTATTACATTAACAATTTAGGGGTGAAATATGTATTCTAATGCATTTTGTTTTGTATCGTCGGATAATTGCTACTGTAAAACCGACGATTTACGCCCATAAAGCTTAAAATACAATACAGTTATCTCCTAATTCTAAATCAGTTACTCCTGTCAATCGAATTATTCTTAAAAATGGTATAAAATATGTCTTAGTTCAAGTACAGTTGCTAAAGGGAGAGGCACGTTTTAAAATATATATTTGTTTAATTATCAATATGAAAGGTCATTTGGCTTAATTGTCGGTGGTAATAATAATAGCATTATCTATCTTCTGTCAACAAAGATTTATATTATATTTTAAGTTGACTTTCTGCTATTTAAGAATTTCTCGGGTCACATTCCATGATACAAAATGTACTTTATTATACTTTATACAACATTATCATATTCCAATATATCATTCCTCATTAACTATATAAAAAACACGAAGATATCTAGTTTAGTGCCCATGGCGAGTTTCTTTAATAACCGTCAGGTACACTCATAGCCAAATAATTTGAAAGCCAAATAATTTAAAACAATGCCATCATAAAATTCCCGATATATCATGCTTCACGCATTCGTCTTGGTGAAAATTTGTAGCCATCATTCTTGAGTGGTGTCATGTATTTATACAGGACAATGTGACACACATGATGCATACATTAAATTATTCGTGTTGTTTCATTTCATGTTCATTTCCCGACAAAATTCTTCAGATAACAATCGATTCATTTGTGTAAATTGTCGTCTTCTGGTGACGTCACTTTCTAGGAATATTAACTGACACTTACACATTGATACTGATTTATTTTACGATAATTTTAGCCTTTTACATGTTTAAGTTGTCCAGACCAAAATGACATCAAATATCAGCAATTTAATATCAACTAGGGATTTTTGTCTATGTAGTATATATAGCTGTATATATAGAATAACGACAGTTTTAAAAGTGGAGACATATTGTATCGCTAGTATCACAACGAGTCCGGTAGGAAGAGCTGTGATGCTAGTGGTAATGCATGCCAAGACATTTGAAACTGAGGTTATTGTTTTATTTGTAACGTCATAATGCGCTTGACGTCTTACTGACGGATGATATTCATTATCGATAATTTCTATATTTTCCCTTTGATCTTTACATGCGATAATATCTATTTATCGGCAAATTGAAATTTTTTTCTTTGATCTCACTGACTGATCAGATTGACTGATACTGAAAATATCGGTCAGTGTGACATCACATTATGACGTGAAATATAGGAAAAAAAACAATAACGTCAGTTATGAAAGTTTCAACATACACTATCACTAGTATCAAAGCTCGTCCTATCGGACTCACTGTGATACTAGAGATAATGCATGTCTCGACCTTCAAAACAGCAATTATTCTCTTAATAATCAGTCATGTTCTAGAATGTGAGATGAGAGAATTCTACCCAAGAGTTCACATTTTCAAGTCAGAAAGGAGGCTTGTCGAATTTCTGATGAAAGAAAATTTAAAACCGAATATGGAATTGTTTCATCTCACTTTCTTGATCATCTTTATATAATATATAATTTAGTCAGAATTTGGTACATTGTACACTATTGTAGATAAGAACACACATAATTAACTACATTTCTCAGTTCAGCATTGTAGCCCATGTGCTCTTGTTTTTCAGTCCGATTCCGTAATTGTTTTTACTATGCCTGAAATTACTTTATTGTCTTCTATAAAACAAAACATTCAACTTTTAAATCATCTTAGAGTAGTTTCGGTATAATAGATCAGTGTTTGCCCTGATATGAGGTGCACATTAGGCTGTCAACCCTCAGAAATAGAAGTCAAGATGTAGATTTGATATATTCGTATATGATATGGTTGTCGCCACATTATTTATTTACTTTCAAGTTTTTTAATAGCCTTAGTAATTTCCTCTCGTGTAATTCATGAATTTATTCCTTCAATAACATGATTTATTACTTGTTGATCAAAATCTGGTACATTATGTGGATATATGTCGCTTTGCTTGGTCATTGAGGTTTTAGTGAATGTCGAAAAATTATCGATTGGAATGTCAGGTTGTTTTCTCCTTTGGCCTCAAAGTTAAGATTTTACAAATTTTCTCTTGGATTGGTCACCCATAATTTTTTTCACTTCTTGTTCAATGTTTTTTTTTTGTGTTTCTTCATTCTCGAATGTAAAGTCTTTTTGTATTGTTTTTCTTGTTCACATAGTTCTTCTGTTAATGTATAACTTTTGTTGTGTTTGTATCGACGTTTCACTTTTCTGTAGTTTTAAAACAATACAATAGCAAAAAGCGCGGGCAACAAGAACTTAACACATAAAACAACTGATGAAGCAAGGTGATTCGGAAGGATCAGTATTTCCTTATTAATTTCATTAGAGGTTTTGGTTTCCGAAAAAATTAATAAAGTACTCATGTAAATACAACCATCAAGGTGTCCGATCTCATATCAGCTATAGCATTTGAAATGGGTAGATTGATTGCATGAATTGTGTATCACCTTAAGAATAACATCTAATCACACGTATCTAAATTTTAATTAATTAAAAAATATCACAGAATAAAGAACAGACTAGGTTACTACAATGTTTTACTTAAGATAAATGTTAATGAATGGTGAAAACTCGGAGGACGAAATGAACAGTTATTCTATAAAGAAAAGTTTGTGATGGATTATATCATGTTCGTATGTCTACGTTCAAGCATATTGATGCTTCGTCCAGTTGAATATAACTTCACTGTTTTTGGACTTCAGGTGGTGGTGGAGGAGGATAGGATGGTTGTCCGTAACTCGCAGCAGGTTGTCCAGAACCCGGAGCTGGTTGTCTGTATTGTTGCTGTCCTGTTGTGTACACCCCTGTCTGGTTGACTGGCTGAATAAATGTGCCAACAGAATGTTTCTCTACAAAACACATCTTTAGAATTACAATATTTAAGGAATATTTGAAATTGTTGAACAGGTTATACGATATAACTTGGTTTTGGGTCAGTTTACGCTTAATAAACCGCGAAGAGATTTATGAAAAGCGTATACTGACCCAAACAAGGCTATGCAAGTATAACCTGTTCAACAATTTCAAATATTCCTTATAATTTAATTTTTACAACAAAATTTAATGATTCCATGATTTTAATTACGATTATTTCAAGTGACTATTTGAATTTGTCGTTGACGGATAAACACGTTGGTGACGTCACAATACCAACCCAGGTTATCGAGTATAACAACAAATTTCTCCTGACGGATTAGCCAATCAGATTGAAATATTCAAATCAAATTAAATTATTATGGAATGGAGCAGATTTCATATTTCAGTTATTTTCTACAGTTGTGGACCAATACATTATAGGTAACGTTTGGTGTGACGTTTTCTAATGTTCAAATACAATTTTACCAGAACGCGAAACAGTTGTAAAGCTATTTTCCGAAGAATGAGGGGAAGTACATAAGATAGAGCTAAAAAGGTGAAACAAATGTACAGGAAGAAAATTTTATAAAGTAACATACAGACCCATATTTCCTACTATTTAGTAAAATCATCGATATTGAGCGAAACCCCTGAAATTAACCTAAAACAAATGTGTGATCCTGTAAGTGGGTAGCAAGTAGGCTTTATCATGTTTGCTGGTGAAATATCTATTTTCAAAATAACCAGTAAGTGATGCTTGTTGTAGCTGTCAAAACACAATAAACTGGGTTTTCTGGTTTGACGTGTTGTGTAGAGGAGACCATTAGACCATAATAAAATTCCTGAATGAACATGGGATAAAATTATATTCAAGTAAGACGATCTTCACTAAAACTCTAAAACAATATTACCTTCATGATATAACTGAAATATTGATCAAAGTGTCGTTAAGCACCATAACTCTAACCCTCTAAGGCAAACTGAAATATTGTTGAAAGTGTCGTAAAACACCATAACCCTAACCCTCTGAAACAAACTGAAATATTGTTGAAAGTGTTGCTAACCATCATAACCCTAACCCCCTAACGCAAACTGAAATATTGTTTGAAAGTGTCGTTAAACACCCTAACCCTAACCACCTAAAGCAAACTGAAATATTGTTGAAAGTGTCGTTAAACACCATAACCCTAACCCTCTGAAACAAACTGAAATATTGTTGAAAGTGTCGTTAAGCACCATAACCCTAACCCCCTATAGCAAACTGAAACATTGTTGAAAGTGTCGTTAAACACCATAACCCTAACCCTCTGAAACAAACTGAGATATTGTTAAAAGTGTCGCTAAGCATCTTAACCCTAACCCCCTAACGCAAACTGAAATAGTGTTTGAAAGTGTCGTTAAACACCATAACCCTAACCACCTAAAGCAAACTGAAATATTGTTGAAAGTGTCGCTAAACATCATAACCCTAACCCTCTGCAACAAACTGAAATATTGTTGAAAGTGTCATTAAGCACCATAACTCTAACCCTCTGAAACAAACTGAAATATTGTTGAAAGTGTCGCTAAACACCATAACCCTAACCCCCTAACGCAAACTGAAATAATGTTTGAAAGTGTCATTAAACATCATAACCCTAACCCCCTAACGCAAGCTGAAATATTGTTGAAAGTGTCGTTAAACATCATAACCCTAACCCCCTAAAGCAAGCTGAAATATTGTTGAAAGTGTCATTAAGCACCATAACTCTAACCCTCTGAAACAAACTGAAATATTGTTGAAAGTGTCGTTAAACACCATAACCCTAACCCTCTGAAACAAACTGAAATATTGTTGAAAGTATCGTTAAACACCACAACCCTACCCTCTGAAACAAACTGAAATATTGTTGAAAGTGTTGTTAAAAACCATAACCCTAACCCTCTGAAACAAACTGAAATATTGTTGAAAGTGTCGTTAAACACCATAACCCTAACCCTCTGAAACAAACTGAAATATTGTTGAAAGTGTCGTTAAACATCATAAACCTAACCCTCTGAAACAAACTGAAATATTGATGAAAGTGTCATTAAGCGCCATAACTCTAACCCTCTGAAACAAACTGAAATACTGTTGAAAGTGTCGTTAAACATCATAAACCTAACCCTCTAAAACAAACTGAAATATTGTTGAAAGTGTCGCCAAACACCATAAACCTAACCCTCTGAAACAAACTGAAATATTGTTGAAAGAGTCGTTAAACATCATAAACCTAACCCTTTGAAACAGACTGAAATATTGCTGAAAGTGTCGTTAAACATCATAACCCTAAACCCCTGAAACAAACTGAAATATTGTTGAAAGTGTCGTTAAACACCATAACCCTTACCCTCTAAAACAAACTGAAATATTGTTGAAAGTGTCGTTAAACACCATAACCCTAACCCTCTAAAACAAACTGAAATATTGCTGAAAGTGTCGTTAAACACCATAACCCTAACCCTCTAAAACAAACTGAAATATTGTTGAAAGTGTCAGTAAACATCATAACCCTAACCCTCTAAAACAAACTGAAATATTGTTGAAAGTGTCGTTAAGAATCATAACCCTAACCCTCTAAAACAAACTGAAATATTGTTGAAAGTGTCGTTAAGCACCATAAACCTAACCATCTAAAACAAACTGAAATATTGTTGAAAGTGTCGTTAAGCACCATAACCCTAACCCTCTGAAACAAACTGAAATATTGTTGAAAGTGTCGTTAAGCATCATAACCCTAACCCTCTGAAACAAACTGAAATATTGTTGAATGTGTCGTTAAACACCATAACCCTAACCCTCTTATACAAACTGAAATATTGTTGAAAGTATCGTTAAACATCATAACCCTAACCCGCTTAAACAAACTGAAATATTGTTGAAAGTGTCGTTAAACACCATAACACTAATCCTCTAAAACAAACTGAAATATTGTTGAAAGTGTCGTTAAACACCATAACCCTAACCCTCTGAAACAAACTGAAATATTGTTGAAAGTGTCGTTAAGCACCATAACCCTAACCCCCTAAAGCAAACTGAAACATTGTTGAAAGTGTCGTTAAACACCATAACCCTAACCCTCTGAAACAAACTGAGATATTGTTAAAAGTGTCGCTAAGCATCTTAACCCTAACCACCTAACGCAAACTGAAATATTGTTTGAAAGTGTCATTAAACATCATAACCCTAACCCCCTAACGCAAGCTGAAATATTGTTGAAAGTGTCGTTAAACATCATAACCCTAACCCCCTAAAGCAAGCTGAAATATTGTTGAAAGTGTCATTAAGCACCATAACTCTAACCCTCTGAAACAAACTGAAATATTGTTGAAAGTGTCGTTAAACACCATAACCCTAACCTTCTGAAACAAACTGAAATATTGTTGAAAGTATCGTTAAACACCACAACCCTACCCTCTGAAACAAACTGAAATATTGTTGAAAGTGTTGTTAAAAACCATAACCCTAACCCTCTGAAACAAACTGAAATATTGTTGAAAGTGTCGTTAAACACCATAACCCTAACCCTCTGAAACAAACTGAAATATTGTTGAAAGTGTCGTTAAACATCATAAACCTAACCCTCTGAAACAAACTGAAATATTGATGAAAGTGTCATTAAGCGCCATAACTCTAACTCTCTGAAACAAACTGAAATACTGTTGAAAGTGTCGTTAAACATCATAAACCTAACCTTCTAAAACAAACTGAAATATTGTTGAAAGTGTCGCTAAACACCATAAACCTAACCCTCTGAAACAAACTGAAATATTGTTGAAAGAGTCGTTAAACATCATAAACCTAACCCTTTGAAACAGACTGAAATATTGCTGAAAGTGTCGTTAAACATCATAACCCTAAACCTCTGAAACAAACTGAAATATTGTTGAAAGTGTCGTTAAACACCATAACCCTTACCCTCTAAAACAAACTGAAATATTGTTGAAAGTGTCGTTAAACACCATAACCCTAACCCTCTAAAACAAACTGAAATATTGCTGAAAGTGTCGTTAAACACCATAACCCTAACCCTCTAAAACAAACTGAAATATTGTTGAAAGTGTCAGTAAACATCATAACCCTAACCCTCTAAAACAAACTGAAATATTGTTGAAAGTATCGTTAAGCACCATAACCCTAACCCTCTGAAACAAACTGAAATATTGTTGAAAGTGTCGTTAAACATCATAATCCTAACCCTCTGAAACAAACTGAAATATTATTGAATGTGTCGTTAAACACCATAACCCTAACCCTCTTATACAAACTGAAATATTGTTGAAAGTATCGTTAAACATCATAACCCTAACCCGCTTAAACAAACTGAAATATTGTGGAAAGTGTCGTTAAACACCATAACCCTAGCCCTCTAAAGCAAACTGAAATATTGTTGAAAGTGTCGTTAAACACCATAACCCTAACCCTCTGAAGCAAATTGAAATATTGTTGAAAGTGTCGTTAAGCATCATAACCCTAACCCTCTGAAACAAACTGAAATATTGTTGAATGTATCGTTAAACACCATAACCCTAACCCTTTTATACAAACTGAAATATGGTTGAAAGTATCGTTAAACATCATAACCCTAACCCGCTTAAACAAACTGAAATATTGTTGAAAGTGTCGTTATGCACCATAACCCTAACCCTCTAAAACAAACTGAAATATTGTTGAAAGTGTCGTTAAACACCATAACCCTTACCCTCTAAAACAAACTGAAATATTGTTGAAAGTGTCGTTAAACATCATAACCCTAACCCTCTGAAACAAACTGAAATATTGTTGAAAGTGTCGTTATGCACCATAACCCTAACCCTCTTAAACAAATTGAAATATTGTTGAAAGTGTCGTTAAACACCATAACCCTAACACTCTAAAACAAACTGAAATATTGTTGAAAGTGTCGTTAAACATCATAACCATAACCCTCTGAAACAAACTGAAATATTGTTGAAAGTGTCATTAAACTTCATAACCCTAACTCTCTAAAACAAACTGAAATATTGTTGAAAGTGTCATTAAACATCATAACCCTAACCCTCTAAAACAAACTGAAATATTGTTGAAAGTGTCGTTAAGCACCATAACCCTAACCCTCTAAAACAAACTGAAATATTGTTGAAAGTGTCATTAAACATCATAACCCTAACCCTCTAAAACAAACTGAAATATTGTTGAAAGTGTCGTTAAACATCATAACCCTAACCCTCTAAAACAAACTGAAATATTGTTGAAAGTGTCGTTAAACACCATAACTCTAACCCTCTAAAACAAACTGAAATATTGTTGAAAGTGTCGTTAAACATCATAACCCTAACCCTCTAAAACAAACTGAAATATTGTTGAAAGTGTCGTTAAACACCATAACCTTAACCCTCTTAAACAAACTGAAATATTGTTGAAAGTGTCGTTAAACATCATAACCCTAACCCTCTAAAACAAACTGAAATATTGATGAAAGTGTCGTTAAACATCATAACCATAAACCCTCTAAAAGAAACTGAAATATTGTTGAAAGTGTCGTTAAACATCATAACCCTAAACCCCTAAAAGAAACTGAAATATTGTTGAAAGTGTCGTTAAATACCATAACCCTAACCCCCTAAAACAAACTGAAATATTGTTGAAAGTGTCGTTAAACATCATAAGCCTAACCCCCTAAAACAAACAGAAATATTGTTGAAAGTGTCGTTAAGCACCATAACCCTAACCCTCTATAACAAACTGAAATATTGTTGAAAGTGTTGTTAAGCATCATAACCCTAAACCCGCTTAAACAAACTGAAATATTGTTGAAAGTGTCATTAAACACCATAACCCTAACCCTCTAAAGCAAACTGAAATATTGTTGAAAGTGTCGTTCAACATCATATCCCTAACCCTCTAAAACAAACTGAAATATTGTTGAAAGTGTCATTAAACACCATAACCCTAACCCTCTAAAGAAAACTGAAATATTGTTGAAAGTGTCGTTAAACGCCATAACAATAACATCTGAAACAAACTGAAATATTGTTGAAAGTTTCATTAAACACCATAAACCTAACCCTCTAAAACAAACTGAAATATTTTTGAAAGTGTCGCTAAACACCATAACCCTAACCCTCTAAAACAAACTTAAATATTGTTGAAAGTGTCGTTAAACACCATAACCCTAACCCTCTAAAACAAACTTAAATATTGTTGAAAGTGTCGTTAAACATCATAACCCTAACCCTCTTAAACAAACTGAAATATTGTTGAAAGTGTCGTTAAACACCATAACACTAATCCTCTAAAACAAACTGAAATATTGTTGAAAGTGTCGTTAAACACCATAACCCTAACCCTCTAAAACAAACTGAAATATTGTTGAAAGTGTCGTTAAACATCATAAACCTAACCCTCTTAAACAAACTGAAATATTGTTGAAAGTGTCGTTAAACACCATAATCCGAACCCTCCTAAAACAAACTGAAATATTGTTGAAAGTGTCGTTAAACACCATAACCCTAACCCTCTAAAACAAACTGAAATATTGTTGAAAGTGTCGTTAAACATCATAAACCTAACACTCTTAAACAAACTGAAATATTGTTGAAAGTGTCGTTAAGCACCATAACACTAACCCTCTAAAACAAACTGAAATATTGTTGAAAGTGTCGTTAAACATCATAAGCCTAACCCCCTAAAACAAACTGAAATATTGTTGAAAGTGTCGTTAAGCACCATAACCCTAACCCTCTAAAACAAACTGAAATATTGTTGAAAGTGTCCTTAAACACCATAACCCTAACCCTCTAAAACAAACTGAAATATTGTTGAAAGTGTCGTTAAACACCATAACCCTAGCCCTCTGAAACAAACTGAAATATTGTTGAAAGTGTCGTTAAACATCATAACCCTAAACCCCTAAAAGAAACTGAAATATTGTTGAAAGTGTCGTTAAACACCATAACCCTAACCCCCTAAAACAAACTGAAATATTGTTGAAAGTGTCGTTAAACATCATAAGCCTAACCCCCTAAAACAAACAGAAATATTGTTGAAAGTGTCGTTAAGCACCATAACCCTAACCCTCTATAACAAACTGAAATATTGTTGAAAGTGTTGTTAAGCATCATAACCCTAAACCCGCTTAAACAAACTGAAATATTGTTGAAAGTGTCATTAAACACCATAACCCTAACCCTCTAAAGCAAACTGAAATATTGTTGAAAGTGTCGTTCAACATCATATCCCTAACCCTCTAAAACAAACTGAAATATTGTTGAAAGTGTCATTAAACACCATAACCCTAACCCTCTAAAGAAAACTGAAATAGTGTTGAAAGTGTCGTTAAACGCCATAACAATAACATCTGAAACAAACTGAAATATTGTTGAAAGTTTCATTAAACACCATAAACCTAACCCTCTAAAACAAACTGAAATATTTTTGAAAGTGTCGCTAAACACCATAACCCTAACCCTCTAAAACAAACTTAAATATTGTTGAAAGTGTCGTTAAACACCATAACCCTAACCCTCTAAAACAAACTTAAATATTGTTGAAAGTGTCGTTAAACATCATAACCCTAACCCTCTTAAACAAACTGAAATATTGTTGAAAGTGTCGTTAAACACCATAACACTAATCCTCTAAAACAAATTGAAATATTGTTGAAAGTGTCGTTAAACACCATAATCCGAACCCTCCTAAAACAAACTGAAATATTGTTGAAAGTGTCGTTAAACACCATAACCCTAACCCTCTAAAACAAACTGAAATATTGTTGAAAGTGTCGTTAAACATCATAAACCTAACCCTCTTAAACAAACTGAAATATTGTTGAAAGTGTCGTTAAACACCATAATCCGAACCCTCCTAAAACAAACTGAAATATTGTTGAAAGTGTCGTTAAACACCATAACCCTAACCCTCTAAAACAAACTGAAATATTGTTGAAAGTGTCGTTAAACATCATAAACCTAACCCTCTTAAACAAACTGAAATATTGTTGAAAGTGTCGTTAAGCACCATAACACTAACCCTCTAAAACAAACTGAAATATTGTTGAAAGTGTCGTTAAACATCATAAGCCTAACCCCCTAAAACAAACTGAAATATTGTTGAAAGTGTCGTTAAGCACCATAACCCTAACCCTCTAAAACAAACTGAAATATTGTTGAAAGTGTCGTTAAACACCATAACCCTAACCCTCTAAAACAAACTGAAATATTGTTGAAAGTGTCGTTAAACACCATAACCCTAGCCCTCTGAAACAAACTGAAATATTGTTGAAAGTGTAGTTAAACATCATAACCCTAAACCCCTAAAAGAAACTGAAATATTGTTGAAAGTGTCTTTAAACATCATAACCCTAAACCCCTAAAAGAAACTGAAATATTGTTGAAAGTGTCGTTAAACACCATAACACTAATCCTCTAAAACAAACTGAAATATTGTTGAAAGTGTCGTTAAACATCATAACCCTAACCCTCTAAAACAAACTGAAATATTGTTGAAAGTGTCGTTAAACACCATAACACTAATCCTCTAAAACAAACTGAAATATTGTTGAAAGTGTCGTTAAACACCATAACACTAATCCTCTAAAGCAAACTGAAATATTGTTGAAAGTGTCGTTAAACATCATAAGCCTAACCCCCTAAAACAAACTGAAATATTGTTGAAAGTATCATTAAACACCATAACCCTAACCCTCTTAAACAAGCTGAAATATTGTTGAAAGTGTCGTTAAACACCATAACCCTAACCCTCTAAAACAAACTGAAATATTGTTGAAAGTGTCGTTAAACATCATAACCCTAACCCTCTAAAACAAACTGAAATATTGTTGAAAGTGTCGTTAAACACCATAACACTAATCCTCTAAAACAAACTGAAATATTGTTGAAAGTGTCGTTAAACACCATAACCCTAACCCCCTAAAACAAACTGAAATATTGTTGAAAGTATCATTAAACACCATAACCCTAACCCTCTTAAACAAACTGAAATATTGTTGAAAGTGTCGTTAAACACCATAACCCTAACCCTCTAAAACAAGCTGAAATATTGTTGAAAGTGTCGTTAAACACCATAACCCTAGCCCTCTGAAACAAACTGAAATATTGTTGAAAGTGTAGTTAAACATCATAACCCTAACCCTCTAAAACAAACTGAAATATTGTTGAAAGTGTCGTTAAACACCATAACACTAATCCTCTAAAACAAACTGAAATATTGTTGAAAGTGTCGTTAAACACCATAACACTAATCCTCTAAAGCAAACTGAAATATTGTTGAAAGTGTCGTTAAACATCATAAGCCTAACCCCCTAAAACAAACTGAAATATTGTTGAAAGTATCATTAAACACCATAACCCTAACCCTCTTAAACAAGCTGAAATATTGTTGAAAGTGTCGTTAAACACCATAACCCTAACCCTCTAAAACAAACTGAAATATTGTTGAAAGTGTCGTTAAACATCATAACCCTAACCCTCTAAAACAAACTGAAATATTGTTGAAAGTGTCGTTAAACACCATAACACTAATCCTCTAAAACAAACTGAAATATTGTTGAAAGTGTCGTTAAACACCATAACCCTAACCCCCTAAAACAAACTGAAATATTGTTGAAAGTATCATTAAACACCATAACCCTAACCCTCTTAAACAAACTGAAATATTGTTGAAAGTGTCGTTAAACACCATAACCCTAACCCTCTAAAACAAGCTGAAATATTGTTGAAAGTGTCGTTAAACACCATAACCCTAGCCCTCTGAAACAAACTGAAATATTGTTGAAAGTGTAGTTAAACATCATAACCCTAAACCCCTAAAAGAAACTGAAATATTGTTGAAAGTGTCGTTAAACATCATAACCCTAAACCCCTAAAAGAAACTGAAATATTGTTGAAAGTGTCGTTAAACACCATAACACTAATCCTCTAAAACAAACTGAAATATTGTTGAAAGTGTCGTTAAGCACCATAACACTAATCCTCTAAAACAAACTGAAATATTGTTGAAAGTGTCGTTAAACATCATAAGCCTAACCCCCTAAAACAAACTGAAATATTGTTGAAAGTGTCGTAAAACACCATAACCCTAACCCTCTAAAACAAACTGAAATATTGTTGAAAGTGTCGTTAAACACCATAACCCTAGCCCTCTGAAACAAACTGAAATATTGTTGAAAGTGTAGTTAAACATCATAACCCTAAACCCCTAAAAGAAACTGAAATATTGTTGAAAGTGTCGTTAAACACCATAACTATATTCCTCTAAAACAAACTGAAATATTGTTGAAAGTGTCGTTAAGCACCATAACACTAATCCTCTAAAACAAACTGAAATATTGTTGAAAGTGTCGTTAAGCACCATAACACTAATCCTCTAAAACAAACTGAAATATTGTTGAAAGTGTCGTTAAACATCATAAGCCTAACCCCCTAAAACAAACTGAAATATTGTTGAAAGTATCATTAAACACCATAACTCTAACCCTCTTAAACAAACTGAAATATTGTTGAAAGTGTCGTTAAACACCATAACCCTAACCCTCTAAAACAAACTGAAATATTGTTGAAAGTGTCGTTAAACATCATAACCCTAACCCTCTAAAACAAACTGAAATATTGTTGAAATTGTCGTTAAACACCATAACACTAATCCTCTAAAACAAACTGAAATATTGTTGAAAGTGTCGTTAAACACCATAACCCTAACCCCCTAAAACAAACTGAAATATTGTTGAAAGTATCATTAAACACCATAACCCTAACCCTCTTAAACAAACTGAAATATTGTTGAAAGTGTCGTTAAACACCATAACCCTAACCCTCTAAAACAAGCTGAAATATTGTTGAAAGTGTCGTTAAACACCATAACCCTAGCCCTCTGAAACAAACTGAAATATTGTTGAAAGTGTAGTTAAACATCATAACCCTAAACCCCTAAAAGAAACTGAAATATTGTTGAAAGTGTCGTTAAACATCATAACCCTAAACCCCTAAATGAAACTGAAATATTGTTGAAAGTGTCGTTAAACACCATAACACTAATCCTCTAAAACAAACTGAAATATTGTTGAAAGTGTCGTAAAGCACCATAACACTAATCCTCTAAAACAAACTGAAATATTGTTGAAAGTGTCGTTAAACATCATAAGCCTAACCCCCTAAAACAAACTGAAATATTGTTGAAAGTGTCGTTAAACACCATAACCCTAACCCTCTAAAACAAACTGAAATATTGTTGAAAGTGTCGTTAAACACCATAACCCTAGCCCTCTGAAACAAACTGAAATATTGTTGAAAGTGTAGTTAAACATCATAACCCTAAACCCCTAAAAGAAACTGAAATATTGTTGAAAGTGTCGTTAAACACCATAACACTAATCCTCTAAAACAAACTGAAATATTGTTGAAAGTGTCGTTAAGCACCATAACACTAATCCTCTAAAACAAACTGAAATATTGTTGAAAGTGTCGTTAAGCACCATAACACTAATCCTCTAAAACAAACTGAAATATTGTTGAAAGTGTCGTTAAACATCATAAGCCTAACCCCCTAAAACAAACTGAAATATTGTTGAAAGTATCATTAAACACCATAACCCTAACCCTCTTAAACAAACTGAAATATTGTTGAAAGTGTCGTTAAACACCATAACCCTAACCTTCTAAAACAAACTGAAATATTGTTGAAAGTGTCGTTAAACACCATAACCCTAGCCCTCTGAAACAAACTGAAATATTGTTGAAAGTGTAGTTAAACATCATAACCCTAAACCCCTAAAAGAAACTGAAATATTGTTGAAAGTGTCGTTAAACATCATAACCCTAAACCCCTAAAAGAAACTGAAATATTGTTGAAAGTGTCGTTAAACACCATAACTCTAACCCTCTAAAACAAACTGAAATATTGTTGAAAGTGTCGTTAAGCACCATAACACTAATCCTCTAAAACAAACTGAAATATTGTTGAAAGTGTCGTTTAACATCATAAGCCTAACCCCCTAAAACAAACTGAAATATTGTTGAAAGTATCATTAAACACCATAACCCTAACCCTCTAAAACAAACTGAAATATTGTTGAAAGTGTCGTTAAACATCATAACCCTAACTCTCTAAAACAAACTGAAATATTGTTGAAAGTGTCGTTAAACACCATAACCCTAACCCTCTAAAACAAACTGAAATATTGTTGAAAGTGTCGTTAAGCACCATAACACTAATCCTCTAAAACAAACTGAAATATTGTTGAAAGTGTCGTTAAACATCATAAGCCTAACCCCCTAAAACAAACTGAAATATTGTTGAAAGTATCATTAAACACCATAACCCTAACCCTCTTAAACAAACTGAAATATTGTTGAAAGTGTCGTTAAACACCATAACCCTAACCTTCTAAAACAAACTGAAATATTGTTGAAAGTGTCGTTAAACACCATAACCCTAGCCCTCTGAAACAAACTGAAATATTGTTGAAAGTGTAGTTAAACATCATAACCCTAAACCCCTAAAAGAAACTGAAATATTGTTGAAAGTGTCGTTAAACATCATAACCCTAAACCCCTAAAAGAAACTGAAATATTGTTGAAAGTGTCGTTAAACACCATAACTCTAACCCTCTAAAACAAACTGAAATATTGTTGAAAGTGTCGTTAAGCACCATAACACTAATCCTCTAAAACAAACTGAAATATTGTTGAAAGTGTCGTTTAACATCATAAGCCTAGCCCCCTAAAACAAACTGAAATATTGTTGAAAGTATCATTAAACACCATAACCCTAACCCTCTAAAACAAACTGAAATATTGTTGAAAGTGTCGTTAAACATCATAACCCTAACTCTCTAAAACAAACTGAAATATTGTTGAAAGTGTCGTTAAACACCATAACCCTAACCCTCTAAAACAAACTGAAATATTGTTGAAAGTGTCGTTAAGCACCACAACACTAATCCTCTAAAACAAACTGAAATATTGTTGAAAGTGTCGTTAAACATCATAAGCCTAACCCCCTAAAACAAACTGAAATATTGTTGAAAGTATCATTAAACACCATAACCCTAACCCTCTTAAACAAACTGAAATATTGTTGAAAGTGTCGTTAAACACCATAACCCTAATCCTCTAAAACAAACTGAAATATTGTTGAAAGTGTCGTTAAACATCATAACCCTAACCCTCTAAAACAAACTGAAATATTGTTGAAAGTGTCGTTAAACACCATAACCCTAACCCTCTTAAACAAACTGATATATTGTTGAAAGTGTCGTTAAACACCATAACCCTAACCCTCTAAAACAAACTGAAATATTGTTGAAAGTGTCGTTAAACACCATAACCCTAGCCCTCTGAAACAAACTGAAATATTGTTGAAAGTGTAGTTAAACATCATAACCCTAAACCCCTAAAAGAAACTGAAATATTGTTGAAAGTGTAGTTAAACATCATAACCCTAAACCCCTAAAAGAAACTGAAATATTGTTGAAAGTGTCGTTAAACATCATAGCCCTAAACCCCTAAAAGAAACTGAAATATTGTTGAAAGTGTCGTTAAACACCATAACCCTAACCCTCTAAAACAAACTGAAATATTGTTGAAAGTGTCGTTAAACATCATAACCCTAAACCCCTAAAAGAAACTGAAATATTGTTGAAAGTGTCGTTAAACACCATAACCCTAACCCTCTAAAACAAACTGAAATATTGTTGAAAGTGTCGTTAAACACCATAACCCTAACCCTCTAAAACAAACTGAAATATTGTTGAAAGTGTCGTTAAACACCATAACCCTAACCCTCTAAAACAAACTGAAATATTGTTGAACGTGTCATTAAACACCATAACCCTAACCCTCTTAAACAAACTGAAAATATTTTTGAAAGTGTCGTTAAGCACCATAACCCTAACCCTCTGAAACAAACTGAAATATTGTTGAAAGTGTCGTTAAACACCATAACCCTAACCCTCTAAAACAAACTGAAATATTGTTGAAAGTGTCGTTAAACACCATAACCCTAACCCTCTAAAACAAACTGAAATATTGTTGAAAGTGTCGTTAAACACCATAACCCTAACCCTCTTCAACACACTGAAATATTGTTGAAAGTATCGTTAAGCACCATAACCCTAGCCCTCTTAAACAAACTGAAATATTGTTGAAAGTGTCGTTACACATCATAAGCCTAACCCCCTAAAACAAACTGAAATATTGTTGAAAGTGTCGTTAAACACCATAACCCTAACCTTCTGAAACAAACTGAAATATTGTTGAAAGTGTCGTTAAGCATCATAACCCTAACCCGCTTAAAAAAACTGAAATATTGTTGAAAGTGTCGTAAAGCATCATAACCCTAACCCGCTAAAACAAACTGAAATATTGTTGAAAGTGTCGTTAAGCATCATAAACCTAACCCTCTAAAACAAACTGAAATATTGTTGAAAGTGTCGTTTTGCACCATAAACCTAACCCCCTAAAACAAACTGAAATATTGTTGAAAATGTCGTTAAACATTATAACCCTAACCCTCTGAAACAAACTGAAATATTGCTGAAAGTGTCATTAAGCACCATAACCCTAACCCTCTAAAACAAACTGAAATATTGTTGAAAGTGTCGTTAAACACCATAACCATAACCCTCTAAAACAAACTGAAATATTGTTGAAAGTGTCGTTAAGCACCATAACCCTAACCCTCTGAAACAAACTGAAATGTTGTTGAAAGTGTCGATAAACACCATAACCCTAACCCTCTTAAACAAACTGAAATATTGTTGAAAGTGTCGTTAAACACCATAACCTTAACCCTCTAAAACAAACTGAAATATTGTTGAAAGTGTCGTTAAACATCATGACCATAAACCCCTAAAAGAAACTGAAATATTGTTGAAAGTGTCGTTAAACACCATAACCCTTACCCTCTAAAACTAACTGAAATATTGTTGAAAGTGGCGTTAAACATCATAAGCCTAATCCCCTAAAACAAACTGAAATATTGTTGAAAGTGTCGTTAAACATCATAAACCTAACCCCCTAAAACAAACTGAAATATTGTTGAAAGTGTCGTTAAGCACCATAACCCTAACCCTCTAAAACAAACTGAAATATTGTTGAAAGTGTTGCTATGCACCATAACCCTAACCCTCTTAAACAAACTGAAATATTGTTGAAAGTGTCGTTAAACACCATAGCCCTAACCCTCTAAAACAAACTGAAATATTGTTGAAAGTGTCGTTAAGCACCATAACCCTAACCCTCTGAAACAAACTGAAATATTGTTGAAAGTGTCGTTAAGCACCATAACACTAACCCTCTGAAACAAACTGAAATATTGTTGAAAGTGTCGTAAAACACCATAACCCTAACCCTCTTAAACAAACTGAAATATTGTTGAAAGTATCGTTAAGCACCATAACCCTAGCCCTCTTAAACAAACTGCAATATTGTTGAAAGTGTGGTTAAACATCATAACCCTAACCCTCTAAAGCAAACTGAAATATTGTTGAAAGTGTCTTTAAACACCATAAACCTAACCCGCTTAAGCAAACCGAAATATTGTTGAAAGTGTCGTTAAGCATCATAACCCTAACCCGCTTCAACAAACTGAAATATTGTTGAAAGTGTCGTTAAGCATCATAACCCTAACCCTCTTAAACAAACTGAAATATTGTTGAAAGTGTCGTTAAGCATCATAACACTAACTCGCTTAAACAAACTGAAATATTGTTGAAAGTGTCGTTAAGCATCATAACCCTAACCCGCTAAAACAAACTGAAATATTGTTGAAAGTGTCGTTAAACATCATAACCCTAACCCTCTGAAACAAACTGAAATATTGTTGAAAGTGTCGTTAAACATCATAACCCTAACCCTCTGAAACAAACTGAAATATTGTTGAAAGTGTCGTTAAACACCATAACCCTAACCCTCTAAAACAAACTGAAATATTGTTGAAAGTGTCGTTAAGCACCATAACCCTAACTCTCTGAAACAAACTGAAATATTGTTGAAAGTGTCGTTAAACACCATAACCCTAACCCTCTAAAACAAACTGAAATATTGTTGAAAGTGTCGTTAAACACCATAACCCTAACCCTCTTAAACAAACTGAAATATTGTTGAAAGTGTCGTTAAACACCATAACCCTAACCCTCTAAAACAAACTGAAATATTGTTGAAAGTGTCGTTACACATCATAAGCCTAACCCCCTAAAACAAACTGAAATATTGTTGAAAGTGTCGTTAAGCACCATAACACTAACCCTCCGAAACAAACTGAAATATTGTTGAAAGTGTCGTTAAACACCATAACCCTAACCCTCTTAAACAAACTGAAATATTGTTGAAAGTATCGTTAAGCACCATAACCCTAGCCCTCTTAAACCCAAACTGAAATATTGTTGAAAGTGTCGTTACACATCATAAGCCTAACCCCCTAAAACAAACTCCAATATTGTTGAAAGTGTCATTAAACACCATAAACCTAAGCCGCTAAAACAAACTGAATTATTGTTGAAAGTGTCGTTAAACACCATAACCCTAACCTTCTGAAACAAACTGAAATATTGTTGACAGTGTCGTTAAGCATCATAACCCTAACCCGCTTAAAAAAACTGAAATATTGTTGAAAGTGTCGTAAAGCATCATAACCCTAACCCGCTAAAACAAACTGAAATATTGTTGAAAGTGTCGTTAAGCATCATAAACCTAACCCTCTAAAACAAACTGAAATATTGTTGAAAGTGTCGTTTTGCACCATAAACCTAACCCCCTAAAACAAACTGAAATATTGTTGAAAATGTCGTTAAACATCATAACCCTAACCCTCTGAAACAAACTGAAATATTGCTGAAAGTGTCATTAAGCACCATAACCCTAACCCTCTAAAACAAACTGAAATATTGTTGAAAGTGTCGTTAAACATCATAACCCTAACCCTCTAAAACAAACTGAAATATTGTTGAAAGTGTCGTTAAACATCATAACCATAACCCTCTAAAACAAACTGAAATATTGTTGAAAGTGTCGTTAAGCACCATAAACCTAACCCTCTGAAACAAACTGAAATGTTGTTGAAAGTGTCGATAAACACCATAACCCTAACCCTCTTAAACAACTGAAATATTGTTGAAAGTGTCGTTAAACACCATAACCTTAACCCTCTAAAACAAACTGAAATATTGTTGAAAGTGTCGTTAAACATCATAATCATAAACCCCTAAAAGAAATTGAAATATTGTTGAAAGTGTCGTTAAGCACCATAACCCTAACCCTCTGAAACAAACTGAAATATTGTTGAAAGTGTCGTTAAACACCATAACCCTAACCCTCTAAAACAAACTGAAATATTGTTGAAAGTGTCGTTAAACACCATAACCCTAACCCTCTAAAACAAACTGAAATGTTGTTGAAAGTGTCGATAAACACCATAACCCTAACCCTCTGAAACAAACTGAAATATTGTTGAAAGTGTTGTTAAACACCATAACCCTAACCCTCTTAAACAAACTGAAATATTGTTGAAAGTGTCGTTAAACACCATAACCCTAACCCTCTTCAACACACTGAAATATTGTTGAAAGTATCGTTAAGCACCATAACCCTAGCCCTCTTAAACAAACTGAAATATTGTTGAAAGTGTCGTTACACATCATAAGCCTAACCCCCTAAAACAAACTGAAATATTGTTGAAAGTGTCGCTAAACACCATAACCCTAACCTTCTGAAACAAACTGAAATATTGTTGAAAGTGTCGTTAAGCATCATAACCCTAACCCGCTTAAAAAAACTGAAATATTGTTGAAAGTGTCGTAAAGCATCATAACCCTAACCCGCTAAAACAAACTGAAATATTGTTGAAAGTGTCGTTAAGCATCATAAACCTAACCCTCTAAAACAAACTGAAATATTGTTGAAAGTGTCGTTTTGCACCATAAACCTAACCCCCTAAAACAAACTGAAATATTGTTGAAAATGTCGTTAAACATTATAACCCTAACCCTCTGAAACAAACTGAAATATTGCTGAAAGTGTCATTAAGCACCATAACCCTAACCCTCTAAAACAAACTGAAATATTGTTGAAAGTGTCGTTAAACACCATAACCATAACCCTCTAAAACAAACTGAAATATTGTTGAAAGTGTCGTTAAGCACCATAACCCTAACCCTCTGAAACAAACTGAAATGTTGTTGAAAGTGTCGATAAACACCATAACCCTAACCCTCTTAAACAAACTGAAATATTGTTGAAAGTGTCGTTAAACACCATAACCTTAACCCTCTAAAACAAACTGAAATATTGTTGAAAGTGTCGTTAAACATCATGACCATAAACCCCTAAAAGAAACTGAAATATTGTTGAAAGTGTCGTTAAACACCATAACCCTTACCCTCTAAAACAAACTGAAATATTGTTGAAAGTGGCGTTAAACATCATAAGCCTAATCCCCTAAAACAAACTGAAATATTGTTGAAAGTGTCGTTAAACATCATAAACCTAACCCCCTAAAACAAACTGAAATATTGTTGAAAGTGTCGTTAAGCACCATAACCCTAACCCTCTAAAACAAACTGAAATATTGTTGAAAGTGTCGCTATGCACCATAACCCTAACCCTCTGAAACAAACTGAAATATTGTTGAAAGTGTCGTTAAACACCATAGCCCTAACCCTCTAAAACAAACTGAAATATTGTTGAAAGTGTCGTTAAGCACCATAACCCTAACCCTCTGAAACAAACTGAAATATTGTTGAAAGTGTCGTTAAGCACCATAACACTAACCCTCTGAAACAAACTGAAATATTGTTGAAAGTGTCGTAAAACACCATATCCCTAACCCTCTTAAACAAACTGAAATATTGTTGAAAGTATCGTTAAGCACCATAACCCTAGCCCTCTTAAACAAACTGCAATATTGTTGAAAGTGTGGTTAAACATCATAACCCTAACCCTCTAAAGCAAACTGAAATATTGTTGAAAGTGTCTTTAAACACCATAAACCTAACCCGCTTAAGCAAACCGAAATATTGTTGAAAGTGTCGTTAAGCATCATAACCCTAACCCGCTAAAACAAACTGAAATATTGTTGAAAGTGTCGTTAAGCATCATAACCCTAACCCTCTTAAACAAACTGAAATATTGTTGAAAGTGTCGTTAAGCATCATAACACTAACTCGCTTAAACAAACTGAAATATTGTTGAAAGTGTCGTTAAGCATCATAACCCTAACCCGCTAAAACAAACTGAAATATTGTTGAAAGTGTCGTTAAACATCATAACCCTAACCCTCTGAAACAAACTGAAATATTGTTGAAAGTGTCGTTAAACATCATAACCCTAACCCTCTGAAACAAACTGAAATATTGTTGAAAGTGTCGTTAAACACCATAACCCTAACCCTCTAAAACAAACTGAAATATTGTTGAAAGTGTCGTTAAGCACCATAACCCTAACCCTCTGAAACAAACTGAAATATTGTTGAAAGTGTCGTTAAACACCATAACCCTAACCCTCTAAAACAAACTGAAATATTGTTGAAAGTGTCGTTAAACACCATAACCCTAACCCTCTAAAACAAACTGAAATGTTGTTGAAAGTGTCGATAAACACCATAACCCTAACCCTCTTAAACAAACTGAAATATTGTTGAAAGTGTCGTTAAACACCATAACCCTAACCCTCTAAAACAAACTGAAATATTGTTGAAAGTGTCGTTACACATCATAAGCCTAACCCCCTAAAACAAACTGAAATATTGTTGAAAGTGTCGTTAAGCACCATAACACTAACCCTCTTAAACAAACTGAAATATTGTTGAAAGTATCGTTAAGCACCATAACCCTAGCCCTCTTAAACCCAAACTGAAATATTGTTGAAAGTGTCGTTACACATCATAAGCCTAACCCCCTAAAACAAACTGCAATATTGTTGAAAGTGTCATTAAACACCATAAACCTAAGCCGCTAAAACAAACTGAAATATTGTTGAAAGTGTCGTTAAACACCATAACCCTAACCTTCTGAAACAAACTGAAATATTGTTGACAGTGTCGTTAAGCATCATAACCCTAACACGCTTAAAAAAACTGAAATATTGTTGAAAGTGTCGTAAAGCATCATAACCCTAACCCGCTAAAACAAACTGAAATATTGTTGAAAGTGTCGTTAAGCATCATAAACCTAACCCTCTAAAACAAACTGAAATATTGTTGAAAGTGTCGTTTTGCACCATAAACCTAACCCCCTAAAACAAACTGAAATATTGTTGAAAGTGTCGTTAAACATCATAACCCTAACCCTCTGAAACAAACTGAAATATTGCTGAAAGTGTCATTAAGCACCATAACCCTAACCCTCTAAAACAAACTGAAATATTGTTGAAAGTGTCGTTAAACATCATAACCCTAACCCTCTAAAACAAACTGAAATATTGTTGAAAGTGTCGTTAAACATCATAACCATAACCCTCTAAAACAAACTGAAATATTGTTGAAAGTGTCGTTAAGCACCATAACCCTAACCCTCTGAAACAAACTGAAATGTTGTTGAAAGTGTCGATAAACACCATAACCCTAACCCTCTTAAACAACTGAAATATTGTTGAAAGTGTCGTTAAACACCATAACCTTAACCCTCTAAAACAAACTGAAATATTGTTGAAAGTGTCGTTAAGCACCATAACACTAACCCTCTGAAACAAACTGAAATATTGTTGAAAGTGTCGTAAAACACCATATCCCTAACCCTCTTAAACAAACTGAAATATTGTTGAAAGTATCGTTAAGCACCATAACCCTAGCCCTCTTAAACAAACTGCAATATTGTTGAAAGTGTGGTTAAACATCATAACCCTAACCCTCTAAAGCAAACTGAAATATTGTTGAAAGTGTCTTTAAACACCATAAACCTAACCCGCTTAAGCAAACCGAAATATTGTTGAAAGTGTCGTTAAGCATCATAACCCTAACCCGCTAAAACAAACTGAAATATTGTTGAAAGTGTCGTTAAGCATCATAACCCTAACCCTCTTAAACAAACTGAAATATTGTTGAAAGTGTCGTTAAGCATCATAACACTAACTCGCTTAAACAAACTGAAATATTGTTGAAAGTGTCGTTAAGCATCATAACCCTAACCCGCTAAAACAAACTGAAATATTGTTGAAAGTGTCGTTAAACATCATAACCCTAACCCTCTGAAACAAACTGAAATATTGTTGAAAGTGTCGTTAAACATCATAACCCTAACCCTCTGAAACAAACTGAAATATTGTTGAAAGTGTCGTTAAACACCATAACCCTAACCCTCTAAAACAAACTGAAATATTGTTGAAAGTGTCGTTAAGCACCATAACCCTAACCCTCTGAAACAAACTGAAATATTGTTGAAAGTGTCGTTAAACACCATAACCCTAACCCTCTAAAACAAACTGAAATATTGTTGAAAGTGTCGTTAAACACCATAACCCTAACCCTCTAAAACAAACTGAAATGTTGTTGAAAGTGTCGATAAACACCATAACCCTAACCCTCTTAAACAAACTGAAATATTGTTGAAAGTGTCGTTAAACACCATAACCCTAACCCTCTAAAACAAACTGAAATATTGTTGAAAGTGTCGTTACACATCATAAGCCTAACCCCCTAAAACAAACTGAAATATTGTTGAAAGTGTCGTTAAGCACCATAACACTAACCCTCTTAAACAAACTGAAATATTGTTGAAAGTATCGTTAAGCACCATAACCCTAGCCCTCTTAAACCCAAACTGAAATATTGTTGAAAGTGTCGTTACACATCATAAGCCTAACCCCCTAAAACAAACTGCAATATTGTTGAAAGTGTCATTAAACACCATAAACCTAAGCCGCTAAAACAAACTGAAATATTGTTGAAAGTGTCGTTAAACACCATAACCCTAACCTTCTGAAACAAACTGAAATATTGTTGACAGTGTCGTTAAGCATCATAACCCTAACACGCTTAAAAAAACTGAAATATTGTTGAAAGTGTCGTAAAGCATCATAACCCTAACCCGCTAAAACAAACTGAAATATTGTTGAAAGTGTCGTTAAGCATCATAAACCTAACCCTCTAAAACAAACTGAAATATTGTTGAAAGTGTCGTTTTGCACCATAAACCTAACCCCCTAAAACAAACTGAAATATTGTTGAAAATGTCGTTAAACATCATAACCCTAACCCTCTGAAACAAACTGAAATATTGCTGAAAGTGTCATTAAGCACCATAACCCTAACCCTCTAAAACAAACTGAAATATTGTTGAAAGTGTCGTTAAACATCATAACCCTAACCCTCTAAAACAAACTGAAATATTGTTGAAAGTGTCGTTAAACATCATAACCATAACCCTCTAAAACAAACTGAAATATTGTTGAAAGTGTCGTTAAGCACCATAACCCTAACCCTCTGAAACAAACTGAAATGTTGTTGAAAGTGTCGATAAACACCATAACCCTAACCCTCTTAAACAACTGAAATATTGTTGAAAGTGTCGTTAAACACCATAACCTTAACCCTCTAAAACAAACTGAAATATTGTTGAAAGTGTCGTTAAACATCATAATCATAAACCCCTAAAAGAAATTGAAATATTGTTGAAAGTGTCGTTAAACATCATAACCCTTACCCTCTAAAACAAACTGAAATATTGTTGAAAGTGTCGTTAAACATCATAAGCCTAATCCCCTAAAACAAACTGAAATATTGTTGAAAGTGTCGTTAAACATCATAAACCTAACCCCCTAAAACAAACTGAAATATTGTTGAAAGTGTCGTTAAGCACCATAACCCTAACCCTCTAAAACAAACTGAAATATTGTTGAAAGTGTCGCTATGCACCATAACCCTAACCCTCTGAAACAAACTGAAATATTGTTGAAAGTGTCTTTAAACACCATAACCCTAACCCTCTAAAACAAACTGAAATGTTGTTGAAAGTGTCGTTAAGCACCATAACCCTATCCCTCTGAAACAAACTGAAATATTGTTGAAAGTGTCGTTAAGCACCATAACACTAACCCTCTGAAACAAACTGAAATATTGTTGAAAGTGTCGTAAAACACCATAACCCTAACCCTCTTAAACAAACTGAAATATTGTTGAAAGTATCGTTAAGCACCATAACCCTAGCCCTCTTAAACAATCTGCAATATTGTTGAAAGTGTGGTTAAACATCATAACCCTAACCCTCTAAAGCAAACTGAAATATTGTTGAAAGTGTCTTTAAACACCATAAACCTAACCCGCTTAAGCAAACTGAAATATTGTTGAAAGTGTCGTTAAGCATCATAACCCTAACCCTCTTAAACAAACTGAAATATTGTTGAAAGTGTCGTTAAGCATCATAACACTAACTCGCTTAAACAAACTGAAATATTGTTGAAAGTGTCGTTAAGCATCATAACCCTAACCCGCTAAAACAAACTGAAATATTGTTGAAAGTGTCGTTAAACATCATAACCCTAACCCTCTGAAACAAACTGAAATATTGTTGAAAGTGTCGTTAAACATCATAACCCTAACCCTCTGAAACAAACTGAAATATTGTTGAAAGTGTCGTTAAACACCATAACCCTAACCCTCTAAAACAAACTGAAATATTGTTGAAAGTGTCGTTAAGCACCATAACCCTAACCCTCTGAAACAAACTGAAATATTGTTGAAAGTGTCGTTAAACACCATAACCCTAACCCTCTAAAACAAACTGAAATATTGTTGAAAGTGTCGTTAAACACCATAACCCTAACCCTCTTAAACAAACTGAAATATTGTTGAAAGTGTCGTTAAACACCATAACCCTAACCCTCTAAAACAAACTGAAATATTGTTGAAAGTGTCGTTAAGCACCATAACACTAACCCTCCGAAACAAACTGAAATATTGTTGAAAGTGTCGTTAAACACCATAACCCTAACCCTCTTAAACAAACTGAAATATTGTTGAAAGTATCGTTAAGCACCATAACCCTAGCCCTCTTAAACCCAAACTGAAATATTGTTGAAAGTGTCGTTACACATCATAAGCCTAACCCCCTAAAACAAACTGCAATATTGTTGAAAGTGTCATTAAACACCATAAACCTAAGCCGCTAAAACAAACTGAAATATTGTTGAAAGTGTCGTTAAACACCATAACCCTAACCTTCTGAAACAAACTGAAATATTGTTGACAGTGTCGTTAAGCATCATAACCCTAACCCGCTTAAAGAAACTGAAATATTGTTGAAAGTGTCGTAAAGCATCATAACCCTAACCCGCTAAAACAAACTGAAATATTGTTGAAAGTGTCGTTAAGCATCATAAACCTAACCCTCTAAAACAAACTGAAATATTGTTGAAAGTGTCGTTTTGCACCATAAACCTAACCCCCTAAAACAAACTGAAATATTGTTGAAAATGTCGTTAAACATCATAACCCCAACCCTCTGAAACAAACTGAAATATTGCTGAAAGTGTCATTAAGCACCATAACCCTAACCCTCTAAAACAAACTGAAATATTGTTGAAAGTGTCGTTAAACATCATAACCCTAACCCTCTAAAACAAACTGAAATATTGTTGAAAGTGTCGTTAAACATCATAACCATAACCCTCTAAAACAAACTGAAATATTGTTGAAAGTGTCGTTAAGCACCATAACCCTAACCCTCTGAAACAAACTGAAATGTTGTTGAAAGTGTCGATAAACACCATAACCCTAACCCTCTTAAACAACTGAAATATTGTTGAAAGTGTCGTTAAACACCATAACCTTAACCCTCTAAAACAAACTGAAATATTGTTGAAAGTGTCGTTAAACATCATAATCATAAACCCCTAAAAGAAACTGAAATATTGTTGAAAGTGTCGTTAAACACCATAACCCTTACCCTCTAAAACAAACTGAAATATTGTTGAAAGTGTCGTTAAACATCATAAGCCTAATCCCCTAAAACAAACTGAAATATTGTTGAAAGTGTCGTTAAACATCATAAACCTAACCCCCTAAAACAAACTGAAATATTGTTGAAAGTGTCGTTAAGCACCATAACCCTAACCCTCTAAAACAAACTGAAATATTGTTGAAAATGTCGCTATGCACCATAACCCTAACCCTCTGAAACAAACTGAAATATTGTTGAAAGTGTCGTTAAACACCATAACCCTAACCCTCTAAAACAAACTGAAATATTGTTGAAAGTGTCGTTAAGCACCATAACCCTAACCCTCTGAAACAAACTGAAATATTTTTGAAAGTGTCGTTAAGCACCATAACACTAACCCTCTGAAACAAACTGAAATATTGTTGAAAGTGTCGTAAAACACCATAACCCTAACCCTCTTAAACAAACTGAAATATTGTTGAAAGTATCGTTAAGCACCATAACCCTAGCCCTCTTAAACAAACTGCAATATTGTTGAAAGTGTGGTTAAACATCGTAACCCTAACCCTCTAAAGCAAACTGAAATATTGTTGAAAGTGTCATTAAACACCATAAACCTAACCCGCTTAAACAAACTGAAATATTGTTGAAAGTGTCGTTAAGCATCATAACCCTAACCCTCTTAAACAAACTGAAATATTGTTGAAAGTGTCGTTAAGCATCATAACCCTAACCCGCTAAAACAAACTGAAATATTGTTGAAAGTGTCGTTAAACATCATAACCCTAACCCTCTGAAATAAACTGAAATATTGTTGAAAGTGTCGTTAAACATCATAACCCTAACCCTCTGAAACAAACTGAAATATTGTTGAAAGTGTCGTTAAACACCATAACCCTAACCCTCTAAAACAAACTGAAATGTTGTTGAAAGTGTCGTTAAACATCATAACCCTAACCCTCTAAAACAAACTGAAATATTGTTGAAAGTGTCGTTAAACATCATACACCTAACCCCCTAAAAGAAGCTGAAATATTGCTGAAAGTGTCGTTAAGCACCATAACCCTAGCCCTCTAAAACAAACTGAAATATTGTTGAAAGTGTCGTTAAGCATCATAACCCTAATCCGCTTAAACAAGCTGAAATATTGTTGAAAGTGTCATTAAACACCATAACCCTAACCCTCTGAAACAAACTGAAATATCGTTGAAAGTGTCGTTAAACATCATAACTCTAACCCTCTAAAACAAACTGAAATATTGTTGAAAGTGTCATTAAACATCATAACCCTAACTCCCTAAAACAAACTGAAATGTTGTTGATAGTGTCATTAAACATCATAACCCTAACCCTCTAAAGCAAACTGAAATATTGTTGAAAGTGTCGTTAAACATCATAAACCTAACATTCTAAAACAAACTAAATATTGTTGAAAGTGTCATTAAGCACCATAACCCTAACCCTCTTAAACAAACTGAAATATTGTTGAATGTGTCATTAAACATCATAACCCTAACCCTCTAAAGCAAACTGAAATATTGTTGAAAGTGTCGTTAAACATCATAAACCTAACCTTCTAAAACAAACTGAAATATTGTTGAAAGTGTCATTAAGCACCATAACCCTAACCCTCTTAAACAAACTGAAATATTGTTGAAAGTGTCATTAAACATCATAACCCTTACCCTGTGAAACAAACTGAAATATTGTTGAAAGTGTCGTTAAACACCATAAACCTAACCCTCTTAAACAAACTGAAATATTGTTGAAAGTGTCATTAAGCACCATAACCCTAACCCTCTTAAACAAACTGAAATTTTGTTGAAAGTGTCATTAAACATCATAACCCTAACCCTCTAAAACAAACTGAAATATTGTTGAAAGTGTCGTTAAACACCATAACCCTAACCCTCTAAAACAAACTGAAATATTGTTGAAAGTGTCATTAAGCACCATAACCCTAACCCTCTTAAACAAACTGAAATATTGTTGAAAGTGTCGTTAAACACCATAACCCTAACCCTCTTAAACAAACTGAAATATTGTTGAAAGTGTCATTAAGTACCATAACCCTAACCCTCTGAAACAAACTGAAATATTGTTGAAAGTGTCATTAAAAACCATAACTCTAACCCTCTGAAACAAACTGAAATATTGTTGAAAGTGTCGTTAAACATCATAACCCTAACCCTCTAAAGCAAGCTGAAATATTGTTGAAAGTGTCGTTAAGCACCATAACCCTAGCCCTCTTAAACCCAAACTGAAATATTGTTGAAAGTGTCGTTACACATCATAAGCCTAACCCCCTAAAACAAACTGCAATATTGTTGAAAGTGTCATTAAACACCATAAACCTAAGCCGCTAAAACAAACTGAAATATTGTTGAAAGTGTCGTTAAACACCATAACCCTAACCTTCTGAAACAAACTGAAATATTGTTGACAGTGTCGTTAAGCATCATAACCCTAACCCGCTTAAAAAAACTGAAATATTGTTGAAAGTGTCGTTAAGCATCATAAACCTAACCCTCTAAAACAAACTGAAATATTGTTGAAAGTGTCGTTTTGCACCATAAACCTAACCCCCTAAAACAAACTGAAATATTGTTGAAAATGTCGTTAAACATCATAACCCCAACCCTCTGAAACAAACTGAAATATTGCTGAAAGTGTCATTAAGCACCATAACCCTAACCCTCTAAAACAAACTGAAATATTGTTGAAAGTGTCGTTAAACATCATAACCCTAACCCTCTAAAACAAACTGAAATATTGTTGAAAGTGTCGTTAAACATCATAACCATAACCCTCTAAAACAAACTGAAATATTGTTGAAAGTGTCGTTAAGCACCATAACCCTAACCCTCTGAAACAAACTGAAATGTTGTTGAAAGTGTCGATAAACACCATAACCCTAACCCTCTTAAACAACTGAAATATTGTTGAAAGTGTCGTTAAACACCATAACCCTAACCCTCTAAAACAAACTGAAATATTGTTGAAAGTGTCGTTAAACATCATAATCATAAACCCCTAAAAGAAACTGAAATATTGTTGAAAGTGTCGTTAAACACCATAACCCTTACCCTCTAAAACAAACTGAAATATTGTTGAAAGTGTCGTTAAACATCATAAGCCTAATCCCCTAAAACAAACTGAAATATTGTTGAAAGTGTCGTTAAACATCATAAACCTAACCCCCTAAAACAAACTGAAATATTGTTGAAAGTGTCGTTAAGCACCATAACCCTAACCCTCTAAAACAAACTGAAATATTGTTGAAAATGTCGCTATGCACCATAACCCTAACCCTCTGAAACAAACTGAAATATTGTTGAAAGTGTCGTTAAACACCATAACCCTAACCCTCTAAAACAAACTGAAATATTGTTGAAAGTGTCGTTAAGCACCATAACCCTAACCCTCTGAAACAAACTGAAATATTTTTGAAAGTGTCGTTAAGCACCATAACACTAACCCTCTGAAACAAACTGAAATATTGTTGAAAGTGTCGTAAAACACCATAACCCTAACCCTCTTAAACAAACTGAAATATTGTTGAAAGTATCGTTAAGCACCATAACCCTAGCCCTCTTAAACAAACTGCAATATTGTTGAAAGTGTGGTTAAACATCATAACCCTAACCCTCTAAAACAAACTGAAATATTGTTGAAAGTGTCGTTAAGCACCATAACCCTAGCCGTCTGAAACAGACAAGAAATTGAAAGTGTCGTTAAACATCATAACCCTAGCCTTCTTAAACAAACTGAAATATTAATATTGTTGAAAGTGTCGTTAAGCATCATAAACCTAACCCTCTAAAACAAACTGAAATATTGTTGAAAGTGTCGTTTTGCACCATAACCCTAACCCTCTGAAACAAACTGAAATATTGTTGAAAGTGTCATTAAACACCATAACCCTAGCCTTCTAAAACAAACTGAAATATTAATATTGTTGAAAGTGTCGTTAAGCATCATAAACCTAACCCTCTAAAACAAACTGAAATATTGTTGAAAGTGTCGTTAAATATCATAACCCTAACCCTCTAAAACAAACTGAAATATTGTTGAAAGTGTCGTTAAACACCATAACCATAACCCTCTAAATCAAACTGAAATAATGTTGAAAGTGTCGTTAAGCACCATAACCCTAACCCTCTAAAACAAACTGAAATAATGTTGAAAGTGTCGTTAAGCACCATAACCCTAACCCTCTGAAACAAACTGAAATATCGTTGAAAGTGTCGTTAAACATCATAACTCTAACCCTCTAAAACAAACTGAAATATTGTTGAAAGTGTCATTAAACATCATAACCCTAACTCCCTAAAACAAACTGAAATGTTGTTGATAGTGTCATTAAACATCATAACCCTAACCCTCTAAAGCAAACTGAAATATTGTTGAAAGTGTCGTTAAACATCATAAACCTAACATTCTAAAACAAACTAAATATTGTTGAAAGTGTCATTAAGCACCATAACCCTAACCCTCTTAAACAAACTGAAATATTGTTGAATGTGTCATTAAACATCATAACCCTAACCCTCTAAAGCAAACTGAAATATTGTTGAAAGTGTCGTTAAACATCATAAACCTAACCTTCTAAAACAAACTGAAATATTGTTGAAAGTGTCATTAAGCACCATAACCCTAACCCTCTTAAACAAACTGAAATATTGTTGAAAGTGTCATTAAACATCATAACCCTTACCCTGTGAAACAAACTGAAATATTGTTGAAAGTGTCGTTAAACACCATAAACCTAACCCTCTTAAACAAACTGAAATATTGTTGAAAG
The DNA here is from genome assembly GCA_963680875.1 of Bathymodiolus brooksi. Lineage (NCBI taxonomy): Eukaryota > Metazoa > Mollusca > Bivalvia > Mytilida > Modiolidae > Bathymodiolus > Bathymodiolus brooksi. The sequence goes on along the minus strand of OY804576.1, from coordinate 49,625,099 downwards.
TGTCATTAAGCACCATAACCCTAACCCTCTTAAACAAACTGAAATTTTGTTGAAAGTGTCATTAAACATCATAACCCTAACCCTCTAAAACAAACTGAAATATTGTTGAAAGTGTCGTTAAACACCATAACCCTAACCCTCTAAAACAAACTGAAATATTGTTGAAAGTGTCATTAAGCACCATAACCCTAACCCTCTTAAACAAACTGAAATATTGTTGAAAGTGTCGTTAAACACCATAACCCTAACCCTCTTAAACAAACTGAAATATTGTTGAAAGTGTCATTAAGTACCATAACCCTAACCCTCTGAAACAAACTGAAATATTGTTGAAAGTGTCATTAAAAACCATAACTCTAACCCTCTGAAACAAACTGAAATATTGTTGAAAGTGTCGTTAAACATCATAACCCTAACCCTCTAAAGCAAGCTGAAATATTGTTGAAAGTGTCGTTAAGCACCATAACCCGCGCCCTCTAAAACAAACTGAAATATTGTTGAAAGTGTCGTTAAGCACCATAACCCTAGCCGTCTGAAACAGACAAGAAATTGAAAGTGTCGTTAAACATCATAACCCTAGCCTTCTTAAACAAACTGAAATATTAATATTGTTGAAAGTGTCGTTAAGCATCATAAACCTAACCCTCTAAAACAAACTGAAATATTGTTGAAAGTGTCGTTTTGCACCATAACCCTAACCCTCTGAAACAAACTGAAATATTGTTGAAAGTGTCATTAAACACCATAACCCTAGCCTTCTAAAACAAACTGAAATATTAATATTGTTGAAAGTGTCGTTAAGCATCATAAACCTAACCCTCTAAAACAAACTGAAATATTGTTGAAAGTGTCGTTAAATATCATAACCCTAACCCTCTAAAACAAACTGAAATATTTTTGAAAGTGTCGTTAAACACCATAACCATAACCCTCTAAATCAAACTGAAATAATGTTGAAAGTGTCGTTAAGCACCATAACCCTAACCCTCTAAAACAAACTGAAATAATGTTGAAAGTGTCGTTAAGCACCATAACCCTATCCCTCTGAAACAAACTGAAATGTTGTTGAAAGTGTCGTTAAACACCATAACCCTAACCATCTTAAACAAACTGAAATATTGTTGAAAGTGTCGTTAATTACCATAACCCTAACCCTCTGAAACAAACTGAAATATTGTTGAAAGTGTCGTTAAACACCATAACCCTAACCCTCTGAAACAAACTGAAATATTGTTGAAAGTGTCATTAAGCATCATAACCCTAACCCTCTGAAACAAACTGAAATATTGTTGAAAGTGTCGTTAAGCACCATAACCCTAACCCTCTAAAACAAACTGAAATATTGTTGAAAGTGTCGTTAAACACCATAACCCTAACTCTCTAAAAAAACTGAAATATTGTTGAAAGTGTCGTTAAACATCATAAACCTAACCCCCTAAAGCAAACTGAAATATTGTTGAAAGTGTCGTTAAGCACCATAACCCTAACCCTCTAAAACAAACTGAAATATTGTTGAAAGTGTCGCTATTCACCATAACCCTAACTCGCTAAAACAAACTGAAATATTGTTGAAAGTGTCGTTAAACACCATAACCCTAACCCTCTAAAACAAACTGAAATATTGTTTAAAGTGTCATTAAGCACCATAACCTTAACCCTCTAAAACAAACTGAAATATTGTTGAAAGTGTCGTTAAACACCATAACCCTAACTCTCTAAAACAATCTGAAATATTGTTGAAGTGTCTTTAAACGCCATAACCATAACCCTCTGAAACAAACTGAAATATTGTTGAAAGTGTCGTTAAACACCATAACCCTAACCCTCTAAAACAAACTGAAATATTGTTTAAAGTGTCATTAAGCACCATAACCCTAACCCTCTAAAACAAACTGAAATATTGTTGAAAGTGTCGTTAAACGCCATAACCATAACCCTCTGAAACAAACTGAAATATTGTTTAAAGTGTCATTAAGCACCATAACCCTATCCCTCTGAAACAAACTGAAATGTTGTTGAAAGTGTCGTTAAACACCATAACCCTAACCATCTTAAACAAACTGAAATATTGTTGAAAGTGTCGTTAATTACCATAACCCTAACCCTCTGAAACAAACTGAAATATTGTTGAAAGTGTCGTTAAACACCATAACCCTAACCCTCTGAAACAAACTGAAATATTGTTGAAAGTGTCATTAAGCATCATAACCCTAACCCTCTGAAACAAACTGAAATATTGTTGAAAGTGTCGTTAAGCACCATAACCCTAACCCTCTAAAACAAACTGAAATATTGTTGAAAGTGTCGTTAAACACCATAACCCTAACTCGCTAAAACAAACTGAAATATTGTTGAAAGTGTCGTTAAACACCATAACCCTAACCCTCTAAAACAAACTGAAATATTGTTTAAAGTGTCATTAAGCACCATAACCTTAACCCTCTAAAACAAACTGAAATATTGTTGAAAGTGTCGTTAAACACCATAACCCTAACTCTCTAAAACAATCTGAAATATTGTTGAAGTGTCTTTAAACGCCATAACCATAACCCTCTGAAACAAACTGAAATATTGTTGAAAGTGTCGTTAAACACCATAACCCTAACCCTCTAAAACAAACTGAAATATTGTTTAAAGTGTCATTAAGCACCATAACCCTAACCCTCTAAAACAAACTGAAATATTGTTGAAAGTGTCGTTAAACGCCATAACCATAACCCTCTGAAACAAACTGAAATATTGTTTAAAGTGTCATTAAGCACCATAACCCTATCCCTCTGAAACAAACTGAAATGTTGTTGAAAGTGTCGTTAAACACCATAACCCTAACCATCTTAAACAAACTGAAATATTGTTGAAAGTGTCGTTAATTACCATAACCCTAACCCTCTGAAACAAACTGAAATATTGTTGAAAGTGTCGTTAAACACCATAACCCTAACCCTCTGAAACAAACTGAAATATTGTTGAAAGTGTCATTAAGCATCATAACCCTAACCCTCTGAAACAAACTGAAATATTGTTGAAAGTGTCGTTAAGCACCATAACCCTAACCCTCTAAAACAAACTGAAATATTGTTGAAAGTGTCGTTAAACACCATAACCCTAACTCTCTAAAAAAACTGAAATATTGTTGAAAGTGTCGTTAAACATCATAAACCTAACCCCCTAAAGCAAACTGAAATATTGTTGAAAGTGTCGTTAAGCACCATAACCCTAACCCTCTAAAACAAACTGAAATATTGTTGAAAGTGTCGCTATTCACCATAACCCTAACTCGCTAAAACAAACTGAAATATTGTTGAAAGTGTCGTTAAACACCATAACCCTAACCCTCTAAAACAAACTGAAATATTGTTTAAAGTGTCATTAAGCACCATAACCTTAACCCTCTAAAACAAACTGAAATATTGTTGAAAGTGTCGTTAAACACCATAACCCTAACTCTCTAAAACAATCTGAAATATTGTTGAAGTGTCTTTAAACGCCATAACCATAACCCTCTGAAACAAACTGAAATATTGTTGAAAGTGTCGTTAAACACCATAACCCTAACCCTCTAAAACAAACTGAAATATTGTTTAAAGTGTCATTAAGCACCATAACCCTAACCCTCTAAAACAAACTGAAATATTGTTGAAAGTGTCGTTAAACGCCATAACCATAACCCTCTGAAACAAACTGAAATATTGTTGAAAGTATCGTTCAACACCATAACCCTAGCCCTCTAAAACAAACTGAAATCAAGGTTTCACGAAGGTCATTACGGTTCGCGACACACCACCTTATGGTCATGCACCCACATACGAAATATCATTGACCTATCTCGAAAGACAAAAAAGTTATGGTCTGGACAAGCTTCGCTGAGAAGAAGCGGAAGAAGCAGAAGAAACGGAAGCGGAAGAAAAAATCAGAATAAAACAATATGTTTCCCTTCGTTCGAAGGGGAGACATAATTAGGGGTATTTAACGCCAGCTTCAACAATATTCCAGTTATATCGTCGTGGTCAGTTTTATTGGTAGAGGAAACCGGAGTACCCGGAGAAAACCACCGACTTGCGCAAGTCACTGACAAACTTTATCGAGTACACTTCGTCATGAACGGGATTCGAACTGGCAACGTTAGTGGTGATAGATACTGGTTGTAAATCTAATTTAATTAATTAATAATTAAAAGAAGCGGCTTGTGGGAATTGGGCATCTAAATGAGGTTTGAATTGTCACAGGAAGAAATTATAATGTTTATGGCACTCGTGATTCCTGAAAGAGAGGAGTTAATAAAAATATTGTTAAATATATCTAGCACTTCCTTTAGAAATTACATGTTTTGAGGAAAGCATTAGAAAACAAATAATATTTTAATATATGCTTAACAATAATAAATTAACAATATTCATTTATCTTGAACACAACAACAATCCGCTTACAATGATAGTTTATAATTTTCATTTCATTTCATTCTTTTTTCCTCTTAATAAGAGACTGTGTAACAAACAGTACTACAAAATTAAAATTCAATGCATAATATACAAAATAAACTGTAATTATATATAGATAATATTCAACATAGTCAAAAGAAATAAAAAAAATGCCAATTTTCGTCTACAAGGTCTGCAACCTTGCTAACCACTTTGCCTGGATTCACAGGAGATGCTTCCTGGATCGATAGTATTACGCTGACCAATGTCTTATATGCCTAGAACAAATATTTTGAAATCCGACTATAATATGACTAGGTATGTGGTTCTCTTCCGAGTAGAATTTGAAACCTTATTTCGTCTTCATTTGCGAAATGTCCAAATATACAAAGAGTGCAAAAGTATTTATTTCATCTGTGAACTGATATTTTCATGATTAACATTTACTTACCGCTATAACCATACCGCCTGGGGGAGGCGATTCATATCCGCCTGGGGGAGGCGGTCCATATCCGCCTGGGGGAGGTGGTCCATACCCGGCCAACGGCGGCGGTCCATATCCTGGTGGGGGCTGTGCGGGCTGGGTTTGTTGACTGTAATCTGGAGGTGGACCTTGGGGCTGCATGGAATAAAATACACAAAAAATTAAAATAAAACTGTATCTATAGTAAAATAAATGTAAATACCAATGTAGGAAAACAGTTGAAAGATTGATAATCCGAATACATGTATACAAAAAGATTGATAATCCGAATACATGTATACAAAAAGATTGATAATCCGAATACATGTATACAAAAAGATTGATAATCCGAATACATGTATACAAAAAGATTGATAATCCGAATACATGTATACAAAAAGATTGATAATCCGAATACATGTATACAAAAAGATTGATAATCCGAATACATGTATACAAAAAGATTGATAATCCGAATACATGTATACAAAAAGATTGATAATCCGAATACATGTATACAAAAAGATTGATAATCCGAATACATGTATACAAAAAGATTGATAATCCGAATACATGTATACAAAAAGATTGATAATCCGAATACATGTATACAAAAAGATTGATAATCCGAATACATGTATACAAAAAGATTGATAATCCGAATACATGTATACAAAAAGATTGATAATCCGAATACATGTATACAAAAAGATTGATAATCCGAATACATGTATACAAAAAGATTGATAATCCGAATACATGTATACAAAAAGATTGATAATCCGAATACATGTATACAAAAAGATTGATAATCCGAATACATGTATACAAAAAGATTGATAATCCGAATACATGTATACAAAAAGATTGATAATCCGAATACATGTATACAAAAAGATTGATAATCCGAATACATGTATACAAAAAGATTGATAATCCGAATACATGTATACAAAAAGATTGATAATCCGAATACATGTATACAAAAAGATTGATAATCCGAATACATGTATACAAAAAGATTGATAATCCGAATACATGTATACAAAAAGATTGATAATCCGAATACATGTATACAAAAAGATTGATAATCCGAATACATGTATACAAAAAGATTGATAATCCGAATACATGTATACAAAAAGATTGATAATCCGAATACATGTATACAAAAAGATTGATAATCCAAATAAAAGGTATACAAAAAGATTGATAATCCGAATACATGTATACAAAAAGATTGATAATCCGAATACATGTATACAAAAAGATTGATAATCCGAATACATGTATACAAAAGATTGATAATCCGAATACATGTATACAAAAAGATTGATAATCCGAATACATGTATACAAAAAGATTGATAATCCGAATACATGTATACAAAAAGATTGATAATCCGAATACATGTATACAAAAAGATTGATAATCCGAATACATGTATACAAAAAGATTGATAATCCGAATACATGTATACAAAAAGATTGATAATCCGAATACATGTATACAAAAAGATTGATAATCCGAATACATGTATACAAAAAGATTGATAATCCGAATACATGTATACAAAAAGATTGATAATCCGAATACATGTATACAAAAAGATTGATAATCCGAATACATGTATACAAAAAGATTGATAATCCGAATACATGTATACAAAAAGATTGATAATCCGAATACATGTATACAAAAAGATTGATAATCCGAATACATGTATACAAAAAGATTGATAATCCGAATACATGTATACAAAAAGATTGATAATCCGAATACATGTATACAAAAAGATTGATAATCCGAATACATGTATACAAAAAGATTGATAATCCGAATACATGTATACAAAAAGATTGATAATCCGAATACATGTATACAAAAAGATTGATAATCCGAATACATGTATACAAAAAGATTGATAATCCGAATACATGTATACAAAAAGATTGATAATCCGAATACATGTATACAAAAAGATTGATAATCCGAATACATGTATACAAAAAGATTGATAATCCGAATACATGTATACAAAAAGATTGATAATCCGAATACATGTATACAAAAAGATTGATAATCCGAATACATGTATACAAAAAGATTGATAATCCGAATACATGTATACAAAAAGATTGATAATCCGAATACATGTATACAAAAAGATTGATAATCCGAATACATGTATACAAAAAGATTGATAATCCGAATACATGTATACAAAAAGATTGATAATCCGAATACATGTATACAAAAAGATTGATAATCCGAATACATGTATACAAAAAGATTGATAATCCGAATACATGTATACAAAAAGATTGATAATCCGAATACATGTATACAAAAAGATTGATAATCCGAATACATGTATACAAAAAGATTGATAATCCGAATAAAAGGTATACAAAAAGATTGATAATCCGAATACATGTATACAAAAAGATTGATAATCCGAATACATGTATACAAAAAGATTGATAATCCGAATACATGTATACAAAAGATTGATAATCCGAATACATGTATACAAAAAGATTGATAATCCGAATACATGTATACAAAAAGATTGATAATCCGAATACATGTATACAAAAAGATTGATAATCCGAATACATGTATACAAAAAGATTGATAATCCGAATACATGTATACAAAAAGATTGATAATCCGAATACATGTATACAAAAAGATTGATAATCCGAATACATGTATACAAAAAGATTGATAATCCGAATACATGTATACAAAAAGATTGATAATCCGAATACATGTATACAAAAAGATTGATAATCCGAATACATGTATACAAAAAGATTGATAATCCGAATACATGTATACAAAAAGATTGATAATCCGAATACATGTATACAAAAAGATTGATAATCCGAATACATGTATACAAAAAGATTGATAATCCGAATACATGTATACAAAAAGATTGATAATCCGAATACATGTATACAAAAAGATTGATAATCCGAATACATGTATACAAAAAGATTGATAATCCGAATACATGTATACAAAAAGATTGATAATCCGAATACATGTATACAAAAAGATTGATAATCCGAATACATGTATACAAAAAGATTGATAATCCGAATACATGTATACAAAAAGATTGATAATCCGAATACATGTATACAAAAAGATTGATAATCCGAATACATGTATACAAAAAGATTGATAATCCGAATACATGTATACAAAAAGATTGATAATCCGAATACATGTATACAAAAAGATTGATAATCCGAATACATGTATACAAAAAGATTGATAATCCGAATACATGTATACAAAAAGATTGATAATCCGAATACATGTATACAAAAAGATTGATAATCCGAATACATGTATACAAAAAGATTGATAATCCGAATACATGTATACAAAAAGATTGATAATCCGAATACATGTATACAAAAAGATTGATAATCCAAATAAAAGGTATACAAAAAGATTGATAATCCGAATACATGTATACAAAAAGATTGATAATCCGAATACATGTATACAAAAAGATTGATAATCCGAATACATGTATACAAAAGATTGATAATCCGAATACATGTATACAAAAAGATTGATAATCCGAATACATGTATACAAAAAGATTGATAATCCGAATACATGTATACAAAAAGATTGATAATCCGAATACATGTATACAAAAAGATTGATAATCCGAATACATGTATACAAAAAGATTGATAATCCGAATACATGTATACAAAAAGATTGATAATCCGAATACATGTATACAAAAAGATTGATAATCCGAATACATGTATACAAAAAGATTGATAATCCGAATACATGTATACAAAAAGATTGATAATCCGAATACATGTATACAAAAAGATTGATAATCCGAATACATGTATACAAAAAGATTGATAATCCGAATACATGTATACAAAAAGATTGATAATCCGAATACATGTATACAAAAAGATTGATAATCCGAATACATGTATACAAAAAGATTGATAATCCGAATACATGTATACAAAAAGATTGATAATCCGAATACATGTATACAAAAAGATTGATAATCCGAATACATGTATACAAAAAGATTGATAATCCGAATACATGTATACAAAAAGATTGATAATCCGAATACATGTATACAAAAAGATTGATAATCCGAATACATGTATACAAAAAGATTGATAATCCGAATACATGTATACAAAAAGATTGATAATCCGAATACATGTATACAAAAAGATTGATAATCCGAATACATGTATACAAAAAGATTGATAATCCGAATACATGTATACAAAAAGATTGATAATCCGAATACATGTATACAAAAAGATTGATAATCCGAATACATGTATACAAACAGATTGATAATCCGAATACATGTATACAAAAAGATTGATAATCCGAATACATGTATACAAAAAGATTGATAATCCGAATACATGTATACAAAAAGATTGATAATCCGAATACATGTATACAAAAAGATTAATAATCCGAATACATGTATACAAAAAGATTGATAATCCGAATACATGTATACAAAAAGATTGATAATCCGAATACATGTATACAAAAAGATTGATAATCCGAATACATGTATACAAAAAGATTGATAATCCGAATACATGTATACAAAAAGATTGATAATCCGAATACATGTATACAAAAAGATTGATAATCCGAATACATGTATACAAAAAGATTGATAATCCGAATACATGTATACAAAAAGAACACCGCTGAAATAACAATGTAAAAATCAACTGACAGATAGAAAAAAGAACAATACCAATTGTTTCAGAATAACCCCATCGTGAGAACAGATAATATTCAGTTTCAGTTACAGGAGGGTGCTTATTAACAAAAACAATATCTTTTAATGGAGTCAAATGTTATTTTAAGAAAATAACATTTCCTAACATTTATATGTGCTAGCATTTATATGTGCTAGCGAAAATATATTAAAATATATTAAACTATAAATATTCAGCGACGGCAAATCGTCTATATACCGAAACTTATAATATATGATCGTTACTAAATATATGTTTCTCAAATGACAATGGATAATTCACATAAAATGGGAATGTTTTTTTTTTGTCTTTATCACCCGATTTTCTCTGGATTTAACTGTATGAGCAACATAGCAGGTGTCTTATAAGAAACAAGAACTGCTTTCCCCTAAAATACTTTGAAAAAATATATAACTCCTACATTAAACAGCACTTTATGCTTGTTAAATCTATTTTGTTTTGCATACAAAAAGTTCTTTCGTAATTTAACATATATTAGTTCATTTAAAATAGATTTCTTTGTGACGTTGCTATGTTACTACATGTATACTGTATATTTGTGTCTCATTTATAATTTCTTTCATAGTTGGTATCCATGTGCCTGACCCGTTTTACATTGTTTCAAAGATCTCCAGTGAACTAATTTATTGGTATCGCTGATATAGATCTGTACAATTCTAAACATAACAATGTTTATATATTTAAATGACGGCCCAATAATTACTTCTATTTGTTCAAAGTTATTTAACGGAACATAAAATTGAGGTATTCTTGATCAGTGGGTAAATTTGGCAAAATATTCAAATCCTACATGTTGCACACTATATAAAGTACTGGAGTTCAGTCTAAGCCCGACCCCCTTATTTGGAGGAACATTACAATTTACTCGATTTATGGCCACATGTTATGTCGTACCCCTTCTTTTAGAGTTAAACAAGTGTAGTAGGCCTCCCTATTCGGAAATTCTGAATGCGCCTCAGCAATTAAATATTACCCTGTGAAACTACGTGACCGACGTGATCAACGTGTTGTGATTGCTCCTGTTGATATAAACAAAAAATATCAACATAACACACAGAAATCTTTTTTTTTATTACAAAATTGTGCATTTAACATTTAAATTTAAATAATAATTAAATCAATTGTATTTGACAAAATAATAGCAGTAGGCATTCGATGCAAGCAATAATGTGGGTTATGTGAATAAATTAATTTCTTTTTAACTTGATTTAGTTACAACACATCCAAAGTTCTTTGAATGACTAGTGATTATCTGGCCATCGTTGATTTATTGCAAATTTTGAAATAAATCACAAATATTACTGAACCGTCAAGGTGGTGGGGATACTGGCTTGCATTCATGCCAGAAGATCCTGTGTTTATTTCCAGGTAGAATTTACTATAATGTTGGGTTTTCTTAATGGGGGGAGGGTAATATAGGGAGTAGGACCACAAGTAATGTTACAGCTTCTCTTTATATGATATCCATCTTTTTGCGAATGATGTGAGGCTTGAATAATTCTTAACCGAACTTTAATTTAACCCCAAAAATGTTACTATGTACGATTTTTGTCATAGAGGGTTGATGGCAAAATAAGACCATAAAAATTAATATAATGACATTACTTTACAAACCAATAAAACGATATATTTTGGCAAGTTTGAGACTTATAGGCCGCTATTATACGTGTTTTGCCGTATTTTGGTGGTAAATACATATATATTAATCTGACAGCAATCTAACTCAACATTTTAAATTATCAATTGCATATGATTATTGTTCATATAATACAATCACAGGAAATATGCATGACAATCGTCCCAACCAAGTGACACGCATACAACTATCCAACTGGATCTAAAACAAGTTCTATAGACTTTTTTGATTGATTGATTGATATTATGAAAATCAATTTAATCAAAACACGAGATTGATAAATATGAAAATAAGACTGGTTGGCTCGACATCAGAATAATGTGTCCGAGTGGAGCGACATGTCTATCCGCAGACTGTCGCTCCAGTGAGCTAGCACTATAAAAATCCAACTCAGCGTGTTGGTCTAGAACAAAGCGGACCTCCTCATCATCTCATTGAAAATTAACTTGTTGTTATCGCCATGATATAGCTGACACATTGCTGAGTTGGCGTTAAACACCAATCACTCACTCACTCACTTTGTCATCTGTACTTTAACTAACAAATTACAAATTTAATGGACCAAGTAGTTTCTTAAGAGATAATTGTAATACCACCCCTTGTTGTTGTTTATGTCAATCAAATCTGTTGTTGAGGCTATAGTAAATGTAGAGTTGGCAAAAATCTAGAAATTGTAAAACAAACAAAAACCATCACTAATACATACATACAAACATACATAGTTTTCTATAAATAGCACAATTTCATAATTCTGATATCAAGAAACTCGTTTTACATTCAGTAGGATAGTTGTAAGTGTGTCACGATTGTGATACATATTTCCTGTGACTGCAGTCTATGAAAAATTATCATATGCACTAGATTATTTAAAATGCCGATTTAGATTGCTGATAGATTAACGGAAACACGTGTGTATTTACAATCGCAATACTCCCAAAAACACAAGTTTTAATAACGGCCTTTAGCTTCAACTTACGTGGCAGACCTCTGTTGATGAAGCTATATTTTATATGGTGAATTTGACCTGGTGAGCTAAATGGTTCGTCATTATGCTAAGCGAATCGGTGCTACATTGTACATGCAGCAACGATGTTGGATTGAATCACACTGAGTGAAGAACCAAAATGTCAGCAAAAAACTAATACTGTTAGATTGAATATAAAATATTTAATCTAAAGGACCCTATTACGGTTTATACAATGGATAGTTGTCACTTATTTACGATTGTAATATTTATTTTCTGGGTTAGAGTGCTTTAACGCCACTTTCAAAAAATATTTTAGTTATATCGTGGCGATCAGTTTTATTGGTGGAGTAAACCGGGTACTCAGAGAAAACCACCGACCTGTCGCGGGTCACTGACAAACTTTATCACATAATGTTGTATCGTCATGAACGGTGTTCGAACTTACAACCTTAGTGGTGATAGGCACTGATAGCACAGGTAGTTGTAAATCCAACTACCATACGATGACGACGACCCCTATTTATCTTATTTTCTGTGACTGTATCATATCAAAGATGATACTATGCAATGTATAAATTCTAAACGCTGAGTTAGATTACTGTCAAATTCATAATTAGACAAATCTAACTCTTATCACTATTTGATTGAATAATTAGACAAACCATCTTATTGTTCAACCCAACAGTATTCGAGTTTTTATACCTATCTAGTAAAAATTGTACAGACGGTTTCGGACATATATTATTGGTGGGGTCCGTGTTGCTCATCTTTTTAGTTGTTTGCATTGTCCTATTATGAGTTCCGTGTAGTGGTGTCCGTTGGAACGATGTTCGGTTCGTTGTTACCCCAGTTGTTTGTAGCGGGCTCATGTTTTAATTATGTTATTTGTGTTTGTTTGCGCATAGTGGTGTCCAACACATATTGTGGGGTTTGTACTGGTTTTTTTTCGTTGCCAGTTTCTCTGGGTTGTCCATTTTTGGGTGCACCTACGGTATTCTCTAAGGTTTATTTGCAGCCACGGAGAGTTCAAGGAATTATTTACTTCAATAGACCAAGAACCTAACGGAGAAATGAAGTAGTTAAGCAAAACAAAAATAACATATTTTCCCCATTATGTAACTATGACGTTGTTACAATTTTTGTTCCGGAAATAATTTAATTATGAGGTGGTCATATTTTCGTAAACATTTTACGAAAATATTAGAATTTCTGAAATAGAATTATGAGATAGAAAAGATAAATATGCATAAAGGCAATTTTCCGATGGCAAACTGAAATTATATTAATGCATAATTAATAATGCAATGACACGAAACGCCACCATGACAAAGTGGCTATACAGTATGTATCTCATGACATATAACCATGCACTTTTAACCGTGTGACATACGTGTGAATATATGACAAGCGTCTCGGTTTTATACTGTGTTTATGCAATTACATGTATCTTCGTGTCTGTTTTGTCAATCTCGTTAAAATACCACCAATCATAAATATTTGTAATTTATATATGAATTCCGATCAATGCGGTATATCAAAATGTCTTGTCATACTGCAATAGAAAATCTAAGTGATCCGATTGGTTATTTACTCGATTTGACTAATCCATATTATACGGCTCTAGCCGGTAATATGAAAGCACGTGCCAAGAAAGATAACTCATTTAGAAATCATACGTAATGAAGATGGCGACCCCCAGGTTCGCCTGTCACTCTGACGCCGATATTGAGGCAATTCTAAATCATTTGTTATTTTTCTGTTAAAATTGTTAAGTTGTTTAATATGAAACCGGCACGGCCTTGAATGCTCGCGCATCTGAAATTTATCTGGCAATTTCATCAAAAAGTGTCGAGATTTTTTGGGCCGAGATATATTAGGGACGACTTTTTTTAGGGCCGAATCTAGTCTCATTCAATCGAGCTGTCGTTCCTTTATTCGAGTTATCGTTCCTTACGAAATCTCAAAAGTTAATTTCCGCGTAGAAACAAACATTCTTGTCAATATGTCAGAAGAGATTTAATAAATTAAAAAATATCAATATAAGTAAAACACGCTAGCAAAATGACTTTTATTACACACGGGTTCCGGGTTTCAGTGGTATCGGACGTACGAGAGAGGGTACGAGACTTCAGGATCACATTTGCGCTTTATGTTAAGAAGATCTTCATTAGTTGAGTGTGTTAGTGTGTTATCCGGAAACCGGTGATTATAAAACGTAGAATTTTTTTTTCTTCGACAATATGTTCAACAATGTTTGTTAAAAAATCCTAAGTACACATTTTATACCATAAAGAGCTCGCTTAAGCTCGCATATTATGAAACCGGCACGGCCATGAATGCTCGCGCATCTGAAAATTATCTGGCAATTTCACGCTCATCCAGTGCATCAAAAGGTGTCGAGATTTTTTGGGCCGAGATATATTGGGGACGACTTATTTTTAAGGCCGAATCTAGTCTCATTCAATCGAGCTGTCGTTCCTTTATTGGAGTTATCGTTCCTTACGCAATCTCAAAAGTTAACTTCCGCGTAGAAACAAAAATTCTTGTCAGTATGTCAGAAGAGATTAAATAAATTAAAACATAAATGACTTTTATTACACACGGGTTCCGAGTTTCAGTGGTATCAGACGTACGAGAGAGGGTACGAGACTTCAGGATCACCTTTGTGCTTTATGTTAAGAAGATCTTCATTAGTTGAGTGTGTTAGTGTGTTACCCGGAAACCGGTGTTTACAAAACGTAGAATTTTTTTTTCTTCGACAATATGTTCAGCCATGTTTGTTAAAAAATCCTAAGTACACATTTTATACCATAAAGAGCTCGCTTAAGCTCGCATATTAAATATGTTGAAGAATTAATTTCTTCTTTAAAGCAATGTCATAGCTGGGGTTAAATGTTCATGAGACAATACATGTATAGTAGTCATGCTCTTTATTTAGGCTTTACACAGGTAATATGGACCCATGGTATTGCAGTATGACAAATTCGTTATATAGGCTTTAGACAGGTAATATTTTGTCATGGTTCGTTTGTTGTTGTTGTTTAATTTAACTGCATTATGTCTTTTCATTGTGTGTAAGGACATTTGATGTCGTTTCATATTTAATGTGTGTTACAACAAATGCGTCTGTATGCAATAAACGTTACAGAATAACGAAGGGGCAATCAAAAATTGACAATCCAGAGAAACTGGCAACATAGAGACGAAAACAAACAAAGCAAATACACAATACAAGTATTGTCATAATTAATTCAAACAATTTATAATCCATCCTTAATTCAAGTAGAAAATAATAATTAATTCAACAATTAGATAAGGGTAACAACAAAATTACCGAACTCCGAACAATCTTACAAAGGGAAAGTCAAAACTCATAATTATATAGACAGACAAAATCAGTCAACAACCGGAAAACTGTGAAAACCGTAATGACCCTGACTTGGTAAAGGCATTTCTAAAGAAATGGTGGGTTGAATCAGATTTTAAGGCGCCAAACATCCCGCTCTCATTACGGTTCAAAGGTTCCGACTGTCACTATAACAGTATTTAAATACAGGAACAAAATAGGTAAAATAGTTGTCAAAGCAGTACCATATTCGGTGACGTAAATGTCAAAAATATTTTTACGTCACACATTGATAAAAAAAAATATCCTTGACATTTTTCTTGATTCCTTTATCTTTATACATTTTCACTATATGAAAATGCATATTTTCACTGTATGAAAATGCATCGCTTATAATCGTTTCTGCAGAGACGGAATATATTTCAACAAGATCTTGGTATCGGAATATAAACTTTTTAAGAGATCGAATAAGGCGAATCTTTTAATAGCCCTGGTCCAGTAGCCTGTTTCTCAGATGAAGATGACGTTTCAGGAAATCAGAATAATTGCTATTGGCCCTTATTAACCGTATCGTTGGTGCGGTAGATTGGGGGTTTCAGAGTCGGGTCAAACCAAATACCATAAAATTGGTTTTGACTGATTATCCCCTAACACGCAACAAACACAATGACTGGTTGGCTCAAAATCATGAACATGTGTCCGATGGGAGCGACATGTCTAGCCGCGAACAGTTGTTTCAGTGAGCTAGCACTATTACGATCCAATTAAGCGTGATCATCTAGTACAAACGGGACATCATCACCATTTCATTAAATGTAACTGAATTGTTCTCGCCAAGATATAGCTGACAAATGGCTCATTTTGACCTTAGACAATAATTACTCGTTCACCTAACTGGATATTTATAGTAAAGCGATGTGCCATACAATATTTAAATACTTTAGCGTAATTAATTAGCTTATGACTTTTACTGCACCAGGAAGTAATATTTAAATGGCCATTCAACGGAACGGGCAATCAATTGCCTCAATACGTATTAAATATTTAGATTAGATTAGGCCGCTATATTTTATATCAATTGCGTAAAAAAATGGGCTTACTGTTAAAATATAGCGTTTCCTACATTGGAAGATTAATAAAACTTAATTAAGGACTGTGCTAGCATGGCATGACTACAGCAAGTAGACAGTGGCTTTTCCCTACACCAGCATTATCGAAAATGATCATTGTCTAGCAAGTCATTTCTGGGTAGGATCTTTAGAAAAGAGCAAGAAGAAAGAATTTATGGGGGAAATTAATTTAATTGGACTTGAAATACAAATAAACAATTTCATTTTAATATTTACTCAGCTGCAATACACAAAAAACATTTGTGTATAAAACAAACCATCAAATACACAGCTGACATATCAAACCTTAGACTTCTACTTTAAACAATAATTCAATAAGTGTAATCTTATACATTTCTTTTATTTTTCAACACTATTGCTACAGATATATGAATATTATATAATGAATGCAAAAAATACATACCCTAAAGCTACATTTTGATCATTTGTCTATAACTTTGCCTTATTTTACTTTGTAAAGGGGGCTTGTCGTGTCTTTTATTTAACAACAATTAAAATCTTGAGTTATGCAAACAGACTTTGATTGTAGTGTTCACTAAAGATGTATTTAACTTGTTCCTCATGCTAGTTTTTATTAGTTTGTACATACTACGCTCCTCACAATCAACTAAACTCACAGCAGAAAAGAACTTTTACATATTTGAACAGTCAGACGAAACTTATCCTTGGGAATCAAAGAAGGTGAACTTGACGTACTGACACCTTGATATCCTACCAACACATGTTTAACCATAGACCACTCCTCCCTTAAGTGAACTTCATTAAAGGCATACAGGCGGTCAGAATTGATTTTTTTAAATATTAAAAGTTGCTAATATTCGATGTTTTATACTAATTGCAGGTGAAATTTTTCATAATATCATACGTAAATAGCCTAGAACGAAGGAAATACGGCACTGTTTTATTTTCTTGAATCCAGTAAAGAATCCAATGTTTACCCGCGCAATATTCATACGACCTGACAGTGAACTCATTCGGGAAAGCGTTTGCGCATGTGCGAAATTGTTTGTTGATGAAGAAAGCACATGGCACAAATCGAATCGTGGAAGAACAAACACATTGACGGATTCTATACAAAAACGACACAAAAAGGAGGATTCAGCAAGCTTTGTGTAAAAATAAAAAAAGATGTTATACCGACCAACTCCATTTTTCAACACGTAAGCATAATTTAGTGTATTTTTTCGGCCGAATCGTATTTGGACAGTAGAATTGCATCGTAGTTTTTAATGTAGTCTTTTTTTCAGGAGAAAACGCTAGGTGATATCTCTTTTAAATTAGAGAAAATAATGAACTTTATGTCTGTTTTTTTCTAAAAAAAATATAATCAAGCCAACTCAAGTGTTGTCAATAATATGCAACACAATTTGTTTACAATTTTTCCTTTATCGGGCCCCTTTGCAGAGTTTGGGTTTGTTTTGATTGATTTCATCACGTATTTCCGATTTCAAGTGTCATTCTTACTAAATATCATTAAATGATGTTAACTGATTAACCCGGGATCCAATTTTATAGATATATTTCTTAAATTATATTAATTCTAACGAATTTATATGCAACATGCTTCCTGGTTATTCATAGCAGTTATCAGTATTCGGTAAACTTTGGAAAAGCAGCCGACTTATAATTAGGTTGTGTTAATGGCAATTTTACCAACAGACATTCGAATTCTTTTCACTAATTACGACATTATAACCTATTTTTTAAACCTGGCTTCTTGTTCAGAACATTTTATTAGTATAAAACATCGAATATTGGCAACTTTTAATACAAACAAAAAATATTCAATTCTGACAGCCTGTATGCCTTTAATGAGAGCCTTGTGTCCACTTCTAAGATTATTTCTTTCTCTTGAATTTGATCTTTATATGTTCTTTCTGGGCCCGTAATTGGGAGATAAATTATTCTATTCCACTCTATAATATTTATTCTACTTATACAGAAATTCGATTGGTCGAAACAATCCCACGTGACATTTATCAAACCATCGTATTTTTCTCTCAACAACATCGTATTTCCCTCTCAACAATATCGTATTTCCCTTATTCGAAATTCTCAAGATTTAACGCTTTGGTCATATAACGGTATTCCATGTTAATAAAAATAACCCCAGAGATATGCGAAATAATAATTTTGTAAACAAATATGGCCAAAAGATTTCACTTGGCAGAATTCACCAAAACGTTGGCCTGCTGGAATCAAACATTCATTTCCCTTGCATAAGGGAGATATGAAACATTTTTCACCCTCGAAATAGTCATATTACCCTCGGGCGTTGCCCTTGGGAAATATGACTTTTCTCGGGTGAACAAATCTTCATATCTCCCTTATGCAAGGGAAATAAATGTATAGTATCCTGTATGGTACATGTTTTGATGAAGCATAATGTGCCTATATTTTCTTTATAACTCTATTAAGTTGTATTTTCATGATGTAAAATTAGTGTATGTAATATAACATGAATACACAAAAACAGGTATACAATTAGTAAATGAAATCTGCTTCGGATGCCATACCTTACAATTCAATAATTAATTTTTTTCTTTAAAATTACAGTTTTCTCCCTTTTCTTGATAAATTTATTGCTATATCTGGAGCCAATAAACAAATGTTGGGCCTTCAATATTCTGTAAAGATCAAAATGTCTCCTTTGCCAGGATGCACCTCCTTCTACCCATGTACACTTGTTGTGAAAGCATTCTGGAGCCTCTTATCAGATCCTCTATAGACATAAAGAGTTGTCACTGAAACATATTTTCTAATCACAAATTAACAGGCGATGCGGAATGTCTTATTTTTCCCTTATTGTCTGTCTATATGCAGTAATTCCATCAATACTGGTCTATTTTGAAATATCTCCCTTTTTAAAAACTTAATAGTTTTGTATTATTTTGGCCATATTGTGAATCTGTGGGCTCACGACTGTCGCCATAAATTCCTCAATGGTGTAAAAACCAACCATTTTGATTTAGACATCACATATGGTTTTTCATTGATTGCTTCATTCATTCATTGATGTTTAACGCCAATCAGAGCAGAATTTCATCTATATCGTGGAGAAAAAACAATTAATTTCCTCAACATGTAAACACTTAGAAATAAAACATATTTATGCATAAAACAATCTGTACAAATAAAACATATTTCTGTTTAAAGCAATCCGGTTATATGTACAAATAAAATACTAAAACCATTTATTCAGAGCGTATTTTTTCTATTTATATTTTTGAATATAAATTAATTTTAAAATGTTGTCTCCTGCGAAATTTGTAAATTAATCCAAAGAATATTAGCCACATCTACACAGTCGATTAAAATATGTATCAAAGAATAATTGAAATAACATTGAATACATTCCTATGGCTTCTCGTGATATCTATAGTTTAGAATGTATTGTTTCATGCTTTCAGCAGAAAGCATAGTCAGAGGCACAGTCTTATTCTTTGATATAGTAGTTAAACTCAATAATGAGTACTCAATACAGTCCGCACTGTGAATCACACTAAAAGACTGAAGGACAGAAATGTTCCCATTTTAGTTTCTTTTCCATTCAATATCAACAGTCTTGGAAGGAAATCTTTGTGGCCACTTGAATAAATATTATTTCTAAGTTGTTTTCATAAAATGAGGTGGATCAGACATGAAATAAAGCGGACGACCATTTGTAAAAAGCTTTATTCTTTTGGAGTTCTGGATGTGGTTGTAAATTTGAATCTATACATTTTCGGTTTTCAGATGCTCGACACAAAAACAATAAATGAATGCACCGTATCCAGAGCATATTTTGTCTATTTATATTTTTGAATATAAATTAATTTCAAAATGTTGTCTCCTGCGAAATTTGTAAATTAATCCAAAGAATATTAGCCACATCTACACAGTCGATTAAAATATGTATCAAAGAATAATTGAAATAACATTGAATACATTCCTATGGCTTCTCGTGATATCTATAGCTTAGAATGTTTTGTCCATAATATATTTACGCAGATGAGTGTTTTTGTAAAGTCTTGTAGAGTTTGCCATGACATTTTCTGTTTATTGAAATCACTCACATATCGGTACTGTGCTTTTATTGTAATTTATCAAAGTTTCAACCAATCATCTACATCTGTAAGTTCTTGAATTCAAGATCATATGTATATCTTTAATGAGTTTAATTGGATTATACAATTGTGAATAATCTGTTCCATTTAAGGATATATATTTGAGTAGACGATGTAGTATGATTTCCACATTCTACCATGTTGTGTGCAACAATAGTATTGAATACACGAACAGCCAAATTAACACGCATTTTACTGAAGATGTTTAAATAAAAACTTTCGTACATACGAAAGCCAGGGGTATCATTTGAGATTCAAGATTCGAAATTCAATATCTGAAGTTCGAGATTCAATATAATATCTTAAACGCTCCTAAATTATTAACTTGTTATGACAGATGATTTGTATTTTAAACATAAAACAACATAGAAGAAATAAACAAGCAAACCTGTTTTCATCGTGTAAAATAAATCCATTCATCAAACAATATTAAAGAACAAACAAACTAACTTTCTATAATTAGATAAAATGAAAATAATAAATAATTGAAAACAACGTGAAAACAGAAGTGAACATTTAGTGATAAACGAAGCAGTTACAGAAGAAACTAACAAAAGAAAAAAAAATACACATAATGTGACCCAAAATAAATCTACCTGTTAGTTTAAACATATTTTATTAATTAATTCAATATAACATTACAATATTCAGCTATATACATTACATGATAAGAAGAAATTAATAGGATTGGGAAACAAGTTACAAGAACTTATATTAATCCCTATCCGTAGGAATAGATTTCATATATAATATATTGTGAATCTCTAAGGGGAGAAGCAAATAGAACTAACTAACAAATTTGATATAAATTACAGAAGGTATAAGAAGATAAAACAAAGAAAGTGATCTGGTGTTTGATGTAAAAAATGTTTGATTCAAAGTAATTAAAAAAGAAGAAAAAAGAAGAATGAAATAAGGGAACTAGGTACTGCTGATTTTAGATGAAACGTTTACTGTTTACTATAAACTTTTGTACATTTAAAAATAAACTGTTATTTTGATCGTCTGTGAGGTCAGGTGATCCAAAAAGTAAACGGTCAACTGTCAAGTTCATAGGAATATTAATTGATTCGATATACCGATTTCTCGAATCGTTGAATCTATGACAATAAAAAAGATAATGCGAGTTAGTTTCAGGGACCCCTTGATGACAACTACAGTTGGGCGAATCTACTACATTTTTTAGGAATAGATGATGGTTTAGAGAGCTACATGCAGTTCGTAATCTCATGTGAAGGATTTGTCCAATTCGAGTTCCTGAGTAATAATAAATAGGTTTCTTTATACATTTTGATTTATAATAGGATTTGAGAGATGAAGGAGACTTGCTATCTCTTATTGATGTGGGTTCGCTGTTCCATAATCTTACAGTAGAGGGTAGAAAATAATTATTATACAAGGTTGTTCTAGTACGTACTGGGGGGATACTTACGGCCTGTCTAGTGTTGTAGTCATGAATATTTTCAAAGTTACAGGGAACAATTGCACTAAGGTAAGGAGGAACAAGACCGTTTACCATTTTATAAAAATATATTTTTTTGTGATTTTCTCGTCTTGCCTGTAACGTCTCCCAACCCGTCTCTTTATATAAACTATTAATAGATACTAACCGAGTTCCCCCAGTGACGATTCTAGCAGCCTCTATTTGAACATTTTCTAATTTATTTATCAAGAACAATGTTTTATTATCCCATACGACGTCTGCATATTCCAAAATCGGCCGAATGAAGGTAAGATAAATCTTTTCTAAGGTTTTCCTATCTAGAATAAATTTGAATTTTCTTAGTATGTTAACTCTAATAAAAGCTTTCTTTGTTATTAGATCAATATGTTTTTGCCAGCTACCGTCATTTGAAATGTCTAAACCGAGATGTTTATGTTCTGTAACTTGATTAATTATTGTATTATTCATTATAAGGGGCGGATGAAGGGGTTTGTTAATCTTTCTAGTGATCGTCATAGTTTCTGTTTTTTGAGGGTTAAAGTTTACTAGCCACTTTGTGGACCATGCATGAATTGTTGCCATGTCGTTATTTAACGTTATTGCCGATTCACGAGGGTTATCAACAATAACATACAAGCTAGTGTCATCAGCAAATAGTTTTATAGATGAGTGAATTTCTGTGACAATGTCATTTATAAATATTATAAAAAATAGAGGCCCTAGAATAGATCCCTGGGGAACCCCGGCTTTGATAGTGCGCCATTTAGAATGTGCGCTTTCTATAACCACTCGTTGTTTTCTGTCTGTAAGATAATTTTTTATCCATAACAATAAAGACCCTTGTATCCCAATATTTTCTAATTTATTAAGTAAACCCTTATGCCAAACCCTGTCAAAAGCTTTACTTATGTCACAAAAAACTACGCGTATTTCTTTTCCTTCGTCTAAAGCTTTTCCGAATTCGTTTGTGAGACTTAGAAGTTGGTTAATTGCAGAGTCACCAGGAGTGAACCCCGATTGGTGTGGGGTAATAATACTATTTTTGAGTAAAAAATTATAGACATGTTTATAAATACATCTTTCCATTACCTTGCCCAAGACACTAATTAGAGAAATAGGTCTGTAATTATTTACCTTACTCGGATTATCTTTCTTAAAGACTGGAGTGACATTTGCCAGCTTCCACTGTGTCGGGAATCTACAAGTTGACAGAGACAAGTTAAATAACAGACACAATGGAAGCTTCAAAATGGAAGCCCCTTCTCTTACTAGTCGTGGGTTTATTAAATCTGGTCCAGTTGCTTTTGTAGTGTCGAGCAATTGTAGAACATCTTCTACGTCAGTTTCTGTAATGTGTAGTTGTGTCAGTTTGTCATAAAGTGGATCAATAGGTTCCGGAACTGTCGAATTAGAGTCGTCCAGGTTTGATTGTTCACTGAAAAAGTCGTTAATTAACTCACATTTTGCAAAATTGTCACATATTAAGTCATCGTCTGTTTGTAAGGGGGGTATTGAACGATTTTTACTTGAACCAAGTAGTCTTTTAACAAGATTCCACCAATTTTTACTCCCAGATGATTCTGCTATAATTTTTTCGGATATTGTAGAAAAATAATCATTCTTTGCCATTCTTATCAAATTATTGCATTTGTTCCTGGTTATACGATACTTTTCCCAATGGTTTATAGAATTTGTATGTTTTGCTTTTTTATGGATTCGATTTTTCCTACGTATGAATTTCTTGATACTTGTAGTAATCCATGGTCGGCTATCTTTATGTACCGTTATAAATCTGTTAGGAATAGTATTATCTGCTATATTTAAAATCGTGTTTGTTATAATGTCTACAATTGTGTCTACGTCGTTATGTCCAAACAAAGTCTCCCAGTCCACATCTGTAAGTTGTTGTCTATACGAGTCAAAATCACCCTTGTCGTAAAGAAATATTTTCCTTTTATAAGATGTCAATGGTTTACTAGAATGGTGTAGTAAACCAATCACAGGTAAATGATACCTAACCTGTTCGAGCAGTGGAGCACCTACATCTGTGAAAAGTACACTTAATGGGTTACTTACGAGAATCAAATCCAATAAAGATGAACTGTGTTCAGTTACATATGTAGGTTCAGTTATAAGTTGATGCAGACTAAATTGGGTCATTAGTGACCCAATCTTATCATTTATATTGTTATTAAGTTGATTAATATTGAAGTCTCCTGTCAAAATTATATCATAGTTACAATTTAGAGCTAGATCAATAGAATGTTCAATATTTCTCCAGGTTTGCAGATCACTAGTTGGTGGGATATAGAATGTGCCGTACAAGTATTTTTTATTATTTAGCTTTATTTCTAACCATATACACTCAAGACTACCTACATGAAGATCAGGTCTAATTGTACAGTTGACAGTATTCTTAACATATACGATGACACCACCACCTACTTTATTAGATCTATCTCGTCGAAATGGGGGGAATTTATAATCGGGAATTTCCAAACATTGTTGGTCGGTAGATGTATTTTCGTTTAACCAGCTCTCAGTGAACGAAAGTATATCGTGGCAAGAATACTCAGCTGAGATCATATCTATCTTAGATACAATACTTTGAATATTTAGATGAAGGAATGAAAATGTATTGTTTATGAGCTCGCTTACTGCAGATATATTATCTAAATCACTGCTAGAACTACTAGAGATGTCCGAATCAAACGGACCTGGATTAATTTCAATTCCCGATATAATTAACAAAATGCAAAGAACAATGAAGAAATTGAGACATTTAAGAACAAAAATGCTGTTATTAGTTTTCACCTGTAACTTGTGTATATCAGGACAGCAAAGTGATTTATTTACCTTGCTTGTATTTTTTCTGGTCTCTGCTGCTTTGCAAAAGAAATGCACTAATATTAATAATGGTGTAATTTTGGTTCCGTACAACAAAAGTAGATTAAAACAAGCAATATCAGTAATGCTTAACAGCTTACATTTTTTCACAGAGCGTGCAACAGTGTAATACTTACCGATGCTTTCTCTATATTGATCTACTTCGATACCCATCAGGTTATACCAGTGTTTTGAATGTATAGGGAAGAAAGGCAATCGGTAAATAAATAAAGTAGCCTAAAGAAAACAGCACGATTCATCAGCAGTACCTTAAAAATGTGCAAAAGGAATTTACAAAAAACACCACGTTCGTGGTGAAAGGTGCGATGCAAAACTAAAGTGCGAATTAAATAAAGAAATATGTAGACAATAAACATGGGAAAATAGGAGGAGGTATATGGAGGGGTTTATTTATATGATACTAAACACATCATGATAAATATCTAGTATTTCTATATTATATTGAATGAAACGGGTGAATCAATATTATATTTAGAACAAATAAAGTTTAATTATATGTGCGTTCCAAGCTAATTGTACCACAGTGATAATTGGGGGAAAGATTTAGCGGCAATGTTTTTTTTTTAACTTATTTACTAAGTTATAATCCAATTGAATGCAAAACAATATATATATATATATATATATATATATTTGACAGCTCTAAAATCTAATTCTAACACTGTTTGGTTTAATTTTCAGACGTATATATATATATATATATAGCTTAGAGGCAAAATGATTGTGTCTTTTTCTCGTAAATTACCCTTTATTTATGAGATAAATTATCAATATCTGACACAACAATGTGGTTTTAAATAATAATAATAGTATAAAATAAATTAACAAATACAGAATTAAATTAAATTAAACAGATAAACACAAACAAGTAGAAGTAAGAAAATCAACAACAAAAACAGAACAAACTAATGAAAGAAGTTAAATATATAAACATATACTGTACAACAAAGTATTACTCATACACACACACCCACACCAACACATGGGTCAAAGGTTCATCCGCATCAAGACACCCTGGATACAAAGGTCACCCCCGGACCCTCTTACGTTTATACACTTGAAAGCAGTTTTAATAAGAAGTTATTTCAATAATCTCATATAATTCTTTATATATAATTCACAGGCATTTATAATTTAATCATAAAGGTAAATCTCAATGTCCTAATTTTCATCAAATATATAGTAATTTTTGGTGAGGGAGATTAAACTTTGCCTAAATAATGTTTCAAGAAAAGGTAGAAACAAAATCATGTGAATATTACAAATTGAAACAAAACCATATTATTTTCTGCCTTCAGTGCTGTAACTTCATGATTATCGAGTAAGAATCGACCGGAAAAGAAACCCTTTAAACTTAAGGTTTTCCTTGAAATATATAGGAAACTGCGGAAAGACCCCGACCATTTAATATTTATGAATGACTAAGTACTGTAAGGTCTGTTCGATTGACTTAATTATTTTGCTTTTATTGAAGATTACAACAAACATGATGAAAAAACGACAAGGAAAATAATTATATTCATATGTATGAGAATGTGCGTGTGTTAATACATATATTCAACAACAACAAAATATAAATATAAATAAAAAGGGAATACAATAGTACTTACAGTAATGTTGCTTTACCATTGAGACCTTACGGCAATATAAAGGTGTGTTGAGAACAGATATTTGATTGGACGAGGACAACCTTGTCCCCAATCGGAATGTTACTACAATTTGGTTATAGTAAAGTCACGTGGATATAAAATATATACCTATATTTACGAATGACAAAATACTGGAGGTCTGTTCGATTGACAGAATTATTTTGCTTTCATTGTGATTACCACAAACATGTTGCAAAATCGACAAAGAAAATAATTATTTACGTATAAATATGAGTGTGCATGTGTTAATACATACTTTCAAAATAATAAAATCAAAAATCAAAAAAAATAAATAAATAAATAAAAAAATATATATATATAAATATGGTAATACAACAGCATTTACAGTTGTGCTGCATTTTACAAATGTGACCTTACGGCAATAAAGGTGTGTTGGCAATATCTATTTGATTGGACGAGGATAACCTTGACCACAATCGGAATGTTAGTTCAATTTGGTTATAGTAAAACCATGTGATTATGAAAGACAATTGAAAAACAACAAGAACATTTTTATATTTTTACAAGTTAATATGGTTAAGTGATAATTGCATGGGAATGCAGGTAATACAGATTTTAACACAATTTTTGATTATGCAAAACATTTTAGGTATTTTTGTTTATATTTTTTTTTTTGGTAAATATATATTAGAACATTATTAGAGCATTTATACCTGTGTTTGATATGTAAATTATGACAACAACAAGCTAGATGAAAGTAATTAATTAAAAGACGATACAATATAGTTTTGATGAATTAAAGTTTATTATTTCTGTATAAGTTCATAGGTTGGATCTAGTAGTTGTACGACTTCTGCCAGGGCATCCATTGTGTTTGTTTCATAGATTCTGTTGTCTTTATCTTTCATCAGGATTTTACCATTGGTTGTCCATAGTTGGGCAATCGTTTTCCTTTTCAGAAGTTGCCTGGCATGCAAGTGAATTTTGTTACGTGTGCGCGTTAAGTCCTCATTGATGTAGACGTGTTTGTATTTTGAGTATGATTTTAAGTTTTTTCTACACTTAAGGATCCGTCTTTTCACGATGGGGTTTGTTAGTCTTACAATGATTTGTCTTGGTCTGGCATGGTTGTGACCTCTACTATCACCTAGTTTTCCGACCCTGTGTGATCTCTCAATGTCAGTGGGTGATAAATCAGGGTCGATATCAGAAATTATTTTCTGGACGATTGTATTCGTATCTTCGTCAGACCCACCTTCAATGATGCCCGCTACTCGTATCAGGCTCCTTCGTCCATATTGCTCGAGTGAGTCTAGATTAGCCATCAACTCGTTGTTCTCTCGCTCTAGTTCCGATATTCTAAATATGAGGGGTTCTGTTTTTGCTGTTATTATCGATTCAATATCCACAGTGATTTTCTGCTTTACCGCTGTTGCTATTTTATCGATATCTTCTTCTGACAAGGACAAATGTGGCATTACCGAGGACTGTTGGATTTCTCTATTTACATTAACATCTACTAACTGTATATTAGACGGAGATTTTACCTGTTGTTCTAAATGACTAAAGTAAATTCAATGTCTATATATGTAGGTCTAATTAGAATACGAGTTGTCTCTCTTTAGATAAGTTATAGTTGTCTCGCTTCAGTGTAACGTCATATGGCTTTCAGCTCATTGGTTAATTTAGGATACTGATTCTCGAATCTCGAACTTCAGATATTAAATCTAGAGTTTCGAATCTTGAATCTCTTCTGGACTTTCATACTTTCAGCAGAAAGCTTAGTCAGAGGCACAGTCTTATTCTTTGCTATAGTAGTTAAACTCAATAATGAGTACTCAATACAGTCCGCACTGTGAATCACACTAAAAGACTGAAGGACAGAAATGTTCCCATTTTTGTTTCTTTTCTTTTCAATATCAACAGTCTTGGAAGGAAATCTTTGTGGCCACTTGAATAAATATTATTTCTAAGTTGTTTTCATAAAATGAGGTGGATCAGACATGAAATAAAGCGGACGACCATTTGTAAAAAGCTTTATTCTTATGGAGTTCTGGATGTGGTTGTAAATTTGAATCTATACATTTTCGGTTTTCAGATGCTCGACACGAAAACAATAAATGAATGCACCGTCTCCACAAGCATTATTGACTTGCATACCATTTAAGTTTCTTACAGGTATAAATCCAACTGGGAAACTGAAGTCTGAAAAATAGAAATGAAGACGAATTGTAGAATGTTACTTGCCAAAGATTCAAAGTTATCTACATCACTGAAAGATATTTCGGATAATCCAATCCTCTCCATTTGATTCAGCAGTCCATACTAGAACCTCGTTAGCCTCATCAAATCGTATTGCACCAATGTTTACCTTTAATCTTGTTTATATACCATCCATAACCTTGTCATCAAAATGTCCAATTTCTTCATAATCGTCAGGAATATAATTTCAGAAAACCAAAATTACGAAATTGGTCATAATTTCTGTCAGAGGTAAATTTGGAAATACAAAATTTAATAACCAGTGGATGCAATCTCATTTGTTTACAATGTGGTACCAACGTTTGACTATCAAAAATGATGTTTCATCTTTCCGAATATGAGTATCAGAGTCAGCTGGTATTGTTTCATTATGGTATTTACCTCTAAGGAACATTGTTATTAGGTTCCACTTATGTTTTTATTTCCATTTCCTGCTTCAGTATGTATAGCGTCTTGATAGTTATTGGAAACAGTTATACGTTGATTTTCAAACGGTTTTATTATATTGTTATATATAAAGGTAGTGACTGAGTGTAACTGATTGTTTTTATGCGAAGTAATTTATTTTCTTAAAAAATGGGGCGTTTATATCTATTTTTTATGGAATACATTAGTTTTACAACAATACCATACAATTAAAAAGCGTCTTCTTGTGCAATTTCTTGTTTGACTAGGCCCCATTTTTTTGACATATCTGTGTCTTGTTGTGCTTTAGTATTTTAACAGCACAAAGCTTGTTTAAAAGATCATTCAAATATTTATCGTTGTTTGTTTCTATGGCACGTTTGTCAAGGAATTTTACACAACGCGCTGCCAAATAATTTTAAAAAGGGAAAACTTCCTCCTTCAGTTCATATGCAAAGTATGGGGCACCTGTTTTTAATTTGTTCTTTTCCTTGTCTTCTCCATTCATATTAATTGTAATAATTTCTTTTCTATTCTTTTACAATAATAAAACCCCACTAAGTATTATATATACCATGGATCTTACGAATTAACTTATTTAAACCAACCAATCCGAAGGATGAATTGGTTTAAATAATTTCATGATTAAGATCCATGTTATGTATGGTTTGTAGCAGAAATTACATGATTGACAGATCTATGACGTCAAAATCATGGAATAACAGATCATATGACCTCAAAATCATGGAATAACAGACCTATGACGTCAAAATCATGGAATAACATCAAGATCTTCAAGTTAGACCATAGTTTGTAAAAGTTCACTATTTTTAAGTTGATTATTGCATATAAACATCAAAGGAAAAATGCGTAATTATGTTACAAAATAATATAAACTATGTAACCCTTCTTTAGTAGTTATGCTTATATATAGATGTACTTTTATTAAAGCAACATAAACAACACAGATAATTTGTGAAACTGGTAACCTACTTAATGTATTAGTCTAAACCCGTTGTCTGAATGCACGATTGATGATTTGGATCTTTGGTATTTAGCGCCACTTTCAGCAATATTTCAGCTATATCATGGAGACCAGTTTTAGTGTTGGAAGAAGCCGGAGTACCCGGAGAGAACCACCGTCCATGGGCAAGTAACTGGTACACTTTATCACTTGCGGCTGCGAGTCGAGTGCACCTTTTTTGTAATTTACAAAGCTGGGCGCGAACCCACGCCGTATTGGTGATAGGCTTGCATGAGTTGTCAGGTAATCCATCTAACTAACTCATTGCACCACCCGGGCCCACTGAATGTATGAAATAATATTAAATATTATGAATTTGCTATAGAATGGGTGTAATAGTGTGTACATGCCTATAATCTTTGCTGCTTATTGATTACAATATATACTGAATATTACATGTCAAAATCTGTATCACATGCCGTATCAACCCGAGAACCCTACATCACCCTAGGTCGAGGTTTGATACGCATGTGATATAGATTTTGACATGTAATGTTCATTATATCATATATTTCAACCATGCCTTTGATAATACATGTATTTTATGAAAATTTGGAATTTTTGAAATCTTATGCAAATTTTGAATTTTTTTGAGAATTTGAAATTGTTTAAATTTTGAACATTTTTGAAGACCTTTTTTGGGTATGCGATTATAGGGTATACGATATAGGGTATGCGATATAGGATATGCGATATAGGGTATAAACGATATAGGCTTGGAAAAATCATTGATAATGGATATACAAAACACCTGTATTTTAATCTAAGTATATAATATTCCAAAAATTATAATAAACATATAAAATTACGTTGTAACGTCAATGTCAGATAATCAAGGTAGATTATTGGTATATCTTGTTTCAATATACATTCAAACAAAACATTTCTTCATGGAGATTATAAATACATTTAAACAAAGTATTGCAAAAATTTTCGACGGCACAACGTCTTCGTCAGTACCTAGCTAAATTCATAATTTGTATCTCTAAATTGCAATATTAATTTACTGACGAAGACGGTCGTGCCATCAAAAATTTTGCAATACTTTGTTTAAATGTTGTTTCAATATAATAGTGATAACTGGTGTAATCAAAGGAAGACTGATGTTCCGCACTATTTGTTTCTGATTGAACATTGCGATTAGTGTTCAAGCTATTCAATGCACTTGCAAAGGATTTATTCATGTTTGCATTTACTTGTCAAAGGTAAACTTCTTTAGAAGTTTGTTTTAATGTTGTGGCACAGTTTTGTTTCGAGCAATAAGTGTTTCAACCTAATGTAATTTTCAGAAAATCCATAAATTTGCTTATGTCATTATGTTAATGGGTCTTCATTACATAAATCATTAATATGTCAAAGGTTAACTCCAGATATTCTTGAAATGCTCTATTGAAGATTACTAAATTTTCAAAATTAACATGATAAACACTAGATAAATTATAATTTGATTCTAGGAAAGCTTTTTGAATATGCTCTTCATCAACATTTATAATATCTAATAAACATGAGATTTCAGTGGAGTGTTCAATATGTCTGCTTTCGGCAAAATCGTTTTCAAGCCAGCTTGTACATAGTTCCATTACGAAGGAACTGGTTTTTGTAATGACTAAAAAGTATATATTCATTGTTCACATCCACACCTTGTTTACAAAGTCTTTGCATATCCTTTGATGTTTTTTTAAATCACAATAGTATCTTCTCAAGAAAAAAATATGACTACATCTATCAGGATAGCTTCTTTATCTCGATTAAATTCAGTAATAAATTTTGTGGAGTTATTGTTGACCAATTCATATATTAGATAAATATTCAATATAAACATACAAAAACAGTCTTGTACTCGAATTTGATTACACAAGGATGTAAATGCCAACTGGTTTAGTGTTCCAACACTGATTTTACAAAACGTTCGCAATATATATGCATCATAACTTCTTGTCACTTGTGATGTTCAATCGGACGGCTTCCTTTTGTAAATGCAAACGAGATAGAAGAACCGTTGTTATGGTAACATCATAACATAAAAACTGCTTATAAATTCGTGCCGGGAATGTTTTATAGAATATGTTTATTTAAACAAAATTGTATTCGTATATTCTCTTAGACTCTCTGTGATAAAGGGACCTATTTTCTGAGAAATCGTAGTTCAGATAATATTGAAAGCAATACAAAGACATTGTTCAATGAAAATGAAACTTAGGTTGCGGAGGAAGATAGTTTATGGTGCTTAACGACCCTTTCAACAATATTTCAGTTATATCGTGGCGGTCAGTTTTATTGATGGAGGAAACCGGAGTACCCGGAGAAAACCACCGACCTGCCACAAGTCACCGACGAACTTTATCACATAATGTTGTATCGAGAAGACCTAAGGAATTTTTTTTTATCATAAGTGTAATTTTAGTCGTAAGATTAAAATTTGTCGTAAGATAATCTTTGTGAAAATGACTTAGTGAAAAAGTTAAGATTATACTTACGAATTTTTGTGAAAAGTGCTAGTCCAGAAAATCTTAAGAGAAAATATTAACCTAGAAATCAATGAAATATGCAAACCATTTAAAATTCAAGCATTTTTTAAATCTCGTGCTTTTTTGGAATGTTGCTACTTTTCTTGTTTGAACTGGATTAGAAATGGCTGCGGTAAGATTGAAAAAAATATGATATTTATTCATTCTCTAAGAATTATTCTGGAAATGAAGCGAAAACATTATTTTGAAGGTTGAGTGTTTCGTTGGTTACAAGACGTTATAGATCTATATGTTAATTGTCAATACAAATAAAACTAAAATAATGACATTAATTTGTTTTTAAATCTTCCAGGTCGCTAAGGTAGTATACAATATTTTGTTTTCAATTATTTACAAAGAAGGGCTAATAAATTTTATCGGCACCAAGAAAACTGTTTTCGAACATTGAATCAAAACTGTTAACATTGCATGTAAATTATTTGGGTGGTTATTTTATATATAAGGTTATTCGCAGAGAAAAAAAGTAACATTTTTTTTATTTGAACAACGATCTACAAATTTCCCCTAGGCAATAACATGCAGACTTTACAAACATATTTTTGATTTTGAAATGTATTTTTTAATATATTATAAATTGAAAGTCATGTTTAATTTTTTCACATTTTGAGCTTCTAACACAAAACTGGGCGATGGAATAATATTGTTAGAGAAAATAGATTATGTCAACAATGCGCGTAGAAACGAGGACGGAGAAGAATTTCATTGCAATGAACATTTTTGAATTATAAACGAAATTTATATATTGAAAATAATCTTCTAAATGTTATAAATGTGGGGAAATTAAAGATAGTTTTTTAAGTTAAGAAAACGCTGTACGTTTATTCGAAACATGAATAGCAGTTTGCTTCTTTCAGGTTAGCTAGTTCTGATTTATTTATTTATCTATTTATTTATTTATTTATTTATTTATTTATTTATTTATTTATTTATTTATTTATTTACTGTATATTAATTGTATATAATGCATCTCTGCAACAATTTTATTGCCATGGTTTACGAGAAAGAAAAAGATTAATTTGATATGGTATTGCAATGCATCATTTAAGAAAATACATGCTAATTATTGTAAAGTAATCAAGTCTCTCTCTCTCTCTCTCTCTCTCTCTCTCTCTCTCTCATAATTAATAATGGATATTGTCTTTTGATAGTCATGTTTTATTGCAAATGAAATGATAACCATTTGTTTTTATTTTGAAGAAATTTGGTCCTTTTAACTCCAAAATGATACCATAGAGCAATTGGGTTGGAGGGGAGAGAGAGGGGGGTACCAAACTTCATACCAGAACATTTATTTTAGAACTTTTCTGTATTGTATTTAACATTGTACCTCATGTTACACTGTATAGTGTCTGGGTGTTGTTCAATAAAGTTCT
This sequence comes from Bathymodiolus brooksi, assembly GCA_963680875.1. Classification (NCBI taxonomy): domain Eukaryota; kingdom Metazoa; phylum Mollusca; class Bivalvia; order Mytilida; family Modiolidae; genus Bathymodiolus; species Bathymodiolus brooksi. The sequence continues at coordinate 49,590,657 of OY804576.1, read as the reverse complement.
AAGAAACTTCATACTAAGTACTATTGTTGAACAATTATAGTCTTATATTCATTTGTCTTTTTATGATTCTCAAATATTGCAGTATAATTTATGTTCAATACAATTCAAACGTTTTACTATACTGTTTAGGCTCTTTGGTGTTATGGCTCCCAACACTTTAAATTATTTAGCTTTCCAAGCTAGGCTGTTTAGGCCCTTTGGTTTATTTGCTCCAAAAGGTTAGATTATTTGGCGTTCGATTTGAGCGTACCTGATGATGGTTATTCCATTAACACGTCGTGCGCACTAAATTTATACATTTTTATTTACATATATCTAGCAATATTATTATTTATACAGTTGTTTCGTATAAATATAAATAATGTAGAAAGTAAAGAAGTCGGAGTCGCTTTGACTGTTAATCTACCTACTAAATGTTAAATGTATGCGTACAGATCAAGCAATGAAACTTCATACTTTCTAAGAAAATTTAAATGTTGCATACAAACCAAAAAAGTATATCTTTGTAGAAACTAGAGCTCGTTTTAATTCTGCTGATAACAGACACAACGGACCGTGTGATTTATTATGTTTGTGATGTCTCTATTACGACAGTTACCTACAAAGCGGGTATTGACTTCATTTTTATATTGATTAAAAACTTATTGTTCAATACAAATCGGTTAACCGAAAAAATTGACCTAGAAATCAATGAAATATGCAAACCATTTAAAATTCAAGCACTTTATAAATCTCGTGCTTTTTTAAAATTTTGCTACTTTTTTTGTTTGAACTGGATTAGAGATGGCTGCGGTAAGATTGAAAAAAATATAATATTTATTCTCTAAGAATTATTCTGGAAATGAAGCGAAAACATTATTTTGAATGCTGAGTGTTTCGTTGGTTACAAGACGTTATAGATCTATATGTTAATTGTCAATACAAATAAAACTAAAATAATGACATTGAACGTTTAAAAAATCTTCCAGTCGCTAAGGTAGTTTATAATTTTTTTTTATCAATTATTTACAAAGAAGGACTAATAAATTTTATAGGCACCAAGAAAACTTTTTTCAAACGTTGAATAAAAACTGTTAACATTGCATGTAAATTATTTGGGTGGTTATTTTATATATAAGGTTACTCGCAGAGAGAAAAAAGTAACATTTTTTTTTATTTGAACAACGATCTATAAATTTCCCCTAGGCAATAACATGCAGACTTTACAAACATATTTTTGATTTTGAAATGTATTTTTTAATATATTATAAATTAAAGTCATGTTTAATTTTTACACATTTTGAACTTCTAACACAAAACTACCGATAGAAACTGGGCGATGGAATAATATTGTTAGAGAAAATAGATTATGTCAACAATGCGCGTAGAAACGAGATCGGAGACGAAATTCATTGTAATGAACATTTTTTAATTATAAACGAAATTTATGTATTGAAAATAATTTTCTAAATGGTATAAATGTGGGGAAATTAAAGATAGTTTTCAAAGTTAAGGAAACGCTGTAGGTTTATTCGAAACATGAATAGCAGTTTACTTCTTCGAGGTTAGCTAGTTCTGATTTATTTATTTATTTATTTATTTATTTATTTATTTATTTATTTATTTATTTATTTATTTATTTATTTATTTATTTATTTATTTATTTATTTATTTATTTATTTACTGTATATTAATTGTATATAATGCATTTCTGCAACAATTTTATTGCCATGCTTTACGAGAAATGTTTTTTTAATTTGATTTGGTATTGCAATGCATCTTTTAAGAAAATACATACTAATCATAGTAAAGTTCTCTGAAAAAGGCTTCATTGCACTTTTCAGAATCAAGTTTCTCTCTCTCATAATTAATAATGGATATTGTCTTTTGATAGCCATGTTTTATTGCAAATGAATTGATAACCATTTGTTTTTATTTTGAAGAAATTTGGTCCTTTTAACTCCAAAATGTTACTATAAAGCAATTGGGTTGGGGGAGAGAGGGGGGGGTTCAAAACTGCATACTGGAACATATTTTTTAGAACTTATCTGTATTGTATTTAACATTGTACCTCATGTTACACTGTATAGTGTCTGAGTGTTGTTCAATAAAGTTCTAAGAAACTTCATACTAAGTACTATTGTTGAACAATTATAGTCTTATATTCATTTGTCTTTTTATGATTCTCAAATATTGCAGTATAATTTATGTTCAATACAATTCAAACGTTTTACTATACTGTTTAGGCTCTTTGGTTTTATGATGCTCAAAACTTTAAATTATTTAGCTTTCCAAGCTAGTGAGTGAGTGAGTGAGTGAGTGAGTGAGTGAGTGAGTAAGTGAGTGAGTGAGTGAGTGAGTAAGTGAGTGAGTGAGTGAGTGAGTGAGTGGGTGGGTGGGTAGGTGGGTGTGTGGGTGGGCGCAATTCCACCAACGTGATGGGTAGCTCTGTGGGTTGAGCACTCAAAGTATTCCCTAATACTGCAAACTGAACATGCAGTGAAGAAACTTTATCTATGACTTGCCCTGGTGTTCGCTCGAGGGTTCATGTGACTACAAAGGAGGAAAAAACAATATGACATGTATATATTCGACAAAAAGAAGACATGTTTGCTACCCCAATAAATAGTTCGGTTTTCTCTTATTTTTATTGTTTTAAACCTTCCTTCAAATACTTTTTTTGATCTTGCTGGTCAATCAGTGATTTGTAAATACACCCTTTTTTGTTTGGCAAGATCATATTAAAATACTTATTGTTTGCAATACGATTGGCATCAATACATTTAAATATTCTGATAGATTATCTCGGCCTTCTATTCTGTTTTACTACAATTTATTATTTGACAAATAAACGTGTTGTGAGATGTTACTCGATCAAGAAGTTAAATATTGCTATTCTTGAAATAGACCAATAGAATCATATGTGCAGAAATATTTCAGAATGAAGTTGGTTTGTTTCATGATTTTAAGTTTTCAACTTTTTATAGGTTTAGACGTTAAGTGATTTATTTGTTTTTCTTCTTTTTTACTTCTTTTTTTTTATTTTACTTTTTTTCTTGTTTACATATTATCTCAGAGGTATACGATTATCATGATATTTTATTTCTGGTAACCCTTGTTAGTTAATAAAATGACATACAAATAATAAATTAGAGTACAACAATACATAATAACAAAGCAGTTATATACAATATTTACAACAAGAGAGAGAGAGTTACATTTTTCAGCCATAAGAACAAACATTTTTATTTATAAAACTAATAAAAGTGCGTATGATTTTTTTTTTTTTTTTTTTTTGGTCAGATTCATCAATTTGACAACATACTATTTTCGTTATCTAAGACATAATTTTGATCACATGAAGTCATAATCAATGCACTTAATTCTTTTTGCATACCAGTAACCAATATTCGTTTTATATGTCACGATATTTGATAGACATAGCATATCTATGTGCATTCTTTGCAAATTAGATGGTTTTTTTTTTACCTTAAGCGTATTTTATTTGCTTAAATTATACAAAAATATATGAAGCATGCATATACAAGATACTAAGAAAGTTATCTAGATAGATACAAAAACAAAACATGAGAATAAAAAGATCAAAGCTAATGATGATTATGATTTTTGTTGATGGTGGAAGTTTGGATCCCAACACTAGATATTACTCTATATTTAACGCTTGGTCGCCATATCGATATTTATGCAAGCAGACAAATACTTTACAACGAGGTATTTGTTTTATTCTGCTGATACGAACTCTATAATGGGAAACGCCCATGAATTTTCGAGAAATGTGTTTTTGTGTCTTCACGTGACATAACATGTTAATTATCTGACGACGTCTAAATTCATATTATATTTCTTTTAGTGATTTAAAGCGGAAACATGTACAAATAAATCAAATTTACTTATTTAAATTATAGCATACGTGTTATTTGAAAAACAAGAAATACAGGTGATATTTTTTTGATTTTTTTTAATATCTTGCTTCATTTATCACAATAATAGACATAAACTGCTACAAAATATAGCTAAAGTCTAAAATAAATAATGCTAGGTCGATTGAATTTGATCCTGTTTTAGCTTGAATATGTATTAACATTTGTAACAATGGAAATATAGATTCTGCTTGGGACAGAAACGAAAGTTGGGCTGAGTTAATATAGCTGTTGTTCCATAAGTGGTTAGCGGAACGTTTTAATCTCGAAGACGCTTCAATTGTTAACGTTGGGTACAAGGACACGTCACTTAAATGAATTTGTTGTGTTCCTGTGTATTGTACATTATGGTTTTGATTTTTTACCCGTTTACCCAGATTTTTATTATTGGTCATAAAGGGAAAACAAATTTCCCAGAACAAAAGTTCTGCTTCAGATTGCATTTTTTTTTTTCAGTTACAAAAATATAGCATCGAACTCTTTTTATAAGAGTTAAATACACCCTTTTCCCCTATAGTACTAATGCTCATATAAGAAATGAAATGTGATACACGTATACACCGTTAGGAATTTAATTAATAACCTAATATACCCAGGGATACAACAGTATGTGATACATTTTGCCAGCGAATTGTGGCAGATCCGTGGTTTTCTCTGTGCACTCCGTTTTCCTCCACAAATTAAACTGACCCCCACGATATAACTGGAATTTGTTGAAAGTAGTGTTAAACACCAAACCCAGTAGTCCGTACGTTTCCAATCGTGTAGTTTACATTTTATTTATGTTTTTTTTTATTGTATAGAACGCTGGGTTTTATACAAATTCCGATTTTTTCGTAGCATTTCTAAAATTGTAATTCAAATCGTTTGACTGTTCATTTCAATAATATGCAGCTAACTTAAGTTATAAATAACGTTTTTACCTGCATTAGAATGGAATAAACCCACAAACCAATATGTGGTATATATACTACAATGAAATAAATTTGATAATTGGGATAGTATAGTGGTGCGCGAATAGGTCAACAGATCAAAAAAGTTTGTTTGTAGATGCCAAAAGAGTTATCGGAAGTCATAAGTCGAAGACGGGCAAGCAATGAATTGGTCAATCGAAAAAGGAAAAAATGATGAACAGTGGTCTAAAAAAAAGCTACACAGAAAACTGAAGATTGAGCAGCACGAATCCCACTTAAAACCCGTACGGAATTCTGTCGGTGACAATTTGAGTCTTTAGTTTTACATTGTATAGCAGTACCAGGCTTTGTATCATGATCCACCAGTCTGATTGTACAAACTATTTGAGTGCTACCAAAATCTGTCGAAAATAATTTAAAATAGTAAGAAACAGCGAATTTTCTTTATTTAGTTATTTATTATGCCATTCATAATACATCTGCTCAAAATCTTTCCAAAATAAATGCTATGATTAATCCGCTTGTTTTCGAATCTTTAACAGTTAATAACACTACACGAAGAAGGAATATATTATATGTATAATTTTGTACCAAATAATTTTAAAGAGTGTGATTTAGATTTGAAGATTACTTAAATATAGATAGACCTAGATATATTCATTCAAAATTTTGTATTTGGAGACGGTGTCTTTATCATTCTATTTTGTTCACTTAGAGGTAGTATTTCTCAAAATACAGGTACTTTAAAATGTTGAAATAAAGTTCATCAGTATTGCAGTGTGAGTAAACAAACATCATGTACACCTTGCATAGGCTACACCAAGGTACATGCCGATATGGCTTGTAAACGTCCATTGCATTTCTTAATATGTTCATAATAAAACTCTTTTCTTATGACTTTAAGACTTTAAGACTTATGCTTTTATTTTACATATACTCATCAACTAAATCTATACTTCTAACTGTTAACAGGTAATACCACCCCGCGCTGTACTAGTTAAACCTTCAATGTTTTCACTGTCCAAGTTTGTGCCGTCGTTAGGTTAACGTTAGATACAAGCGTCTTTGTGATTCAAACGCACATGTAACCACTTATGGAACAGCAGCGTCACCAAACGGGAGAAGCGGTGAATGATCCCTATTGTCCATCGGGTCATTGTTTTATAACATTATCTGCCCGAGGCAAGGGTCTGGTGTTCACAATTGTCCAAGGGGTCATTGTTTCATAGCATTATCTTCCCAAGGCAAGGGTCCTGTGTCCACGATAGTCCATGAGGTCATTTTTCGTGGGGTCCTTTCCTTAATATAACACGATCCTCCTGGTGAAGGGGTTCGGTGTCCTACATTTTATTGGGTACTTGATATATAATATCATCTTCCTGAGGCAAGAAGGGGTCGTCGTGGCTGTAATCGTATGGTAGCTAGATTTACAACTACCTGTGTAACCAGTGCCTCTCACCACCAAAGTTGTTAGTGTGAGTTCGAATCCCGTTTATTACGAAGTGTACTCGATACAACATTATGTGATGAAGTTTGTTAGTGACTTGCGACACTGTGGTTTTCGCCTGGTACTCCGGTTTCCTCCACCAATAAAACTGACGCCACGATATAACTGAAATATTGTTGAAAGTGGCCTTAAACACCGTACACCAAACCATTCTGAGGCAAAAGTTCTGTGTCCACAGTTGCCAATGGGATCCTCAATATAGTTATCATCAATTTTCTTTTTTTACGCAATCATATTTCTTGCTTTCAATACCAAAAACAAAACCTTATTTATTAGATATTATGTATCATTTCCTAAAATATAATTCACGGCTCACGTATTTTCTATTTAATGACAAATTTAATGTTCAAACATTAAAATGAGGATTGGGTTTCAATTTGTAAAAATATTTATGTTTATTTTAGATAAAGATAATTAAAAATATTTCTAGTATGAAATACGAATTTAAATATTTAAAGTACATCCGTGTACCTATTTTTTACATGGAAATGTCATAATTTGCGATCTCCTGAGTATTGGTGATGGTTCCTAGAGCTGTCCGGCCAGTCCCCATGTGAATGATCGATGATGCTCTCTCTAGGTATGGCGGATGGGGGTGTTCTCACGTTATAATACAAAGGGCCTGACATTGGACGATAGTGAGTAACGTATTTGGAGTGTCACGCTACCTGCACCTTTAAGATCTCTTTTGTAGCTTTCGAAAAAGAGCAGGCGAATTGTAATATTTTTTTCCGTCCGTAATTAACTATACATACACTGATTATTTTACATCTTGTTACAACACAAATTTACTACATTGGTTATTTTACATCTTGTTACAGCACAAAGTTGTTATAGTGGTTATTACCTCTGTGATGATTTAATATGGTGTTGCCGTGATGGCTGCATATGCACTGTATCAGGATCATGCCGGTCTATAGCGTAAGTTAATTAATCAAATGAAAAACAAAATAGACCACACTGTCCGAACATTCCAAAATCCAATAGAAAAATCGTAGAAAGAGGCAAAATCGATATCCCTACCACACAAATACATGACTGTTCACTTTCCTGTCTTGGTACAATCATCATCGAAAAATGGATCCCACTTATGTTCAACAAGATTATTGAAAACTGTAAGGTATAAATAAATAATTAATATACGACACAAACATGGATATGGAAATTGTTATCGTCACTTAGTAATTTTCCAGCTATATCATAACTGTCAGATTTATTGTTGGAGTGGAAACGGACAAATTTAACGAACTGATCGATGAAATCTCTAATATTAAATAGGTACATGGAAACCTTAAGCATGATGTCGATATCATGCCTCGATCTCATGTCAGTGGTGTTTGGCTTGAAGTTAGATCTTTTCAATTATATAATGTGTAATGTGAGAAGGGAAGAGGATATAATTTCTTGGCCAAAATCCAAAATCGAGTTTTCACTCTCATCTCTATAGGAGAAACAGTACCTACATCGTGTCTACTATTTTATGCATCAACATTTTTTACTTGTCGGTCCGATATCTATGATTGTCAAACACGCTTCCGAAACATCTCATTTCAAGCCCCATCTGGCCTTTTGATTTGAAATCTACGACTTGTTCTTTTTGCCATTGTGTTGTATGTCCATCTTCGATTTACGGAATTTGATTACCCCTTTGGTATCTTCAAACTCTTCTGCTTACCACTCGGCCACCAGGTGATATTTCTAGTACAAATAAAACATCATTGTACGCAGAAACTGTACTGAATACAGCAATACCTCTCGTAAAGGATTTAATAATATACACAACGAATACTAAAGTCCCAATAAAATAATGTGTTTTCACCGAGTCTAATAAAGATATTGAAGGTAAAGTTCACCCCTTGTAAGTACTTGTATCTTATATCTAATAATCTTGGTTGTTGCCACGGAAGTATTTCGATATATGTTTTAATGTTTACATAAACCTTTTAAAAAAAACGGGTTTCTGTATAAATTCGATGACGTGTTCGTTGTTTACATAAGACGGTGAAATATAGAAAGAATTCAAAAATATATAATACATTGTATTGCTATATTATGACATACACCCTACAATTATACAGTCTTTTTCATACATTTTATTTATTGGTAATAATTTAAAACACATTTAAACCCTTTTGAATGAATCAAATATGTCGCGAAGAAATTCACTCATAAAGTGATTGATTTCGTAAGAAAGCTTGAAATGTACTAATAATTGTTAATTCAAATAACATTAAATTTGATTGGTTAATTCATTTTAGCATTCATTAATGCCAAACCGTACACAATTATGCCAATAACCTTCATTAAGGTCAATGTCTAAAGACTTATTTGATAAAGACCAAAGGTCATAAATCTCATACATTATATTGTTTAACAGAGTTAGGGTTATGGTGTTTAACTACACTTTCAACAATATTTCAGTTATTTCATGTAATATTGTTTTAGAGTTTTCAACAATATTTCAGTTATTTCATGGCGGTAATATTGTTTTAGAGTTTTCAACAATATGTCAGTTATTTCATGGCGGTAGAATTGTTTTGAGTTTTCAACAATATTTCAGTTATTTCATGGCGGTAATATTGTTTTAGAGTTTTCAACAATATTTCAGATATTTCATGGCGGTAACATTGTTTTAGAATTTTAATAATGATCGTCCTACTTGAATATAATTTATCCCTTGTTCATTCAGGACAGGCCCACTGAGAGGGGGGTCAGGCAGAGCGGCGACCCGGGACCCATGAGTTTAATAAATGTGCCAGATCATTATAATTAAGGGTCCAGACAAATAAACAAGTAGAGAACTGTTTTCTAAATCACAATTCATCAATCCATTTTTGCTGTGCTGATTCCTTGCTTATGACACACCGTGGTGGACTTAGTTTGGGTATCATTATTTGTAGAATTGGAAGTTCCTTTTGCCCTTGCACCCAAAAATGGCGGACCTGATTCAGGAATATTATTATATTTAAAAACATTTGTGACAAATGAAGGGGTTTTGAAAGACGAATATACTTCATGGGATAAATACTAGATACTATACATCTTGCTTAATTGAGTTTAAGCTCAAGCTGATCAGGTCCAAATGAAGTGAAGTGGTCCACAGCTGTAGACAATAACTGTGCATGTCACAAATACCAAACATACAAACAAGATTCAAGTTTGGATAGATCGACATACATTGCACATATGAAATCTCCTCTTTCAATGATATTGTAATTCTTAAGATGTGATTTGTAGAGAAACAATCTGTTGACACAGTAATTCAACCAGTCAACCAGACAGGGGTGTACACAACAGGACAGCAACAATACGGAAAACCGCAGTATGGTCAACCAGCTCCTGGTTATGGACAACCAGCCCCAAGTTAAGGACAACCATCCTATCCTTCACCACCATCTGAAGTCCAAAAACAGTGAACAAAACATCAATATGTTTGAACGTAGACATACATCGAAGACTTTCTTTTTATAGAATAACTGTTTATTTCGTCTTCCGAGTTTTCACCATTCATTAACATTTATCTTAAGCAACACATTGTAGTAACCTAGTTTGTACTTCTTTCTGTGACATTTTTTAATTCATTAAAATTCTAATACATAAGATTAAATGTCATTTTTTTAAGGTGATACACAATTCATACAATCAATCTACCCACTTCAAATGTTATAGATGACGTGAGCTCGGACCTGGTTGTATTTACAAGAGTACTTTATTTAATTTCTCGGAATCAACACCTCTAAAGAAATTAATTAGGAAATACTGACCTTTCCGAATCACCTTGTTTCACCAGCTGTTTTATGTGTTAAGTTTTATGTGTTAAATTCCTATTTTGCCTTTCTTGTCTGTGACTTTCTGTAGATATACAGTCAGTGCCGGATTTACCGTTGGCCAGGGGGCATATCTTCCTTCCAAAAAATTTACGATGGAATTTGCTTATGTGGTGCAATTTTAAAATTTCCTGAGCATGTATGCTTGACTGCCTTGTAGGCCTTCAGGGCCCAAGTAATGAGCCTCATAACTTAACTAGCGCAGGGCCTCATTTGTTCTAAATCCGGCACTGTATACAGTAGTGTCAACAGCGTCCGTGGTGTATTTACATTTATTTAGAATAATATATTTCATTATATTTACGTTATTTGTGTTTGTTTGCGTATAGTGGTGTCCAACGCATATTTCTCTTGATTGTTCTATTTTGATTGTCCCTTCGGTATTCTCTAACTTTTATTTCCGATGATACCACTGGAATAATCAGAAGCCGTAAATCAAAGCAAAGGACAAACAATTCAATGGCCAAAATGGCAAACAATGATCTACAAAATACTACACAGAAAACTAAAGTTCGATAATCAGAAGCCGTAAATCAAAGGACAGACAATTCAATGGTCATAAGAAAGGGGACAAAACAACAAACAATCTACAAAAGACTACATAGAAAACTAAACTTCGAGTATAATTTTGTAAATATTTATCAAGCAATCGGATGTTTTATCAAATGAAGTTCTATAAAACATTAGTTATTGCCAAGATATCTTTATTATTTTTTGAGCTGTTGTCGGAACTTGTATTGGCGGCCTGATTGAACTTTGTCTTTTCGTTCTGTTTATATATGTGTATGTTGCAAACGTAAGTATGATGTATTTCTCTGTTTAATGGACATAATGGATGAATACGTTAACATTTTCTACGTTCCACCTTTGGCACCGTCGTGGTTGGTATCATATGTGAGTTGAATTTACATCAATCAGTGCCTATAACCACTAAAGCTGTGAGTTCGAACCCCGTTCATGGCGAGGTGCATTCGATACAGCATTATGTGCGTCAGTAACTTATGACAGGTCGGTGGTTTCCTCCGGGTTCTCCGGTTTCCTCCACCAATAAAACTGACCACTACGATATGACTGACATATTGTTGAAAGTGGCGGAACACACCATTAACCAACCAACCAAACCATTCAAACTTGAAATGACTTAAAATCATCATTTAAAAATGGTCCCCACTTATGTTCAACAAGATTATTGAAAACTTCGAACAGACAAAACAACATAGGTAAAATGTAAAATTAAAAAGTAATTAAATAATACAATATTGAACTTCACTATAACAGATAATACCACAAAGAAAAGAATGGAATTAAGACAATTCCAATCAGGCCGCCAATACAAGCTCCAACAATAGTTCTAAAAATAATAAAGATATATCAGCAATAACAAATGCTTTTTTGAATATCATTCAATACAACATCACATTGCTTGATTAAAATTGACAAAAATATACTTGAACTTTATTTTTCTGTGTAGAGTTTTGTAGATGATTGTTTGTCATTTTGTCCCTTTTCTTTCGGCCATTGAATTGTTTGTCCTTTGATTTACGGTTTCTGATTACTCCAGTGGTATCATCAAACTTTTCTTACTTTATTTGTTTATTCCGATAAGGAAGTAAACATTAGAGAATACCGAACGGGCAATCAAAATATAACAAACCAGAGAAAGACAAACAAAGCAAAAACACAACACAATATGTGTTAGACACCACTATACGCAAAAAAACACAAATAGCGTAAATATAACAACAGATATTATTTTAGATAAATGTAAATACATCGCGCACGATGTAGACACTACTGTATATCTACAGAATGTCACAAGACAAGTTAGGCAAAATAAGATCTCAGATAAATCTTTTGTCTTATTTTAATAATAACCTAACAGTATTATATATAACTACATGACCTTATGCTACTATTTGTAGAAATACAATAACAATTTGGTCATGTTGTGAAGGATATTGCCAAGATCGGTCAACATTGCTTCGAAAAAAGTTGTCGGAGCAAAGTTTGAAGATAACCAAATGGGTAATCAGAAGCTGTAAATCGAATGATAGGCAATACAATGGTCAAGAGAAAAAGAACAAAAATACAATGATCTACAAAGCACTACACAGAAAACTAAAAATCGAGGTGAACAGAGGTCCTCCGAAAGGACTAGCAGGTCCTGCTTCACTACTGGCACCAGTCGTGTTACTCTTGACAACTATTTTACCTATTTTGTTCCAGTATTGTTATAAATACCTTTGAGCCGTAATGAAAGCGGGAGGTTTGGCGCTTTAAAATCTGATTCAACTCACCATTTCTTTAGAAATGCCTGTACCAAGTAAGGGTCATTACGGTTTTCACAGTTTTCCGGTTGTTGACTGATTTTGTCTGTTTATATAATTATGAGTTTTGACTTTCCCTTTGTAAGATTGTTCGGAGTTCGGTAATTTTGTTATTACCCTTATTTGATACAATCCCAGAAATAAGTCATGAATAAGGAAAGGAGCGGATTGCTCATTGTATAGATTTGAAGGATTTGCTATCACGATGAGGCAACAAAGAATGTACATAGTGGTATTTCAATCGAATTTCGGAAATAATAAACAAAATGCCCTATAGTTAATACTGCTTTCGTGGTCCATAATGTGATTGTTAATACAATAAGTGAAGGACGATATCACCCATTTAATAAATATGTCTAATTATGCATTCCGTACATGTATCTTTAATATTATTACATGTATGGTTGTTTACAAGGTCGCACTCAATGTTTATTATTGTTTTGTAGCTGCCTTAGATTATTTCCTTTTGATAAAATACAAAAGACATATGTCAACTATGTCAACACAATTGCATTTCTGATTGCTAGTTTCCTTATTAGTATTATTAAAGGCCCATAAAACTAGTTTAACCCAATCTAAACTAGTTTATCCTATTCTTTTTTTTTATTGAAGTCCTAGTACCAAGACAGGAAAGTGAGTGATCATGTATTTGTGTGGTAGGGATATCGATTTTTCTATTGGATTTTGGAATGTTCGGACAGTGTGGTCTATTCTGTTTTTCATTTGATTAATTAACTTACGCTATAGACCGGCATGATCCGGATCCAGTGCATATGTAGCCATCACGGCAACACCATATTAAATCATCACAGAGGTAATAACCACTAAAACAACTTTGTGTTGTAACAAGATGTAAAATAACCAATGTAGTAAATTTGTGTTGTAACAAGATGTAAAATAATCAGTGTATGTATAGTTAATTACGGACGGAAAAAAAATATTACAATTCGCCTGCTCTTTTTCGAAAGCTACAAAAGAGATCTTAAAGGTGCAGGTAGCGTGACACTCCAAACACGTTACTCACTACCGTCCAATGTCAGGCCCTTTGTATTATAGCATGAGGACACCCCCATCCGCCATACCTAGAGAGAGCATCATCGATCATCCACATGGGGACTGGCCGGACAGCTCTAGGAACCATCACCAATACTCAGGAGATCGCAAATTATGACATTTCCATGTAAAAAATAGGTACACGGATGTACTTTAAATATTTAAATTCGTATTTCATACTAGAAATATTTTTAATTATCTTTATATCTAAAATAAACATATATATTTTTACAAATTGAAACCCAATCCTCATTTTAATGTTTGAACATTAAATTTGTCATTAAATAGAAAATACGTGAGCCGTGAATTATATTTTAGGAAATGATACATAATATCTAATAAATAAGGTTTTGTTTTTGGTATTGAAAGCAAGAAATATGATTGCGTAAAAAAAGAAAATTGATGATAACTATATTGAGGATCCCATTGACAACTGTGGACACATAACTTTTGCGTCAGAATGGTTTGGTGTACGGTGTTTAAGGCCACTTTCAACAATATTTCAGTTATATCGTGGCGGTCAGTTTTATTGGTGGAGGAAACCGGAGTACCAAGGGAAAACCACAGAGTCGCAAGTCACTAACAAACTTTATCACATAATGTTGTATCGAGTATACCTCGCCATGAACGGGATTCGAATTCACACTCACAACTTTGGTGGTGTGAGGCACTGGTTGCACAGGTAGTTGTAAATCTAACTACCATACGATTACGACCACGACGACCCCTTCTTGCCTCAGGAAGATGATATTATACATATCAAGTACCCAATGAAATGTAGGATACCGAACCCCTTCACAGGAGGATCGTATTATATTAAGGAAAGGACCCCTCGAACAATTCTGGATAAATAACCAATGTCTCGGAAAATGACCTCATGGACTGTCTTGGACACAGGACCCTTGCCTCGGGAAGATAATGCTATGAAACAATGACCCCTTGGACAATTGTGGACACCGGACCCTTGCCTCGGGTAGATAATCCTATAAAACAATGACCCGATGGACAATTGTGGACACCGGACCCTTGCCTCGGGCAGATAATGCTATAAAGCAATGACCCGATGGACAATAGGAATCATTCACCGCTTCTCCCATTTGGTGACGCTGCTGTTCCATAAGTGGTTATATGTGCGTTTGAATCACAAAGACGCTTGTATCTAACGTTAACCTAATGACGGCACAAACATTGAAGGTTTAACTAGTACAGTGCGGGGTGGTATTACCTGTTAACAGTTAGAAGTATAGATTTAGTTGTCGAGTATATGTAAAATAAAAGTAAAAGTCTTAAAGTCACAAGAAAAGAGTTTTATTATGAACATATTAAGAAATACAATGGACGTTTACAAGCCATATCGGCATGTACCTTGGTGTAGCCTATGCAAGGTGTACATGATGTTTGGTTACTCACACTGCAATACTGATGAACTTTATTTCAACATTTTAAAGTACCTGTATTTTGAGAAATACTATCTCTAAGTGACCAAAATAGAATGATAAAGACACCGTCTCCAAATACAAAATTTTGAATGAATATATCTAGGTCTATCTATATTTAAGTAATCTTCAAATCTAAATCACACTCTTTAAAATTATTTGGTACAACATTATACATATCATATATTCCTTCTTCGTGTAGTGTTATTAACTGTTAAAGATTCGACAACAAGCGGATTAATCATAGCATTTATTTTGGAAAGATTTTGAGCAGATGTATTATGAATGGCATAATAAAGAGTTAAATAAAGAAAATTCGCTGTTTCTTACTATTTTAAATTATTTTCGACAGATTTTGGTAGCACTCAAATAGTTTGTACAATCAGACTGGCGGATCATGGTGCAAAGCCTGGTACTGCTATACAATGTAAAACTAAAGACTAAATTGTCACCGACAGCATTCCGTCCGGGTCTTAAGTGGGATTCGTGCTGCTCAATCTTCAGTTTTCTGTGTAGCTTTTCTTAGACCACTGTTTATCATTTTTTCCTTTTTCGATTGGCCATTGCATTGCCTACCCGTCTTCGATTTATGACTTCCGATAACTCTTTTGGCATCTACAAACAAACTTTTCTTATCTATTGACCTATTCACGCACCACTATACTATCCCAATTATCAAATTTATTTCATTGTAGTATATATGCCACATAATGTTTTGTGGGTTTATTCAATTCTAATGCAGGTAAAAACGTTATTCATAACTTAAGTTAGCTGCATGTTATTGAAATGAACAGTCAAACGATTTGAATTACAATATCGGTAATGCTACGAAAACATCGGAATTTGCATAAAACCCAGCGTTTAATACAATAAAAAAAACATAAATAAAATGTAAGCTACACGATTGGAAACATACGGACTACTGGGTTTGGTGCTTAACACCACTTTCAACAAATTTCAGTTATATCGTGGGGGTCAGCTTATTGGTGGAGGAAAACGGAGTGCACAGAGAAAACCACGGATCTGCCACAAGTCGCAGGCAAAATTTATCACATAATGTTGTATCCCTCGGCGAGATTCGAACTCATAACGTTAGTGGTGATAGGTACTAATTGCATATGTAGTTGTAAATCCATCTACCAAGCGATTACGTCCACGAAGACCCCTAACGAACAACTGAGTTAAATATTGCAGAGATGTCAGTTAAGTTTTTTCTTTCTTTAAACTGGATATATCGTACAGATAAAGAATTTTTTTTGTTGGAAAAGTTTGGAAAATAATCATAAATGTGTTCCCTTTGGATTGTTTATTACAAACATAAATTTATTATTGCTATTTTTCTTTTTTATCATTAGCCATTTTGGGATTTATTTTGAATAAGCTCCCCTTTCAATATGAAGTACCAACTATGTTACTTGAAAAGGTGTCTATACACACAGAAATTCCATTTGTTCATTTTTATAAGTTTTTTTAATTATTACTTGTTCTTTTTCTGTTTTTTTTTTGTTGAAAATGATATATTACTGCCTAAAGATATAAATGAATTTGTTGTGTTCCTGTGCATTGTACATTATGGTTTTGATTTTGTACCCTTTTACCCAGATTTTAATTATTGGTTATAAAGGGAAAACAAATTTCCCAGAACAAAAGTTTTGCTTCAGAGTGCATTTTTTTTTCAGTTGCAAAAATATAGCATCGAAATCTTTTTATAAGAGTTAAATACACCCTTTTCCCCTATAGTACTAATGCTCATGTAAGAAATGAAATGTGATACACGTATACGTCGTTAGGAATTTAATTAATAACCTAATACACCTGTCGTTCTGTAGTCAACTGTTCAAGCATCTTTAATAACCGTCAGGTACACTCATAGCCAAATAATTTGAAAGCCAAATAATTTAAAACAATGCCATCATACAATTCCCGATATATCATGCTTCACGCATTCGTCTTGGTGAAACATTGTGGCCATCATTCTTGAGTGGTGTCATGTATTTATACAGGACCATGTGACACACATGATGCATACATTGAATTATTCGTGTTGCTTCAATTCATGTTCATTTCCCGACAAAAATCTCCGGATAACAATCGATTCATTTGTGTAAATTGTCGTCTTCCGGTTACGTCACTTTCCAGGAATATTAACTGACACTTACACATTGATACTGATTTATTTTACGATAATTTTAACCTTTTACATGTTTAAGTTGCCCAGATCAAATTGACATCAAATATAAGTAATTTGAAATCAACTAAGGATGTTTGTCTATGTAGTATATATAACTGTATATATAGAATAACGGCAGTTTTAAAAGTGGAGACATATCACAACGAGTTCGATAGGAAGGGCTGTGATGCTAGTGGTAATGTATGTCGAGACATTCAAAACTAAGGTTATTGCTTTATTGGTAACGTCATGATGTGTTTGACGTCTTACTGACGGATGATATTCATTATCGATAATTTCTATATTTTCCCTTTGATCTTTACATGCGATAATATCTATTTATCGGTAAATTGACAATTTTCCCTTTGATCTCACTGACTGATCAGATTGACTGATACTGAAAATATCGGTCAGTGTGACATCACATTATGACGTGAAATATAGGAAAAAAAACAATAACGTCAGTTATGAAAGTTTCAACATACACTATCACTAGTATCAAAGCTCGTCCTATCGGACTCACTGTGATACTAGAGATAATGCATGTCTCGACCTTCAAAACAGCAATTATTCTCTTAATAATCAGTCATGTTCTAGAATGTGAGATGAGAGAATTCTACCCATGGGTTCACATTTTCAAGACAGAAAGGAGGCTTGTCGAATTGCTGATGAAAGAAAATTTAAAACCGAATATGGAATTGTTTCATCTCACTTTATTGATCATCTTTATATAATATATAATTTAATCAAAATTTGGTACATTGTACACTATTGTAGATAAGAACTCACATAATTAACTACATTTCTCAGTTGACCATTGTAGCCCATGTGCTCTTGTTTTTCAGTCCGATTCGTAATTGTTTTTACTATACCGGAAATTCCTTTGTTGTCTTCTATTAAACAAAACATTCAACTTTTAAAACATCTTAGAGTAGTTTCGGTATAATAGATCAGTTTTTGCCCTGATATGAGGTGCACATTAGGCTGTCAACCCTCAGAAATAGAAGTCAAGATGTAGATTTGATATATTCGTATATGATATGGTCGTCGCCACATTATTTATTTACTTTCAAGTTTTTTAATAGCCTTAGTAATTTCCTCTCGTGTAATTTATGAATTTATTCCTTCAATAACATGATTTATTACTTGTTGATCAAAATCTGGTACATTATGTGGATATATGTCGCTTTGTTTGGTCATTGAGGTTTAAGTAAATGTCGAAAAATTATCGATTAGAATGTCAGGTTGTTTTCTCCTTTGGCCTCAAAGTTAAGATTTTACAAATTTTCTCTTGGATTGATCGCCCATAATTTTTTTCACTTCTTGTTCAATTATTTTTTTTTGTGTTTTTTCATTCTCGAATGTAATGTCTTTTTGTATTGTTTTTCTTGTTCACATAGTTCTTCTGTTAATGTATAACTTTTGTTGTGTTTGTATCGACGTTTCATTTTTCTGTAGTTTTGAGACAAAACAATAGAAAAATGTGCGGGCAACAAGAACTTAGCACATAAAACAACTGATAAGAAAGGTGATTCGGAAGGACCAGTATTTCCCTATTAATTTCATTATAGGTGTTGGTTTAAAAAAATTAAATAATGTACTCATGTAAATACAACCATCAAGGTGTCCGATCTCATATCAGCTATAGCATTTGAAATGGGTAGATTGATTGCATGAATTGTGTATCACCTTAAGAATAACATCTAATCACACGTATCTAAATTTTAATTAATTAAAAAATATCACAGAATAAAGAACAGACTAGGTTACCACAATGTGTTACTTAAGATAAATGTTAATGAATGGTGAAAACTCGGAGGACGAAATGAACAGTTATTCTATAAAGGAAAGTTTGTGATGGATTATATCATGTTCGTATGTCTACGTTCAAGCATATTGATGCTTCGTCCAGTTGAATATAACTTCACTGATTTGGGACTTCTGGTGGTGGTGGAGGAGGATAGGATGGTTGTCCGTAACTCGGAGCAGGTTGTCCATAACCCGGAGCTGGTTGTTCGTATTGTTGCTGTCCTGTTGTGTACACCCCTGTCTGGTTGACTGGCTGAATAACTGTGCCAACAGAATGTTTCTCTACAAAAGACATATTTATAATTACAATATTTAAGGAATAGTTGAAATTGTTGAACAGGTTATACGATATAACTTGGTTTGGGTCAGTTTACGCTTAATAAACCGCGAAGCTATTTATGAAAAGCGTATACTGACCCAAACAAGGTTATGCAAGTATAACCTGTTCAACAATTTCAAATATTCCTTATAATTTAATCTTTACAACAAAATTTAATGATTCCATGATTTTAATTAGGATTATTTCAAGTGACTATTTGAAATTGTCGTTGACGGATGAACACGTTGGCGACGTCACAATACCATCCCAGGTTATCGAGTATAACAAAAACTTTCTCCAGGCGGATTAGCCAATCAGAAATATTCAAATCAAATTAAATTATTATTGAATGGAGCAGATTGCATATTTCAGTTATTTTCTACAGTTGTGGATCAATATATTATAGGTAACGTTTGGTGTGACGTTTTCTAATGTTCAAATACAATTTTACCAGAACGCGAAACAGTTGTAAAGCTATTTTCCGAAGCATGAAGGAAAGCTAAAAAAGTGAAACAAATGTACAGGTAGAACATTTTATAAAGTAACATACAGACCCATATTTCCTACTATTTAGTAAAATCATCGATATGGAGCAAACCCCCTGAAATTAAGCTAAGAACAAATGTGTGATCCTGTCAGTGGGTAGCAAGTAGGCTTTATCCTGTTTGCTGGTGAAATATCTATTTTCAAAACAACCAGTAAGTGATGCTTGTTGTAGCTGTCAAAACACAACAAACTGGGTTTTCTGGTTTGATGTGTTGTGTAGAGGAGACCATTAGACTATAATAATATTCCTGAATGAACATGGGATAAAATTATATTCAAGTAAGACGATCTTCATTAAAACTCTAAAACAATATTACCGTCATGATATAACAGAAATATTGATGAAAGTGTCGTTAAATATCATATCCCTAACCCTCTAAAACAAACTGAAATATTGTTGAAAGTGTCGTTAAACACCATAAACCTAACCCTCTAAAACAAACTGAAATATAATTGAAAGTGTCATTAAACATCATAACCCTAACCCCCTATAACAAACTGAAATATTGTTGAAAGTGTCATTAAACACCATAACCCTAACCCCCTAAAACAAACTGAAATATTGTTGAAAGTGTCATTAAACATCATAACCCTAACCCTCTAAAACAAACTGAAATATTGTTGAAAGTGTCATTAAACATCATAACCCTAACCCTCTAAAACAAACTGAAATATTGTTGAAAGTGTCGTTAAACACCATAACCCTAACCCTCTGAAACAAACTGAAATATTGTTGAAAGTGTCATTAAACACCATAACTCTAACCCTCTAAAACAACCTGAAATATTGTTGAAAGTGTCGTTAAACACCATAACCCTAACCCTCTAAAATAAACTGAAATATTGTTGAACGTGTCATTAAACATCATAAACCTAACCCTCTAAAACAAACTGAAATATTGTTGAAAGTGTCATTAAACATCATAACCCTAACCCTCTAAAACAAACTGAAATATTGTTGAAAGTGTCATTAAACACCATAACCCTAACCCCCTAAAACAAAATGAAATATTGTTGAAAGTGTCATTAAACATCATAACCCTAACCCTCTAAAACAAACTGAAATATTGTTGAAAGTGTCATTAAACACCATAACCCTAACCCTCTAAAACAAACTGAAATATTGTTGAACGTGTCATTAAGCATCATAACCCTAACCCTCTAAAATAAACTGAAATATTGTTGAAAGTGTCATTAAACACCATAACCCTAACCTTCTTAAACAAACTGAAATATGGTTGAAATTGTCGTTAAACATCATAACCCTAACCATCTTAAACAAAATGAAATATTGTTGAAAGTGTCGTTAAACACCATAACCCTAACCTTCTAAAACAAACTGAAATATTGTTGAAAGTGTCGTTAAACATCATAACCCTAACCCTCTAAAACAAGCTGAAATATTGTTGAAAGTGTCGTTAAACACCATAAGCCTAACCCTCTAAAACAAACTGAAATATTGTTGAAAGTGTCGTTAAACATCATAACCCTAACCCTCTAATACAAACTGAAATATTGTAGAAAGTGTCGTTAAACATCATAACCCTAACCCTCTAAAACAAACTGAAATATTGTTGAAAGTGTCATTAAACATCATAACCCTAACCCTCTAAATCAAACTGAAATATTTTTGAAAGTGCCGTTAAACACCATAACCCTAACCCTCTGAAACAAACTGAAATATTGTTGAACGTGTCATTAAGCATCATAACCCTAACCCTCTGAAACAAACTGAAATATTGTTGAACGTGTCATTAAGCATCATAACCCTAACCCTCTGAAACAAACTGAAATATTGCTGAAAGTGTCGTTAAACACCATAACCCTAACCCTCTTAAACAAGCTGTAATATTGTTGAAAGTGTCATTAAGCATCATAACCCTAACCCTCTGAAACAAACTGAAATATTGTTGAAAGTGTCCTTAAACACCAAAACCCTAACCCTCTAAAACAAACTGAAATATTGTTGAAAGAGTCGTTAAACATCATAACCCTAACTCTCTAAAACAAACTGAAATATTGTTGAAAGTGTCGTTAAACATCATAACCCTAACCCTCTAAAACAAATTGAAATATTATTGAAAGTGTCGTTAAACATCATAACCCTAACCCTCTGAAACAAACTGAAATATTGTTGAACTTGTCATTAAGCATCATAACCCTAACCCTCTGAAACAAACTGAAATATTGTTGAACGTGTCATTAAGCATCATAACCCTAACCTTCTGAAACAAACTGAAATATTGTTGAAAGTGTCGTTAAACACCATAACCCTAACCCTCTGAAACAAACTGAAATATTGTTGAAAGTGTCGTTAAACAACATAACCTTAACCCTCTAAAACAAACTGAAATATTGTTGAAAGTGTCGTTAAACACCATAACCCTAACCCTCTAAAACAAACTGAAATATTCTTGAAAGTGTCGTTAAACATTATAACACTAACCCTCTAAAAGAAACTGAAATATTGTTGAAAATATCGTTAAGCATCATAACCCTAACCTCTAAAACAAACTGAAATATTGTTGAAAGTATCGTTAAGCATCATAACCCTCACCCTCTAAAACAAACTGAAATATTGTTGAAAGTGTCGTTAAACACCATAACCCTAACCCTCTAAAACAAACTGAAATATTGTTGAAAGTGTCGTTAAACATCATAACCCTAACCCTCTAAAAGAAACTGAAATATTGTTGAAAGTGTCGTTAAACATCATAACCCTAACCCTCTAAAACACACTGAAATATTGTTGAAAGTGTCGTTAAACATCATAACCCTAGTCCTCTAAAAGAAACTGAAATATTGTTGAAAGTGTCGTTAAACATCATAACCCTAACCCTCTAAAAGAAACTGAAATATTGTTGAAAGTGTCGTTAAACATCATAACCCTAACCCTCTAAAACACACTGAAATATTGTTGAAAGTGTCGTTAAACATCATAACCCTAGTCCTCTAAAAGAAACTGAAATATTGTTGAAAGTGTCGTTAAACATCATAACCCTAACCCTCTAAAAGAAACTGAAATATTGTTGAAAGTGTCGTTAAACATCACAACCCTAACCCTCTAAAACAAACTGAAATATTGTTGAAAGTGTCGTTAAACACCATAACCCTAACCCTCTGAAACAAACTGAAATATTGTTGAAAGTGTCGTTAAACACCATAACCCTAACCCTCTGAAACAAACTGAAATATTGTTGAAAGTGTCCTTAAACACCAAAACCCTAACCCTCTAAAACAAACTGAAATATTGTTGAAAGAGTCGTTAAACATCATAACCCTAACTCTCTAAAACACACTGAAATATTGTTGAAAGTGTCGTTAAACATCATAACCCTAGTCCTCTAAAAGAAACTGAAATATTGTTGAAAGTGTCGTTAAACATCATAACCCTAACCCTCTAAAACAAACTGAAATATTGTTGAAAGTGTCGTTAAACACCATAACCCTAACTCTCTAAAACAAACTGAAATATTGTTGAAAGTGTCGTTAAACATCATAACCCTAACCCTCTAAAAGAAACTGAAATATTGTTGAAAGTGTCGTTAAACATCATAACCCTAACCCTCTAAAACACACTGAAATATTGTTGAAAGTGTCGTTAAACATCATAACCCTAGTCCTCTAAAAGAAACTGAAATATTGTTGAAAGTGTCGTTAAACATCATAACCCTAACCCTCTAAAAGAAACTGAAATATTGTTGAAAGTGTCGTTAAACATCATAACCCTAACCCTCTAAAACACACTGAAATATTGTTGAAAGTGTCGTTAAACATCATAACCCTAGTCCTCTAAAAGAAACTGAAATATTGTTGAAAGTGTCGTTAAACATCATAACCCTAACCCTCTAAAAGAAACTGAAATATTGTTGAAAGTGTCGTTAAACATCACAACCCTAACCCTCTAAAACAAACTGAAATATTGTTGAAAGTGTCGTTAAACACCATAACCCTAACCCTCTGAAACAAACTGAAATATTGTTGAAAGTGTCGTTAAACACCATAACCCTAACCCTCTAAAACAAACTGAAATATTGTTGAAAGAGTCGTTAAACATCATAATCCTAGCTCTCTAAAACAAACTGAAATATTGTTGAACGTGTCGTTAAACATCATAACCCTAACCCTCAAAAAGAAACTGAAATATTGTTGAAAGTGTCGTTAAACATCATAACCCTAACCCTCTGAAACAAACTGAAATATTGTTGAACGTGTCATTAAGCATCATAACCCTAACCCTCTGAAACAAACTGAAATATTGTTGAAAGTGTCATTAAATACCATAACCCTAACCCTCTAAAACAAACTGAAATATTGTTGAAAGTGTCATTAAACACCATGACCCTAACCCTCTAAAACAAACTGAAATATTGTTGAAAGTGTCGTTAAACACCATAACCCTAACCCTCTAAAACAAACTGAAATATTCTTGAAAGTGTCGTTAAACATTATAACGATAACCCTCTAAAAGAAACTGAAATATTGTTGAAAGTGCCATTAAGCATCATACCCATAACCCTCTGAAACAAAATGAAATATTGTTGAAAGTGTCGTTAAACATCATAACCCTAACCCTCTAAAACAAACTGAAATAGTATTGAAAGTATCGTTAAGCATCATAACCCTAACCCTCTAAAACAAACTGAAATATTGTTGAAAGTGTCGTTAAACACCATAACCCTAACCCTCTAAAAAAACTGAAATATTGTTGAAAGTGTCATTAAGCATCATAACCCTAACCCTCTAAAACAAACTGAAATATTGTTGAAAGTGTCATTAAGCATCATAACCCTAGTCCTCTAAAAGAAACTGAAATATTGTTGAAAGTGTCGTTAAACATCATAACCCTAACCCTCTAAAAGAAACTGAAATATTGTTGAAAGTGTCGTTAAACATCATAACCCTAACCCTCTAAAACACACTGAAATATTGTTGAAAGTGTCGTTAAACATCATAACCCTAGTCCTCTAAAAGAAACTGAAATATTGTTGAAAGTGTCGTTAAACATCATAACCCTAACCCTCTAAAAGAAACTGAAATATTGTTGAAAGTGTCGTTAAACATCACAACCCTAACCCTCTAAAACAAACTGAAATATTGTTGAAAGTGTCGTTAAACACCATAACCCTAACCCTCTGAAACAAACTGAAATATTGTTGAAAGTGTCGTTAAACACCATAACCCTAACCCTCTGAAACAAACTGAAATATTGTTGAAAGTGTCCTTAAACACCAAAACCCTAACCCTCTAAAACAAACTGAAATATTGTTGAAAGAGTCGTTAAACATCATAACCCTAACTCTCTAAAACACACTGAAATATTGTTGAAAGTGTCGTTAAACATCATAACCCTAGTCCTCTAAAAGAAACTGAAATATTGTTGAAAGTGTCGTTAAACATCATAACCCTAACCCTCTAAAACAAACTGAAATATTGTTGAAAGTGTCGTTAAACACCATAACCCTAACTCTCTAAAACAAACTGAAATATTGTTGAAAGTGTCGTTAAACATCATAACCCTAACCCTCTAAAAGAAACTGAAATATTGTTGAAAGTGTCGTTAAACATCATAACCCTAACCCTCTAAAACACACTGAAATATTGTTGAAAGTGTCGTTAAACATCATAACCCTAGTCCTCTAAAAGAAACTGAAATATTGTTGAAAGTGTCGTTAAACATCATAACCCTAACCCTCTAAAAGAAACTGAAATATTGTTGAAAGTGTCGTTAAACATCATAACCCTAACCCTCTAAAACACACTGAAATATTGTTGAAAGTGTCGTTAAACATCATAACCCTAGTCCTCTAAAAGAAACTGAAATATTGTTGAAAGTGTCGTTAAACATCATAACCCTAACCCTCTAAAAGAAACTGAAATATTGTTGAAAGTGTCGTTAAACATCACAACCCTAACCCTCTAAAACAAACTGAAATATTGTTGAAAGTGTCGTTAAACACCATAACCCTAACCCTCTGAAACAAACTGAAATATTGTTGAAAGTGTCGTTAAACACCATAACCCTAACCCTCTAAAACAAACTGAAATATTGTTGAAAGAGTCGTTAAACATCATAATCCTAGCTCTCTAAAACAAACTGAAATATTGTTGAACGTGTCGTTAAACATCATAACCCTAACCCTCAAAAAGAAACTGAAATATTGTTGAAAGTGTCGTTAAACATCATAACCCTAACCCTCTGAAACAAACTGAAATATTGTTGAACGTATCATTAAGCATCATAACCCTAACCCTCTGAAACAAACTGAAATATTGTTGAAAGTGTCATTAAATACCATAACCCTAACCCTCTAAAACAAACTGAAATATTGTTGAAAGTGTCATTAAACACCATGACCCTAACCCTCTAAAACAAACTGAAATATTGTTGAAAGTGTCGTTAAACACCATAACCCTAACCCTCTAAAACAAACTGAAAAATTCTTGAAAGTGTCGTTAAACATTATAACGATAACCCTCTAAAAGAAACTGAAATATTGTTGAAAGTGCCATTAAGCATCATACCCATAACCCTCTGAAACAAAATGAAATATTGTTGAAAGTGTCGTTAAACATCATAACCCTAACCCTCTAAAACAAACTGAAATAGTATTGAAAGTATCGTTAAGCATCATAACCCTAACCCTCTAAAACAAACTGAAATATTGTTGAAAGTGTCGTTAAACATCATAAACCTAACCCTCTAAAACACACTGAAATATTGTTGAAAGTGTCGTTAAACATCATAACCCTAGTCCTCTAAAAGAAACTGAAATATTGTTGAAAGTGTCGTTAAACATCATAACCCTAACCCTCTAAAAGAAACTGAAATATTGTTGAAAGTGTCGTTAAACATCATAACCCTAACCCTCTAAAACACACTGAAATATTGTTGAAAGTGTCGTTAAACATCATAACCCTAGTCCTCTAAAAGAAACTGAAATATTGTTGAAAGTGTCGTTAAACATCATAACCCTAACTCTCTAAAAGAAACTGAAATATTGTTGAAAGTGTCGTTAAACATCACAACCCTAACCCTCTAAAACAAACTGAAATATTGTTGAAAGTGTCGTTAAACACCATAACCCTAACCCTCTGAAACAAACTGAAATATTGTTGAAAGTGTCGTTAAACACCATAACCCTAACCCTCTGAAACAAACTGAAATATTGTTGAAAGTGTCCTTAAACACCAAAACCCTAACCCTCTAAAACAAACTGAAATATTGTTGAAAGAGTCATTAAACATCATAACCCTAACTCTCTAAAACACACTGAAATATTGTTGAAAGTGTCGTTAAACATCATAACCCTAGTCCTCTAAAAGAAACTGAAATATTGTTGAAAGTGTCGTTAAACATCATAACCCTAACCCTCTAAAACAAACTGAAATATTGTTGAAAGTGTCGTTAAACACCATAACCCTAACTCTCTAAAACAAACTGAAATATTGTTGAAAGTGTCGTTAAACATCATAACCCTAACCCTCTAAAAGAAACTGAAATATTGTTGAAAGTGTCGTTAAACATCATAACCCTAACCCTCTAAAACACACTGAAATATTGTTGAAAGTGTCGTTAAACATCATAACCCTAGTCCTCTAAAAGAAACTGAAATATTGTTGAAAGTGTCGTTAAACATCATAACCCTAACCCTCTAAAAGAAACTGAAATATTGTTGAAAGTGTCGTTAAACATCATAACCCTAACCCTCTAAAACACACTGAAATATTGTTGAAAGTGTCGTTAAACATCATAACCCTAGTCCTCTAAAAGAAACTGAAATATTGTTGAAAGTGTCGTTAAACATCATAACCCTAACCCTCTAAAAGAAACTGAAATATTGTTGAAAGTGTCGTTAAACATCACAACCCTAACCCTCTAAAACAAACTGAAATATTGTTGAAAGTGTCGTTAAACACCATAACCCTAACCCTCTGAAACAAACTGAAATATTGTTGAAAGTGTCGTTAAACACCATAACCCTAACCCTCTAAAACAAACTGAAATATTGTTGAAAGAGTCGTTAAACATCATAATCCTAGCTCTCTAAAACAAACTGAAATATTGTTGAACGTGTGGTTAAACATCATAACCCTAACCCTCAAAAAGAAACTGAAATATTGTTGAAAGTGTCGTTAAGCATCATAACCCTAACCCTCTGAAACAAACTGAAATATTGTTGAACGTGTCATTAAGCATCATAACCCTAACCCTCTGAAACAAACTGAAATATTGTTGAAAGTGTCATTAAATACCATAACCCTAACCCTCTAAAACAAACTGAAATATTGTTGAAAGTGTCATTAAACACCATGACCCTAACCCTCTAAAACAAACTGAAATATTGTTTAAAGTGTCGTTAAACACCATAACCCTAACCCTCTAAAACAAACTGAAATATTCTTGAAAGTGTCGTTAAACATTATAACGATAACCCTCTAAAAGAAACTGAAATATTGTTGAAAGTGCCATTAAGCATCATACCCATAACCCTCTGAAACAAAATGAAATATTGTTGAAAGTGTCGTTAAACATCATAACCCTAACCCTCTAAAACAAACTGAAATAGTATTGAAAGTATCGTTAAGCATCATAACCCTAACCCTCTAAAACAAACTGAAATATTGTTGAAAGTGTCGTTAAACACCATAACCCTAACCCTCTAAAAAAACTGAAATATTGTTGAAAGTGTCATTAAGCATCATAACCCTAACCCTCTAAAACAAACTGAAATATTGTTGAAAGTGTCATTAAGCATCATAACCCTAACCCTCTAAAACAAACTGAAATATTGTTGAAAGTGTCGTTAAACATCATAACCCTAACCCTCTAAAAGAAACTGAAATATTGTTGAAAATATCGTTAAGCATCATAACCCTAACCTCTAAAACAAACTGAAATATTGTTGAAAGTATCGTTAAGCATCATAACCCTAACCCTCTAAAACAAACTGAAATATTGTTGAAAGTGTCGTTAAACACCATAACCCTAACCCTCTAAAACAAACTGAAATATTGTTGAAAGTGTCGTTAAACACCATAACCCTAACCCTCTAAAAAAACTGAAATATTGTTGAAAGTGTCATTAAGCATCATAACCCTAACCCTCTAAAACAAACTGAAATATTGTTGAAAGTGTCATTAAGCATCATAACCCTAACCCTCTAAAACAAACTGAAATATTGTTGAAAGTGTCGTTAAACATCATAACCCTAACCCTCTAAAACAAATTGAAATATTGTTGAAAGTGTCGTTAAACATCATAACCCTAACCCTCTGAAACAAATTGAAATATTGTTGAAAGTATCGTTAAACACCATAACCCTAACCCTCTGAAACAAACTGAAATATTGTTGAAAGTATCGTTAAGCATCATAACCCTAACCCTCTAAAACAAACTGAAATATTGTTGAAAGTGTCGTTAAACACCATAACCCTAACCCTCTGAAACAAACTGAAATATTGTTGAAAATATCGTTAAGCATCATAACCCTAACCCTCTAAAACAAACTGAAATATTGTTGAAAGTGTCGTTAAACACCACAACCCTAACTATGTGAAACAAACTGAAATATTGTTAAAAGTATCGTTAAGCCTCATAACCCTAACCCTCTAAAACAAACTGAAATATTGTTTAAAGTGTCGTTAAACACCATAGCCCTAACCCTCTAAAACAAACTGAAATATTGTTGAACGTGTCATTAAACACCATAAACCTAACCCTCTGAAACAAACTGAAATATTGTTGAAAGTGTCGTTAAACACCATAACCCTAACCCTCTAAAACAAAATGAAATATTGTTGAACGTGTCATTAAACACCATAACCCTAACCCTCTAAAACAAACTGAAATATTGTTGAAAGTACCGTTAAGCATCCTAACCCTAACCCTCTAAAACAAACTGAAATATTGTTGAAAGTGTCGTTAAACATCATAAGCCTAACCGTCTAAAACAAACTGAAATATTGTTGAAATTGACGTTAAACACCATAACCCTAACCCTCTAAAAGAAATTGAAATATTGTTGAAAGTGTCGTTAAACATCATAACCCTAACCCTCTAAAACAAACTGAAATATTGTTGAAAGTGTCGATAAACATCATAACTCTAACCTTCTAAAACAAACTGAAATATTGTTGAAAGTGTCGTTAAACACCATAACCCTAACCCTCTAAAACAAACTGAAATATTGTTGAAAGTATCGTTAAACACCATAACCCTAACCCTCTGAAACAAACTGAAATATTGTTGAAAGTGTCGTTAAACACCATAACCCTAACCCTCTAAAAAAACTGAAATATTGTTGAAAGTGTCATTAAGCATCATAACCCTAACCCTCTAAAACAAACTGAAATATTGTTGAAAGTGTCATTAAACATCATAACCCTAACCCTCTAAAACAAACTGAAATATTGTTGAAAGTGTCGTTAAACACCATAACCCTAACCCTCTGAAACAAACTGAAATATTGTTGAAAGTGTCATTAAACACCATAACTCTAACCCTCTAAAACAAACTGAAATATTGTTGAAAGTGTCGTTAAACACCACAACCCTAACTATGTGAAACAAACTGAAATATTGTTAAAAGTATCGTTAAACCTCATAACCCTAACCCTCTAAAACAAACTGAAATATTGTTGAAAGTGTCGTTAAACACCACAACCCTAACTATGTGAAACAAACTGAAATATTGTTAAAAGTATCGTTAAGCCTCATAACCCTAACCCTCTAAAACAAACTGAAATATTGTTGAAAGTGTCGTTAAACACCATAGCCCTAACCCTCTAAAACAAACTGAAATATTGTTGAACGTGTCATTAAACACCATAAACCTAACCCTCTGAAACAAACTGAAATATTGTTGAAAGTGTCGTTAAACACCATAACCCTAACCCTCTAAAACAAAATGAAATATTGTTGAACGTGTCATTAAACACCATAACCCTAACCCTCTAAAACAAACTGAAATATTGTTGAAAGTACCGTTAAGCATCCTAACCCTAACCCTCTAAAACAAACTGAAATATTGTTGAAAGTGTCGTTAAACATCATAAGCCTAACCCTCTAAAACAAACTGAAATATTGTTGAAATTGACGTTAAACACCATAACCCTAACCCTCTAAAAGAAACTGAAATATTGTTGAAAGTGTCGTTAAACATCATAACCCTAACCCTCTAAAACAAACTGAAATATTGTTGAAAGTGTCGATAAACATCATAACTCTAACCTTCTAAAACAAACTGAAATATTGTTGAAAGTGTCGTTAAACACCATAACCCTAACCCTCTAAAACAAACTGAAATATTGTTGAAAGTATCGTTAAACACCATAACCCTAACCCTCTGAAACAAACTGAAATATTGTTGAAAGTGTCGTTAAACACCATAACCCTAACCCTCTAAAAAAACTGAAATATTGTTGAAAGTGTCATTAAGCATCATAACCCTAACCCTCTAAAACAAACTGAAATATTGTTGAAAGTGTCATTAAGCATCATAACCCTAACCCTCTAAAACAAACTGAAATATTGTTGAAAGTATCGTTAAGCATCATAACCCTAACCCTCTAAAACAAACTGAAATATTGTTGAAAGTGTCGTTAAACACCATAACCCTAACCCTCTGAAACAAACTGAAATATTGTTGAAAATATCGTTAAGCATCATAACCCTAACCCTCTAAAACAAACTGAAATATTGTTGAAAGTGTCGTTAAACACCACAACCCTAACTATGTGAAACAAACTGAAATAGTGTTAAAAGTATCGTTAAGCCTCATAACCCTAACCCTCTAAAACAAACTGAAATATTGTTGAAAGTGTCGTTAAACACCATAGCCCTAACCCTCTAAAACAAACTGAAATATTGTTGAACGTGTCATTAAACACCATAAACCTAACCCTCTGAAACAAACTGAAATATTGTTGAAAGTGTCGTTAAACACCATAATCCTAACCCTCTAAAACAAAATGAAATATTGTTGAACGTGTCATTAAACACCATAACCCTAACCCTCTAAAACAAACTGAAATATTGTTGAAAGTACCGTTAAGCATCCTAACCCTAACCCTCTAAAACAAACTGAAATATTGTTGAAAGTGTCGCTAAACATCATAAGCCTAACCCTCTAAAACAAACTGAAATATTGTTGAAATTGACGTTAAACACCATAACCCTAACCCTCTAAAAGAAACTGAAATATTGTTGAAAGTGTCGTTAAACATCATAACCCTAACCCTCTAAAACAAACTGAAATATTGTTGAAAGTTTCGATAAACATCATAACTCTAACCTTCTAAAACAAACTGAAATATTGTTGAAAGTGTCGTTGAAATTCATAACCTTAACCCTCTTAAACAAACTGCCATATTGTTGAAAGTGTCATTAAACACCATAACCCTAACCCTCTAAAACAAACTGAAATATTGTTGAACGTGTCGTTAAAAACCATAACCGTAACCCTCTTAAACAAACTGAAATATTGTTGAACGTGTCATTAAGCATCATAACCCTAACCCTCTGAAACAAACTGAAATATTTTTGAAAGTGTCGTTAAACACCATAACCCCAACCCTCTGAAACAAACTGAAATATTGTTGAAAGTGTCGTTAAACATCATAACCTTAACCCTCTAAAACAAAATGAAATATTGTTGAAAGTGTCATTAAACATCATAACCCTAACCATCTAAAACAAACTGAAATATTGTTGAAAGTGTCATTAAGCACCATAACCCTAACCCTCTAAAACAAACTGAAATATTGTTGAAAGTGTCATTAAATACCATAACCCTAACCCTCTGAAGCAACTGAAATATTGTTGAAAGTGTCGTTAAACACCATAACCCTAACCCTCTGAAACAAACTGAAATATTGTTGAAAGTGTCATTAAACACCATAACCCTAACCCTCTGAAACAAACTGAAATATTGTTGAACGTGTCATTAAGCATCATAACCCTAACCCTCTGAAACAAACTGAAATATTGTTGAACATGTCATTAAGCATCATAACCCTAACCCTCTGAAACAAACTGAAATATTGCTGAAAGTGTCGTTAAACACCATAACCCTAACCCTCTTAAACAAGCTGTAATATTGTTGAAAGTGTCATTAAGCATCATAACCCTAACCCTCTGAAACAAACTGAAATATTGTTGAAAGTGTCCTTAAACACCAAAACCCTAACCCTCTAAAACAAACTGAAATATTGTTGAAAGAGTCGTTAAACATCATAACCCTAACTCTCTAAAACAAACTGAAATATTGTTGAAAGTGTCGTTAAACATCATAACCCTAACCCTCTAAAACAAATTGAAATATTATTGAAAGTGTCGTTAAACATCATAACCCTAACCCTCTGAAACAAACTGAAATATTGTTGAACTTGTCATTAAGCATCATAACCCTAACCCTCTGAAACAAACTGAAATATTGTTGAACGTGTCATTAAGCATCATAACCCTAACCTTCTGAAACAAACTGAAATATTGTTGAAAGTGTCGTTAAACACCATAACCCTAACCCTCTGAAACAAACTGAAATATTGTTGAAAGTGTCGTTAAACAACATAACCTTAACCCTCTAAAACAAACTGAAATATTGTTGAAAGTGTCGTTAAACACCATAACCCTAACCCTCTAAAACAAACTGAAATATTCTTGAAAGTGTCGTTAAACATTATAACACTAACCCTCTAAAAGAAACTGAAATATTGTTGAAAATATCGTTAAGCATCATAACCCTAACCTCTAAAACAAACTGAAATATTGTTGAAAGTATCGTTAAGCATCATAACCCTCACCCTCTAAAACAAACTGAAATATTGTTGAAAGTGTCGTTAAACACCATAACCCTAACCCTCTAAAACAAACTGAAATATTGTTGAAAGTGTCGTTGAACATCATAACCCTAACCCTCTAAAAGAAACTGAAATATTGTTGAAAGTGTCGTTAAACATCATAACCCTAACCCTCTAAAACACACTGAAATATTGTTGAAAGTGTCGTTAAACATCATAACCCTAGTCCTCTAAAAGAAACTGAAATATTGTTGAAAGTGTCGTTAAACATCATAACCCTAACCCTCTAAAAGAAACTGAAATATTGTTGAAAGTGTCGTTAAACATCATAACCCTAACCCTCTAAAACACACTGAAATATTGTTGAAAGTGTCGTTAAACATCATAACCCTAGTCCTCTAAAAGAAACTGAAATATTGTTGAAAGTGTCGTTAAACATCATAACCCTAACCCTCTAAAAGAAACTGAAATATTGTTGAAAGTGTCGTTAAACATCACAACCCTAACCCTCTAAAACAAACTGAAATATTGTTGAAAGTGTCGTTAAACACCATAACCCTAACCCTCTGAAACAAACTGAAATATTGTTGAAAGTGTCGTTAAACACCATAACCCTAACCCTCTGAAACAAACTGAAATATTGTTGAAAGTGTCCTTAAACACCAAAACCCTAACCCTCTAAAACAAACTGAAATATTGTTGAAAGAGTCGTTAAACATCATAACCCTAACTCTCTAAAACACACTGAAATATTGTTGAAAGTGTCGTTAAACATCATAACCCTAGTCCTCTAAAAGAAACTGAAATATTGTTGAAAGTGTCGTTAAACATCATAACCCTAACCCTCTAAAACAAACTGAAATATTGTTGAAAGTGTCGTTAAACACCATAACCCTAACTCTCTAAAACAAACTGAAATATTGTTGAAAGTGTCGTTAAACATCATAACCCTAACCCTCTAAAAGAAACTGAAATATTGTTGAAAGTGTCGTTAAACATCATAACCCTAACCCTCTAAAACACACTGAAATATTGTTGAAAGTGTCGTTAAACATCATAACCCTAGTCCTCTAAAAGAAACTGAAATATTGTTGAAAGTGTCGTTAAACATCATAACCCTAACCCTCTAAAAGAAACTGAAATATTGTTGAAAGTGTCGTTAAACATCATAACCCTAACCCTCTAAAACACACTGAAATATTGTTGAAAGTGTCGTTAAACATCATAACCCTAGTCCTCTAAAAGAAACTGAAATATTGTTGAAAGTGTCGTTAAACATCATAACCCTAACCCTCTAAAAGAAACTGAAATATTGTTGAAAGTGTCGTTAAACATCACAACCCTAACCCTCTAAAACAAACTGAAATATTGTTGAAAGTGTCGTTAAACACCATAACCCTAACCCTCTGAAACAAACTGAAATATTGTTGAAAGTGTCGTTAAACACCATAACCCTAACCCTCTAAAACAAACTGAAATATTGTTGAAAGAGTCGTTAAACATCATAATCCTAGCTCTCTAAAACAAACTGAAATATTGTTGAACGTGTCGTTAAACATCATAACCCTAACCCTCAAAAAGAAACTGAAATATTGTTGAAAGTGTCGTTAAACATCATAACCCTAACCCTCTGAAACAAACTGAAATATTGTTGAACGTGTCATTAAGCATCATAACCCTAACCCTCTGAAACAAACTGAAATATTGTTGAAAGTGTCATTAAATACCATAACCCTAACCCTCTAAAACAAACTGAAATATTGTTGAAAGTGTCATTAAACACCATGACCCTAACCCTCTAAAACAAACTGAAATATTGTTGAAAGTGTCGTTAAACACCATAACCCTAACCCTCTAAAACAAACTGAAATATTCTTGAAAGTGTCGTTAAACATTATAACGATAACCCTCTAAAAGAAACTGAAATATTGTTGAAAGTGCCATTAAGCATCATACCCATAACCCTCTGAAACAAAATGAAATATTGTTGAAAGTGTCGTTAAACATCATAACCCTAACCCTCTAAAACAAACTGAAATAGTATTGAAAGTATCGTTAAGCATCATAACCCTAACCCTCTAAAACAAACTGAAATATTGTTGAAAGTGTCGTTAAACACCATAACCCTAACCCTCTAAAAAAACTGAAATATTGTTGAAAGTGTCATTAAGCATCATAACCCTAACCCTCTGAAACAAACTGAAATATTGTTGAAAGTGTCATTAAGCATCATAACCCTAACCCTCTAAAACAAACTGAAATATTGTTGAAAGTGTCGTTAAACATCATAACCCTAACCCTCTAAAAGAAACTGAAATATTGTTGAAAGTGTCGTTAAACATCATAACCCTAACCCTCTAAAACACACTGAAATATTGTTGAAAGTGTCGTTAAACATCATAACCCTAGTCCTCTAAAAGAAACTGAAATATTGTTGAAAGTGTCGTTAAACATCATAACCCTAACCCTCTAAAAGAAACTGAAATATTGTTGAAAGTGTCGTTAAACATCATAACCCTAACCCTCTAAAACACACTGAAATATTGTTGAAAGTGTCGTTAAACATCATAACCCTAGTCCTCTAAAAGAAACTGAAATATTGTTGAAAGTGTCGTTAAACATCATAACCCTAACCCTCAAAAAGAAACTGAAATATTGTTGAAAGTGTCGTTAAACATCACAACCCTAACCCTCTAAAACAAACTGAAATATTGTTGAAAGTGTCGTTAAACACCATAACCCTAACCCTCTGAAACAAACTGAAATATTGTTGAAAGTGTCGTTAAACACCATAACCCTAACCCTCTGAAACAAACTGAAATATTGTTGAAAGTGTCCTTAAACACCAAAACCCTAACCCTCTAAAACAAACTGAAATATTGTTGAAAGAGTCGTTAAACATCATAACCCTAACTCTCTAAAACACACTGAAATATTGTTGAAAGTGTCGTTAAACATCATAACCCTAGTCCTCTAAAAGAAACTGAAATATTGTTGAAAGTGTCGTTAAACATCATAACCCTAACCCTCTAAAACAAACTGAAATATTGTTGAAAGTGTCGTTAAACACCATAACCCTAACTCTCTAAAACAAACTGAAATATTGTTGAAAGTGTCGTTAAACATCATAACCCTAACCCTCTAAAAGAAACTGAAATATTGTTGAAAGTGTCGTTAAACATCATAACCCTAACCCTCTAAAACACACTGAAATATTGTTGAAAGTGTCGTTAAACATCATAACCCTAGTCCTCTAAAAGAAACTGAAATATTGTTGAAAGTGTCGTTAAACATCATAACCCTAACCCTCTAAAAGAAACTGAAATATTGTTGAAAGTGTCGTTAAACATCATAACCCTAACCCTCTAAAACACACTGAAATATTGTTGAAAGTGTCGTTAAACATCATAACCCTAGTCCTCTAAAAGAAACTGAAATATTGTTGAAAGTGTCGTTAAACATCATAACCCTAACCCTCTAAAAGAAACTGAAATATTGTTGAAAGTGTCGTTAAACATCACAACCCTAACCCTCTAAAACAAACTGAAATATTGTTGAAAGTGTCGTTAAACACCATAACCCTAACCCTCTGAAACAAACTGAAATATTGTTGAAAGTGTCGTTAAACACCATAACCCTAACCCTCTAAAACAAACTGAAATATTGTTGAAAGAGTCGTTAAACATCATAATCCTAGCTCTCTAAAACAAACTGAAATATTGTTGAACGTGTCGTTAAACATCATAACCCTAACCCTCAAAAAGAAACTGAAATATTGTTGAAAGTGTCGTTAAACATCATAACCCTAACCCTCTGAAACAAACTGAAATATTGTTGAACGTATCATTAAGCATCATAACCCTAACCCTCTGAAACAAACTGAAATATTGTTGAAAGTGTCATTAAATACCATAACCCTAACCCTCTAAAACAAACTGAAATATTGTTGAAAGTGTCATTAAACACCATGACCCTAACCCTCTAAAACAAACTGAAATATTGTTGAAAGTGTCGTTAAACACCATAACCCTAACCCTCTAAAACAAACTGAAAAATTCTTGAAAGTGTCGTTAAACATTATAACGATAACCCTCTAAAAGAAACTGAAATATTGTTGAAAGTGCCATTAAGCATCATACCCATAACCCTCTGAAACAAAATGAAATATTGTTGAAAGTGTCGTTAAACATCATAACCCTAACCCTCTAAAACAAACTGAAATAGAATTGAAAGTATCGTTAAGCATCATAACCCTAACCCTCTAAAACAAACTGAAATATTGTTGAAAGTGTCGTTAAACATCATAACCCTAACCCTCTAAAACACACTGAAATATTGTTGAAAGTGTCGTTAAACATCATAACCCTAGTCCTCTAAAAGAAACTGAAATATTGTTGAAAGTGTCGTTAAACATCATAACCCTAACCCTCTAAAAGAAACTGAAATATTGTTGAAAGTGTCGTTAAACATCATAACCCTAACCCTCTAAAACACACTGAAATATTGTTGAAAGTGTCGTTAAACATCATAACCCTAGTCCTCTAAAAGAAACTGAAATATTGTTGAAAGTGTCGTTAAACATCATAACCCTAACTCTCTAAAAGAAACTGAAATATTGTTGAAAGTGTCGTTAAACATCACAACCCTAACCCTCTAAAACAAACTGAAATATTGTTGAAAGTGTCGTTAAACACCATAACCCTAACCCTCTGAAACAAACTGAAATATTGTTGAAAGTGTCGTTAAACACCATAACCCTAACCCTCTGAAACAAACTGAAATATTGTTGAAAGTGTCCTTAAACACCAAAACCCTAACCCTCTAAAACAAACTGAAATATTGTTGAAAGAGTCATTAAACATCATAACCCTAACTCTCTAAAACACACTGAAATATTGTTGAAAGTGTCGTTAAACATCATAACCCTAGTCCTCTAAAAGAAACTGAAATATTGTTGAAAGTGTCGTTAAACATCATAACCCTAACCCTCTAAAACAAACTGAAATATTGTTGAAAGTGTCGTTAAACACCATAACCCTAACTCTCTAAAACAAACTGAAATATTGTTGAAAGTGTCGTTAAACATCATAACCCTAACCCTCTAAAAGAAACTGAAATATTGTTGAAAGTGTCGTTAAACATCATAACCCTAACCCTCTAAAACAAACTGAAATATTGTTGAAAGTGTCGTTAAACATCATAACCCTAGTCCTCTAAAAGAAACTGAAATATTGTTGAAAGTGTCGTTAAACATCATAACCCTAACCCTCTAAAAGAAACTGAAATATTGTTGAAAGTGTCGTTAAACATCATAACCCTAACCCTCTAAAACACACTGAAATATTGTTGAAAGTGTCGTTAAACATCATAACCCTAGTCCTCTAAAAGAAACTGAAATATTGTTGAAAGTGTCGTTAAACATCATAACCCTAACCCTCTAAAAGAAACTGAAATATTGTTGAAAGTGTCGTTAAACATCACAACCCTAACCCTCTAAAACAAACTGAAATATTGTTGAAAGTGTCGTTAAACACCATAACCCTAACCCTCTGAAACAAACTGAAATATTGTTGAAAGTGTCGTTAAACACCATAACCCTAACCCTCTAAAACAAACTGAAATATTGTTGAAAGAGTCGTTAAACATCATAATCCTAGCTCTCTAAAACAAACTGAAATATTGTTGAACGTGTCGTTAAACATCATAACCCTAACCCTCAAAAAGAAACTGAAATATTGTTGAAAGTGTCGTTAAGCATCATAACCCTAACCCTCTGAAACAAACTGAAATATTGTTGAACGTGTCATTAAGCATCATAACCCTAACCCTCTGAAACAAACTGAAATATTGTTGAAAGTGTCATTAAATACCATAACCCTAACCCTCTAAAACAAACTGAAATATTGTTGAAAGTGTCATTAAACACCATGACCCTAACCCTCTAAAACAAACTGAAATATTGTTTAAAGTGTCGTTAAACACCATAACCCTAACCCTCTAAAACAAACTGAAATATTCTTGAAAGTGTCGTTAAACATTATAACGATAACCCTCTAAAAGAAACTGAAATATTGTTGAAAGTGCCATTAAGCATCATACCCATAACCCTCTGAAACAAAATGAAATATTGTTGAAAGTGTCGTTAAACATCATAACCCTAACCCTCTAAAACAAACTGAAATAGTATTGAAAGTATCGTTAAGCATCATAACCCTAACCCTCTAAAACAAACTGAAATATTGTTGAAAGTGTCGTTAAACACCATAACCCTAACCCTCTAAAAAAACTGAAATATTGTTGAAAGTGTCATTAAGCATCATAACCCTAACCCTCTAAAACAAACTGAAATATTGTTGAAAGTGTCATTAAGCATCATAACCCTAACCCTCTAAAACAAACTGAAATATTGTTGAAAGTGTCGTTAAACATCATAACCCTAACCCTCTAAAAGAAACTGAAATATTGTTGAAAATATCGTTAAGCATCATAACCCTAACCTCTAAAACAAACTGAAATATTGTTGAAAGTATCGTTAAGCATCATAACCCTAACCCTCTAAAACAAACTGAAATATTGTTGAAAGTGTCGTTAAACACCATAACCCTAACCCTCTAAAACAAACTGAAATATTGTTGAAAGTGTCGTTAAACACCATAACCCTAACCCTCTAAAAAAACTGAAATATTGTTGAAAGTGTCATTAAGCATCATAACCCTAACCCTCTAAAACAAACTGAAATATTGTTGAAAGTGTCATTAAGCATCATAACCCTAACCCTCTAAAACAAACTGAAATATTGTTGAAAGTGTCGTTAAACATCATAACCCTAACCCTCTAAAACAAATTGAAATATTGTTGAAAGTGTCGTTAAACATCATAACCCTAACCCTCTGAAACAAATTGAAATATTGTTGAAAGTATCGTTAAACACCATAACCCTAACCCTCTGAAACAAACTGAAATATTGTTGAAAGTATCGTTAAGCATCATAACCCTAACCCTCTAAAACAAACTGAAATATTGTTGAAAGTGTCGTTAAACACCATAACCCTAACCCTCTGAAACAAACTGAAATATTGTTGAACGTGTCGTTAAACATCATAACCCTAACCCTCAAAAAGAAACTGAAATATTGTTGAAAGTGTCGTTAAGCATCATAACCCTAACCCTCTGAAACAAACTGAAATATTGTTGAACGTGTCATTAAGCATCATAACCCTAACCCTCTGAAACAAACTGAAATATTGTTGAAAGTGTCATTAAATACCATAACCCTAACCCTCTAAAACAAACTGAAATATTGTTGAAAGTGTCATTAAACACCATGACCCTAACCCTCTAAAACAAACTGAAATATTGTTTAAAGTGTCGTTAAACACCATAACCCTAACCCTCTAAAACAAACTGAAATATTCTTGAAAGTGTCGTTAAACATTATAACGATAACCCTCTAAAAGAAACTGAAATATTGTTGAAAGTGCCATTAAGCATCATACCCATAACCCTCTGAAACAAAATGAAATATTGTTGAAAGTGTCGTTAAACATCATAACCCTAACCCTCTAAAACAAACTGAAATAGTATTGAAAGTATCGTTAAGCATCATAACCCTAACCCTCTAAAACAAACTGAAATATTGTTGAAAGTGTCGTTAAACACCATAACCCTAACCCTCTAAAAAAACTGAAATATTGTTGAAAGTGTCATTAAGCATCATAACCCTAACCCTCTAAAACAAACTGAAATATTGTTGAAAGTGTCATTAAGCATCATAACCCTAACCCTCTAAAACAAACTGAAATATTGTTGAAAGTGTCGTTAAACATCATAACCCTAACCCTCTAAAAGAAACTGAAATATTGTTGAAAATATCGTTAAGCATCATAACCCTAACCTCTAAAACAAACTGAAATATTGTTGAAAGTATCGTTAAGCATCATAACCCTAACCCTCTAAAACAAACTGAAATATTGTTGAAAGTGTCGTTAAACACCATAACCCTAACCCTCTAAAACAAACTGAAATATTGTTGAAAGTGTCGTTAAACACCATAACCCTAACCCTCTAAAAAAACTGAAATATTGTTGAAAGTGTCATTAAGCATCATAACCCTAACCCTCTAAAACAAACTGAAATATTGTTGAAAGTGTCATTAAGCATCATAACCCTAACCCTCTAAAACAAACTGAAATATTGTTGAAAGTGTCGTTAAACATCATAACCCTAACCCTCTAAAACAAATTGAAATATTGTTGAAAGTGTCGTTAAACATCATAACCCTAACCCTCTGAAACAAATTGAAATATTGTTGAAAGTATCGTTAAACACCATAACCCTAACCCTCTGAAACAAACTGAAATATTGTTGAAAGTATCGTTAAGCATCATAACCCTAACCCTCTAAAACAAACTGAAATATTGTTGAAAGTGTCGTTAAACACCATAACCCTAACCCTCTGAAACAAACTGAAATATTGTTGAACGTGTCGTTAAACATCATAACCCTAACCCTCAAAAAGAAACTGAAATATTGTTGAAAGTGTCGTTAAGCATCATAACCCTAACCCTCTGAAACAAACTGAAATATTGTTGAACGTGTCATTAAGCATCATAACCCTAACCCTCTGAAACAAACTGAAATATTGTTGAAAGTGTCATTAAATACCATAACCCTAACCCTCTAAAACAAACTGAAATATTGTTGAAAGTGTCATTAAACACCATGACCCTAACCCTCTAAAACAAACTGAAATATTGTTTAAAGTGTCGTTAAACACCATAACCCTAACCCTCTAAAACAAACTGAAATATTCTTGAAAGTGTCGTTAAACATTATAACGATAACCCTCTAAAAGAAACTGAAATATTGTTGAAAGTGCCATTAAGCATCATACCCATAACCCTCTGAAACAAAATGAAATATTGTTGAAAGTGTCGTTAAACATCATAACCCTAACCCTCTAAAACAAACTGAAATAGTATTGAAAGTATCGTTAAGCATCATAACCCTAACCCTCTAAAACAAACTGAAATATTGTTGAAAGTGTCGTTAAACACCATAACCCTAACCCTCTAAAAAAACTGAAATATTGTTGAAAGTGTCATTAAGCATCATAACCCTAACCCTCTAAAACAAACTGAAATATTGTTGAAAGTGTCATTAAGCATCATAACCCTAACCCTCTAAAACAAACTGAAATATTGTTGAAAGTGTCGTTAAACATCATAACCCTAACCCTCTAAAAGAAACTGAAATATTGTTGAAAATATCGTTAAGCATCATAACCCTAACCTCTAAAACAAACTGAAATATTGTTGAAAGTATCGTTAAGCATCATAACCCTATCCCTCTAAAACAAACTGAAATATTGTTGAAAGTGTCGTTAAACACCATAACCCTAACCCTCTAAAACAAACTGAAATATTGTTGAAAGTGTCGTTAAACACCATAACCCTAACCCTCTAAAAAAACTGAAATATTGTTGAAAGTGTCATTAAGCATCATAACCCTAACCCTCTAAAACAAACTGAAATATTGTTGAAAGTGTCATTAAGCATCATAACCCTAACCCTCTAAAACAAACTGAAATATTGTTGAAAGTGTCGTTAAACATCATAACCCTAACCCTCTAAAACAAATTGAAATATTGTTGAAAGTGTCGTTAAACATCATAA
This sequence comes from Bathymodiolus brooksi, assembly GCA_963680875.1. NCBI lineage: Eukaryota > Metazoa > Mollusca > Bivalvia > Mytilida > Modiolidae > Bathymodiolus > Bathymodiolus brooksi. Next base: position 49,547,354 of record OY804576.1, on the reverse strand, counting down.
CCCTAACCCTCTGAAACAAATTGAAATATTGTTGAAAGTATCGTTAAACACCATAACCCTAACCCTCTGAAACAAACTGAAATATTGTTGAAAGTATCGTTAAGCATCATAACCCTAACCCTCTAAAACAAACTGAAATATTGTTGAAAGTGTCGTTAAACACCATAACCCTAACCCTCTGAAACAAACTGAAATATTGTTGAAAATATCGTTAAGCATCATAACCCTAACCCTCTAAAACAAACTGAAATATTGTTGAAAGTGTCGTTAAACACCACAACCCTAACTATGTGAAACAAACTGAAATATTGTTAAAAGTATCGTTAAGCCTCATAACCCTAACCCTCTAAAACAAACTGAAATATTGTTTAAAGTGTCGTTAAACACCATAGCCCTAACCCTCTAAAACAAACTGAAATATTGTTGAACGTGTCATTAAACACCATAAACCTAACCCTCTGAAACAAACTGAAATATTGTTGAAAGTGTCATTAAGCATCATAACCCTAACCCTCTAAAACAAACTGAAATATTGTTGAAAGTGTCGTTAAACATCATAACCCTAACCCTCTAAAAGAAACTGAAATATTGTTGAAAATATCGTTAAGCATCATAACCCTAACCTCTAAAACAAACTGAAATATTGTTGAAAGTATCGTTAAGCATCATAACCCTAACCCTCTAAAACAAACTGAAATATTGTTGAAAGTGTCGTTAAACACCATAACCCTAACCCTCTAAAACAAACTGAAATATTGTTGAAAGTGTCGTTAAACACCATAACCCTAACCCTCTAAAAAAACTGAAATATTGTTGAAAGTGTCATTAAGCATCATAACCCTAACCCTCTAAAACAAACTGAAATATTGTTGAAAGTGTCATTAAGCATCATAACCCTAACCCTCTAAAACAAACTGAAATATTGTTGAAAGTGTCGTTAAACATCATAACCCTAACCCTCTAAAACAAATTGAAATATTGTTGAAAGTGTCGTTAAACATCATAACCCTAACCCTCTGAAACAAATTGAAATATTGTTGAAAGTATCGTTAAACACCATAACCCTAACCCTCTGAAACAAACTGAAATATTGTTGAAAGTATCGTTAAGCATCATAACCCTAACCCTCTAAAACAAACTGAAATATTGTTGAAAGTGTCGTTAAACACCATAACCCTAACCCTCTGAAACAAACTGAAATATTGTTGAAAATATCGTTAAGCATCATAACCCTAACCCTCTAAAACAAACTGAAATATTGTTGAAAGTGTCGTTAAACACCACAACCCTAACTATGTGAAACAAACTGAAATATTGTTAAAAGTATCGTTAAGCCTCATAACCCTAACCCTCTAAAACAAACTGAAATATTGTTTAAAGTGTCGTTAAACACCATAGCCCTAACCCTCTAAAACAAACTGAAATATTGTTGAACGTGTCATTAAACACCATAAACCTAACCCTCTGAAACAAACTGAAATATTGTTGAAAGTGTCGTTAAACACCATAACCCTAACCCTCTAAAACAAAATGAAATATTGTTGAACGTGTCATTAAACACCATAACCCTAACCCTCTAAAACAAACTGAAATATTGTTGAAAGTACCGTTAAGCATCCTAACCCTAACCCTCTAAAACAAACTGAAATATTGTTGAAAGTGTCGTTAAACATCATAAGCCTAACCGTCTAAAACAAACTGAAATATTGTTGAAATTGACGTTAAACACCATAACCCTAACCCTCTAAAAGAAACTGAAATATTGTTGAAAGTGTCGTTAAACATCATAACCCTAACCCTCTAAAACAAACTGAAATATTGTTGAAAGTGTCGATAAACATCATAACTCTAACCTTCTAAAACAAACTGAAATATTGTTGAAAGTGTCGTTAAACACCATAACCCTAACCCTCTAAAACAAACTGAAATATTGTTGAAAGTATCGTTAAACACCATAACCCTAACCCTCTGAAACAAACTGAAATATTGTTGAAAGTGTCGTTAAACACCATAACCCTAACCCTCTAAAAAAACTGAAATATTGTTGAAAGTGTCATTAAGCATCATAACCCTAACCCTCTAAAACAAACTGAAATATTGTTGAAAGTGTCATTAAACATCATAACCCTAACCCTCTAAAACAAACTGAAATATTGTTGAAAGTGTCGTTAAACACCATAACCCTAACCCTCTGAAACAAACTGAAATATTGTTGAAAGTGTCATTAAACACCATAACTCTAACCCTCTAAAACAAACTGAAATATTGTTGAAAGTGTCGTTAAACACCACAACCCTAACTATGTGAAACAAACTGAAATATTGTTAAAAGTATCGTTAAACCTCATAACCCTAACCCTCTAAAACAAACTGAAATATTGTTGAAAGTGTCGTTAAACACCACAACCCTAACTATGTGAAACAAACTGAAATATTGTTAAAAGTATCGTTAAGCCTCATAACCCTAACCCTCTAAAACAAACTGAAATATTGTTGAAAGTGTCGTTAAACACCATAGCCCTAACCCTCTAAAACAAACTGAAATATTGTTGAACGTGTCATTAAACACCATAAACCTAACCCTCTGAAACAAACTGAAATATTGTTGAAAGTGTCGTTAAACACCATAACCCTAACCCTCTAAAACAAAATGAAATATTGTTGAACGTGTCATTAAACACCATAACCCTAACCCTCTAAAACAAACTGAAATATTGTTGAAAGTACCGTTAAGCATCCTAACCCTAACCCTCTAAAACAAACTGAAATATTGTTGAAAGTGTCGTTAAACATCATAAGCCTAACCCTCTAAAACAAACTGAAATATTGTTGAAATTGACGTTAAACACCATAACCCTAACCCTCTAAAAGAAACTGAAATATTGTTGAAAGTGTCGTTAAACATCATAACCCTAACCCTCTAAAACAAACTGAAATATTGTTGAAAGTGTCGATAAACATCATAACTCTAACCTTCTAAAACAAACTGAAATATTGTTGAAAGTGTCGTTAAACACCATAACCCTAACCCTCTAAAACAAACTGAAATATTGTTGAAAGTATCGTTAAACACCATAACCCTAACCCTCTGAAACAAACTGAAATATTGTTGAAAGTGTCGTTAAACACCATAACCCTAACCCTCTAAAAAAACTGAAATATTGTTGAAAGTGTCATTAAGCATCATAACCCTAACCCTCTAAAACAAACTGAAATATTGTTGAAAGTGTCATTAAGCATCATAACCCTAACCCTCTAAAACAAACTGAAATATTGTTGAAAGTGTCATTAAGCATCATAACCCTAACCCTCTAAAACAAACTGAAATATTGTTGAAAGTGTCGTTAAACATCATAACCCTAACCCTCTAAAACAAACTGAAATATTGTTGAAAGTGTCGTTAAACATCATAACCCTAACCCTCTGAAACAAATTGAAATATTGTTGAAAGTATCGTTAAACACCATAACCCTAACCCTCTGAAACAAACTGAAATATTGTTGAAAGTATCGTTAAGCATCATAACCCTAACCCTCTAAAACAAACTGAAATATTGTTGAAAGTGTCGTTAAACACCATAACCCTAACCCTCTGAAACAAACTGAAATATTGTTGAAAATATCGTTAAGCATCATAACCCTAACCCTCTAAAACAAACTGAAATATTGTTGAAAGTGTCGTTAAACACCACAACCCTAACTATGTGAAACAAACTGAAATAGTGTTAAAAGTATCGTTAAGCCTCATAACCCTAACCCTCTAAAACAAACTGAAATATTGTTGAAAGTGTCGTTAAACACCATAGCCCTAACCCTCTAAAACAAACTGAAATATTGTTGAACGTGTCATTAAACACCATAAACCTAACCCTCTGAAACAAACTGAAATATTGTTGAAAGTGTCGTTAAACACCATAATCCTAACCCTCTAAAACAAAATGAAATATTGTTGAACGTGTCATTAAACACCATAACCCTAACCCTCTAAAACAAACTGAAATATTGTTGAAAGTACCGTTAAGCATCCTAACCCTAACCCTCTAAAACAAACTGAAATATTGTTGAAAGTGTCGCTAAACATCATAAGCCTAACCCTCTAAAACAAACTGAAATATTGTTGAAATTGACGTTAAACACCATAACCCTAACCCTCTAAAAGAAACTGAAATATTGTTGAAAGTGTCGTTAAACATCATAACCCTAACCCTCTAAAACAAACTGAAATATTGTTGAAAGTTTCGATAAACATCATAACTCTAACCTTCTAAAACAAACTGAAATATTGTTGAAAGTGTCGTTGAAATTCATAACCTTAACCCTCTTAAACAAACTGCCATATTGTTGAAAGTGTCATTAAACACCATAACCCTAACCCTCTAAAACAAACTGAAATATTGTTGAACGTGTCGTTAAAAACCATAACCGTAACCCTCTTAAACAAACTGAAATATTGTTGAACGTGTCATTAAGCATCATAACCCTAACCCTCTGAAACAAACTGAAATATTTTTGAAAGTGTCGTTAAACACCATAACCCCAACCCTCTGAAACAAACTGAAATATTGTTGAAAGTGTCGTTAAACATCATAACCTTAACCCTCTAAAACAAAATGAAATATTGTTGAAAGTGTCATTAAACATCATAACCCTAACCATCTAAAACAAACTGAAATATTGTTGAAAGTGTCATTAAGCACCATAACCCTAACCCTCTAAAACAAACTGAAATATTGTTGAAAGTGACATTAAATACCATAACCCTAACCCTCTGAAACAACTGAAATATTGTTGAAAGTGTCGTTAAACACCATAACCCTAACCCTCTGAAACAAACTGAAATATTGTTGAAAGTGTCATTAAACACCATAACCCTAACCCTCTGAAACAAACTGAAATATTGTTGAAAGTGTCATTAAACACCATAACCCTAACCCTCTGAAACAAACTGAATTATTGTTGAAAGTGTCGTTAAACACCATAACCCTAACCCTCTTAAACAAACTTAAATATTGTTGAAAGAGTCGTTAAACATCATAACCCTAACCCTCTAAAACAAACTGAAATATTGTTGAAAGTGTCGATAAACACCATAACCCTAACCCTCTAAAACAAACTGAAATATTGTTGAAAGTGTCGTTAAACACCATTACCCTAACCCTCTGAAACAAACTGAAATATTGTTGAACGTGTCGTTAAACACCATAACCCTAACCCTCTAAAACAAACTGAAATATTGTTCAAAGTATCGTTAAACACCATAACCCTAACCCTCTAAAACAAACTGAAATATTGTTGAAAGTGTCGTTAAACACCATAACCCTAACCCTCTGAAACAAACTGAAATATTGTTGAAAGTGTCGTTAAACACCATAGCCCTAACCCTCTGAAACAAACTTAAATATTGTTGAAAGTGTCATTAAGCACCATAACTCTAACTCTCTGAAACAAACTGAAATATTGTTGGAAGTGTCGTTAAACACCATAACCCTAACCCTCTAAGACAAACTGAAATATTGTTGAAAGTGTCCTTAAACACCATAACCCTAACCCTCTGAAACAAACTGAAATATTGTTGAAAGTGTTATTAAGCACCATAACCCTAACCCTCTTAAACAAACTGAAATATTGTTGAAAGTGTCATTAAACATCATAACCCTAACCCTCTGAAACAAACTGAAATATTGTTGAAATTGACATTAAACACCATAACCCTAACCCTCTGAAACAAACTGAAATATTGTTGAACGTGTCGTTAAACACCATAACCCTAACCCTCTAAAACAAACTGAAATATTGTTGAAAGTGTCATTAAACACCATAACCCTAACCCTCTGAAACAAACTGAAATATTGTTGAAAGTGTCGTTAAACACCATAACCCTAACCCTCTAAAACAAACTGAAATATTGTTGAAAGTGTCGTTAAACACTATAACCCTAACCCTCTTAAACAAACTGAAATATTTTTGAACGTGTCATTAAACACCATAACCCTAACCCTCTAAAACTAACTGAAATATTGTTGAACGTGTCATTAAACACCATAACCCTAACCCTCTAAAACAAACTGAAATATTGTTGAAAGAGTCGTTAAACATCATAACCCTAACCCTCTGAAACAAACTGAAATATTGTTGAGAGTATCGTTAAGCATCATAACCCTAACCCTCTAAAACAATCTGAAATATTGTTGAAAGTGTCGTTAAACACTATAACCCTAACCCTCTTAAACAAACTGAAATATTGTTGAAAGTATCGTTAAGCATCATAACCCTAACCCTCTAAAACAAACTGAAATATTGTTGAAAGGGTCGTTAAACACCATGACCCTAACCGTCTGAAACAATAATGTATAATATCATGACCTTTGGTCTTTAATAAAGCCGTTTTTAACCGTGACCTTAATGAAGGTGATGAATTGAAATGCAATGGGTAATAGCACATATGTGTGGGGTTTTGACATTAATGAACGCTAAAATGAATTAACCAATTAAATTTAATGTTATTTGAAAAAAGGATGTTTAGTACGTTTCAAGATTTCTTACCAAATCAATCACTTTACGAGTGAATTTTTTCCCGACATTTTTTATTCATTCAAAAGGGATTAAATGTGTTTTAGATCATTATGAATAAATAAAATGTATGAAAAAGACTGTATAATTGTAGTGTACCATTTCAGATTTAAATAAATGCACATTAAAAATAATTTTATAACGTTTTTAAAAAGGTTTTTGTAAACATTAAGAATCCCGTTACGACAGCCAAGGTTATCAGATATGAGACACAGTAAATTATAAAGAGTGGTGTTTACTTTCAATCTCTTTATTAGACCTGGTGACATCCCACTATGTCATGTATTCGTTGTATATATGATTAAATGCTTTACGAGAGGTATTGTTGTGTTCAGTACAATTTCTGCGTACAATGATGTGTTGTTTCTACTAACATTATTCCTTGGTAACCGAGTGTTATAGGTCGAAGACTGCCAACCGGATGGAGCTCGAAATAAGATTTGGTATGCAGCTCGGAGCAACCGGAAGAAAGCATTCCAACTAATTGGATGTTTTGGAGGCGTTTCTGACAAGTAAACAATGTTGATGCATAAAATAGTAGACACGATGTAGGTACTGTTTCTCCTATAGAGATGAGAGTGGAAACCCGATTTTTGTTTTTGGCCAAGAAATTGTATCATCCTCCTTTCTCACTTTACACATTTTATAATAAAAAATCAAACTTCAAGACCCAATGCCAACTATCGAATACCACTGACGTGAGATCGAGGCATGATATCAACCTCATGTTTAATGTTCCTTGTACCTACTTAATATTAGAGATTTCACCAGTCAGTTCGTTATGTTTGTTCGTTTCCCCTTCAGCAATAAATCTGACAGTTATGATATATCTGGAAAATTTCTAAGTAACGAACACAATTTCCATATCCTTCCGCACAAAAGCGATGATTGTGTCGTCATAATACGTACATGTGTAATGTATTCTACAGAATATGCTAAGCCTTTCGAAGAACATTGTCTTAACTCTATTCTTTTCTTGTGGTATTATCTGTTATAGTGAAGTTCAATATTATATCGTGGCGGTCAGTTTTATTGGTGTAGGAAATCGGAGTACCCGGAGGAAATGACCGACCTGTCGCAAATAACTGACCCACTTTATCACATAATGTTGTATCAAATGCACCTCGCCATGAATGGGGTTCGAACTCGCAGCTTTAGTGGTTATAGGCACTGATTGATGTAAATTCAACTCACATACGATACCGACCACGACGGTCCCAAAGATTGAACGTAGAACATGTTAACGTATTCATCCATTATGTCCATTAAACATAGAAATACACCATACTTACGTTTGCAACATACACAATATATACAAGTAACGAAAAGACCAAGTCCAATCAGGCCGCCAATACAAGCTCCAACAACAACTCTAAAAATAATAAAGATATCTTGGCAATAACTAATGTTGTATAGAACGTCATTCGATAAAACATCCGATTGCTTGATAAATATTTACAAAAATATACTGGAACTTTAGTTTTGTGTGTAGTGTTTTGTAGATGATTGTTTGTCATTTTGTCCCTTTTCTTTCGGCCATTGAATTGTTTGTCCTTTAATTTAACGGTTTCTGATTACTCCAGTGGTATCATCAAACTTTTCTTACTTTATTTGTTTATTCCGATAAGGAAGTAAACATTAGAGAATACCGAACGGGCAATCAAAATAGAACAAACCAGAGAAACTAGCAACATAAGACGAAGAAAAAAAAAGCAAAAACACAACACAATATGTGTTGGACACCACTATGCGCAAGCAAACACAAATAACGTAAATATGACGAAAGATATTATTCTAGATAAATGTAAAGACACCACGGACGATGTAGACACGACTGCATATCTACAGAATGTCACAAGAAAAGCTAAGCAAAATAAGATCTCAGATAAATCTTTTGTGTTATTTTAATAATAACCTAACAGTATTACATATAACTACATGACCTTGTGCTACTATTTGTAGAAATGTAATAATAATTGGCTATTCTGTGAAAAATATTGCCACGATCCGTCAAAATAGCTTCGAATCAAGATATGTCCCAGCAAAGTTTGAAGATACCAAATGGGTAATCAGAAGCTGTAAATCGAAGGACAGGCAATACAATGGTCAAATGAAAAAGAACAAAAAGACAAACAATGATCTACAAAACTGAGCAACACGAACTCCATTAAAAATCGGATTTAATATCATGGTGAGGCAACAAATAATTTACATAATGGTATTTTACTCTAACTCTAATTTCAGAAAATAAGCAAACATGTTATGCCCTATAGTTATCACTGCTTTCGTGGTCCATAATTTGATTATTAATACAATAAGTGAAGGACGAGAGTGTGGTATATTTTGTTTTTCATTTAATTAATTAACTTACCCTATAGACAGGCATGATGCTGATCCGGTGCATATGTAGCCAGTACGGCAACACCATTTTAAATCATTACAAAGGTAATAACCAGTAAAACAACTTTGTGCTGTAACAAGATGTAAATAGCTAGTGTAAGAACTTTGTGACGTAACAAGATGTAAAATAACCAATGTAGTAACATTGTGTTGTAACAAGATGTAAATTACCAGTTTAGCAACTTTATATCTTGTAAGAAGATGTAGAATAGCCAGTCTAACAACTTTGTGTTGCAACAAGATGTAAAATAACCAGCTTAACAACATTGTGTTTTATAAAGTTGTAAAATAACCAGTCTAGCACCTTTGTGTTGCAACAAGATGTAAAATAACCAGTCTAAAAACTTTGTGTTACAACTAGATGTAAAACTACCAGTGTAACAACTTTGTGCTGTAGCAAGATGTAAAATAACCAGTGTAACAACTTTGTATTGTAAGAAGGTATAAAATAACCAGTGTAACAACTCTGTGTTGTAACAAGATGTAAAATATCCAGTGTAACAACTATGTGTTGTAACAAGATGTATAATTACCAGTCTAACAACTTTGTGTTGTAACAAAATGTAGGATAACCATTGTAACAACTTTGTGTTGTAACTAGATGTAAAATAACCAGTCTAACAACTTTGTGTTGTAACAAGATATAAAATAACCAATGTAACAACTGTGTGCTGTAACAAGATGTAAAATGACCATTCTAACAACTCTGTGTTGTAAGAAGATGTAAAATATCCAGTGTAACAACTTTGTGTTGTACCAAGATGTATGATAACTAATGTAACAACTTTGTGTTGTAAGAAGATGTATAATAATCAGTGTAACAACTTTGTGTTGTAACAAGGTGTAAAATAACCAGAATAATAACTTTGTGCTGTGACAAGATGTAAAATAACCAGTGTAGCAACTTTGTGTTGTAACAAGATATAGAATAACCAGTCTAACAACTTTGTGTTGTAACAAGGGGTAAAATAACCAATGGAAGAACTTTTTGTTGTAACAAGATGTAAAATAACCAAAATAACAACTTTGTGTTGTGACAAGATGTAAAATAACCAGTGTAACAACTTTGTGTGTTAACAAGATATAAAATAATCAGTGTAGCAACTTTGTATTGTAACAATATGTAAAAGAACAAATTTAAGAACTTTGTGTTGTAACAAGATATAAAATAATCAATGTAACAACTTTGTACATTAACAAGATGTAAAATGACTAGTCTAACAAATCTGTGTTGTAACAATATGTAAAATATCCAGTGTATCAACTTTGTGTTGTACCAAGATGTATGATAACTAATGTAACAACTTTCTGCTGTAACAAGATGTAAAATAATCAATGTAGCACTTTGTGTTGGAACAAGATGTAAAATAACCAGAATAATAACTTTGTGTAGTAACAAGATGTAAAGTATCCAATGTAACAACTTTGTGTTGTAGCAAGATGTAAAGTAACGAATATAGCAACTTTGTGTTGTAGTAAGATGTAGAAAATTTGTAGTGTAACAAGATGTAAAATAACCAGTGTAACAACTTTTTGTTGCAGCAATGTGTAAAATAACCAGTGTAGCAACTTTGTGTTGTAACAAGGTGTAAAATAACCCGTCTAACAGCTTTGTTTTGTAACAAGATGTAAATTAACCAGAATAACAGCTTTGTGTTGTGACAAGATGTAAAATAACCAGTGTAGCAACTTTGTGTTGTAACAAGATGTAAAATAACCATTGTAGCAGCTTTGTGCTGTAACAAGATGTAACATAACCAGTGTAACAACTTTGTGTTGTACCAAGATATAAAGTAACCAATCTAACAACTTTGTGTTGTAACACGATATACAATAACCAATGTTACAACTTTGTGCTATAGCAAGATGTATGATAACCAATGTAACATCTTTGTGTTGTAAAAATGTGTGACATAATCAGTGTAACAACTTTGTGTTGTAACAAGATGTAAAATAATCATTGTAGAAACTGTGTGTTGTGAAAAGACGTAAAATAACCAGTGTAACAACTTTGTGTTGTACCAAGATGTAAAATAATCAGTGTAGCAAATTTGTGTTGTACCAAGATGTACAATAACCAGTGTAACAACTTTGTGTTGTAGCAAGATGTAAAAGAACCAGTCTAACAACTTTGTGATGTAACAAGGTGTAAAATAACCAGAACAATAACTTTGTGTTGTGACAAGATGTCACATAACTAGTGTAACAACTTCGTTTTGTAACAAGATGCAAAATAATCAGTGTAGCAACTTTGTGTTGTAACAAGATGTAAAATAACCACTGTAGCAATTTGTGTTGTAACAAGATGTAAAATAATCAATGTGGAAAATTTGTGTTGTAACAAGATGTAACAAGATATAAAATAATCAATGTAACAACTTTGTGTTGTTACAAGATGTCAAATAACCAGTCTAAGAACTTTCTGGTGTAACAAGATGTAAAATAATAAATGTAACAACTTTGAATGTAACAAGATTGAAAATAACCAGTGTAACAACTTTGTGTTGCAACAAGTTGTAGAATAACCAATGTAACAACTTTGTGTTGTAACAAGATGTAAAATAACCAGTCTAACATCTTTGTGTTGCAACAAGATGTAAAATAATGAATGTAGCAACTGTGTGTTGTAACAAGATGTAAAATAACCAGTGTAGCAGCTTTGTGTTGTAACAAGATGTAAAGTAACCAATATAGCAACCGTGTGCTGTAACAATATGAAGTAAATTTGTAGTGTAACAAGATGCAAAATAACCAGTGTAACAACTTTGTGTTGTAACAAGGTGTAAAATAACCAGAATAATGCTGTGATAGGATGTACAATAACCAGTCTAACTACTTTGTGTTGTAACAAGATGTAAAGTTACCAGTGTAACAACTTTGTGTTGTAGCAAAATATAAAGTAACCAATCGAACAACTTTGTGTTGTAACAAGATGTAAAGTAACTAGTGTAACAACTTTGTGTTGTAACAAGATGATAAATAATCAATGTAGCAACTTTGTGTTGTAACAAGGTGTAAAATAACAAATGTAACAGCTTTGTGTTGTAACAAGATGTAAAATAACAAGAATAACAACTTTGTGTTGTGACAAGATGTAAAAATAATCAGTGTAACACCTTTGTGTTATAACAAGATGTAAAATAACCAGTGTAACAGCTTTGTGTTGTAACAAGGTTGTAGAATAACCAATGTAACAACTTTGTGTTGTAACAAGATGTAAAATAATCAGTGTAACAACTTTGTGTTGTCACAAGATATAAAATAATCAGTGTAACAACTTTATGGTGTCACAAGATGTAAAATAATAAGTGTAACAGCTTTGTGTTGTAACAAGATGTAAAATAACCAGAATAACAATTTTGTGTTGTGACAAGATGTAAAATAACCAGTGTAACAACTTTGTGTTGTAACAAGGTGTAAAATAACCAGTCTAACAACTTTGTGATGTAACAAGATATAAAATATCCATTCAAACAACTTTGTGTCGTAACAAGATATAAAGTAACCAATGTAATAACTTTGTATTGTAACAAGATGTAAAATCAGTTTATGTATAGTTAATTACGGATGGAAAAAATGACTACAATTCGCCTGCTCTTTTTCGAAAGTTACAAAAGATAACTTAAAGGTGCAGCGAGCGTGGCACTCTCCAAATACGTTACTCACTATCGTCCAATGTCAGGCCTTTTGTATTATAACGTGAGAGCACCCCCATCCTCCCTACCTAGTGAGAGTATCATCGATCACCCACATGGGGATTGGCCGGACAGTTCCAGGAACTATCACCAATACTTATGTTTACAGATTGAAACCCAATCCTCATTTTAATGTTTGAACAATTGATTTGTCATTAAATAGAAAATACGTGAGCCGTGAATTATGTTTAGGGAAATGATACATAATATCTAATAAATGAGTTTTTTTTTTGTTATTTAAAGCAAGAAATATGATTACGTAAAAAAAGAAAGTTGATGATAACTATATTGAGGATCCCATTGACAACTGTAGACACAGAACCTTTCCCTCAGAATGGTTTGGTTTGCGGTGTTTAAGGCCACTTTCAACAATAGTTCAGTTATATCGTGGCGATCAGTTTTATTGGTGGAGGAAACCGGAGTACCAGGGGAAAACCACAGTGTCGCAAGTCACTAACAAACTTTATCACATAATGTTGTATCGAGTATACCTCGCCATGAACGGGATTCGAACTCACACTCACAACTTTGGTGGTGTGAGGCACTGGTTGCACAGGTAGTTGTAAATCTAACTACCATACGATTACGACCACGACGACCACTTCTTGCCTCAGGAAGATGATATTATATATATCAAGTACCCAATAAAATGTAGGATACCGAACCCCTTCACCAGGAGGATCGTGTTATATTAAGGAAAGGACCACACGAACAATTCTGGATAAATAACCATTGTCTCGGAAAATGACCTCATGGACTATCGTGGACACAGGACCCTTGCCTCGGGAAGATAATGCTATGAAACAATGACCCCTTGGACAATTGTGGACAACGGACCCTTGCCTCGGGCAGATAATGCTATAAAACAATAACCCGATGGACAATTGTGGACACAAGACCCTTGCTTCGGGCAGATAATGCTATAAAACAATGACCCGATGGATAATTTTGGACACAAGACCCTTGTCTCGGGCAGATGATGCTATAAAACAATGACTGGATGGACAATTGTGGACAGAAGACCCTTGCCTCGGGAAGATAGAGCTATAATATAAGTACCACATTGTATATTGTTGATACAGAACCCTTGAAACCCAAATACATTTGTTAAAGATTTGAGGAGTTATGGTTATGATGTTTAACGCCACTTTCAACAATATTTCAGTTTTATATCGTGGCGGTACTAAAGATTTGAGGGTACGTCTTAAGGGTGCTTAAAGAAGTACCTAGTACTTAAACGACTGGGAACATATATACTACCACTAATACATCATAATGAAACTCCTTGATTCTCCAAAAATATAAATACGAATTTGTGTATTCATTGTGGAATATGTAAATGGTGTTTATGAATAAACCATTGGGATTTTTTTTTCCAAATTGAGAGGCGGGCTGGTATCCAATAAACAGATAAATCAACTCAGCCCAACTTTCGTTTCTATCCCAAGCCAGGATCTATATTTCCATTGTTACAAATGTTAATACATATTCAAGCTAAAACATGATCAAATTCAATCGACCTAGCATTATTTATTTGATATTTTAGCTATATTTTGTAGCAGTTTATGTCTATTATTGTGATAATTAAAGCAAGACGAAATCTGCAGACATTTGCGTTTATAATAAAAACAATTTCATCATGCAAAGCGATTGGTTTAAATCTTAGACTTTAAAAAAAGAAAAAAAATCACCTGTATTTCTTGTTTTTCAAATAACAAGTATGTTATAATTTAAAAAAGTAAATTTGATTTGTCTGTACATGTTTCTGTTTTAAGTCACGAACAGAAATATAAAATGCATTTAGCTTACGTCGTCAGATAATTAACATGTTAGGTCATGCGAAGACGCAAAACAACATTTCTCTAAAATTCACAGGGGTTTCCCATTATAGGGTTCGTTTCAGCAGAATAAATTAAATACCTCGTTGTAAAGTATTTGTCTGCTTGCATAAATATCGATATGGCGACCAAGCATTAAATATAGAGTAATATCTAATGTTGGGATCCAAACTTCCACCATCAACAAAAATAATAATCATCATTAGCTTTGATCTTTTTATTCTCATGTTTTGCTTTTGTATCTATCTAGATAACTTTCTTAGTATCTTGTGTAATTTAAGCAAATAAAATATGCTCAAGGTAAAAAAAAAACATTTAATTTGCAAAGAATGGACATAGATATGCTATGTCTATCAAATATCCTGACATATAAAACGAATATTGGTTACTGGTATGCAAAAAGGAGTTCCTGTGTATAGAAATAGGGCCATTATTTCTCCGACGAGGGATACCCACTTTTTGAGATAATAGGTATGATCGAGAAGATGAACATATTTTCAAGCAACATAAACGTGGTATGTTAAGATCGATAAGCCACCTAATAGCTGGAATGCTATTAAAGTTGGTGTTAAACATCAATCAATCAATCGATTAAGATCGATAAAATAAATAACACTTCTAAGACTATCATTTCAAGATATTTCGTACATGAATGACTCTGCTGTTGGTCTTTGTTTTTCACTACTTTACTGTTGGTTAGCTAATGGAACGGCAAGCTTTGTTGGAAAACTTATGCCTGTTACCGAAACCATACAACCAAAATATGAAATAAGTGTAATCATATAAGGCCAGCATTCAAAAATACTAAATATTCCTCCTATAATTTAGAAGCACCGTTTGGAAGATATTGGGTTTGGTATGTCATCGTTGTTTTGTATTAATATTAGTTTTGCGTTTAATTTTACTGTTCTCTGGACCAAACAAACATTTAATCAATTTTATTTCTTCTCAATGTAACCAGACACCTATTCTGTACATAAATTGCGTATTAAAAATTAATCATTAGTCTCGTAAGAATATAGCTTAAAAAATATGTTATTCTACCACGATGCGAGCTAATATTTAAACAGATGGGAATTAAGTCATTTGAAGAGTATGTTTACGAAACCTTCATTTATTGAGCTGAAAACCAAAAAAGAATAATAATAATAATAATTCATTCCCAGTGCACATTTCAGTGTATTATACAAAAACTGTAAAGCCAAGCGAAAGCTTTGCCATGTTTGTAAAAAACAAATGAATCAGTTGAACTCTATTCTTTCATTAATTGCTTTAAGATGAAGAGATTTTTGTTAAGAATTAAGTCATTTTATTATTACTTCATGCGATCAAAATTATGTTTGAGATGACGGAAATAGTATGTTGGCGCATTGATGAAGTATGCAGTTTTATTAGATTTATAAATAAAAATATCTGTCCTCTTGTCTGAAAAATGTAACTATCTCTCTCTACTCTCTTGTTGTAAATATTGTATATAGCTGTTTTGTTATTATGTAATGTACTTTAATTAATTGTATGCATACCATTGTATTAACTAACAAAGGTTATCAGAAACAAAATATCATGAGTAACACATACCTCTCAGCAGGAAAATAAATAAACAAATAAATAAATAAATAAATAAAAAAATAAATAAATAAATAAACAAATAAATAAATAAATAAATATATATATAAAAGAAGAAAAACAAAATAAATCCAAGCTTACCGTCTAAACCTACAAATAATTGGACACTTAAGATTAGGAAACAAACCAACTCCATTCTGAAATATTTCTGTACATACGATTCTACTGGTCTATTTCATGAATAACAATTTTTACCTTCAAAACACGTTTATATAGGATTGAAAACTAAGATCATTTATCAGAATATTTAAATGCAAGGATGCGAATCGTATTGCAAACAACAAGTATTTTAATATGATCTTGCCAAACAAAGAAGGGTAATAAACATGTCTTCTTTATTTTTTTTCATTTCGTGATCTATTTGTTTGTACATGTAATATATAAATCTTCCCTAGGTCTATACAATTACAGACGTTTTTAGAAGTGAATATGAGTTTTTACTGACCTGTAAAATAATATTGGTTTTGCAGGTCAATAAAAACTCTTATTAAATAATATGATTAAAACAGCCCTAATACGTTTAAATCAGTCTGTATCATACAGTAGGTCTGCCCAGCTTAATATCTATACAGCTTTTCGGCCCCGGGCCAATACAGATTTGGTCCGTATTGGCCCGGGGCCGTAAAAGCTGTATGGGTTCCGGTTTGCAATCTTACTTCCGTTCCGACATTACGTTCGCATACTACAATTCTTCATGACGTAATTATTACAAACATGTCGTCTGACAAGGCTGTCGTTGGTTTTAAGTTTAAGTTTTAAGTTGGTTAAAGTTAAAGAACATTGTTAATATTATACCTTGTTGAATAAATGTTAATAACATTCTGCTAAAAGCATATTGGAAGTTTTTAACTGTTTCATCTAGACATGCACAATGACACTGGCGTCTGAAATTCAAATACCATGTGAAAATGATAAGGTCAGTATAGAACCAGCTTAGCAGGTCTTGTATTTGTCGTATAGACAACATAAGTCGAATTATTTAATAAAGGTGTTATTAACTGGTTGTTTCTGTATTGGCCCCGAATATATTCTCAGTCAGCTATATTGACCCGCTGCCAGGGCCAATTGGCCAATGCAGCTGACCTCGAATCTATACCAGGGCCAATACAGAAACAACCAGTTAATAACACTATAATATTCACTGATACAAAAGCCTGTAATTGGTTTATTACATATACTATAAGGCTTATAACGTCACCCGGTGAATATCACTTTCAGCAGATGAATACCATTATTTATTGACTTCTAGACTTTATTTAGCTAAAGTACGGATATTTACAGTCATTATGTAATAATACCAATTATTGATCAATTTTAAAGCAGACATCACAGTTTTCTGAAAGTCATACATGCAGCGTTAAATTGTGAATATTTTTCACCTGTTCTTTTCCATTCTGTTTGAGACATGTCCATTTCCCCCTTCCTAATACTATTTCAAACATACGAATTAGTTCTTTCTCTTTCGAACGAAGGGATATAGGGTAATGTGCATTGAACAAAATCACACATATTTTCCTGGAACAAGCAAAAGCCTTTGATTGCTGTTCTTCATATTGAAGTCGTAACAAGGCCTTACGTCATGGGTAAAATAGCATACTTCATTGTACGTATACCTTCGATGTGAAGCGTCATACCTCACATGGTACAATTTTAATCAATTTCGGTTCAGAAAAGAGGTCCTATATTTTCTAATTCCCAGGAGCTTAATGGGGGACTAAACCCCACCGGTCCGCCCACCGGGAGCTGCCCTGTACCCGCTGGGGTCCTAGATAGTCCCCAGACCCCTCGCCAAGAAGTGCACACTCCTAACGTAAAATCCTGGATCCGCGCATGAGAGCTACCCATCACGTTGGCGGATTTGAGATGCCCTATCGAAGGGGGTGCTCAGGTGATAAGAACTTATATGAAAGCATGACCGTGTATCAAACGGCGTAGCTAACCTACATTGATCAGTGGTGTAAAGGTTAACGTGCTCGCCTTGAGTGCGGTAGATGGTAGGTTCGAGTCCCAATCGGGTCAAATCAAACACCATTAAATTGGGATTTGTTGCTTCTCCGGTAAGCACGTACGTCTTACATATGCTTTCTGCATGCACACAACTGCATATTTTTGTCATTGGATAGATGCAATCAATGACAAAGGCTTCTCTGTTCAGTCTAATACGCTATGGTCCGTCATTATTGACGTCACGATTTACATATGGCTTGGCATTATGGTGGCAGAAAGCAAATTTTCTATGTCAATTAGAAGCGAGATGTATACGTATAGTGTACTTAGATATTAAATTAAAAATGACTGTCTTTAAACAAACACGTTTTTGCTTAATACTAGAATGCTCTGTTGTAAAAATTGTATAGAAAAGTTTACTCCTTCCGGAGTATTTAACATCAACATCAGTCTTCTGTGTTGAGTGTGGGGCCCAATATACTGTTACAGTGACAGCCGGAACCTTTGAACCGTAATGAGAGCGGGAGGTTTGGCGCCTTAAAATCTGATTCAACCCACCATTTCTTTAGAAATGCCTGTACCAAGTCAGGGTCATTACGGTTTTCACAGTTTTCCGGTTGTTGACTGATTTTGTCTGTTTATAAATACTGTTACAGTGACAGCCGGAACCTTTGAACCGTAATGCGAGCGGGAGGTTTGGCGCCTTAAAATCTGATGCAACCCACCATTTCTTTAGAAATGCCTGTACCAAGTCAGGGTCATTACGGTTTTCACAGTTTTCCGGTTGTTGACTGATTTTGTCTGTTTATAAATACTGTTACAGTGACAGCCGGAACCTTTGAACCGTAATGAGAGCGGGAGGTTTGGCGCCTTAAAATCTGATTCAACCCACCATTTTTTTAGAAATGCCTGTACCAAGTCAGGGTCATTACGGTTTTCACAGTTTTCCGGTTGTTGACTGATTTTGTCTGTTTATAAATACTGTTACAGTGACAGCCGGAACCTTTGAACCATAATGAGAGCGGGAGGTTTGGCGCCTTAAAATCTGATTCAACCCACCATTTCTTTAGAAATGCCTGTACCAAGTCAGGGTCATTACGGTTTTCACAGTTTTCCGGTTGTTGACTGATTTTGTCTGTTTATAAATACTGTTACAGTGACAGCCGGAACCTTTAAACCGTAATGAGAGCGGGAGGTTTGGCGCCTTAAAATCTGATTCAACCCACCATTTCTTTAGAAATGCCTGTACCAAGTCAGGGTCATTACGTTTTCACAGTTTTCCGGTTGTTGACTGATTTTGTCTGTTTATAAATACTGTTACAGTGACAGCCGGAACCTTTGAACCGTAATGAGAGCGGGAGGTTTGGCGCCTTAAAATCTGATTCAACCCACCATTTCTTTAGAAATGCCTGTACCAAGTCAGGGTCATTACGTTTTCACAGTTTTCCGGTTGTTGACTGATTTTGTCTGTTTATAAATACTGCTACAGTGACAGCCGGAACCTTTGAACCGTAATGAGAGCGGGAGGTTTGGCGCCTTAAAATCTGATTCAACCCACCATTTCTTTAGAAATGCCTGTACCAAGTCAGGGTCATTACGGTTTTCACAGTTTTCCGGTTGTTGACTGATTTTGTCTGTTTATATAATTATGAGTTTTGACTTTCCCTTTGTAAGAATGTTCGGAGTTCGGTAATTTTGTTATTACCTTTATTTACTATAACCATGCCCAATGTCACTGCTGGTGGAATTTTTTTTCCCCGAGGTCATTGCAACTTGGTAGCTTTACTTAAGCAATTATGAATAACGAAATTAACGACAACATACCGGCTAGGACGTCACCCGGGTTAACAAGGTCCTCATTTGCTACTACACGGAACAGGGTAGCAAATGATATATGCGTTCCACGGAATATCCTACGGGATACCCCCGATTTGTCTTACGTTCAGCCAGAGGGTAATTATTATTTCAAAACTTCAGATTCGTATCAAATTTTAAAATCTTGTTCTATTAATATTTCGGACTGTCTTAAATCTCCAGGTACTTGCGACTCTTCTCCATGCATTACTACTTGCAAAATAAAAACTGACAAAAATAATACTTGTAAAACATGCGTCATGCTAATAACTTCTCCTGAATTTACAAGTAATTTAACTGGAAAAACGTACTACACCAAATCGTTTGAACCTCTGGACTGTTCTACTAAAAATGTTATTTAAGGTATAGAATGTACACTCTGTGGACTTTTGTATGTTGGTGAAACTCGTCAAACATTGCGAAGTAGGATGAGCCAACATCGATATGATGCAAAAGATCCCAAATACAGGATTTTGTATAATCATTTCAATCAACCGGGTCATGACCGCTGTTTGACGATGAAAGTTCGAATCATCGAGAAGATTTACCATCATACAAACAGTCCTATTCTTAGTACACCTTACCGCACCGATAGAGAGTTGTTCTGGATAAAAGAATTAGGCACTGCAATGCCTTACGGTTGCAATGATAACATCAAAGGAGTGGGAAATTTGTCAAGTCCTGGATGCAACGAAATCAACGTGATGAGCCTTTTTAATACTATTCCAAGAACTAAACGTAGCCATGGTCATAAAAGAATTCAACATCCTAATGTTAAAAAGTCCTCTAAACCAAGAACGTTACAAGATACTTTTAATGATTTACTTTCTAATATACAGAAACCTCTTGGAATTCATCATATTCGTACAATCTTATTTTCACTACCTGTAAACTACCTCAAAGATCTTAAGGATTTTGGACTTGACAAAGGAGGCGTAGATCCTTTTTCTCCTAAGTACAGATTGTCTAGTATTATATGTGACGTGGCGTCCTTTCGTCTTTTTAAACCAGTTCGATCTGAACCTCTTCATGATAACAACAGAAAATTCCTCCATATTCCGTTTGCTAACAAAGGAATCGATGCTATTAACATCAGCAACATTCTTAATAGAAAAGAGGTCGTAAAAGAAATTCCACCATATTTCAAAAATCAATCTGTTCCCATTGTCTCCTATAGCTACACTAACAGCATTGGCCGTAAAATTTTCAACTACAAAGAAGCATTGCAAGATATTAACATAGAAGAGTACCTTAAGAACCCTCTGACTGGTGACTGCTCCCACTCTCCTTTTCAATACAACCCATCTGGACATGTAATCACTGGTGATCTGAATATCATTCAACATGAGAGTCTCCGAAAGGTGATTTCTCATGGTCCTAAATTCAGAGAACCTCAACACATCAATTGGAAACATAATTTCAAGATAATTATGGATGCTGTTGAAGATTATGCCAGAAGGTGGATAAAGAGAGAAGTAGACCAAGATCCTGAGTTAGAGTCCTTGTCAGACTGGGTTAGAACAATTAGGTCTCTAGTACAAGGTCGGATTCACAAACTCAAAAATTGTGTTAATAGTCCACCTAAGTCTGTATTTAAAGACCAAGAAGCTGTTAAGTGTCTTTCCTCTCTTCATGACAAATATGTTATCGTTCCTGCTGACAAGGCTTCCAACAATATCGTGTTTGTATGTAAATCATATTACTTCGAATGCCTAATCAAGGAATTAGGCATAAATAGCAACACCTCTAGTAATATCACATACAAACCAACTTCGTTCGACAAAGATGAAATCCTAGCTAACCACAGATCATTCATGACCTCTTTAAACATTCCCTCTGGTAAAGAGTCTGAGGATTTACCCTACTTATATTGGATACCTAAGCTCCATAAGACACCATACAAAGAAAGGTACATAGCGGGATCATCAACTTGTTCGACGAAAGAATTGTCTATTCACCTGACAAAGATTCTGTCTGCAGTAAAAGAGGGACAACAGAAATATTGTGAAACTGTTTACTCGCGTAGTGGCATAAATCACATGTGGATTTTGAAAAACTCTAAAGATCTTTTGGATAACCTGAAATCAAGATCTTTCTCTCAGGTATCCTCCATCAAAACATTTGATTTTTCAACTCTATATACCACCCTACCGCATGACAAATTAAAAACCCGCTTAAAAGAAATAATTCATAAAGCTTTTAGTCATAGAAACTATGGCTCAAAATTTGTTGTGTTAGGCTACAATTCCACATATTTTTCAAACAAAATTCATAAAGGTAAAACATGCTACTCCGAGGAACAAGTGATCAGTATGCTGGAGTTCCTCATCGATAACATATTTGTCTCCTTTGGAGGGACACTGTTTCAGCAGGTCGTCGGCATACCAATGGGTACGAATTGTGCCCCTCTTCTAGCCGATTTATTTTTATACTCATATGAGTCGGAGTTTCTTCAAAAGCTTGTAAAAGATAAGAAGATTCATGAGGCTAGAGCCTTTAATTTCACATACAGGTATATTGATGACGTTTTATCTATCAATAATTCTAGATTTGCAGAATTTCTTCCATTGATATATCCTCCAGAGCTGGAAGTTAAAGAGACCACCGATACAGCTTCGTCCGCATCATTTTTGGACTTATACCTCGAATTTGACGACAGTGGTCAACTCAGTACTAAAATTTATGATAAGCGGGACGACTTCAATTTTAAAATCATAAATTTTCCAAACATGTGCAGCAATATACCAGCTTCTCCTGCATATGGTGTTTACATCTCGCAATTGATTCGCTATGCAAGGGCCAGTAGCAATTATTCTGATTTCCTGAAACGTCATCTTCATCTGAGAAACAGGCTACTGGACCAGGGCTATAAAAAGATTCGCCTTATTCGATCTCTTAAAAAGTTTATATTCCGATACCAATATCTTGTCGAAATATATTCCGTCTCTGCAGAAAAAATTATAAGCGATGCATTTTCATATAGTGAAAATGTATAAAGATAAAGAAGTCGCAAATGTCAATAATTTTTTTGTCAATGTGTGACGTAAAAGTATTTTTGACATTTACGTCACCGAATATGGTACTGCTTTGACAACTATTTTACCTATTTTGTTCCTGTATTTAAATACTGTTACAGTGACAGCCGGAACCTTTGAACCGTAATGAGAGCGGGAGGTTTGGCGCCTTAAAATCTGATTCAACCCACCATTTCTTTAGAAATGCCTGTACCAAGTCAGGGTCATTACGGTTTTCACAGTTTTCCGGTTGTTGACTGATTTTGTCTGTTTATATAATTATGAGTTTTGACTTTCCCTTTGTAAGATTGTTCGGAGTTCGGTAATTTTGTTATTACCTTTATTTACATAGCAGTATAATTTATATAACATTTTATTGACCGTCGTGGTCGTGACCGTATGGTAGTTGGCCATACTGTTGTTGGCTAACGGTGTTTACAGTTGTGCCACCAGTTGGCTGTGCGAACACTGTACCAACAGATCCTATAGGAGCTGAAAACAAAAAAATCATGGCTAGCTTTTAATCAATTTTATTTTATTGAGAAATAATAGATTGTTCTTTGGTTATTTTCAGTTGAGGTTAAACCGTAAAACGTTCTTATCCAATTGTTAATTAATGTTACGACATGTACATTTTGTCTTCCGCATCGGTGGTGTAATAGCTAGCGAGGTCGCCTCGAGTGCGGAAGATATTGGTGGGTTAGAGTCCCCATCGGTCCCAACCAAAGACTATAAAACTGGTATGTGTTGCTTCTCTGCTAATCACGCAGCATTAAAGAGAAAAGGCAAAGACAATTTACCTGTTCCATACAATAAATTCACCAATTTAGAGTATAAAACGTTGAACAACGATGTTTCTTTTGCAGTTCAATATATTATTATATTTGGTTTTATAAAATGTGTCTCTGGGTTTTTTTTAAATTAATAACACTGTATTATGGTAAAATGCTTAATCGTAATTTTGTTTCAAACATGCTTAATTCAATTCTCTTATTGACTGCATTTTCTGAATTTTGTTAGTTTGCATGGCCACCATCGTATAGGGAGAAGTATTTCAGCTATATATATATATATATATATATCAAGGGAAACCAGCATACAATCAATAAATCATCTATACAAAAAGGTGGCACTGTGTTGTGCTTCTTGTGAATGTTTAGATAGTCACAGTGAAAAAGAAGGGAGGGGGATAGATTGTTTTTTTAACCTCCAACCGACCACCAGCGATCACTACTATTCAACTATTGCTGCATGAACTGATGTAAGTCGTCTTTAAAGTGCATGGTCTCCACATACATTCAATTTAACCAGTTATTTTCTTCAAGTAAACTTATTGTATTATAAAGATTATTATTACGTAAGTCCAACCTCCTGGTTAGTGTTGGTGTAAACTTTCCACAGCTTAATATGTTGTATCAAACTGTTAACTTCTCCGTAACTATATGTATTTTATTTATGAGAATGAAATTCATTCATTCATTTAAATATATTTTTATACGAGACATTCATGAACTTCCCGGATTGGGGAGAGTTATGTATTTCCTCCCAAAACCAACGGAGGGACCTTGTCGGTGAGGTTGTAGCCTGCACTGGAGAACATATATCCTATCTATATATCCCTGAGATGTGCTACACTATACAATATGTGTCTTATTTGGACAGCATTGTTAACTTTCGACATTTCATTTACATGTTGGTGAAGATTATTTTTTATTGTTTTCTCATTTTGTTCTGTTGTTTCAGTGTATTGTATAGGATTGTGCTTTTCTGTCATACAAAATCCCGGATTTTGGTTTCCGTATTTCTATGTGCATGTCTGTGTATATTCGCTATGTGTGTTGCTCACATCGGATCACAAGAAAAAAAATGTTTACCTTTTAAATGTATTCATCGTGTACCTGTATTTGATATTTTTCAGAATTCCCTAAATCTGTATTTTATTTAATTATTATACTCACTCCTGCAACACAAATATACCATGACAACCAGCCCTGCTAAGCCAATAAGTGCACCAATACAGATACCAACGATTGAGCTGTGAATATAATATTGGAATATTGTGCAGCAACTGAAATACGTGTGTCTCTTGTCTGTTAACAGTCGTGTTACCCTTTTAACATATGGTACTTGTTCATTAAATCTAAGAAGTTCATAGAATAAAACGAGCAGGTGAA
Organism: Bathymodiolus brooksi; assembly: GCA_963680875.1. Classification (NCBI taxonomy): domain Eukaryota; kingdom Metazoa; phylum Mollusca; class Bivalvia; order Mytilida; family Modiolidae; genus Bathymodiolus; species Bathymodiolus brooksi. The sequence goes on along the minus strand of OY804576.1, from coordinate 49,522,238 downwards.
CTGTTATATATGGCGAGACAAATATATTGTTTAACTGCTATGAGCAAGCTGATTTGGGACTTTATTGTACTGCTAACACAGGGTGATTATTTCCTTTATTTACCACCATTAGAAGGTAGTATGCATATCATATCACCGCCACGATATAACTGAAGTATTGTTGAAAGTGGCGTTAAACACCATAAACTTAACTTAACCCATATCACAATGATTTAATGTTATATATCTTAAAGCTGAGTCTTAGCGTATTATATGTTAGTGATCAAGACGGTTAAAAATGTTGATTGGTTATTTGTTTGATGGTGTTTAACGCTACATTCAACAATATTTCAGTTATATCCAAAAATGTTGAATATCTCACACAAGTCAAAGATATTGCTCAATGGAAGACCTATTTCTTCTATAAATAATGTTAAAGGCAAATATTACTTAAATAATTGCGGAACACTTAATGCCATTCCCAAAATCGTTTAACTCAATCAGCAATCATTGAACGTAACAACATACGAGACAATTGATATGTGTAGACGCATTGTGTTTCGCCGGACGTCAGTTTAATTTCAAGTATCCTGACGGATGTATAAACACGTTCTTAGAAATGGTCGGCTCCTCTCGTTCGATCTATGCTACCTCTTGGGTTATGTTGATAATAGTAACACATAACTTGAGGCCTAATAGCTGTCAATGGATAATTCTTTACTCGTGATTCATTTTGTAAGCACTTCCCGATCCTTTCCTAATACATGACTTATCACCGATTTTGTAACTGGAGTAGCACGACGGGTGCAACTAGTGGAGCAGGAACTACTTAACCCCACGGAGCACCTGAGATCACCCCTGGTATTTAATGGAATTGTTGTTGCCCGATCTTTATTTTGCTGTGTAGTGTTTTGTAGATCGTTGTTTTTCCTTTTGTCCTTTTTCTTTTGGTCTTTGTGTTGTCTGTCCTTCGATTTACGGATTCTGGTATCTTCAAACTCTTCTTAAAAAGAAATAGAATAATTCATATTGTGCAAATATTCAGGTAAAGGTTGACTCGTTTTAAAACATTTACACTAAACGTTTTTAATTGTCTAAACAAATATTTCATAAGATTATGGAATTCATTGGGAATATAAAATGAGAAATTTTCTGTAGAGATTTCGTGGGCGCATTCATGTTTACATTACAATTATACCTCCTACACAAACGATTTCCGAAAGTAATTCAAATAGAAGCTTTCGTAATACGGACGCCGGTTAATGGAGGAACGGAATCAGAAGTTATGACGAATGAATGAACAGTAAGTATTTATAATTTCAACGTTTAATTGGACAAGCGATCACATAGAAGATAGCATTACAAAAATCTCCATGCTTGATAGAAAAAGATTTATCACATGTGAGATGGTTACTACGGGTGAAATCAGTTTGTCTAGAGTGAATATATCAGATACTAGTTGTATCAACTTAATTATGAATGAAAGGGGTTTATAGCGTGAATGCAACAGAATATTATGATTTAACAAACTTACCCTATAGCCAGACATGTACTGTTCCCTGCACAGATAAATCCATCGGAACAACATTTCTCCACGTCATCGCATTTGTGGTACCCATCCAGGAAACACGTTCAATCAATTCCTGTAAAATGTTCGAGCATAGTAAATTCAAGCATAACAATGGGAGTGACCATTTGTTTTACGTCATCGATTCTGACCTGTTCATAGTATATTGTGTAGCATGTTTTAGACTTTTAAAGTCTCGTGGACAATTTGTGCAACAAGTGCTCCCCGTACGACGGTGCGAGCAGATTTAAAAAATATAAAACGTAATCATACTACCTACATGTACGAAAAGCACATACTAGTATCGTTTTGGACGTTCCATTACAATTTTTGGACTGCAAAGTATGCTTAAAATATTGGCAAAGCATATGCTATATGCCACTGTGTTGTCTATCCTTCTTCGATTTATGGATTCTGATTACCCCTTTGGTATCTTCTATTCTCTCTATGCATCCAATAATTTATCAGAATATTAGTAATGGCTGTTGTTCCCCAAGCATCTGTAGCTTTAGGGGGCTTTGCCCAATGATCCCCCTGCAATAATTCTACCCTGTACTCACTATGGATCAAAGCAACCCCAGATCTCACACTACCCCTAACACCAAATACTGGATCTGCTTCTGTTAAATGTCCGACTTCATATGTTTTACATGTAACTAAATAAGGAATAATGCCTATTATATTAACAATTGGGTGAAACCTGTATTCTAATCTGATTTGTTTGTATCGTCGGATATTTGCGACTGTAAAACCGACGATTTACACCCGCAAAGATTAAACTACAATACAGTTATCTCCTAATTATAAATCAGTTATTCCTATCAATCGAATTATTCTTAAAAATGCTTAAAAATAAATCTTAGCTCAACTAAAGTTGTTTAAGGGAGAGGCACATTTTTAAATTGACTTTAAAAAAAAAGGTATCAACATGAAAGGTCATTTGGCTTAATTGTTTGGCGTTAGCGATAATTGTATTATCTATCTTCTGTCAACAAAGATTTAGATTATATTTTAAGTTGACTTTCTGCTAGATACGAATTTCTTGGGTCACATTTCAGGATACAACATTTACATTATAGCACTTTATATAACATTATCATATTCTAATATATAATTCATATAATTAGCTATTTAATAAACACGTAAATATCTAGCATAGTGCCCACGACACGTTTCTACATTAGCCAAATAATTTGAAAGCCAAATAATTTAAAACAATACCATCATAAAATTCCTGATATATCATGCTTCGCGCATTCGTTTTGGCGAAAAATTGTGGCCATCGTTTTTGAGTGGTGTCATATTATACAAGACCATGTGACACACATGATACATACATTAAATTATTCATGTTGTTCCATTTCATATTCATTTCCCGACAAAATTCTCCAGATAACAATCGGTTCATTTGTGTAAATTGTCGTCTTCCGGTGACGTCACTTTCCAGGAATATTAACTGATACTGACACATTGATACTGATTTATTTTACGTTTTGATTTTAGCATTTTACATGTTTAAGTTGCTCAAACAAAATGACATCAAATATCATAAATTTGATATCAACTAAGGATGTTTGTCTATGTAGTATATATAACTGTATATATAGAATAACGGCAGTTTTAAAAGTGGAGACATATATTATCGCTAGTATCACAACGAGTCCGATAGGAAGAGCTGTGATGCTAGTGGTAATGTATGTCGAGACATTCAAAACTAAGGTTATTGTTTTATTGGTAACGTCATGATGTGTTTGACGTCCCACTGACCGATGATATTCATTTTCCCTTTGATCATTGCATGCGATAATATCTATTTATCGGTAAATTGGATATTTTTTCTTTGATCTCACTGACTGATCAGATTGACTGATACTGAACATATCGGTCAGTGTGACATCACATTATGACGTGAAATATAGGAAAAAAAACAATAACGTCACTTTTGAAAGTTTCAACATACACTATCCCTAGTATCAAAGCTCGTCCTATCGGACTCACTGTGATACTAGAGATAATGCATGTCTCGACCTTCAATGCAGCAATTATTCTCTTAATAATCAGTCATGTTCTAGAATGTGAGATGGGACTATTCTACAAGAGGGTTTACATTTTCAAGTCACAAAGGAGGCTTGTCGAATTTCTGAAGAAAGGAATTTTGAACCCGAATATGGATTGTCTTATCTCACTTTACTGATCATCACTGATTGTTTTTCCCACATTATTCGGCAATTATCAAATATTTACTTTAAACATATTTTATTGTCTTACAAAACAAGACAAATGGATAAGACACAAGTTGTAAACTTATGAAGTCTTCTCCGGTACATATATAAACATTAGCAATGACAATATATTACAAATACAGATAATATGAATAACTACTACAGCAAAAATTGAAGATATTTATATCCAACTCAACAATGGCCGCCATTGAAAAAAAACCCAATTACTTCTGAAAAATGTGGTTTAATAAAAAAACACATACGATATTCGAAATTTGTCCAAGATAACAAGCAGACTTGTCTAAAGAAAAAAGAAAATACTAGTATTTACTCACCTTTCACAACTGTCAAATTCAAAATAAATATGACAATAAACAAGACAGCCATTTTAATATATAATTGTTATGTTACATGAACCCTTGTATATAATGTACACATTATTTGACTTCCGAAATGTCGAAGTTTTGTAATAGTACGGGAACGATTCTAGAAAAAGACGCGTACTTTCCGAGTTTAATGGACCGACATACCTCACGGCTGATATTTTGCAAAATGATTAGGTATACATTATATTATCATTTAAGCCCTCTCGTAGAATTTTCCCATGGTGCATTTTTTTGTTAGAGCTCTTGAAAGTGAAATTTCGTAGATTTTTCAAATTACAACTTCAATTACAAAAAGGCTGTAAGAAAATTAAACAAAGTAAATTGTTGACACAAAAAAGTTATTGTCAGAATTTTCAAAGAACAAGCAAACATTTTAACTTAGAAGATTTAGCATCTGACGGATAGCTAATTAATTACTGAGCATTTCTCGGAAGAATGTGAAAGCTTTTTCCGATTGCAGTACCTGTCATTGTGAATATAATTTAATGAATTACACGTAGATAGTTTTTTGGTGAATACATTTGTATATTTATCAGTTCTTTCACATTCTATAATTACAAATCACTCAAAAAGGTACAAATTTAACCTTAAAACAGCAATTTTTTCGAAACCACTGACTCATTAAATTTATGAACGTTTTCGTTCTCGTTACTTTCCCCTGTATTAATTTCACCCTTATTCGTGACAATATGCGTGTCGTGAACTTGAAGTCTTGAAGTTTTGACATTATCGTTCGAATACGTTTGTGAAATACATAAATCATTGTTCATTGTTGAGTTTAAAATGCTTTGTACAAGTTCTTTTTTGTGTAATGTATGGTTTTTTTTGTAAGTGGGTTTTACTTTTTTGTTTTAGTGGTTTAGTACCGATCGGAATAGACATGAAATGTTCCGGAAAAAGTTTCGTCCTGTATATAGTCCTGAAATTTGTTTTATGGTATACCTTATTTTTGTTTTGTGTTGAATTTAAGATTGTTTGTACCAGTTTTTATACCGATGTGGTCATTTTAATTTGTCACTTATTGTCAATCAGAATATATCTGATTCGTTCTTGGGAATGTATAGTCCCGTAACGTTTGCTCACTCACTATCGAAAAAGAGTCGAACGGTCAGCAGTTGGGAATTATGCATAATTTGTCAGATCTCTTGCGATGATACTCTATCTAAAGCAAGCGAAAAGGGGAAATGTACCTTATTTAAAGCTGTTGGCGTGAGAAAAGATGATGTCCATCGCCGTCTTCATGACGAATGTGATTCACTTGATTTGATTCCAACTGATAGGATACAGTATCATAGATCCTACTATAAAAGTTACACAAGCAAATAAATTTAGAAAAATTTGAACCAGTTGAAGCACAAATGAATGCCTCTGCCTGTGGCTCGGTGAGAACATTAGAATCTATTTGTGTAAAGACCCGCTCAATGACTGCTCCATTTGATTGGTCTCAATGCATATTTTGTAAACAGAAAAGTTACAAAAAAGATAGGAATTTAAAGCGCGTCGAATCTAAAGATCGAGTCAAAAACAAGTCCGATTTCGATATGGTTAGTTTAATTCAGTCAGTTGACAATTTCGTGGAAAATGCATTGTATCACTCGTCATGCATAGCGAACGACCTTTTAACCATGAAATCAGATACTGTAGCAGTCGAAAAATAGTCTGGGCATGCAAGTGCTTTTCAGCAATTCATAGATAGCATACGAGATGATCTCTTTGTTAACAAAAAGGCATTTTCTATGTCTTTCTTGCTTGATAAGTTCTGTTCCTTTCTCCCACCAAACATTGCTAGCAAATATACAACTTCAAAATTGCAGCAAAGGTTACCCAACTATTTTGGAAACGCCATTATTGTTGAAAGGCAACGTGGACAGGGCAAATCGAATACAATATTCAGTAGTTCAATCACTGTGTCTGAGGCTATTCACGCTGCAAACAATCTAAAAGCCGAACTGAAATTTACTGAGTTGGAGACAAATTTTGAAAACACTCAGTCGAAACAACTTGACGAAGAACAAACACTGCATGACGTGGCAAAAAATTTACGCGGTAGCTTACAATCGTTAGAAATGTCTAATGAATATTACCCTTTGCCCTCAGAAGTTTCTATCACTGAATCTTGTAAATTTATTCCACATTGCCTGCTTAATTGTATCGTTTGGTTGGTTAATGATAGTTGTTTCTATCAGGAAAATAATTACGAAGGGATTTCAAATGATATCTTGCGAAAATGTATCTCTATCGCTGAATGTGAAATTTTCCTGGCTGGTTATTTTCAAAACCAAGAGGCGGTGATGAAGTTTTCCAAAGACAATGTCAGTGATTGTGAAGAGATTCTTAGCACTCAGGAGGAAGCCGATACTCGAATTATCCTCCAGTCTATGTTTGTCAATCAACAAATGGTTAAAAGAAACAGTAATGGGGGGATCGTGATTAAATCTTCTGATAATGATGTTTTACTGCTTTCTCTCCACTTCTATTCCAAAATGACCAGTATCGACGAGCTTTGGTTTCAAACGGGTAGCATAACGTCAGTAAAAGACGGTCGGCAATTTATACCAGTGCATGACCTATGTAACTCACTTGGAGCTGAAATGGCGAACATTTTACCAGTAGCTCACTCCCTTACTGGGTGCGACACAACGTCATCCTTTTTTGATATTGGCAAGAAGACAGTTTATAAAATTCTTAAACAAAATACAACAAAATACCAAACTTTGACAAATCTAGCTAGTTCTGATGTTGATGCATGTGTTGAAGCAGGCAGGCTGTTGGTAGCTGATCTGTATGACCCAAAAGGTAGTGCCAAGTCTGTTCACAGAGATCTAGATAAACTCAGGGTAAAATTAGCTTTGTCAAAAGATTCCTCTCTTGTCAAACTTCCTCCATCTGAAGCAGCATTTAGACAACACATACTTCGTGTTGCATTCCAAGTGTATGTATGGACACATGCTAATGAAGCTAAACCACCGTCTAGGTCACCTTTAGAGTATGGATGGAGAAATGAGAACAAATACTTAATGCCAAAGTACTTTGAAGGACCCATGACGTCTGACTTCTTGCAAGACCCTGTATGTGTGTGAAAAGGCAAGTCCATCTGCAGCAAAAAATGTGTTTGCGTTGAACAAAATTTATCGTGTACGAGCATCTGCGGTTGTCAAGGAAATGAAGAATGTAGAAATCAGCTGTCACACCAATTGTCGGTAGCTGAAAATTTGGGAAACGACGAGAATTGTCCAAGCGACATCTAAAGTAGATACCTGTCTGAAAAAAACAAAACAAAAAAACAAAAAAAACCTGCCATTGGTCTCAGACCTTGACACGGTTGGTGTGCTTTCATCTAACATGAGACCTCTGTAAAAGGCATAGTATACTTTTGTCCATTGGAGTTATGCTCTTTTATTAAAAGTAAATCAATTTTTTTCCTACTTCTAGGTTGGTGTGGTAGAGTTTAGACTTCATACACCTCATTATTTCTCGTAAGATTTTCATGAAACTTTCCAGAAAATATCTTCATATACTATATTTTTCTATGATTAAGCTCCATTTGTAATTTCTGTATTTTCTTTTTAAATTTTGATGCACAAATTTTAAAAATACATTTTTTGTACTTCCCGACGGCAGGGGCATATATCAGTAACCTTTACCCGATATTTAAAAAAAAATTATTTGATCAAAAACATAACTCCACATAATGCCAGCATTTGTTAATTGTAATAGTAAACTGTTTTCAAGGAAAATATGCATTATACAAAAAAAATTGCGATTTTCGACATTTTCCACAAATGACCTTTAACCCCAATATTGCAAAAACTACACCATAGTGGAACTCTACGACAGGGCTTCATCGAAGCACCTCGGTAATATCTTTTAAATAAGACCAAAATTAGCCGTGAGGTATGCCGGTCCATTAAATTTTAGATTTTTACTTGATTTTTCCTCCACTATAAGTATTGTCTTTTGTACAGTTGGATAATTATCTATTTTAATAATGTATGTACACGCGTGGCAAATACTGTAGGCATTGTGTTAACATTTAAAAGGTTTAGATATATGATATAGGCAAACCAAGTTGTTAGTTAACACATCACTATAACATGTGAAAGATTATGGACAAAACAATGTTTGGTGTTATTTAAAAACAATAATTTTACTTTAATTTTCAGAAAGTTTTGAGCAAGTGAACAATTTGCTTTGTTATCGGGACCGTCGTGGTCGTAATCGTATGGAAGTTGGATGTACAACTACCTGTGCAATCTGGTCCAACAAGATAAGTAACAAAGATCTACTTAAAAAATCAAATGCAAAAACATTGTTGAGGAAATAAAGCAAAGACGAATGTTATGGCTGGAACATGTGTTGAAAATGGCAGTCAGAGGAGAGAATTTTTAGAAATTGACCAACCAGAAACAAGAATTGCCTATGGCGGCCATGTCTGTTAGCGAATCGAGACGAAATGAGTAATCTTTATTGAGAACCTTACATAGATGCTTCTTACCAAGTGTTAGTTCATTTGGCTAAGCGATTTCAGAGAAGAAAATTCTTAGAAATTGACCAACCAGAAACAAGAATTGCCTATGGCGGCCACATTTTTAACGGATCGGGACGAAATAAGCAATCTTTATAGCGGACCTTCCATAGATGCTTCCTATCAAGTTTCGATCCATATGGCGGAGCGGTTTCAGAGGAAAAGATTAAAATGTGAAAAGTTACCAGACGACAGACGCCAAGTGAGGGCAAAAACGTAGATGTCAAATTTAGTGCGCACGATGCGTTCCTGGAATAACCTTCACAAGGTACGATCAAATCGAAAGAATCTAAGCCAAATAATTTAAAAGTGTTTGGGTTCAATATAACCAAAGGGTCTAACTAGGATAGCCAAAATCAGCTGTGGTTACCTATGACTAAGGGGAGATAAAAAGTACGTTATTTAGGAACTGTAAACATCATGTTTGTAAAGAGTAAGTGTGCGTGCCGGTATCCATATAATTTTCAATGGGATACACACATATAAGATGTAAATTGTCATTGTAATCAGGGATCAGTGATAACACAGTGTCTTTAACGAAGAATGAAATTGAAACATCGAGTCAAAAGCGGTTTATTATTTTCTTGCGACCATTCTACATGGAGAGATCTGATGATATAAAGGTATCTAAGTTGAATGCTTCTGTGTCAACGTTATTACCAAAGCTAAATAGTCAAATGCCACATTTAAAACTCATGAAATCACTGAAAAATCTTACTAGAAAAGGTTTAGCGTTGATTATTTGAGGCATGTTTTATTTCTGATAGTGCATGGTCTGTTTATGTGGAGCTAAAGGTGTGCAGGTTTTTGTTCATTATTTTTATATCTGCATTGACGTTCGATATCCAAGAAGGCACTGGTATCCCATTGGCAGGATTGATACTACCACATTTTAAGCCTGTTCCAAGACCTGGATGTCCATCGGTATATGTCGAGATACTGTTTTCTTCAATGATTTGCGGTGAGAGCTGATTGTTCGTTGTGTTGATTTTGGTTGAATTTTTGACAATTATTTTATAAACTTTTTTCTTTTCATAATTATGGTTTCCTATGATACCGTAATTTAAAAAAAAAAGGATATAAAACTGTGATTTCTATACAATTGTCAATGAACTAATTTAAAAGAACAGTAAACAAACAATTGTCAAACATTTTGAGCATGTTGTCTTGTTTTGTAACAGAACATTGGCATTTGAAAGGAACTCCTAAAATCTAGCTACATTATATCAAGTGTTCTTTGGTTCGATGACCGACCTTCAGTTATCAACAGCTATGATTGTATGCAGTCCTTAAAGCTAATGTGTGTCTTGAATATGGAATGTATTTAAAACAACATTCAAAAATCAACCTGAGGTAGAATGCGAAGAATAAAATAAAAGAAAAAGATTGTGTAAGCTCAGATAATACAACAAAATAAGCGGGAAAAAATGGTAGGAATATATCAATGATTGTATGTAACTACTCTGATCCTAAAGTCTATTTTGTAAATATTACTCTTTAAATATGATAAATATAAATTCGATACAATTCAAACGAGTTTTATTTATATTGTGCTGCAGGTGGAACTGCTTGTTCGTAGCTGGGTGGTGGTGGAAAATTGCCTCTAGGGTGGTACAATGTTTGTTGTCCATCGACTAACGATAGTTGTCCGCCTTGCTGTCGTCCATCGTTTGATGTACCTCCAGTATCTTGAGAGAAAACTGTACCAACAGTACCCTTTTTCTCTGTAAAAAACATAATTGTCTAACTTGATTTTATGAATAGATGTCATGTTTCAACATTTGTACCAGTGCCTATCACCACCAACGTTGTGAGTTCGAACCCCGCTCAGGCGAGGTGTACTCGATACAAAGTTAAGTGATAAAGTTTGTCAGTGACTTGCGATAGGTCAGTAGTTTTCTCCGGTTTCCTCCACCAATAAAACAGACCGCCACGATATAACTGAAATATTGTTGAAAGTAGCTTTAAACACCATAACCCTAACCCTAACCGTCAACATTTTGTTACTTAAAATGCAACAATCCAGTAATTTATTGTTTCATTCCAATTATTGGTCTTCATCTGTCTCTGTATGGAAGTGATGATATAGCGAGATACAGCGTTAGACATATTAATCAGTCTACTATAGGAGTGAGAAGTATAATCAAATACCACTGAAAAGTACAATATCACGCTCGGATTTCAATAGTTGAGAACTTGACAAGTCTCGTTCGCGACGATTGAAACCCTACCATCTGGTAGATGAGAGTTCCCTAGTACTATTACCGTTGTTAGATTCTATTAATCTAACGTTTGTATCTAATATCGAATAGGCGAGTTATCATGTGTACAGTCATGTCAGAAAATAGGATGCAGTCTTGAACAAAAGAAAAAATATAAATTATATATATAATGTACATGTTATTGTTTAATTTTATGTTATTATGAAAGAATTTCTACCAGCTAACACTTATATAAAGTTAATCTCAGAATGGCAAGACTAATAAAAATAAATGATCTCTCTGTTAATATTAAAAATGAACTCCTTTTACAAATAGGTATATAATAAAAAAAAAAATACCACGGAATTTATGATTGCAATGGTGGATATAACGTGGTAATGAACACAATTGATCCAACAAAATTGTTTCAAGATGAAACCTAAAAACATATTACCGTTCATTCCCATACTTGTATTTATATTTCGAGGGCTCGGGTGGCTCAGTGAGCTAGGTAGTTGGATTACCTAACAACTCATGCAAGCCTATCACCAATATGGCGTGGGTTCGCGCCCGGATTTGTAAATTACAAAAAGGGTGCACTCGACTCGCAAGAGATAAAGTTTACCAGTTGCTTGCCCATGGTCGGTGGTTCTCTCCGGGTAATCCGGCTTCTTCCACCACTAAAACTGGTTGCCATGATATAGCTGAAATATTGCTGAAAGTGGCGTTAAACACCAAAAATCAATCAATTATGTATTTATATTTCTGAAATGGGAAATAAACTTACTGTATCCCTGTCTGAACATTGAAATACTTACGCTTGGTACATAAACAAATGACCACGACGAGAGTTATTATGCCACCTAAAGCTCCTAATGACAGAACAACTATCGCACTGAAACAAAAACGAAATACAGATGTACTGACACACGAACACTCAAATTGAATTGTTGATATAAAGTGGTAAATAATGACAGCTGAAATGATTTTGTATGGCTGATGTTATTTTTTCTGGAAAAATGTGATCTGAAGGTTAATCGTATTTATTTGTGAAAAAAAAACCAAAAACATGTACGAATTGAAATATTACACGCTGGTTAACAACTGATTTTCTTCTTTCACGTGGAGTGATCTGCGACTTGCATGCGTCTTGATATTAACATATTACTGTACTTTCAAAGGTGTTGAGATATAATGACGCACGAATGCAATTAAACGGAAACTAATCCAGGGTTCAAATAACAGATGTAGTGGCACGGAATAAAAACAGTAAGCTTGATTTTATAGATGAAACGGAATGATTATTGAACAGAATGCACATTGCGGCGTAGCATACAGTGAAATCAGGCCTACCCGAGTCCAACTTTTGTCTTCGTAATAAAATGGTGTTCGATTTATAGAGGTTAAATTAACAAAGCTTTCCCACATTGGGACTTTATATAAAGTTCGATTTATACAGGATTCTAGTTTATTCAGTGTTCGGTCTATACAGGTTTCACTGTATATGTGCAGATGCATGTCTTAGAAAGTTAAAAACTATATATTAACAAAATATTACCCTTTTATGAATTTACCTGATCGGGAAGCAGGTATCTGTTCCTGCACAAACGTGAGTCACAAAACAACATTTGTTGTACCCATCACACTGGTGGTAACCATCAAGATAGCAGTTTTTATCAATGCCTATAACGATGTTTAAGTTTAAATAAATATATGTAGGCTAAAGGTAAATGTAAAACATAAAAGTAATAAAAGATCGAGGACAAAGAACTTAGATGTTTTGAATGGAAGGTGTCTCTTGTTACATGTGTGACACATGCGTGTTTGTATGTTTGTTTTATGGTGCTTAAAGCCACTTTCAAAAATATTTTTTCAGTTATATTGTGGCGGTCAGTTTTATTGTTGGAGGAAACCAGAGTAACAGGAAAACCCCAACGATCTGCCGCAAGTCATTGACAAACTATCACATAATGTTGTACTCCTCGCCTCGAGCGGGAGTCGAACCCACAACATCAGTGGTGATAGACATCGATTGCATAGGTAGTTGTAAATCCAACGACCATACAATCACGGCCATGACGGCCCCTGACACATGCATGCAGTGTAATCATGAGTAACAAACTGGATGTATAATAGAAATAGGGTGAAAGTTGTGACATTTATGTTTATGAAGAGCTGAGAAACCAAAGAATATATTTAAAATGCTGAACCGAAAGCGAAATTTCTGAATTTTAGAAATTTCATTGGCATTGAACCATAACATATACAAACAACTACATTACCTATACGTAAATATCATCGAAAAGGTACTTTCACCATTTGAAGATATTTTTGTCAAAATGAGATTAGAGAAAAATCGTCTTTCCAAAATATTACAGTTAAATATTATAAATTATGGCATCCAAATTTTATTTTATTTTATTTTATCTAATATTTAATATTTTCTACTCTTTGTCTGCATGCAGTTTGATTTTTAGCGCACATTTTCTCCTTTTTGCTTTCTTAAAGATGTGAGAGGGTCGCTGTGATCGCATGGTAGTTGAATTTACTTCTACCCTTACAACCAGTGCAAACATAAAAACAAAACAAAAAACAAAACAAAACAATCCCCAAGAAACTCCAGGTACAATTAGGCACAGGCAAGTAGTATGCAAGAATAAAATTTATCCTGCAATGACAGCATTTACCGACCAATATAGCCTGCCTAATATATTTTTTGATATTGGTCAGTTATAAATAGAACATTTTTTGATATTGGTCAGTTATAAATAGAACATACAAATGTAAAACGGGGCACATCGGGGGATATTGTTTTCAAATACATACATAAAATTATTTCAAATTCTTTTATCATCGTCCAGTAAACGTTTATTTACGATTTAAAATTGCAGGATAAATACAATACATGTGCACTGTCGAAGCATATAGGTAAATATGTGTATTCGGCGCGAAACGCGGGAAAAGGCTCGGCGAAGCCTCGCCTTTTCCCGCGTTTCTAAGCCTCATACACATATTACCCATATGCTTCGACAGTGCACAAGTATTGTATATATATCAAGACATCATGACACAGGAAGTGACTAGTCAATCATTCAGACAGAATTCGTGAAATACATATCCAGGATTCTGAATCACTTTATTGCCACGTAAGATCAAATGACCGCCCCCTTAAATCATATCCATCAGTTGTGATATTACGAATGGCGAATTAGGAGATAACTGTATTGTATTTGAAAATTTTACGGCATCAATTGAAGATTTGATAGTCGCAAATTGAGTTTACTGGCGACGCGATAGCGGAGCCAGTAAACGGATATTTACGATCATTATATCGACAATTGATGCTGTGAAATTTTCAAATACAATACAGTTATCTCCATTCTACTGTAATCATGTGCATTGCCACATTATTGACAAGATGACATAAGCGGTAATTGGCAAAATTCTCATGATATTTCAACCATGGAATTGATACCTCGAAAATTTTAGCATTGTCCAATCACAAACCAGGAATATTAAACAACTACATTCGAATATCCGATAATCGAAGGGATATTCGAATAAATAGAAAGTTAAAAGGCGATTCGGATAAAATAAACAACCAACAGTTCCAATATGAATGTAAAGCAAAGAACAAGAACAAAAGCTCAGACAACACGAACTTCTACAAAAACCGGGAGTGAAAATGGCTGCCTCTTATGAGGAATACACTATCATTGAATAAGATTTGCCATGCTCAATATTCCAACTTGCAGAAAACTTGTTTGTACGGAATAATTTTGCTTATTAAGCAAGTGTTTGTACTGAATCTTTATATCACGTATTCTTAAAAGTAAGATATGGCATGCAAGACCGAATACATACTTTACATGTCTTACTTGCCGATCGACAGAAAGAAAGATAACTCTATATTACAAAAATATGGCCCTGAGTTCATGTTGTGTTTTTCGTTTTATGTATCGGTCTCTCGGGATGGTAACAGTCCTGATATAGAAAAAAGGCATGCATTAATCTATTTATCACATATTTCAACATTGAATTAAAAAGAACAAAATTAACTTCACACACACACCAAACTATGAGTGATTGATATCGGTTGAGGGATGATAACAGTCCTGATATGGAAAAAGGCATGCATTGTTCTATTTATAAAGAAGCTTGATATCATGTTGTTCTATTTAAAAAGAGGCCTTGATATCATGTTGTTCTATTTATATAATAATGTTGTGTTAGCAATGACGATGCCAATATAGTGGTCAGGGTTGAACCCTGAATACTATATGGCATAGGCATTGCTAACACAACATTATTATTATTATTATGCTGACTGTTATATGTAGACAAAATATATTGAGAACTATTACAATAAAGGAGGTCCTGATATTGGTGACTAATATATTGGATCAGATAGTCTTGAAAGTGTGAGAATATTCTTTGCATCAATTAAGGCTTTAAAAATATAAAGATTTTTGAAGTTTGAAATTTAATTAACAACAATAACAAGTATTAAAAAACAGTAACATTATTACGGAAATGATACTTAATTTAAAGCGTTTAGACGACTATGATAGATTGACAGATTGGATCCGCCCCCTTTCACGTGGACTGCCTATTTATAGCTTGACAGACAGCTGAAAACCCAACCTTTCCCGCGTGAAACTGGCATAGTAGATGTACTATTTTCGCATAGTATATCAACGCTATATAATTCTTTGTGATATATGCCAAAATATCGTATGAACTTATATTACAGAAGAAATTTACAGAAAGCATAATAATTATAAAGAGGCTTGATATCATGTTGTTCTATTTATAAAGAGGCTTGATATCATGTTGTTCTATTCATAAAGAGGTTTGATATCATGTTATCAGATTTTCGCCCCGATATCTGCCCATGGGCTGATATCACTGTAGCACTCAGGTGTATACGTATAGGCAAAATTGACGTGATTACTCATAAATATGTGATACTGAATCTTTATATCACGTATTCTTAAAAGTAAGATATGGCCTGCAAGACCGAATACATACTTTACATGTCTTACTTGCCGATCGACTGTCAGAAAGGTAACTTTATATTACAAAAATATGGCCCCGAGTTCATGTTGTGTTTTTCGTTTTATGTATTGGTTTTGTATTGTTTCCGCATTACCATTTTCATAATAATCTTCCATTCTGATTTTGGCAAACAGTGTTCGTCCTGATTCTAATTTGTTACAAATAAATCACTGAAGGTCATTTAAAGCTGGCTTGTGTATTATTGGTTACACAAATTAAAAGAATCTCAATATTAAAATGTTAAAAGTAAATAATAATAAAAATATACATACCTTTTATCGCATTGATCAGATTAAAAAATATGGTGACCAAAATAAGAACGTACATTTCTTATTTTGATATGGAATAACTAATGAAAATGCATCTTAATTTGTATTATGTACTATTTATCATCACACTTTTTAACCTTGTGACCAATGGCCGTTTTAAATTGAGGTAATCTTATTATATCACTGTGCATGCGTGACGTCTTTAAATATAGAAATAACTTATGTTATTGTTGTGTAATTTTTCTTTGTGTTGTGAAATCGGATTAATAGTTCAATTAATGTTAAATATTTCATTTGATCAAATACCCGAAATAAAGAATGTAAAGCCCATACGCGTTTCATTTCAACATTTCGATTACCTCCCCTCTCAATTCTGAAAATATAAACATTTTATGGTTTGGTTTATGGTATTAACGCCACTTTCAACAATATTATAGTTATATAGTGGCGGCCAGTTTTATTGGTGGAGTACCTGGAGAAAACCACCGACCTGTCGCACATGTACAAAATTTAATATGTTGTATATTATTAGTTACTTCTCTAGTTTAGTTTATAATTATTTTATTTGATCACTGATACAAAGAGGATCAGACACTTATTAAAGAATATTTGGTACAATCAAAAAAGAAGTGGTTCGCATCTTCTTGGGGGCACCGCAGCTACACGCTGGGCTAGATAAAATATGAACCTTATGTAGATCATGGTTGAGGAAAGAAGCTGTACATCTAATTTGTGTTAGGATCACGTTTAACTTTCTAGGGCCATAGTAATAAAGTTTGGGAACTGAGCTCTTATTTGATTGGCTGTTAAGACGAATAGCGTTTTTGAATTTAGATAATGAGTCTACTTTTCTGATTGCAATGTCAAGTTTATTCCATTCTTTAACTGTGGAAGGAATAAATGACGAATTGGTTATAGAGAGTCTACAGAAAGGAACTATTAAATTATCACAATTTCGCAAAGGGTATACAGTAGTACTCCGAATAGTTGGGGGAACTAGATGACGCAAGTATTCAGGTGCCATTCCACATTTTATATTAAAAAATAATTGGAGTTTTCTGCGGTATCTCCGCTCTGATAGTGTTTCCCAACCTGTCTCAGCATATAAATACTCCGATTTTGTAAAAATGGGTAAACCTGTTACAATTCTGGCAGCGTCTAATTGAAGTTTTTCTAATTTGTCTGAATAGCCAATTCCACAATTATCCCAGACTTCACAAGTGTATTCGAAAAGGGGGGGAATGTAGACTAAATACATTTTTTTCTAATTTGGATCTATTTAGACTGAATTTTAATTTCCGTAATATACCTAAATGTTTGGTTATATTTGTTATCATATTTTCTAAATGTTCATTCCATTTTGCATTTTGGGAGAGGATAACTCCCAAATGCTTATGGCTAGTAGATAAAGGGATACTTTTGCCATTAAAAGAAAATTCGATGTTGTCTATGTTACCGGTATTGGAGAAAAACAAGATTTCTGTTTTTTCGGGATTGAATGACATTAGCCATTTACTAGACCAGGCATTTAGTTCGAGTAGATCATGATTGATTACAGTTTTTATTTGATCAACACTTTGACTAGAATATCCGAGTGATGTGTCGTCAGCAAATAATCTACTCAACGATATAAGTTTTTCTCCTATATCATTTATGTATATTAGAAACATGAGAGGTATCCAATACCGACCCTTGGGGTGCACCAGCTGAGACAGGTTCGAAACTTGACCAAGAGTTTTTATTAATTACTTTTTGTCTTCTTTTGAACAGATAGTTTTCGAACCATTTTATTAACTTCCCTTGAATTCCGTATGAATTCATTTTGTGAATAAGACCTTTATGCCAAACCTTGTCGAAAGCTTCAGAAAAATCGCAAAAGACGAAGCAGCTAAATTCTTTTTTTTCTAGAGAGTTTAGGATCGAATTGTATAGTTCTAATAGTTGATGGACAGTGGAATGTTTTGGCAAAAACCCCGATTGGTATTTATATATGAGATTGTTATTAACAAGATGATTGTAAACATGTTTATAAACTATTCGTTCCATTAATTTACCTACACAGCTTATTAAAGATATCGGGCGATAATTGGAGGGTAGGGATGTGTCACCCTTTTTGAAAATTGCAATAACATGAGCACTCTTCCAATTAGAAGGATATTTGCTCTGTTGTAAAGATTTATTAAATATTATTAGAAGGGGCTTTGCAATTTTCTCAGGAAAAATTTTAAGCATTTTATTACTTATTTTGTCTGGTCCTGTTGCTTTGTTTGGGTCAAGAATTTGAATAACATCAATAATTTCGTTCTCTGTTATATGTATTTCGTGAATAATATTATTTGTTTTTGAGTCAAACTGTGGGAGAGTAACATTTTCTTCGTCCAGTTTTGATATTGAGCTAAAATATTTATTCAATAACTCGCATTTGTCCGAATCGTCATAAGCAATATCATCAATATTTTGATCATTAATTGAATTCCGGAGTGGGGGTATACAATAATTTCCTTTGTTAGATTTGATTAACATCTTCATTATTTTCCAATACATTTTGGGGTTTGAAGAGTTATTTAATAAAAAGTTGTCTATATTATTTTCAAATTTCTCCTTTGCTATTTTTTTCATATTATTTACCTTATTTCTTTGTTTTTTATATTTAATAATGTTGTTTTCGTTTTGAGATTTTAATAATTTTTTCCTAACCCGGTCACGTATGCGGATTTCTTTTCGTATTTCGTTACTGAACCATGGTTTGTCTTTTTCGCGTATCAATATTGTTTTTGAAGGGATACATGCACTTGAGATTTGAAGGAAAGTTTTTGTAAATTCTTCACACATATCATCTACATCATCAAAATTACAAAGTTTTTCATTCCAATTTATATCAGTTAGCATCTGATTAAATCTAACAAAATCAGTTTGGTCATATAACCAGATTTCTCTTGTAAATGATTTCGATGTAGCTTTTGGGCATTTAATGAATGCAATTGCTGCATCGTGGTCGCTTATGTGTCTTGGTATTTTAAGTTCATCAGAATAATTACAGTTCAAGGTATCGCTTAGAATAATGGGGTCTAATAAAGTACTAGTATTACCACTTATGCTGGTAGGTTTATCAATCACATTCTTAAGATTAAAAATATTCACAAGGTCAATAAGTTTGTTGTTATTTGAACACAATAGATTTGAATTCAGATCGCCCGTGATAATGATGTTTTCATTTACATGAAGGGCCAACTCTATTGCGTATGTTAATCGTGTCCAGTAATCAATATCTGTACACGGAGATCTATATTTGTTGCATAGTAAAAAAGATTGACCTTTGGATCGTATTTCAACCCAGATAGTTTCGTCAAGATTGTTTTCTAATTCGGATTTCCTACTTATGGAGATATCATTTTTCGAATAAATGAGGAGCCCACCACCACTATTTGAACGGTCTTTTCGATGGATAATATTCGGAAACGAATCGAGAGTTATAACACTATCATTTATTTGGTTATCAAGGTGTGTTTCAGTTACAACTAATATATCGAAATCATTCAAAGAGGTTTCAAGGAACTCCATTTTATTTCTAATACTGCGGATATTAATATTACACAACGAAATACATCTATCAGTATGATTGTTTTCCAAAATTGACTGTGATAATTCGTGTGGACCAGGATTAGATTCGATATTTCCGACAAGTAGTATAAAATGGAGTGTAAAAAGTGAAAATAACGCATTTATATTTGGATTTAGACCCTGGAGCAAGAGAAGGCAGACAAAAAAGAGAGAGCATCGGAGGTTAGTTCTAAATATGTTCAAATAAGTATCAGTCCGAATAACAAAAGGCCCACACAGTCTGCAAGTGTGAGAATGGAACATGCCTATAGCCGCTCTGTATTCTTCCAAACTATTACCCATTGGGCTTTAGGTTTGAAGACAGCAAAGAGCAGAGATAGGCCCGTCCCACTCCCACATCAACACACACACCGCAGCATCCACACACAAAATTAAATGGGAGAAATAGCAACAATGATGAAAAAGTAAAGAAAGTTAACAAAGCATAAATACATGTATATATACAAGCAAAGAAAATGAAAAGTAAGTTCATTTGAAATGTTGAGATATAGCGGGGTTTCAAATGGGAAATTAGTGGTTATATTAAACTTCATTGGAAAAAAGAACCATATGTCATTAATTTACAGATATGTTGTATCATTCCTGTCACAATTCATCACTCCACATATCTACGACTTAAATGTTCTACATTATATGTATAATAGAAATTGTTTTATACATTTGTATATCGTAAACACTATACAATATTGGTAATACAGTTTTAGACACACAAAAGAAAATCACTTTACACACATATACACATTATCACCAATCAATTAAAAAAAAAGGTAATCATAGAAAATAAATAAATAAAAAAATAATAATAATAATAACTTCATATATGGTATACACAATTATCATTTATTTTGCTCGCGTATTTATTATTATCGATATCTCGAATACAATGAACATATTTGGATACATGACCATGATAGGTATTAATTTCCAGGAGATTTTCATCATTTTACCATTTTATTTTTGATATTTCGTACACTGAGAAAAAGAAAAACAAAAAACAAGTTGTTATTAATCGGTCGAATATAATATGTACATTTTTGTATATAGATTTGAAGATATGGAAATTAATTCCGACATACGGAGATTTAGTGCATATCAAAATTAATGTAGAACCATGATATTTCTCCTTTGGGGAGGGGTGGTACACCATAAGCAGTTAATGAAGAGGGAAAATATCTGATTGATCTCTGTAAAAGTACAAAATATCTCGTCTAGGAAGCCTAATATTTGTTGGAAAAAGAAAAAAAAATCTGTTCAGACAGGAAGACATCATCAGTTTTGCTTTCAAATTAAATTACAACAGATGAGTCGAGAACACCTTTTAGAATAGATCGCGGAAATCAACCACGTAATTTCGCAACTAATGTGACAGCTTAACTAGATAGCTTTACTGTATTAGATATTTGATAAATTTGTCAGTCGATTGCGCATAGAATGAGTTATAAGTTGATTTTATTTAAATTATATTTCGATAATAAGCTAACACTTTGACACGTTCCCTTTCTCGGGAAATTAGGGGTTCTGTATAGGAATACCTATAGATAATAAATAAAACTCAATCTTTAATTATTGGGGATTTACGCTGTGCAGATATATCAATTTAATTGAATTGTATTGTTTAATTTTAAACGTTTTGACTTTTTATGAAAGGGTTTTCGATAATGTGACAATACTTTGATACGTCCACTTTCTCCTACGGGGTATGATAGGGGGCACATATATAACTAGGTTAAAACAAAATGTTTATTTTGGATAGTATGACTTACAGCGTGTGGACAAGTTGGGTTATGACAAAAATAGGATATGAAGAACAATAAATATGAAACTTAGTGGATTTAAGCTGGACTTTTAGCATTATGGAGAAAAACAATGTGATTTGACCTGGATTTACTGCATAAAAGTTATATGGGGGATGGAATTGTAAGAGGATAGTCGATTTTAGTGGATACAAATTTGATGGAAGATAAATATTTACATACAATTCAGTACATGAAAGGCAAGGAAGAAAAAACTCAAAAACAATAACTATTAATCTGAGATAAATAATATATAGCTAAGTTTTTTAAGTTTAATTTATATCATAGTCAGAAGCATTAAGTAGGTTTCTGATGTCATCATGGTTCCGTATGAGCGTTCGTCTGCTACTTTCGTTAAGTTTTGCGTAGACACGACCGTCCGTTGTCCAGTAGGTCTTGATGTTTTGGTTGCACTTTAGATCAGCGAGGGATTTTACTAGGTTTGTCCTTGTTTTTGTCAAGTTTTCTGTGATGAAGATCCTGTTGGCATCATTTTTGAGATTTCTTTTGGAGTTATACACTTTTTCGCGACATCTGTATGATAAGAATCTAACAATGACTTGACATTTTCCGTTTCTGACTTTACCAATAACATGCGACCAGCTAATATCATTGGTGCTGATGTCTAGTTTAAGTTTATTTTTGCAGATATCTACTATGATGTCATCTGTGTTAACAGGGTGAATGATATGACCTCTATTGTCTACGGGTACATCAATGTTATGTAATCGAAGACTGGTCCTCCTGGAATATTGTTCCTGGTGTTCAAGACGGACTTCTAAATTATTGACAATGTCATGTAAAGAGTCTATTTCCTTGTCTTTTTCCTTTAATGATGACTTTAAATGTTGTTCTTCTTGAATACGTTGGACTACAAGGTGTGCCTGCTTAGATATCATCTCTTTCTGTTCGTCGATTTGTTTTTGTTGTTCTTTCAGTGTTTGTTATAGTGGAATAATATGTTCGTCCATCAGCACCTTAATGCTTGCTTCAACTGAGCTGTTAATAGAATCAGTTATTGACTCACTGATTTTGTCAGACAAAATGGGGATGATTTTACCAAGAACTGCTGGACTAGTTAGTGCCTCAATAACTTGTACAGTGATAGTTTTTTTTTTGCACTGGAGTTGTTTTGGTACTGACTGATGCACTACGACCTTTTTCACCTACTGATGTGCTACGATGCCTCGTTTGTCGTGTTTGTTGCTTTGAAGTTGCTGGCAGATCTTCTGGACTTTCAGGAGTTCGTTTTTTATTGGGTCTACCAGGTGTTTCTAGTATATTTTCGGATGGTAATTCAGATTGTTAATGGTTTATTAGTACTTCGACGTTTGGATTGTTTACTTTTGTGGGGGCTGCCATCTTTGTTTATATTTACAAACCGGTTCGCTAATTACAGGTAATGTTAGTTTGATTAAGTGCAGATTTGTTAAAATTTTCAGCAATCATTCGATTGTCAAATGACATATGACATTCCTTTGAAGCTTTTGGAGATTTAGAAATTAATTCTTCCAGTATTATTTTCCATTTTTAGGACAGCTCTATTACACGACCATTACATCTTGCGCATGCTCTCTGGTCATTTGTAACTATATGTATTTGGTTTTTGAGAATAAAATTCATTCATTCATTCAGTTTTATTAATAATTACATTATTTAGGAACTGTGTGACGTAAAAATGTTTTTGACATTTACTTCACTGAATATGGTACTGCTCTGACAACTATTTTACCTATTTTGTTCCTGTATTTAAATACTGTTATAGTGACAGCCGGAACCTTTGAACCGTAATGAGAGCGGGAGGTTTGGCGCTTTAAAATCTGATTCAACCCACAATTTCTTTAGAAATGCCTGTACCAAATCAGGGTCATTACGGTTTTCACAGTTTTCCGGTTGTTGACTGATTTTGTCTGTTTATATAATTATGAGTTTTGACTTTCCCTTTGTAAGATTGTTCGGAGTTCGGTAATTTTGTTATTACCCTTATTTACAGTAATAAATATATCTAATAACCCATGTCAGTGCCGAAGCACTGACTACTGGGAGGATGATAACCTCGGGGACTATTAGTCCACCAGCTGAGGTATCGACCCAGTGATAGTGATAAACACATATGTCAAATTAATCTACAAAACGGTACACAGAAAACTAAAGATTGAGCAAGCAACACGAACCCTACTAAAAACCGGGGGTGAACTCAGATAATTCGGAAAGGTAAGCAGTTCCTGTTCCACTAATGACACGATAAACGAAGCATAATCATGGACATTTGTGCCTCAGATAATCCGCAACGGTTAACCAAGACATTATATTATAGCATGCAATAAATGTGAAAATATAACATTTTAAACAAGATGTATCAGTCATCCTTCGCAATGTTTGTTATTTTGAGTTGATATATATATATTTTAGCTATATTCACCACGAGAACAATTTTACCAACAATATATTGAGTAGGTAAAAAGATGGCTCTAAAATGAGCCCATGAGCGGAGAATTTAGATTATCGAAAGTAAACAAAGAGGATATAAAATGGATAGGGTTGGGAAATCTTGCCTTGTGACAAACTTTCAACGACCCCTCCTAACGAAGTGGTTATGAGTTGTTGCAAGTTGTCTTTTACGTGCAAGAATGGCGACATTCTCCAAATACTAGACACCCATTTGCGTCTTGTCTGTACGTATTTGATACTTCCATGCAACTACCGCGCCTCTTAAATAGATTGTACACAACAGTGGAGAAACCTGGGACCGAATACACTAAGTCATTTCAGTTAAGATTGTCCATAAGAAACACCGAAATGAGTTAAACAAGGCTCATTTTCCATAAGTGGTATGCAGAAAACGTCTTAAGGTATTTAGTAACGAAATCCTTAGTTATTATTACCCCCTCACATTGTACTTAAGTGATATACATGACTAATTATCGGGTTTCTAGCCAGGTGTAATACGATGAGTGCCACACGTGGAGCAGGAACTGCCTACCTTTCCGGATCACCTGAGTTCACACCCGGTTTTAGTAGGATTCGTGTTGCTCTAATTTTAGTTTTGTGTGTAGTGTTTTGTAGATCACTGTTTGTCCTTTTGTCCTTTTTCTTTTGACCTTTGTATTGCCTGTCCTTCGATTTACGGTTTCTGATTACCCCTTTGATTTCTTTAAGCATTTCTTAAACAAAGGATACGACTTAGATTTATCTTAAGTCTAAGACAGCTTATGAGGGTATCTTAAATCATATATTTGTGAAGAGGGTTTTATATCTGACCTTATTGTTGAGTCATTGGCAATGACATATGTTTGAAGAGAGGTAGAATGACTAAAACTTATGTCTCACGCCTTATATTTCAATCTGTGCATTTATAAATCTGCATTAAGCACGGAACGTGAAGCTGTAGGAGAAGCCAAAATTGTAATTCGGAGATTGACCGATGAAAGGAACGATGTTCATGTTTGTGAAGCTTTGTTTGATAAAGCATGCAAAATAGCGTCAGAATTTGAAATTACACATTTTTTTGCTAGCAAAGGCCGGGCGTACAACCTACAACCCACCTGGATAGGCCACTGCTTAGTTAGAATGTGAATATGAGTATCTTGCTTCTCTTACTTAATTTGATAAAAGACTGAATATTAAATAAATTCAACACTGTTCGATACCTATCCTTTGGTCGAAAAACAAGACTAACGGACCTTAAAAGGTTCGGACTAACAGACCTTCGGACTAATGAACCTTCGGACTAACCGACCTTCGGACTAATGAACCTTCGGACTAACGGACCTTCAGACTAATGAACCTTCGGAGTAATGGACCTTCGGACTATCGAGCGGTCACCTGTTCAAGCATTTATCTAATTCTTTTTTAGACAACAAACTGTTATGTAAATATCAATCAGGTTTTGTACCAGGATGTTCAACAGTACATCAGTTAATTTAAATATTTCATAAAATATGTATATCTCTAGATAAAAAAGATTTTTTTTTTGTTCAATTTTTTGTGATATATCGAAGGCATTCGATAGAGTGTGGCATAAAAGTTTTACTGAAAAGTTAAAATCTTATGGTTTAAGTGAAAGTTTAGTTAAATGGTTTCAAGATTATATTTCTAATAGGAAACAAATTGTGTTCATTAATAATTCAGAGTCACGGATAGGATTACTTAAAGCTGGTGTTCCTCAGGGCTCAGTGTTGGGTCCTTTACTTTTTCTGATATACATCAATGATATTTCTGATCATTTATCTAGCTTGGTAAGACTATTTGCAGACGATACTTCATTACCCTATTCATCAACTAACCTACTTCAAATTGAAAGAAAATTAAATTCTGATATAAATATATTAAATACATGGGCTGAGACATGGTTGGTAAAATTTAATCCACAAAAGACAGAATTTGTCATCTTTAGTAATAAAAAAAATATAGACCAAGTAAACATTCCTTTTTAATGGTGAGAATATTAAACAGGTAGAATATCATACTCATTTAGGTGTTTGTCTTTCTAGTAACTGTAAATGGTGTTATCATATTTTACGAAAACTAAAATACTTATTAAGTAGATCCCATTTGAGAAAGATTTATAACACATATATTTTACCTATATTAGAGTATGGTTGTGAACTGTGGGATGACAGTTGTATTCGTGATACCCAAAAATTAGAATGTTTGCAACTTGAAGCAGCAAGGATTGTAACGGGTCTACCTATTTATTCTAGTGCTGAAAGTTTATATTTTGAAACTGGGTGGTCAAATTTGGAAGACCGTCGGAAGTCTAGGAAACTCAATTTATTTTATAAAATTGAAAATAATATTGCTCCCACATACTTATCTGACTGTTTGCCAACTACTATTGGAGGAACAGTAACATATAATCTCCGTAATAATGATGACTATCGCACTCAGAGGTGTCGTCTGCAAACTAGTTCCAAGTCTTTCTTTCCTTCCACTATAAAGTTGTGGAATTCCTTACCTGATAGTGTACAATCTCTACCCACTTTTTCCAAATTTAAAAAAGCCATTCAGCCTGTCCAAATTCCGGTGGCTTCATTTTACAATATTGGCGATAGGAAAACTAACATAATACATACTAAGCTAAGACATAGATGTAGTGGCCTTAATGCCAATTTATATAGAGTAAATTTGAAGAATGATCCACGTTGTGTATGTGGTCATTTATTTGAGGATGCTATTCATTTTTTTCTTGAATGTCCACTTTAACAACACGATAGAACTTCTCTGTTTATCTATTTTAATAACATTGTTCCCATCTCTATTGAATATATACTCTTTGGATGTAACGAAATTAGTGAAGAATTGAATACTTTATTGTTCAAATCAGTGCAAAAATGTATTCGACAAACTTGTAGATTTAATAATTAGTATCCCCAACCGTGATATTATCTCAACACAATTTATTAGTTTTACCCCCCCCCCCCCCCCCTCCTGCTGAATATTAAAACAATATTTAATATGTACGCTTAGTTTGACATGATTTTGCTTAATTTACTAATTATAATTGATATAGCCTGTACATTTGCTGTCATTTGATTTGTTTTGTTTATGCTATTAATGTATTGTTTGGAGAGGGACTAGTGAGTTGTAAAAACTTGTTCCCAATTCAATTGTATATATATATATATTGACAATAAAATCATTATAAAGTAAACCTAAAAGACTGATGATGACATGTGTTAAAACACTTATTGTCCAATCGAATCGGTATATGTTCAGTTATACTGCACAGCTTGGGTGACCTTTGACCCGAACACCTACGTCGTTCGGCTCAAGTAGGGTCACCCAAGCTGTGCAGTATAACAATCTTTATTCTCATAAACCATCGTAGTACATTGGTGTAGAGATACAGTATATACAGAAAATAAATAAAAACAATAAATACAATAATAACAATAGTAATTACCCAGGAGGTAGTAAACTAGAATTAATGTTTCTGATCAACTGACAGAGTTTCTTTAATTTTGATTGTGTTTTACTACTTATTATTTCTTTAAATTTCAAAACATTAATTCTAGTTAAGTACCGTTTTTCAATGCACGAATCTCTTTTGTCATATACATACACCGATTCGATTGAACAATAACTATAACTTACGGCCATGAAATAACTGAAATATTGTTGAAAACTCTAAAACAATATTACATGAAATAACTGAAATATTGTTGAAAGTGTAGTTAAACACCATAACCCTAACTCTCTAAAACAATATAATGTATGAGATTTATGACCTTTGGTCTTTATCAAATAAGTCTTTAGACATTGACCTTAATGAAGGTTATTAACATAATTGTGTACGGTTTGGCATTAATGAACGCTAAAATGAATTAACAAATCAAATTTAATGTTATTTGAATTAACAATTTTTAGCACATTTAAAGATTTCTTACCAAATCAATCACATTACGATCGAATTTCTTCCCGACATATTTGATTCATTCAAAAGGGTTTAAATGTGTTTTAAATCATTATTAATAAATAAAATGTATGAAAAAGACTGTATAATTGTAGGGTACTATTTCATATTTAATACATGTCAAAATATAACAATGCAAATGTATTACAAATGTATATATTTTTTATTTCGATCTACATTTCACCGTCTTATGTATATGTTAGCGGCAATAAGTGAAATCAGGCATTAAGCTTAAATCCTAGGCAATAAGCTAATGCCTAAAATTTCAGGCATTAAGCTATTTAAATGAATTGATGAATTTTTCACCTATTGCCGAACACCTTGTCAATTTTATGGCTGTATCCCGGAACGCCAACAAGAAAGTTGTCCTTCCTAATTAAGAGGGATTAAGAGATCCCATTAAGGGTGGATGATCAGAGCAATCACAGGTAAATAAAGGTAAATTTGATTCTCTTATTTGTATTTTCTATATAAATGGAATCAAATAAAATACGAAAACAAAATAATAAATGAATATTTATTATTAAATTTTAAAACTATAATATAAGCGCACATGAAATATGGAAAAAATAATAATGAATATTTATTATTAAATTTTAAAACTATATAAGCACACAGCATTCTCCATATGGCAATAAGCAAGCATAAAAAGTTCCAACGAATTACCTTTTAAAATGTAGGAGGAGTTGTGCATACAAACTTCTGTGACAGACGGACAGACCAGACAAAAACAATATTATAAAATATCAATCAAACTTCAATCAAGATATTTTGCATATTGCATTAGTTTTCTGTCTTTGGTGTGGATTGCATTGATTAGCACACATGAAATATGAAAACATAATAGTTACTATTTATATTAAATTTTCAAACTATATAAGCAGACATGAAATATGAAACATAATAAAGATTCTTTTTAAACGACTTTTTAACTGTGTCAATAAAAGGTTTCATACGTATTATGTGAACTGTGATAAAATGGATCTTATCTTTTAGCTGATGAGATGATAATTTTTTATAATTAGTGGTGAAATGCATATTTTTATATCTAAAGTAGTCAATCAGATGCGAATCTATAATTTTAGTGAACTTTTTAAATGGCGACACGGTTGGGGGAAACAGATGTGAAATACAGCAAAGTGATATGATATACAATTTTAGACTATCCTATTCATTTAATTAACTTTTAGCAGCAACTGACAAATTGTAAAATCTTAACTGTATATAGAAGGATTTTTATGCTAAGTGTGTGTGGGTAGGACTTCACTCTATATATGTGCACAAAATCGAATGGTGGAGGGAATACGAGCACTGTACATAAACGGAGCACCTGTTCTACATACTGACGTATGGTTCTCCTACAGAGAGGGTTACAGATAAAGAAGAAGAAGAAGCAGAAGAAGAAGAATGAATATTTATTTTTCAATCTTAAAACTATATATATGAAATATGAAAACATAATAATAAACTTTAAAACTATTATAAGCACTACATTTTGAATTATATAAATGTCAATGATGTTTGTATTTAGCTTGGATGGGGAGCCCTTGGACCATCTGCTCTCCATATTAAGTTTTAATTAATGGCTTATTTTCTTATTGGATATAAAAAAAAAAAGACAACAAATATATTATTTTATTTCTCATTAAATTTGTCATTTTCTTTATTTCAATTATATTTTTTTAAATGTATCACAACAAATATATTATTTAATTTCTTATTAAATTTGTTCTTTTCTTTATTTCAATAATTCTTCATATATATATCATTTTATTTAAAAATAAATCACAAAAAATATACTATTTAATTTCTTATTAAATTTGTCCTTATATATATATATATATATTTTTAATTACAAAAAATATTTTATTTCATTTCTCAATACATTTTAATGAAATTTAGCATATAATATTTCACTTATTTATTACTTTAAAAAAACCAAAAACCTTCAAGTGGCCCCAACTAATTGCCAAAACAACAATCTACACTATATGTTGTTCTAAGAATGTTGGCGTTCCGGAAACACCCCAATTTTATACCGTTTTCTTTAAAAGGTTTATGTAAACATTAAAACGTATAGCTAAAGAATCCCGTGACAATAGCCAAGATTAACAGATATGAGACACAAGTACTAATCAGGAGTGGTTTTAACTTTCAATCTCTTTATTAGACTGGGTGACAACCCACTATTTCATATATTCGCTGTGTATATTATTAAATGCTTTACGAGAGATATTTTGGTGTTCAGTACAATTTCTGCTTACACTGATATGTTGATTGTACTAATATTATCCCTTGGTGACCGCATGTTAAAGGCAGTACATTTCCAACCAAAAGGCCAGATGGGGCTCGAAATAAGATTTGGGATACAGCTCGGAGAAACCGGAAGAAAGCATACAAACTAATTAAATGTTTCGGAAGCGTTGTTAACGATCATGGGCATCGGACCGTCAAGAAAACAATGTTGATGCATATTACAGTAGAAACGATTTAGATATTGCTTTGCCTGTAGAGATGAGAGTGGAAACCCGAATTTAGATTTGGACAAGAAATTGTATCCTTATCCCTTCTCACTTTACACATTATATAATAAGGACGTGAGATCGAGGCATGATATTGACCTCATGTTAAAGGTTTCCATGTACCTAATATTAGAGATTTCATCGATCAGTTCGTTATGCTTGTCCTTTTCCCCACCAGCAATATATCTTACAGCTATGATATAGCTATGAAATTGTCAAGTGACGATAGCAATTTCGCTATCCTTTCGCGCAAAAACGATGATTGTGTCGTCATAATACAGGCCATGTGTAATGTATTCTACATAATATGCTAAGCCTTTCGAAGAACATTGTCTTAATTCCATTCTTTTCTTTGTGGTATTATCTGTTATAGTGAAGTTCAATATTGTATTATTTAATTACTTTTTAATTTTACATTTTACCGATGTTGTTTTGTCTGTTCGAAGTTTTCAATAATCTTGTTGAACATAAGTGGGGACCATTTTTAAATGAAGATTTTAAGTCATTTCAAGTTTGAATGGTTTGGTTGGTTGGTTAATGGTGTGTTTCGCCACTTTCAACAATATGTCAGTCATATCGTAGTGGTCAGTTTTATTGGTGAAGGAAACCGGAGAACCCGGGGAAACCACCGACCTGTCACAAGTTACTGACGCACATAATGCTGTATCGAATGCACTTCGCCATGAACGGGGTTCGAACTCACAGCTTTAGTGGTAATAGGCATTGATTGATGTAAATTCAACTCACATACGATACCAACCACGACGGTGCCAAAGGTGGAACGTAGAAAATGTTAACGTATTCATCCATTATGTCCATTAAACAGAGAAATACATCATACTTACGTTTGCAACATACACAATATATAAACAGAACGAAAAGACAAAGTTCAATCACGCCGCCAATACAAGTTCCGACAACAGCTCAAAAAATAATAAAGATATCTTGGCAATAACTAATGTTTTATAGAACTTCATTTGATAAAACATCCGATTAGTTTTCTATGTAGTGTTTTGTAGATTGTTTGTCAAATTGTCCCCTTTCTTATGACCATTGAATTGTCTGCCCTTTGATTTACGGCTTCTGATTATCGAACTTTAGTTTTCTGTGTAGTATTTTGTAGATCATTGTTTGTCATTTTGGCCATTGAATTGTTTGTCCTTTGCTTTGATTTACGGCTTCTGATTATACCAGTGGTATCATCGGAAATAAAAGTTAGAGAATACCGAAAGGACAATCAAAATAGAACAATCAAGAGAAATATGAGTTGGACACCACTATACGCAAACAAACACAAATAACGTAAATATAATGAAATATATTATTCTAGATAAATGTAAATACACCACGGACGCTGTAGAAACTACTGTATACAGTGCCGGATTTAGAACAAATGAGGCCCCCCGCTAGTTAAGTTATGAGGCTCATTACTTGGGCCCTGAAGGCCTACAAGGCAGTCAAGCATACATGCTCAGGAAATTTTAAAATTGCACCACATAAGCAAAATTCCATCGTAAATTTTATTGGAAGGAAGATATGCCCCCTGGCCAATGATAAATCTGGCACTGAAAGTCACAGACAAGTAAGGCAAAATAGGAACTTAACACATAAAACAGCTGGTGAAAGAAGGTGATTCGGAAGGGTCAGTATTTCCTAATTAATTTCTTTAGAGGTGTTGGTTCCGAGAAATTAAATAAAGTACTCTTGTAAATACAACCATCAAGGTGTCCGAGCTCACGTCATCTATAACATTTGAAGTGGGTAGATTGATTGTATGAATTGTGTATCACCTTAAAAAAATGACATTTAATCTTATGTATTAGAGTTTTAATGAATTAAAAAATATCACAGAAAGAAATACAAACTAGGTTACTACAATGTGTTGCTTAAGATAAATGTTAATGAATGGTGAAAACTCGGAAGACGAAATAAACAGTTATTCTATAAAAAGAAAGTCTTCGATGTATGTCTACGTTCAAACATATTGATGTTTTGTTCACTGTTTTTGGACTTCAGATGGTGGTGAAGGATAGGATGGTTGTCCTTAACTTGGGGCTGGTTGTCCATAACCAGGAGCTGGTTGACCATACTGCGGTTGTCCGTATTGTTGCTGTCCTGTTGTGTACACCCCTGTCTGGTTGACTGGTTGAATTACTGTGCCAACAGATTGTTTCTCTACAAATCACATCTTAAGAATTACAATATCATTGAAAGAAGAGATTTCATATGTGCAATGTATGTCGATCTATCCAAACTTGAATCTTGTTTGTATGTTTGGTATTTGTGACATGCAGATGATGCACAGTTATTGTCTACAGCTGTGGACCACTTCACTTCATTTGGACCTGATCAGCTTAAGCTTAAACTCAATTAAGCAAGATGTATAGTATCTAGTATTTATCCCATGAAGTATATTCGTCTTTCAAAACCCCTTCATTTGTCACAAATGTTTTTAAATATAATAATATTCTTGAATCAGGGCCGCCAAGAGCATTTTTGGGTGCAAGGGCAAAAGGAACTTCCAATTCTACAAATAATGATACCCAAACTAAGTCCACCACGGTGTGTCATAAGCAAGGAATCAGCACAGCAAAAATGTATTGATGAATTGTGATTTAGAAAACAGTTCTCTACTTGTTTATTTGTCTGGACCCTTAATTATAATGATCTGGCACATTTATTAAACTCATGGGTCCCGGGTCGCCGCTCTGCTTGACCCCCCTCTCAGTGGGCCTGTCCTGAATGAACAAGTGATAAATTATATTCAAGTAGGACGATCATTATTAAAATTCTAAAACAATGTTACCGCCATGAAATAACTGACATATTGTTGAAAACTCTAAAACAATATTACCGCCATGAAATAACTGAAATATTGTTGAAAATTCAAAACAATTCTACCGCCATGAAATAAGTGACATATTGTTGAAAACTCTAAAACAATATTACCGCCATGAAATAACTGACATATTGTTGAAAACTCTAAAACAATATTACATGAAATAACTGAAATATTGTTGAAAGTGTAGTTAAACACCATAACCCTAACTCTCTAAAACAATATAATGTATGAGATTTATGACCTTTGGTCTTTATCAAATAAGTCTTTAGACATTGACCTTAATGAAGGTTATTGACATAATTGTGTACGGTTTGGCATTAATGAACGCTAAAATAAATTAACCAATCAAATTTAATGTTATTTGAATTAACAATTATTAGTACATTTCAAGCTTTCTTACCAAATCAATCACTTTATGAGTGAATTTCTTCGCGACATATTTGATTCATTCAAAAGGGTTTAAATGTGTTTTAAATCATTACCAATAAATAAAATGTATGAAAAAGACTGTATAATTGTAGGGTGTATGTCAAAATATAGCAATACAATGTATTATATATTTTTGAATTCTTTCTATATTTCACCGTCTTATGTAAACAACGAACACGTCATCGAATTTATACAGAAACCCGTTTTTTTAAAAGGTTTATGTAAACATTAAAACATATATCGAAATACTTGCGTGGCAACAACCAAGATTATTAGATATAAGATACAAGTACTTACAAGGAGTGAACTTTACCTTCAATATCTTTATTAGACTCGGTGAAAACACATTATTTTATTGGGACGTTAGTATTCGTTGTGTATATTATTAAATCCTTTACGAGAGGTATTGCTGTATTCAGTACAGTTTCTGCGTACAATGATGTTTTATTTGTACTAGCAATATCACCTGGTGGCCGAGTGGTAAGCAGAAGAGTTTGAAGATACCAAAGGGGTAATCAAAATCCGTAAATCGAAGATGGACATACAACACAATGGCAAAAAGAACAAGTCGTAGATTTCTAATCAAAAGGCCAGATGGGGCTTGACATGAGATGTTTCGGAAGCGTTTTTGACAATCCTAGATAACGGACCGACAAGTAAACAATGTTGATGCATAAAATAGTAGACACGATGTAGGTACTGTTTCTCCTATAGAGATGAGAGTGGAAACTCGATTTTGGATTTTGGCCAAGAAATTATATCCTCCTCCCTTCTCACATTACACATTATATAATTAAAAACCACTGACATGAGATCGAGGCATGATATCGACCTCATGTTTAAGGTTTCCATGTACCTATTTAATATTAGAGATTTCATCGATCAGTTCGTTATGGTTGTCCGTTTCCCCTCCAACAATAAATCTGACAGTTATGATATAGCTGGAAAATTACTAAGTGACGATAACAATTTCCATATCCTTCCGCGCAAAAGCGATAATTGTGTCGTCATAACACGGTACATGTGCAATGTATTCTATAGAATATGCTAAGACTTTCGAAGAACATTGCCCCAATCCCATTCTGTTTTGTGGGAATTATCTGCTATAGTGAAGTTTGTATTATGTTATTACTTTTAATTTAACATTTTACCGATGTTGTTTTGTCTGTCATGTTTGTGTCGTATATTAATTATTTATTGATATTTTACAGTTTTCAATAATCTTGTTGAACATAAGTGGGATCCATTTTACGATGATGATTGTAAATCAATTAAAGGTTGAATGTGCAACATGTTACCGTACTCATCCATTATGTTATTTATTTGTTTGATAGTGTTTAACCCCTCTTTCAACAATATTTCAGCTATATCGTGGCGGTCAGTTGTATTGATTGAGGAAACCGAAAAACACCACCGACCTGTCGCAAGTAACTGACGAACTTTATCACATAATGTTGTATCGAGTACACCTCGCCGTTAACGGGGTTCGAACTCACAGGTTGAGTAGTGATAGACACTGGTTGCACAGGTTGTTGTAAATCCAACATATCATACGGTCAGGGCCACAACTGCCCCACCTCTATTATGTCCTTTAAGCATACAAATATATTATACTTACGTTTGCAACACACGAAATATATACAAGTAACGAAAAGACCAAGTCCAATCAGGCCGCCAATACAAGCTCCAACAACAACTCTAAAATTAATAAAGATATATCAGCAATAACAAATGCTTTGTTGAATATCATTCAATACAACATCCCATTGCTTGATTAAAATTGACAAAAATATACTGGAACTTTATTTTTCTGTGTAGAGTTTTGTAGATGATTGTTTGTCATTTTGTCCCTTTTCTTTCGGCCATTGAATTGTCTGTTCTTTGATTTACGGTTTCTGATTACTCCAGTAGTATCATCAAACTTTTCTTACTTTATTTGTTTATTCCGATAAGGAAGTAAACATTAGAGAATACCGAACGGGCAATCAAAATATAACAAACCAGAGAAACTAGCAACATAAGACGAAGAAAAACAAAGCAAACACACAACATAATATGTGTTAGACACCACTATACGCAAAAAAAACACAAATAGCGTAAATATAACAACAGATATTATTTTAGATAAATGTAAATACATCGCGCACGATGTAGACACTACTGTATATCTACAGAATGTCACAAGACAAGTTAGGCAAAATAGGATCTCAGATAAATCTTTTGTCTTATTTTAATAATAACCTAACAGTATTATATATAACTACATGACCTTATGCTACTATTTGTAGAAATACAATAACAATTTGGTCATGTTGTGAAGGATATTGCCAAGATCGGTCAATATTGCTTCGAAAAAAGTTGTCGGAGCAAAGTTTGAAGATAACCAAATGGGTAATCAGAAGCTGTAAATCGAATGATAGGCAATACAATGGTCAAGAGAAAAAGAACAAAAATACAATGATCTACAAAGCACTACACAGAAAACTAAAAATCGAGGTGAACAGAGGTCCTCCGAAAGGACTAGCAGGTCCTGCTTCACTACTGGCACCAGTCGTGTTACTCTTGACAACTATTTTACCTATTTTGTTCCAGTATTGTTATAAATACCTTTGAGCCGTAATGAAAGCGGGCGGTTTGGCGCTTTAAAATCTGATTCAACTCACCATTTCTTTAGAAATGCCTGTACCAAGTAAGGGTCATTACGGTTTTCACAGTTTTCCGGTTGTTGACTGATTTTGTCTGTTTATATAATTATGAGTTTTGACTTTCCCTTTGTAAGATTGTTCGGAGTTCGGTAATTTGTTATTACCCTTATTTGATACAATCCCAGATATAAGTCATGAATAAGGAAAGGAGCGGATTGCTCATTGTATAGATTTGAAGGATTTGCTATCACGATGAGGCAACAAAGAATGTACATAATGGTATTTCAATCGAATTTCGGAAATAATAAACAAAATGCCCTATAGTTAATACTGCTTTCGTGGTCCATAATGTGATTGTTAATACAATAAGTGAAGGACGATATCACCCATTTAATAAATATGTCTAATTATGCATTCCGTACATGTATCTTTAATATTATTACATGTATGGTTGTTTACAAGGTCGCACTCAATGTTTATTATTGTTTTGTAGCGGCCTTAGATTATTTCCTTTTGATAAAATACAAAAGACATATGTCAACTATGTCAACACAATTGCATTTCTGATTGCTAGTGTCCTTATTAGTATTATTAAAGGCCCATAAAACTAGTTTAACCCAATCTAAACTAGTTTATCCTATTCTTTTTTTTATTGAAGTCCTAGTACCAAGACAGGAAAGTGAACAGTCATGTATTTGTGTGGTAGGGATATCGATTTTGCCTCTTTCTACGATTTTTCTATTGGATTTTGGAATGTTCGGACAGTGTGGTCTATTCTGTTTTTCATTTGATTAATTAACTTACGCTATAGACCGGCATGATCCTGATCCAGTGCATATGTAGCCATCACGGCAACACCATATTAAATCATCACAGAGGTAATAACCACTAAAACAACTTTGTGCTGTAACAAGATGTAAAATAACCAATGTAGTAAATTTGTGTTGTAACAAGATGTAAAATAATCAGTGTATGTATAGTTAATTACGGACGGAAAAAAAATATTACAATTCGCCTGCTCTTTTTCGAAAGCTACAAAAGAGATCTTAAAGGTGCAGGTAGCGTGACACTCCAAATACGTTACTCACTACCGTCCAATGTCAGGCCCTTTGTATTATAGCATGAGGACACCCCCATCCGCCATACCTAGAGAGAGCATCATCGATCATCCACATGGGGACTGGCCGGACAGCTCTAGGAACCATCACCAATACTCAGGAGATCGCAAATTATGACATTTCCATGTAAAAAATAGGTACACGGATGTACTTTAAATATTTAAATTCGTATTTCATACTAGAAATATTTTTAATTATCTTTATCTAAAATAAACATATATATTTTTACAAATTGAAACCCAATCCTCATTTTAATGTTTGAACATTAAATTTGTCATTAAATAGAAAATACGTGAGCCGTGAATTATATTTTAGGAAATGATACATAATATCTAATAAATAAGGTTTTGTTTTTGGTATTGAAAGCAAGAAATATGATTGCGTAAAAAAAGAAAATTGATGATAACTATATTGAGGATCCCATTGACAACTGTGGACACATAACTTTTGCCTCAGAATGGTTTGGTGTACGGTGTTTAAGGCCACTTTCAACAATATTTCAGTTATATCGTGGCGGTCAGTTTTATTGGTGGAGGAAACCGGAGTACCAGGGGAAAACCACAGAGTCGCAAGTCACTAACAAACTTTATCACATAATGTTGTATCGAGTATACCTCGCCATGAACGGGATTCGAATTCACACTCACAACTTTGGTGGTGTGAGGCACTGGTTGCACAGGTAGTTGTAAATCTAACTACCATACGATTACGACCACGACGACCCCTTCTTGCCTCAGGAAGATGATATTATACATATCAAGTACCCAATGAAATGTAGGATACCGAACCCCTTCACCAGGAGGATCGTATTATATTAAGGAAAGGACCCCTCGAACAATTCTGGATAAATAACCAATGTCTCGGAAAATGACCTCATGGACTGTTTTGGACACAGGACCCTTGCCTCGGGAAGATAATGCTATGAAACAATGACCCCTTGGACAATTGTGGACACCGGACCCTTGCCTCGGGTAGATAATCCTATAAAACAATGACCCGATGGACAATTGTGGACACCGGACCCTTGCCTCGGGCAGATAATGCTATAAAGCAATGACCCGATGGACAATAGGAATCATTCACCGCTTCTCCCATTTGGTGACGCTGCTGTTCCATAAGTGGTTATATGTGCGTTTGAATCACAAAGACGCTTGTATCTAACGTTAACCTAATGACGGCACAAACATTGAAGGTTTAACTAGTACAGTGCGGGGTGGTATTACCTGTTAACAGTTAGAAGTATAGATTTAGTTGTCGAGTATATGTAAAATAAAAGTAAAAGTCTTAAAGTCACAAGAAAAGAGTTTTATTATGAACATATTAAGAAATACAACGGACGTTTACAAGCCATATCGGCATGTACCTTGGTGTAGCCTATGCAAGGTGTACATGATGTTTGGTTACTCACACTGCAATACTGATGAACTTTATTTCAACATTTTAAAGTACCTGTATTTTGAGAAATACTATCTCTAAGTGACCAAAATAGAATGATAAAGACACCGTCTCCAAATACAAAATTTTGAATGAATATATCTAGGTCTATCTATATTTAAGTAATCTTCAAATCTAAATCACACTCTTTAAAATTATTTGGTACAACATTATACATATCATATATTCCTTCTTCGTGTAGTGTTATTAACTGTTAAAGATTCGACAACAAGCGGATTAATCATAGCATTTATTTTGGAAAGATTTT
This sequence comes from Bathymodiolus brooksi, assembly GCA_963680875.1. Classification (NCBI taxonomy): domain Eukaryota; kingdom Metazoa; phylum Mollusca; class Bivalvia; order Mytilida; family Modiolidae; genus Bathymodiolus; species Bathymodiolus brooksi. The sequence continues at coordinate 49,482,944 of OY804576.1, read as the reverse complement.
GAGCAGATGTATTATGAATGGCATAATAAATAGTTAAATAAAGAAAATTCGCTGTTTCTTACTATTTTAAATTATTTTCGACAGATTTTGGTAGCACTCAAATAGTTTGTACAATCAGACTGGCGGATCATGGTGCAAAGCCTGGTACTGCTATACAATGTAAAACTAAAGACTAAATTGTCACCGACAGCATTCCGTCCGGGTTTTAAGTGGGATTCGTGCTGCTCAATCTTCAGTTTTCTGTGTAGCTTTTCTTAGACCACTGTTTATCATTTTTTCCTTTTTCGATTGGCCATTGCATTGCCTGCCCGTCTTCGATTTATGACTTCCGATAACTCTTTTGGCATCTACAAACAAACTTTTCTTATCTATTGACCTATTCACGCACCACTATACTATCCCAATTATCAAATTTATTTCATTGTAGTATATATGCCACATAATGTTTTGTGGGTTTATTCAATTCTAATGCAGGTAAAAACGTTATTCATAACTTAAGTTAGCTGCATGTTATTGAAATGAACAGTCAAACGATTTGAATTACAATATCGGTAATGCTACGAAAACATCGGAATTTGCATAAAACCCAGCGTTTAATACAATAAAAAAAACATAAATAAAATGTAAGCTACACGATTGGAAACATACGGACTACTGGGTTTGGTGCTTAACACCACTTTCAACAAATTTCAGTTATATCGTGGGGGTCAGCTTATTGGTGGAGGAAAACGGAGTGCACAGAGAAAACCACGGATCTGCCACAAGTCGCAGGCAAAATTTATCACATAATGTTGTATCCCTCGGCGAGATTCGAACTCATAACGTTAGTGGTGATAGGTACTAATTGCATATGTAGTTGTAAATCCAACTACCAAGCGATCACGTCCACGAAGACCCCTAACGAACAACTGAGTTAAATATTGCAGAGATGTCAGTTAAGTTTTCTCTTTCTTTAAACTGGATATATCGTACAGATAAAGAATTTTTTTTGTTGGAAAAGTTTGGAAAATAATCATAAATGTGTTCCCTTTGGATTGTTTATTACAAACATAAATTTATTATTGCTATTTTTCTTTTTTATCATTAGCCATTTTGGGATTTATTTTGAATAAGCTCCCCTTTCAATGATATGAAGTACCAACTATGTTACTTGAAAAGGTGTCTATACACACAGAAATTCCATTTGTTCATTTTTATAAGTTTTTTTAATTATTACTTGTTCTTTTTCTGTTTTTTTTTGTTGAAAATGATATATTACTGCCTAAAGATATAAATGAATTTGTTGTGTTCCTGTGCATTGTACATTATGGTTTTGATTTTGTACCCTTTTATCCAGATTTTAATTATTGGTTATAAAGGGAAAACAAATTTCCCAGAACAAAAGTTTTGCTTCAGAGTGCATTTTTTTTCAGTTGCAAAAATATAGCATCGAAATCTTTTTATAAGAGTTAAATACACCCTTTTCCCCTATAGTGCTAATGCTCATGTAAGAAATGAAATGTGATACACGTATACGTCGTTAGGAATTTAATTAATAACCTAATACACCTGTCGTTCTGTAGTCAACTGTTCAAGCATCTTTAATAACCGTCAGGTACACTCATAGCCAAATAATTTGAAAGCCAAATAATTTAAAACAATGCCATCATACAATTCCCGATATATCATGCTTCACGCATTCGTCTTGGTGAAACATTGTGGCCATCATTCTTGAGTGGTGTCATGTATTTATACAGGACCATGTGACACACATGATGCATACATTGAATTATTCGTGTTGCTTCATTTCATGTTCATTTCCCGACAAAATTCTCCAGATAACAATCGATTCATTTGTGTAAATTGTCGTCTTCCGGTTACGTCACTTTCCAGGAATATTAACTGACACTTACACATTGATACTGATTTATTTTACGATAATTTTAACCTTTTACATGTTTAAGTTGCCCAGATCAAATTGACATCAAATATCAGTAATTTGAAATCAACTAAGGATGTTTGTCTATGTAGTATATATAACTGTATATATAGAATAACGGCAGTTTTAAAAGTGGAGACATATCACAACGAGTTCGATAGGAAGAGCTGTGATGCTAGTGGTAATGTATGTCGAGACATTCAAAACTAAGGTTATTGCTTTATTGGTAACGTCATGATGTGTTTGACGTCTTACTGACGGATGATATTCATTATCGATAATTTCTATATTTTCCCTTTGATCTTTACATGCGATAATATCTATTTATCGGTAAATTGACAATTTTTCCTTTGATCTCACTGACTGATCAGATTGACTGATACTGAAAATATCGGTCAGTGTGACATCACATTATGACGTGAAATATAGGAAAAAAAACAATAACGTCAGTTATGAAAGTTTCAACATACACTATCACTAGTATCAAAGCTCGTCCTATCGGACTCACTGTGATACTAGAGATAATGCATGTCTCGACCTTCAAAACAGCAATTATTCTCTTAATAATCAGTCATGTTCTAGAATGTGAGATGAGAGAATTCTACCCATGGGTTCACATTTTCAAGACAGAAAGGAGGCTTGTCGAATTGCTGATGAAAGAAAATTTAAAACCGAATATGGAATTGTTTCATCTCACTTTATTGATCATCTTTATATAATATATAATTTAATCAAAATTTGGTACATTGTACACTATTGTAGATAAGAACTCACATAATTAACTACATTTCTCAGTTGAGCTCTTGTTTTTCAGTCCGATTCGTAATTGTTTTTACTATACCGGAAATTCCTTTGTTGTCTTCTATTAAACAAAACATTCAACTTTTAAAACATCTTAGAGTAGTTTCGGTATAATAGATCAGTTTTTGCCCTGATATGAGGTGCACATTAGGCTGTCAACCCTCAGAAATAGAAGTCAAGATGTAGATTTGATATATTCGTATATGATATGGTCGTCGCCACATTATTTATTTACTTTCAAGTTTTTTAATAGCCTTAGTAATTTCCTCTCGTGTAATTTATGAATTTATTCCTTCAATAACATGATTTATTACTTGTTGATCAAAATCTGGTACATTATGTGGATATATGTCGCTTTGTTTGGTCATTGAGGTTTAAGTAAATGTCGAAAAATTATCGATTAGAATGTCAGGTTGTTTTCTCCTTTGGCCTCAAAGTTAAGATTTTACAAATTTTCTCTTGGATTGGTCGCCCATAATTTTTTTCACTTCTTGTTCAATTATTTTTTTTGGTGTTTTTTCATTCTCGAATGTAATGTCTTTTTGTATTGTTTTTCTTGTTCACATAGTTCTTCTGTTAATGTATAACTTTTGTTGTGTTTGTATCGACGTTTCATTTTTCTGTAGTTTTGAGACAAAACAATAGAAAAATGTGCGGGCAACAAGAACTTAGCACATAAAACAACTGATAAGAAAGGTGATTCGGAAGGACCAGTATTTCCCTATTAATTTCATTATAGGTGTTGGTTTAAAAAAATTAAATAATGTACTCATGTAAATACAACCATCAAGGTGTCCGATCTCATATCAGCTATAGCATTTGAAATGGGTAGATTGATTGCATGAATTGTGTATCACCTTAAGAATAACATCTAATCACACGTATCTAAATTTTAATTAATTAAAAAATATCACAGAATAAAGAACAGACTAGGTTACTACAATGTGTTACTTAAGATAAATGTTAATGAATGGTGAAAACTCGGAGGACGAAATGAACAGTTATTCTATAAAGGAAAGTTTGTGATGGATTATATCATGTTCGTATGTCTACGTTCAAGCATATTGATGCTTCGTCCAGTTGAATATAACTTCACTTTTTTTGGACTTCAGGTGGTGGTGGAGGAGGATAGGATGGTTGTCCGTAACTCGGAGCAGGTTGTCCATAACCCGGAGCTGGTTGTTCGTATTGTTGCTCTCCTGTTGTGTACACCCCTGTCTGGTTGACTGGCTGAATAACTGTGCCAACAGAATGTTTCTCTACAAAACACATATTTAGAATTACAATATTTAAGGAATAGTTGAAATTGTTGAACAGGTTATACGATATAACTTGGTTTGGGTCAGTTTACGCTTAATAAACCGCGAAGCTATTTATGAAAAGCGTATACTGACCCAAACAAGGTTATGCAAGTATAACCTGTTCAACAATTTCAAATATTCCTTATAATTTAATCTTTACAACAAAATTTAATGATTCCATGATTTTAATTAGGATTATTTCAAGTGACTATTTGAATTTGTCCTTGACGGATGAACACGTTGGCGACGTCACAATACCATCCCAGGTTATCGAGTATAACAAAAACTTTCTCCAGGCGGATTAGCCAATCAGATTGAAATATTCAAATCAAATTAAATTATTATTGAATGGAGCAGATTGCATATTTCAGTTATTTTCTACAGTTGTGGATCAATATATTATAGGTAACGTTTGGTGTGACGTTTTCTAATGTTCAAATACAATTTTACCAGAACGCGAAACAGTTGTAAAGCTATTTTCCGAAGCATGAAGGAAAGCTAAAAAAGTGAAACAAATGTACAGGTAGAACATTTTATAAAGTAACATACAGACCCATATTTCCTACTATTTAGTAAAATCATCGATATGGAGCAAACCCCCTGAAATTAAGCTAAGAACAAATGTGTGATCCTGTCAGTGGGTAGCAAGTAGGCTTTATCCTGTTTGCTGGTGAAATATCTATTTCCAAAACAACCAGTAAGTGATGCTTGTTCTAGCTGTCAAAACAAAACAAACTGGGTTTTCTGGTTTGATGTGTTGTGTAGAGGAGACCATTAGACTATAATAATATTCCTGAATGAACATGGGATAAAATTATATTCAAGTAAGACGATCTTCATTAAAACCCTAAAACAATATTACCGTCATGATATAACAGAAATATTGATGAAAGTGTCGTTAAATATCATAACCCTAACCCTCTAAAACAAACTGAAATATTGTTGAAAGTGTCGTTAAACACCATAAACCTAACCCTCTAAAACAAACTGAAATATAGTTGAAAGTGTCATTAAACATCATAACCCTAACCCCCTATAACAAACTGAAATATTGTTGAAAGTGTCATTAAACACCATAACCCTAACCCCCTAAAACAAACTGAAATATTGTTGAAAGTGTCATTAAACATCATAACCCTAACCCTCTAAAACAAACTGAAATATTGTTGAAAGTGTCATTAAACATCATAACCCTAACCCTCTAAAACAAACTGAAATATTGTTGAAATTGTCGTTAAACACCATAACCCTAACCCCCTGAAACAAACTGAAATATTGTTGAAAGTGTCATTAAACACCATAACTCTAACCCTCTAAAACAAACTGAAATATTGTTGAAAGTGTCGTTAAACACCATAACCCTAACCCTCTAAAATAAACTGAAATATTGTTGAACGTGTCATTAAACATCATAAACCTAACCCTCTAAAACAAACTGCAATATTGTTGAAAGTGTCATTAAACATCATAACCCTAACCCTCTAAAACAAACTGAAATATTGTTGAAAGTGTCATTAAACACCATAACCCTAACCCCCTAAAACAAACTGAAATATTGTTGAAAGTGTCATTAAACATCATAACCCTAACCCTCTAAAACAAACTGAAATATTGTTGAAAGTGTCATTAAACACCATAACCCTAACCCTCTAAAACAAACTGAAATATTGTTGAACGTGTCATTAAGCATCATAACCCTAACCCTCTAAAACAAACTGAAATATTGTTGAAAGTGTCATTAAACACCATAACCCTAACCATCTTAAACAAACTGAAATATGGTTGAAAGTGTCGTTAAACATCATAACCCTAACCATCTTAAACAAACTGAAATATTGTTGAAAGTGTCGTTAAACACCATAACCCTAACCCTCTAAAACAAACTGAAATATTGTTGAAAGTGTCGTTAAACATCATAACCCTAACCCTCTAAAACAAGCTGAAATATTGTTGAAAGTGTCGTTAAACACCATAACCCTAACCCTCTAAAACAAACTGAAATATTGTTGAAAGTGTCGTTAAACATCATAACCCTAACCCTCTAATACAAACTGAAATATTGTTGAAAGTGTCGTTAAACATCATAACCCTAACCCTCTAAAACAAACTGAAATATTGTTGAAAGTGTCATTAAACATCATAACCCTAACCCTCTAAAACAAACTGAAATATTTTTGAAAGTGCCGTTAAACACCATAACCCTAACCCTCTGAAACAAACTGAAATATTGTTGAACGTGTCATTAAGCATCATAACCCTAACCCTCTGAAACAAACTGAAATATTGCTGAAAGTGTCGTTAAACACCATAACCCTAACCCTCTTAAACAAACTGTAATATTGTTGAAAGTGTCATTAAGCATCATAACCCTAACCCTCTGAAACAAACTGAAATATTGTTGAAAGTGTCCTTAAACACCAAAACCCTAACCCTCTAAAACAAACTGAAATATTGTTGAAAGTGTCGTTAAACATCATAACCCTAACTCTCTAAAACAAACTGAAATATTGTTGAAAGTGTCGTTAAACATCATAACACTAACCCTCTAAAACAAATTGAAATATTGTTGAAAGTGTCGTTAAACATCATAACCCTAACCCTCTGAAACAAACTGAAATATTGTTGAACTTGTCATTAAGCATCATAACCCTAACCCTCTGAAACAAACTGAAATATTGTTGAACGTGTCATTAAGCATCATAACCCTAACCTTCTGAAACAAACTGAAATATTGTTGAAAGTGTCATTAAACACCATAACTCTAACCCTCTAAAACAAACTGAAATATTGTTGAAAGTGTCGTTAAACACCATAACCCTAACCCTCTAAAATAAACTGAAATATTGTTGAACGTGTCATTAAACATCATAAACCTAACCCTCTAAAACAAACTGAAATATTGTTGAAAGTGTCATTAAACATCATAACCCTAACCCTCTAAAACAAACTGAAATATTGTTGAAAGTGTCATTAAACACCATAACCCTAACCCCCTAAAACAAACTGAAATATTGTTGAAAGTGTCATTAAACATCATAACCCTAACCCTCTAAAACAAACTGAAATATTGTTGAAAGTGTCATTAAACACCATAACCCTAACCCTCTAAAACAAACTGAAATATTGTTGAACGTGTCATTAAGCATCATAACCCTAACCCTCTAAAACAAACTGAAATATTGTTGAAAGTGTCATTAAACACCATAACCCTAACCATCTTAAACAAACCGAAATATGGTTGAAAGTGTCGTTAAACATCATAACCCTAACCATCTTAAACAAACTGAAATATTGTTGAAAGTGTCGTTAAACACCATAACCCTAACCCTCTAAAACAAACTGAAATATTGTTGAAAGTGTCGTTAAACATCATAACCCTAACCCTCTAAAACAAGCTGAAATATTGTTGAAAGTGTCGTTAAACACCATAACCCTAACCCTCTAAAACAAACTGAAATATTGTTGAAAGTGTCGTTAAACATCATAACCCTAACCCTCTAATACAAACTGAAATATTGTTGAAAGTGTCGTTAAACATCATAACCCTAACCCTCTAAAACAAACTGAAATATTGTTGAAAGTGTCATTAAACATCATAACCCTAACCCTCTAAAACAAACTGAAATATTTTTGAAAGTGCCGTTAAACACCATAACCCTAACCCTCTGAAACAAACTCAAATATTGTTGAACGTGCCATTAAGCATCATAACCCTAACCCTCTGAAACAAACTGAAATATTGTTGAACGTGTCATTAAGCATCATAACCCTAACCCTCTGAAACAAACTGAAATATTGCTGAAAGTGTCGTTAAACACCATAACCCTAACCCTCTTAAACAAACTGTAATATTGTTGAAAGTGTCATTAAGCATCATAACCCTAACCCTCTGAAACAAACTGAAATATTGTTGAAAGAGTCGTTAAACATCATAACCCTAACTCTCTAAAACAAACTGAAATATTGTTGAAAGTGTCCTTAAACACCAAAACCCTAACCCTCTAAAACAAACTGAAATATTGTTGAAAGAGTCGTTAAACATCATAACCCTAACTCTCTAAAACAAACTGAAATATTGTTGAAAGTGTCGTTAAACATCATAACCGTAACCCTCTAAAACAAATTGAAATATTGTTGAAAGTGTCGTTAAACATCATAACCCTAACCCTCTGAAACAAACTGAAATATTGTTGAACTTGTCATTAAGCATCATAACCCTAACCCTCTGAAACAAACTGAAATATTGTTGAACGTGTCATTAAGCATCATAACCCTAACCCTCTGAAACAAACTGAAATATTGTTGAAAGTGTCGTTAAACAACATAACCTTAACCCTCTAAAACAAACTGAAATATTGTTGAAAGAGTCGTTAAACATCATAACCCTAACTCTCTAAAACAAACTGAAATATTGTAGAAAGTGTCGTTAAACATCATAACCCTAACCATCTAAAAGAAACTGAAATATTGTTGAAAGTGTCGTTAAACATCATAACCCTAACCCTCTAAAACAAACTGAAATATTGTTGAAAGTGTCGTTAAACATCATAACCCTAACCCTCTAAAAGAAACAGAAATATTGTTGAAAGTGTCGTTAAACATCATAACCCTAACCCTCTAAAAGAAACTGAAATATTGTTGAAAGTGTCGTTAAACATCATAACGCTAACCCTCTAAAAGAAACTGAAATATTGTTGAAAGTGTCGTTAAACATCATAACCCTAACCCTCTAAAGCACACTGAAATATTATTGAAAGTGTCGTTAAACATCATAACCCTAGTCCTCTAAAAGAAACTGAAATATTATTGAAAGTGTCGTTAAACATCATAACCCTAACCCTCTAAAAGAAACTGAAATATTGTTGAAAGTGTCGTTAAACATCATAACCCTAACCCTCTAAAACAAACTGAAATATTGTTGAAAGTGTCGTTAAACACCATAACCCTAACCCTCTGAAACAAACTGAAATATTGTTGAAAGTGTCGTTAAACACCATAACCCTAACCCTCTAAAACAAACTGAAATATTGTTGAAAGAGTCGTTAAACATCATAATCCTAGCTCTCTAAAACAAACTGAAATATTGTTGAAAGTGTCATTAAACATCATAACCCTAACACTCTGAAACAAACTGAAATATTGTTGAACGTGTCGTTAAACATCATAACCCTAACCCTCAAAAAGAAACTGAAATATTGTTGAAAGTGTCGTTAAACATCATAACCCTAACCCTCTGAAACAAACTGAAATATTGTTGAACGTGTCATTAAGCATCATAACCCTAACCCTCTGAAACAAACTGAAATATTGTTGAAAGTGTCATTAAACACCATAACCCTAACCCTCTAAAACAAACTGAAATATTGTTGAAAGTGTCGTTAAACACCATAACCCTAACCCTCTGAAACAAACTGAAATATTGTTGAAAGTGTCATTAAATACCATAACCCTAACCCTCTAAAACAAACTGAAATATTGTTGAAAGTGTCATTAAACACCATGACCCTAACCCTCTAAAACAAACTGAAATATTCTTGAAAGTGTCGTTAAACATTATAACACTATCCCTCTAAAAGAAACTGAAATATTGTTGAACGTGTCATTAAGCATCATAACCCTAACCCTCTGAAACAAACTGAAATATTGTTGAACGTGTCATTAAGCATCATACCCATAACCCTCTGAAACAAACTGAAATATTGTTGAAAGTGTCGTTAAACATCATAACCCTAACCCTCTAAAACAAACTGAAATATTATTGAAAGTATCGTTAAGCATCATAACCCTAACCCTCTAAAACAAACTGAAATATTGTTGAAAATATCGCTAAGCATCATAACCCTAACCCTCTAAAAGAAACTGAAATATTGTTGAAAATATCGTTAAGCATCATAACCCTAACCTCTAAAACAAACTGAAATATTGTTGAAAGTATCGTTAAGCATCATAACCCTCACCCTCTAAAACAAACTGAAATATTGTTGAAAGTGTCGTTAAACACCATAACCCTAACCCTCTAAAACAAACTGAAATATTGTTGAAAGTGTCGTTAAACATCATAACCCTAACCCTCTAAAACACACTGAAATATTGTTGAAAGTGTCGTTAAACATCATAACCCTAGGCATCTAAAAGAAACTGAAATATTGTTGAAAGTGTCGTTAAACATCATAACCCTAACCCTCTAAAAGAAACTGAAATATTGTTGAAAGTGTCGTTAAACATCACAACCCTAACCCTCTAAAACAAACTGAAATATTGTTGAAAGTGTCGTTAAACATCATAACCCTAACCCTCTGAAACAAACTGAAATATTGTTGAACGTGTCATTAAGCATCATAACCCTAACCCTCTGAAACAAACTGAAATATTGTTGAAAGTGTCATTAAACACCATAACCCTAACCCTCTAAAACAAACTGAAATATTGTTGAAAGTGTCGTTAAACACCATAACCCTAACCCTCTGAAACAAACTGAAATATTGTTGAAAGTGTCATTAAATACCATAACCCTAACCCTCTAAAACAAACTGAAATATTGTTGAAAGTGTCGTTAAACACCATAACCCTAACCCTCTAAAACAAACTGAAATATTCTTGAAAGTGTCGTTAAACATTATAACACTATCCCTCTAAAAGAAACTGAAATATTGTTGAACGTGTCATTAAGCATCATAACCCTAACCCTCTGAAACAAACTGAAATATTGTTGAACGTGTCATTAAGCATCATACCCATAACCCTCTGAAACAAACTGAAATATTGTTGAAAGTGTCGTTAAACATCATAACCCTAACCCTCTAAAACAAACTGAAATATTATTGAAAGTATCGTTAAGCATCATAACCCTAACCCTCTAAAAGAAACTGAAATATTGTTGAAAATATCGTTAAGCATCATAACCCTAACCTCTAAAACAAACTGAAATATTGTTGAAAGTATCGTTAAGCATCATAACCCTCACCCTCTAAAACAAACTGAAATATTGTTGAAAGTGTCGTTAAACACCATAACCCTAACCCTCTAAAACAAACTGAAATATTGTTGAAAGTGTCGTTAAACATCATAATCCTAACCCTCTAAAAGAAACTGAAATATTGTTGAAAGTGTCGTTAAACATCATAACCCTAACCCTCTAAAACACACTGAAATATTGTTGAAAGTGTCGTTAAACATCATAACCCTAGGCATCTAAAAGAAACTGAAATATTGTTGAAAGTGTCGTTAAACATCATAACCCTAACCCTCTAAAAGAAACTGAAATATTGTTGAAAGTGTCGTTAAACATCATAACCCTAACCCTCTAAAACAAACTGAAATATTGTTGAAAGTGTCGTTAAACAGCATAACCCTAACCCTCTGAAACAAACTGAAATATTGTTGAAAGTGTTGTTAAACACCATAACCCTAACCCTCTAAAACAAACTGAAATATTGTTGAAAGAGTCGTTAAACATCATAATCCTAGCTCTCTAAAACAAACTGAAATATTGTTGAAAGTGTCATTAAACATCATAACCCTAACCCTCTAAAACAAACTGAAATATTGTTGAAAGTGTCATTAAACATCATAACCCTAACCCTCTAAAACAAACTGAAATATTGTTGAAATTGTCGTTAAACACCATAACCCTAACCCTCTGAAACAAACTGAAATATTGTTGAAAGTGTCATTAAACACCATAACTCTAACCCTCTAAAACAAACTGAAATATTGTTGAAAGTGTCGTTAAACACCATAACCCTAACCCTCTAAAATAAACTGAAATATTGTTGAACGTGTCATTAAACATCATAAACCTAACCCTCTAAAACAAACTGAAATATTGTTGAAAGTGTCATTAAACATCATAACCCTAACCCTCTAAAACAAACTGAAATATTGTTGAAAGTGTCATTAAACACCATAACCCTAACCCCCTAAAACAAACTGAAATATTGTTGAAAGTGTCATTAAACATCATAACCCTAACCCTCTAAAACAAACTGAAATATTGTTGAAAGTGTCATTAAACACCATAACCCTAACCCTCTAAAAGAAACTGAAATATTGTTGAAAGTGTCGTTAAACATCATAACCCTAACCCTCTAAAACACACTGAAATATTGTTGAAAGTGTCGTTAAACATCATAACCCTAGGCATCTAAAAGAAACTGAAATATTGTTGAAAGTGTCGTTAAACATCATAACCCTAACCCTCTAAAAGAAACTGAAATATTGTTGAAAGTGTCGTTAAACATCATAACCCTAACCCTCTAAAACAAACTGAAATATTGTTGAAAGTGTCGTTAAACAGCATAACCCTAACCCTCTGAAACAAACTGAAATATTGTTGAAAGTGTCGTTAAAAACCATAACCCTAACCCTCTAAAACAAACTGAAATATTGTTGAAAGAGTCGTTAAACATCATAATCCTAGCTCTCTAAAACAAACTGAAATATTGTTGAAAGTGTCATTAAACATCATAACCCTAACCCTCTAAAACAAACTGAAATATTGTTGAAAGTGTCATTAAACATCATAACCCTAACCCTCTAAAACATACTGAAATATTGTTGAAATTGTCGTTAAACACCATAACCCTCTGAAACAAACTGAAATTTTGTTGAAAGTGTCATTAAACACCATAACTCTAACCCTCTAAAACAAACTGAAATATTGTTGAAAGTGTCGTTAAACACCATAACCCTAACCCTCTAAAATAAACTGAAATATTGTTGAAAGTGTCATTAAACATCATAAAACTAACCCTCTAAAACAAACTGAAATATTGTTGAAAGTGTCATTAAACATCATAACCCTAACCCTCTAAAACAAACTGAAATATTGTTGAAAGTGTCATTAAACACCATAACCCTAACCCCCTAAAACAAACTGAAATATTGTTGAAAGTGTCATTAAACATCATAACCCTAACCCTCTAAAACAAACTGAAATATTGTTGAAAGTGTCATTAAACACCATAACCCTAACCCTCTAAAACAAACTGAAATATTGTTGAACGTGTCATTAAGCATCATAACCCTAACCCTCTAAAACAAACTGAAATATTGTTGAAAGTGTCGTTAAACACCATAACCCTAACCATCTTAACCAAACTGAAATATGGTTGAAAGTGTCGTTAAACATCATAACCCTAACCATCTTAAACAAACTGAAATATTGTTGAAAGTGTCGTTAAACACCATAACCCTAACCCTCTAAAACAAACTGAAATATTGTTGAAAGTGTCGTTAAACATCATAACCCTAACCCTCTAAAACAAGCTGAAATATTGTTGAAAGTGTCGTTAAACACCATAACCCTAACCCTCTAAAACAAACTGAAATATTGTTGAAAGTGTCATTAAACATCATAACCCTAACCCTCTAATACAAACTGAAATATTGTTGAAAGTGTCGTTAAACATCATAACCCTAACCCTCTAAAACAAACTGAAATATTGTTGAAAGTGTCATTAAACATCATAACCCTAACCCTCTAAAACAAACTGAAATATTTTTGAAAGTGCTGTTAAACACCATAACCCTAACCCTCTGAAACAAACTGAAATATTGTTGAACGTGTCATTAAGCATCATAACCCTAACCCTCTGAAACAAACTGAAATATTGTTGAAAGTGTCATTAAACACCATAACTCTAACCCTCTAAAACAAACTGAAATATTGTTGAAAGTGTCGTTAAACACCATAACCCTAACCCTCTAAAATAAACTGAAATATTGTTGAACGTGTCATTAAACATCATAAACCTAACCCTCTAAAACAAACTGAAATATTGTTGAAAGTGTCATTAAACATCATAACCCTAACCCTTTAAAACAAACTGAAATATTGTTGAAAGTGTCATTAAACACCATAACCCTAACCCTCTAAAACAAACTGAAATATTGTTGAAAGTGTCATTAAACATCATAACCCTAACCCTCTAAAACAAACTGAAATATTGTTGAAAGTGTCATTAAACACCATAACCCTAACCCTCTAAAACAAACTGAAATATTGTTGAACGTGTCATTAAGCATCATAACCCTAACCCTCTAAAACAAACTGAAATATTGTTGAAAGTGTCATTAAACACCATAACCCTAACCATCTTAAACAAACTGAAATATGGTTGAAAGTGTCGTTAAACATCATAACCCTAACCATCTTAAACAAACTGAAATATTGTTGAAAGTGTCGTTAAACACCATAACCCTAACCCTCTAAAACAAACTGAAATATTGTTGAAAGTGTCGTTAAACATCATAACCCTAACCCTCTAAAACAAGCTGAAATATTGTTGAAAGTGTCGTTAAACACCATAACCCTAACCCTCTAAAACAAACTGAAATATTGTTGAAAGTGTCGTTAAACATCATAATCCTAACCCTCTAATACAAACTGAAATATTGTTGAAAGTGTCGTTAAACATCATAACCCTAACCCTCTAAAACAAACTGAAATATTGTTGAAAGTGTCATTAAACATCATAACCCTAACCCTCTAAAACAAACTGAAATATTTTTGAAAGTGCCGTTAAACACCATAACCCTAACCCTCTGAAACAAACTGAAATATTGTTGAACGTGTCATTAAGCATCATAACCCTAACCCTCTGAAACAAACTGAAATATTGTTGAACGTGTCATTAAGCATCATAACCCTAACCCTCTGAAACAAACTGAAATATTGCTGAAAGTGTCGTTAAACACCATAACCCTAACCCTCTTAAACAAACTGTAATATTGTTGAAAGTGTCATTAAGCATCATAACCCTAACCCTCTGAAACAAACTGAAATATTGTTGAAAGTGTCCTTAAACACCAAAACCCTAACATTCTAAAACAAACTGAAATATTGTTGAAAGAGTCGTTAAACATCATAACCCTAACTCTCTAAAACAAACTGAAATATTGTTGAAAGTGTCGTTAAACATCATAACCCTAACCCTCTAAAACAAATTGAAATATTGTTGAAAGTGTCGTTAAACATCATAACCCTAACCCTCTGAAACAAACTGAAATATTGTTGAACTTGTCATTAAGCATCATAACCCTAACCCTCTGAAACAAACTGAAATATTGTTGAACGTGTCATTAAGCATCATAACCCTAACCTTCTGAAACAAACTGAAATATTGTTGAAAGTGTCGTTAAACACCATAACCCTAACCCTCTGAAACAAACTGAAATATTGTTGAAAGTGTCGTTAAACAACATAACCTTAACCCTCTAAAACAAACTGAAATATTGTTGAAAGAGTCGTTAAACATCATAACCCTAACTCTCTAAAACAAACTGAAATATTGTAGAAAGTGTCGTTAAACATCATAACCCTAACCATCTGAAACAAACTAAAATATTGTTGAACGTGTCGTTAAACATCATAACCCTAACCCTCTAAAAGAAACTGAAATATTGTTGAAAGTGTCGTTAAACATCATAACCCTAACCCTCTAAAACAAACTGAAATATTGTTGAAAGTGTCGTTAAACATCATAACCCTAACCCTCTAAAACAAACTGAAATATTGTTGAAAGTGTCGTTAAACATCATAACCCTAACCCTCTAAAAGAAACAGAAATATTGTTGAAAGTGTCGTTAAACATCATAACCCTAACCCTCTAAAAGAAACTGAAATATTGTTGAAAGTGTCGTTAAACATCATAACGCTAACCCTCTAAAAGAAACTGAAATATTGTTGAAAGTGTCGTAAAACATCATAACCCTAACCCTCTAAAGCACACTGAAATATTATTGAAAGTGTCGTTAAACATCATAACCCTAGTCCTCTAAAAGAAACTGAAATATTATTGAAAGTGTCGTTAAACATCATAACCCTAACCCTCTAAAAGAAACTGAAATATTGTTGAAAGTGTCGTTAAACATCATAACCCTAACCCTCTAAAACAAACTGAAATATTGTTGAAAGTGTCGTTAAACACCATAACCCTAACCCTCTGAAACAAACTGAAATATTGTTGAAAGTGTCGTTAAACACCATAACCCTAACCCTCTAAAACAAACTGAAATATTGTTGAAAGAGTCGTTAAACATCATAATCCTAGCTCTCTAAAACAAACTGAAATATTGTTGAAAGTGTCATTAAACATCATAACCCTAACACTCTGAAACAAACTGAAATATTGTTGAACGTGTCGTTAAACATCATAACCCTAACCCTCAAAAAGAAACTGAAATATTGTTGAAAGTGTCGTTAAACATCATAACCCTAACCCTCTGAAACAAACTGAAATATTGTTGAACGTGTCATTAAGCATCATAACCCTAACCCTCTGAAACAAACTGAAATATTGTTGAAAGTGTCATTAAACACCATAACCCTAACCCTCTAAAACAAACTGAAATATTGTTGAAAGTGTCGTTAAACACCATAACCCTAACCCTCTGAAACAAACTGAAATATTGTTGAAAGTGTCATTAAATACCATAACCCTAACCCTCTAAAACAAACTGAAATATTGTTGAAAGTGTCATTAAACACCATGACCCTAACCCTCTAAAACAAACTGAAATATTCTTGAAAGTGTCGTTAAACATTATAACACTATCCCTCTAAAAAAACTGAAATATTGTTGAACGTGTCATTAAGCATCATAACCCTAACCCTCTGAAACAAACTGAAATATTGTTGAAAGTGTCGTTAAACATCATAACCCTAACCCTCTAAAACAAACTGAAATATTATTGAAAGTATCGTTAAGCATCATAACCCTCACCCTCTAAAACAAACTGAAATATTGTTGAAAGTGTCGTTAAACACCATAACCCTAACCCTCTAAAACAAACTGAAATATTGTTGAAAGTGTCGTTAAACATCATAACCCTAACCCTCTAAAACACACTGAAATATTGTTGAAAGTGTCGTTAAACATCATAACCCTAGGCATCTAAAAGAAACTGAAATATTGTTGAAAGTGTCGTTAAACATTATAACCCTAACCCTCTAAAAGAAACTGAAATATTGTTGAAAGTGTCGTTAAACATCATAACCCTAACCCTCTAAAACAAACTGAAATATTGTTGAAAGTGTCGTTAAACATCATAACCCTAACCCTCTGAAACAAACTGAAATATTGTTGAACGTGTCATTAAGCATCATAACCCTAACCCTCTGAAACAAACTGAAATATTGTTGAAAGTGTCATTAAACACCATAACCCTAACCCTCTAAAACAAACTGAAATATTGTTGAAAGTGTCGTTAAACACCATAACCCTAACCCTCTGAAACAAACTGAAATATTGTTGAAAGTGTCATTAAATACCATAACCCTAACCCTCTAAAACAAACTGAAATATTGTTGAAAGTGTCGTTAAACACCATAACCCTAGCCCTCTAAAACAAACTGAAATATTCTTGAAAGTGTCGTTAAACATTATAACACTATCCCTCTAAAAGAAACTGAAATATTGTTGAACGTGTCATTAAGCATCATAACCCTAACCCTCTGAAACAAACTGAAATATTGTTGAACGTGTCATTAAGCATCATACCCATAACCCTCTGAAACAAACTGAAATATTATTGAAAGTATCGTTAAGCATCATAACTCTAACCCTCTAAAAGAAACTGAAATATTGTTGAAAATATCGTTAAGCATCATAACCCTAACCCTCTAAAAGAAACTGAAATATTGTTGAAAGTGTCGTTAAACATCATAAACCTAACCCTCTAAAACAAACTGAAATATTATTGAAAGTATCGTTAAGAATCATAACCCTCACCCTCTAAAACAAACTGAAATATTGTTGAAAGTGTCGTTAAACACCATAACCCTAACCCTCTAAAACAAACTGAAATATTGTTGAACGTGTCATTAAGCATCATAACCCGAACCCTCTAAAACAAACTGAAATATTATTGAAAGTATCGTTAAGCATCATAACCCTAACCCTCTAAAAGAAACTGAAATATTGTTGAAAATATCGTTAAGCATCATAACCCTAACCCTCTAAAACAAACTGAAATATTGTTGAAAGTATCGTTAAGCATCATAACCCTCACCCTCTAAAACAAACTGAAATATTGTTGAAAGTGTCGTTAAACACCATAACCCTAACCCTCTAAAACAAACTGAAATATTGTTGAAAGTGTCGTTAAACATCATAACCCTAACCCTCTAAAAGAAACTGAAATATTGTTGAAAGTGTCGTTAAACATCATAACCCTAACCCTCTAAAACACACTGAAAAATTGTTGAAAGTGTCGTTAAACATCATAACCCTAGGCATCTAAAAGAAACTGAAATATTGTTGAAAGTATCGTTAAACATCATAACCCTAACCCTCTAAAAGAAACTGAAATATTGTTGAAAGTGTCGTTAAACATCATAACCCTAACCCTCTAAAACAAACTGAAATATTGTTGAAAGTGTCGTTAAACAGCATAACCCTAACCCTCTGAAACAAACTGAAATATTGTTGAAAGTGTCGTTAAACACCATAACCCTAACCCTCTAAAACAAACTGAAATATTGTTGAAAGAGTTGTTAAACATCATAATCCTAGCTCTCTAAAACAAACTGAAATATTGTTGAAAGTGTCATTAAACATCATAACCCTAACACTCTGAAACAAACTGAAATATTGTTGAACGTGTCGTTAAACATCATAACCCTAACCCTCAAAAAGAAACTGAAATATTGTTGAAAGTGTCGTTAAACATCATAACCCTAACCCTCTGAAACAAACTGAAATATTGTTGAACGTGTCATTAAGCATCATAACCCTAACCCTCTAAAACAAACTGAAATATTGTTGAAAGTGTCATTAAACACCATGACCCTAACCCTCTAAAACAAACTGAAATATTGTTGAAAGTGTCGTTAAACACCATGAACCTAACCCTCTAAAACAAACTGAAATATTCTTGAAAGTGTCGTTAAACATTATAACACTAACCCTCTAAAAGAAACTGAAATATTGTTGAACGTGTCATTAAGCATCATACCCATAACCCTCTGAAACAAACTGAAATATTGTTGAAAGTGTCGTTAAACATCATAACCCTAACCCTCTAAAACAAACTGGAATATTATTGAAAGTATCGTTAAGCATCATAACCCTAACCCTCTAAAAGAAACTGAAATATTGTTGAAAATATCGTTAAGCATCATAACCCTAACCTCTAAAACAAACTGAAATATTGTTGAAAGTATCGTTAAGCATCATAACCCTCACCCTCTAAAACAAACTGAAATATTGTTGAAAGTGTCGTTAAACACCATAACCCTAACCCTCTAAAGCAAACTGAAATATTGTTGAAAGTGTCGTTAAACACCATAACCCTAACCCTCTAAAAAAACTGAAATATTGTTGAAAGTGTCATTAAGCATCATAACCCTAACCCTCTAAAACAAACTGAAATATTGTTGAAAGTGTCATTAAACATCATAACCCTAACCCTCTGAAACAAACAGAAATATTGTTGAAAGTGTCGTTAAGCACCATAACCCTAACCCTCTAAAAAAACTGAAATATTGTTGAAAGTGTCGTTAAACATCATAACCCTAACCCTCTAAAACAAACTGAAATATTGTTGAAAGTGTCGTTAAACATCATAACCCTAACCCTCTGAAACAAATTGAAATATTGTTGAAAGTATCGTTAAACACCATAACCCTAACCCTCTGAAACAAACTGAAATATTGTTGAAAATATCGTTAAGCATCATAACCCTAACCCTCTAAAACAAACTGAAATATTGTTGAAAGTGTCGTTAAACACCACAACCCTAACTCTGTGAAACAAACTGAAATATTGTTAAAAGTATCGTTAAGCCTCATAACCCTAACCCTCTAAAACAAACTGAAATATTGTTGAAAGTGCCGTTAAACACCTTAACCCTAACCCTCTAAAACAAAATGAAATATTGTTGAACGTGTCATTAAACACCATAAACCTAACCCTCTAAATCAAACTGAAATATTGTTGAAATTGACGTTAAACACCATAACCCTAACCCTCTAAAAGAAACTGAAATATTGTTGAAAGTGTCGTTAAACATCATAACCCTAACCCTCTAAAACAAACTGAAATATTGTTGAAAGTGTCGATAAACATCATAACCCTAACCCTCTAAAACAAACTGAAATATTGTTGAAAGTATCGTTAAACACCATAACCCTAACCCTCTGAAACAAACTGAAATATTGTTGAAAGTGTCGTTGAAATTCATAACCCTAACCCTCTTAAACAAACTGCCATATTGTTGAAAGTGTCATTAAACACCATAACCCTAACCCTCTAAAACAAACTGAAATATTGTTGAACGTGTCGTTAAAAACCATAACCGTAACCCTCTGAAACAAACTGAAATATTGTTGAACGTGTCATTAAACACCATAACCCTAACCCTCTGAAACAAACTGAAATATTTTTGAAAGTGTCGTTAAACACCATAACCCCAACCCTCTGAAACAAACTGAAATATTGTTGAAAGTGTCGTTAAACATCATAACCTTAACCCTCTAAAAGAAAATGAAATATTGTTGAAAGTGTCATTAAGCACCATAACCCTAACCCTCTAAAACAAAATGAAATATTGTTGAAAGTGTCATTAAATACCATAACCCTAACCCTCTGAAACAACTGAAATATTGTTGAAAGTGTCGTTAAACACCATAACCCTAACCCTCTGAAACAAACTGAAATATTGTTGAAAGTGTCATTAAACACCATAACCCTAACCCTCTGAAACAAACTGAAATATTGTTGAAAGTGTCATTAAACACCATAACCCTAACCCTCTGAAACAAACTGAATTATTGTTGAAAGTGTCGTTCAACACCATAACCCTAACCCTCTTAAACAAACTTAAATATTGTTGAAAGAGTCGTTAAACATCATAACCCTAACCCTCTAAAACAAACTGAAATATTGTTGAAAGTGTCGATAAACACTATAACCCTAACCCTCTAAAACAAACTGAAATATTGTTGAAAGTGTCGTTAAACCCCATTACCCTAACCCTCTGAAACAAACTGAAATATTGTTGAAAGTGTCGTTAAACACCATAACCCTAACCCTCTAAAACAAACTGGAATATTGTTGAAAGTATCGTTAAACACCATAACCCTAACCCTCTGAAACAAACTGAAATATTGTTGAAAGTGTCGTTAAACACCATAACCCTAACCCTCTGAAACAAACTGAAATATTGTTGAAAGTGTCGTTAAACACCATAGCCCTAACCCTCTGAAACAAACTGAAATATTGTTGAAAGTGTCATTAAGCACCATAACTCTAACTCTCTAAAACAAACTGAAATATTGTTGGAAGTGTCGTTAAACACCATAACCCTAACCCTCTAAAACAAACTGAAATATTGTTGAAAGTGTCCTTAAACACCATAACCCTAACCCTTTAAAACAAACTGAAATATTGTTGAAAGTGTCGTTAAATACCATAACCCTAACCCTCTGAAACAAACTGAAATATTGTTGAAAGTGTTATTAAGCACCATAACCCTAACCCTTTAAAACAAACTGAAATATTGTTGAAAGTGTCATTAAACATCATAACCCTAACCCTCTGAAACAAACTGAAATATTGTTGAAATTGTCATTAAACACCATAACCCTAACCCTCTGAAACAAACTGAAATATTTTTGAACGTGTCGTTAAACACCATAACCCTAACCCTCTAAAACAAACTGAAATATTGTTGAAAGTGTCATTAAACACCATAACCCTAACCCTCTGAAACAAACTGAAATATTGTTGAAAGTGTCGTTAAACACCATAACCGTAACCCTCTAAAACAAACTGAAATATTGTTGAAAGTGTCGTTAAACACTATAACCCTAACCCTCTTAAACAAACTGAAATATTGTTGAACGTGTCATTAACACCATAACCCTAACCCTCTAAAACTAACTGAAATATTGTTGAACGTGTCATTAAACACCATAACCCTAACCCTCTAAAACAAACTGAAATATTGTTGAAAGAGTCGTTAAACAACATAACCCTAACCCTCTGAAACAAACTGAAATATTGTTGAGAGTATCGTTAAGCATCATAACCCTAACCCTCTAAAACAAACTGAAATATTGTTGAAAGGGTCGTTAAACACCATGACCCTAACCGTCTGAAACAATAATGTATAATATCATGACCTTTGGTCTTTAATAAAGCCGTTTTTAACCGTGACCTTAATGAAGGTGATGAATTGAAATGCAATGGGTAATAGCACATATGTGTGGGGTTTTGACATTAATGAACTCTAAAATGAATTAACCAATTAAATTTAATGTTATTTGAAAAAAGGATGTTTAGTACGTTTCAAGATTTCTTACCAAATCAATCACTTTACGAGTGAATTTTTTCCCGACATTTTTGATTCATTCAAAAGGGATTAAATGTGTTTTAGATCATTATAAATAAATAAAATGTATGAAAAAGACTGTATAATTGTAGTGTACCATTTCAGATTTAAATAAATGCACATTAAAAATAATTTTATAACGTTTTTAAAAAGGTTTATGTAAACATTAAGAATCCTGTTACGACAGCCAAGGTTATCAGATATGAGACACAGTAAATTATAAAGAGTGGTGTTTACTTTCAATCTCTTTATTAGACCTGGTGACATCCCACTATGTCATGTATTCGTTGTATATATGATTAAATGCTTTACGAGAGGTATTGTTGTGTTCAGTACAATTTCTGCGTACAATGATGTGTTGTTTCTACTAACATTATTCCTTGGTAACCGAGTGTTATAGGTCGAAGACTGCCAACCGGATGGAGCTCGAAATAAGATTTGGTATGCAGCTCGGAGCAACCGGAAGAAAGCATTCCAACTAATTGGATGTTTTGGAGGCGTTTCTGACAAGTAAACAATGTTGATGCATAAAATAGTAGACACGATGTAGGTACTGTTTCTCCTATAGAGATGAGAGTGGAAACCCGATTTTTGTTTTTGGCCAAGAAATTGTATCATCCTCCTTTCTCACTTTACACATTTTATAATAAAAAATCAAACTTCAAGACCCAATGCCAACTATCGAATACCACTGACGTGAGATCGAGGCATGATATCAACCTCATGTTTAATGTTCCTTGTACCTACTTAATATTAGAGATTTCACCAGTCAGTTCGTTATGTTTGTTCGTTTCCCCTTCAGCAATAAATCTGACAGTTATGATATATCTGGAAAATTTCTAAGTAACGAACACAATTTCCATATCCTTCCGCACAAAAGCGATGATTGTGTCGTCATAATACGTACATGTGTAATGTATTCTACAGAATATGCTAAGCCTTTCGAAGAACATTGTCTTAACTCTATTCTTTTCTTTGTGGTATTATCTGTTATAGTGAAGTTCAATATTATATCGTGGCGGTCAGTTTTATTGGTGTAGGAAATCGGAGTACCCGGAGGAAATGACCGACCTGTCGCAAATAACTGACCCACTTTATCACATAATGTTGTATCAAATGCACCTCGCCATGAATGGGGTTCGAACTCGCAGCTTTAGTGGTTATAGGCACTGATTGATGTAAATTCAACTCACATACGATACCGACCACGACGGTCCCAAAGATTGAACGTAGAACATGTTAACGTATTCATCCATTATGTCCATTAAACATAGAAATACACCATACTTACGTTTGCAACATACACAATATATACAAGTAACGAAAAGACCAAGTCCAATCAGGCCGCCAATACAAGCTCCAACAACAACTCTAAAAATAATAAAGATATCTTGGCAATAACTAATGTTGTATAGAACGTCATTCGATAAAACATCCGATTGCTTGATAAATATTTACAAAAATATACTGGAACTTTAGTTTTGTGTGTAGTGTTTTGTAGATGATTGTTTGTCATTTTGTCCCTTTTCTTTCGGCCATTGAATTGTTTGTCCTTTAATTTAACGGTTTCTGATTACTCCAGTGGTATCATCAAACTTTTCTTACTTTATTTGTTTATTCCGATAAGGAAGTAAACATTAGAGAATACCGAACGGGCAATCAAAATAGAACAAACCAGAGAAACTAGCAACATAAGACGAAGAAAAAAAAAGCAAAAACACAACACAATATGTGTTGGACACCACTATGCGCAAGCAAACACAAATAACGTAAATATGACGAAAGATATTATTCTAGATAAATGTAAAGACACCACGGACGATGTAGACACGACTGCATATCTACAGAATGTCACAAGAAAAGCTAAGCAAAATAAGATCTCAGATAAATCTTTTGTGTTATTTTAATAATAACCTAACAGTATTACATATAACTACATGACCTTGTGCTACTATTTGTAGAAATGTAATAATGATTGGCTATTCTGTGAAAAATATTGCCACGATCCGTCAAAATAGCTTCGAATCAAGATATGTCCCAGCAAAGTTTGAAGATACCAAATGGGTAATCAGAAGCTGTAAATCGAAGGACAGGCAATACAATGGTCAAATGAAAAAGAACAAAAAGACAAACAATGATCTACAAAACTGAGCAACACGAACTCCATTAAAAATCGGATTTAATATCATGGTGAGGCAACAAATAATTTACATAATGGTATTTTACTCTAACTCTAATTTCAGAAAATAAGCAAAAATGTTATGCCCTATATTTATCACTGCTTTCGTGGTCCATAATTTGATTATTAATACAATAAGTGAAGGACGAGAGTGTGGTATATTTTGTTTTTCATTTAATTAATTAACTTACCCTATAGACAGGCATGATGCTGATCCGGTGCATATGTAGCCAGTACGGCAACACCATTTTAAATCATTACAAAGGTAATAACCAGTAAAACAACTTTGTGCTGTAACAAGATGTAAATAGCTAGTGTAAGAACTTTGTAACGTAACAAGATGTAAAATAACCAATGTAGTAACATTGTGTTGTAACAAGATGTAAATTACCAGTTTAGCAACTTCATATCTTGTAAGAAGATGTAGAATAGCCAGTCTAACAACTTTGTGTTGTAACAAAATGTAGGATAACCAGTGTAACAACTTTGTATTGTAAGAAGGTATAAAATAACCAGTGTAACAACTCTGTGTTGTAACAAGATGTATAATATCCAGTGTAACAACTATATGTTGTAACAAGATGTAGAATTACTAGTCAAACAACTTTGTGTTGTAACAAAATGTAGGATAACCAGTGTAACAACTTTGTATTGTAAGAAGGTATAAAATAACCAGTGTAACAACACTGTGTTGTAACAAGATGTAAAATATCCAGTGTAACAACTATGTGTTGTAACAAGATGTATAATTACCAGTCTAACAACTTTGTGTTGTAACAAAATGTAGGATAACCATTGTAACAACTTTGTGTTGTAACTAGATGTAAAATAACCAGTCTAACAACTTTGTGTTGTAACAAGATATAAAATAACCAATGTAACAACTGTGTGCTGTAACAAGATGTAAAATGACCATTCTAACAACTCTGTGTTGTAAGAAGATGTAAAATATCCAGTGTAACAACTTTGTGTTGTACCAAGATGTATGATAACTAATGTAACAACTTTGTGTTGTAAGAAGATGTATAATAATCAGTGTAACAACTTTGTGTTGTAACAAGGTGTAAAATAACCAGAATAATAACTTTGTGCTGTGACAAGATGTAAAATAACCAGTGTAGCAACTTTGTGTTGTAACAAGATATAGAATAACCAGTCTAACAACTTTGTGTTGTAACAAGGGGTAAAATAACCAATGGAAGAACTTTTTGTTGTAACAAGATGTAAAATAACCAAAATAACAACTTTGTGTTGTGACAAGATGTAAAATAACCAGTGTAACAACTTTGTGTGTTAACAAGATATAAAATAATCAGTGTAGCAACTTTGTGTTGTAACAATATGTAAAAGAACAAATTTAAGAACTTTGTGTTGTAACAAGATATAAAATAATCAATGTAACAACTTTGTACATTAACAAGATGTAAAATGACTAGTCTAACAAATCTGTGTTGTAACAATATGTAAAATATCCAGTGTATCAACTTTGTGTTGTACCAAGATGTATGATAACTAATGTAACAACTTTGTGCTGTAACAAGATGTAAAATAATCAATGTAGCACTTTGTGTTTGAACAAGGTGTAAAATAACCAGAATAATAACTTTGTCTTGTAACAAGATGTAAAGTATCCAATGTAACAACTTTGTGTTGTAGCAAGATGTAAAGTAACGAATATAGCAACTTTGTGTTGTAGTAAGATGTAGAAAATTTGTAGTGTAACAAGATGTAAAATAACCAGTGTAACAACTTTTTGTTGCAACAATGTGTACAATAACCAGTGTAGCAACTTTGTGTTGTAACAAGGTGTAAAATAACCCGTCTAACAGCTTTGTTTTGTAACAAGATGTAAATTAACCAGAATAACAGCTTTGTGTTGTGACAAGATGTAAAATAACCAGTGTAGCAACTTTGTGTTGTAACAAGATGTAAAATAACCATTGTAGCAGCTTTGTGCTGTAACAAGATGTAACATAGCCAGTGTAACAACTTTGTGTTGTACCAAGATATAAAGTAACCAATCTAACAACTTTGTGTTGTAACACGATATACAATAACCAATGTTACAACTTTGTGCTATAGCATGATGTATGATAACCAATGTAACATCTTTGTGTTGTAAAAATATGTGACATAATCAGTGTAACAACTTTGTGTTGTAACAAGATGTAAAATAATCATTGTAGAAACTTTGTGTTGTAACAAGATGTAAAATAACCATTGTAGAAACTTTGTGTTGTAACAAGATGTAAAATAACCATGGTAGAAACTTTGTGTTGTAACAAGATGTAAAATAATCAATGTAACAACTTTGTGTTGCAAAAATATGTAAAATAATCTGTTTAACAACTTTATGTTGTAACTAGATGTAAAATAACCAGTGTAGCAACTTTGTGTTGTAACAAGGTTTAAGATAACCAATGGAAGAACTTTTTGTTGTAACAAGATGTAAAATAACCAGTCTAACAACTTTGTGTTGTAACAAGGTGTAAACTAACGAGAATAACAACTTTGTGTTGTGACAAGATGAAAAATAACCAGTGTAGCAACTTTTTATTTTAACAAGATGTAAAATAATCAGTGTAACAACTTTGTGTTGTAACAAGATGTAAAATAACCAATGTAACAACTTTGTGTTGTAAGAAGATGTAGAATAACCAATGTAACAACTTTGTGTTGAAACTAAGGTGTTAAATAACCAATGTAAGAAGATGTAAAATAATCATTCTAACAGCTTGTGCTGTAACAAGGTGTAACATAACCAGAACAATAGCTTTGTGTTGTGACAAGATGTCATATAACTAGTGTAACAACTTTGTGTTGTAACAAGATGACAAATAATCAATGTAACAACTTTGTGTTGTAACAAGGTGTAAAATAACCAATGTAGCAATTTGGTGTTGTGAAAAGATGTAAAATAACCAGTCTAACAACTTTGTGTTGTAACAAGTTGTAAAATAACCAGAATAACAACTGTGTGTTGTGAAAAGACGTAAAAAACCAGTGTAACAACTTTGTGTTGTACCAAGATGTAAAATAATCAGTGTAGCAAATTTGTGTTGTACCAAGATGTACAATAACCAGTGTAACAACTTTGTGTTGTAGCAAGATGTAAAAGAACCAGTCTAACAACTTTGTGATGTAACAAGGTGTAAAATAACCAGAACAATAACTTTGTGTTGTGACAAGATGTCACATAACTAGTGTAACAACTTCGTTTTGTAACAAGATGCAAAATAATCAGTGTAGCAACTTTGTGTTGTAACAAGATGTAAAATAACCACTGTAGCAATTTGTGTTGTAACAAGATGTAAAATAATCAATGTGGAAAATTTGTGTTGTAACAAGATGTAACAAGATATAAAATAATCAATGTAACAACTTTGTGTTGTTACAAGATGTCAAATAACCAGTCTAAGAACTTTCTGGTGTAACAAGATGTAAAATAATAAATGTAACAACTTTGAATTGTAACAAGATTGAAAATAACCAGTGTAACAACTTTGTGTTGCAACAAGTTGTAGAATAACCAATGTAACAACTTTGTGTTGTAACAAGATGTAAAATAACCAGTCTAACATCTTTGTGTTGCAACAAGATGTAAAATAATGAATGTAGCAACTGTGTGTTGTAACAAGATGTAAAATAACCAGTGTAGCAGCTTTGTGTTGTAACAAGATGTAAAGTAACCAATATAGCAACCGTGTGCTGTAACAATATGTAGTAAATTTGTAGTGTAACAAGATGCAAAATAACCAGTGTAACAACTTTGTGTTGTAACAAGGTGTAAAATAACCAGAATAATGCTGTGATAGGATGTACAATAACCAGTCTAACTACTTTGTGTTGTAACAAGATGTAAAGTAACCAGTGTAACAACTTTGTGTTGTAACAAAATATAAAGTAACCAATCGAACAACTTTGTGTTGTAACAAGATGTAAAGTAACTAGTGTAACAACTTTGTGTTGTAACAAGATGATAAATAATCAATGTAGCAACTTTGTGTTGTAACAAGGTGTAAAATAACAAATGTAACAGCTTTGTGTTGTAACAAGATGTAAAATAACAAGAATAACAACTTTGTGTTGTGACAAGATGTAAAAATAATCAGTGTAACAACTTTGTGTTATAACAAGATGTAAAATAACCAGTGTAACAGCTTTGTGTTGTAACAAGGTTGTAGAATAACCAATGTAACAACTTTGTGTTGTAACAAGATGTAAAATAATCAGTGTAACAACTTTGTGTTGTAACAAGAT
The DNA here is from genome assembly GCA_963680875.1 of Bathymodiolus brooksi. Lineage (NCBI taxonomy): Eukaryota > Metazoa > Mollusca > Bivalvia > Mytilida > Modiolidae > Bathymodiolus > Bathymodiolus brooksi. The sequence goes on along the minus strand of OY804576.1, from coordinate 49,454,149 downwards.
GTAAAATAACCAATGTAACAACTTTGTGTTGTAAGAAGATGTAGAATAACCAATGTAACAACTTTGTGTTGTAACAAGGTGTTAAATAACCAATGTAAGAAGATGTAAAATAATCATTCTAACAGCTTGTGCTGTAACAAGGTGTAACATAACCAGAACAATAGCTTTGTGTTGTGACAAGATGTCATATAACTAGTGTAACAACTTTGTGTTGTAACAAGATGACAAATAATCAATGTAACAACTTTGTGTTGTAACAAGGTGTAAAATAACCAATGTAGCAATTTGGTGTTGTGAAAAGATGTAAAATAACCAGTCTAACAACTTTGTGATGTAACAAGATATAAAATATCCATTCAAACAACTTTGTGTCGTAACAAGATATAAAGTAACCAATGTAATAACTTTGTATTGTAACAAGATGTAAAATCAGTTTATGTATAGTTAATTACGGATGGAAAAAATGACTACAATTCGCCTGCTCTTTTTCGAAAGTTACAAAAGATAACTTAAAGGTGCAGCGAGCGTGGCACTCTCCAAATACGTTACTCACTATCGTCCAATGTCAGGCCTTTTGTACTATAACGTGAGAGCACCCCCATCCTCCCTACCTAGTGAGAGTATCTTCGATCACCCACATGGGGATTGGCCGGACAGTTCCAGGAACTATCACCAATACTTATGTTTACAGATTGAAACCCAATCCTCATTTTAATGTTTGAACAATTGATTTGTCATTAAATAGAAAATACGTGAGCCGTGAATTATGTTTAGGGAAATGATACATAATATCTAATAAATGAGTTTTTTTTTTGTTATTTAAAGCAAGAAATATGATTACGTAAAAAAAGAAAGTTGATGATAACTATATTGAGGATCCAATTGACAACTGTAGACACAGAACCTTTCCCTCAGAATGGTTTGGTTTGCGGTGTTTAAGGCCACTTTCAGCAATAGTTCAGTTATATCGTGGCGATCAGTTTTATTGGTGGAGGAAACCGGAGTACCAGGGGAAAACCACAGTGTCGCAAGTCACTAACAAACTTTATCACATAATGTTGTATCGAGTATACCTCGCCATGAACGGGATTCGAACTCACACTCACAACTTTGGTGGTGTGAGGCACTGGTTGCACAGGTAGTTGTAAATCTAACTACCATACGATTACGACCACGACGACCACTTCTTGCCTCAGGAAGATGATATTATATATATCAAGTACCCAATAAAATGTAGGATACCGAACCCCTTCACCAGGAGGATCGTGTTATATTAAGGAAAGGACCACACGAACAATTCTGGATAAATAACCATTGTCTCGGAAAATGACCTCATGGACTATCGTGGACACAGGACCCTTGCCTCGGGAAGATAATGCTATGAAACAATGACCCCTTGGACAATTGTGGACAACGGACCCTTGCCTCGGGCAGATAATGCTATAAAACAATAACCCGATGGACAATTGTGGACACAAGACCCTTGCTTCGGGCAGATAATGCTATAAAACAATGACCCGATGGATAATTTTGGACACAAGACCCTTGTCTCGGGCAGATGATGCTATAAAACAATGACTGGATGGACAATTGTGGACAGAAGACCCTTGCCTCGGGAAGATAGAGCTATAATATAAGTACCACATTGTATATTGTTGATACAGAACCCTTGAAACCCAAATACATTTGTTAAAGATTTGAGGAGTTATGGTTATGATGTTTAACGCCACTTTCAACAATATTTCAGTTTTATATCGTGGCGGTACTAAAGATTTGAGGGTACGTCTTAAGGGTGCTTAAAGAAGTACCTAGTACTTAAACGACTGGGAACATATATACTACCACTAATACATCATAATGAAACTCCTTGATTCTTCAAAAATATAAATACGAATTTGTGTATTCATTGTGGAATATGTAAATGGTGTTTATGAATAAACCATTGGGATTTTTTTTTCCAAATTGAGAGGCGGGCTGGTATCCAATAAACAGATAAATCAACTCAGCCCAACTTTCGTTTCTATCCCAAGCCAGGATCTATATTTCCATTGTTACAAATGTTAATACATATTCAAGCTAAAACATGATCAAATTCAATCGACCTAGCATTATTTATTTGATATTTTAGCTATATTTTGTAGCAGTTTATGTCTATTATTGTGATAATTAAAGCAAGACGAAATCTGCAGACATTTGCGTTTATAATAAAAACAATTTCATCATGCAAAGCGATTGGTTTAAATCTTAGACTTTAAAAAAAGAAAAAAAATCACCTGTATTTCTTGTTTTTCAAATAACAAGTATGTTATAATTTAAAAAAGTAAATTTGATTTGTCTGTACATGTTTCTGTTTTAAGTCACGAACAGAAATATAAAATGCATTTAGCTTACGTCGTCAGATAATTAACATGTTAGGTCATGCGAAGACGCAAAACAACATTTCTCTAAAATTCACAGGGGTTTCCCATTATAGGGTTCGTTTCAGCAGAATAAATTAAATACCTCGTTGTAAAGTATTTGTCTGCTTGCATAAATATCGATATGGCGACCAAGCATTAAATATAGAGTAATATCTAATGTTGGGATCCAAACTTCCACCATCAACAAAAATAATAATCATCATTAGCTTTGATCTTTTTATTCTCATGTTTTGCTTTTGTATCTATCTAGATAACTTTCTTAGTATCTTGTGTAATTTAAGCAAATAAAATATGCTCAAGGTAAAAAAAACCCATTTAATTTGCAAAGAATGGACATAGATATGCTATGTCTATCAAATATCGTCACCTATAAAACGAATATTGGTTACTGGTATGCAAAAAGAATTAAGTGCATTGAGTATGACTTCATGTGATCAAAATTATGTCTCAGATGACGAAAATAGTATGTTGTCAAATTGATGAATCTGACAAAAAAAAATAAAAAATAAAAAAAATACGCACTTTTATTAGTTTTATAAATAAAAATGTTTGTTCTTATGGCTGAAAAATGTAACTCTCTCTCTCTTGTTGTAAATATTGTATATAACTGTTTTGTTATTATGTATTGTTGTACGCTAATTTATTATTTGTATGCCATTGTATTAACTAACAAGGGTTACCAGAAATCAAATATCATGAGAATCGTATACCTCTGAGATAATATGTAAACAAGAAAAAAGGTAAAATAAAAAAGAAGAAAAACAAATAAATCACTTACCGTCTAAACCTATAAAAAGTTGCAAACTTAAAATCAGGAAACAAACCAACTCCATTCTGAAATATTTCTACTGGTCTATTTCAAGAATAGCAATCTTTAACTTCTTGATCGAGTAACATCTCAAAACACGTTTATTTGTAAAATAATACATTGTAATAAAACAGAATAGAAGGCTTATTTAAAAGTATTGATGCTATTCGTATTGCAAACAATAAGTATTTTAATATGATCTTGCCAAACAAAAAAGGGGTGTATTTGTAAATCACTGATTGACCAGCAAGATAAAAAAAGTATTTAAAGGAAGGTCTAAAACAATAAAAATAAGAGAAAACCGAACTATTTATTCGGGTAACAAACATGTCTTCTTTTTGTCGAATATATACATGTCATATTGTTTTTTCCTACTTTGTAGTCACATGAACCCTCGAGCGAACACCAGGGCAGGTTATAGATAAAGTTTCTTCACTGCATGTTCAGTTTGCAGTATTAGGGAATGCTTTGAATGCTCAACCCACAGAGCTACCCATCACGTTGGCGGATTTGAGATGCCCTCTCGAAGGGGGTGCTCAGGTAATAAGACCTAATATGAAAGCATGATCGTGTATCAAAGGGCGTAACCAACCTACATCGATCAGTGGTGTAAAGGTTAACGTGCTCGCCTTGAGTGCGGTAGATGGTAGGTTCGAGTCCCAATCGGGTCAAATCAAAGACCATTAAATTGGTATGTGTTGCTTCTCCGGTAAGCACGTACGTCTTACATATGCTTTCTGCATGCACACAACTGCATATTTATGTCATTGGATAGATGCAATCAATGACAAAGGCTTCTCTGTTCATAGTCTATTACGCTATGGTCCGTCATTATTGACGTCACGATTTACATATGGCTTGGCATTATGGTGGCAGAAAGCAAAGAGGGAGAGGCGTTAAGGTGCAAAATTGGCCCCACATTATATTAAAAAATAATGCTCGACATAGAATAAAAACAATTTACTAATTTAATTGTTAGATAAACAAATTTTCAAAAAATATAACTTTCCGTGAAATTGGGTGCGCTATGACGTCATAATGACATCATAATTAGACGGATAATGCTAAAAATGGACTACAAACGACATATTTAATGTACATTTTAGCTATTTTATATACCTCCACAGTCTTCCACCAACACCAAATTGAGCAGCTGTTTTGAGTATAGATGGTTAATGATTATATCAAAATATTTTGTTGGTGGAGGATTGTGGAGGTTGTTAAATATTAATTTATTTATAACAGCAGCCAGACCCTTAAAATCAATAGTTTCACTCTTCTGATTGTATATATGAGACCATTATATACACAATCTGTACATTTCATGATTCATTTCAAGAAATGAAATTCATCAGTAAATAACTTATGTTTCTGTAAATAATTGTATTTATTTTAAATACAGTTTATGTACATTGAAACCAAGAGAAAAACTCAGTGCATGCAATCCGGCTTCAATGCCATAAAAAGAACTGGGGACTATAAGTGCCATATATCGCCCCATATTTAATGAATCATTATCTTAGAAAATACTTGATTACAATTTGATGTATTATAGACGAGATCATACTTTTGATGTTAAAACTTGCTTCCAACAAACTCGATACGTATTTGACGTCATTTTGACGTCATGAGCGTTATTTGTTTTCTGTATATCGTGGAATTTTGCCCGCGATATTTGGACGGTTTTCGAAGAAATTAAGCACCAGTCGTGCACCAGAAAAATATTTTACCAGATTATTAAAATAAATAAAACACAAATACTGTTAAAGTATTTTTTTGGTTTCACGAGGTGTTAAATTTCTTGAAAAACGACGGGAAAATGTTCAAATATTGCAAGCGCTTAGATGACGTTTTGATATTTGAGAAGCAATCTTTGCCGTAAAAAACGATGGTATGTCGGCACGTAACAGTTATATACAAATGTAAGATAAAAATAAAATAAACACCACTTCATCCAAAATAGTTTTTTTTCATAAGCCCCCGATGATTGAATATATATTTTCTTCCGGGATACTGAAATAGTTATTACTACAGGGATACGGAGGTAGCCGTTTAATGGTCTATCGATGCTACTTCTAAAATGAAGTAAAATAGCTTGATCCAAAAGGAGTAGATATGGACACAATCCAACAGATAGCTCTCACATTATGACCCAAAGGTGTTTTATGTTATGCACTACATATCACTACATATCACATAATGTTTTATCGAGTACACCTCGCCATGAATGGGGTTCAAACTCTCAACTTAAGTGGTGATAGGCAATGATTGCACAGGTAGTTGTAAATTCAACTACCATACGACCACGACGGCTCAAGTTCAGTTAAGATGAAAGGTAATTGTTTTATTGATATTGATGGAATTTATGATTATCACTGTTTATAAACTTTCTTTTCATATCAATCAATGAAAAGAATTGGTTTGCTGAAAATATGTTTTTTGTTGGGGTTCATTGGATGGAATTTGTATCTCTTGTGAAGTTCCGTCGATTGCAGACACAACGTTAGGCATATCAGAACAATACCTTTTCTTTTGCCATCAGACTGGGATGGTTGGCCACTGAATTCACATAACATTTTCATAAATTATATAAAGTTTCCCCTTTTGCGTCCAAATTAAACTTTTAACTTCTATCAGTTCCATTCTCTTAAATCAACCTCCAATGGACAAATGATGGATCATAAGTTGGTGTCTGTAGTGCATTGAAAATGCGTTCTGTCATGTGCATAAGTTATTGTTTGCATGATTGACAGACAATATTCATCATATTGTTTTCTAGCTTCTGAACTGTCGATCGAGAAAAAAAATAATTTGACAGGCAGCAAATAGCCAGTCAATGGGATTTGCAATTAATATTTCGCATGCACAATAGCGACCCCACACCACAAGGTGTGGAAAATAGAAATATTCTTCTGTGGTTTAAATGCGTATTAACTGCATTACATGTAAACTGTATGATTCTGTTTGATAAAGTCCTTTAACTAGAACAGGAACACAATGTTCACTTGAGTGAAATAGTATTGTAATAAAAGATCGTGAACGTGATGTACAAGTATTAAAGAATGTCCAGGTATATTTTAAATGAGGTTGAAACAAGTCACCATTTGATATTAATTCGGTTGCATTTCATTTTGACGATTCTAATTACGGAAGACGACCACAACCATATTGTTTTTGATTGGATTAAAATTATAGCTGTATAATAATGTATAATATCCTATTATTATTAGAATCCTAACATGACTGCGAATTTGACATAAATAAAATAACAAATGGCTTTCACTAGGAAAACGCCGATTTATGTGAAAGGGACACCAGACAGCTATGAGGAACGAATTTAATAAATCCCTTAGCGCGGGATGTAAAGGACACACTCCTTATACGTGAAATACAACTTTCAGCAGATTCTGATAGCAACAGTTTATTAGGAGTGTTGTTGTTGGTTTGGCACAAAGCAAAATAATATCTACCATCTCCTCTTTTTCTAGTGACAATCAAAACAATCATACATAGACTCATGGCAGCGACAAACATTTTACCTACACGATTAATCATATGGTTGTAAGCTTGTTCTCGTCATAAATATATATGAAATACTTGATTGTAAAATAATTATCTATCGACAGCCACTTTCTATGGGATATCTGATTCCAAGGCTTGTTATCAGTTTATCAAAAATAATTCTCACAGGGTCCTTGCTAAAATCGTTACACATTAAACATTTTGCTTCACACCATTTCCCAAAATATTTCCATATTATAAAAAAAGCGGTCTTTAAATATTGGACATTTTTTTTATAGATTTGTGATGGTTGTCCGTAAACATGTACTGGAATATATCATCGCATTGGTTGTCGTTAAGAATAAAGTACGGTTAAAAAATTGTGTTTAAACAAATTTCAAATATGACAAAGTTCTATTGTCCAAATAAATCTATCTATTACTTCGTTAAGATTAATACCAAAATTTCTGAATAGATGCCCCAGGGACGGATCCAGAGGGTCCCACCCGGCACCCGGCGCCCCCCCTCCGCTCCGCGCAATTTTTTTAAGTCCGCCCCCCTAACTTGAAATCCTGGATCTGCCCCTGATATTAACCTCAATCTGTACATTATCAATGTCATAGCAGACGATGAATCCAAAATTGGTCTGTATGAGATTTAAGGTGACGAAAAACTGAATTACAAAAAACTACAATTTGAACGTGAAATAATAGATGTGGTACGTAGTTCTTATATTTAAAGATGACATTTTTAGATCAGATTTCATGAGATCATTCATGCAATTTCAGCATCATAATATAACCTCTGACAAATTAAGCGATCAAAATAATGAGAAATGTTATCACGTGAAACAAACCGTCGAAAACAGGAGACCGTCGAAAATGGGTGACGTTGTGACATTACTATTCGTTCACTTTAATTTCATATTACAGTTTCGGAACATGTTTTTATTCCTGAAATCATCCACATTGCATATTATGTCAAATTTATGCTGTGTTTATTGAGTTTTATTATGCTTTGTTTTTGTTTTTGTTTTTTTAATGATATGCATTATAATACAATGATACGTATGTTCTGTATAATGAAAAAAATGACGTTCATTGCTTTTCAGTACCTGAATTTGTCGATCCGCTGTGAGGAATTAGATACACATATTAAGTAACTGTATTTATTTCTGAAAAGCACATATTGTGAATACATTTTGGAGAAAATTTTATCGACATCTGAGGTGGGGCCGATTTTGGCCCTTATAGCTCCCAGTCCTTTTCTATGTCAATTAGAAGCGAGATTTATACGTATAGTGTACTAAGATATTAAATTAAAAATGACAGTTTGTAAACAAACAGGTTTTTGCTTAATACTAGAATGCTCTGTTGTAAAAATTGTATAGAAAAGTTTACTCCTTCCGGAGTATTTAACATCAGTCTTCTGTGTTGAGTGTGGGGCCCAATATCTACATATATTACATAGCAGTATGATTTATATTATACAATTATAGTCTTTTGTTGAGGTCAATATTACATTTCTTAAAACATTTTCCAGTAAAATGATTCAAATATTGCATAGTTTAAAACTAGTCATAAAGAGAAAAAAATCTGTAGGTATTATGCATATAAATGTAGCTCTGTCAAAATAAATTGAGTAGGTACAAAATGGTGATCACGTGTTATTGTGTTATTGTTTATGACGTAAATCTTCAGACCGATTCAGAGTTATGACAAATTTTATTTATATTTAAAGAACGTGTGAATTGTATATATTGTTAGTTGCTATATCATATACAATGTACATGCAGATGTATATTGATGTTGGTTACACGTATATATTTGTGCCTCATGGAAGTTATTGACTCATATGGTAACGTATCAACAATCTCGTACTTGCTCCACTATACTGATATGTCGCCGCATGGGAGATCTGAGGAAACCCAATGACGAGCCTTATCAGCACATAACTCAGGTAATTGTGACAGTAAACGATTTTGAGCTGACAAACTCATCGTAACATAAAACCAATGTTGCAAAAGATTACAGAGAGAGAGAGAGAGAGAGAGAGAGAGAGTTCAAATTAATAAATGCACAGTATTACATCAACAGATAGGTTTACTTCATACCTTGACCTACACTTTGAAATTGACAATGACGGGCGGTTAAGAAAGAAACTTTACGACAAATGAGATGATTTCAATTTCCCATTGTGACCTTTCCATTAGTGGAGCAGGAACTATTTACCCTTCTGAAGAACCTGAGTTCACCCCCGGTTTTTAGTGGGGTTCGTGTTACTCGATCTTTAGTTTTATGTGTATGATTTGTAGATCGTTATTTGTTCCTTTGTACTTTTACTTTTGGCCATTGTGTTGTCTATTCTTGTTCGATATACGGATTCTGATTATCCCTTTGGTATCTTCAAACTCTTCTTATAAAGCTTATAGGTGTACATATATACACATAAGGGCAATACTAATAGGGATGTGTTGGTGTTTTTTTCTAAAAACATTTCTGTCTGAGGGAAAACAGCACCACTCCCCGCAAGTTAAATAAATTTCACCCCCCAGATTCGAGTTATAATTCATGATATGGCATTGAATTGGTGTTAAGCAACACTCACTCACTCACTCACTCACTCACTCACTCACTCACTCACTCATTCACTAACTCACTCACTCACTCACGCACTCACTCACTCACTCACTCACTGACTGACTGACTGACTGATTGACTGACTGACACTCACTCACTCACTCACGGACGGACGCACGCACACACGCACGCACTCACTCACTCAGGTGAGTTATATTTGACAATGTCAAAGCTTGTTTTTAACAACAGAATTTATTTATTTAAGTAATAGGTGAAAATGAGTATTACTATATTTTACAAATGGTGAAAAATTGTGGCCATCATTCTTGAGTGGTGTCATGTATTTATACAGGACCATGTGACACACATGATGCATACATTGAATTATTCGTGTTGTTTCATTTCATGTTCATTTCCCGACAAAATTCTCCAGATAACAATCGATTCATTTGTGTAAATTGTCGTCTTCCGGTGACGTCACTTTCCAGGAATATATACTGACACTTACACATTGATACTGATTTATTTTACGATAATTTTAACCTTTTACATGTTTAAGAACTCACATAATTAACTACATTTCTCAGTTGACCATTGTAGCCCATGTGCTCTTGTTTTTCAGTCCGATTCCGTAATTGTTTTTACTATACCGGAAATTCCTTTGTTGTCTTCTATTAAACAAAACGTTCAACTTTTAAAACATCTTAGAGTAGTTTCGGTATAATAGATCAGTTTTTGCCCTGATATGAGGTGTACATTAGGCTGTCAACCCTCAGAAATAGAAGTCAAGATGTAGATTTGATATATTCGTATATGATATGGTCGTCGCCACATTATTTATTTACTTTCAAGTTTTTTAATAGCCTTAGTAATTTCCTCTCGTGTAATTTATGAATTTATTCCTTCAATAACATGATTTATTACTTGTTGATCAAAATCTGGTACATTATGTGGATATATGTCGCTTTGTTTGGTCATTGAAGTTTAAGTAAATGTCGAAACATTATCGATTGGAATGTCAGGTTGTTTTGTCCTTTGGCCTCAAAGTTAAGATTTTACAAATTTTCTCTTGGATTGGTCGCTCATAATTTTGTTCACTTCTTGTTCAATTATTTTTTTTTGTGTTTCTTCATTCTCGAATGTAAAGTCTTTTTGTATTGTTTTTCTTGTTCACATAGTCCTTCTGTTAATGTATAGCTTTTGTTGTGTTTGTATCGACGTTTCACTTTTCTGTAGTTTTAAAACAAAACAATAGAAAAAAGTGCGGGCAACAAGAACTTAACACATAAAACAACTGATTAGCAAGGTGATTCGGAAGGATCAGTATTTCCTTATTAATTTCATGAGAGGTGTTGGTTTAAAAAAATGAAATAAAGTACTCATGTAAATACAACCATCAAGGTGTCCGACCTCATGTCAGCTATAACATTTGAAATGGGTAGATTGATTGCATGAATTGTGTATCACCTTAAGAATAACATCTAATCACACGTATCTAAATATTAATTAGTTAAAAAATATCACAGAATAAAGAACATATTATGTTACTACAATGTGTTGCTTAAGATAAATGTTAATGAATGGTGAAAACTCGGAAGACGAAATGAACAGTTATTCTATAAAAGGAAAGTTTGTGATGGATTATATCATGTTCGTATGTCTACGTTCAAGCATATTGATGTTTCGTCCAGTTGAATATAACTTTACTGTCTTTGGACTTCAGATGGTGGTGGAGGATAGGATGGTTGTCCGTAACTCGGAGCAGGTTGTCCAGAACCCGGAGCTGGTTGTCCGTACTGTTGCTGTCCTGTTGTGTACACCCCTGTCTGGTTGACTGGCTGAATAACTGTGCCAACAGAATGTTTCTCTACAAAACACATCTTTAGAATTACAATATTTAAGGAATATTTGAAATTGTTGAACAGGTTATACGATATAGCTTGATTTGGGTCAGTTTACGCTTAATAAACTGCGAAGCGATTTATGAAAAGAGTATACTGACCCAAACAAGGTTATGCAAGTATAACCTGTTCAACAATTTCAAATATTCCTTATAATTTAATTTTTACAACAAAATTTAATGATTCCATGATTTTAATTATGATTATTTCAAGTGACTATTTGAATTTGTCGTTGACGGATGAACATGTTGGTGACGTCACAATACCAACCCAGGTTATCGAGTATAACAAAAAATTTCTCCAGGCGGATTAGCCAATCAGATTGAAATATTCAAATCAAATAAAATTATTATTGAATGGAGCAGATTTCATATTTCAGTTATTTTCTACAGTTGTGGACCAATACATTATGGGTAACGTTTGGTGTGACGTTTTCTAATGTTCAAATACAATTTTACCAGAACGCGAAACAGTTGTAAAGCTATTTTCCGAAGAATGAGGGGAAGTACATAAGATAGAGCTAAAAAAGTGAAACAAATGTACAGGAATAAAATTTTATAAAGTAACATACAGACCCATATTTCCTACTATTTAGTAAAATCATCGATATGGAGCGAACCCCCTGAAATTAAGCTAAAACAATTGTGTGGTCCTGTCAGTGGGTACCAAGTAGGCTTTATCATGTTTGCTGGTGAAATATCTATTTTCAAAATAACCAGTAAGTGATGCTTGTTGTAGCTGTCAAAGCACAATAAACTGGGTTTTCTGGTTTGACGTATTGTGTAGAGGAGACCATTAGACCATAATAATATTCCTGAATTAGCATGGGATAAAATTATATTCAAGTAAGACGATCTTCATTAAAACTTTAAAACAATATTACCGTCATGATATAACTGAAATATTGATGAAAGTGTCGTTAAGCACCATAACCTTAATCCCCTAAAGCAAACTGAAATATTGTTGAAAGTGTCATTAAGAATTATAACCCTAACCCTCTAAAACAAACTGAAATATTGTTGAACGTGTCGTTAAACACCATAACCCTAACCCTCTGAAACAAACTGAAATATTATTGAAAGTGTCGTTAAACATCATAACCCTAAACCTCTAAAACAAACTGAAATATTGATGAAGGTGTCGTTAAACATCATAACCCAAACCCTCTAAAACAAACTGAAATATTGTTGAAAGTGTCGTTAAACACCATAACCCTAACCCTCTGAAACAAACTAAAATATTATTGAAAATGTCGTAAAACATCATAACCCTAACCCTCTAAAACAAACTGAAATATTGTAGAAAATGTCGTTAAACATCATAACCCTAACCCCCTAAAACAATCTGAAATATTGATGAAAGTGTCGTTAAGCACCATAACCCTAACCCCCTAAAACAAACTGAAATATTGTTGAAAGTGTCGTTAAACACCATAACTCTAACCCTCTAAAACAAACTGAAATATTGTAGAAAATGTCGTTAAACATCATAACCCTAACCCTCTAAAACAAACTGAAATATTGTTGAAAGTGTCGTTAAACATCATAACCCTAACCCCCTAAAACAAACTGAAATATTGTTGAAAGTGTCGTTAAGCACCATAACCCTAACCCCCTAAAACAAACTGAAATATTGTTGAAAGTGTCGTTAAACATCATAACCCTAACCCTCTAAAACAAACTGAAATATTGTTGAAAGTGTCATTAAACACCATAACCCTAACCCTCTAAAACAAACTGAAATATTGTTGAAAATGTCGTTAAACACCATAACCCTAACCCTCTGAAACAAACTGAAATATTGTTGAAAGTGTCGTTAAACACCATAATCCTAACCCCCTGAAACAAACTGAAATATTGATGAAAGTGTCGTTAAACACCATAACCTTAACCTTCTGAAACAAACTGAAATATTGTTAAAAGTGTCGTTAAACACCATAACCCTAATCCTCTAAAACAAACTGAAATATTGTTGAACGTGTCATTAAGCACCATAACCCTAACCCTCTAAAACAAACTGAAATATTGTTGATAGTGTCGTTTAACACCATAAACCTAATCCACTGAAACAAACTGAAATATTGTTGAAAGTTTCGTTAAACATCATAACCCTAACCCTCTAAAACAAACTGAAATATTGTTGAAAGTGTCGTTAAACATCATAACCCTAACCCTCTGAAACAAACTGAAATATTGTTGAAAGTGTCGTTAAACACCATAACCCTAACCCTCTAAAACAAACTGAAATATTGTTGAAAGTGTCGTTAAACATCATAACCCTAACCCTCTGAAACAAACTAAAATATTGTTGAAAGTGTCGTTAAACATCATAACCCTAACCCTCTAAAACAAACTGAAATATTGTTGAAAGTGTCGTTAAACATCATAACCCTAACCCTCTAAAACAAACTGAAATATTGTTGAAAGTGTCGTTAAACATCATAACCCTAACCCTCTGAAACAAACTGAAATATTGTTGAAAGTGTCGTTAAACACCATAACCCTAACCCTCTAAAACAAACTGAAATATTGTTGAAAGTGTCGTTAAACATCATAACCCTAACCCTCTGAAACAAACTGAAATATTGTTGAAAGTGTCGTTAAACATCATAACCCTAACCCTCTAAAACAAACTGAAATATTGTTGAAAGTGTCATTAAACACCATAACCCTAACCCTCTAAAACAAACTGAAATATTGTTGAAAATGTCGTTAAACACCATAACCCTAACCCTCTGAAACAAACTGAAATATTGTTGAAAGTGTCGTTAAACACCATAATCCTAACCCCCTGAAACAAACTGAAATATTGATGAAAGTGTCGTTAAACACCATAACCTTAACCTTCTGAAACAAACTGAAATATTGTTAAAAGTGTCGTTAAACACCATAACCCTAATCCTCTAAAACAAACTGAAATATTGTTGAACGTGTCATTAAGCACCATAACCCTAACCCTCTAAAACAAACTGAAATATTGTTGATAGTGTCGTTTAACACCATAAACCTAATCCACTGAAACAAACTGAAATATTGTTGAAAGTGTCGTTAAACATCATAACCCTAACCCTCTAAAACAAACTGAAATATTGTTGAAAGTGTCGTTAAACATCATAACCCTAACCCTCTGAAACAAACTGAAATATTGTTGAAAGTGTCGTTAAACACCATAACCCTAACCCTCTAAAACAAACTGAAATATTGTTGAAAGTGTCGTTAAACATCATAACCCTAACCCTCTGAAACAAACTGAAATATTGTTGAAAGTGTCGTTAAACATCATAACCCTAACCCTCTAAAACAAACTGAAATATTGTTGAAAGTGTCGTTAAACATCATAACCCTAACCCTCTAAAACAAACTGAAATATTGTTGAAAGTGTCGTTAAACATCATAACCCTAACCCTCTGAAACAAACTGAAATATTGTTGAAAGTGTCGTTAAACACCATAACCCTAACCCTCTAAAACAAACTGAAATATTGTTGAAAGTGTCGTTAAACATCATAACCCTAACCCTCTGAAACAAACTGAAATATTGTTGAAAGTGTCGTTAAACATCATAACCCTAACCCTCTAAAACAAACTGAAATATTGTTGAAAGTGTCGTTAAGCATCATAACCCTAACCCTCTGAAACAAACTGAAATATTGTTGAAAGTGTCGTTAAACATCATAACCCTAACCCTCTAAAACAAACTGAAATATTGTTGAAAGTGTCGTTAAACATCATAACCCTAACCCTCTGAAACAAACTGAAATATTGTTGAAAGTGTCGTTAAACACCATAACCCTAACCCTCTAAAACAAACTGAAATATTGTTGAAAGTGTCGTTAAACATCATAACCCTAACCCTCTGAAACAAACTGAAATATTGTTGAAAGTGTCGTTAAACATCATAACCCTAACCCTCTAAAACAAACTGAAATATTGTTGAAAGTGTCGTTAAACATCATAACCCTAACCCTCTAAAACAAACTGAAATATTGTTGAAAGTGTCGTTAAACATCATAACCCTAACCCTCTGAAACAAACTGAAATATTGTTGAAAGTGTCGTTAAACACCATAACCCTAACCCTCTAAAACAAACTGAAATATTGTTGAAAGTGTCGTTAAACATCATAACCCTAACCCTCTGAAACAAACTGAAATATTGTTGAAAGTGTCGTTAAACATCATAACCCTAACCCTCTAAAACAAACTGAAATATTGTTGAAAGTGTCGTTAAACATCATAACCCTAACCCTCTGAAACAAACTGAAATATTGTTGAAAGTGTCGTTAAACATCATAACCCTAACCCTCTAAAACAAACTGAAATATTGTTGAAAGTGTCGTTAAACATCATAACCCTAACCCTCTAAAACTAACTGAAATATTGTTGAAAGTGTCGTTAAACATCATCACCCTAATCCTCTAAAACTAACTGAAATATTGTTGAAAGTGTCGTTAAACATCATAACCCTAACTCTCTTAAACAAACTGAAATATTGTTGAAAGTGTCGTTAAACACCATAACCCTAACCCTCTAAAACAAACTGAAATATTGTTGAAAGTGTCGTTAAACATCATAAGCCTAACCCTCTTAAACAAACTGAAATATTGTTGAAAGTGTCGTTAAACACCATAACCCTAACCCTCTAAAACTAACTGAAATATTGTTGAAAGTGTCGTTAAACATCATAACCCTAACTCTCTATAACAAACTGAAATATTGTTGAAAGTGTCGTTAAACACCATAACCCTAGCCTTCTTAAACAAACTGAAATATTGTTGAAAGTGTCGTTAAACATCATAACCATAACCCTCTTAAACAAACTGAAATATTGTTGAAAGTGTCGTTAAACATCATAACCCTAACCCTCTAAAACTAACTGAAATATTGTTGAAAGTGTCGTTAAACACCATAACCCTAACCCTCTAAAACAAACTGAAATATTGTTGAAAGTGTCGTTAAACACCATAACCCTAACCCTCTAAAACAAACTGAAATATTGTTGAAAGTGTCGTTAAACACCATAACCCTAACCCTCTAAAACAAACTGAAATATTGTTGAAAGTGTCGTTAAACACCATAACCCTAACCCTCTAAAACAAACTGAAATATTGTTGAACGTGTAGTTAAACACCATAACCCTAACCATCTAAAACAAACTGAAATATTGTTGAAAGTGTCGCTAAACATCATAACCATAACCCTCTAAAACAAACTGAAATATTGTTGAAAGTGTCGTTAAACATCATAACCCTAACCCTCTAAAACAAACTGAAATATTGTTGAAAGTGTCGTTAAACATCATAACCATAACCCTCTAAAACAAACTGAAATATTGTTGAACGTGTCGTTAAACATCATAACCCTAACCCCCTAAAACAAACTGAAATATTGTTGATAGTGTCGTTAAAAACCATAACCCTAACCCTCTAAAACAAACTGAAATATTGTTGAAAGTGTCGTTAAACATCATAACCCTAACCCTCTAAAACAAACTGAAATATTGTTGAAAATGTAGTTAAACACCATAACCCTAACCCTCTAAAACAAACTGAAATATTGTTGAAAGTGTCGTTAAACACCATAACCCTAACCCTCTAAAACAAACTGAAATATTGTTGAAAGTGTCATTAAACATCATAACCCTCACCCCCTTAAACAAACTGAAATATTGTTGAAAGTGTCGTTAAACACCATAACCCTAACCCTCTGAAACAAACTGAAATATTGTTGAAAGTGTAGTTAAACATCATAACCCTAACCCCCTAAAACAAACTGAAATATTGTTGAAAGTGTCGTTAAACACCATAACCCTAGCCCTCTTAAACAAACTGCAATATTGTTGAAAGTGTCGTTAAACATCATAACCCTAACCCTCTAAAACAAACTGAAATATTGTTGAAAGTGTCGTTAAACATCATAACCCTAACCCTCTGAAACAAACTGAAATATTGTTGAAAGTGTCGTTAAACATCATAACCCTAACCCTCTAAAACAAACTGAAATATTGTTGAAAGTGTCGTTAAACATCATAACCCTAACCCTCTAAAACTAACTGAAATATTGTTGAAAGTGTCGTTAAACATCATAACCCTAACCCTCTAAAACTAACTGAAATATTGTTGAAAGTGTCGTTAAACATCATAACCCTAACTCTCTTAAACAAACTGAAATATTGTTGAAAGTGTCGTTAAACACCATAACCCTAACCCTCTAAAACAAACTGAAATATTGTTGAAAGTGTCGTTAAACATCATAAGCCTAACCCTCTTAAACAAACTGAAATATTGTTGAAAGTGTCGTTAAACACCATAACCCTAACCCTCTAAAACTAACTGAAATATTGTTGAAAGTGTCGTTAAACATCATAACCCTAACTCTCTAAAACAAACTGAAATATTGTTGAAAGTGTCGTTAAACACCATAACCCTAGCCTTCTTAAACAAACTGAAATATTGTTGAAAGTGTCGTTAAACATCATAACCATAACCCTCTTAAACAAACTGAAATATTGTTGAAATTGTCGTTAAACATCATAACCCTAACCCTCTAAAACTAACTGAAATATTGTTGAAAGTGTCGTTAAACACCATAACCCTAACCCTCTAAAACAAACTGAAATATTGTTGAAAGTGTCGTTAAACACCATAACCCTAACCCTCTAAAACAAACTGAAATATTGTTGAAAGTGTCGTTAAACACCATAACCCTAACCCTCTAAAACAAACTGAAATATTGTTGAAAGTGTCGTTAAACACCATAACCCTAACCCTCTAAAACAAACTGAAATATTGTTGAAAGTGTCGTTAAACACCATAACCCTAACCCTCTAAAACAAACTGAAATATTGTTGAAAGTGTCGTTAAACACCATAACCCTAACCATCTAAAACAAACTGAAATATTGTTGAAAGTGTCGTTAAACATCATAACCATAACCCTCTAAAACAAACTGAAATATTGTTGAAAGTGTCGTTAAACATCATAACCCTAACCCTCTAAAACAAACTGAAATATTGTTGAAAGTGTCGTTAAACATCATAACCATAACCCTCTAAAACAAACTGAAATATTGTTGAACGTGTCGTTAAACATCATAACCCTAACCCCCTAAAACAAACTGAAATATTGTTGATAGTGTCGTTAAAAACCATAACCCTAACCCTCTAAAACAAACTGAAATATTGTTGAAAGTGTCGTTAAACATCATAACCCTAACCCTCTAAAACAAACTGTAATATTGTTGAAAATGTAGTTAAACACCATAACCCTAACCCTCTAAAACAAACTGAAATATTGTTGAAAGTGTCGTTAAACACCATAACCCTAACCCTCTAAAACAAACTGAAATATTGTTGAAAGTGTCATTAAACATCATAACCCTCACCCCCTTAAACAAACTGAAATATTGTTGAAAGTGTCGTTAAACACCATAACCCTAACCCTCTGAAACAAACTGAAATATTGTTGAAAGTGTAGTTAAACATCATAACCCTAACCCCCTAAAACAAACTGAAATATTGTTGAAAGTGTCGTTAAACACCATAACCCTAGCCCTCTTAAACAAACTGCAATATTGTTGAAAGTGTCGTTAAACACCATAACCCTAACCCTCTAAAACAAACTGAAATATTGTTGAAAGTGTCGTTAATCACCATAACCCTAACCCTCTAAAACAAACTGAAATATTGTTGAAAGTGTCGTTAAACATCATAACCCTAACCCTCTAAAACAATCTGAAATATTGTTGAAAGTGTCATTAAACATCATAACCCTAACCCCCTAAAACAAACTGAAATATTGTTGAAAGTGTAGTTAAACACCATAACCCTAACCCTCTAAAACAAACTGAAATATTGTTGAAAGTGTCGTTAAACATCATAACCCTAACCCTCTAAAACAAATTGAAATATTGTTGAAAGTGTCGTTAAACACCATAATCCTAACCCTCCTAAAACAAACTGAAATATTGTTGAAAGTGTCTTAAACACCATAACCCTAACCCTCTAAAACAAACTGAAATATTGTTCAAAGTGTCGTTAAACACCATAACCCTAACCTCCTAAAACTAACTGAAATATTGTTGAAAGTGTCATTAAACATCATAACCCTAACCCTCTAAAACAAACTGAAATATTGTTGAAAGTGTCATTAAACACCATAACCCTAACCCTCTAAAACAGACTGAAATATTGTTGATAGTGTCGTTAAACATCATAACCCTAACCCTCTAAAACAAACTGAAATATTGTTGAAAGTGTCGTTATGCACCATAACCCTAACTCTCTAAAACAAACTGAAATATTGTTGAAAGTGTCATTAAACACCATAACCCTAACCCTCTAAAACAAACTGAAATATTGTTGAAAGTGTAGTTAAACACCATAACCCTAACCCCCTAAAACAAACTGAAATATTGTTGAAAGTGTCGTTAAACACCATAACCCTAACCCTCTAAAACAAACTGAAATATTGTTGAAAGTGTCGTTAAACACCATAACCCTAACCCTCTAAAACAAACTGAAATATTATGGAAAGTGTAGTTAAACATCATAACCCTAACCCTCTGAAACAAACTGAAATATTGTTGAAAGTGTCGTTAAACACCATAACCCTAACCCTCTAAAACAAACTGAAATATTGTTGAACGTGTCGTTAAACATCATAATCCTAACCCTCTAAAACAAACTGAAATATTGTTGATAGTGTCGTTAAAAACCATAACCCTAACCCTCTAAAACAAACTGAAATATTGTTGAAAGTGTCGTTAAACATCATAACCCTAACCCTCTAAAACAAACTGAAATATTGTTGAAAGTGTAGTTAAACACCATAACCCTAACCCTCTAAAACAAACTGAAATATTGTTGAAAGTGTCGTTAAACACCATAACCCTAACCCTCTAAAACAAACTGAAATATTGTTGAAAGTGTCATTAAACATCATAACCCTAACCCCCTTAAACAAACTGAAATATTGTTGAAAGTGTCGTTAAACACCATAACCCTAACCCTCTAAAACAAACTGAAATATTGTTGAAAGTGTAGTTAAACATCATAACCCTAACCCCCTAAAACAAACTGAAATATTGTTGAAATTGTCGTTAAACACCATAACCCTAGCCCTCTTAAACAAACTGCAATATTGTTGAAAGTGTCGTTAAACATCATAACACTAACCCTCTGAAACAAACTGAAATATTGTTGAAAGTGTCGTTAAACACCATAAACCTAACCCTCTAAAACAATCTGAAATATTGTTGAAATGGTCATAAAACATCATAACCCTAACCCCCTAAAACAAACTGAAATATTGTTGAAAGTGTCGTTAAACACCATAACCCTAACCCTCTAAAACAAACTGAAATATTGTTGAACGTGTCATTAAACACCATAACCCTAACCCTCTAAAACAAACTGAAATATTGTTGAACGTGTCGTTAAACATCATAACCCTAACCCCCTGAAACAAACTGAAATATTGTTGAAAGTGTCGTTAAACACCATAACCCTAACCCCCTGAAACAAACTGAAATATTGATGAAAGTGTCGTTAAACACCATAACCCTAACCCTCTAAAACAAATTGAAATATTGTTGAAAGTGTCGTTAAACACTATAACCCTAACCCCCTGAAACAAACTGAAATATTGATGAAAGTGTCGTTAAACACCATAACCCTAACCTTCTGAAACAAACTGAAATATTGTTGAAAGTGTCGTTAAACACCATAACCCTAACCCTCTAAAACAAACTGAAATACTGTTGAACGTGTCATTAAGCACCATAACCCTAACCCTCTAAAACAAACTGAAATATTGTTGATAGTGTCGTTAAACACCATAACCCTAATCCTCTGAAACAAACTGAAATATTGTTGAAAGTGTCATTAAGCACCATAACCCTAACCCTCTAAAACAAACTGAAATATTGTTGATACTGTCGTTAAACACCATAAACCTAATCCACTGAAAGAAACTGATATATTGTTGAAAGTGTCGTTAAACATCATAACCCTAACCCTCTGAAACAAACTGAAATATTGTTGAAAGTGTCGTTAAACATCATAACCCTAACCCTCTAAAACAAACTGAAATATTTTTGGAAGTGTCGTTAAACACCATAACCCTAACCCTCTAAAACAAACTGAAATATTGTTGAAAGTGTCGTTAAACACCATAATCCTAACCCTCCTAAAACAAATTGAAATATTGTTGAAAGTGTCGTTAAGCACCATAACCCTAACCCTCTAAAACAAACTGAAATATTGTTCAATGTGTCGTTAAACACCATAACCCTAACCCCCTAAAACAAACTGAAATATTGTTGAAAGTGTCATTAAACATCATAACCCTAACCCTCTAAAACAAACTGAAATATTGTTGAAAGTGTCATTAAACACCATAACCCTAACCTTCTAAAACAATCTGAAATATTGTTGATAGTGTCGTTAAACATCATAACCCTAACCCTCTAGAACAAACTGAAATATTGTTGAAAGTGTCGTTATGCACCATAACCCTAACTCTCTAAAACAAACTGAAATATTGTTGAAAGTGTCATTAAACACCATAACCCTAACCCTCTAAAACAAACTGAAATATTGTTGAACGTGTCGTTAAACATCATAACCCTAACCCCCTGAAACAAACTGAAATATTGTTGAAAGTGTCGTTAAACACCATAACCCTAACCCCCTGAAACAAACTGAAATATTGTTGAAAGTGTAGTTAAACACCATAACCCTAACCCCCTAAAACAAACTGAAATATTGTTGAAAGTGTCGATAAACACCATAACCCTAACCCTCTAAAACAAACTGAAATATTGTTGAAAGTGTCGTTAAACACCATAACCCTAACCCTCTAAAACAAACTGAAATATTATGGAAAGTGTAGTTAAACATCATAACCCTAACCCTCTGAAACAAACTGAAATATTGTTGAAAGTGTCGTTAAACACCATAACCCTAACCCTCTAAAACAAACTGAAATATTGTTGAACGTGTCGTTAAACATCATAATCCTAACCCTCTAAAACAAACTGAAATATTGTTGATAGTGTCGTTAAAAACCATAACCCTAACCCTCTAAAACAAACTGAAATATTGTTGAAAGTGTCGTTAAACATCATAACCCTAACCCTCTAAAACAAACTGAAATATTGTTGAAAGTGTAGTTAAACACCATAACCCTAACCCTCTAAAACAAACTGAAATATTGTTGAAAGTGTCGTTAAACACCATAACCCTAACCCTCTAAAACAAACTGAAATATTGTTGAAAGTGTCATTAAACATCATAACCCTAACCCCCTTAAACAAACTGAAATATTGTTGAAAGTGTCGTTAAACACCATAACCCTAACCCTCTAAAACAAACTGAAATATTGTTGAAAGTGTAGTTAAACATCATAACCCTAACCCTCTAAAACAAACTGAAATATTGTTGAAATTGTCGTTAAACACCATAATCCTAGCCCTCTTAAACAAACTGCAATATTGTTGAAAGTGTCGTTAAACATCATAACACTAACCCTCTGAAACAAACTGAAATATTGTTGAAAGTGTCGTTAAACACCATAAACCTAACCCTCTAAAACAATCTGAAATATTGTTGAAATGGTCATTAAACATCATAACCCTAACCCCCTAAAACAAACTGAAATATTGTTGAAAGTGTCGTTAAACACCATAACCCTAACCCTCTAAAACAAACTGAAATATTGTTGAACGTGTCATTAAACACCATAACCCTAACCCTCTAAAACAAACTGAAATATTGTTGAACGTGTCGTTAAACATCATAACCCTAACCCCCTGAAACAAACTGAAATATTGTTGAAAGTGTCGTTAAACACCATAACCCTAACCCCCTGAAACAAACTGAAATATTGATGAAAGTGTCGTTAAACACCATAACCCTAACCCTCTAAAACAAATTGAAATATTGTTGAAAGTGTCGTTAAACACTATAACCCTAACCCCCTGAAACAAACTGAAATATTGATGAAAGTGTCGTTAAACACCATAACCCTAACCTTCTGAAACAAACTGAAATATTGTTGAAAGTGTCGTTAAACACCATAACCCTAACCCTCTAAAACAAACTGAAATACTGTTGAACGTGTCATTAAGCACCATAACCCTAACCCTCTAAAACAAACTGAAATATTGTTGATAGTGTCGTTAAACACCATAACCCTAATCCTCTGAAACAAACTGAAATATTGTTGAAAGTGTCATTAAGCACCATAACCCTAACCCTCTAAAACAAACTGAAATATTGTTGATAGTGTCGTTAAACACCATAAACCTAATCCACTGTAAGAAACTGATATATTGTTGAAAGTGTCGTTAAACATCATAACCCTAACCCTCTGAAACAAACTGAAATATTGTTGAAAGTGTCGTTAAACATCATAACCCTAACCCTCTAAAACAAACTGAAATATTTTTGGAAGTGTCGTTAAACACCATAACCCTAACCCTCTAAAACAAACTGAAATATTGTTGAAAGTGTCGTTAAACACCATAATCCTAACCCTCCTAAAACAAATTGAAATATTGTTGAAAGTGTCGTTAAGCACCATAACCCTAACCCTCTAAAACAAACTGAAATATTGTTGAAAGTGTCATTAAACATCATAACCCTAACCCTCTAAAACAAACTGAAATATTGTTGAAAGTGTCATTAAACACCATAACCCTAACCTTCTAAAACAATCTGAAATATTGTTGATAGTGTCGTTAAACATCATAACCCTAACCCTCTAGAACAAACTGAAATATTGTTGAAAGTGTCGTTATGCACCATAACCCTAACTCTCTAAAACAAACTGAAATATTGTTGAAAGTGTCATTAAACACCATAACCCTAACCCTCTAAAACAAACTGAAATATTGTTGAACGTGTCGTTAAACATCATAACCCTAACCCCCTGAAACAAACTGAAATATTGTTGAAAGTGTCGTTAAACACCATAACCCTAACCCCCTGAAACAAACTGAAATATTGATGAAAGTGTCGTTAAACACCATAACCCTAACCCTCTATAACAAATTGAAATATTGTTGAAAGTGTCGTTAAACACTATAACCCTAACCCCCTGAAACAAACTGAAATATTGATGAAAGTGTCGTTAAACACCATAACCCTAACCTTCTGAAACAAACTGAAATATTGTTGAAAGTGTCGTTAAACACCATAACCCTAACCCTCTAAAACAAACTGAAATACTGTTGAACGTGTCATTAAGCACCATAACCCTAACCCTCTAAAACAAACTGAAATATTGTTGATAGTGTCGTTAAACACCATAACCCTAATCCTCTGAAACAAACTGAAATATTGTTGAAAGTGTCATTAAGCACCATAACCCTAACCCTCTAAAACAAACTGAAATATTGTTGATAGTGTCGTTAAACACCATAAACCTAATCCACTGAAAGAAACTGATATATTGTTGAAAGTGTCGTTAAACATCATAACCCTAACCCTCTGAAACAAACTGAAATATTGTTGAAAGTGTCGTTAAACATCATAACCCTAACCCTCTAAAACAAACTGAAATATTTTTGGAAGTGTCGTTAAACACCATAACCCTAACCCTCTAAAACAAACTGAAATATTGTTCAAAGTGTCGTTAAACACCATAATCCTAACCCTCCTAAAACAAACTGAAATATTGTTGAAAGTGTCGTTAAGCACCATAACCCTAACCCTCTAAAACAAACTGAAATATTGTTCAAAGTGTCGTTAAACACCATAACCCTAACCCCCTAAAACAAACTGAAATATTGTTGAAAGTGTCATTAAACATCATAACCCTAACCCTCTAAAACAAACTGAAATATTGTTGAAAGTGTCATTAAACACCATAACCCTAACCTTCTAAAACAATCTGAAATATTGTTGATAGTGTCGTTAAACATCATAACCCTAACCCTCTAGAACAAACTGAAATATTGTTGAAAGTGTCGTTATGCACCATAACCCTAACTCTCTAAAACAAACTGAAATATTGTTGAAAGTGTCATTAAACACCATAACCCTAACCCTCTAAAACAAACTGAAATATTGTTGATAGTGTAGTTAAACACCATAACCCTAACCCTCTAAAACAAACTGAAATATTGTTGAAAGTGTCGTTAAACACCATAACCCTAACCCTCTAAACCAAACTGAAATATTATGGAAAGTGTAGTTAAACATCATAACCCTAACCCTCTGAAACAAACTGAAATATTGTTGAAAGTGTCGTTAAACACCATAACCCTAACCCTCTAAAACAAACTGAAATATTGTTGAACGTGTCGTTAAACATCATAATCCTAACCCTCTAAAACAAACTGAAATATTGTTGATAGTGTCGTTAAAAACCATAACCCTAACCCTCTAAAACAAACTGAAATATTGTTGAAAGTGTCGTTAAACATCATAACCCTAACCCTCTAAAACAAACTGAAATATTGTTGAAAGTGTAGTTAAACACCATAACCCTAACCCTCTAAAACAAACTGAAATATTGTTGAAAGTGTCGTTAAACACCATAACCCTAACCCTCTAAAACAAACTGAAATATTGTTGAAAGTGTCATTAAACATCATAACCCTAACCCCCTTAAACAAACTGAAATATTGTTGAAAGTGTCGTTAAACACCATAACCCTAACCCTCTAAAACAAACTGAAATATTGTTGAAAGTGTAGTTAAACATCATAACCCTAACCCCCTAAAACAAACTGAAATATTGTTGAAATTGTCGTTAAACACCATAACCCTAGCCCTCTTAAACAAACTGCAATATTGTTGAAAGTGTCGTTAAACATCATAACACTAACCCTCTGAAACAAACTGAAATATTGTTGAAAGTGTCGTTAAACACCATAAACCTAACCCTCTAAAACAATCTGAAATATTGTTGAAATGGTCATTAAACATCATAACCCTAACCCCCTAAAACAAACTGAAATATTGTTGAAAGTGTCGTTAAACACCATAACCCTAACCCTCTAAAACAAACTGAAATATTGTTGAACGTGTCATTAAACACCATAACCCTAACCCTCTAAAACAAACTGAAATATTGTTGAACGTGTCGTTAAACATCATAACCCTAACCCCCTGAAACAAACTGAAATATTGTTGAAAGTGTCGTTAAACACCATAACCCTAACCCCCTGAAACAAAGTGAAATATTGATGAAAGTGTCGTTAAACACCATAACCCTAACCCTCTAAAACAAATTGAAATATTGTTGAAAGTGTCGTTAAACACTATAACCCTAACCCCCTGAAACAAACTGAAATATTGATGAAAGTGTCGTTAAACACCATAACCCTAACCTTCTGAAACAAACTGAAATATTGTTGAAAGTGTCGTTAAACACCATAACCCTAACCCTCTAAAACAAACTGAAATACTGTTGAACGTGTCATTAAGCACCATAACCCTAACCCTCTAAAACAAACTGAAATATTGTTGATAGTGTCGTTAAACACCATAACCCTAATCCTCTGAAACAAACTGAAATATTGTTGAAAGTGTCATTAAGCACCATAACCCTAACCCTCTAAAACAAACTGAAATATTGTTGATAGTGTCGTTAAACACCATAAACCTAATCCACTGTAAGAAACTGATATATTGTTGAAAGTGTCGTTAAACATCATAACCCTAACCCTCTGAAACAAACTGAAATATTGTTGAAAGTGTCGTTAAACATCATAACCCTAACCCTCTAAAACAAACTGAAATATTTTTGGAAGTGTCGTTAAACACCATAACCCTAACCCTCTAAAACAAACTGAAATATTGTTGAAAGTGTCGTTAAACACCATAATCCTAACCCTCCTAAAACAAATTGAAATATTGTTGAAAGTGTCGTTAAGCACCATAACCCTAACCCTCTAAAACAAACTGAAATATTGTTCAAAGTGTCGTTAAACACCATAACCCTAACCCCCTAAAACAAACTGAAATATTGTTGAAAGTGTCATTAAACATCATAACCCTAACCCTCTAAAACAAACTGAAATATTGTTGAAAGTGTCATTAAACACCATAACCCTAACCTTCTAAAACAATCTGAAATATTGTTGATAGTGTCGTTAAACATCATAACCCTAACCCTCTAGAACAAACTGAAATATTGTTGAAAGTGTCGTTATGCACCATAACCCTAACTCTCTAAAACAAACTGAAATATTGTTGAAAGTGTCATTAAACACCATAACCCTAACCCTCTAAAACAAACTGAAATATTGTTGAACGTGTCGTTAAACATCATAACCCTAACCCCCTGAAACAAACTGAAATATTGTTGAAAGTGTCGTTAAACACCATAACCCTAACCCCCTGAAACAAACTGAAATATTGATGAAAGTGTCGTTAAACACCATAACCCTAACCCTCTAAAACAAATTGAAATATTGTTGAAAGTGTCGTTAAACACTATAACCCTAACCCCCTGAAACAAACTGAAATATTGATGAAAGTGTCGTTAAACACCATAACCCTAACCTTCTGAAACAAACTGAAATATTGTTGAAAGTGTCGTTAAACACCATAACCCTAACCCTCTAAAACAAACTGAAATACTGTTGAACGTGTCATTAAGCACCATAACCCTAACCCTCTAAAACAAACTGAAATATTGTTGATAGTGTCGTTAAACACCATAACCCTAATCCTCTGAAACAAACTGAAATATTGTTGAAAGTGTCATTAAGCACCGTAACCCTAACCCTCTAAAACAAACTGAAATATTGTTGATAGTGTCGTTAAACACCATAAACCTAATCCACTGAAAGAAACTGATATATTGTTGAAAGTGTCGTTAAACATCATAACCCTAACCCTCTGAAACAAACTGAAATATTGTTGAAAGTGTCGTTAAACATCATAACCCTAACCCTCTAAAACAAACTGAAATATTTTTGGAAGTGTCGTTAAACACCATAACCCTAACCCTCTAAAACAAACTGAAATATTGTTCAAAGTGTCGTTAAACACCATAATCCTAACCCTCCTAAAACAAACTGAAATATTGTTGAAAGTGTCGTTAAGCACCATAACCCTAACCCTCTAAAACAAACTGAAATATTGTTCAAAGTGTCGTTAAACACCATAACCCTAACCCCCTAAAACAAACTGAAATATTGTTGAAAGTGTCATTAAACATCATAACCCTAACCCTCTAAAACAAACTGAAATATTGTTGAAAGTGTCATTAAACACCATAACCCTAACCTTCTAAAACAATCTGAAATATTGTTGATAGTGTCGTTAAACATCATAACCCTAACCCTCTAGAACAAACTGAAATATTGTTGAAAGTGTCGTTATGCACCATAACCCTAACTCTCTAAAACAAACTGAAATATTGTTGAAAGTGTCATTAAACACCATAACCCTAACCCTCTAAAACAAACTGAAATATTGTTGATAGTGTAGTTAAACACCATAACCCTAACCCTCTAAAACAAACTGAAATATTGTTGAAAGTGTCGTTAAACACCATAACCCTAACCCTCTAAAACAAACTGAAATATTATGGAAAGTGTAGTTAAACATCATAACCCTAACCCTCTGAAACAAACTGAAATATTGTTGAAAGTGTCGTTAAACACCATAACCCTAACCCTCTAAAACAAACTGAAATATTGTTGAACGTGTCGTTAAACATCATAATCCTAACCCTCTAAAACAAACTGAAATATTGTTGATAGTGTCGTTAAAAACCATAACCCTAACCCTCTAAAACAAACTGAAATATTGTTGAAAGTGTCGTTAAACATCATAACCCTAACCCTCTAAAACAAACTGAAATATTGTTGAAAGTGTCGTTAAACACCATAACCCTAACCCCCTGAAACAAACTGAAATATTGATGAAAGTGTCGTTAAACACCATAACCCTAACCCTCTAAAACAAATTGAAATATTGTTGAAAGTGTCGTTAAACACTATAACCCTAACCCCCTGAAACAAACTGAAATATTGATGAAAGTGTCGTTAAACACCATAACCCTAACCTTCTGAAACAAACTGAAATATTGTTGAAAGTGTCGTTAAACACCATAACCCTAACCCTCTAAAACAAACTGAAATACTGTTGAACGTGTCATTAAGCACCATAACCCTAACCCTCTAAAACAAACTGAAATATTGTTGATAGTGTCGTTAAACACCATAACCCTAATCCTCTGAAACAAACTGAAATATTGTTGAAAGTGTCATTAAGCACCATAACCCTAACCCTCTAAAACAAACTGAAATATTGTTGATAGTGTCGTTAAACACCATAAACCTAATCCACTGTAAGAAACTGATATATTGTTGAAAGTGTCGTTAAACATCATAACCCTAACCCTCTGAAACAAACTGAAATATTGTTGAAAGTGTCGTTAAACATCATAACCCTAACCCTCTAAAACAAACTGAAATATTTTTGGAAGTGTCGTTAAACACCATAACCCTAACCCTCTAAAACAAACTGAAATATTGTTGAAAGTGTCGTTAAACACCATAATCCTAACCCTCCTAAAACAAATTGAAATATTGTTGAAAGTGTCGTTAAGCACCATAACCCTAACCCTCTAAAACAAACTGAAATATTGTTCAAAGTGTCGTTAAACACCATAACCCTAACCCCCTAAAACAAACTGAAATATTGTTGAAAGTGTCATTAAACATCATAACCCTAACCCTCTAAAACAAACTGAAATATTGTTGAAAGTGTCATTAAACACCATAACCCTAACCTTCTAAAACAATCTGAAATATTGTTGATAGTGTCGTTAAACATCATAACCCTAACCCTCTAGAACAAACTGAAATATTGTTGAAAGTGTCGTTATGCACCATAACCCTAACTCTCTAAAACAAACTGAAATATTGTTGAAAGTGTCATTAAACACCATAACCCTAACCCTCTAAAACAAACTGAAATATTGTTGAACGTGTCGTTAAACATCATAACCCTAACCCCCTGAAACAAACTGAAATATTGTTGAAAGTGTCGTTAAACACCATAACCCTAACCCCCTGAAACAAACTGAAATATTGATGAAAGTGTCGTTAAACACCATAACCCTAACCCTCTAAAACAAATTGAAATATTGTTGAAAGTGTCGTTAAACACTATAACCCTAACCCCCTGAAACAAACTGAAATATTGATGAAAGTGTCGTTAAACACCATAACCCTAACCTTCTGAAACAAACTGAAATATTGTTGAAAGTGTCGTTAAACACCATAACCCTAACCCTCTAAAACAAACTGAAATACTGTTGAACGTGTCATTAAGCACCATAACCCTAACCCTCTAAAACAAACTGAAATATTGTTGATAGTGTCGTTAAACACCATAACCCTAATCCTCTGAAACAAACTGAAATATTGTTGAAAGTGTCATTAAGCACCATAACCCTAACCCTCTAAAACAAATTGAAATATTGTTGATAGTGTCGTTAAACACCATAAACCTAATCCACTGAAAGAAACTGATATATTGTTGAAATTGTCGTTAAACATCATAACCCTAACCCTCTGAAACAAACTGAAATATTGTTGAAAGTGTCGTTAAACATCATAACCCTAACCCTCTAAAACAAACTGAAATATTTTTGGAAGTGTCGTTAAACACCATAACCCTAACCCTCTAAAACAAACTGAAATATTGTTCAAAGTGTCGTTAAACACCATAATCCTAACCCTCCTAAAACAAACTGAAATATTGTTGAAAGTGTCGTTAAGCACCATAACCCTAACCCTCTAAAACAAACTGAAATATTGTTCAAAGTGTCGTTAAACACCATAACCCTAACCCCCTAAAACAAACTGAAATATTGTTGAAAGTGTCATTAAACATCATAACCCTAACCCTCTAAAACAAACTGAAATATTGTTGAAAGTGTCATTAAACACCATAACCCTAACCTTCTAAAACAATCTGAAATATTGTTGATAGTGTCGTTAAACATCATAACCCTAACCCTCTAGAACAAACTGAAATATTGTTGAAAGTGTCGTTATGCACCATAACCCTAACTCTCTAAAACAAACTGAAATATTGTTGAAAGTGTCATTAAACACCATAACCCTAACCCTCTAAAACAAACTGAAATATTGTTGATAGTGTAGTTAAACACCATAACCCTAACCCTCTAAAACAAACTGAAATATTGTTGAAAGTGTCGTTAAACATCATAACCCTAACCCTCTAAAACAAACTGAAATATTATTGAAAGTGTCGTTAAACATCATAACCCTAACCCTCTGAAACAAACTGAAATATTGTTGAACGTGTCATTAAACACCATAACCCTAACCTCCTAAAACAAACTGAAATATTGTTGAACGTGTCATTAAACACCATAACCCTAACCTCCTAAAACAAACTGAAATATTGTTGATAGTGTCGTTAAAAACCATAACCCTAACCCTCTAAAACAAACTGAAATATTGTTGAAAGTGTCGTTAAACTTCATAACCCTAACCCTCTAAAACAAACTGAAATATCGTTGAAAGTGTAGTTAAACACCATAACCCTAACCCTCTAAAACAAACTGAAATATTGTTGAAAGTGTCGTTAAACACCATAACCCTAACCCTCTAAAACAAACTGAAATATTGTTGAAAGTGTCATTAAACATCATAACCCTAACCCCCTTAAACAAACTGAAATATTGTTGAAAGTGTCGTTAAACACCGTAACCCTAACCCTCTAAAACAAACTGAAATATTGTTGAAAGTGTTGTTAAACATCATAACCCTAACCCCCTAAAACAAACTGAAATATTGTTGAAAGTGTCGTTAAACACCATAACCCTAGCCCTCTTAAACAAACTGCAATATTGTTGAAAGTGTCGTTAAACACCATAACCCCTAACCCTCTAAAACAAACTGAAATATTGTTGAAAGTGTCGTTAAACACCATAACCCTAACCCTCTAAAACAAACTGAAATATTGTTGAAAGTGTCGTTAAACATCATAACCCTAACCCTCTAAAATAAACTGAAATATTGTTGAAAGTGTCGTTAAACACCATAACCCTAACCCTCTAAAACAAACTGAAATATTGTTGAAAGTGTCGTTAAACATCATAACCCTAACCCTCTGAAACAAACTGAAATATTATTGAAAGTGTCGTTAAACACCATAACCCTAACCCTCTAAAACAATCTGAAATATTGTTGAAATGGTCATTAAACATCATAACCCTAACCCCCTAAAACAAACTGAAATATTGTTGAAAGTGTAGTTAAACACCATAACCCTAACCCTCTAAAACAAACTGAAATATTGTTGAAAGTGTCGTTAAACATCATAACCCTAACCCTCTAAAACAAACTGAAATATTGTTGAAAGTGTCGTTAAACACCATAACCCTAACCCTCTAAAACAAACTGAAATATTGTTGAACGTGTCATTAAACACCATAACCCTAACCCTCTAAAACAAACTGAAATATTGTTGAACGTGTCGTTAAACATCATAACCCTAACCCCCTGAAACAAACTGAAATATTGTTGAAAGTGTCGTTAAACACCATAACCCTAACCCCCTGAAACAAATTGAAATATTGTTGAAAGTGTCGTTAAACACTATAACCCTAACCCCCTGAAACAAACTGAAATATTGATGAAAGTGTCGTTAAACACCATAACCCTAACCTTCTGAAACAAACTGAAATATTGTTGAAAGTGTCGTTAAACACCATAACCCTAATCCTCTAAAACAAACTGAAATATTGTTGAACGTGTCATTAAGCACCATAACCCTAACCCTCTAAAACAAACTGAAATATTGTTGATAGTGTCGTTAAACACCATAACCCTAATCCTCTGAAACAAACTGAAATATTGTTGAAAGTGTCATTAAGCACCATAACCCTAACCCTCTAAAACAAACTGAAATATTGTTGATAGTGTCGTTAAACACCATAAACCTAATCCACTGAAAGAAACTGATATATTGTTGAAAGTGTCGTTAAACATCATAACCCTAACCCTCTGAAACAAACTGAAATATTGTTGAAAGTGTGGTTAAACATCATAACCCTAATCCTCTAAAACAAACTGAAATATTTTTGGAAGTGTCGTTAAACACCATAACCCTAACCCTCTAAAACAAACTGAAATATTGTTGAAAGTGTCGTTAAACACCATAATCCTAACCCTCCTAAAACAAACTGAAATATTGTTGAAAGTGTCGTTAAGCATCATAACCCTAACCCTCTAAAACAAACTGAAATATTGTTCAAATTGTCGTTAAACATCATAACCCTAACACTCTAAAACAAACTGAAATATTGTTGAAAGTGTCGTTATGCACCATAACCGTAACTCTCTAAAACAAACTTTAATATTGTTGAAAGTGTCATTAAACACCATAACCCTAACCCTCTAAAACAAACTGAAATATTGTTGATAGTGTAGTTAAACACCATAACCCTAACCCTCTAAAACAAACTGAAATATTGTTGAAAGTGTCGTTAAACATCATAACCCTAACCCTCTAAAACAAACTGAAATATTATTGAAAGTGTCGTTAAACATCATAACCCTAACCCTCTGAAACAAACTGAAATATTGTTGAACGTGTCATTAAACACCATAACCCTAACCTCCTAAAACAAACTGAAATATTGTTGAAAGTGTCGTTAAACACCATAACCCTAACCCTCTAAAACAAACTGAAATATTGTTGAAAGTGTCGTTAAACATCATAACCCTAACCCCCTAAAACAAACTGAAATATTGTTGAAAGTGTCGTTAAACACCATAACCCTAACCCTCTAAAACAAACTGAAATATTGTTGAAAGTGTCGTTAAACACCATAACCCTAAACCTCTAAAACAAACTGAAATATTGTTGAAAGTGTCGTTAAACACCATAACCTTAACCCTCTAAAACTAACTGAAATATTGTTGAAAGTGTAGTTAAACATCATAACCCTAACCCTCTGAAACAAACTGAAATATTGTTGAAAGTGTCGTTAAACACCATAACCCTAACCCTCTAAAACAAACTGAAATATTGTTGAACGTGTCGTTAAACATCATAATCCTAACCCTCTAAAACAAACTGAAATATTGTTGATAGTGTCGTTAAAAACCATAACCCTAACCCTCTAAAACAAACTGAAATATTGTTGAAAGTGTCGTTAAACATCACAACCCTAACCCTCTAAAACAAACTGAAATATTGTTGAAAGTGTCGTTAAACACCATAACCCTAACCCTCTAAAACAAACTGAAATATTGTTGAAAGTGTCATTAAACATCATAACCCTAACCCCCTTAAACAAACTGAAATATTGTTGAAAGTGTCGTTAAACACCATAAACCTAACCCTCTAAAACAAACTGAAATATTGTTGAAAGTGTAGTTAAACATCATAACCCTAACCCCCTAAAACAAACTGAAATATTGTTGAAAGTGTCGTTAAACACCATAACCCTAACCCTCTAAAACAAACTGAAATATTGTTGAAAGTGTCGTTAAACACCATAACCCTAACCCTCTAAAACTAACTGAAATATTGTTGAAAGTGTCGTTAAACACCATAACCCTAACCCTCTAAAGCAAACTGAAATATTGTTGAAAGTGTCGCTAAATACCATAACCCTAACCCTCTAAAACAAACTGAAATATTGTTGAAAATGTAGTTAAACATCAAAACCCTAACCCCCTAAAACAAACTGAAATATTGTTGAAAGTGTCGTTAAACATCATAACCCTAACCCTCTAAAAGAAACTGAAATATTGTTGAAAGTGTCGTTAAACATCATAACCCTAACCCCCTAAAACAAACTGAAATATTGTTGAAAGTGTCGTTAAACATCATAACCCTAACCCTCTAAAACAAACTGAAATATTGTTGAAAGTGTCGTTAAACACCATAACCCTAACCCTCTAAAACTAACTGAAATATTGTTGAAAGTGTCGTTAAACACCATAACCCTAATACTCTAAAACAAACTGAAATATTGTTGAAAGTGTCATTAAACACCATAACCCTAACCCTCTAAAACAAACTGAAATATTGTTGAAAGTGTAGTTAAACACCATAATCCTAACACTCTAAAACAAACTGAAATATTTTTGAAAGTGTCGTTAAACATCATAATCCTAACCCTCTAAAACAAACTGAAATATTGTTGAAAGCGTCATTAAACATCATAACCCTAACCCCCTAAAACAAACTGAAATATTGTTGAAAGTGTCGTTAAGCACCATAACCCTAATCCTCTAAAACAAACTGAAATATTGTTGAAAGTGTCGTTAAACACCATAACCCTAACCCTCTAAAACAAACTGAAATATTGTTGAAAGTGTCGTTAAACATCATAACCCTAACCCTCTAAAACAAACTGAAATATTGTTGAAAGTGTCGTTAAACACCATAACCCTAACCCTCTAAAACAAACTGAAATATTGTTGAACATGTTGTTAAACACCATAACCCTAACCCTCTAAAACAAACTGAAATATTGTTGAAAGTGTCGTTAAACATCATAACCCTAGCCCTCTTAAACAAACTGAAATATTGTTGAAAGTGTCATTAAATACCATAACCCTAACCCTCTGAAACAAACTGAAATATTGTTGAAAGTATCGTTAAACACCATAACCCTAACCCCCTAAAACAAACTGAAATATTGTTGAAAGTGTCGTAAAACACCATAACCCTAACCCTCTAAAACAAACTAAAATATTGTTGAAAATGTAGTTAAACATCATAACCCTAACCCTCTAAAACAAACTGAAATATTGTTGAAAGTGTCGTTAAACACCATAACCCTAACCCTCTAAAACAAACTGAAATATTGT
This sequence comes from Bathymodiolus brooksi, assembly GCA_963680875.1. Taxonomy (NCBI): domain Eukaryota; kingdom Metazoa; phylum Mollusca; class Bivalvia; order Mytilida; family Modiolidae; genus Bathymodiolus; species Bathymodiolus brooksi. The sequence goes on along the minus strand of OY804576.1, from coordinate 49,418,111 downwards.
TGATAGTGTCGTTAAACACCATAACCCTAACCCTCTAAAACAAACTGAAATATTGCTGAAAGTGTCGTTAAACACCATAACCCTAACCCTCTAAAACAAACTGAAATATTGTTGATAGTGTCGTTAAACACCATAACCCTAACCCTCTAAAACAAACTGGAATATTGCCGAAAGTGTCGTTAAACACCATAACCCTAACCCTCTAAAACAAACTGAAATATTGTTGATAGTGTCGTTAAACACCATAACCCTAACCCTCTAAACAAACTGAAATATTGCTGAAAGTGTCGTTAAACACCATAACCCTAACCCTCTAAAACAAACTGAAATATTGCTGAAAGTGTCGTTAAACACCATAACCCTAACCCTCTAAAACAAACTGAAATATTGTTGATAGTGTCGTTAAACACCATAACCCTAACCCTCTAAAACAAACTGAAATATTGCTGAAAGTGTCGTTAAACACCATAACCCTAACCCTCTAAAACAAACTGAAATATTGTTGAAAGTGTCATTAAACATCATAACCCTAACCCCCTTAAACAAACTGAAATATTGTTGAAAGTGTCGTTAAACACCATAACCCTAAGCCTCTAAAACAAACTGAAATATTGTTGAAAGTGTAGTTAAACATCATAACCCTAACCCCCTAAAACAAACTGAAATATTGTTGAAAGTGTCGTTAAACACCATAACCCTAGCCCTCTAAAACAAACTGCAATATTGTTGAAAGTGTCGTTAAACACCATAACCCTAACCCTCTAAAACAAACTGAAATATTGTTGAACCTGTCGTTAAACACCATAACCCTAACCCTCTAAAACAAACTGAAATATTGTTGAACCTGTCGTTAAACACCATAACCCTAACCCTATAAAACAAACTGAAATATTGTTGATAGTGTCGTTAAACACCATAACCCTAACCCTCTAAAACAAACTGAAATATTGCTGAAAGTGTCGTTAAACACCATAACCCCAACCCTCTAAAACAAACTGAAATATTGTTGATAGTGTCGTTAAACACCATAACCCTAACCCTCTAAAACAAACTGAAATATTGCTGAAAGTGTCGTTAAACACCATAACCCTAACCCTCTAAAACAAACTGAAATATTGCTGAAAGTGTCGTTAAACACCATAACCCTAACCCTCTAAAACAAACTGAAATATTGTTGATAGTGTCGTTAAACACCATAACCCTAACCCTCTAAAACAAACTGAAATATTGCTGAAAGTGTCGTTAAACACCATAACCCTAACCCTCTAAAACAAACTGAAATATTGTTGAAAGTGTCATTAAACATCATAACCCTAACCCCCTTAAACAAACTGAAATATTGTTGAAAGTGTCGTTAAACATCATAACCCTAAGCCTCTAAAACAAACTGAAATATTGTTGAAAGTGTAGTTAAACATCATAACCCTAACCCCCTAAAACAAACTGAAATATTGTTGAAAGTGTCGTTAAACACCATAACCCTAGCCCTCTAAAACAAACTGCAATATTGTTGAAAGTGTCGTTAAACACCATAACCCTAACCCTCTAAAACAAACTGAAATATTGTTGAACCTGTCGTTAAACACCATAACCCTAACCCTCTAAAACAAACTGAAATATTGTTGAAAGTGTCGTTAAACACCATAACCCTAACCCTCTAAAACAAACTGAAATATTGTTGAAAGTGTCGTTAAACACCATAACCCTAACCCTCTGAAACAAACTGAAATTTGTTGAAAGTGTCGGTAAACATCATAACCCTAACCCTCTAAAAGAAACTGAAATATTGTTGAACGTGTCGTTAAACATCATAACCCTAACCCTCTAAAACAAACTGAAATATTGTTGAAAGTGTCATTAAACATCATAACCCTAACCCTCTAAAACAAACTGAAATATTGTTGAAAGCGTCATTAAACATCATAACCCTAACCCCCTAAAACAAACTGAAATATTGTTGAAAGTGTCGTTAAACACCATAACCCGAATCCTCTAAAACAAACTGAAATATTGTTGAAAGTGTAGTTAAACATCATAACCCTAACCCCCTAAAACAAACTGAAATATTGTTGAAAGTGTCGTTAAACACCATAACCCGAATCCTCTAAAACAAACTGAAATATTGTTGAAAGTGTAGTTAAACATCATAACCCTAACCCCCTAAAACAAACTGAAATATTGTTGAAAGTGTCGTTAAACACCATAACCCTAACCCTCTAAAACAAACTGAAATATTGTTGAAAGGGTCATTAAACACCATAACCCTAACCCTCTGAAACAAACTGAAATATTGTTGAAAGTGTCGTTAAACACCATAACCCTAACCCTCTTAAACAAACTGAAATATTGTTGAACGTGTCGTTAAACACCATAATCCTAACCCTCTAAAACAAACTGAAATATTGTTGATAGTGACGTTAAACACCATAACCCTAACCCTCTAAATCAAACTGAAATATTGTTGAAAGTGTCGTTAAACATCATAACCCTAACCCTCTGAAACAAACTGAAATATTGTTGAAAGTGTAGTTAAACATCATAACCCTAACCCCCTAAAACAAACTGAAATATTGTTGAAAGTGTCGTTAAACACCATAACCCTAACCCTCTAAAACAAACTTAAATATTGTTGAAAGTGTCATTAAACATCATAACCCTAACCCTCTGAAACAATCTGAAATATTGTTGAAAGTGTCATTAAACACCATAGCCCTAACCTTCTAAAACAAACTGAAATATTGTTGAAAGTGTAGTTAAACATCATAACCCTAACCCCCTAAAACAAACTGAAATATTGTTGAAAGTGTCGTTAAACACCATAACCCTAACCCTCTAAAACAAACTGAAATATTTTTGAAAGGGTCATTAAACACCATAACCCTAACCCTCTGAAACAAACTGAAATATTGTTGAAAATGTCGTTAAACACCATAACCCTAACCTTCTAAAACAAACTGAAATATTTTTGAAAGGGTCATTAAACACCATAACCCTAACCCTCTGAAACAAACTGAAATATTGTTGAAAGTGTCGTTAAACACCATAACCCTAACCCTCTAAAACAAACTGAAATATTTTTGAAAGGGTCATTAAACACCATAACCCTAACCCTCTGAAATAAACTGAAATATTGTTGATAGTGTCGTTAAACACCATAACCCTAGCCCTCTTAAACAAACTGCAATATTGTTGAAAGTGTCGTTAAACACCATAACCCTAACCCTCTAAAACAAACTGAAATATTGCTGAAAGTGTCGTTAAACACCATAACCCTAACCCTCTAAAACAAACTGAAATATTGCTGAAAGTGTCGTTAAACACCATAACCCTAACCCTCTAAAACAAACTGAAATATTGTTGATAGTGTCGTTAAACACCATAACCCTAACCCTCTAAAACAAACTGAAATATTGCTGAAAGTGTCGTTAAACTCCATAACCCTAACCCTCTAAAACAACCTGAAATATTGTTGAAAGTGTCATTAAACATCATAACCCTAACCCCCTTAAACAAACTGAAATATTGTTGAAAGTGTCGTTAAACACCATAACCCTAAGCCTCTAAAACAAACTGAAATATTGTTGAAAGTGTAGTTAAACATCATAACCCTAACCCCCTAAAACAAACTGAAATATTGTTGAAAGTGTCGTTAAACACCATAACCCTAGCCCTCTAAAACAAACTGCAATATTGTTGAAAGTGTCGTTAAACACCATAACCCTAACCCTCTAAAACAAACTGAAATATTGATGAACCTGTCGTTAAACACCATAACCCTAACCTTCTGAAACAAACTGAAATATTGTTGAAAGTGTCGTTAAACACCATAACCCTAATCCTCTAAAACAAACTGAAATATTGTTGAACGTGTCATTAAGCACCATAACCCTAACCCTCTAAAACAAACTGAAATATTGTTGATAGTGTCGTTAAACACCATAACCCTAATCCTCTGAAACAAACTGAAATATTGTTGAAAGTGTCATTAAGCACCATAACCCTAACCCTCTAAAACAAACTGAAATATTGTTGATAGTGTCGTTAAACACCATAAACCTAATCCACTGAAAGAAACTGATATATTGTTGAAAGTGTCGTTAAACATCATAACCCTAACCCTCTGAAACAAACTGAAATATTGTTGAAAGTGTGGTTAAACATCATAACCCTAATCCTCTAAAACAAACTGAAATATTTTTGGAAGTGTCGTTAAACACCATAACCCTAACCCTCTAAAACAAACTGAAATATTGTTGAAAGTGTCGTTAAACACCATAATCCTAACCCTCCTAAAACAAACTGAAATATTGTTGAAAGTGTCGTTAAGCATCATAACCCTAACCCTCTAAAACAAACTGAAATATTGTTCAAATTGTCGTTAAACATCATAACCCTAACACTCTAAAACAAACTGAAATATTGTTGAAAGTGTCGTTATGCACCATAACCGTAACTCTCTAAAACAAACTTTAATATTGTTGAAAGTGTCATTAAACACCATAACCCTAACCCTCTAAAACAAACTGAAATATTGTTGATAGTGTAGTTAAACACCATAACCCTAACCCTCTAAAACAAACTGAAATATTGTTGAAAGTGTCGTTAAACATCATAACCCTAACCCTCTAAAACAAACTGAAATATTATTGAAAGTGTCGTTAAACATCATAACCCTAACCCTCTGAAACAAACTGAAATATTGTTGAACGTGTCATTAAACACCATAACCCTAACCTCCTAAAACAAACTGAAATATTGTTGAAAGTGTCGTTAAACACCATAACCCTAACCCTCTAAAACAAACTGAAATATTGTTGAAAGTGTCGTTAAACATCATAACCCTAACCCCCTAAAACAAACTGAAATATTGTTGAAAGTGTCGTTAAACACCATAACCCTAACCCTCTAAAACAAACTGAAATATTGTTGAAAGTGTCGTTAAACACCATAACCCTAAACCTCTAAAACAAACTGAAATATTGTTGAAAGTGTCGTTAAACACCATAACCTTAACCCTCTAAAACTAACTGAAATATTGTTGAAAGTGTAGTTAAACATCATAACCCTAACCCTCTGAAACAAACTGAAATATTGTTGAAAGTGTCGTTAAACACCATAACCCTAACCCTCTAAAACAAACTGAAATATTGTTGAACGTGTCGTTAAACATCATAATCCTAACCCTCTAAAACAAACTGAAATATTGTTGATAGTGTCGTTAAAAACCATAACCCTAACCCTCTAAAACAAACTGAAATATTGTTGAAAGTGTCGTTAAACATCACAACCCTAACCCTCTAAAACAAACTGAAATATTGTTGAAAGTGTCGTTAAACACCATAACCCTAACCCTCTAAAACAAACTGAAATATTGTTGAAAGTGTCATTAAACATCATAACCCTAACCCCCTTAAACAAACTGAAATATTGTTGAAAGTGTCGTTAAACACCATAAACCTAACCCTCTAAAACAAACTGAAATATTGTTGAAAGTGTAGTTAAACATCATAACCCTAACCCCCTAAAACAAACTGAAATATTGTTGAAAGTGTCGTTAAACACCATAACCCTAACCCTCTAAAACAAACTGAAATATTGTTGAAAGTGTCGTTAAACACCATAACCCTAACCCTCTAAAACTAACTGAAATATTGTTGAAAGTGTCGTTAAACACCATAACCCTAACCCTCTAAAGCAAACTGAAATATTGTTGAAAGTGTCGCTAAATACCATAACCCTAACCCTCTAAAACAAACTGAAATATTGTTGAAAATGTAGTTAAACATCAAAACCCTAACCCCCTAAAACAAACTGAAATATTGTTGAAAGTGTCGTTAAACATCATAACCCTAACCCTCTAAAAGAAACTGAAATATTGTTGAAAGTGTCGTTAAACATCATAACCCTAACCCCCTAAAACAAACTGAAATATTGTTGAAAGTGTCGTTAAACATCATAACCCTAACCCTCTAAAACAAACTGAAATATTGTTGAAAGTGTCGTTAAACACCATAACCCTAACCCTCTAAAACTAACTGAAATATTGTTGAAAGTGTCGTTAAACACCATAACCCTAATACTCTAAAACAAACTGAAATATTGTTGAAAGTGTCATTAAACACCATAACCCTAACCCTCTAAAACAAACTGAAATATTGTTGAAAGTGTAGTTAAACACCATAATCCTAACACTCTAAAACAAACTGAAATATTTTTGAAAGTGTCGTTAAACATCATAATCCTAACCCTCTAAAACAAACTGAAATATTGTTGAAAGCGTCATTAAACATCATAACCCTAACCCCCTAAAACAAACTGAAATATTGTTGAAAGTGTCGTTAAGCACCATAACCCTAATCCTCTAAAACAAACTGAAATATTGTTGAAAGTGTCGTTAAACACCATAACCCTAACCCTCTAAAACAAACTGAAATATTGTTGAAAGTGTCGTTAAACATCATAACCCTAACCCTCTAAAACAAACTGAAATATTGTTGAAAGTGTCGTTAAACACCATAACCCTAACCCTCTAAAACAAACTGAAATATTGTTGAACATGTTGTTAAACACCATAACCCTAACCCTCTAAAACAAACTGAAATATTGTTGAAAGTGTCGTTAAACATCATAACCCTAGCCCTCTTAAACAAACTGAAATATTGTTGAAAGTGTCATTAAATACCATAACCCTAACCCTCTGAAACAAACTGAAATATTGTTGAAAGTATCGTTAAACACCATAACCCTAACCCCCTAAAACAAACTGAAATATTGTTGAAAGTGTCGTAAAACACCATAACCCTAACCCTCTAAAACAAACTAAAATATTGTTGAAAATGTAGTTAAACATCATAACCCTAACCCTCTAAAACAAACTGAAATATTGTTGAAAGTGTCGTTAAACACCATAACCCTAACCCTCTAAAACAAACTGAAATATTGTTGATAGTGTCGTTAAACACCATAACCCTAACCCTCTAAAACAAACTGAAATATTGCTGAAAGTGTCGTTAAACACCATAACCCTAACCCTCTAAAACAAACTGAAATATTGTTGATAGTGTCGTTAAACACCATAACCCTAACCCTCTAAAACAAACTGGAATATTGCCGAAAGTGTCGTTAAACACCATAACCCTAACCCTCTAAAACAAACTGAAATATTGTTGATAGTGTCGTTAAACACCATAACCCTAACCCTCTAAACAAACTGAAATATTGCTGAAAGTGTCGTTAAACACCATAACCCTAACCCTCTAAAACAAACTGAAATATTGCTGAAAGTGTCGTTAAACACCATAACCCTAACCCTCTAAAACAAACTGAAATATTGTTGATAGTGTCGTTAAACACCATAACCCTAACCCTCTAAAAGAAACTGAAATATTGCTGAAAGTGTCGTTAAACACCATAACCCTAACCCTCTAAAACAAACTGAAATATTGTTGAAAGTGTCATTAAACATCATAACCCTAACCCCCTTAAACAAACTGAAATATTGTTGAAAGTGTCGTTAAACACCATAACCCTAAGCCTCTAAAACAAACTGAAATATTGTTGAAAGTGTAGTTAAACATCATAACCCTAACCCCCTAAAACAAACTGAAATATTGTTGAAAGTGTCGTTAAACACCATAACCCTAGCCCTCTAAAACAAACTGCAATATTGTTGAAAGTGTCGTTAAACACCATAACCCTAACCCTCTAAAACAAACTGAAATATTGTTGAACCTGTCGTTAAACACCATAACCCTAACCCTCTAAAACAAACTGAAATATTGTTGAACCTGTCGTTAAACACCATAACCCTAACCCTATAAAACAAACTGAAATATTGTTGATAGTGTCGTTAAACACCATAACCCTAACCCTCTAAAACAAACTGAAATATTGCTGAAAGTGTCGTTAAACACCATAACCCCAACCCTCTAAAACAAACTGAAATATTGTTGATAGTGTCGTTAAACACCATAACCCTAACCCTCTAAAACAAACTGAAATATTGCTGAAAGTGTCGTTAAACACCATAACCCTAACCCTCTAAAACAAACTGAAATATTGCTGAAAGTGTCGTTAAACACCATAACCCTAACCCTCTAAAACAAACTGAAATATTGTTGATAGTGTCGTTAAACACCATAACCCTAACCCTCTAAAACAAACTGAAATATTGCTGAAAGTGTCGTTAAACACCATAACCCTAACCCTCTAAAACAAACTGAAATATTGTTGAAAGTGTCATTAAACATCATAACCCTAACCCCCTTAAACAAACTGAAATATTGTTGAAAGTGTCGTTAAACATCATAACCCTAAGCCTCTAAAACAAACTGAAATATTGTTGAAAGTGTAGTTAAACATCATAACCCTAACCCCCTAAAACAAACTGAAATATTGTTGAAAGTGTCGTTAAACACCATAACCCTAGCCCTCTAAAACAAACTGCAATATTGTTGAAAGTGTCGTTAAACACCATAACCCTAACCCTCTAAAACAAACTGAAATATTGTTGAACCTGTCGTTAAACACCATAACCCTAACCCTCTAAAACAAACTGAAATATTGTTGAAAGTGTCGTTAAACACCATAACCCTAACCCTCTAAAACAAACTGAAATATTGTTGAAAGTGTCGTTAAACACCATAACCCTAACCCTCTGAAACAAACTGAAATTTGTTGAAAGTGTCGGTAAACATCATAACCCTAACCCTCTAAAAGAAACTGAAATATTGTTGAACGTGTCGTTAAACATCATAACCCTAACCCTCTAAAACAAACTGAAATATTGTTGAAAGTGTCATTAAACATCATAACCCTAACCCTCTAAAACAAACTGAAATATTGTTGAAAGCGTCATTAAACATCATAACCCTAACCCCCTAAAACAAACTGAAATATTGTTGAAAGTGTCGTTAAACACCATAACCCGAATCCTCTAAAACAAACTGAAATATTGTTGAAAGTGTAGTTAAACATCATAACCCTAACCCCCTAAAACAAACTGAAATATTGTTGAAAGTGTCGTTAAACACCATAACCCGAATCCTCTAAAACAAACTGAAATATTGTTGAAAGTGTAGTTAAACATCATAACCCTAACCCCCTAAAACAAACTGAAATATTGTTGAAAGTGTCGTTAAACACCATAACCCTAACCCTCTAAAACAAACTGAAATATTGTTGAAAGGGTCATTAAACACCATAACCCTAACCCTCTGAAACAAACTGAAATATTGTTGAAAGTGTCGTTAAACACCATAACCCTAACCCTCTTAAACAAACTGAAATATTGTTGAACGTGTCGTTAAACACCATAATCCTAACCCTCTAAAACAAACTGAAATATTGTTGATAGTGACGTTAAACACCATAACCCTAACCCTCTAAATCAAACTGAAATATTGTTGAAAGTGTCGTTAAACATCATAACCCTAACCCTCTGAAACAAACTGAAATATTGTTGAAAGTGTAGTTAAACATCATAACCCTAACCCCCTAAAACAAACTGAAATATTGTTGAAAGTGTCGTTAAACACCATAACCCTAACCCTCTAAAACAAACTTAAATATTGTTGAAAGTGTCATTAAACATCATAACCCTAACCCTCTGAAACAATCTGAAATATTGTTGAAAGTGTCATTAAACACCATAGCCCTAACCTTCTAAAACAAACTGAAATATTGTTGAAAGTGTAGTTAAACATCATAACCCTAACCCCCTAAAACAAACTGAAATATTGTTGAAAGTGTCGTTAAACACCATAACCCTAACCCTCTAAAACAAACTGAAATATTTTTGAAAGGGTCATTAAACACCATAACCCTAACCCTCTGAAACAAACTGAAATATTGTTGAAAATGTCGTTAAACACCATAACCCTAACCTTCTAAAACAAACTGAAATATTTTTGAAAGGGTCATTAAACACCATAACCCTAACCCTCTGAAACAAACTGAAATATTGTTGAAAGTGTCGTTAAACACCATAACCCTAACCCTCTAAAACAAACTGAAATATTTTTGAAAGGGTCATTAAACACCATAACCCTAACCCTCTGAAATAAACTGAAATATTGTTGATAGTGTCGTTAAACACCATAACCCTAGCCCTCTTAAACAAACTGCAATATTGTTGAAAGTGTCGTTAAACACCATAACCCTAACCCTCTAAAACAAACTGAAATATTGCTGAAAGTGTCGTTAAACACCATAACCCTAACCCTCTAAAACAAACTGAAATATTGCTGAAAGTGTCGTTAAACACCATAACCCTAACCCTCTAAAACAAACTGAAATATTGTTGATAGTGTCGTTAAACACCATAACCCTAACCCTCTAAAACAAACTGAAATATTGCTGAAAGTGTCGTTAAACTCCATAACCCTAACCCTCTAAAACAACCTGAAATATTGTTGAAAGTGTCATTAAACATCATAACCCTAACCCCCTTAAACAAACTGAAATATTGTTGAAAGTGTCGTTAAACACCATAACCCTAAGCCTCTAAAACAAACTGAAATATTGTTGAAAGTGTAGTTAAACATCATAACCCTAACCCCCTAAAACAAACTGAAATATTGTTGAAAGTGTCGTTAAACACCATAACCCTAGCCCTCTAAAACAAACTGCAATATTGTTGAAAGTGTCGTTAAACACCATAACCCTAACCCTCTAAAACAAACTGAAATATTGATGAACCTGTCGTTAAACACCATAACCCTAACCCTCTAAAACAAACTAAAATATTGTTGAAAGTGTCGTTAAACACCATAACCCTAACCCTATAAAACAAACTGAAATATTGTTGATAGTGTCGTTAAACACCATATCCCTAACCCTCTAAAACAAACTGAAATATTGCTGAAAGTGTCGTTAAACACCATAACCCTAAACCTCTAAAACAAACTGAAATATTGTTGATAGTGTCGTTAAACACCATAACCCTAACCCTCTAAAACAAACTGAAATATTGCTGAAAGTGTCGTTAAACACCATAACCCAAACCCTCTAAAACAAACTGAAATATTGCTGAAAGTGTCGTTAAACACCATAACCCTAACCCTCTAAAACAAACTGAAATATTGTTGATAGTGTCGTTAAACACCATAACCCTAACCCTCTAAAACAAACTGAAATAGTGCTGAAAGTGTCGTTAAACACCATAACCCTAACCCTCTAAAACAAACTGAAATATTGTTGAAAGTGTCATTAAACATCATAACCCTAACCCCCTTAAACAAACTGAAATATTGTTGAAAGTGTCGTTAAACATCATAACCCTAAGCCTCTAAAACAAACTGAAATATTGTTGAAAATGTAGTTAAACATCATAACCCTAACCCCCTAAAACAAACTGAAATATTGTTGAAAGTGTCGTTAAACACCATAACCCTAGCCCTCTAAAACAAACTGCAATATTGTTGAAAGTGTCGTTAAATACCATAACCCTAACCCTCTAAAACAATCTGAAATATTGTTGAAACTGTCGTTAAACACCATAACCCTAACCCTCTAAAACAAACTGAAATATTGTTGAAAGTGTCGTTAAACACCATAACCCTAACCCTCTAAAACAAACTGAAATATTGTTGAAAGTGTCGTTAAACACCATAACCCTAACCCTCTGAAACAAACTGAAATTTGTTGAAAGTGTCGTTAAACATCATAACCCTAACCCTCTAAAAGAAACTGAAATATTGTTGAACGTGTCGTTAAACATCATAACCCTAACCCTCTAAAACAAACTGAAATATTGTTGAAAGTGTCATTAAACATCATAACCCTAACCCTCTAAAACAAACTGAAATATTGTTGAAAGCGTCATTAAACATCATAACCCTAACCCCCTAAAACAAACTGAAATATTGTTGAAAGTGTCGTTAAACACCATAACCCGAATCCTCTAAAACAAACTGAAATATTGTTGAAAGTGTAGTTAAACATCATAACCCTAACCCCCTAAAACAAACTGAAATATTGTTGAAAGTGTCGTTAAACACCATAACCCTAACCCTCTAAAACAAACTGAAATATTGTTGAAAGTGTCATTAAACATCATAACCCTAACCCTCTGAAACAAACTAAAATATTGTTGAAAGAGTCATTAAACACCATAGCCCTAACCTTCTAAAACAAACTGAAATATTGTTGAAAGTGTAGTTAAACATCATAACCCTAACCCCCTAAAACAAACTGAAATATTGTTGAAAGTGTCGTTAAACACCATAACCCTAACCCTCTAAAACACACTGAAATATTGTTGAAGGGTCATTAAACACCATAACCCTAACCCTCTGAAACAAACTGAAATATTGTTGAAAGTGTCGTTAAACACCATAACCCTAACCCTCTAAAACAAACTGAAATATTGTTGAACGTGTCGTTAAACACCATAATCCTAACCCTCTAAAACAAACTGAAATATTGTTGATAGTGTCGCTAAACACCATAACCCTAACCCTCTAAATCAAACTGAAATATTGTTGAAAGTGTCGTTAAACATCATAACCCTAACCCTCTGAAACAAACTGAAATATTGTTGAACGTGTCGTTAAACACCATAACCCTAACCTTCTAAAACAAACTGAAATATTGTTGAAAGTGTAGTTAAACATCATAACCCTAACCCCCTAAAACAAACTGAAATAGTGTTGAAAGTGTCGTTAAACACCATAACCCTAACCCTCTAAAACAAACTGAAATATTGTTGAAAGTGTCATTAAACATCATAACCCTAACCCTCTGAAACAATCTGAAATATTGTTGAAAGTGTCATTAAACACCATAGCCCTAACCTTCTAAAACAAACTGAAATATTGTTGAAAGTGTAGTTAAACATCATAACCCTAACCCCCTAAAACAAACTGAAATATTGTTGAAAGTGTCGTTAAACACCATAACCCTAACCCTCTAAAACAAACTGAAATATTTTTTAAAGGGTCATTAAACACCATAACCCTAGCCCTCTGAAACAAACTGAAATATTGTTGAAAGTGTCGTTAAACACCATAACCCTAACCCTCTAAAACAAACTGAAATATTTTTGAAAGGGTCATTAAACACCATAACCCTAACCCTCTGAAACAAACTGAAATATTGTTGAAAGTGTCGTTAAACACCATAACCCTAACCCTCTAAAACAAACTGAAATATTTTTGAAAGGGTCATTAAACACCATAACCCTAACCCTCTGAAATAAACTGAAATATTGTTGATAGTGTCGTTAAACACCATAACCCTAGCCCTCTTAAACAAACTGCAATATTGTTGAAAGTGTCGTTAAACACCATAACCCTAACCCTCTAAAACAAACTGAAATATTGTTGAACCTGTCGTTAAACACCATAACCCTAACCCTCTAAAACAAACTGAAATATTGTTGAAAGTGTCGTTAAAAACCATAACCCTAACCCTATAAAACAAACTGAAATATTGTTGAAAGTGTCGTTAAACACCATAACCCTAACCCTCTGAATCAAACTGAAATATTGTTGAAAGTGTCGGTAAACATCATAACCCTAACCCTCTAAAAGAAACTGAAATATTGTTGAAAGTGTCATTAAACATCATAACCCTAACCCTCTAAAACAAACTGAAATATTGTTGAAAGTGTCATTAAACATCATAACCCTAACCCTCTAAAACAAACTGAAATATTGTTGAAAGCGTCATTAAACATCATAACACTAATCCCCTAAATCAAACTGAAATATTGTTGAAAGTGTCGTTAAACACCATAACCCGAATCCTCTAAAACAAACTGAAATATTGTTGAAAGTGTAGTTATAACATCATAACCCTAACCCCCTAAAACAAACTGAAATATTGTTGAAAGTGTCGTTAAACACCATAACCCTAACCCTCTAAAACAAACGGAAACATTGTTGAAAGTGTCATTAAACATCATAACCCTAACCCTCTGAAACAAACTGAAACATTGTTGAAAGTGTCATTAAACATCATAACCCTAACCCTCTGAAACAAACTGAAATATTGTTGAAAGTGTAGTTAAACATCATAACCCTAACCCCCTAAAACAAACTGAAATATTGTTGAAAGTGTCGTTAAACACCATAACCCTAACCCTCTAAAACAAACTGAAATATTGTTGAAAGTGTCATTAAACATCATAACCCTAACCCTCTGAAACAATCTGAAATATTGTTGAAAGTGTCGTTAAACACCATAGCCCTAACCTTCTAAAACAAACTGAAATATTCTTGAAAGTGTAGTTAAACATCATAACCCTAACCCCCTAAAACAAACTGAAATATTGTTGAAAGTGTCGTTAAACACCATAACCCTAACCCTCAAAAACAAACTGAAATATTTTTGAAAGGGTCATTAAACACCATAATCCTAACCCTCTGAAACAAACTGAAATATTGTTGAAAGTGTCGTTAAACACCATAACCCTAACCCTCTAAAACTAACTAAAATATTGTTGAAAGTGTCGTTAAACATCATAACCCTAACCCTCTAAAACAAACTGAAATACTGTTGAAAGTGTCGTTAAACACCATAACCCTAACCCTCTAAAACAAACTGAAATATTGTTGAAAGTGTCGTTAAACACCATAACCCTAGCCCTCTTAAACAAACTGAAATATTCTTGAAAGTGTCATTAAGCACCATAACCCTAACCCCCTAAAACAAACTGAAATATTGTTGAAAGTGTCGTTAAACATCATAACCCTAACCCTCTAAAAGAAACTGAAATATTGTTGAACGTGTCGTTAAACATCATAACCCTAACCCTCTAAAACAAACTGAAATATTGTTGAAAGTGTCATTAAACATCATAACCCTAACCCTCTGAAACAATCTGAAATATTGTTGAAAGTGTCGTTAAACACCATAGCCCTAACCTTCTAAAACAAACTGAAATATTCTTGAAAGTGTAGTTAAACATCATAACCCTAACCCCCTAAAACAAACTGAAATATTGTTGAAAGTGTCGTTAAACACCATAACCCTAACCTTCTAAAACAAACTGAAATATTTTTGAAAGGGTCATTAAACACCATAATCCTAACCCTCTGAAACAAACTGAAATATTGTTGAAAGTGTCGTTAAACACCATAACCCTAACCCTCTAAAACTAACTAAAATATTGTTGAAAGTGTCGTTAAACATCATAACCCTAACCCTCTAAAACAAACTGAAATACTGTTGAAAGTGTCGTTAAACACCATAACCCTAACCCTCTAAAACAAACTGAAATATTGTTGAAAGTGTCGTTAAACACCATAACCCTAGCCCTCTTAAACAAACTGAAATATTGTTGAAAGTGTCATTAAGCACCATAACCCTAACCCCCTAAAACAAACTGAAATATTGTTGAAAGTGTCGTTAAACATCATAACCCTAACCCTCTAAAACAAACTGAAATATTGTTGAACGTGTCGTTAAACATCATAACCCTAACCCTCTAAAACAAACTGAAATATTGTTGAAAGTGTCATTAAACATCATAACCCTAACCCTCTAAAACAAACTGAAATATTGTTGAAAGCGTCATTAAACATCATAACCCTAACCCCCTAAAACAAACTGAAATATTGTTGAAAGTGTCGTTAAACACCATAACCCGAATCCTCTAAAACAAACTGAAATATTGTTGAAAGTGTAGTTAAACATCATAACCCTAACCCCCTAAAACAAACTGAAATATTGTTGAAAGTGTCATTAAACATCATAACCCTAACCCTCTGAAACAAACTAAAATATTGTTGAAAGAGTCATTAAACACCATAGCCCTAACCTTCTAAAACAAACTGAAATATTGTTGAAAGTGTAGTTAAACATCATAACCCTAACCCTCTAAAACAAACTGAAATATTGTTGAAAGTGTCGTTAAACACCATAACCCTAACTTTCTAAAACAAACTGAAATATTGTTGAAAGGGTCATTAAACACCATAACCCTAACCCTCTGAAACAAACTGAAATATTGTTGAAAGTGTCGTTAAACACCATAACCCTAACCCCTAAAACAAACTGATATATTGTTGAAGTGTCGTTAAACATCATAATCCTAACCCTCTAAAACAAACTGAAATATTGTTGATAGTGTCGTTAAACACCATAACCCTAACCCTCTAAATCAAACTGAAATATTGTTGAAAGTGTCGTTAAACATCATAACCCTAACCCTCTGAAACAAACTGAAATATTGTTGAAAGTGTCGTTAAACACCATAACCCTAACCCTCTAAAACAAACTGAAATATTGTTGAACCTGTCGTTAAACACCATAACCCTAACCCTCTGAAACAATCTGAAATATTGTTGAAAGTGTCATTAAACACCATAGCCCTAACCTTCTAAAACAAACTGAAATATTGTTGAAAGTGTCGTTAAACACCATAACCCTAGCCCTCTTAAACAAACTGCAATATTGTTGAAAGTGTCGTTAAACACCATAACCCTAACCCTCTAAAACAAACTGAAATATTGTTGAACCTGTCGTTAAACACCATAACACTAACCCTCTAAAACAAACTGAAATATTGTTGAAAGTGTCGTTAAACACCATAACCCTAACCCTATAAAACAAACTGAAATATTGTTGAAAGTGTCGTTAAACACCATAACCCTAACCCTCTGAAACAAACTGAAATATTGTTGAAAGTGTCATTAAGCACCATAACCCTAACCCCCTAAAACAAACTGAAATATTGTTGAAAGTGTCGTTAAACATCATAACCCTAACCCTCTAAAAGAAACTGAAATATTGTTGAACGTGTCGTTAAACATCATAACCCTAACCCTCTAAAACAAACTGAAATATTGTTGAAAGTGTCATTAAACATCATAACCCTAACCCTCTAAAACAAACTGAAATATTGTTGAAAGCGTCATTAAACATCATAACCCTAACCCCCTAAAACAAACTGAAATATTGTTGAAAGTGTCGTTAAACACCATAACCCGAATCCTCTAAAACAAACTGAAATATTGTTGAAAGTGTAGTTAAACATCATAACCCTAACCCCCTAAAACAAACTGAAATATTGTTGAAAGTGTCGTTAAACACCATAACCCTAACCCTCTAAAACAAACTGAAATATTATTGAAAGTGTCATTAAACATCATAACCCTAACCCTCTGAAACAAACTAAAATATTGTTGAAAGAGTCATTAAACACCATAGCCCTAACCTTCTAAAACAAACTGAAATATTGTTGAAAGTGTAGTTAAACATCATAACCCTAACCCTCTAAAACAAACTGAAATATTGTTGAAAGTGTCGTTAAACACCATAACCCTAACCCTCTAAATCAAACTGAAATATTGTTGAAAGGGTCATTAAACACCATAACCCTAACCCTCTGAAACAAACTGAAATATTGTTGCAAGTGTCGTTAAACACCATAACCCTAACCCTCTAAAACAAACTGATATATTGTTGAAGTGTCGTTAAACATCATAATCCTAACCCTCTGAAACAAACTGAAATATTGTTGATAGTGTCGTTAAACACCATAACCCTAACCCTCTAAATCAAACTGAAATATTGTTGAAAGTGTCGTTAAACATCATAACCCTAACCCTCTGAAACAAACTGAAATATTGTTGAAAGTGTCGTTAAACACCATAACCCTAACCCTCTAAAACAAACTGAAATATTGTTGAACCTGTCGTTAAACACCATAACCCTAACCCTCTGAAACAATCTGAAATATTGTTGAAAGTGTCATTAAACACCATAGCCCTAACCTTCTAAAACAAACTGAAATATTGTTGAAAGTGTCGTTAAACACCATAACCCTAACCCCTAAAACAAACTGATATATTGTTGAAGTGTCGTTAAACATCATAATCCTAACCCTCTAAAACAAACTGAAATATTGTTGATAGTGTCGTTAAACACCATAACCCTAACCCTCTAAATCAAATTTAAATATTGTTGAAAGTGTCGTTAAACATCATAACCCTAACCCTCTGAAACAAACTGAAATATTGTTGAAAGTGTCGTTAAACACCATAACCCTAACCCTCTGAAACAATCTGAAATATTGTTGAAAGTGTCATTAAACACCATAGCCCTAACCTTCTAAAACAAACTGAAATATTGTTGAAAGTGTCGTTAAACACCATAACCCTAGCCCTCTTAAACAAACTGCAATATTGTTGAAAGTGTCGTTAAACACCATAACCCTAACCCTCTAAAACAAACTGAAATATTGTTGAACCTGTCGTTAAACACCATAACCCTAACCCTCTAAAACAAACTGAAATATTGTTGAAAGTGTCGTTAAACACCATAACCCTAACCCTATAAAACAAACTGAAATATTGTTGAAAGTGTCGTTAAACACCATAACCCTAACCCTCTGAAACAAACTGAAATATTGTTGAAAGTGTCATTAAGCACCATAACCCTAACCCCCTAAAACAAACTGAAATATTGTTGAAAGTGTCGTTAAACATCATAACCCTAACCCTCTAAAAGAAACTGAAATATTGTTGAACGTGTCGTTAAACATCATAACCCTAACCCTCTAAAACAAACTGAAATATTGTTGAAAGTGTCATTAAACATCATAACCCTAACCCTCTAAAACAAACTGAAATATTGTTGAAAGCGTCATTAAACATCATAACCCTAACCCCCTAAAACAAACTGAAATATTGTTGAAAGTGTCGTTAAACACCATAACCCGAATCCTCTAAAACAAACTGAAATATTGTTGAAAGTGTAGTTAAACATCATAACCCTAACCCTCTGAAACAAACTAAAATATTGTTGAAAGAGTCATTAAACACCATAGCCCTAACCTTCTAAAACAAACTGAAATATTGTTGAAAGTGTAGTTAAACATCATAACCCTAACCCTCTAAAACAAACTGAAATATTGTTGAAAGTGTCGTTAAACACCATAACCCTAACCCTCTAAAACAAACTGAAATATTGTTGAAAGGGTCATTAAACACCATAACCCTAACCCTCTGAAAAAAACTGAAATATTGTTGAAAGTGTCGTTAAACACCATAACCCTAACCCTCTAAAACAAACTGATATATTGTTGAAGTGTCGTTAAACATCATAATCCTAACCCTCTGAAACAAACTGAAATATTGTTGATAGTGTCATTAAACACCATAGCCCTAACCTTCTAAAACAAACTGAAATATTGTTGAAAGTGTCGTTAAACACCATAACCCTAGCCCTCTTAAACAAACTGCAATATTGTTGAAAGTGTCGTTAAACACCATAACCCTAACCCTCTAAAACAAACTGAAATATTGTTGAACCTGTCGTTAAACACCATAACCCTAACCCTCTAAAACAAACTGAAATATTGTTGAAAGTGTCGTTAAACACCATAACCCTAACCCTATAAAACAAACTGAAATATTGTTGAAAGTGTCGTTAAACACCATAACCCTAACCCTCTGAAACAAACTGAAATATTGTTGAAAGTGTCGGTAAACATCATAACCCTAACCCTCTAAAAGAAACTGAAATATTGTTGAAAGTGTCATTAAACATCATAACCCTAACCCTCTAAAACAAACTGAAATATTGTTGAAAGCGTCATTAAACATCATAACACTAACCCCCTAAATCAAACTGAAATATTGTTGAAAGTGTAGTTATAACATCATAACCCTAACCCCCTAAAACAAACTGAAATATTGTTGAAAGTGTCGTTAAACACCATAACCCTAACCCTCTAAATCAAACTGAAATATTGTTGAAAGTGTCATTAAACATCATAACCCTAACCCTCTGAAACAAACTGAAATATTGTTGAAAGTGTCATTAAACATCATAACCCTAACCCTCTGAAACAAACTGAAATATTGTTGAAAGTGTAGTTAAACATCATAACCCTAACCCCCTAAAACAAACTGAAATATTGTTGAAAGTGTCGTTAAACTCCATAACCCTAACCCTCTAAAACAAACTGAAATATTGTTGAAAGTGTCATTAAACATCATAACCCTAACCCTCTGAAACAATCTGAAATATTGTTGAAAGTGTCGTTAAACACCATAGCCCTAACCTTCTAAAACAAACTGAAATATTGTTGAAAGTGTAGTTAAACATCATAACCCTAACCCCCTAAAACAAACTGAAATATTGTTGAAAGTGTCGTTAAACACCATAACCCTAACCCTCTAAAACAAACTGGAATATTTTTGAAAGGGTCATTAAACACCATAACCCTAACCCTCTAAAACAAACTGAAATATTGTTGAAAGTGTCGTTAAACACCATAACCCTAACCCTCTAAAACTAACTAAAATATTGTTGAAAGTGTCGTTAAACATCATAACCCTAACCCTCTAAAACAAACTGAAATACTGTTGAAAGTGTCGTTAAACACCATAACCCTAACCCTCTAAAACAAACTGAAATATTGTTGAAAGTGTCGTTAAACACCATAACCCTAGCCCTCTTAAACAAACTGAAATATTGTTAAAAGTGTCATTAAGCACCATAACCCTAACCCCCTAAAACAAACTGAAATATTGTTGAAAGTGTCGTTAAACATCATAACCCTAACCCTCTAAAACAAACTGAAATATTGTTGATAGTGTCGTTAAAAACCATAACCCTAACCCTCTAAAACAAACTGAAATATTGTTGAAAGTGTCGTTAAACATCACAACCCTAACCCTCTAAAACAAACTGAAATATTGTTGAAAGTGTAGTTAAACACCATAACCCTAACCCTCTAAAACAAACTGAAATATTGTTGAAAGTGTCGTTAAACACCATAACCCTAACCCTCTAAAACAAACTGAAATATTGTTGAAAGTGTCGTTAAACATCATAACCCTAACCCTCTAAAAGAAACTGAAATATTGTTGAACGTGTCGTTAAACATCATAACCCTAACCCTCTAAAACAAACTGAAATATTGTTGAAAGTGTCATTAAACATCATAACCCTAACCCTCTAAAACAAACTGAAATATTGTTGAAAGCGTCATTAAACATCATAACCCTAACCCCCTAAAACAAACTGAAATATTGTTGAAAGTGTCGTTAAACACCATAACCCGAATCCTCTAAAACAAACTGAAATATTGTTGAAAGTGTAGTTAAACATCATAACCCTAACCCCCTAAAACAAACTGAAATATTGTTGAAAGTGTCGTTAAACACCATAACCCTAACCTTCTAAAACAAACTGAAATATTATTGAAAGTGTCATTAAACATCATAACCCTAACCCTCTGAAACAAACTAAAATATTGTTGAAAGAGTCATTAAACACCATAGCCCTAACCTTCTAAAACAAACTGAAATATTGTTGAAAGTGTAGTTAAACATCATAACCCTAACCCTCTAAAACAAACTGAAATATTGTTGAAAGTGTCGTTAAACACCATAACCCTAACCCTCTAAATCAAACTGAAATATTGTTGAAAGGGTCATTAAACACCATAACCCTAACCCTCTGAAACAAACTGAAATATTGTTGCAAGTGTCGTTAAACACCATAACCCTAACCCTCTAAAACAAACTGATATATTGTTGAAGTGTCGTTAAACATCATAATCCTAACCCTCTGAAACAAACTGAAATATTGTTGATAGTGTCGTTAAACACCATAACCCTAACCCTCTAAATCAAACTGAAATATTGTTGAAAGTGTCGTTAAACATCATAACCCTAACCCTCTGAAACAAACTGAAATATTGTTGAAAGTGTCGTTAAACACCATAACCCTAACCCTCTAAAACAAACTGAAATATTGTTGAACCTGTCGTTAAACACCATAACCCTAACCCTCTGAAACAATCTGAAATATTGTTGAAAGTGTCATTAAACACCATAGCCCTAACCTTCTAAAACAAACTGAAATATTGTTGAAAGTGTCGTTAAACACCATAACCCTAACCCCTAAAACAAACTGATATATTGTTGAAGTGTCGTTAAACATCATAATCCTAACCCTCTAAAACAAACTGAAATATTGTTGATAGTGTCGTTAAACACCATAACCCTAACCCTCTAAATCAAATTTAAATATTGTTGAAAGTGTCGTTAAACATCATAACCCTAACCCTCTGAAACAAACTGAAATATTGTTGAAAGTGTCGTTAAACACCATAACCCTAACCCTCTGAAACAATCTGAAATATTGTTGAAAGTGTCATTAAACACCATAGCCCTAACCTTCTAAAACAAACTGAAATATTGTTGAAAGTGTCGTTAAACACCATAACCCTAGCCCTCTTAAACAAACTGCAATATTGTTGAAAGTGTCGTTAAACACCATAACCCTAACCCTCTAAAACAAACTGAAATATTGTTGAACCTGTCGTTAAACACCATAACCCTAACCCTCTAAAACAAACTGAAATATTGTTGAAAGTGTCGTTAAACACCATAACCCTAACCCTATAAAACAAACTGAAATATTGTTGAAAGTGTCGTTAAACACCATAACCCTAACCCTCTGAAACAAACTGAAATATTGTTGAAAGTGTCATTAAGCACCATAACCCTAACCCCCTAAAACAAACTGAAATATTGTTGAAAGTGTCGTTAAACATCATAACCCTAACCCTCTAAAAGAAACTGAAATATTGTTGAACGTGTCGTTAAACATCATAACCCTAACCCTCTAAAACAAACTGAAATATTGTTGAAAGTGTCATTAAACATCATAACCCTAACCCTCTAAAACAAACTGAAATATTGTTGAAAGCGTCATTAAACATCATAACCCTAACCCCCTAAAACAAACTGAAATATTGTTGAAAGTGTCGTTAAACACCATAACCCGAATCCTCTAAAACAAACTGAAATATTGTTGAAAGTGTAGTTAAACATCATAACCCTAACCCTCTGAAACAAACTAAAATATTGTTGAAAGAGTCATTAAACACCATAGCCCTAACCTTCTAAAACAAACTGAAATATTGTTGAAAGTGTAGTTAAACATCATAACCCTAACCCTCTAAAACAAACTGAAATATTGTTGAAAGTGTCGTTAAACACCATAACCCTAACCCTCTAAAACAAACTGAAATATTGTTGAAAGGGTCATTAAACACCATAACCCTAACCCTCTGAAAAAAACTGAAATATTGTTGAAAGTGTCGTTAAACACCATAACCCTAACCCTCTAAAACAAACTGATATATTGTTGAAGTGTCGTTAAACATCATAATCCTAACCCTCTGAAACAAACTGAAATATTGTTGATAGTGTCATTAAACACCATAGCCCTAACCTTCTAAAACAAACTGAAATATTGTTGAAAGTGTCGTTAAACACCATAACCCTAGCCCTCTTAAACAAACTGCAATATTGTTGAAAGTGTCGTTAAACACCATAACCCTAACCCTCTAAAACAAACTGAAATATTGTTGAACCTGTCGTTAAACACCATAACCCTAACCCTCTAAAACAAACTGAAATATTGTTGAAAGTGTCGTTAAACACCATAACCCTAACCCTATAAAACAAACTGAAATATTGTTGAAAGTGTCGTTAAACACCATAACCCTAACCCTCTGAAACAAACTGAAATATTGTTGAAAGTGTCGGTAAACATCATAACCCTAACCCTCTAAAAGAAACTGAAATATTGTTGAAAGTGTCATTAAACATCATAACCCTAACCCTCTAAAACAAACTGAAATATTGTTGAAAGCGTCATTAAACATCATAACACTAACCCCCTAAATCAAACTGAAATATTGTTGAAAGTGTAGTTATAACATCATAACCCTAACCCCCTAAAACAAACTGAAATATTGTTGAAAGTGTCGTTAAACACCATAACCCTAACCCTCTAAATCAAACTGAAATATTGTTGAAAGTGTCATTAAACATCATAACCCTAACCCTCTGAAACAAACTGAAATATTGTTGAAAGTGTCATTAAACATCATAACCCTAACCCTCTGAAACAAACTGAAATATTGTTGAAAGTGTAGTTAAACATCATAACCCTAACCCCCTAAAACAAACTGAAATATTGTTGAAAGTGTCGTTAAACTCCATAACCCTAACCCTCTAAAACAAACTGAAATATTGTTGAAAGTGTCATTAAACATCATAACCCTAACCCTCTGAAACAATCTGAAATATTGTTGAAAGTGTCGTTAAACACCATAGCCCTAACCTTCTAAAACAAACTGAAATATTGTTGAAAGTGTAGTTAAACATCATAACCCTAACCCCCTAAAACAAACTGAAATATTGTTGAAAGTGTCGTTAAACACCATAACCCTAACCCTCTAAAACAAACTGGAATATTTTTGAAAGGGTCATTAAACACCATAACCCTAACCCTCTAAAACAAACTGAAATATTGTTGAAAGTGTCGTTAAACACCATAACCCTAACCCTCTAAAACTAACTAAAATATTGTTGAAAGTGTCGTTAAACATCATAACCCTAACCCTCTAAAACAAACTGAAATACTGTTGAAAGTGTCGTTAAACACCATAACCCTAACCCTCTAAAACAAACTGAAATATTGTTGAAAGTGTCGTTAAACACCATAACCCTAGCCCTCTTAAACAAACTGAAATATTGTTAAAAGTGTCATTAAGCACCATAACCCTAACCCCCTAAAACAAACTGAAATATTGTTGAAAGTGTCGTTAAACATCATAACCCTAACCCTCTAAAACAAACTGAAATATTGTTGATAGTGTCGTTAAAAACCATAACCCTAACCCTCTAAAACAAACTGAAATATTGTTGAAAGTGTCGTTAAACATCACAACCCTAACCCTCTAAAACAAACTGAAATATTGTTGAAAGTGTAGTTAAACACCATAACCCTAACCCTCTAAAACAAACTGAAATATTGTTGAAAGTGTCGTTAAACACCATAACCCTAACCCTCTAAAACAAACTGAAATATTGTTGAAAGTGTCATTAAACATCATAACCCTAACCCCCTTAAATAAACTGAAATATTGTTGAAAGTATCGTTAAACACCATAAACCTAACCCTCTAAAACAAACTGAAATATTGTTGAAAGTGTAGTTAAACATCATAACCCTAACCCCCTAAAACAAACTGAAATATTGTTGAAAGTGTCGTTAAACACCATAACCCTAACCCTCTAAAACAAACTGAAATATTGTTGAAAGTGTCGTTAAACACCATAACCCTAACCCTCTAAAACAAACTGAAATATTGTTGAAAGGGTCATTAAACACCATAACCCTAACCCTCTGAAACAAACTGAAATATTGTTGAAAGTGTCGTTAAACACCATAACCCTAACCCTCTAAAACAAACTGATATATTGTTGAAGTGTCGTTAAACATCATAATCCTAACCCTCTAAAACAAACTGAAATATTGTTGATAGTGTCGTTAAACACCATAACCCTAACCCTCTAAATCAAACTGAAATATTGTTGAAAGTGTCGTTAAACATCATAACCCTAACCCTCTGAAACAAACTGAAATATTGTTGAAAGTGTCGTTAAACACCATAACCCTAACCCTCTAAAACAAACTGAAATATTGTTGAACCTGTCGTTAAACACCATAACCCTAACCCTCTGAAACAATCTGAAATATTGTTGAAAGTGTCATTAAACACCATAGCCCTAACCTTCTAAAACAAACTGAAATATTGTTGAAAGTGTCGTTAAACACCATAACCCTAGCCCTCTTAAACAAACTGCAATATTGTTGAAAGTGTCGTTAAACACCATAACCCTAACCCTCTAAAACAAACTGAAATATTGTTGAACCTGTCGTTAAACACCATAACCCTAACCCTCTAAAACAAACTGAAATATTGTTGAAAGTTTCGTTAAACACCATAACCCTAACCCTATAAAACAAACTGAAATATTGTTGAAAGTGTCGTTAAACACCATAACCCTAACCCTCTGAAACAAACTGAAATATTGTTGAAAGTGTCGGTAAACATCATAACCCTAACCCTCTAAAAGAAACTGAAATATTGTTGAAAGTGTCATTAAACATCATAACCCTAACCCTCTAAAACAAACTGAAATATTGTTGAAAGCGTCATTAAACATCATAACACTAACCCCCTAAATCAAACTGAAATATTGTTGAAAGTGTCGTTAAACACCATAACCCGAATCCTCTAAAACAAACTGAAATATTGTTGAAAGTGTAGTTATAACATCATAACCCTAACCCCCAAAAACAAACTGAAATATTGTTGAAAGTGTCGTTAAACACCATAACCCTAACCCTCTAAAACAAACTGAAATATTGTTGAAAGTGTCATTAAACATCATAACCCTAATCCTCTGAAACAAACTGAAATATTGTTGAAAGTGTCATTAAACATCATAACCCTAACCCTCTGAAACAAACTGAAATATTGTTGAAAGTGTAGTTAAACATCATAACCCTAACCCCCTAAAACAAACTGAAATATTGTTGAAAGTGTCGTTAAACACCATATCCCTAACCCTCTAAAACAAACTGAAATATTGTTGAAAGTGTCATTAAACATCATAACCCTAACCATCTGAAACAATCTGAAATATTGTTGAAAGTGTCGTTAAACACCATAGCCCTAACCTTCTAAAACAAACTGAAATATTGTTGAAAGTGTAGTTAAACATCATAACCCTAACCCCCTAAAACAAACTGAAATATTGTTGAAAGTGTCGTTAAACACCATAACCCTAACCCTCTAAAAGAAACTGAAATATTGTTGAAAGTGTCATTAAACATCATAACCCTAACCCTCTAAAACAAACTGAAATATTGTTGAAAGCGTCATTAAACATCATAACACTAACCCCCTAAATCAAACTGAAATATTGTTGAAAGTGTCGTTAAACACCATAACCCGAATCCTCTAAAACAAACTGAAATATTGTTGAAAGTGTAGTTATAACATCATAACCCTAACCCCCTAAAACAAACTGAAATATTGTTGAAAGTGTCGTTAAACACCATAACCCTAACCCTCTAAAACAAACTGAAATATTGTTGAAAGTGTCATTAAACATCATAACCCTAACCCTCTGAAACAAACTGAAATATTGTTGAAAGTGTCATTAAACATCATAACCCTAACCCTCTGAAACAAACTGAAATATTGTTGAAAGTGTAGTTAAACATCATAACCCTAACCCCCTAAAACAAACTGAAATATTGTTGAAAGTGTCGTTAAACACCATAACCCTAACCCTCTAAAACAAACTGAAATATTGTTGAAAGTGTCATTAAACATCATAACCCTAACCCTCTGAAACAATCTGAAATATTGTTGAAAGTGTCGTTAAACACCAGAGCCCTAACCTTCTAAAACAAACTGAAATATTGTTGAAAGTGTAGTTAAACATCATAACCCTAACCCCCTAAAACAAACTGAAATATTGTTGAAAGTGTCGTTAAACACCATAACCCTAACCCTCTAAAACAAACTGGAATATTTTTGAAAGGGTCATTAAACACCATAACCCTAACCCTCTAAAACAAACTGAAATATTGTTGAAAGTGTCGTTAAACACCATAACCCTAACCCTCTAAAACTAACTAAAATATTGTTGAAAGTGTCGTTAAACATCATAACCCTAACCCTCTAAAACAAACTGAAATACTGTTGAAAGTGTCGTTAAACACCATAACCCTAACCCTCTAAAACAAACTGAAATATTGTTGAAAGTGTCGTTAAACACCATAACCCTAGCCCTCTTAAACAAACTGAAATATTGTTGAAAGTGTCGTTAAACATCACAACCCTAACCCTCTAAAACAAACTGAAATATTGTTGAAAGTGTAGTTAAACACCATAACCCTAACCCTCTAAAACAAACTGAAATATTGTTGAAAGTGTCGTTAAACACCATAACCCTAACCCTCTAAAACAAACTGAAATATTGTTGAAAGTGTCATTAAACATCATAACCCTAACCCACTTAAACAAACTGAAATATTGTTGAAAGTATCGTTAAACACCATAAACCTAACCCTCTAAAACAAACTGAAATATTGTTGAAAGTGTAGTTAAACATCATAACCCTAACCCCCTAAAACAAACTGAAATATTGTTGAAAGTGTCGTTAAACACCATAACCCTAACCCTCTAAAACAAACTGAAATATTGTTGAAAGTGTCGTTAAACACCATAACCCTAACCCTCTAAAACAAACTGAAATATTGTTGAAAGTGTCGTTAAACACCATAACACTAACCCTCTAAAGCAAACTGAAATATTGTTGAAAGTGTCGCTAAATACCATAACCCTAACCCTCTAAAACAAACTGAAATATTGTTGAAAATGTAGTTAAACATCATAACCCTAACCCCCTAAAACAAACTGAAATATTGTTGAAAGTGTCGTTAAACATCATAACCCTAACCCCCTAAAACAAACTGAAATATTGTTGAAAGTGTCGTTAAACACCATAATCCTAACACTCTAAAACAAACTGAAATATTGTTGAAAGTGTCGTTAAACATCATAACCCTAACCCTCTAAAAGAAACTGAAATATTGTTGAAAGTGTCATTAAACACCATAACCCTAACCCTCTAAAACAAACTGAAATATTGTTGAAAGTGTAGTTAAACACCATAATCCTAACACTCTAAAACAAACTGAAATATTTTTGAAAGTGTCGTTAAACATCATAATCCTAACCCTCTAAAACAAACTGAAATATTGTTGAAAGCGTCATTAAACATCATAACCCTAACCCCCTAAAACAAACTGAAATATTGTTGAAAGTGTCGTTAAACACCATAACCCTAATCCTCTAAAACAAACTGAAATATTGTTGAAAGTGTCGTTAAACACCATAACCCTAACCCTCTAAAACAAACTGAAATATTGTTGAAAGTGTCGTTAAACATGATAACCCTAACCCTCTAAAACAAACTGAAATATTGTTGAAAGTGTCGTTAAACACCATAACCCTAACCCTCTAAAACAAACTGAAATATTGTTGATCGTGTCGTTAAACACCATAACCCTAACCCTCTAAAACTAACTGAAATATTGTTGAAAGTGTCGTTAAACATCATAACCCTAGCCCTCTTAAACAAACTGAAATATTGTTGAAAGTGTCATTAAATACCATAACACTAACCCTCTGAAACAAACTGAAATATTGTTGAAAGTGTCGTTAAACACCATAACCCTAACCCCCTAAAACAAACTGAAATATTGTTGAAAGTGTCGTAAAACACCATAACCCTAACCCTCTAAAACAAACTAAAATATTGTTGAAAATGTCGTTAAACATCATAACCCTAACCCTCTAAAACAAACTGAAATATTGTTGAAAGTGTCGTTAAACACCATAACCCTAACCCTCTAAAACAAACTGAAATATTGTTGATAGTGTCGTTAAACACCATAACCCTAACCCTCTAAAACAAACTGAAATATTGCTGAAAGTGTCGTTAAACACCATAACCCTAACCCTCTAAAACAAACTGAAATATTGTTGATAGTGTCGTTAAACACCATAACCCTAACCCTCTAAAACAAACTGAAATATTGCTGAAAGTGTCGTTAAACACCATAACCCTAACCCTCTAAAACAAACTGAAATATTGTTGATAGTGTCGTTAAACACCATAACCCTAACCCTCTAAAACAAACTGAAATATTGCTGAAAGTGTCGTTAAACACCATAACCCTAACCCTCTAAAACAAACTGAAATATTGCTGAAAGTGTCGTTAAACACCATAACCCTAACCCTCTAAAACAAACTGAAATATTGTTGATAGTGTCGTTAAACACCATAACCCTAACCCTCTAAAACAAACTGAAATATTGCTGAAAGTGTCGTTAAACACCATAACCCTAACCCTCTAAAACAAACTGAATTAACACCATAACCCTAAGCCTCTAAAACAAACTGAAATATTGTTGAAAGTGTCGGTAAACATCATAACCCTAACCCTCTAAAAGAAACTGAAATATTGTTGAACGTGTCGTTAAACATCATAACCCTAACCCTCTAAAACAAACTGAAATATTGTTGAAAGTGTCATTAAGCATCATAACCCTAACCCTCTAAAACAAACTGAAATATTGTTGAAAGCGTCATTAAACATCATAACCCTAACCCCCTAAAACAAACTGAAATATTGTTGAAAGTGTCGTTAAACACCATAACCCTAACCCTCTAAAACAAACTGAAATATTGTTGAAAGTGTAGTTAAACATCATAACCCTAACCCCCTAAAACAAACTGAAATATTGTTGAAGGTGTCGTTAAACACCATAACCCTAGCCCTCTAAAACAAACTGCAATATTGTTGAAAGTGTCGTTAAACACCATAACCCTAACCCTCTAAAACAAACTGAAATATTGTTGAACCTGTCGTTAAGCACCATAACCCTAACCCTCTAAAACAAACTGAAATATTGTTGAAAGTGTCGTTAAACACCATAACCCTAACCCTATAAAACAAACTGAAATATTGTTGATAGTGTCGTTAAACACCATAACCCTAACCCTCTAAAACAAACTGAAATATTGCTGAAAGTGTCGTTAAACACCATAACCCTAACCCTCTAAAACAAACTGAAATATTGTTGAACCTGTCGTTAAGCACCATAACCCTAACCCTCTAAAACAAACTGAAATATTGTTGAAAGTGTCGTTAAACACCATAACCCTAACCCTATAAAACAAACTGAAATATTGTTGATAGTGTCGTTAAACACCATAACCCTAACCCTCTAAAACAAACTGAAATATTGCTGAAAGTGTCGTTAAACACCATAACCCTAACCCTCTAAAACAAACTGAAATATTGCTGAAATTGTCGTTAAACACCATAACCCTAACCCTCTAAAACAAACTGAAATATTGCTGAAAGTGTCGTTAAACACCATAACCCTAACCTCTAAAACAAACTGAAATATTGTTGATAGTGTCGTTAAACACCATAACCCTAACCCTCTAAAACAAACTGAAATATTGCTGAAAGTGTCGTTAAACACCATAACCCTAACCCTCTAAAACAAACTGAAATATTGTTGAAAGTGTCATTAAACATCATAACCCTAACCCCCTTAAACAAACTGAAATATTGTTGAAAGTGTCGTTAAACACCATAACCCTAACCCTCTAAAACAAACTGAAATATTGCTGAAAGTGTCGTTAAACACCATAACCCTAACCCTCTAAAACAAACTGAAATATTGCTGAAAGTGTCGTTAAACACCATAACCCTAACCCTCTAAAACAAACTGAAATATTGTTGATAGTGTCGTTAAACACCATAACCCTAACCCTCTAAAACAAACTGAAATATTGCTGAAAGTGTCGTTAAACACCATAACCCTAACCCTCTAAAACAAACTGAAATATTGTTGAAAGTGTCATTAAACATCATAACCCTAACCCCCTTAAACAAACTGAAATATTGTTGAAATTGTCGTTAAACACCATAACCCTAACCCTCTAAAACAAACTGAAATATTGCTGAAAGTGTCGTTAAACACCATAACCCTAACCCTCTAAAACAAACTGAAATATTGTTGATAGTGTCGTTAAACACCATAACCCTAACCCTCTAAAACAAACTGAAATATTGTTGAAAGTGTCGTTAAACACCATAACCCTAACCCTCTAAAACAAACTGAAATATTGTTGAAAGTGTCGTTAAACACCATAACCCTAACCCTCTAAAGCAAACTGAAATATTGTTGAAAGTGTCGCTAAATACCATAACCCTAACCCTCTAAAACAAACTGAAATATTGTTGAAAATGTAGTTAAACATTATAACCCTAACCCCCTAAAACAAACTGAAATATTGTTGAAAGTGTCGTTAAACATCATAACCCTAACCCTCTAAAAGAAACTGAAATATTGTTGAAAGTGTCGTTAAACATCATAACCCTAACCCCCTAAAACAAATTGAAATATTGTTGAAAGTGTCGTTAAACACCATAATCCTAACACTCTAAAACAAACTGAAATATTGTTGAAAGTGTCGTTAAACATCATAACCCTAACCCTCTAAAAGAAACTGAAATATTGTTGAAAGTGTCATTAAACACCATAACCCTAACCCTCTAAAACAAACTGAAATATTGTTGAAAGTGTAGTTAAACACCATAATCCTAACACTCTAAAACAAACTGAAATATTTTTGAAAGTGTCGTTAAACATCATAATCCTAACCCTCTAAAACAAACTGAAATATTGTTGAAAGTGTCATTAAACATCATAACCCTAACCCCCTAAAACAAACTGAAATATTGTTGAAAGTGTCGTTAAACACCATAACCCTAATCCTCTAAAACAAACTGAAATATTGTTGAAAGTGTCGTTAAACACCATAACCCTAACCCTCTAAAACAAACTGAAATATTGTTGAAAGTGTCGTTAAACATGATAACCCTAACCCTCTAAAACAAACTGAAATATTGTTGAAAGTGTCGTTAAACACCATAACCCTAACCCTCTAAAACAAACTGAAATATTGTTGATCGTGTCGTTAAACACCATAACCCTAACCCTCTAAAACTAACTGAAATATTGTTGAAAGTGTCGTTAAACATCATAACCCTAGCCCTCTTAAACAAACTGAAATATTGTTGAAAGTGTCATTAAATACCATAACACTAACCCTCTGAAACAAACTGAAATATTGTTGAAAGTGTCGTTAAACACCATAACCCTAACCCCCTAAAACAAACTGAAATATTGTTGAAAGTGTCGTAAAACACCATAACCCTAACCCTCTAAAACAAACTAAAATATTGTTGAAAATGTCGTTAAACATCATAACCCTAACCCTCTAAAACAAACTGAAATATTGTTGAAAGTGTCGTTAAACACCATAACCCTAACCCTCTAAAACAAACTGAAATATTGTTGATAGTGTCGTTAAACACCATAACCCTAACCCTCTAAAACAAACTGAAATATTGCTGAAAGTGTCGTTAAACACCATAACCCTAACCCTCTAAAACAAACTGAAATATTGTTGATAGTGTCGTTAAACACCATAACCCTAACCCTCTAAAACAAACTGAAATATTGCTGAAAGTGTCGTTAAACACCATAACCCTAACCCTCTAAAACAAACTGAAATATTGTTGAAAGTGTCGTTAAACACCATAACCCTAACCCTCTAAAACAAACTGAAATATTGCTGAAAGTGTCGTTAAACACCATAACCCTAACCCTCTAAAACAAACTGAAATATTGCTGAAAGTGTCGTTAAACACCATAACCCTAACCCTCTAAAACAAACTGAAATATTGTTGATAGTGTCGTTAAACACCATAACCCTAACCCTCTAAAACAAACTGAAATATTGCTGAAAGTGTCGTTAAACACCATAACCCTAACCCTCTAAAACAAACTGAAATATTGTTGAAAGTGTCATTAAACATCATAACCCTAACCCCCTTAAACAAACTGAAATATTGTTGAAAGTGTCGTTTAACACCATAACCCTAAGCCTCTAAAACAAACTGAAATATTGTTGAAAGTGTAGTTAAACATCATAACCCTAACCCCCTAAAACAAACTGAAATATTGTTGAAATTGTCGTTAAACACCATAACCCTAGCCCTCTAAAACAAACTGCAATATTGTTGAAAGTGTCGTTAAACACCATAACCCTAACCCTCTAAAACAAACTGAAATATTGTTGAACCTGTCGTTAAGCACCATAACCCTAACCCTCTAAAACAAACTGAAATATTGTTGAAAGTGTCGTTAAACACCATAACCCTAACCCTATAAAACAAACTGAAATATTGTTGATAGTGTCGTTAAACACCATAACCCTAACCCTCTAAAACAAACTGAAATATTGCTGAAAGTGTCGTTAAACACCATAACCCTAACCCTCTAAAACAAACTGAAATATTGTTGAACCTGTCGTTAAGCACCATAACCCTAACCCTCTAAAACAAACTGAAATATTGTTGAAAGTGTCGTTAAACACCATAACCCTAACCCTATAAAACAAACTGAAATATTGTTGATAGTGTCGTTAAACACCATAACCCTAACCCTCTAAAACAAACTGAAATATTGCTGAAAGTGTCGATAAACACCATAACCCTAACCCTCTAAAACAAACTGAAATATTGCTGAAATTGTCGTTAAACACCATAACCCTAACCCTCTAAAACAAACTGAAATATTGCTGAAAGTGTCGTTAAACACCATAACCCTAACCTCTAAAACAAACTGAAATATTGTTGATAGTGTCGTTAAACACCATAACCCTAACCCTCTAAAACAAACTGAAATATTGCTGAAAGTGTCGTTAAACACCATAACCCTAACCCTCTAAAACAAACTGAAATATTGTTGAAAGTGTCATTAAACATCATAACCCTAACCCCCTTAAACAAACTGAAATATTGTTGAAAGTGTCGTTAAACACCATAACCCTAACCCTCTAAAACAAACTGAAATATTGCTGAAAGTGTCGTTAAACACCATAACCCTAACCCTCTAAAACAAACTGAAATATTGCTGAAAGTGTCGTTAAACACCATAACCCTAACCCTCTAAAACAAACTGAAATATTGTTGATAGTGTCGTTAAACACCATAACCCTAACCCTCTAAAACAAACTGAAATATTGCTGAAAGTGTCGTTAAACACCATAACCCTAACCCTCTAAAACAAACTGAAATATTGTTGAAAGTGTCATTAAACATCATAACCCTAACCCCCTTAAACAAACTGAAATATTGTTGAAATTGTCGTTAAACACCATAACCCTAGCCCTCTAAAACAAACTGCAATATTGTTGAAAGTGTCGTTAAACACCATAACCCTAACCCTCTAAAACAAACTGAAATATTGTTGAACCTGTCGTTAAGCACCATAACCCTAACCCTCTAAAACAAACTGAAATATTGTTGAAAGTGTCGTTAAACACCATAACCCTAACCCTATAAAACAAACTGAAATATTGTTGATAGTGTCGTTAAACACCATAACCCTAACCCTCTAAAACAAACTGAAATATTGCTGAAAGTGTCGTTAAACACCATAACCCTAACCCTCTAAAACAAACTGAAATATTGTTGAACCTGTCGTTAAGCACCATAACCCTAACCCTCTAAAACAAACTGAAATATTGTTGAAAGTGTCGTTAAACACCATAACCCTAACCCTATAAAACAAACTGAAATATTGTTGATAGTGTCGTTAAACACCATAACCCTAACCCTCTAAAACAAACTGAAATATTGCTGAAAGTGTCGTTAAACACCATAACCCTAACCCTCTAAAACAAACTGAAATATTGCTGAAATTGTCGTTAAACACCATAACCCTAACCCTCTAAAACAAACTGAAATATTGCTGAAAGTGTCGTTAAACACCATAACCCTAACCTCTAAAACAAACTGAAATATTGTTGATAGTGTCGTTAAACACCATAACCCTAACCCTCTAAAACAAACTGAAATATTGCTGAAAGTGTCGTTAAACACCATAACCCTAACCCTCTAAAACAAACTGAAATATTGTTGAAAGTGTCATTAAACATCATAACCCTAACCCCCTTAAACAAACTGAAATATTGTTGAAAGTGTCGTTAAACACCATAACCCTAACCTTCTAAAACAAACTGAAATATTGCTGAAAGTGTCGTTAAACACCATAACCCTAACCCTCTAAAACAAACTGAAATATTGCTGAAAGTGTCGTTAAACACCATAACCCTAACCCTCTAAAACAAACTGAAATATTGTTGATAGTGTCGTTAAACACCATAACCCTAACCCTCTAAAACAAACTGAAATATTGCTGAAAGTGTCGTTAAACACCATAACCCTAACCCTCTAAAACAAACTGAAATATTGTTGAAAGTGTCATTAAACATCATAACCCTAACCCCCTTAAACAAACTGAAATATTGTTGAAATTGTCGTTAAACACCATAACCCTAGCCCTCTAAAACAAACTGCAATATTGTTGAAAGTGTCGTTAAACACCATAACCCTAACCCTCTAAAACAAACTGAAATATTGTTGAACCTGTCGTTAAGCACCATAACCCTAACCCTCTAAAACAAACTGAAATATTGTTGAAAGTGTCGTTAAACACCATAACCCTAACCCTATAAAACAAACTGAAATATTGTTGATAGTGTCGTTAAACACCATAACCCTAACCCTCTAAAACAAACTGAAATATTGCTGAAAGTGTCGTTAAACACCATAACCCTAACCCTCTAAAACAAACTGAAATATTGTTGATAGTGTCGTTAAACACCATAACCCTAACCCTCTAAAACAAACTGAAATATTGCTGAAAGTGTCGTTAAACACCATAACCCTAACCCTCTAAAACAAACTGAAATATTGTTGAAAGTGTCGTTAAACACCATAACCCTAACCTCTAAAACAAACTGAAATATTGTTGAAAGTGTCGTTAAACACCATAACCCTAACCCTCTAAAACAAACTGAAATATTGCTGAAAGTGTCGTTAAACACCATAACCCTAACCCTCTAAAACAAACTGAAATATTGTTGAAAGTGTCATTAAACACCATAACCCTAACCCCCTTAAACAAACTGAAATATTGTTGAAAGTGTCGTTAAACACCATAACCCTAAGCCTCTAAAACAAACTGAAATATTGTTGAAAGTGTAGTTAAACATCATAACCCTAACCCCCTAAAACAAACTGAAATATTGTTGAAAGTGTCGTTAAACACCATAATCCTAGCCCTCTAAAACAAACTGCAATATTGTTGAAAGTGTCGTTAAACACCATAACCCTAACCCTCTAAAACAAACTGAAATATTGTTGAACCTGTCGTTAAACACCATAACCCTAACCCTCTAAAACAAACTGAAATATTGTTGAAAGTGTCGTTGAACACCATAACCCTAACCCTATAAAACAAACTGAAATATTGTTGAAAGTGTCGTTAAACACCATAACCCTAACCCTCTGAAACAAACTGAAATTTTGTTGAAAGTGTCGGTAAACATCATAACCCTAACCCTCTAAAAGAAACTGAAATATTGTTGAACGTGTCGTTAAACATCATAACCCTAACCCTCTAAAACAAACTGAAATATTGTTGAAAGTGTCATTAAGCATCATAACCCTAACCCTCTAAAACAAACTGAAATATTGTTGAAAGCGTCATTAAACATCATAACCCTAACCCCCTAAAACAAACTGAAATATTGTTGAAAGTGTCGTTAAACACCATAACCCGAATCCTCTAAAACAAACTGAAATATTGTTGAAAGTGTAGTTAAACATCATAACCCTAACCCCCTAAAACAAACTGAAATATTGTTGAAGGTGTCGTTAAACACCATAACCCTAAGCCTCTAAAACAAACTGAAATATTGTTGAAAGTGTAGTTAAACATCATAACCCTAACCCCCTAAAACAAACTGAAATATTGTTGAAATTGTCGTTAAACACCATAACCCTAGCCCTCTAAAACAAACTGCAATATTGTTGAAAGTGTCGTTAAACACCATAACCCTAACCCTCTAAAACAAACTGAAATATTGTTGAACCTGTCGTTAAGCACCATAACCCTAACCCTCTAAAACAAACTGAAATATTGTTGAAAGTGTCGTTAAACACCATAACCCTAACCCTATAAAACAAACTGAAATATTGTTGATAGTGTCTTTAAACACCATAACCCTAACCCTCTAAAACAAACTGAAATATTGCTGAAAGTGTCGTTAAACACCATAACCCTAACCCTCTAAAACAAACTGAAATATTGTTGAACCTGTCGTTAAGCACCATAACCCTAACCCTCTAAAACAAACTGAAATATTGTTGAAAGTGTCGTTAAACACCATAACCCTAACCCTATAGAACAAACTGAAATATTGTTGATAGTGTCGTTAAACACCATAACCCTAACCCTCTAAAACAAACTGAAATATTGCTGAAAGTGTCGTTAAACACCATAACCCTAACCCTCTAAAACAAACTGAAATATTGCTGAAATTGTCGTTAAACACCATAACCCTAACCCTCTAAAACAAACTGAAATATTGCTGAAAGTGTCGTTAAACACCATAACCCTAACCTCTAAAACAAACTGAAATATTGTTGATAGTGTCGTTAAACACCATAACCCTAACCCTCTAAAACAAACTGAAATATTGCTGAAAGTGTCGTTAAACACCATAACCCTAACCCTCTAAAACAAACTGAAATATTGTTGAAAGTGTCATTAAACATCATAACCCTAACCCCCTTAAACAAACTGAAATATTGTTGAAAGTGTCGTTAAACACCATAACCCTAACCCTCTAAAACAAACTGAAATATTGCTGAAAGTGTCGTTAAACACCATAACCCTAACCCTCTAAAACAAACTGAAATATTGCTGAAAGTGTCGTTAAACACCATAACCCTAACCCTCTAAAACAAACTGAAATATTGCTGAAAGTGTCGTTAAACACCATAACCCTAACCCTCTAAAACAAACTGAAATATTGTTGAAAGTGTCATTAAACATCATAACCCTAACCCCCTTAAACAAACTGAAATATTGTTGAAATTGTCGTTAAACACCATAACCCTAGCCCTCTAAAACAAACTGCAATATTGTTGAAAGTGTCGTTAAACACCATAACCCTAACCCTCTAAAACAAACTGAAATATTGTTGAACCTGTCGTTAAGCACCATAACCCTAACCCTCTAAAACAAACTGAAATATTGTTGAAAGTGTCGTTAAACACCATAACCCTAACCCTATAAAACAAACTGAAATATTGTTGATAGTGTCGTTAAACACCATAACCCTAACCCTCTAAAACAAACTGAAATATTGCTGAAAGTGTCGTTAAACACCATAACCCTAACCCTCTAAAACAAACTGAAATATTGTTGATAGTGTCGTTAAACACCATAACCCTAACCCTCTAAAACAAACTGAAATATTGCTGAAAATGTCGTTAAACACCATAACCCTAACCCTCTAAAACAAACTGAAATATTGCTGAAAGTGTCGTTAAACACCATAACCCTAACCTCTAAAACAAACTGAAATATTGTTGATAGTGTCGTTAAACACCATAACCCTAACCCTCTAAAACAAACTGAAATATTGCTGAAAGTGTCGTTAAACACCATAACCCTAACCCTCTAAAACAAACTGAAATATTGTTGAAAGTGTCATTAAACACCATAACCCTAACCCCCTTAAACAAACTGAAATATTGTTGAAAGTGTCGTTAAACACCATAACCCTAAGCCTCTAAAACAAACTGAAATATTGTTGAAAGTGTAGTTAAACATCATAACCCTAACCCCCTAAAACAAACTGAAATATTGTTGAAAGTGTCGTTAAACACCATAATCCTAGCCCTCTAAAACAAACTGCAATATTGTTGAAAGTGTCGTTAAACACCATAACCCTAACCCTCTAAAACAAACTGAAATATTGTTGAACCTGTCGTTAAACACCATAACCCTAACCCTCTAAAACAAACTGAAATATTGTTGAAAGTGTCGTTAAACACCATAACCCTAACCCTATAAAACAAACTGAAATATTGTTGAAAGTGTCGTTAAACACCATAACCCTAACCCTCTGAAACAAACTGAAATTTTGTTGAAAGTGTCGGTAAACATCATAACCCTAACCCTCTAAAAGAAACTGAAATATTGTTGAAAGTGTCATTAAGCATCATAACCCTAACCCTCTAAAACAAACTGAAATATTGTTGAAAGCGTCATTAAACATCATAACCCTAACCCCCTAAAACAAACTGAAATATTGTTGAAAGTGTCGTTAAACACCATAACCCTAACCCTCTAAAACAAACTGAAATATTGTTGAAAGTGTAGTTAAACATCATAACCCTAACCCCCTAAAACAAACTGAAATATTGTTGAAGGTGTCGTTAAACACCATAACCCTAGCCCTCTAAAACAAACTGCAATATTGTTGAAAGTGTCGTTAAACACCATAACCCTAACCCTCTAAAACAAACTGAAATATTGTTGAACCTGTCGTTAAGCACCATAACCCTAACCCTCTAAAACAAACTGAAATATTGTTGAAAGTGTCGTTAAACACCATAACCCTAACCCTATAAAACAAACTGAAATATTGTTGATAGTGTCGTTAAACACCATAACCCTAACCCTCTAAAACAAACTGAAATATTGCTGAAAGTGTCGTTAAACACCATAACCCTAACCCTCTAAAACAAACTGAAATATTGTTGATAGTGTCGTTAAACACCATAACCCTAACCCTCTAAAACAAACTGAAATATTGTTGAAAGTGTCGTTAAACACCATAACCCTAAGCCTCTAAAACAAACTGAAATATTGTTGAAAGTGTAGTTAAACATCATAACCCTAACCCCCTAAAACAAACTGAAATATTGTTGAAAGTGTCGTTAAACACCATAATCCTAGCCCTCTAAAACAAACTGCAATATTGTTGAAAGTGTCGTTAAACACCATAACCCTAACCCTCTAAAACAAACTGAAATATTGTTGAACCTGTCGTTAAACACCATAACCCTAACCCTCTAAAACAAACTGAAATATTGTTGAAAGTGTCGTTAAACACCATAACCCTAACCCTATAAAACAAACTGAAATATTGTTGAAAGTGTCGTTAAACACCATAACCCTAACCCTCTGAAACAAACTGAAATTTTGTTGAAAGTGTCGGTAAACATCATAACCCTAACCCTCTAAAAGAAACTGAAATATTGTTGAAAGTGTCATTAAGCATCATAACCCTAACCCTCTAAAACAAACTGAAATATTGTTGAAAGCGTCATTAAACATCATAACCCTAACCCCCTAAAACAAACTGAAATATTGTTGAAAGTGTCGTTAAACACCATAACCCTAACCCTCTAAAACAAACTGAAATATTGTTGAAAGTGTAGTTAAACATCATAACCCTAACCCCCTAAAACAAACTGAAATATTGTTGAAGGTGTCGTTAAACACCATAACCCTAGCCCTCTAAAACAAACTGCAATATTGTTGAAAGTGTCGTTAAACACCATAACCCTAACCCTCTAAAACAAACTGAAATATTGTTGAACCTGTCGTTAAGCACCATAACCCTAACCCTCTAAAACAAACTGAAATATTGTTGAAAGT
Source organism: Bathymodiolus brooksi (assembly GCA_963680875.1). Taxonomy (NCBI): domain Eukaryota; kingdom Metazoa; phylum Mollusca; class Bivalvia; order Mytilida; family Modiolidae; genus Bathymodiolus; species Bathymodiolus brooksi. Next base: position 49,377,092 of record OY804576.1, on the reverse strand, counting down.
GTCGTTAAACACCATAACCCTAACCCTATAAAACAAACTGAAATATTGTTGATAGTGTCGTTAAACACCATAACCCTAACCCTCTAAAACAAACTGAAATATTGCTGAAAGTGTCGTTAAACACCATAACCCTAACCCTCTAAAACAAACTGAAATATTGTTGATAGTGTCGTTAAACACCATAACCCTAACCCTCTAAAACAAACTGAAATATTGCTGAAAGTGTCGTTAAACACCATAACCCTAACCCTCTAAAACAAACTGAAATATTGCTGAAAGTGTCGTTAAACACCATAACCCTAACCTCTAAAACAAACTGAAATATTGTTGATAGTGTCGTTAAACACCATAACCCTAACCCTCTAAAACAAACTGAAATATTGCTGAAAGTGTCGTTAAACACCATAACCCTAACCCTCTAAAACAAACTGAAATATTGTTGAAAGTGTCATTAAACACCATAACCCTAACCCCCTTAAACAAACTGAAATATTGTTGAAAGTGTCGTTAAACACCATAACCCTAAGCCTCTAAAACAAACTGAAATATTGTTGAAAGTGTAGTTAAACATCATAACCCTAACCCCCTAAAACAAACTGAAATATTGTTGAAAGTGTCGTTAAACACCATAATCCTAGCCCTCTAAAACAAACTGCAATATTGTTGAAAGTGTCGTTAAACACCATAACCCTAACCCTCTAAAACAAACTGAAATATTGTTGAACCTGTCGTTAAACACCATAACCCTAACCCTCTAAAACAAACTGAAATATTGTTGAAAGTGTCGTTAAACACCATAACCCTAACCCTATAAAACAAACTGAAATATTGTTGAAAGTGTCGTTAAACACCATAACCCTAACCCTCTGAAACAAACTGAAATTTTGTTGAAAGTGTCGGTAAACATCATAACCCTAACCCTCTAAAAGAAACTGAAATATTGTTGAACGTGTCGTTAAACATCATAACCCTAACCCTCTAAAACAAACTGAAATATTGTTGAAAGTGTCATTAAGCATCATAACCCTAACCCTCTAAAACAAACTGAAATATTGTTGAAAGCGTCATTAAACATCATAACCCTAACCCCCTAAAACAAACTGAAATATTGTTGAAAGTGTCGTTAAACACCATAACCCTAACCCTCTAAAACAAACTGAAATATTGTTGAAAGTGTAGTTAAACATCATAACCCTAACCCCCTAAAACAAACTGAAATATTGTTGAAGGTGTCGTTAAACACCATAACCCTAGCCCTCTAAAACAAACTGCAATATTGTTGAAAGTGTCGTTAAACACCATAACCCTAACCCTCTAAAACAAACTGAAATATTGTTGAACCTGTCGTTAAGCACCATAACCCTAACCCTCTAAAACAAACTGAAATATTGTTGAAAGTGTCGTTAAACACCATAACCCTAACCCTATAAAACAAACTGAAATATTGTTGATAGTGTCGTTAAACACCATAACCCTAACCCTCTAAAACAAACTGAAATATTGCTGAAAGTGTCGTTAAACACCATAACCCTAACCCTCTAAAACAAACTGAAATATTGTTGATAGTGTCGTTAAACACCATAACCCTAACCCTCTAAAACAAACTGAAATATTGCTGAAAGTGTCGTTAAACACCATAACCCTAACCCTCTAAAACAAACTGAAATATTGCTGAAAGTGTCGTTAAACACCATAACCCTAACCTCTAAAACAAACTGAAATATTGTTGATAGTGTCGTTAAACACCATAACCCTAACCCTCTGAAACAAACTGAAATATTGCTGAAAGTGTCGTTAAACACCATAACCCTAACCCTCTAAAACAAACTGAAATATTGTTGAAAGTGTCATTAAACATCATAACCCTAACCCCCTTAAACAAACTGAAATATTGTTGAAAGTGTCGTTAAACACAATAACCCTAAGCCTCTAAAACAAACTGAAATAGTGTTGAAAGTGTAGTTAAACATCATAACCCTAACCCCCTAAAACAAACTGAAATATTGTTGAAAGTGTCGTTAAACACCATAATCCTAGCCCTCTAAAACAAACTGCAATATTGTTGAAAGTGTCGTTAAACACCATAACCCTAACCCTCTAAAACAAACTGAAATATTGTTGAACCTGTCGTTAAACACCATAACCCTAACCCTCTAAAACAAACTGAAATATTGTTGAAAGTGTCGTTAAACACCATAACCCTAACCCTATAAAACAAACTGAAATATTGTTGAAAGTGTCGTTAAACACCATAACCCTAACCCTCTGAAACAAACTGAAATTTGTTGAAAGTGTCGGTAAACATCATAACCCTAACCCTCTAAAAGAAACTGAAATATTGTTGAACGTGTCGTTAAACATCATAACCCTAACCCTCTAAAACAAACTGAAATATTGTTGAAAGTGTCATTAAGCATCATAACCCTAACCCTCTAAAACAAACTGAAATATTGTTGAAAGCGTCATTAAACATCATAACCCTAACCCCCTAAAACAAACTGAAATATTGTTGAAAGTGTCGTTAAACACCATAACCCGAATCCTCTAAAACAAACTGAAATATTGTTGAAAGTGTAGTTAAACATCATAACCCTAACCCCCTAAAACAAACTGAAATATTGTTGAAGGTGTCGTTAAACACCATAACCCTAACCCTCTAAAACAAACTGAAATATTGTTGAAAGTGTCATTAAACATCATAACCCTAGCCCTCTGAATCAAACTGAAATATTGTTGAACGTGTCGTTAAACACCATAACCCTAACCTTCTAAAACAAACTGAAATATTGTTGAAAGAGTAGTTAAACATCATAACCCTAACCCCCTAAAACAAACTGAAATATTGTTGAAAGTGTCGTTAAACACCATAACCCTAACCCTCTAAAACAAACTGAAATATTGTTGAAAGTGTCATTAAACATCATAACCCTAACCCTCTGAAACAATCTGAAATATTGTTGAAAGTGTCATTAAACACCATAGCCCTAACCTTCTAAAACAAATTGAAATATTGTTGAAAGTGTAGTTAAACATCATAACCCTAACCCCCTAAAACAAACTGAAATATTGTTGAAAGTGTAGTTAAACATCATAACCCTAACCCTCTAAAACAAACTGAAATATTTTTGAAAGGGTCATTAAACACCATAACCCTAACCCTCTGAAACAAACTGAAATATTGTTGAAAGTGTCGTTAAACACCATAACCCTAACCCTCTAAAACAAACTGAAATATTTTTGAAAGGGTCATTAAACACCATAACCCTAACCCTCTGAAACAAACTGAAATATTGTTGAAAGTGTCGTTAAACACCATAACCCTAACCCTCTAAAACAAACTGAAATATTTTTGAAAGGGTCATTAAACACCATAACCCTAACCCTCTGAAATAAACTGAAATATTGTTGATAGTGTCGTTAAACACCATAACCCTAGCCCTCTTAAACAAACTGCAATATTGTTGAAAGTGTCGTTAAACACCATAACCCTAACCCTCTAAAACAAACTGAAATATTGTTGAACCTGTCGTTAAACACCATAACCCTAACCCTCTAAAACAAACTGAAATATTGTTGAAAGTGTCGTTAAACACCATAACCCTAACCCTATAAAACAAACTGAAATATTGTTGAAAGTGTCGTTAAACACCATAACCCTAACCCTCTGAATCAAACTGAAATATTGTTGAAAGTGTCGGTAAACATCATAACCCTAACCCTCTAAAAGAAACTGAAATATTGTTGAAAGTGTCATTAAACATCATAACCCTAACCCTCTAAAACAAACTGAAATATTGTTGAAAGTGTCATTAAACATCATAACCCTAACCCTCTAAAACAAACTGAAATATTGTTGAAAGCGTCATTAAACATCATAACACTAATCCCCTAAATCAAACTGAAATATTGTTGAAAGTGTCGTTAAACACCATAACCCGAATCCTCTAAAACAAACTGAAATATTGTTGAAAGTGTAGTTATAACATCATAACCCTAACCCCCTAAAACAAACTGAAATATTGTTGAAAGTGTCATTAAACATCATAACCCTAACCCTCTGAAACAAACTGAAATATTGTTGAAAGTGTAGTTAAACATCATAACCCTAACCCCCTAAAACAAACTGAAATATTGTTGAAATTGTCGTTAAACACCATAACCCTAGCCCTCTAAAACAAACTGCAATATTGTTGAAAGTGTCGTTAAACACCATAACCCTAACCCTCTAAAACAAACTGAATTATTGTTGAACCTGTCGTTAAGCACCATAACCCTAACCCTCTAAAACAAACTGAAATATTGTTGAAAGTGTCGTTAAACACCATAACCCTAACCCTATAAAACAAACTGAAATATTGTTGATAGTGTCGTTAAACACCATAACCCTAACCCTCTAAAACAAACTGAAATATTGCTGAAAGTGTCGTTAAACACCATAACCCTAACCCTCTAAAACAAACTGAAATATTGCTGAAAGTGTCGTTAAACACCATAACCCTAACCCTCTAAAACAAACTGAAATATTGTTGATAGTGTCGTTAAACACCATAACCCTAACCCTCTAAAACAAACTGAAATATTGCTGAAAGTGTCGTTAAACACCATAACCCTAACCCTCTAAAACAAACTGAAATATTGTTGAAAGTGTCATTAAACATCATAACCCTAACCCCCTTAAACAAACTGAAATATTGTTGAAAGTGTCGTTAAACACCATAACCCTAAGCCTCTAAAACAAACTGAAATATTGTTGAAAGTGTCGTTAAACACCATAATCCTAGCCCTCTAAAACAAACTGCAATATTGTTGAAAGTGTCGTTAAACACCATAACCCTAACCCTCTGAAACAAACTGAAATATTGTTGAACCTGTCGTTAAACACCATAACCCTAACCCTCTAAAACAAACTGAAATATTGTTGAAAGTGGCGTTAAACACCATAACCCTAACCCTATAAAACAAACTGAAATATTGTTGAAAGTGTCGTTAAACACCATAACCCTAACCCTCTGAAACAAACTGAAATTTTGTTGAAAGTGTCGGTAAACATCATAACCCTAACCCTCTAAAAGAAACTGAAATATTGTTGAACGTGTCGTTAAACACCATAACCCTAACCCTCTAAAACTAACTGAAATATTGTTGAAAGTGTCGTTAAACATCATAACCCTAGCCCTCTTAAACAAACTGAAATATTGTTGAAAGTGTCATTAAATACCATAACCCTAACCCTCTGAAACAAACTGAAATATTGTTGAAAGTGTCGTTAAACACCATAACCCTAACCCCCTAAAACAAACTGAAATATTGTTGAAAGTGTCGTTAAACACCATAACCCGAATCCTCTAAAACAAACTGAAATATTGTTGAAAGTGTAGTTATAACATCATAACCCTAACCCCCTAAAACAAACTGAAATATTGTTGAAAGTGTCGTTAAACACCATAACCCTAACCCTCTAAAACAAACTGAAATATTGTTGAAAGTTTCATTAAACATCATAACCCTAACCCCCTAAAACAAACTGAAATATTGTTGAAAGTGTCGTTAAACACCATAACCCTAACCCTCTAAAACAAACTGAAATATTGTTGAAAGTGTCGTTAAACACCATAACCCTAACCCTCTAAAACAAACTGAAATATTGTTGAAAGTGTCGTTAAACACCATAACCCTAACCCTCTAATACAAACTGAAATATTGTTGAAAGTGTCGTTAAACACCATAACCCTAACCCTCTAAAGCAAACTGAAATATTGTTGAAAGTGTCGCTAAATACCATAACCCTAACCCTCTAAAACAAACTGAAATATTGTTGAAAATGTAGTTAAACATCATAACCCTAACCCCTAAAACAAACTGAAATATTGTTGAAAGTGTCGTTAAACATCATAACCCTAACCCTCTAAAACAAACTGAAATATTGTTGAAAGTGTCGTTAAACATCATAACCCTAACCCCCTAAAACAAACTGAAATATTGTTGAAAGTGTCGTTAAACATCATAACCCTAACCCTCTAAAACAAACTGAAATATTGTTGAAAGTGTCATCAAACATCATAACCCTAACCCTCTGAAAGAAACTGAAATATTGTTGAAAGTGTCATTAAACATCATAACCCTAACCCTCTGAAACAAACTGAAATATTGTTGAAAGTGTAGTTAAACATCATAACCCTAACCCCCTAAAACAAACTGAAATATTGTTGAAAGTGTCGTTAAACACCATAACCCTAACCCTCTAAAACAAACTGAAATATTGTTGAAAGTGTCGTTAAACACCATAACCCTAACCCTCTAAAACAAACTGAAATATTGTTGAAAGTGTCGTTAAACACCATAACCCTTACCCTCTAAAACAAACTAAAATATTGTTGAAAGTGTCGTTAAACACCATAACCCTAACCCTCTAAAGCAAACTGAAATATTGTTGAAAGTGTCGCTAAATACCATAACCCTAACCCTCTAAAACAAACTGAAATATTGTTGAAAATGTAGTTAAACATCATAACCCTAACCCCCTAAAACAAACTGAAATATTGTTGAAAGTGTCGTTAAACATCATAACCCTAACCCTCTAAAAGAAACTGAAATATTGTTGAAAGTGTCGTTAAACATCATAACCCTAACCCCCTAAAACAAACTGAAATATTGTTGAAAGTGTCGTTAAACACCATAACCCTAACCCTCTAAAACTAACTGAAATATTGTTGAAAGTGTCGTTAAACACCATAACCCTAATCCTCTAAAACAAACTGAAATATTGTTGAAAGTGTCATTAAACACCATAACCCTAACCCTCTAAAAACAAACTGAAATATTGTTGAAAGTGTAGTTAAACACCATAATCCTAACACTCTAAAACAAACTGAAATATTTTTGAAAGTGTCGTTAAACATCATAATCCTAACCCTCTAAAACAAACTGAAATATTGTTGAAAGCGTCATTAAACATCATAACCCTAACCCCCTAAAACAAACTGAAATATTGTTGAAAGTGTCGTAAAACACCATAACCCTAACCCTCTAAAACAAACTAAAATATTGTTGAAAATGTCGTTAAACATCATAACCCTAACCCTCTAAAACAAACTGAAATATTGTTGAAAGCGTCATTAAACATCACAACACTAACCCCCTAAATCAAACTGAAATATTGTTGAAAGTGTCGTTAAACACCATAACCCGAATCCTCTAAAACAAACTGAAATATTGTTGAAAGTGTAGTTATAACATCATAACCCTAACCCCCTAGAACAAACTGAAATATTGTTGAAAGTGTCGTTAAACACCATAACCCTAACCCTCTAAAACAAACTGAAATATTGTTGAAAGTGTCATTAAACATCATAACCCTAACCCTCTGAAACAAACTGAAATATTGTTGAAAGTGTCATTAAACATCATAACCCTAACCCTCTGAAACAAACTGAAATATTGTTGAAAGTGTAGTTAAACATCATAACCCTAACCCCCTAAAACAAACTGAAATATTGTTGAAAGTGTCGTTAAACACCATAACCCTAACCCTCTAAAACAAACTGAAATATTGTTGAAAGTGTCGTTAAACACCATAACCCTAACCCTCTAAAACAAACTGAAATATTGTTGAAAGTGTCGTTAAACACCATAACCCTAACCCTCTAAAACAAACTGAAATATTGTTGAAAGTGTCGTTAAACACTATAACCCTAACCCTCTAAAGCAAACTGAAATATTGTTGAAAGTGTCGCTAAATACCATAACCCTAACCCTCTAAAACAAACTGAAATATTGTTGAAAATGTAGTTAAACATCATAACCCTAACCCCCTAAAACAAACTGAAATATTGTTGAAAGTGTCGTTAAACATCATAACCCTAACCCTCTAAAAGAAACTGAAATATTGTTGAAAGTGTCGTTAAACATCATAACCCTAAACCCCTAAAACAAACTGAAATATTGTTGAAAGTGTCGTTAAACATCATAACCCTAACCCTCTAAAACAAACTGAAATATTGTTGAAAGTGTCATTAAACATCATAACCCTAACCCTCTGAAACAAACTGAAATATTGTTGAAAGTGTCATTAAACATCATAACCCTAACCCTCTGAAACAAACTGAAATATTGTTGAAAGTGTAGTTAAACATCATAACCCTAACCCCCTAAAACAAACTGAAATATTGTTGAAAGTGTCGTTAAACACCATAACCCTAACCCTCTAAAACAAACTGAAATATTGTTGAAAGTGTCGTTAAACACCATAACCCTAACCCTCTAAAGCAAACTGAAATATTGTTGAAAGTGTCGCTAAATACCATAACCCTAACCCTCTAAAACAAACTGAAATATTGTTGAAAATGTATTTAAACATCATAACCCTAACCCCCTAAAACAAACTGAAATATTGTTGAAAGTGTCGTTAAACATCATAACCCTAACCCTCTAAAAGAAACTGAAATATTGTTGAAAGTGTCGTTAAACATCATAACCCTAACCCCCTAAAACAAACTGAAATATTGTTGAAAGTGTCGTTAAACATCATAACCCTAACCCTCTAAAACGAACTGAAATATTGTTGAAAGTGTCATCAAACATCATAACCCTAACCCTCTGAAACAAACTGAAATATTGTTGAAAGTGTCATTAAACATCATAACCCTAACCCTCTGAAACAAACTGAAATATTGTTGAAAGTGTAGTTAAACATCATAACCCTAACCCCCTAAAACAAACTGAAATATTGTTGAAAGTGTCGTTAAACACCATAACCCTAACCCTCTAAAACAAACTGAAATATTGTTGAAAGTGTCGTTAAACACCATAACCCTAACCCTCTAAAACAAACTGAAATATTGTTGAAAGTGTCGTTAAACACCATAACCCTAACCCTCTAAAACAAACTGAAATATTGTTGAAAGTGTCGCTAAATACCATAACCCTAACCCTCTTAAACAAACTGAAATATTGTTGAAAATGTAGTTAAACATCATAACCCTAACCCCCTAAAACAAACTGAAATATTGTTGAAAGTGTCGTTAAACATCATAACCCTAACCCTCTAAAAGAAACTGAAATATTGTTGAAAGTGTCGTTAAACATCATAACCCTAACCCCCTAAAACAAACTGAAATATTGTTGAAAGTGTCGTTAAACACCATAACCCTAACCCTCTAAAACTAACTGAAATATTGTTGAAAGTGTCGTTAAACACCATAACCCTAATCCTCTAAAACAAACTGAAATATTGTTGAAAGTGTCATTAAACACCATAACCCTAACCCTCTAAAACAAACTGAAATATTGTTGAAAGTGTAGTTAAACACCATAATCCTAACACTCTAAAACAAACTGAAATATTTTTGAAAGTGTCGTTAAACATCATAATCCTAACCCTCTAAAACAAACTGAAATATTGTTGAAAGCGTCATTAAACATCATAACACTAACCCCCTAAATCAAACTGAAATATTGTTGAAAGTGTCGTTAAACACCATAACCCGAATCCTCTAAAACAAACTGAAATATTGTTGAAAGTGTAGTTATAACATCATAACCCTAACCCCCTAAAACAAACTGAAATATTGTTGAAAGTGTCGTTAAACACCATAACCCTAACCCTCTAAAACAAACTGAAATATTGTTGAAAGTGTCATTAAACATCATAACCCTAACCCTCTGAAACAAACTGAAATATTGTTGAAAGTGTCATTAAACATCATAACCCTAACCCTCTGAAACAAACTGAAATATTGTTGAAAGTGTAGTTAAACATCATAACCCTAACCCCCTAAAACAAACTGAAATATTGTTGAAAGTGTCGTTAAACACCATAACCCTAACCCTCTAAAACAAACTGAAATATTGTTGAAAGTGTCGTTAAACACCATAACCCTAACCCTCTAAAACAAACTGAAATATTGTTGAAAGTGTCGTTAAACACCATAACCCTAACCCTCTAAAACAAACTGAAATATTGTTGAAAGTGTCGTTAAACACTATAACCCTAACCCTCTAAAGCAAACTGAAATATTGTTGAAAGTGTCGCTAAATACCATAACCCTAACCCTCTAAAACAAACTGAAATATTGTTGAAAATGTAGTTAAACATCATAACCCTAACCCCCTAAAACAAACTGAAATATTGTTGAAAGTGTCGTTAAACATCATAACCCTAACCCTCTAAAAGAAACTGAAATATTGTTGAAAGTGTCGTTAAACATCATAACCCTAACCCCCTAAAACAAACTGAAATATTGTTGAGAGTGTCGTTAAACATCATAACCCTAACCCTCTAAAACAAACTGAAATATTGTTGAAAGTGTCATTAAACATCATAACCCTAACCCTCTGAAACAAACTGAAATATTGTTGAAAGTGTCATTAAACATCATAACCCTAACCCTCTGAAACAAACTGAAATATTGTTGAAAGTGTAGTTAAACATCATAACCCTAACCCCCTAAAACAAACTGAAATATTGTTGAAAGTGTCGTAAAACACCATAACCCTAACCCTCTAAAACAAACTGAAATATTGTTGAAAGTGTCGTTAAACACCATAACCCTAACCCTCTAAAACAAACTGAAATATTGTTGAAAGTGTCGTTAAACACCATAACCCTAACCCTCTAAAACAAACTGAAATATTGTTGAAAGTGTCGTTAAACACCATAACCCTAACCCTCTAAAACAAACTGAAATATTGTTGAAAGTGTCGTTAAACACCATAACCCTAACCCTCTAAAGCAAACTGAAATATTGTTGAAAGTGCCGCTAAATACCATAACCCTAACCCTCTAAAAGAAACTGAAATATTGTTGAAAGTGTCGTTAAACATCATAACCCTAACCCCCTAAAACAAACTGAAATATTGTTGAAAGTGTCGTTAAACATCATAACCCTAACCCTCTAAAACAAACTGAAATATTGTTGAAAGTGTCATTAAACATCATAACCCTAACCCTCTGAAACAAACTGAAATATTGTTGAAAGTGTCATTAAACATCATAACCCTAACCCTCTGAAACAAACTGAAATATTGTTGAAAGTGTAGTTAAACATCATAACCCTAACCCCCTAAAACAAACTGAAATATTGTTGAAAGTGTCGTTAAACACCATAACCCTAACCCTCTAAAACAAACTGAAATATTGTTGAAAGTGTCGTTAAACACCATAACCCTAACCCTCTAAAACAAACTGAAATATTGTTGAAAGTGTCGTTAAACACCATAACCCTAACCCTCTAAAACAAACTGAAATATTGTTGAAACTGTCGTTAAACACCATAACCCTAACCCTCTAAAGCAAACTGAAATATTGTTGAAAGTGTCGCTAAATACCATAACCCTAACCCTCTAAAACAAACTGAAATATTGTTGAAAATGTAGTTAAACATCATAACCCTAACCCCCTAAAACAAACTGAAATATTGTTGAAAGTGTCGTTAAACATCATAACCCTAACCCTCTAAAAGAAACTGAAATATTGTTGAAAGTGTCGTTAAACATTATAACCCTAACCCCCTAAAACAAACTGAAATATTGTTGAAAGTGTCGTTAAACACCATAACCCTAACCCTCTAAAACTAACTGAAATATTGTTGAAAGTGTCGTTAAACACCATAACCCTAATCCTCTAAAACAAACTGAAATATTGTTGAAAGTGTAGTTAAACACCATAATCCTAACACTCTAAAACAAACTGAAATATTGTTGAAAGTGTCGTTAAACATCATAATCCTAACCCTCTAAAACAAACTGAAATATTGTTGAAAGCGTCATTAAACATCATAACCCTAACCCCCTAAAACAAACTGAAATATTGTTGAAAGTGTCGTAAAACACCATAACCCTAACCCTCTAAAACAAACTAAAATATTGTTGAAAATGTCGTTAAACATCATAACCCTAACCCTCTAAAACAAACTGAAATATTGTTGAAAGCGACATTAAACATCATAACACTAACCCCCTAAATCAAACTGAAATATTGTTGAAAGTGTCGTTAAACACCATAACCCGAATCCTCTAAAACAAACTGAAATATTGTTGAAAGTGTAGTTATAACATCATAACCCTAACCCCCTAAAACAAACTGAAATATTGTTGAAAGTGTCGTTAAACACCATAACCCTAACCCTCTAAAACAAACTGAAATATTGTTGAAAGTGTCATTAAACATCATAACCCTAACCCTCTGAAACAAACTGAAATATTGTTAAAAGTGTCATTAAACATCATAACCCTAACCCTCTGAAACAAACTGAAATATTGTTGAAAGTGTAGTTAAACATCATAACCCTAACCCCCTAAAACAAACTGAAATATTGTTGAAAGTGTCGTTAAACACCATAACCCTAACCCTCTAAAACAAACTGAAATATTGTTGAAAGTGTCGTTAAACACCATAACCCTAACCCTCTAAAACAAACTGAAATATTGTTGAAAGTGTCGTTAAACACCATAACCCTAACCCTCTAAAACAAACTGAAATATTGTTGAAAGTGTCGTTAAACATCATAACCCTAACCCCCTAAAACAAACTGAAATATTGTTGAAAGTGTCGTTAAACATCATAACCCTAACCCTCTAAAACAAACTGAAATATTGTTGAAAGTGTCATTAAACATCATAACCCTAACCCTCTGAAACAAACTGAAATATTGTTGAAAGTGTCATTAAACATCATAACACTAACCCTCTGAAACAAACTGAAATATTGTTGAAAGTGTAGTTAAACATCATAACGCTAACCCCCTAAAACAAACTGAAATATTGTTGAAAGTGTCGTTAAACACCATAACCCTAACCCTCTAAAACAAACTGAAATATTGTTGAAAGTGTCGTTAAACACCATAACCCTAACCCTCTAAAACAAACTGAAATATTGTTGAAAGTGTCGTTAAACACCATAACCCTAACCCTCTAAAACAAACTGAAATATTGTTGAAAGTGTCGTTAAACACCATAACCCTAACCCTCTAAAGCAAGCTGAAATATTGTTGAAAGTGTCGCTAAACACCATAACCCTAACCCTCTAAAACAAACTGAAATATTGTTGAAAATGTAGTTAAACATCATAACCCTAACCCCCTAAAACAAACTGAAATATTGTTGAAAGTGTCATTAAACATCATAACCCTAACCCTCTAAAAGAAACTGAAATATTGTTGAAAGTGTCGTTAAACATCATAACCCTAACCCCCTAAAACAAACTGAAATATTGTTGAAAGTGTCGTTAAACACCATAACCCTAACCCTCTAAAACTAACTGAAATATTGTTGAAAGTGTCGTTAAACACCATAACCCTAATCCTCTAAAACAAACTGAAATATTGTTGAAAGTGTCATTTAACACCATAACCCTAACCCTCTAAAACAAACTGAAATATTGTTGAAAGTGTAGTTAAGCACCATAATCCTAACACTCTAAAACAAACTGAAATATTTTTGAAAGTGTCGTTAAACATCATAATCCTAACCCTCTAAAACAAACTGAAATATTGTTGAAAGCGTCATTAAACATCATAACCCTAACCCCCTAAAACAAACTGAAATATTGTTGAAAGTGTCGTTAAACACCATAACCCTAATCCTCTAAAACAAACTGAAATATTGTTGAAAGTGTCGTTAAACATGATAACCCTAACCCTCTAAAACAAACTGAAATATTGTTGAAAGTGTCGTTAAACACCATAACCCTAACCCTCTAAAGCAAACTGAAATATTGTTGAAAGTGTCGCTAAATACCATAACCCTAACCCTCTAAAACAAACTGAAATATTGTTGAAAATGTAGTTAAACATCATAACCCTAACCCCCTAAAACAAACTGAAATATTGTTGAAAGTGTCATTAAACATCATAACCCTAACCCTCTAAAAGAAACTGAAATATTGTTGAAAGTGTCGTTAAACATCATAACCCTAACCCCCTAAAACAAACTGAAATATTGTTGAAAGTGTCGTTAAACACCATAACCCTAACCCTCTAAAACTAACTGAAATATTGTTGAAAGTGTCGTTAAACACCATAACCCTAATCCTCTAAAACAAACTGAAATATTGTTGAAAGTGTCATTTAACACCATAACCCTAACCCTCTAAAACAAACTGAAATATTGTTGAAAGCGACATTAAACATCATAACACTAACCCCCTAAATCAAACTGAAATATTGTTGAAAGTGTCGTTAAACACCATAACCCGAATCCTCTAAAACAAACTGAAATATTGTTGAAAGTGTAGTTATAACATCATAACCCTAACCCCCTAAAACAAACTGAAATATTGTTGAAAGTGTCGTTAAACACCATAATCCTAACCCTCTAAAACAAACTGAAATATTGTTGAAAGTGTCATTAAACATCATAACCCTAACCCTCTGAAACAAACTGAAATATTGTTGAAAGTGTCATTAAACATCATAACCCTAACCCTCTGAAACAAACTGAAATATTGTTGAAAGTGTAGTTAAACATCATAACCCTAACCCCCTAAAACAAACTGAAATATTGTTGAAAGTGTCGTTAAACACCATAACCCTAACCCTCTAAAACAAACTGAAATATTGTTGAAAGTGTCGTTAAACACCATAACCCTAACCCTCTAAAACAAACTGAAATATTGTTGAAAGTGTCGTTAAACACCATAACCCTAACCCTCTAAAACAAACTGAAATATTGTTGAAAGTGTCGTTAAACATCATAACCCTAACCCCCTAAAACAAACTGAAATATTGTTGAAAGTGTCGTTAAACATCATAACCCTAACCCTCTAAAACAAACTGAAATATTGTTGAAAGTGTCATTAAACATCATAACCCTAACCCTCTGAAACAAACTGAAATATTGTTGAAAGTGTCATTAAACATCATAACCCTAACCCTCTGAAACAAACTGAAATATTGTTGAAAGTGTAGTTAAACATCATAACGCTAACCCCCTAAAACAAACTGAAATATTGTTGAAAGTGTCGTTAAACACCATAACCCTAACCCTCTAAAACAAACTGAAATATTGTTGAAAGTGTCGTTAAACACCATAACCCTAACCCTCTAAAACAAACTGAAATATTGTTGAAAGTGTCGTTAAACACCATAACCCTAACCCTCTAAAACAAACTGAAATATTGTTGAAAGTGTCGTTAAACACCATAACCCTAACCCTCTAAAGCAAACTGAAATATTGTTGAAAGTGTCGCTAAACACCATAACCCTAACCCTCTAAAACAAACTGAAATATTGTTGAAAATGTAGTTAAACATCATAACCCTAACCCCCTAAAACAAACTGAAATATTGTTGAAAGTGTCATTAAACATCATAACCCTAACCCTCTAAAAGAAACTGAAATATTGTTGAAAGTGTCATTAAACATCATAACCCTAACCCTCTGAAACAAACTGAAATATTGTTGAAAGTGTCATTAAACATCATAACCCTAACCCTCTGAAACAAACTGAAATATTGTTGAAAGTGTAGTTAAACATCATAACCCTAACCCCCTAAAACAAACTGAAATATTGTTGAAAGTGTCGTTAAACACCATAACCCTAACCCTCTAAAACAAACTGAAATATTGTTGAAAGTGTCGTTAAACACCATAACCCTAACCCTCTAAAACAAACTGAAATATTGTTGAAAGTGTCGTTAAACACCATAACCCTAACCCTCTAAAACAAACTGAAATATTGTTGAAAGTGTCGTTAAACACCATAACCTTAACCCTCTAAAGCAAACTGAAATATTGTTGAAAGTGTCGCTAAATACCATAACCCTAACCCTCTAAAACAAACTGAAATATTGTTGAAAATGTAGTTAAACATCATAACCCTAACCCCCTAAAACAAACTGAAATATTGTTGAAAGTGTCGTTAAACATCATAACCCTAACCCTCTAAAAGAAACTGAAATATTGTTGAAAGTGTCGTTAAACATCATAACCCTAACCCCCTAAAACAAACTGAAATATTGTTGAAAGTGTCGTTAAACATCATAACCCTAACCCTCTAAAACAAACTGAAATATTGTTGAAAGTGTCATTAAACATCATAACCCTAACCCTCTGAAACAAACTGAAATATTGTTGAAAGTGTCATTAAACATCATAACCCTAACCCTCTGAAACAAACTGAAATATTGTTGAAAGTGTAGTTAAACATCATAACGCTAACCCCCTAAAACAAACTGAAATATTGTTGAAAGTGTCGTTAAACACCATAACCCTAACCCTCTAAAACAAACTGAAATATTGTTGAAAGTGTCGTTAAACACCATAACCCTAACCCTCTAAAACAAACTGAAATATTGTTGAAAGTGTCGTTAAACACCATAACCCTAACCCTCTAAAACAAACTGAAATATTGTTGAAAGTGTCGTTAAACACCATAACCCTAACCCTCTAAAGCAAGCTGAAATATTGTTGAAAGTGTCGCTAAACACCATAACCCTAACCCTCTAAAACAAACTGAAATATTGTTGAAAATGTAGTTAAACATCATAACCCTAACCCCCTAAAACAAACTGAAATATTGTTGAAAGTGTCATTAAACATCATAACCCTAACCCTCTAAAAGAAACTGAAATATTGTTGAAAGTGTCGTTAAACATCATAACCCTAACCCCCTAAAACAAACTGAAATATTGTTGAAAGTGTCGTTAAACACCATAACCCTAACCCTCTAAAACTAACTGAAATATTGTTGAAAGTGTCGTTAAACACCATAACCCTAATCCTCTAAAACAAACTGAAATATTGTTGAAAGTGTCATTTAACACCATAACCCTAACCCTCTAAAACAAACTGAAATATTGTTGAAAGTGTAGTTAAGCACCATAATCCTAACACTCTAAAACAAACTGAAATATTTTTGAAAGTGTCGTTAAACATCATAATCCTAACCCTCTAAAACAAACTGAAATATTGTTGAAAGCGTCATTAAACATCATAACCCTAACCCCCTAAAACAAACTGAAATATTGTTGAAAGTGTCGTTAAACACCATAACCCTAATCCTCTAAAACAAACTGAAATATTGTTGAAAGTGTCGTTAAACATGATAACCCTAACCCTCTAAAACAAACTGAAATATTGTTGAAAGTGTCGTTAAACACCATAACCCTAACCCTCTAAAGCAAACTGAAATATTGTTGAAAGTGTCGCTAAATACCATAACCCTAACCCTCTAAAACAAACTGAAATATTGTTGAAAATGTAGTTAAACATCATAACCCTAACCCCCTAAAACAAACTGAAATATTGTTGAAAGTGTCATTAAACATCATAACCCTAACCCTCTAAAAGAAACTGAAATATTGTTGAAAGTGTCGTTAAACATCATAACCCTAACCCCCTAAAACAAACTGAAATATTGTTGAAAGTGTCGTTAAACACCATAACCCTAACCCTCTAAAACTAACTGAAATATTGTTGAAAGTGTCGTTAAACACCATAACCCTAATCCTCTAAAACAAACTGAAATATTGTTGAAAGTGTCATTTAACACCATAACCCTAACCCTCTAAAACAAACTGAAATATTGTTGAAAGTGTAGTTAAACACCATAATCCTAACACTCTAAAACAAACTGAAATATTTTTGAAAGTGTCGTTAAACATCATAATCCTAACCCTCTAAAACAAACTGAAATATTGTTGAAAGCGTCATTAAACATCATAACCCTAACCCCCTAAAACAAACTGAAATATTGTTGAAAGTGTCGTTAAACACCATAACCCTAATCCTCTAAAACAAACTGAAATATTGTTGAAAGTGTCGTTAAACATGATAACCCTAACCCTCTAAAACAAACTGAAATATTGTTGAAAGTGTCGTTAAACACCATAACCCTAACCCTCTAAAACAAACTGAAATATTGTTGAACGTGTCGTTAAACACCATAACCCTAACCCTCTAAAACTAACTGAAATATTGTTGAAAGTGTCGTTAAACATCATAACCCTAGCCCTCTTAAACAAACTGAAATATTGTTGAAAGTGTCATTAAATACCATAACCCTAACCCTCTGAAACAAACTGAAATATTGTTGAAAGTGTCGTTAAACACCATAACCCTAACCCCCTAAAACAAACTGAAATATTGTTGAAAGTGTCGTAAAACACCATAACCCTAACCCTCTAAAACAAACTAAAATATTGTTGAAAATGTCGTTAAACATCATAACCCTAACCCTCTAAAACAAACTGAAATATTGTTGAAAGTGTCGTTAAACACCATAACCCTAACCCTCTAAAACAAACTGAAATATTGTTGATAGTGTCGTTAAACACCATAACCCTAACCCTCTAAAACAAACTGAAATATTGCTGAAAGTGTCGTTAAACACCATAACCCTAACCCTCTAAAACAAACTGAAATATTGTTGATAGTGTCGTTAAACACCATAACCCTAACCCTCTAAAACAAACTGAAATATTGCCGAAAGTGTCGTTAAACACCATAACCCTAACCCTCTAAAACAAACTGAAATATTGTTGATAGTGTCGTTAAACACCATAACACTAACCCTCTAAAACAAACTGAAATATTGCTGAAAGTGTCGTTAAACACCATAACCCTAACCCTCTAAAACAAACTGAAATATTGCTGAAAGTGTCGTTAAACACCATAACCCTAACCCTCTAAAACAAACTGAAATATTGTTGATAGTGTCGTTAAACACCATAACCCTAACCCTCTAAAACAAACTGAAATATTGCTGAAAGTGTCGTTAAACACCATAACCCTAACCCTCTAAAACAAACTGAAATATTGTTGAAAGTGTCATTAAACATCATAACCCTAACCCCCTTAAACAAACTGAAATATTGTTGAAAGTGTCGTTAAACACCATAACCCTAGCCCTCTAAAACAAACTGCAATATTGTTGAAAGTGTCGTTAAACACCATAACCCTAACCCTCTAAAACAAACTGAAATATTGTTGAACCTGTCGTTAAACACCATAACCCTAACCCTCTAAAACAAACTGAAATATTGTTGAAAGTGTCGTTAAACACCATAACCCTAACCCTATAAAACAAACTGAAATATTGTTGATAGTGTCGTTAAACACCATAACCCTAACCCTCTAAAACAAACTGAAATATTGTTGATAGTGTCGTTAAACACCATAACCCTAACCCTCTAAAACAAACTGAAATATTGCTGAAAGTGTCGTTAAACACCATAACCCTAACCCTCTAAAACAAACTGAAATATTGCTGAAAGTGTCGTTAAACACCATAACCCTAACCCTCTAAAACAAACTGAAATATTGTTGATAGTGTCGTTAAACACCATAACCCTAACCCTCTAAAACAAACTGAAATATTGCTGAAAGTGTCGTTAAACACCATAACCCTAACCCCCTTAAACAAACTGAAATATTGTTGAAAGTGTCGTTAAACACCATAACCCTAAGCCTCTAAAACAAACTGAAATATTGTTGAAAGTGTAGTTAAACATCATAACCCTAACCCCCTAAAACAAACTGAAATATTGTTGAAAGTGTCGTTAAACACCATAACCCTAGCCCTCTAAAACAAACTGCAATATTGTTGAAAGTGTCGTTAAACACCATAACCCTAACCCTCTAAATCAAACTGAAATATTGTTGAAAGTGTCGTTAAACATCATAACCCTAACCCTCTAAAAGAAACTGAAATATTGTTGAACGTGTCGTTAAACATCATAACCCTAACCCTCTAAAACAAACTGAAATATTGTTGAAAGTGTCATTAAACATCATAACCCTAACCCTCTAAAACAAACTGAAATATTGTTGAAAGCGTCATTAAACATCATAGCCCTAACCCCCTAAAACAAACTGAAATATTGTTGAAAGTGTCGTTAAAAACCATAACCCGAATCCTCTAAAACAAACTGAAATATTGTTGAAAGTGTAGTTAAACATCATAACCCTAACCCCCTAAAACAAACTGAAATATTGTTGAAAGTGTCGTTAAACACCATAACCCAAACCCTCTAAAACAAACTGAAATATTGTTGAAAGGGTCATTAAACACCATAACCCCAACCCTCTGAAACAAACTGAAATATTGTTGAAAGTGTCGTTCAACACCATAACCCTAACCCTCTAAAACAAACTGAAATATTGTTGAACGTGTCGTTAAACATCATAATCCTAACCCTCTAAAACAAACTGAAATATTGTTGATAGTGTCGTTAAACACCATAACCCTAACCCTCTAAAACAAACTGAAATATTGTTGAAAGTGTCGTTAAACACCATAACCCTAACCCTATAAAACAAACTGAAATATTGTTGAAAGTGTAGTTAAACATCATAACCCTAACCCCCTAAAACAAACTGAAATATTGTTGAAAGTGTCGTTAAACACCATAACCCTAACCCTCTAAAACAAACTGAAATATTGTTTAAAGTGTCATTAAACATCATAACCCTAACCCTCTGAAACAAACTAAAATATTGTTGAAAGAGTCATTAAACACGATAACCCTAACCTTCTAAAACAAACTGAAATAGTGTTGATAGTGTCGTTAAACACCATAACCCTAACCCTCTAAAACAAACTGAAATATTGCTGAAAGTGTCGTTAAACACCATAACCCTAACCCTCTAAAACAAACTGAAATATTGTTGAAAGTGTCATTAAACATCATAACCCTAACCCCCTAAAACAAACTGAAATATTGTTGAAAGTGTCGTTAAACACCATAACCCTAAGCCTCTAAAACAAACTGAAATATTGTTGAAAGTGTAGTTAAACATCATAACCCTAACCCCCTAAAACAAACTGAAATATTGTTGAAAGTGTCGTTAAACACCATAACCCTAGCCCTCTAAAACAAACTGCAATATTGTTGAAAGTGTCGTTAAACACCATAACCCTAACCCTCTAAAACAAACTGAAATATTGTTGAACCTGTCGTTAAACACCATAACCCTAACCCTCTAAAACAAACTGAAATATTGTTGAAAGTGTCGTTAAACACCATAACCCTAACCCTATAAAACAAACTGAAATATTGTTGAAAGTGTCGTTAAACACCATAACCCTAACCCTCTGAAACAAACTGAAATTTTGTTGAAAGTGTCGTTAAACACCATAACCCGAATCCTCTAAAACAAACTGAAATATTGTTGAAAGTGTAGTTAAACATCATAACCCTAACCCCCTAAAACAAACTGAAATATTGTTGAAAGTGTCGTTAAACACCATAACCCTAACCCTCTAAAACAAACTGAAATATTGTTGAAAGTGTCATTAAACATCATAACCCTAACCCTCTGAAACAAACTAAAATATTGTTGAAAGAGTCATTAAACACCATAACCCTAACCTTCTAAAACAAACTGAAATATTGTTGAAAGTGTAGTTAAACACCATAACCCTAACCTCCTAAAATAAACTGAAATATTGTTGAAAGTGTCGTTAAACACCATAACCCTAACCCTCTAAAACAAACTGAAATATTGTTGAAAGGGTCATTAAACACCATAACCCTAACCCTCTGAAACAAACTGAAATATTGTTGAAAGTGTCGTTCAACACCATAACCCTAACCCTCTAAAACAAACTGAAATATTGTTGAACGTGTCGTTAAACATCATAATCCTAACCCTCTAAAACAAACTGAAATATTGTTGATAGTGTCGTTAAACACCATAACCCTAACCCTCTAAAACAAACTGAAATATTGTTGAAAGTGTCGTTAAACACCATAACCCTAACCCTATAAAACAAACTGAAATATTGTTGAAAGTGTAGTTAAACATCATAACCCTAACCCCCTAAAACAAACTGAAATATTGTTGAAAGTGTCGTTAAACACCATAACCCTAACCCTCTAAAACAAACTGAAATATTGTTTAAAGTGTCATTAAACATCATAACCCTAACCCTCTGAAACAAACTAAAATATTGTTGAAAGAGTCATTAAACACGATAACCCTAACCTTCTAAAACAAACTGAAATAGTGTTGATAGTGTCGTTAAACACCATAACCCTAACCCTCTAAAACAAACTGAAATATTGCTGAAAGTGTCGTTAAACACCATAACCCTAACCCTCTAAAACAAACTGAAATATTGTTGAAAGTGTCATTAAACATCATAACCCTAACCCCCTTAAACAAACTGAAATATTGTTGAAAGTGTCGTTAAACACCATAACCCTAAGCCTCTAAAACAAACTGAAATATTGTTGAAAGTGTAGTTAAACATCATAACCCTAACCCCCTAAAACAAACTGAAATATTGTTGAAAGTGTCGTTAAACACCATAACCCTAGCCCTCTAAAACAAACTGCAATATTGTTGAAAGTGTCGTTAAACACCATAACCCTAACCCTCTAAAACAAACTGAAATATTGTTGAACCTGTCGTTAAACACCATAACCCTAACCCTCTAAAACAAACTGAAATATTGTTGAAAGTGTCGTTAAACACCATAACCCTAACCCTATAAAACAAACTGAAATATTGTTGAAAGTGTCGTTAAACACCATAACCCTAACCCTCTGAAACAAACTGAAATTTTGTTGAAAGTGTCGTTAAACACCATAACCCGAATCCTCTAAAACAAACTGAAATATTGTTGAAAGTGTAGTTAAACATCATAACCCTAACCCCCTAAAACAAACTGAAATATTGTTGAAAGTGTCGTTAAACACCATAACCCTAACCCTCTAAAACAAACTGAAATATTGTTGAAAGTGTCATTAAACATCATAACCCTAACCCTCTGAAACAAACTAAAATATTGTTGAAAGAGTCATTAAACACCATAACCCTAACCTTCTAAAACAAACTGAAATATTGTTGAAAGTGTAGTTAAACACCATAACCCTAACCTCCTAAAATAAACTGAAATATTGTTGAAAGTGTCGTTAAACACCACAATCCTAACCCTCTAAAACAAACTGAAATATTGTTGATAGTGTCGTTAAACACCATAACCCTAACCCTCTAAATCAAACTGAAATATTGTTGAAAGTGTCGTTAAACATCATAACCCTAACTCTCTGAAACAAACTGAAATATTGTTGAACGTGTCGTTAAACACCATAACCCTAACCTTCTAAAACAAACTGAAATATTGTTGAAAGTGTAGTTAAACATCATAACCCTAACCTCCTAAAACAAACTGAAATATTGTTGAAAGTGTCGTTAAACACCATAACCCTAACCCTCTAAAACAAACTGAAATATTGTTGAAAGTGTCATTAAACATCATAACCCTAACCCTCTGAAACAATCTGAAATATTGTTGAAAGTGTCATTAAACACCATAGCCCTAACCTTCTAAAACAAACTGAAATATTGTTGAAAGTGTAGTTAAACATCATAACCCTAACCCCCTAAAACAAACTGAAATATTGTTGAAAGTGTCGTTAAACACCATAACCCTAACCCTCTAAAACAAACTGAAATATTTTTGAAAGGGTCATTAAACACCATAACCCTAACCCTCTGAAACAAACTGAAATATTGTTGAAAGTGTCGTTAAACACCATAACCCTAACCCTCTAAAACAAACTGAAATATTTTTGAAAGGGTCATTAAACACCATAACCCTAACCCTCTGAAACAAACTGAAATATTGTTGAAAGTGTCGTTAAACACCATAACCCTAACCCTATAAAACAAACTGAAATATTGTTGAAAGTGTCGTTAAACACCATAACCCTAACCCTCTGAATCAAACTGAAATATTGTTGAAAGTGTCGGTAAACATCATAACCCTAACCCTCTAAAAGAAACTGAAATATTGTTGAAAGTGTCATTAAACATCATAACCCTAACCCTCTAAAACAAACTGAAATATTGTTGAAAGTGTCATTAAACATCATAACCCTAACCCTCTAAAACAAACTGAAATATTGTTGAAAGCGTCATTAAACATCATAACACTAACCGCCTAAATCAAACTGAAATATTGTTGAAAGTGTCGTTAAACACCATAACCCGAATCCTCTAAAACAAACTGAAATATTGTTGAAAGTGTAGTTATAACATCATAACCCTAACCCTCTAAAACAAACTGAAATATTGTTGAAAGTGTCGTTAAACACCATAACCCTAACCCTCTAAAACAAACTGAAATATTGTTGAAAGTGTCATTAAACATCATAACCCTAACCCTCTGAAACAAACTGAAATATTGTTGAAAGTGTCATTAAACATCATAACCCTAACCCTCTGAAACAAACTGAAATATTGTTGAAAGTGTCGTTAAACACCATAACCCTAACCCTCTTAAACAAACTGAAATATTGTTGAAAGTGTCATTAAGCACCATAACCCTAACCCCCTAAAACATACTGAAATATTGTTGAAAGTGTCGTTAAACATCATAACCCTAACCCTCTAAAAGAAACTGAAATATTGTTGAACGTGTCGTTAAACATCATAACCCTAACCCTCTAAAACAAACTGAAATATTGTTGAAAGTGTCATTAAACATCATAACCCTAACCCTCTAAAACAAACTGAAATATTGTTGAAAGCGTCATTAAACATCATAACCCTAACCCCCTAAAACAAACTGAAATATTGTTGAAAGTGTCGTTAAACACCATAACCCGAATCCTCTAAAACAAACTGAAATATTGTTGAAAGTGTAGTTAAACATCATATCCTAACCCCCTAAAACAAACTGAAATATTGTTGAAAGTGTCATTAAACATCACAACCCTAACCCTCTGAAACAAACTAAAATATTGTTGAAAGAGTCATTAAACACCATAGCCCTAACCCTCTGAAACAAGCTGAAATATTGTTGAAAGCGTCATTAAACATCATAACCCTAACCCCCTAAAACAAACTGAAATATTGTTGAAAGTGTCGTTAAACACCATAACCCTAACCCTCTAAAACAAACTGAAATATTGTTGAAAGTGTCATTAAACATCATAACCCTAACCCTCTAAAACAAACTGAAATATTGTTGAAAGCGTCATTAAACATCATAACCCTAACCCCCTAAAACAAACTGAAATATTGTTGAAAGTGTCGTTAAACACCATAACCCGAATCCTCTAAAACAAACTGAAATATTGTTGAAAGTGTAGTTAAACATCATAACCCTAACCCCCTAAAACAAACTGAAATATTGTTGAAAGTGTCATTAAACATCACAACCCTAACCCTCTGAAACAAACTAAAATATTGTTGAAAGAGTCATTAAACACCATAGCCCTAACCTTCTAAAACAAACTGAAATATTGTTGAAAGTGTAGTTAAACATCATAACCCTAACCCCCTAAAACAAACTGAAATATTGTTGAAAGTGTCGTTAAACACCATAACCCTAACCCTCTAAAACAAACTGAAATATTGTTGAAAGGGTCATTAAACACCATAACCCTAACCCTCTGAAACAAGCTGAAATATTGTTGAAAGCGTCATTAAACATCATAACCCTAACCCCCTAAAACAAACTGAAATATTGTTGAAAGTGTCGTTAAACACCATAACCCTAACCCTCTAAAACAAACTGAAATATTGTTGAAAGTGTCATTAAACATCATAACCCTAACCCTCTAAAACAAACTGAAATATTGTTGAAAGCGTCATTAAACATCATAACCCTAACCCCCTAAAACAAACTGAAATATTGTTGAAAGTGTCGTTAAACATCATAACCCGAATCCTCTAAAACAAACTGAAATATTGTTGAAAGTGTAGTTAAACATCATAACCCTAACCCCCTAAAACAAACTGAAATATTGTTGAAAGTGTCATTAAACATCACAACCCTAACCCTCTGAAACAAACTAAAATATTGTTGAAAGAGTCATTAAACACCATAGCCCTAACCTTCTAAAACAAACTGAAATATTGTTGAAAGTGTAGTTAAACATCATAACCCTAACCCCCTAAAACAAACTGAAATATTGTTGAAAGTGTCGTTAAACACCATAACCCTAACCCTCTAAAACAAACTGAAATATTGTTGAAAGGGTCATTAAACACCATAACCCTAACCCTCTGAAACAAGCTGAAATATTGTTGAAAGTGTCGTTAAACACCATAACCCTAACCCTCTAAAACAAACTGATATATTGTTGAACGTGTCGTTAAACATCATAATCCTAACCCTCTAAAACAAACTGAAATATTGTTGATAGTGTCGTTAAACACCATAACCCTAACCCTCTAAATCAAACTGAAATATTGTTGAAAGTGTCGTTAAACATCATAACCCTAACCCTCTGAAACAAACTGAAATATTGTTGAAAGTGTCGTTAAACACCATAACCCTCACCCTCTAAAACAAACTGAAATATTGTTGAACCTGTCGTTAAACACCATAACCTTAACCCTCTGAAACAATCTGAAATATTGTTGAAAGTGTCATTAAACACCATAGCCCTAACCTTCTAAAACAAACTGAAATATTGTTGAAAGTGTCGTTAAACACCATAACCCTAGCCCTCTTAAACAAACTGCAATATTGTTGAAAGTGTCGTTAAACACCATAACCCTAACCCTCTAAAACAAACTGAAATATTGTTGAACCTGTCGTTAAACACCATAACCCTAACACTCTAAAACAAACTGAAATATTGTTGAAAGTGTCGTTAAACACCATAACCCTAACCCTATAAAACAAACTGAAATATTGTTGAAAGTGTCGTTAAACACCATAACCCTAACCCTCTGAAACAAACTGAAATATTGTTGAAAGTGTCGGTAAACATCATAACCCTAACCCTCTAAAAGAAACTGAAATATTGTTGAAAGTGTCATTAAACATCATAACCCTAACCCTCTAAAACAAACTGAAATATTGTTAAAAGCGTCATTAAACATCATAACACTAACCCTCTAAATCAAACTGAAATATTGTTGAAAGTGTCGTTAAACACCATAACCCGAATCCTCTAAAACAAACTGAAATATTGTTGAAAGTGTAGTTATAACATCATAACCCTAACCCTCTAAAACAAACTGAAATATTGTTGAAAGTGTCGTTAAACACCATAACCCTAACCCTCTAAAACAAACTGAAATATTGTTGAAAGTGTCATTAAACATCATAACCCTAACCCTCTGAAGCAAACTGAAATATTGTTTAAAGTGTCATTAAACATCATAACCCTAACCCTCTGAAACAAATTGAAATATTGTTGAAAGTGTAGTTAAACATCATAACCCTAACCCCCTAAAACAAACTGAAATATTGTTGAAAGTGTCGTTAAACACCATAACCCTAACCCTCTAAAACAAACTGGAATATTTTTGAAAGGGTCATTAAACACCATAACCCTAACCCTCTAAAACAAACTGAAATATTGTTGAAAGTGTCGTTAAACACCATAACCCTAACCCTCTAAAACTAACTAAAATATTGTTGAAAGTGTCGTTAAACATCATAACCCTAACCCTCTAAAACAAACTGAAATACTGTTGAAAGTGTCGTTAAACACCATAACCCTAACCCTCTAAAACAAACTGAAATATTGTTGAAAGTGTCGTTAAACACCATAACCCTAGCCCTCTTAAACAAACTGAAATATTGTTGAAAGTGTCATTAAGCACCATAACCCTAACCCCCTAAAACAAACTGAAATATTGTTGAAAGTGTCGTTAAACATCATAACCCTAACCCTCTAAAAGAAACTGAAATATTGTTGAACGTGTCGTTAAACATCATAACCCTAACCCTCTAAAACAAACTGAAATATTGTTGAAAGTGTCATTTAACATCATAACCCTAACCCTCTAAAACAAACTGAAATATTGTTGAAAGCGTCATTAAACATCATAACCCTAACCCCCTAAAACAAACTGAAATATTGTTGAAAGTGTCGTTAAACACCATAACCCGAATCCTCTAAAACAAACTGAAATATTGTTGAAAGTGTAGATAAACATCATAACCCTAACCCCCTTAAACAAACTGAAATATTGTTGAAAGTGTCGTTAAACACCATAACCCTAACCCTCTAAAACAAACTGAAATATTGTTGAAAGTGTCATTAAACATCATAACCCTAACCCTGTGAAACAAACTGAAATATTGTTGAAAGAGTCATTAAACACCATAGCCCTAACCTTCTAAAACAAACTGAAATATTGTTGAAAGTGTAGTTAAACATCATAACCCTAACCCTCTAAAACAAACTGAAATATTGTTGAAAGTGTTATTAAACACCATAACCCTAACCCTCTAAAACAAACTGAAATATTGTTGAAAGGGTCATTAAACACCATAACCCTAACCCTCTGAAACAAACTGAAATATTGTTGAAAGTGTCGTTAAACACCATAACCCTAACCCTCTAAATCAAACTGAAATATTGTTGAAAGTGTCGTTAAACATCATAACCCTAACCCTCTGAAACAAACTGAAATATTGTTGAAAGTGTCGTTAAACACCATAACCCTCACCCTCTAAAACAAACTGAAATATTGTTGAACCTGTCGTTAAACACCATAACCCTAACCCTCTGAAACAATCTGAAATATTGTTGAAAGTGTCATTAAACACCATAGCCCTAACCTTCTAAAACAAACTGAAATATTGTTGAAAGTGTCGTTAAACACCATAACCCTAACCCTCTAAAACAAACTGAAATATTGTTGAACCTGTCGTTAAACACCATAACTCTAACACTCTAAAACAAACTGAAATATTGTTGAAAGTGTCGTTAAACACCATAACCCTAACCCTATAAAACAAACTGAAATATTGTTGAAAGTGTCGTTAAACACCATAACCCTAACCCTCTGAAACAAACTGAAATATTGTTGAAAGTGTCGGTAAACATCATAACCCTAACCCTCTAAAAGAAACTGAAATATTGTTGAAAGTGTCATTAAACATCATAACCCTAACCCTCTAAAACAAACTGAAATATTGTTAAAAGCGTCATTAAACATCATAACACTAACCCTCTAAATCAAACTGAAATATTGTTGAAAGTGTCGTTAAACACCATAACCCGAATCCTCTAAAACAAACTGAAATATTGTTGAAAGTGTAGTTATAACATCATAACCCTAACCCTCTAAAACAAACTGAAATATTGTTGAAAGTGTCGTTAAACACCATAACCCTAACCCACTAAAACAAACTGAAATATTGTTGAAAGTGTCATTAAACATCATAACCCTAACCCTCTGAAACAAACTGAAATATTGTTTAAAGTGTCATTAAACATCATAACCCTAACCCTCTGAAACAAACTGAAATATTGTTGAAAGTGTAGTTAAACATCATAACCCTAACCCCCTAAAACAAACTGAAATATTGTTGAAAGTGTCGTTAAACACCATAACCCTAACCCTCTAAAACAAACTGAAATATTGTTGAAAGTGTCATTAAACATCATAACCCTAACCCTCTGAAACAATCTGAAATATTGTTGAAAGTGTCGTTAAACACCATAGCCCTAACCTTCTAAAACAAACTGAAATATTGTTGAAAGTGTAGTTAAACATCATAACCCTAACCCCTAAAACAAACTGAAATATTGTTGAAAGTGTCGTTAAACACCATAACCCTAACCCTCTAAAACAAACTGGAATATTTTTGAAAGGGTCATTAAACACCATAACCCTAACCCTCTAAAACAAACTGAAATATTGTTGAAAGTGTCGTTAAACACCATAACCCTAACCCTCTAAAACAAACTGAAATATTGTTGAAAGTGTCGTTAAACACCATAACCCTAGCCCTCTTAAACAAACTGAAATATTTTTGAAAGTGTCATTAAGCACCATAACCCTAACCCCCTAAAACAAACTGAAATATTGTTGAAAGTGTCGTTAAACATCATAACCCTAACCCTCTAAAAGAAACTGAAATATTGTTGAACGTGTCGTTAAACATCATAACCCTAACCCTCTAAAACAAACTGAAATATTGTTGAAAGTGTCATTTAACATCATAACCCTAACCCTCTAAAACAAACTGAAATATTGTTGAAAGCGTCATTAAACATCATAACCCTAACCCCCTAAAACAAACTGAAATATTGTTGAAAGTGTCGTTAAACACCATAACCCGAATCCTCTAAAACAAACTGAAATATTGTTGAAAGTGTAGATAAACATCATAACCCTAACCCCCTTAAACAAACTGAAATATTGTTGAAAGTGTCGTTAAACACCATAACCCTAACCCTCTAAAACAAACTGAAATATTGTTGAAAGTGTCATTAAACATCATAACCCTAACCCTGTGAAACAAACTGAAATATTGTTGAAAGAGTCATTAAACACCATAGCCCTAACCTTCTAAAACAAACTGAAATATTGTTGAAAGTGTAGTTAAACATCATAACCCTAACCCCCTAAAACAAACTGAAATATTGTTGAAAGTGTTATTAAACACCATAACCCTAACCCTCTAAAACAAACTGAAATATTGTTGAAAGGGTCATTAAACACCATAACCCTAACCCTCTGAAACAAACTGAAATATTGTTGAAAGTGTCGTTAAACACCATAACCCTAACCCTCTAAATCAAACTGAAATATTGTTGAAAGTGTCGTTAAACATCATAACCCTAACCCTCTGAAACAAACTGAAATATTGTTGAAAGTGTCGTTAAACACCATAACCCTCACCCTCTAAAACAAACTGAAATATTGTTGAACCTGTCGTTAAACACCATAACCCTAACCCTCTGAAACAATCTGAAATATTGTTGAAAGTGTCATTAAACACCATAGCCCTAACCTTCTAAAACAAACTGAAATATTGTTGAAAGTGTCGTTAAACACCATAACCCTAACCCTCTAAAACAAACTGAAATATTGTTGAACCTGTCGTTAAACACCATAACTCTAACACTCTAAAACAAACTGAAATATTGTTGAAAGTGTCGTTAAACACCATAACCCTAACCCTATAAAACAAACTGAAATATTGTTGAAAGTGTCGTTAAACACCATAACCCTAACCCTATAAAACAAACTGAAATATTGTTGAAAGTGTCGTTAAACACCATAACCCTAACCCTCTGAAACAAACTGAAATATTGTTGAAAGTGTCGGTAAACATCATAACCCTAACCCTCTAAAAGAAACTGAAATATTGTTGAAAGTGTCATTAAACATCATAACCCTAACCCTCTAAAACAAACTGAAATATTGTTAAAAGCGTCATTAAACATCATAACACTAACCCTCTAAATCAAACTGAAATATTGTTGAAAGTGTCGTTAAACACCATAACCCGAATCCTCTAAAACAAACTGAAATATTGTTGAAAGTGTAGTTATAACATCATAACCCTAACCCTCTTAAACAAACTGAAATATTGTTGAAAGTGTCGTTAAACACCATAACCCTAACCCTCTAAAACAAACTGAAATATTGTTGAAAGTGTCATTAAACATCATAACCCTAACCCTCTGAAGCAAACTGAAATATTGTTTAAAGTGTCATTAAACATCATAACCCTAACCCTCTGAAACAAATTGAAATATTGTTGAAAGTGTAGTTAAACATCATAACCCTAACCCCCTAAAACAAACTGAAATATTGTTGAAAGTGTCGTTAAACACCATAACCCTAACCCTCTAAAACAAACTGGAATATTTTTGAAAGGGTCATTAAACACCATAACCCTAACCCTCTAAAACAAACTGAAATATTGTTGAAAGTGTCGTTAAACACCATAACCCTAACCCTCTAAAACAAACTGAAATATTGTTGAAAGGGTCATTAAACACCATAACCCTAACCCTCTGAAACAAGCTGAAATATTGTTGAAAGTGTCGTTAAACACCATAACCCTAACCCTCTAAAACAAACTGATATATTGTTGAACGTGTCGTTAAACATCATAATCCTAACCCTCTAAAACAATCTGAAATATTGTTGATAGTGTCGTTAAACACCATAACCCTAACCCTCTAAATCAAACTGAAATATTGTTGAAAGTGTCGTTAAACATCATAACCCTAACCCTCTGAAACAAACTGAAATATTGTTGAAAGTGTCGTTAAACACCATAACCCTCACCCTCTAAAACAAACTGAAATATTGTTGAACCTGTCGTTAAACACCATAACCTTAACCCTCTGAAACAATCTGAAATATTGTTGAAAGTGTCATTAAACACCATAGCCCTAACCTTCTAAAACAAACTGAAATATTGTTGAAAGTGTCGTTAAACACCATAACCCTAGCCCTCTTAAACAAACTGCAATATTGTTGAAAGTGTCGTTAAACACCATAACCCTAACCCTCTAAAACAAACTGAAATATTGTTGAACCTGTCGTTAAACACCATAACCCTAACACTCTAAAACAAACTGAAATATTGTTGAAAGTGTCGTTAAACACCATAACCCTAACCCTATAAAACAAACTGAAATATTGTTGAAAGTGTCGTTAAACACCATAACCCTAACCCTCTGAAACAAACTGAAATATTGTTGAAAGTGTCGGTAAACATTATAACCCTAACCCTCTAAAAGAAACTGAAATATTGTTGAAAGTGTCATTAAACATCATAACCCTAACCCTCTAAAACAAACTGAAATATTGTTAAAAGCGTCATTAAACATCATAACACTAACCCTCTAAATCAAACTGAAATATTGTTGAAAGTGTCGTTAAACACCATAACCCGAATCCTCTAAAACAAACTGAAATATTGTTGAAAGTGTAGTTATAACATCATAACCCTAACCCTCTAAAACAAACTGAAATATTGTTGAAAGTGTCGTTAAACACCATAACCCTAACCCTCTAAAACAAACTGAAATATTGTTGAAAGTGTCATTAAACATCATAACCCTAACCCTCTGAAGCAAACTGAAATATTGTTTAAAGTGTCATTAAACATCATAACCCTAACCCTCTGAAACAAATTGAAATATTGTTGAAAGTGTAGTTAAACATCATAACCCTAACCCCCTAAAACAAACTGAAATATTGTTGAAAGTGTCGTTAAACACCATAACCCTAACCCTCTAAAACAAACTGGAATATTTTTGAAAGGGTCATTAAACACCATAACCCTAACCCTCTAAAACAAACTGAAATATTGTTGAAAGTGTCGTTAAACACCATAACCCTAACCCTCTAAAACTAACTAAAATATTGTTGAAAGTGTCGTTAAACATCATAACCCTAACCCTCTAAAACAAACTGAAATACTGTTGAAAGTGTCGTTAAACACCATAACCCTAACCCTCTAAAACAAACTGAAATATTGTTGAAAGTGTCGTTAAACACCATAACCCTAGCCCTCTTAAACAAACTGAAATATTGTTGAAAGTGTCATTAAGCACCATAACCCTAACCCCCTAAAACAAACTGAAATATTGTTGAAAGTGTCGTTAAACATCATAACCCTAACCCTCTAAAAGAAACTGAAATATTGTTGAACGTGTCGTTAAACATCATAACCCTAACCCTCTAAAACAAACTGAAATATTGTTGAAAGTGTCATTTAACATCATAACCCTAACCCTCTAAAACAAACTGAAATATTGTTGAAAGCGTCATTAAACATCATAACCCTAACCCCCTAAAACAAACTGAAATATTGTTGAAAGTGTCGTTAAACACCATAACCCGAATCCTCTAAAACAAACTGAAATATTGTTGAAAGTGTAGATAAACATCATAACCCTAACCCCCTTAAACAAACTGAAATATTGTTGAAAGTGTCGTTAAACACCATAACCCTAACCCTCTAAAACAAACTGAAATATTGTTGAAAGTGTCATTAAACATCATAACCCTAACCCTGTGAAACAAACTGAAATATTGTTGAAAGAGTCATTAAACACCATAGCCCTAACCTTCTAAAACAAACTGAAATATTGTTGAAAGTGTAGTTAAACATCATAACCCTAACCCCCTAAAACAAACTGAAATATTGTTGAAAGTGTTATTAAACACCATAACCCTAACCCTCTAAAACAAACTGAAATATTGTTGAAAGGGTCATTAAACACCATAACCCTAACCCTCTGAAACAAACTGAAATATTGTTGAAAGTGTCGTTAAACACCATAACCCTAACCCTCTAAATCAAACTGAAATATTGTTGAAAGTGTCGTTAAACATCATAACCCTAACCCTCTGAAACAAACTGAAATATTGTTGAAAGTGTCGTTAAACACCATAACCCTCACCCTCTAAAACAAACTGAAATATTGTTGAACCTGTCGTTAAACACCATAACCCTAACCCTCTGAAACAATCTGAAATATTGTTGAAAGTGTCATTAAACACCATAGCCCTAACCTTCTAAAACAAACTGAAATATTGTTGAAAGTGTCGTTAAACACCATAACCCTAACCCTCTAAAACAAACTGAAATATTGTTGAACCTGTCGTTAAACACCATAACTCTAACACTCTAAAACAAACTGAAATATTGTTGAAAGTGTCGTTAAACACCATAACCCTAACCCTATAAAACAAACTGAAATATTGTTGAAAGTGTCGTTAAACACCATAACCCTAACCCTCTGAAACAAACTGAAATATTGTTGAAAGTGTCGGTAAACATCATAACCCTAACCCTCTAAAAGAAACTGAAATATTGTTGAAAGTGTCATTAAACATCATAACCCTAACCCTCTAAAACAAACTGAAATATTGTTAAAAGCGTCATTAAACATCATAACACTAACCCTCTAAATCAAACTGAAATATTGTTGAAAGTGTCGTTAAACACCATAACCCGAATCCTCTAAAACAAACTGAAATATTGTTGAAAGTGTAGTTATAACATCATAACCCTAACCCTCTAAAACAAACTGAAATATTGTTGAAAGTGTCGTTAAACACCATAACCCTAACCCACTAAAACAAACTGAAATATTGTTGAAAGTGTCATTAAACATCATAACCCTAACCCTCTGAAACAAACTGAAATATTGTTTAAAGTGTCATTAAACATCATAACCCTAACCCTCTGAAACAAACTGAAATATTGTTGAAAGTGTAGTTAAACATCATAACCCTAACCCCCTAAAACAAACTGAAATATTGTTGAAAGTGTCGTTAAACACCATAACCCTAACCCTCTAAAACAAACTGAAATATTGTTGAAAGTGTCATTAAACATCATAACCCTAACCCTCTGAAACAATCTGAAATATTGTTGAAAGTGTCGTTAAACACCATAGCCCTAACCTTCTAAAACAAACTGAAATATTGTTGAAAGTGTAGTTAAACATCATAACCCTAACCCCTAAAACAAACTGAAATATTGTTGAAAGTGTCGTTAAACACCATAACCCTAACCCTCTAAAACAAACTGGAATATTTTTGAAAGGGTCATTAAACACCATAACCCTAACCCTCTAAAACAAACTGAAATATTGTTGAAAGTGTCGTTAAACACCATAACCCTAACCCTCTAAAACTAACTAAAATATTGTTGAAAGTGTCGTTAAACATCATAACCCTAACCCTCTAAAACAAACTGAAATACTGTTGAAAGTGTCGTTAAACACCATAACCCTAACCCTCTAAAACAAACTGAAATATTGTTGAAAGTGTCGTTAAACACCATAACCCTAGCCCTCTTAAACAAACTGAAATATTGTTGAAAGTGTCATTAAGCACCATAACCCTAACCCCCTAAAACAAACTGAAATATTGTTGAAAGTGTCGTTAAACATCATAACCCTAACCCTCTAAAAGAAACTGAAATATTGTTGAACGTGTCGTTAAACATCATAACCCTAACCCTCTAAAACAAACTGAAATATTGTTGAAAGTGTCATTTAACATCATAACCCTAACCCTCTAAAACAAACTGAAATATTGTTGAAAGCGTCATTAAACATCATAACCCTAACCCCCTAAAACAAACTGAAATATTGTTGAAAGTGTCGTTAAACACCATAACCCGAATCCTCTAAAACAAACTGAAATATTGTTGAAAGTGTAGTTAAACATCATAACCCTAACCCCTAAAACAAACTGAAATATTGTTGAAAGTGTCGTTAAACACCATAACCCTAACCCTCTAAAACAAACTGGAATATTTTTGAAAGGGTCATTAAACACCATAACCCTAACCCTCTAAAACAAACTGAAATATTGTTGAAAGTGTCGTTAAACACCATAACCCTAACCCTCTAAAACTAACTAAAATATTGTTGAAAGTGTCGTTAAACATCATAACCCTAACCCTCTAAAACAAACTGAAATACTGTTGAAAGTGTCGTTAAACACCATAACCCTAACCCTCTAAAACAAACTGAAATATTGTTGAAAGTGTCGTTAAACACCATAACCCTAGCCCTCTTAAACAAACTGAAATATTGTTGAAAGTGTCATTAAGCACCATAACCCTAACCCCCTAAAACAAACTGAAATATTGTTGAAAGTGTCGTTAAACATCATAACCCTAACCCTCTAAAAGAAACTGAAATATTGTTGAACGTGTCGTTAAACATCATAACCCTAACCCTCTAAAACAAACTGAAATATTGTTGAAAGTGTCATTTAACATCATAACCCTAACCCTCTAAAACAAACTGAAATATTGTTGAAAGCGTCATTAAACATCATAACCCTAACCCCCTAAAACAAACTGAAATATTGTTGAAAGTGTCGTTAAACACCATAACCCGAATCCTCTAAAACAAACTGAAATATTGTTGAAAGTGTCGTTAAACACCATAACCCTAACCCTCTGAAACAAACTGAAATATTGTTGAAAGTGTCGGTAAACATCATAACCCTAACCCTCTAAAAGAAACTGAAATATTGTTGAAAGTGTCATTAAACATCATAACCCTAACCCTCTAAAACAAACTGAAATATTGTTAAAAGCGTCATTAAACATCATAACACTAACCCTCTAAATCAAACTGAAATATTGTTGAAAGTGTCGTTAAACACCATAACCCGAATCCTCTAAAACAAACTGAAATATTGTTGAAAGTGTAGTTATAACATCATAACCCTAACCCTCTAAAACAAACTGAAATATTGTTGAAAGTGTCGTTAAACACCATAACCCTAACCCTCTAAAACAAACTGAAATATTGTTGAAAGTGTCATTAAACATCATAACCCTAACCCTCTGAAGCAAACTGAAATATTGTTTAAAGTGTCATTAAACATCATAACCCTAACCCTCTGAAACAAATTGAAATATTGTTGAAAGTGTAGTTAAACATCATAACCCTAACCCCCTAAAACAAACTGAAATATTGTTGAAAGTGTCGTTAAACACCATAACCCTAACCCTCTAAAACAAACTGGAATATTTTTGAAAGGGTCATTAAACACCATAACCCTAACCCTCTAAAACAAACTGAAATATTGTTGAAAGTGTCGTTAAACACCATAACCCTAACCCTCTAAAACTAACTAAAATATTGTTGAAAGTGTCGTTAAACATCATAACCCTAACCCTCTAAAACAAACTGAAATACTGTTGAAAGTGTCGTTAAACACCATAACCCTAACCCTCTAAAACAAACTGAAATATTGTTGAAAGTGTCGTTAAACACCATAACCCTAGCCCTCTTAAACAAACTGAAATATTGTTGAAAGTGTCATTAAGCACCATAACCCTAACCCCCTAAAACAAACTGAAATATTGTTGAAAGTGTCGTTAAACATCATAACCCTAACCCTCTAAAAGAAACTGAAATATTGTTGAACGTGTCGTTAAACATCATAACCCTAACCCTCTAAAACAAACTGAAATATTGTTGAAAGTGTCATTTAACATCATAACCCTAACCCTCTAAAACAAACTGAAATATTGTTGAAAGCGTCATTAAACATCATAACCCTAACCCCCTAAAACAAACTGAAATATTGTTGAAAGTGTCGTTAAACACCATAACCCGAATCCTCTAAAACAAACTGAAATATTGTTGAAAGTGTAGATAAACATCATAACCCTAACCCCCTTAAACAAACTGAAATATTGTTGAAAGTGTCGTTAAACACCATAACCCTAACCCTCTAAAACAAACTGAAATATTGTTGAAAGTGTCATTAAACATCATAACCCTAACCCTGTGAAACAAACTGAAATATTGTTGAAAGAGTCATTAAACACCATAGCCCTAACCTTCTAAAACAAACTGAAATATTGTTGAAAGTGTAGTTAAACATCATAACCCTAACCCCCTAAAACAAACTGAAATATTGTTGAAAGTGTTATTAAACACCATAACCCTAACCCTCTAAAACAAACTGAAATATTGTTGAAAGGGTCATTAAACACCATAACCCTAACCCTCTGAAACAAACTGAAATATTGTTGAAAGTGTCGTTAAACACCATAACCCTAACCCTCTAAATCAAACTGAAATATTGTTGAAAGTGTCGTTAAACATCATAACCCTAACCCTCTGAAACAAACTGAAATATTGTTGAAAGTGTCGTTAAACACCATAACCCTCACCCTCTAAAACAAACTGAAATATTGTTGAACCTGTCGTTAAACACCATAACCCTAACCCTCTGAAACAATCTGAACTATTGTTGAAAGTGTCATTAAACACCATAGCCCTAACCTTCTAAAACAAACTGAAATATTGTTGAAAGTGTCGTTAAACACCATAACCCTAACCCTCTAAAACAAACTGAAATATTGTTGAACCTGTCGTTAAACACCATAACTCTAACACTCTAAAACAAACTGAAATATTGTTGAAAGTGTCGTTAAACACCATAACCCTAACCCTATAAAACAAACTGAAATATTGTTGAAAGTGTCGTTAAACACCATAACCCTAACCCTCTGAAACAAACTGAAATATTGTTGAAAGTGTCGGTAAACATCATAACCCTAACCCTCTAAAAGAAACTGAAATATTGTTGAAAGTGTCATTAAACATCATAACCCTAACCCTCTAAAACAAACTGAAATATTGTTAAAAGCGTCATTAAACATCATAACACTAACCCTCTAAATCAAACTGAAATATTGTTGAAAGTGTCGTTAAACACCATAACCCGAATCCTCTAAAACAAACTGAAATATTGTTGAAAGTGTAGTTATAACATCATAACCCTAACCCTCTAAAACAAACTGAAATATTGTTGAAAGTGTCGTTAAACACCATAACCCTAACCCACTAAAACAAACTGAAATATTGTTGAAAGTGTCATTAAACATCATAACCCTAACCCTCTGAAACAAACTGAAATATTGTTTAAAGTGTCATTAAACATCATAACCCTAACCCTCTGAAACAAACTGAAATATTGTTGAAAGTGTAGTTAAACATCATAACCCTAACCCCCTAAAACAAACTGAAATATTGTTGAAAGTGTCGTTAAACACCATAACCCTAACCCTCTAAAACAAACTGAAATATTGTTGAAAGTGTCGTTAAACACCATAACCCTAGCCCTCTTAAACAAACTGAAATATTGTTGAAAGTGTCATTAAGCACCATAACCCTAACCCCCTAAAACAAACTGAAATATTGTTGAAAGTGTCGTTAAACATCATAACCCTAACCCTCTAAAAGAAACTGAAATATTGTTGAACGTGTCGTTAAACATCATAACCCTAACCCTCTAAAACAAACTGAAATATTGTTGAAAGTGTCATTTAACATCATAACCCTAACCCTCTAAAACAAACTGAAATATTGTTGAAAGCGTCATTAAACATCATAACCCTAACCCCCTAAAACAAACTGAAATATTGTTGAAAGTGTCGTTAAACACCATAACCCGAATCCTCTAAAACAAACTGAAATATTGTTGAAAGTGTAGTTAAACATCATAACCCTAACCCCTAAAACAAACTGAAATATTGTTGAAAGTGTCGTTAAACACCATAACCCTAACCCTCTAAAACAAACTGGAATATTTTTGAAAGGGTCATTAAACACCATAACCCTAACCCTCTAAAACAAACTGAAATATTGTTGAAAGTGTCGTTAAACACCATAACCCTAACCCTCTAAAACTAACTAAAATATTGTTGAAAGTGTCGTTAAACATCATAACCCTAACCCTCTAAAACAAACTGAAATACTGTTGAAAGTGTCGTTAAACACCATAACCCTAACCCTCTAAAACAAACTGAAATATTGTTGAAAGTGTCGTTAAACACCATAACCCTAGCCCTCTTAAACAAACTGAAATATTGTTGAAAGTGTCATTAAGCACCATAACCCTAACCCCCTAAAACAAACTGAAATATTGTTGAAAGTGTCGTTAAACATCATAACCCTAACCCTCTAAAAGAAACTGAAATATTGTTGAACGTGTCGTTAAACATCATAACCCTAACCCTCTAAAACAAACTGAAATATTGTTGAAAGTGTCATTTAACATCATAACCCTAACCCTCTAAAACAAACTGAAATATTGTTGAAAGCGTCATTAAACATCATAACCCTAACCCCCTAAAACAAACTGAAATATTGTTGAAAGTGTCGTTAAACACCATAACCCGAATCCTCTAAAACAAACTGAAATATTGTTGAAAGTGTCGTTAAACACCATAACCCTAACCCTCTGAAACAAACTGAAATATTGTTGAAAGTGTCGGTAAACATCATAACCCTAACCCTCTAAAAGAAACTGAAATATTGTTGAAAGTGTCATTAAACATCATAACCCTAACCCTCTAAAACAAACTGAAATATTGTTAAAAGCGTCATTAAACATCATAACACTAACCCTCTAAATCAAACTGAAATATTGTTGAAAGTGTCGTTAAACACCATAACCCGAATCCTCTAAAACAAACTGAAATATTGTTGAAAGTGTAGTTATAACATCATAACCCTAACCCTCTAAAACAAACTGAAATATTGTTGAAAGTGTCGTTAAACACCATAACCCTAACCCTCTAAAACAAACTGAAATATTGTTGAAAGTGTCATTAAACATCATAACCCTAACCCTCTGAAGCAAACTGAAATATTGTTTAAAGTGTCATTAAACATCATAACCCTAACCCTCTGAAACAAATTGAAATATTGTTGAAAGTGTAGTTAAACATCATAACCCTAACCCCCTAAAACAAACTGAAATATTGTTGAAAGTGTCGTTAAACACCATAACCCTAACCCTCTAAAACAAACTGGAATATTTTTGAAAGGGTCATTAAACACCATAACCCTAACCCTCTAAAACAAACTGAAATATTGTTGAAAGTGTCGTTAAACACCATAACCCTAACCCTCTAAAACTAACTAAAATATTGTTGAAAGTGTCGTTAAACATCATAACCCTAACCCTCTAAAACAAACTGAAATACTGTTGAAAGTGTCGTTAAACACCATAACCCTAACCCTCTAAAACAAACTGAAATATTGTTGAAAGTGTCGTTAAACACCATAACCCTAGCCCTCTTAAACAAACTGAAATATTGTTGAAAGTGTCATTAAGCACCATAACCCTAACCCCCTAAAACAAACTGAAATATTGTTGAAAGTGTCGTTAAACATCATAACCCTAACCCTCTAAAAGAAACTGAAATATTGTTGAACGTGTCGTTAAACATCATAACCCTAACCCTCTAAAACAAACTGAAATATTGTTGAAAGTGTCATTTAACATCATAACCCTAACCCTCTAAAACAAACTGAAATATTGTTGAAAGCGTCATTAAACATCATAACCCTAACCCCCTAAAACAAACTGAAATATTGTTGAAAGTGTCGTTAAACACCATAACCCGAATCCTCTAAAACAAACTGAAATATTGTTGAAAGTGTAGATAAACATCATAACCCTAACCCCCTTAAACAAACTGAAATATTGTTGAAAGTGTCGTTAAACACCATAACCCTAACCCTCTAAAACAAACTGAAATATTGTTGAAAGTGTCATTAAACATCATAACCCTAACCCTGTGAAACAAACTGAAATATTGTTGAAAGAGTCATTAAACACCATAGCCCTAACCTTCTAAAACAAACTGAAATATTGTTGAAAGTGTAGTTAAACATCATAACCCTAACCCCCTAAAACAAACTGAAATATTGTTGAAAGTGTTATTAAACACCATAACCCTAACCCTCTAAAAC
Organism: Bathymodiolus brooksi; assembly: GCA_963680875.1. Taxonomy (NCBI): domain Eukaryota; kingdom Metazoa; phylum Mollusca; class Bivalvia; order Mytilida; family Modiolidae; genus Bathymodiolus; species Bathymodiolus brooksi. The sequence continues at coordinate 49,335,163 of OY804576.1, read as the reverse complement.
AAACTGAAATATTGTTGAAAGGGTCATTAAACACCATAACCCTAACCCTCTGAAACAAACTGAAATATTGTTGAAAGTGTCGTTAAACACCATAACCCTAACCCTCTAAATCAAACTGAAATATTGTTGAAAGTGTCGTTAAACATCATAACCCTAACCCTCTGAAACAAACTGAAATATTGTTGAAAGTGTCGTTAAACACCATAACCCTCACCCTCTAAAACAAACTGAAATATTGTTGAACCTGTCGTTAAACACCATAACCCTAACCCTCTGAAACAATCTGAAATATTGTTGAAAGTGTCATTAAACACCATAGCCCTAACCTTCTAAAACAAACTGAAATATTGTTGAAAGTGTCGTTAAACACCATAACCCTAACCCTCTAAAACAAACTGAAATATTGTTGAACCTGTCGTTAAACACCATAACTCTAACACTCTAAAACAAACTGAAATATTGTTGAAAGTGTCGTTAAACACCATAACCCTAACCCTATAAAACAAACTGAAATATTGTTGAAAGTGTCGTTAAACACCATAACCCTAACCCTCTGAAACAAACTGAAATATTGTTGAAAGTGTCGGTAAACATCATAACCCTAACCCTCTAAAAGAAACTGAAATATTGTTGAAAGTGTCATTAAACATCATAACCCTAACCCTCTAAAACAAACTGAAATATTGTTAAAAGCGTCATTAAACATCATAACACTAACCCTCTAAATCAAACTGAAATATTGTTGAAAGTGTCGTTAAACACCATAACCCGAATCCTCTAAAACAAACTGAAATATTGTTGAAAGTGTAGTTATAACATCATAACCCTAACCCTCTAAAACAAACTGAAATATTGTTGAAAGTGTCGTTAAACACCATAACCCTAACCCACTAAAACAAACTGAAATATTGTTGAAAGTGTCATTAAACATCATAACCCTAACCCTCTGAAACAAACTGAAATATTGTTTAAAGTGTCATTAAACATCATAACCCTAACCCTCTGAAACAAACTGAAATATTGTTGAAAGTGTAGTTAAACATCATAACCCTAACCCCCTAAAACAAACTGAAATATTGTTGAAAGTGTCGTTAAACACCATAACCCTAACCCTCTAAAACAAACTGAAATATTGTTGAAAGTGTCATTAAACATCATAACCCTAACCCTCTGAAACAATCTGAAATATTGTTGAAAGTGTCGTTAAACACCATAGCCCTAACCTTCTAAAACAAACTGAAATATTGTTGAAAGTGTAGTTAAACATCATAACCCTAACCCCTAAAACAAACTGAAATATTGTTGAAAGTGTCGTTAAACACCATAACCCTAACCCTCTAAAACAAACTGGAATATTTTTGAAAGGGTCATTAAACACCATAACCCTAACCCTCTAAAACAAACTGAAATATTGTTGAAAGTGTCGTTAAACACCATAACCCTAACCCTCTAAAACTAACTAAAATATTGTTGAAAGTGTCGTTAAACATCATAACCCTAACCCTCTAAAACAAACTGAAATACTGTTGAAAGTGTCGTTAAACACCATAACCCTAACCCTCTAAAACAAACTGAAATATTGTTGAAAGTGTCGTTAAACACCATAACCCTAGCCCTCTTAAACAAACTGAAATATTGTTGAAAGTGTCATTAAGCACCATAACCCTAACCCCCTAAAACAAACTGAAATATTGTTGAAAGTGTCGTTAAACATCATAACCCTAACCCTCTAAAAGAAACTGAAATATTGTTGAACGTGTCGTTAAACATCATAACCCTAACCCTCTAAAACAAACTGAAATATTGTTGAAAGTGTCATTTAACATCATAACCCTAACCCTCTAAAACAAACTGAAATATTGTTGAAAGCGTCATTAAACATCATAACCCTAACCCCCTAAAACAAACTGAAATATTGTTGAAAGTGTCGTTAAACACCATAACCCGAATCCTCTAAAACAAACTGAAATATTGTTGAAAGTGTAGTTAAACATCATAACCCTAACCCCCTAAAACAAACTGAAATATTGTTGAAAGTGTCGTTAAACACCATAACCCTAACCCTCTAAAACAAACTGAAATATTGTTGAAAGTGTCATTAAACATCATAACCCTAACCCTGTGAAACAAACTGAAATATTGTTGAAAGAGTCATTAAACACCATAGCCCTAACCTTCTAAAACAAACTGAAATATTGTTGAAAGTGTAGTTAAACATCATAACCCTAACCCCCTAAAACAAACTGAAATATTGTTGAAAGTGTTATTAAACACCATAACCCTAACCCTCTAAAACAAACTGAAATATTGTTGAAAGGGTCATTAAACACCATAACCCTAACCCTCTGAAACAAACTGAAATATTGTTGAAAGTGTCGTTAAACACCATAACCCTAACCCTCTAAATCAAACTGAAATATTGTTGAAAGTGTCGTTAAACATCATAACCCTAACCCTCTGAAACAAACTGAAATATTGTTGAAAGTGTCGTTAAACACCATAACCCTAACCCTCTAAATCAAACTGAAATATTGTTGAAAGTGTCGTTAAACATCATAACCCTAACCCTCTGAAACAAACTGAAATATTGTTGAACGTGTCGTTAAACACCATAACCCTAACCCTCTAAAACAAACTGAAATATTGTTGAAAGTGTAGTTAAACATCATAACCCTAACCCCCTAAAACAAACTGAAATATTGTTGAAAGTGTCGTTAAACACCATAACCCTAACCCTCTAAAACAAACTGAAATATTGTTGAAAGTGTCATTAAACATCATAACCCTAACCCTCTGAAACAATCTGAAATATTGTTGAAAGTGTCATTAAACACCATAGCCCTAACCTTCTAAAACAAACTGAAATATTGTTGAAAGTGTAGTTAAACATCATAACCCTAACCCCCTAAAACAAACTGAAATATTGTTGAAAGTGTCATTAAACACCATAACCCTAACCCTCTAAAACAAACTGAAATATTTTTGAAAGGGTCATTAAACACCATAACCCTAACCCTCTGAAAAAAACTGAAATATTGTTGAAAGTGTCGTTAAACACCATAACCCTAACCCTCTAAAACAAACTGAAATATTTTTGAAAGGGTCATTAAACACCATAACCCTAACCCTCTGAAACAAACTGAAATATTGTTGATAGTGTCGTTAAACACCATAACCCTAACTCTCTAAATCAAACTGAAATATTGTTGAAAGTGTCGTTAAACATCATAACCCTAACCCTCTGAAACAAACTGAAATATTGTTGAACGTGTCGTTAAACACCATAACCCTAACCCTCTAAAACAAACTGAAATATTGTTGAAAGTGTCATTAAACATCATAACCCTAACCCTCTGAAACAATCTGAAATATTGTTGAAAGTGTCATTAAACACCATAGCCCTAACCTTCTAAAACAAACTGAAATATTGTTGAAAGTGTAGTTAAACATCATAACCCTAACCCCCTAAAACAAACTGAAATATTGTTGAAAGTGTCGTTAAACACCATAACCCTAACCCTCTAAAACAAACTGAAATATTTTTGAAAGGGTCATTAAACACCATAACCCTAACCCTCTGAAAAAAACTGAAATATTGTTGAAAGTGTCGTTAAACACCATAACCCTAACCCCCTAAAACAAACTGAAATATTTTTGAAAGGGTCATTAAACACCATAACCCTAACCCTCTGAAACAAACTGAAATATTGTTGAAAGTGTCGTTAAACACCATAACCCTAACCCTCTAAAACAAACTGAAATATTGTTGAAAGTGTCGTTAAACATCATAACCCTAACCCTCTGAAACAAACTGAAATATTGTTTAAAGTGTCATTAAACATCATAACCCTAACCCTCTGAAACAAACTGAAATATTGTTGAAAGTGTAGTTAAACATCATAACCCTAACCCCCTAAAACAAACTGAAATATTGTTGAAAGTGTAGTTATAACATCATAACCCTAACCCCCTAAAACAAACTGAAATATTGTTGAAAGTGTCGTTAAACACCATAACCCTAACCCTCTAAAACAAACTGAAATATTGTTGAAAGTGTCATTAAACATCATAACCCTAACCCTCTGAAACAAACTGAAATATTGTTGAAAGTGTCATTAAACATCATAACCCTAACCCTCTGAAACAAACTGAAATATTGTTGAAAGTGTAGTTAAACATCATAACCCTAACCCCCTAAAACAAACTGAAATATTGTTGAAAGTGTCGTTAAACACCATAACCCTAATCCTCTAAAACAAACTGAAATATTGTTGAAAGTGTCATTAAACATCATAACCCTAACCCTCTGAAACAATCTGAAATATTGTTGAAAGTGTCGTTAAACACCATAGCCCTAACCTTCTAAAACAAACTGAAATATTGTTGAAAGTGTAGTTAAACATCATAACCCTAACCCCCTAAAACAAACTGAAATATTGTTGAAAGTGTCGTTAAACACCATAACCCTAACCCTCTAAAACAAACTGGAATATTTTTGAAAGGGTCGTTAAACACCATAACCCTAGCCCTCTAAAACTAACTAAAATATTGTTGAAAGTGTCGTTAAACATCATAACCCTAACCCTCTAAAACAAACTGAAATACTGTTGAAAGTGTCGTTAAACACCATAACCCTAGCCCTCTAAAACAAACTGAAATATTGTTGAAAGTGTCATTAAGCACCATAACCCTAACCCCCTAAAACAAACTGAAATATTGTTGAAAGTGTCGTTAAACATCATAACCCTAACCCTCTAAAAGAAACTGAAATATTGTTGAACGTGTCGTTAAACATCATAACCCTAACCCTCTAAAACAAACTGAAATATTGTTGAAAGTGTCATTTAACATCATAACCTTAACCCTCTAAAAGAAACTGAAATATTGTTGAAAGTGTCATTAAACATCATAACCCTAACCCCCTAAAACAAACTGAAATATTGTTGAAAGTGTCGTTAAACACCATAACCCGAATCCTCTAAAACAAACTGAAATATTGTTGAAAGTGTAGTTAAACATCATAACCCTAACCCCCTAAAACAAACTGAAATATTGTTGAAAGTGTCGTTAAACACCATAACCCTAACCCTCTAAAACAAACTGAAATATTGTTGAAAGTGTCGTTAAACATCATAACCCTAACCCTCTGAAACAAACTGAAATATTGTTTAAAGTGTCATTAAACATCATAACCCTAACCCTCTGAAACAAACTGAAATATTGTTGAAAGTGTAGTTAAACATCATAACCCTAACCCCCTAAAACAAACTGAAATATTGTTGAAAGTGTAGTTATAACATCATAACCCTAACCCCCTAAAACAAACTGAAATATTGTTGAAAGTGTCGTTAAACACCATAACCCTAACCCTCTAAAACAAACTGAAATATTGTTGAAAGTGTCATTAAACATCATAACCCTAACCCTCTGAAACAAACTGAAATATTGTTTAAAGTGTCATTAAACATCATAACCCTAACCCTCTGAAACAAACTGAAATATTGTTGAAAGTGTAGTTAAACATCATAACCCTAACCCCCTAAAACAAACTGAAATATTGTTGAAAGTGTCGTTAAACACCATAACCCTAATCCTCTAAAACAAACTGAAATATTGTTGAAAGTGTCATTAAACATCATAACCCTAACCCTCTGAAACAATCTGAAATATTGTTGAAAGTGTCGTTAAACACCATAGCCCTAACCTTCTAAAACAAACTGAAATATTGTTGAAAGTGTAGTTAAACATCATAACCCTAACCCCCTAAAACAAACTGAAATATTGTTGAAAGTGTCGTTAAACACCATAACCCTAACCCTCTAAAACAAACTGGAATATTTTTGAAAGGGTCATTAAACACCATAACCCTAACCCTCTAAAACAAACTGAAATATTGTTGAAAGTGTCGTTAAACACCATAACCCTAACCCTCTAAAACTAACTAAAATATTGTTGAAAGTGTCGTTAAACATCATAACCCTAACCCTCTAAAACAAACTGAAATATTGTTGAAAGTGTCGTTAAACACCATAACCCTAGCCCTCTAAAACAAACTGAAATATTGTTGAAAGTGTCATTAAGCACCATAACCCTAACCCCCTAAAACAAACTGAAATATTGTTGAAAGTGTCGTTAAACACCATAACCCTAACCCTCTAAAACAAACTGAAATATTGTTGAAAGTGTCATTAAACATCATAACCCTAACCATCTGAAACAAACTGAAATATTGTTGAAAGAGTCATTAAACACCATAGCCCTAACCTTCTAAAACAAACTGAAATATTGTTGAAAGTGTAGTTAAACATCATAACCCTAACCCCCTAAAACAAACTGAAATATTGTTGAAAGTGTTATTAAACACCATAACCCTAACCCTCTAAAACAAACTGAAATATTGTTGAAAGGGTCATTAAACACCATAACCCTAACCCTCTGAAACAAACTGAAATATTGTTGAAAGTGTCGTTAAACACCATAACCCTAACCCTCTAAAACAAACTGATATATTGTTGAACGTGTCGTTAAACATCATAATCCTAACCCTCTAAAACAAACTGAAATATTGTTGATAGTGTCGTTAAACACCATAACCCTAACCTTCTAAATCAAACTGAAATATTGTTGAAAGTGTCGTTAAACATCATAACCCTAACCCTCTGAAACAAACTGAAATATTGTTGAACGTGTCGTTAAACACCATAACCCTAACCCTCTAAAACAAACTGAAATATTGTTGAAAGTGTAGTTAAACATCATAACCCTAAACCCCTAAAACAAACTGAAATATTGTTGAAAGTGTCGTTAAACACCATAACCCTAACCCTCTAAAACAAACTGAAATATTGTTGAAAATGTCATTAAACATCATAACCCTAACCCTCTGAAACAATCTGAAATATTGTTGAAAGTGTCATTAAACACCATAGCCCTAACCTTCTAAAACAAACTGAAATATTGTTGAAAGTGTAGTTAAACATCATAACCCTAACCCCCTAAAACAAACTGAAATATTGTTGAAAGTGTCGTTAAACACCATAACCCTAACCCTCTAAAACAAACTGAAATATATTTGAAAGGGTCATTAAACACCATAACCCTAACCCTCTGAAAAAAATTGAAATATTGTTGAAAGTGTCGTTAAACACCATAACCCTAACCCTCTAAAACAAACTGAAATATTTTTGAAAGGGTCATTAAACACCATAACCCTAACCCTCTGAAACAAACTGAAATATTGTTGAAAGTGTCGTTAAACACCATAACCCTAACCCTCTAAAACTAACTAAAATATTGTTGAAAGTGTCGTTAAACATCATAACCCTAACCCTCTAAAACAAACTGAAATATTGTTGAAAGTGTCGTTAAACACCATAACCCTAACCCTCTAAAACAAACTGAAATATTGTTGAAAGTTTCGTTAAACACCATAACCCTAGCCCTCTTAAACAAACTGAAATATTGTTGAAAGTGTCATTAAGCACCATAACCCTAACCCCCTAAAACAAACTGAAATATTGTTGAAAGTGTCGTTAAACATCATAACCCTAACCCTCTAAAAGAAACTGAAATATTGTTGAACGTGTCGTTAAACATCATAACCCTAACCCTCTAAAACAAACTGAAATATTGTTGAAAGTGTCGTTAAACACCATAAACCTAACCCTCTAAAACAAACTGAAATATTGGTGAAAGGGTCATTAAACACCATAACCCTAACCCTCTGAAACAAACTGAAATATTGTTGAAAGTGTCGTTAAACACCATAACCCTAACCCTCTAAAACAAACTGAAATATTGTTGAACGTGTCGTTAAACATCATAACCCTAACCCTCTGAAACAAACTGAAATATTGTTGAACGTGTCGTTAAACACCATAACCCTAACCCTCTAAAACAAACTGAAATATTGTTGAAAGTGTAGTTAAACATCATAACCCTAACCCCCTAAAACAAACTGAAATATTGTTGAAAGTGTCGTTAAACACCATAACCCTAACCCTCTAAAACAAACTGAAATATTTTTGAAAGGGTCATTAAACACCATAACCCTAACCCTCTGAAACAAACTGAAATATTGTTGAAAGTGTCGTTAAACACCATAACCCTAACCCTCTAAAACTAACTAAAATATTGTTGAAAGTGTCGTTAAACATTATAACCCTAACCCTCTAAAACAAACTGAAATATTTTTGAAAGGGTCATTAAACACCATAACCCTAACCCTCTGAAAAAAATTGAAATATTGTTGAAAGTGTCGTTAAACACCATAACCCTAACCCTCTAAAACAAACTGAAATATTTTTGAAAGGGTCATTAAACACCATAACCCTAACCCTCTGAAACAAACTGAAATATTGTTGAAAGTGTCGTTAAACATCATAACCCTAACCCTCTAAAACTAACTAAAATATTGTTGAAAGTGTCGTTAAACATCATAACCCTAACCCTCTAAAACAAACTGAAATACTGTTGAAAGTGTCGTTAAACACCATAACCCTAACCCTCTAAAACAAACTGAAATATTGTTGAAAGTTTCGTTAAACACCATAACCCTAGCCCTCTTAAACAAACTGAAATATTGTTGAAAGTGTCATTAAGCACCATAACCCTAACCCCCTAAAACAAACTGAAATATTGTTGAAAGTGTCGTTAAACATCATAACCCTAACCCTCTAAAAGAAACTGAAATATTGTTGAACGTGTCGTTAAACATCATAACCCTAACCCTCTAAAACAAACTGAAATATTGTTGAAAGTGTAGTTAAACACCATAAACCTAACCCTCTAAAACAAACTGAAATATTGTTGAAAGGGTCATTAAACACCATAACCCTAACCCTCTGAAACAAACTGAAATATTGTTGAAAGTGTCGTTAAACACCATAACCCTAACCCTCTAAAACAAACTGAAATATTGTTGAACGTGTCGTTAAACATCATAACCCTAACCCTCTGAAACAAACTGAAATATTGTTGAACGTTTCGTTAAACACCATAACCCTAACCCTCTAAAACAAACTGAAATATTGTTGAAAGTGTAGTTAAACATCATAACCCTAACCCCCTAAAACAAACTGAAATATTGTTGAAAGTGTAGTTAAACATCATAACCCTAAACCCCTAAAACAAACTGAAATATTGTTGAAAGTGTCGTTAAACACCATAACCCTAACCCTCTAAAACAAACTGAAATATTGTTGAAAATGTCATTAAACATCATAACCCTAACCCTCTGAAACAATCTGAAATATTGTTGAAAGTGTCATTAAACACCATAGCCCTAACCTTCTAAAACAAACTGAAATATTGTTGAAAGTGTAGTTAAACATCATAACCCTAACCCCCTAAAACAAACTGAAATATTGTTGAAAGTGTCGTTAAACACCATAACCCTAACCCTCTAAAACAAACTGAAATATTTTTGAAAGGGTCATTAAACACCATAACCCTAACCCTCTGAAAAAAATTGAAATATTGTTGAAAGTGTCGTTAAACACCATAACCCTAACCCTCTAAAACAAACTGAAATATTTTTGAAAGGGTCATTAAACACCATAACCCTAACCCTCTGAAACAAACTGAAATATTGTTGAAAGTGTCGTTAAACACCATAACCCTAACCCTCTAAAACTAACTAAAATATTGTTGAAAGTGTCGTTAAACATCATAACCCTAACCCTCTAAAACAAACTGAAATATTGTTGAAAGTGTCGTTAAACACCATAACCCTAACCCTCTAAAACAAACTGAAATATTGTTGAAAGTTTCGTTAAACACCATAACCCTAGCCCTCTTAAACAAACTGAAATATTGTTGAAAGTGTCATTAAGCACCATAACCCTAACCCCCTAAAACAAACTGAAATATTGTTGAAAGTGTCGTTAAACATCATAACCCTAACCCTCTAAAAGAAACTGAAATATTGTTGAACGTGTCGTTAAACATCATAACCCTAACCCTCTAAAACAAACTGAAATATTGTTGAAAGTGTAGTTAAACACCATAAACCTAACCCTCTAAAACAAACTGAAATATTGTTGAAAGGGTCATTAAACACCATAACCCTAACCCTCTGAAACAAACTGAAATATTGTTGAAAGTGTCGTTAAACACCATAACCCTAACCCTCTAAAACAAACTGAAATATTGTTGAACGTGTCGTTAAACATCATAACCCTAACCCTCTGAAACAAACTGAAATATTGTTGAACGTTTCGTTAAACACCATAACCCTAACCCTCTAAAACAAACTGAAATATTGTTGAAAGTGTAGTTAAACATCATAACCCTAACCCCCTAAAACAAACTGAAATATTGTTGAAAGTGTAGTTAAACATCATAACCCTAAACCCCTAAAACAAACTGAAATATTGTTGAAAGTGTCGTTAAACACCATAACCCTAACCCTCTAAAACAAACTGAAATATTGTTGAAAATGTCATTAAACATCATAACCCTAACCCTCTGAAACAATCTGAAATATTGTTGAAAGTGTCATTAAACACCATAGCCCTAACCTTCTAAAACAAACTGAAATATTGTTGAAAGTGTAGTTAAACATCATAACCCTAACCCCCTAAAACAAACTGAAATATTGTTGAAAGTGTCGTTAAACACCATAACCCTAACCCTCTAAAACAAACTGAAATATTTTTGAAAGGGTCATTAAACACCATAACCCTAACCCTCTGAAAAAAATTGAAATATTGTTGAAAGTGTCGTTAAACACCATAACCCTAACCCTCTAAAACAAACTGAAATATTTTTGAAAGGGTCATTAAACACCATAACCCTAACCCTCTGAAACAAACTGAAATATTGTTGAAAGTGTCGTTAAACACCATAACCCTAACCCTCTAAAACTAACTAAAATATTGTTGAAAGTGTCGTTAAACATCATAACCCTAACCCTCTAAAACAAACTGAAATATTGTTGAAAGTGTCGTTAAACACCATAACCCTAACCCTCTAAAACAAACTGAAATATTGTTGAAAGTTTCGTTAAACACCATAACCCTAGCCCTCTTAAACAAACTGAAATATTGTTGAAAGTGTCATTAAGCACCATAACCCTAACCCCCTAAAACAAACTGAAATATTGTTGAAAGTGTCGTTAAACATCATAACCCTAACCCTCTAAAAGAAACTGAAATATTGTTGAACGTGTCGTTAAACATCATAACCCTAACCCTCTAAAACAAACTGAAATATTGTTGAAAGTGTCGTTAAACACCATAAACCTAACCCTCTAAAACAAACTGAAATATTGGTGAAAGGGTCATTAAACACCATAACCCTAACCCTCTGAAACAAACTGAAATATTGTTGAAAGTGTCGTTAAACACCATAACCCTAACCCTCTAAAACAAACTGAAATATTGTTGAACGTGTCGTTAAACATCATAACCCTAACCCTCTAAAACAAACTGAAATATTGTTGAACGTGTCGTTAAACACCATAACCCTAACCCTCTAAAACAAACTGAAATATTGTTGAAAGTGTAGTTAAACATCATAACCCTAACCCCCTAAAACAAACTGAAATATTGTTGAAAGTGTCGTTAAACACCATAACCCTAACCCTCTAAAACAAACTGAAATATTTTTGAAAGGGTCATTAAACACCATAACCCTAACCCTCTGAAACAAACTGAAATATTGTTGAAAGTGTCGTTAAACACCATAACCCTAACCCTCTAAAACTAACTAAAATATTGTTGAAAGTGTCGTTAAACATCATAACCCTAACCCTCTAAAACAAACTGAAATATTTTTGAAAGGGTCATTAAACACCATAACCCTAACCCTCTGAAAAAAATTGAAATATTGTTGAAAGTGTCGTTAAACACCATAACCCTAACCCTCTAAAACAAACTGAAATATTTTTGAAAGGGTCATTAAACACCATAACCCTAACCCTCTGAAACAAACTGAAATATTGTTGAAAGTGTCGTTAAACATCATAACCCTAACCCTCTAAAACTAACTAAAATATTGTTGAAAGTGTCGTTAAACATCATAACCCTAACCCTCTAAAACAAACTGAAATACTGTTGAAAGTGTCGTTAAACACCATAACCCTAACCCTCTAAAACAAACTGAAATATTGTTGAAAGTTTCGTTAAACACCATAACCCTAGCCCTCTTAAACAAACTGAAATATTGTTGAAAGTGTCATTAAGCACCATAACCCTAACCCCCTAAAACAAACTGAAATATTGTTGAAAGTGTCGTTAAACATCATAACCCTAACCCTCTAAAAGAAACTGAAATATTGTTGAACGTGTCGTTAAACATCATAACCCTAACCCTCTAAAACAAACTGAAATATTGTTGAAAGTGTAGTTAAACACCATAAACCTAACCCTCTAAAACAAACTGAAATATTGTTGAAAGGGTCATTAAACACCATAACCCTAACCCTCTGAAACAAACTGAAATATTGTTGAAAGTGTCGTTAAACACCATAACCCTAACCCTCTAAAACAAACTGAAATATTGTTGAACGTGTCGTTAAACATCATAACCCTAACCCTCTGAAACAAACTGAAATATTGTTGAACGTTTCGTTAAACACCATAACCCTAACCCTCTAAAACAAACTGAAATATTGTTGAAAGTGTAGTTAAACATCATAACCCTAACCCCCTAAAACAAACTGAAATATTGTTGAAAGTGTCGTTAAACACCATAACCCTAACCCTCTAAAACAAACTGAAATATTTTTGAAAGGGTCATTAAACACCATAAACCTAACCCTCTGAAACAAACTGAAATATTGTTGAAAGTGTCGTTAAACACCATAACCCTAACCCTCTGAAACAAACTGAAATATTGTTGAAAGTGTCGTTAAACATCATAACCCTAGCCCTCTTAAACAAACTGAAATATTGTTGAAAGTGTCATTAAGCACCATAACCCTAACCCCCTAAAACAAACTGAAATATTGTTGAAAGTGTCGTTAAACATCATAACCCTAACCCTCTAAAAGAAACTGAAATATTGTTGAACGTGTCGTTAAACATCATAACCCTAACCCTCTAAAACAAACTGAAATATTGTTGAAAGTGTCGTTAAACACCATAACCCGAATCCTCTAAAACAAACTGAAATATTGTTGAAAGTGTAGTTAAACATCATAACCCTAACCCTCTAAAACTAACTAAAATATTGTTGAAAGTGTCGTTAAACATCATAACCCTAACCCTCTAAAACAAACTGAAATACTGTTGAAAGTGTCGTTAAACACCATAACCCTAACCCTCTAAAACAAACTGAAATATTGTTGAAAGTGTCGTTAAACACCATAACCCTAACCCTCTAAAACAAACTGAAATATTGTTGAACGTGTCGTTAAACATCATAACCCTAACCCTCTGAAACAAACTGAAATATTGTTGAACGTTTCGTTAAACACCATAACCCTAACCCTCTAAAACAAACTGAAATATTGTTGAAAGTGTAGTTAAACATCATAACCCTAACCCCCTAAAACAAACTGAAATATTGTTGAAAGTGTAGTTAAACATCATAACCCTAAACCCCTAAAACAAACTGAAATATTGTTGAAAGTGTCGTTAAACACCATAACCCTAACCCTCTAAAACAAACTGAAATATTGTTGAAAATGTCATTAAACATCATAACCCTAACCCTCTGAAACAATCTGAAATATTGTTGAAAGTGTCATTAAACACCATAGCCCTAACCTTCTAAAACAAACTGAAATATTGTTGAAAGTGTAGTTAAACATCATAACCCTAACCCCCTAAAACAAACTGAAATATTGTTGAAAGTGTCGTTAAACACCATAACCCTAACCCTCTAAAACAAACTGAAATATTTTTGAAAGGGTCATTAAACACCATAACCCTAACCCTCTGAAAAAAATTGAAATATTGTTGAAAGTGTCGTTAAACACCATAACCCTAACCCTCTAAAACAAACTGAAATATTTTTGAAAGGGTCATTAAACACCATAACCCTAACCCTCTGAAACAAACTGAAATATTGTTGAAAGTGTCGTTAAACACCATAACCCTAACCCTCTAAAACTAACTAAAATATTGTTGAAAGTGTCGTTAAACATCATAACCCTAACCCTCTAAAACAAACTGAAATATTGTTGAAAGTGTCGTTAAACACCATAACCCTAACCCTCTAAAACAAACTGAAATATTGTTGAAAGTTTCGTTAAACACCATAACCCTAGCCCTCTTAAACAAACTGAAATATTGTTGAAAGTGTCATTAAGCACCATAACCCTAACCCCCTAAAACAAACTGAAATATTGTTGAAAGTGTCGTTAAACATCATAACCCTAACCCTCTAAAAGAAACTGAAATATTGTTGAACGTGTCGTTAAACATCATAACCCTAACCCTCTAAAACAAACTGAAATATTGTTGAAAGTGTCGTTAAACACCATAAACCTAACCCTCTAAAACAAACTGAAATATTGGTGAAAGGGTCATTAAACACCATAACCCTAACCCTCTGAAACAAACTGAAATATTGTTGAAAGTGTCGTTAAACACCATAACCCTAACCCTCTAAAACAAACTGAAATATTGTTGAACGTGTCGTTAAACATCATAACCCTAACCCTCTAAAACAAACTGAAATATTGTTGAACGTGTCGTTAAACACCATAACCCTAACCCTCTAAAACAAACTGAAATATTGTTGAAAGTGTAGTTAAACATCATAACCCTAACCCCCTAAAACAAACTGAAATATTGTTGAAAGTGTCGTTAAACACCATAACCCTAACCCTCTAAAACAAACTGAAATATTTTTGAAAGGGTCATTAAACACCATAACCCTAACCCTCTGAAACAAACTGAAATATTGTTGAAAGTGTCGTTAAACACCATAACCCTAACCCTCTAAAACTAACTAAAATATTGTTGAAAGTGTCGTTAAACATCATAACCCTAACCCTCTAAAACAAACTGAAATATTTTTGAAAGGGTCATTAAACACCATAACCCTAACCCTCTGAAAAAAATTGAAATATTGTTGAAAGTGTCGTTAAACACCATAACCCTAACCCTCTAAAACAAACTGAAATATTTTTGAAAGGGTCATTAAACACCATAACCCTAACCCTCTGAAACAAACTGAAATATTGTTGAAAGTGTCGTTAAACATCATAACCCTAACCCTCTAAAACTAACTAAAATATTGTTGAAAGTGTCGTTAAACATCATAACCCTAACCCTCTAAAACAAACTGAAATACTGTTGAAAGTGTCGTTAAACACCATAACCCTAACCCTCTAAAACAAACTGAAATATTGTTGAAAGTTTCGTTAAACACCATAACCCTAGCCCTCTTAAACAAACTGAAATATTGTTGAAAGTGTCATTAAGCACCATAACCCTAACCCCCTAAAACAAACTGAAATATTGTTGAAAGTGTCGTTAAACATCATAACCCTAACCCTCTAAAAGAAACTGAAATATTGTTGAACGTGTCGTTAAACATCATAACCCTAACCCTCTAAAACAAACTGAAATATTGTTGAAAGTGTAGTTAAACACCATAAACCTAACCCTCTAAAACAAACTGAAATATTGTTGAAAGGGTCATTAAACACCATAACCCTAACCCTCTGAAACAAACTGAAATATTGTTGAAAGTGTCGTTAAACACCATAACCCTAACCCTCTAAAACAAACTGAAATATTGTTGAACGTGTCGTTAAACATCATAACCCTAACCCTCTGAAACAAACTGAAATATTGTTGAACGTTTCGTTAAACACCATAACCCTAACCCTCTAAAACAAACTGAAATATTGTTGAAAGTGTAGTTAAACATCATAACCCTAACCCCCTAAAACAAACTGAAATATTGTTGAAAGTGTCGTTAAACACCATAACCCTAACCCTCTAAAACAAACTGAAATATTTTTGAAAGGGTCATTAAACACCATAACCCTAACCCTCTGAAACAAACTGAAATATTGTTGAAAGTGTCGTTAAACACCATAACCCTAACCCTCTGAAACAAACTGAAATATTGTTGAAAGTGTCGTTAAACATCATAACCCTAGCCCTCTTAAACAAACTGAAATATTGTTGAAAGTGTCATTAAGCACCATAACCCTAACCCCCTAAAACAAACTGAAATATTGTTGAAAGTGTCGTTAAACATCATAACCCTAACCCTCTAAAAGAAACTGAAATATTGTTGAACGTGTCGTTAAACATCATAACCCTAACCCTCTAAAACAAACTGAAATATTGTTGAAAGTGTCGTTAAACACCATAACCCGAATCCTCTAAAACAAACTGAAATATTGTTGAAAGTGTAGTTAAACATCATAACCCTAACCCTCTAAAACTAACTAAAATATTGTTGAAAGTGTCGTTAAACATCATAACCCTAACCCTCTAAAACAAACTGAAATACTGTTGAAAGTGTCGTTAAACACCATAACCCTAACCCTCTAAAACAAACTGAAATATTGTTGAAAGTTTCGTTAAACACCATAACCCTAGCCCTCTTAAACAAACTGAAATATTGTTGAAAGTGTCATTAAGCACCATAACCCTAACCCCCTAAAACAAACTGAAATATTGTTGAAAGTGTCGTTAAACATCATAACCCTAACCCTCTAAAAGAAACTGAAATATTGTTGAACGTGTCGTTAAACATCATAACCCTAACCCTCTAAAACAAACTGAAATATTGTTGAAAGTGTAGTTAAACACCATAAACCTAACCCTCTAAAACAAACTGAAATATTGTTGAAAGGGTCATTAAACACCATAACCCTAACCCTCTGAAACAAACTGAAATATTGTTGAAAGTGTCGTTAAACACCATAACCCTAACCCTCTAAAACAAACTGAAATATTGTTGAACGTGTCGTTAAACATCATAACCCTAACCCTCTGAAACAAACTGAAATATTGTTGAACGTTTCGTTAAACACCATAACCCTAACCCTCTAAAACAAACTGAAATATTGTTGAAAGTGTAGTTAAACATCATAACCCTAACCCCCTAAAACAAACTGAAATATTGTTGAAAGTGTCGTTAAACACCATAACCCTAACCCTCTAAAACAAACTGAAATATTTTTGAAAGGGTCATTAAACACCATAACCCTAACCCTCTGAAACAAACTGAAATATTGTTGAAAGTGTCGTTAAACACCATAACCCTAACCCTCTGAAACAAACTGAAATATTGTTGAAAGTGTCGTTAAACATCATAACCCTAGCCCTCTTAAACAAACTGAAATATTGTTGAAAGTGTCATTAAGCACCATAACCCTAACCCCCTAAAACAAACTGAAATATTGTTGAAAGTGTCGTTAAACATCATAACCCTAACCCTCTAAAAGAAACTGAAATATTGTTGAACGTGTCGTTAAACATCATAACCCTAACCCTCTAAAACAAACTGAAATATTGTTGAAAGTGTCATTAAACACCATAACCCGAATCCTCTAAAACAAACTGAAATATTGTTGAAAGTGTAGTTAAACATCATAACCCTAACCCCCTAAAACAAACTGAAATATTGTTGAAAGTGTCGTTAAACACCATAAACCTAACCCTCTAAAACAAACTGAAATATTGTTGAAAGGGTCATTAAACACCAAAACCCTAACCCTCTGAAACAAACTGAAATATTGTTGAAAGTGTCGTTAAACACCATAAGCCTAACCCTCTAAAACAAACTGAAATATTGTTGAACGTGTCGTTAAACATCATAATCCTAACCCTCTAAAACAAACTGAAATATTGTTGATAGTGTCGTTAAACACCATAACCCTAACCCTCTAAAACAAACTGAAATATTGTTGAAAGTGTCGTTAAACATCATAACCCTAACCCTCTGAAACAAACTGAAATATTGTTGAACGTGTCGTTAAACACCATAACCCTAACCCTCTAAAACAAACTGAAATATTGTTGAAAGTGTAGTTAAACATCATAACCCTAACCCCCTAAAACAAACTGAAATATTGTTGAAAGTGTCGTTAAACACCATAACCCTAACCCTCTAAAACAAACTGAAATATTTTTGAAAGGGTCATTAAACACCATAACCCTAACCCTCTGAAACAAACTGAAATATTGTTGAAAGTGTCGTTAAACACCATAACCCTAACCCTCTAAAACTAACTAAAATATTGTTGAAAGTGTCGTTAAACATCATAACCCTAACCCTCTAAAACAAACTGAAATATTTTTGAAAGGGTCATTAAACACCATAACCCTAACCCTCTGAAAAAAATTGAAATATTGTTGAAAGTGTCGTTAAACACCATAACCCTAACCCTCTAAAACAAACTGAAATATTTTTGAAAGGGTCATTAAACACCATAACCCTAACCCTCTGAAACAAACTGAAATATTGTTGAAAGTGTCGTTAAACACCATAACCCTAACCCTCTAAAACTAACTAAAATATTGTTGAAAGTGTCGTTAAACATCATAACCCTAACCCTCTAAAACAAACTGAAATACTGTTGAAAGTGTCGTTAAACACCATAACCCTAACCCTCTAAAACAAACTGAAATATTGTTGAAAGTTTCGTTAAACACCATAACCCTAGCCCTCTTAAACAAACTGAAATATTGTTGAAAGTGTCATTAAGCACCATAACCCTAACCCCCTAAAACAAACTGAAATATTGTTGAAAGTGTCGTTAAACATCATAACCCTAACCCTCTAAAAGAAACTGAAATATTGTTGAACGTGTCGTTAAACATCATAACCCTAACCCTCTAAAACAAACTGAAATATTGTTGAAAGTGTCGTTAAACACCATAAACCTAACCCTCTAAAACAAACTGAAATATTGTTGAAAGGGTCATTAAACACCATAACCCTAACCCTCTGAAACAAACTGAAATATTGTTGAAAGTGTCGTTAAACACCATAACCCTAACCCTCTAAAACAAACTGAAATATTGTTGAACGTGTCGTTAAACATCATAACCCTAACCCTCTGAAACAAACTGAAATATTGTTGAACGTGTCGTTAAACACCATAACCCTAACCCTCTAAAACAAACTGAAATATTGTTGAAAGTGTAGTTAAACATCATAACCCTAACCCCCTAAAACAAACTGAAATATTGTTGAAAGTGTCGTTAAACACCATAACCCTAACCCTCTAAAACAAACTGAAATATTTTTGAAAGGGTCATTAAACACCATAACCCTAACCCTCTGAAACAAACTGAAATATTGTTGAAAGTGTCGTTAAACACCATAACCCTAACCCTCTGAAACAAACTGAAATATTGTTGAAAGTGTCGTTAAACATCATAACCCTAGCCCTCTTAAACAAACTGAAATATTGTTGAAAGTGTCATTAAGCACCATAACCCTAACCCCCTAAAACAAACTGAAATATTGTTGAAAGTGTCGTTAAACATCATAACCCTAACCCTCTAAAACAAACTGAAATATTGTTGAACGTGTCGTTAAACATCATAATCCTAACCCTCTAAAACAAACTGAAATATTGTTGATAGTGTCGTTAAACACCATAACCCTAACCCTCTAAAACAAACTGAAATATTGTTGAAAGTGTCGTTAAACATCATAACCCTAACCCTCTGAAACAAACTGAAATATTGTTGAACGTGTCGTTAAACACCATAACCCTAACCCTCTAAAACAAACTGAAATATTGTTGAAAGTGTAGTTAAACATCATAACCCTAACCCCCTAAAACAAACTGAAATATTGTTGAAAGTGTCGTTAAACACCATAACCCTAACCCTCTAAAACAAACTGAAATATTGTTGAAAGTGTCATTAAACATCATAACCCTAATCCTCTGAAACAATCTGAAATATTGTTGAAAGTGTCATTAAACACCATAGCCCTAACCTTCTAAAACAAACTGAAATATTGTTGAAAGTGTAGTTAAACATCATAACCCTAACCCCCTAAAACAAACTGAAATATTGTTGAAAGTGTCGTTAAACACCATAACCCTAACCCTCTAAAACAAACTGAAATATTTTTGAAAGGGTCATTAAACACCATAACCCTAACCCTCTGAAACAAACTGAAATATTGTTGAAAGTGTCGTTAAACACCATAACCCTAACCCTCTAAAACAAACTGAAATATTGTTGAACGTGTCGTTAAACATCATAACCCTAACCCTCTAAAACAAACTGAAATATTGTTGAACGTGTCGTTAAACACCATAACCCTAACCCTCTAAAACAAACTGAAATATTGTTGAAAGTGTAGTTAAACATCATAACCCTAACCCCCTAAAACAAACTGAAATATTGTTGAAAGTGTCGTTAAACACCATAACCCTAACCCTCTAAAACAAACTGAAATATTTTTGAAAGGGTCATTAAACACCATAACCCTAACCCTCTGAAACAAACTGAAATATTGTTGAAAGTGTCGTTAAACACCATAACCCTAACCCTCTAAAACTAACTAAAATATTGTTGAAAGTGTCGTTAAACATCATAACCCTAACCCTCTAAAACAAACTGAAATATTTTTGAAAGGGTCATTAAACACCATAACCCTAACCCTCTGAAAAAAATTGAAATATTGTTGAAAGTGTCGTTAAACACCATAACCCTAACCCTCTAAAACAAACTGAAATATTTTTGAAAGGGTCATTAAACACCATAACCCTAACCCTCTGAAACAAACTGAAATATTGTTGAAAGTGTCGTTAAACACCATAACCCTAACCCTCTAAAACTAACTAAAATATTGTTGAAAGTGTCGTTAAACATCATAACCCTAACCCTCTAAAACAAACTGAAATACTGTTGAAAGTGTCGTTAAACACCATAACCCTAACCCTCTAAAACAAACTGAAATATTGTTGAAAGTTTCGTTAAACACCATAACCCTAGCCCTCTTAAACAAACTGAAATATTGTTGAAAGTGTCATTAAGCACCATAACCCTAACCCCCTAAAACAAACTGAAATATTGTTGAAAGTGTCGTTAAACATCATAACCCTAACCCTCTAAAAGAAACTGAAATATTGTTGAACGTGTCGTTAAACATCATAACCCTAACCCTCTAAAACAAACTGAAATATTGTTGAAAGTGTCGTTAAACACCATAAACCTAACCCTCTAAAACAAACTGAAATATTGTTGAAAGGGTCATTAAACACCATAACCCTAACCCTCTGAAACAAACTGAAATATTGTTGAAAGTGTCGTTAAACACCATAACCCTAACCCTCTAAAACAAACTGAAATATTGTTGAACGTGTCGTTAAACATCATAACCCTAACCCTCTGAAACAAACTGAAATATTGTTGAACGTGTCGTTAAACACCATAACCCTAACCCTCTAAAACAAACTGAAATATTGTTGAAAGTGTAGTTAAACATCATAACCCTAACCCCCTAAAACAAACTGAAATATTGTTGAAAGTGTCGTTAAACACCATAACCCTAACCCTCTAAAACAAACTGAAATATTTTTGAAAGGGTCATTAAACACCATAACCCTAACCCTCTGAAACAAACTGAAATATTGTTGAAAGTGTCGTTAAACACCATAACCCTAACCCTCTGAAACAAACTGAAATATTGTTGAAAGTGTCGTTAAACATCATAACCCTAGCCCTCTTAAACAAACTGAAATATTGTTGAAAGTGTCATTAAGCACCATAACCCTAACCCCCTAAAACAAACTGAAATATTGTTGAAAGTGTCGTTAAACATCATAACCCTAACCCTCTAAAACAAACTGAAATATTGTTGAACGTGTCGTTAAACATCATAACCCTAACCCCCTAAAACAAACTGAAATATTGTTGAAAGTGTCGTTAAACACCATAACCCTAACCCTCTAAAACAAACTGAAATATTTTTGAAAGGGTCATTAAACACCATAACCCTAACCCTCTGAAACAAACTGAAATATTGTTGAAAGTGTCGTTAAACACCATAACCCTAACCCTCTAAAACTAACTAAAATATTGTTGAAAGTGTCGTTAAACATCATAACCCTAACCCTCTAAAACAAACTGAAATATTTTTGAAAGGGTCATTAAACACCATAACCCTAACCCTCTTAAACAAACTGAAATATTGTTGAAAGTGTCATTAAGCACCATAACCCTAACCCCCTAAAACAAACTGAAATATTGTTGAAAGTGTCGTTAAACATCATAACCCTAACCCTCTAAAACAAACTGAAATATTGTTGAACGTGTCGTTAAACATCATAATCCTAACCCTCTAAAACAAACTGAAATATTGTTGATAGTGTCGTTAAACACCATAACCCTAACCCTCTAAAACAAACTGAAATATTGTTGAAAGTGTCGTTAAACATCATAACCCTAACCCTCTGAAACAAACTGAAATATTGTTGAACGTGTCGTTAAACACCATAACCCTAACCCTCTAAAACAAACTGAAATATTGTTGAAAGTGTAGTTAAACATCATAACCCTAACCCCCTAAAACAAACTGAAATATTGTTGAAAGTGTCGTTAAACACCATAACCCTAACCCTCTAAAACAAACTGAAATATTGTTGAAAGTGTCATTAAACATCATAACCCTAATCCTCTGAAACAATCTGAAATATTGTTGAAAGTGTCATTAAACACCATAGCCCTAACCTTCTAAAACAAACTGAAATATTGTTGAAAGTGTAGTTAAACATCATAACCCTAACCCCCTAAAACAAACTGAAATATTGTTGAAAGTGTCGTTAAACACCATAACCCTAACCCTCTAAAACAAACTGAAATATTTTTGAAAGGGTCATTAAACACCATAACCCTAACCCTCTGAAACAAACTGAAATATTGTTGAAAGTGTCGTTAAACACCATAACCCTAACCCTCTAAAACAAACTGAAATATTGTTGAACGTGTCGTTAAACATCATAACCCTAACCCTCTAAAACAAACTGAAATATTGTTGAACGTGTCGTTAAACACCATAACCCTAACCCTCTAAAACAAACTGAAATATTGTTGAAAGTGTAGTTAAACATCATAACCCTAACCCCCTAAAACAAACTGAAATATTGTTGAAAGTGTCGTTAAACACCATAACCCTAACCCTCTAAAACAAACTGAAATATTTTTGAAAGGGTCATTAAACACCATAACCCTAACCCTCTGAAACAAACTGAAATATTGTTGAAAGTGTCGTTAAACACCATAACCCTAACCCTCTAAAACTAACTAAAATATTGTTGAAAGTGTCGTTAAACATCATAACCCTAACCCTCTAAAACAAACTGAAATATTTTTGAAAGGGTCATTAAACACCATAACCCTAACCCTCTGAAAAAAATTGAAATATTGTTGAAAGTGTCGTTAAACACCATAACCCTAACCCTCTAAAACAAACTGAAATATTTTTGAAAGGGTCATTAAACACCATAACCCTAACCCTCTGAAACAAACTGAAATATTGTTGAAAGTGTCGTTAAACACCATAACCCTAACCCTCTAAAACTAACTAAAATATTGTTGAAAGTGTCGTTAAACATCATAACCCTAACCCTCTAAAACAAACTGAAATACTGTTGAAAGTGTCGTTAAACACCATAACCCTAACCCTCTAAAACAAACTGAAATATTGTTGAAAGTTTCGTTAAACACCATAACCCTAGCCCTCTTAAACAAACTGAAATATTGTTGAAAGTGTCATTAAGCACCATAACCCTAACCCCCTAAAACAAACTGAAATATTGTTGAAAGTGTCGTTAAACATCATAACCCTAACCCTCTAAAAGAAACTGAAATATTGTTGAACGTGTCGTTAAACATCATAACCCTAACCCTCTAAAACAAACTGAAATATTGTTGAAAGTGTCGTTAAACACCATAAACCTAACCCTCTAAAACAAACTGAAATATTGTTGAAAGGGTCATTAAACACCATAACCCTAACCCTCTGAAACAAACTGAAATATTGTTGAAAGTGTCGTTAAACACCATAACCCTAACCCTCTAAAACAAACTGAAATATTGTTGAACGTGTCGTTAAACATCATAACCCTAACCCTCTGAAACAAACTGAAATATTGTTGAACGTGTCGTTAAACACCATAACCCTAACCCTCTAAAACAAACTGAAATATTGTTGAAAGTGTAGTTAAACATCATAACCCTAACCCCCTAAAACAAACTGAAATATTGTTGAAAGTGTCGTTAAACACCATAACCCTAACCCTCTAAAACAAACTGAAATATTTTTGAAAGGGTCATTAAACACCATAACCCTAACCCTCTGAAACAAACTGAAATATTGTTGAAAGTGTCGTTAAACACCATAACCCTAACCCTCTGAAACAAACTGAAATATTGTTGAAAGTGTCGTTAAACATCATAACCCTAGCCCTCTTAAACAAACTGAAATATTGTTGAAAGTGTCATTAAGCACCATAACCCTAACCCCCTAAAACAAACTGAAATATTGTTGAAAGTGTCGTTAAACATCATAACCCTAACCCTCTAAAACAAACTGAAATATTGTTGAACGTGTCGTTAAACATCATAACCCTAACCCTCTAAAACAAACTGAAATATTGTTGAACGTGTCGTTAAACACCATAACCCTAACCCTCTAAAACAAACTGAAATATTGTTGAAAGTGTAGTTAAACATCATAACCCTAACCCCCTAAAACAAACTGAAATATTGTTGAAAGTGTCGTTAAACACCATAACCCTAACCCTCTAAAACAAACTGAAATATTTTTGAAAGGGTCATTAAACACCATAACCCTAACCCTCTGAAACAAACTGAAATATTGTTGAAAGTGTCGTTAAACACCATAACCCTAACCCTCTAAAACTAACTAAAATATTGTTGAAAGTGTCGTTAAACATCATAACCCTAACCCTCTAAAACAAACTGAAATATTTTTGAAAGGGTCATTAAACACCATAACCCTAACCCTCTGAAAAAAATTGAAATATTGTTGAAAGTGTCGTTAAACACCATAACCCTAACCCTCTAAAACAAACTGAAATATTTTTGAAAGGGTCATTAAACACCATAACCCTAACCCTCTGAAACAAACTGAAATATTGTTGAAAGTGTCGTTAAACACCATAACCCTAACCCTCTAAAACTAACTAAAATATTGTTGAAAGTGTCGTTAAACATCATAACCCTAACCCTCTAAAACAAACTGAAATACTGTTGAAAGTGTCGTTAAACACCATAACCCTAACCCTCTAAAACAAACTGAAATATTGTTGAAAGTTTCGTTAAACACCATAACCCTAGCCCTCTTAAACAAACTGAAATATTGTTGAAAGTGTCATTAAGCACCATAACCCTAACCCCCTAAAACAAACTGAAATATTGTTGAAAGTGTCGTTAAACATCATAACCCTAACCCTCTAAAAGAAACTGAAATATTGTTGAACGTGTCGTTAAACATCATAACCCTAACCCTCTAAAACAAACTGAAATATTGTTGAAAGTGTCGTTAAACACCATAAACCTAACCCTCTAAAACAAACTGAAATATTGTTGAAAGGGTCATTAAACACCATAACCCTAACCCTCTGAAACAAACTGAAATATTGTTGAAAGTGTCGTTAAACACCATAACCCTAACCCTCTAAAACAAACTGAAATATTGTTGAACGTGTCGTTAAACATCATAACCCTAACCCTCTGAAACAAACTGAAATATTGTTGAACGTGTCGTTAAACACCATAACCCTAACCCTCTAAAACAAACTGAAATATTGTTGAAAGTGTAGTTAAACATCATAACCCTAACCCCCTAAAACAAACTGAAATATTGTTGAAAGTGTCGTTAAACACCATAACCCTAACCCTCTAAAACAAACTGAAATATTTTTGAAAGGGTCATTAAACACCATAACCCTAACCCTCTGAAACAAACTGAAATATTGTTGAAAGTGTCGTTAAACACCATAACCCTAACCCTCTGAAACAAACTGAAATATTGTTGAAAGTGTCGTTAAACATCATAACCCTAGCCCTCTTAAACAAACTGAAATATTGTTGAAAGTGTCATTAAGCACCATAACCCTAACCCCCTAAAACAAACTGAAATATTGTTGAAAGTGTCGTTAAACATCATAACCCTAACCCTCTAAAACAAACTGAAATATTGTTGAACGTGTCGTTAAACATCATAATCCTAACCCTCTAAAACAAACTGAAATATTGTTGATAGTGTCGTTAAACACCATAACCCTAACCCTCTAAAACAAACTGAAATATTGTTGAAAGTGTCGTTAAACATCATAACCCTAACCCTCTGAAACAAACTGAAATATTGTTGAACGTGTCGTTAAACACCATAACCCTAACCCTCTAAAACAAACTGAAATATTGTTGAAAGTGTAGTTAAACATCATAACCCTAACCCCCTAAAACAAACTGAAATATTGTTGAAAGTGTCGTTAAACACCATAACCCTAACCCTCTAAAACAAACTGAAATATTGTTGAAAGTGTCATTAAACATCATAACCCTAATCCTCTGAAACAATCTGAAATATTGTTGAAAGTGTCATTAAACACCATAGCCCTAACCTTCTAAAACAAACTGAAAT
Source organism: Bathymodiolus brooksi (assembly GCA_963680875.1). Taxonomy (NCBI): domain Eukaryota; kingdom Metazoa; phylum Mollusca; class Bivalvia; order Mytilida; family Modiolidae; genus Bathymodiolus; species Bathymodiolus brooksi. The sequence goes on along the minus strand of OY804576.1, from coordinate 49,308,607 downwards.
ATTGTTGAAAGTGTAGTTAAACATCATAACCCTAACCCCCTAAAACAAACTGAAATATTGTTGAAAGTGTCGTTAAACACCATAACCCTAACCCTCTAAAACAAACTGAAATATTTTTGAAAGGGTCATTAAACACCATAACCCTAACCCTCTGAAACAAACTGAAATATTGTTGAAAGTGTCGTTAAACACCATAACCCTAACCCTCTAAAACAAACTGAAATATTGTTGAACGTGTCGTTAAACATCATAACCCTAACCCTCTAAAACAAACTGAAATATTGTTGAACGTGTCGTTAAACACCATAACCCTAACCCTCTAAAACAAACTGAAATATTGTTGAAAGTGTAGTTAAACATCATAACCCTAACCCCCTAAAACAAACTGAAATATTGTTGAAAGTGTCGTTAAACACCATAACCCTAACCCTCTAAAACAAACTGAAATATTTTTGAAAGGGTCATTAAACACCATAACCCTAACCCTCTGAAACAAACTGAAATATTGTTGAAAGTGTCGTTAAACACCATAACCCTAACCCTCTAAAACTAACTAAAATATTGTTGAAAGTGTCGTTAAACATCATAACCCTAACCCTCTAAAACAAACTGAAATATTTTTGAAAGGGTCATTAAACACCATAACCCTAACCCTCTGAAAAAAATTGAAATATTGTTGAAAGTGTCGTTAAACACCATAACCCTAACCCTCTAAAACAAACTGAAATATTTTTGAAAGGGTCATTAAACACCATAACCCTAACCCTCTGAAACAAACTGAAATATTGTTGAAAGTGTCGTTAAACATCATAACCCTAACCCTCTAAAACAAACTGAAATATTTTTGAAAGGGTCATTAAACACCATAACCCTAACCCTCTGAAACAAACTGAAATATTGTTGAAAGTGTCGTTAAACACCATAACCCTAACCCTCTAAAACTAACTAAAATATTGTTGAAAGTGTCGTTAAACATCATAACCCTAACCCTCTAAAACAAACTGAAATATTTTTGAAAGGGTCTTTAAACACCATAACCCTAACCCTCTGAAAAAAATTGAAATATTGTTGAAAGTGTCGTTAAACACCATAACCCTAACCCTCTAAAACAAACTGAAATATTTTTGAAAGGGTCATTAAACACCATAACCCTAACCCTCTGAAACAAACTGAAATATTGTTGAAAGTGTCGTTAAACATCATAACCCTAACCCTCTAAAACAAACTGAAATATTGTTGAAAGTTTCGTTAAACACCATAACCCTAGCCCTCTTAAACAAACTGAAATATTGTTGAAAGTGTCATTAAGCACCATAACCCTAACCCCCTAAAACAAACTGAAATATTGTTGAAAGTGTCGTTAAACATCATAACCCTAACCCTCTAAAAGAAACTGAAATATTGTTGAACGTGTCGTTAAACATCATAACCCTAACCCTCTAAAACAAACTGAAATATTGTTGAAAGTGTAGTTAAACACCATAAACCTAACCCTCTAAAACAAACTGAAATATTGTTGAAAGGGTCATTAAACACCATAACCCTAACCCTCTGAAACAAACTGAAATATTGTTGAAAGTGTCGTTAAACACCATAACCCTAACCCTCTAAAACAAACTGAAATATTGTTGAACGTGTCGTTAAACATCATAACCCTAACCCTCTGAAACAAACTGAAATATTGTTGAACGTTTCGTTAAACACCATAACCCTAACCCTCTAAAACAAACTGAAATATTGTTGAAAGTGTAGTTAAACATCATAACCCTAACCCCCTAAAACAAACTGAAATATTGTTGAAAGTGTCGTTAAACACCATAACCCTAACCCTCTAAAACAAACTGAAATATTTTTGAAAGGGTCATTAAACACCATAACCCTAACCCTCTGAAACAAACTGAAATATTGTTGAAAGTGTCGTTAAACACCATAACCCTAACCCTCTGAAACAAACTGAAATATTGTTGAAAGTGTCGTTAAACATCATAACCCTAGCCCTCTTAAACAAACTGAAATATTGTTGAAAGTGTCATTAAGCACCATAACCCTAACCCCCTAAAACAAACTGAAATATTGTTGAAAGTGTCGTTAAACATCATAACCCTAACCCTCTAAAAGAAACTGAAATATTGTTGAACGTGTCGTTAAACATCATAACCCTAACCCTCTAAAACAAACTGAAATATTGTTGAAAGTGTCGTTAAACACCATAACCCGAATCCTCTAAAACAAACTGAAATATTGTTGAAAGTGTAGTTAAACATCATAACCCTAACCCCCTAAAACAAACTGAAATATTGTTGAAAGTGTCGTTAAACACCATAAACCTAACCCTCTAAAACAAACTGAAATATTGTTGAAAGGGTCATTAAACACCAAAACCCTAACCCTCTGAAACAAACTGAAATATTGTTGAAAGTGTCGTTAAACACCATAAGCCTAACCCTCTAAAACAAACTGAAATATTGTTGAACGTGTCGTTAAACATCATAATCCTAACCCTCTAAAACAAACTGAAATATTGTTGATAGTGTCGTTAAACACCATAACCCTAACCCTCTAAAACAAACTGAAATATTGTTGAAAGTGTCGTTAAACATCATAACCCTAACCCTCTGAAACAAACTGAAATATTGTTGAACGTGTCGTTAAACACCATAACCCTAACACTCTAAAACAAACTGAAATATTGTTGAAAGTGTAGTTAAACATCATAACCCTAACCCCCTAAAACAAACTGAAATATTGTTGAAAGTGTCGTTAAACACCATAACCCTAACCCTCTAAAACAAACTGAAATATTTTTGAAAGGGTCATTAAACACCATAACCCTAACCCTCTGAAACAAACTGAAATATTGTTGAAAGTGTCGTTAAACACCATAACCCTAACCCTCTAAAACTAACTAAAATATTGTTGAAAGTGTCGTTAAACATCATAACCCTAACCCTCTAAAACAAACTGAAATATTTTTGAAAGGGTCATTAAACACCATAACCCTAACCCTCTGAAAAAAATTGAAATATTGTTGAAAGTGTCGTTAAACACCATAACCCTAACCCTCTAAAACAAACTGAAATATTTTTGAAAGGGTCATTAAACACCATAACCCTAACCCTCTGAAACAAACTGAAATATTGTTGAAAGTGTCGTTAAACACCATAACCCTAACCCTCTAAAACTAACTAAAATATTGTTGAAAGTGTCGTTAAACATCATAACCCTAACCCTCTAAAACAAACTGAAATACTGTTGAAAGTGTCGTTAAACACCATAACCCTAACCCTCTAAAACAAACTGAAATATTGTTGAAAGTTTCGTTAAACACCATAACCCTAGCCCTCTTAAACAAACTGAAATATTGTTGAAAGTGTCATTAAGCACCATAACCCTAACCCCCTAAAACAAACTGAAATATTGTTGAAAGTGTCGTTAAACATCATAACCCTAACCCTCTAAAAGAAACTGAAATATTGTTGAACGTGTCGTTAAACATCATAACCCTAACCCTCTAAAACAAACTGAAATATTGTTGAAAGTGTCGTTAAACACCATAAACCTAACCCTCTAAAACAAACTGAAATATTGTTGAAAGGGTCATTAAACACCATAACCCTAACCCTCTGAAACAAACTGAAATATTGTTGAAAGTGTCGTTAAACACCATAACCCTAACCCTCTAAAACAAACTGAAATATTGTTGAACGTGTCGTTAAACATCATAACCCTAACCCTCTGAAACAAACTGAAATATTGTTGAACGTGTCGTTAAACACCATAACCCTAACCCTCTAAAACAAACTGAAATATTGTTGAAAGTGTAGTTAAACATCATAACCCTAACCCCCTAAAACAAACTGAAATATTGTTGAAAGTGTCGTTAAACACCATAACCCTAACCCTCTAAAACAAACTGAAATATTTTTGAAAGGGTCATTAAACACCATAACCCTAACCCTCTGAAACAAACTGAAATATTGTTGAAAGTGTCGTTAAACACCATAACCCTAACCCTCTGAAACAAACTGAAATATTGTTGAAAGTGTCGTTAAACATCATAACCCTAGCCCTCTTAAACAAACTGAAATATTGTTGAAAGTGTCATTAAGCACCATAACCCTAACCCCCTAAAACAAACTGAAATATTGTTGAAAGTGTCGTTAAACATCATAACCCTAACCCTCTAAAACAAACTGAAATATTGTTGAACGTGTCGTTAAACATCATAATCCTAACCCTCTAAAACAAACTGAAATATTGTTGATAGTGTCGTTAAACACCATAACCCTAACCCTCTAAAACAAACTGAAATATTGTTGAAAGTGTCGTTAAACATCATAACCCTAACCCTCTGAAACAAACTGAAATATTGTTGAACGTGTCGTTAAACACCATAACCCTAACCCTCTAAAACAAACTGAAATATTGTTGAAAGTGTCGTTAAACACCATAACCCTCACCCTCTAAAACTAACTAAAATAGTGTTGAAAGTGTCGTTAAACATCATAACCCTAACCCTCTAAAACAAACTGAAATATTGTTGAAAGTGTCATTAAACATCATAACCCTAACCCTCTGAAACAAACTGAAATATTGTTGAAAGTGTCATTAAACACCATAGCCCTAACCTTCTAAAACAAACTGAAATATTGTTGAAAGTGTAGTTAAACATCATAACCCTAACCCCCTAAAACAAACTGAAATATTGTTGAAAGTGTCGTTAAACACCATAACCCTAACCCTCTAAAACAAACTGAAATATTTTTGAAAGGGTCATTAAACACCATAACCCTAACCCTCTGAAAAAAATTGAAATATTGTTGAAAGTGTCGTTAAACACCATAACCCTAACCCTCTAAAACAAACTGAAATATTTTTGAAAGGGTCATTAAACACCATAACCCTAACCCTCTGAAACAAACTGAAATATTGTTGAAAGTGTCGTTAAACACCATAACCCTAACCCTCTAAAACTAACTAAAATATTGTTGAAAGTGTCGTTAAACATCATAACCCTAACCCTCTAAAACAAACTGAAATACTGTTGAAAGTGTCGTTAAACACCATAACCCTAACCCTCTAAAACAAACTGAAATATTGTTGAAAGTTTCGTTAAACACCATAACCCTAGCCCTCTTAAACAAACTGAAATATTGTTGAAAGTGTCATTAAGCACCATAACCCTAACCCCCTAAAACAAACTGAAATATTGTTGAAAGTGTCGTTAAACATCATAACCCTAACCCTCTAAAAGAAACTGAAATATTGTTGAACGTGTCGTTAAACATCATAACCCTAACCCTCTAAAACAAACTGAAATATTGTTGAAAGTGTCGTTAAACACCATAAACCTAACCCTCTAAAACAAACTGAAATATTGTTGAAAGGGTCATTAAACACCATAACCCTAACCCTCTGAAACAAACTGAAATATTGTTGAAAGTGTCGTTAAACACCATAACCCTAACCCTCTAAAACAAACTGAAATATTGTTGAACGTGTCGTTAAACATCATAACCCTAACCCTCTGAAACAAACTGAAATATTGTTGAACGTGTCGTTAAACACCATAACCCTAACCCTCTAAAACAAACTGAAATATTGTTGAAAGTGTAGTTAAACATCATAACCCTAACCCCCTAAAACAAACTGAAATATTGTTGAAAGTGTCGTTAAACACCATAACCCTAACCCTCTAAAACAAACTGAAATATTTTTGAAAGGGTCATTAAACACCATAACCCTAACCCTCTGAAACAAACTGAAATATTGTTGAAAGTGTCGTTAAACACCATAACCCTAACCCTCTGAAACAAACTGAAATATTGTTGAAAGTGTCGTTAAACATCATAACCCTAGCCCTCTTAAACAAACTGAAATATTGTTGAAAGTGTCATTAAGCACCATAACCCTAACCCCCTAAAACAAACTGAAATATTGTTGAAAGTGTCGTTAAACATCATAACCCTAACCCTCTAAAACAAACTGAAATATTGTTGAACGTGTCGTTAAACATCATAATCCTAACCCTCTAAAACAAACTGAAATATTGTTGATAGTGTCGTTAAACACCATAACCCTAACCCTCTAAAACAAACTGAAATATTGTTGAAAGTGTCGTTAAACATCATAACCCTAACCCTCTGAAACAAACTGAAATATTGTTGAACGTGTCGTTAAACACCATAACCCTAACCCTCTAAAACAAACTGAAATATTGTTGAAAGTGTAGTTAAACATCATAACCCTAACCCCCTAAAACAAACTGAAATATTGTTGAAAGTGTCGTTAAACACCATAACCCTAACCCTCTAAAACAAACTGAAATATTGTTGAAAGTGTCATTAAACATCATAACCCTAATCCTCTGAAACAATCTGAAATATTGTTGAAAGTGTCATTAAACACCATAGCCCTAACCTTCTAAAACAAACTGAAATATTGTTGAAAGTGTAGTTAAACATCATAACCCTAACCCCCTAAAACAAACTGAAATATTGTTGAAAGTGTCGTTAAACACCATAACCCTAACCCTCTAAAACAAACTGAAATATTTTTGAAAGGGTCATTAAACACCATAACCCTAACCCTCTGAAACAAACTGAAATATTGTTGAAAGTGTCGTTAAACACCATAACCCTCACCCTCTAAAACTAACTAAAATAGTGTTGAAAGTGTCGTTAAACATCATAACCCTAACCCTCTAAAACAAACTGATATACTGTTGAAAGTGTCGTTAAACACCATAACCCTAACCCTCTGAAACAAACTGAAATATTGTTGAAAGTGTCGTTAAACATCATAACCCTAACCCTCTAAAACAAACTGAAATATTGTTGAAAGTGTCGTTAAACATCATAACCCTAACCCTCTAAAACAAACTGAAATATTGTTGAAAGTGTCATTAAACATCATAACCCTAACCCTCTAAAACAAACTGAAATATTGTTGAAAGTGTCATTAAACATCATAACCCTAACCCCCTAAATCAAACTGAAATATTGTTGAAAGTGTCGTAAAACACCATAACCCGAATCCTCTAAAACAAACTGAAATATTGTTGAAAGTGTCATTAAACATCATAACCCTAACCCTCTGAAACAAACTGAAATATTGTTGAAAGTGTCATTAAACATCATAACCCTAACCCTCTGAAACAAACTGAAATATTGTTGAAAGTGTAGTTATAAAATCATAACCCTAACCCCCTAAAACAAACTGAAATATTGTTGAAAGTGTCGTTAAACACCATAACCCTAACCCTCTAAAACAAACTGAAATATTGTTGAAAGTGTCATTAAACATCATAACCCTAACCCTCTGAAACAAACTGAAATATTGTTGAAAGTGTCATTAAACATCATAACCCTAACCCTCTGAAACAAACTGAAATATTGTTGAAAGTGTAGTTAAACATCATAACCCTAACCCCCTAAAACAAACTGAAATATTGTTGAAAGTGTCGTTAAACACCATAACCCTAACCCTCTAAAACAAACTGAAATATTGTTGAAAGTGTCATTAAACATCATAACCCTAACCCTCTGAAACAATCTGAAATATTGTTGAAAGTGTCATTAAACACCATAGCCCTAACCCCCTAAAACAAACTGAAATATTGTTGAAAGTGTCGTTAAACACCATAACCCTAACCCTCTAAAACAAACTGAAATATTTTTGAAAGGGTCATTAAACACCTTAACCCTAACCCTCTGAAACAAACTGAAATATTGTTGAAAGTGTCGTTAAACACCATAACCCTAACCCTCTAAAACTAACTAAAATATTGCTGAAAGTGTCGTTAAACATCATAACCCTAACCCTCTAAAACAAACTGAAATAATGTTGAAAGTGTCGTTAAACACCATAACCCTAACCCTCTAAAACAAACTGAAATATTGTTGAAAGTGTCGTTAAACACCATAACCCTAGCCCTCTTAAACAAACTGAAATATTGTTGAAAGTGTCATTAAGCACCATAACCCTAACCCCCTAAAACAAACTGAAATATTGTTGAAAGTGTCGTTAAACATCATAACCCTAACCCTCTAAAAGAAACTGAAATATTGTTGAACGTGTCGTTAAACATCATAACCCTAATCCCCTAAAACAAACTGAAATATTGTTGAAAGTGTCGTTAAACACCATAACCCGAATCCTCTAAAACAAACTGAAATATTGTTGAAAGTGTCGTTAAACACCATAACCCTAACCCTCTAAAACAAACTGAAATATTGTTGAAAGTTTCGTTAAACACCATAACCCTAGCCCTCTTAAACAAACTGAAATATTGTTGAAAGTGTCATTAAGCACCATAACCCTAACCCCCTAAAACAAACTGAAATATTGTTGAAAGTGTCGTTAAACATCATAACCCTAACCCTCTAAAAGAAACTGAAATATTGTTGAACGTGTCGTTAAACATCATAACAAAGTGTCGTTAAACACCATAACCCTAACCCTCTAAAACAAACTGAAATATTGTTGAAAGTGTCGTTAAACACCATAAACCTAACCCTCTAAAACAAACTGAAATATTGTTGAAAGGGTCATTAAACACCATAACCCTAACCCTCTGAAACAAACTGAAATATTGTTGAAAGTGTCGTTAAACACCATAACCCTAACCCTCTAAAACAAACTGAAATATTGTTGAACGTGTCGTTAAACATCATAACCCTAACCCTCTGAAACAAACTGAAATATTGTTGAACGTGTCGTTAAACACCATAACCCTAACCCTCTAAAACAAACTGAAATATTGTTGAAAGTGTAGTTAAACATCATAACCCTAACCCCCTAAAACAAACTGAAATATTGTTGAAAGTGTCGTTAAACACCATAACCCTAACCCTCTAAAACAAACTGAAATATTTTTGAAAGGGTCATTAAACACCATAACCCTAACCCTCTGAAACAAACTGAAATATTGTTGAAAGTGTCGTTAAACACCATAACCCTAACCCTCTGAAACAAACTGAAATATTGTTGAAAGTGTCGTTAAACATCATAACCCTAGCCCTCTTAAACAAACTGAAATATTGTTGAAAGTGTCATTAAGCACCATAACCCTAACCCCCTAAAACAAACTGAAATATTGTTGAAAGTGTCGTTAAACATCATACCCCTAACCCTCTAAAAGAAACTGAAATATTGTTGAACGTGTCGTTAAACATCATAACCCTAACCCTCTAAAACAAACTGAAATATTGTTGAAAGTGTCGTTAAACACCATAACCCGAATCCTCTAAAACAAACTGAAATATTGTTGAAAGTGTAGTTAAACATCATAACCCTAACCCCCTAAAACAAACTGAAATATTGTTGAAAGTGTCGTTAAACACCATAAACCTAACCCTCTAAAACAAACTGAAATATTGTTGAAAGGGTCATTAAACACCAAAACCCTAACCCTCTGAAACAAACTGAAATATTGTTGAAAGTGTCGTTAAACACCATAACCCTAACCCTCTAAAACAAACTGAAATATTGTTGAACGTGTCGTTAAACATCATAATCCTAACCCTCTAAAACAAACTGAAATATTGTTGATAGTGTCGTTAAACACCATAACCCTAACCCTCTAAAACAAACTGAAATATTGTTGAAAGTGTCGTTAAACATCATAACCCTAACCCTCCGAAACAAACTGAAATATTGTTGAACGTGTCGTTAAACACCATAACCCTAACCCTCTAAAACAAACTGAAATATTGTTGAAAGTGTAGTTAAACATCATAACCCTAACCCCCTAAAACAAACTGAAATATTGTTGAAAGTGTCGTTAAACACCATAACCCTAACCCTCTAAAACAAACTGAAATATTGTTGAAAGTGTCATTAAACATCATAACCCTAATCCTCTGAAACAATCTGAAATATTGTTGAAAGTGTCATTAAACACCATAGCCCTAACCTTCTAAAACAAACTGAAATATTGTTGAAAGTGTAGTTAAACATCATAACCCTAACCCCCTAAAACAAACTGAAATATTGTTGAAAGTGTCGTTAAACACCATAACCCTAACCCTCTAAAACAAACTGAAATATTTTTGAAAGGGTCATTAAACACCATAACCCTAACCCTCTGAAACAAACTGAAATATTGTTGAAAGTGTCGTTAAACACCATAACCCTCACCCTCTAAAACTAACTAAAATAGTGTTGAAAGTGTCGTTAAACATCATAACCCTAACCCTCTAAAACAAACTGATATACTGTTGAAAGTGTCGTTAAACACCATAACCCTAACCCTCTGAAACAAACTGAAATATTGTTGAAAGTGTCGTTAAACATCATAACCCTAACCCTCTAAAACAAACTGAAATATTGTTGAAAGTGTCGTTAAACATCATAACCCTAACCCTCTAAAACAAACTGAAATATTGTTGAAAGTGTCATTAAACATCATAACCCTAACCCTCTAAAACAAACTGAAATATTGTTGAAAGTGTCATTAAACATCATAACCCTAACCCCCTAAATCAAACTGAAATATTGTTGAAAGTGTCGTTAAACACCATAACCCGAATCCTCTAAAACAAACTGAAATATTGTTGAAAGTGTCATTAAACATCATAACCCTAACCCTCTGAAACAAACTGAAATATTGTTGAAAGTGTCATTAAACATCATAACCCTAACCCTCTGAAACAAACTGAAATATTGTTGAAAGTGTAGTTATAAAATCATAACCCTAACCCCCTAAAACAAACTGAAATATTGTTGAAAGTGTCGTTAAACACCATAACCCTAACCCTCTAAAACAAACTGAAATATTGTTGAAAGTGTCATTAAACATCATAACCCTAACCCTCTGAAACAAACTGAAATATTGTTGAAAGTGTCATTAAACATCATAACCCTAACCCTCTGAAACAAACTGAAATATTGTTGAAAGTGTAGTTAAACATCATAACCCTAACCCCCTAAAACAAACTGAAATATTGTTGAAAGTGTCGTTAAACACCATAACCCTAACCCTCTAAAACAAACTGAAATATTGTTGAAAGTGTCATTAAACATCATAACCCTAACCCTCTGAAACAATCTGAAATATTGTTGAAAGTGTCATTAAACACCATAGCCCTAACCCCCTAAAACAAACTGAAATATTGTTGAAAGTGTCGTTAAACACCATAACCCTAACCCTCTAAAACAAACTGAAATATTTTTGAAAGTGTCATTAAACACCATAACCCTAACCCTCTGAAACAAACTGAAATATTGTTGAAAGTGTCGTTAAACACCATAACCCTAACCCTCTAAAACTAACTAAAATATTGCTGAAAGTGTCGTTAAACATCATAACCCTAACCCTCTAAAACAAACTGAAATAATGTTGAAAGTGTCGTTAAACACCATAACCCTAACCCTCTAAAACAAACTGAAATATTGTTGAAAGTGTCGTTAAACACCATAACCCTAGCCCTCTTAAACAAACTGAAATATTGTTGAAAGTGTCATTAAGCACCATAACCCTAACCCCCTAAAACAAACTGAAATATTGTTGAAAGTGTCGTTAAACATCATAACCCTAACCCTCTAAAAGAAACTGAAATATTGTTGAACGTGTCGTTAAACATCATAACCCTAATCCCCTAAAACAAACTGAAATATTGTTGAAAGTGTCGTTAAACACCATAACCCGAATCCTCTAAAACAAACTGAAATATTGTTGAAAGTGTAGTTAAACATCATAACCCTAACCCCCTAAAACAAACTGAAATATTGTTGAAAGTGTCGTTAAACACCATAACCCTAACCCTCTAAAACAAACTGAAATATTGTTGAAAGTGTCATTAAACATCATAACCCTAACCATCTGAAACAAACTAAAATATTGTTGAAAGAGTCATTAAACACCATAGCCCTAACCTTCTAAAACAAACTGAAATATTGTTGAAAGTGTCGTTAAACATCATAACCCTAACCCCCTAAAACAAACTGAAATATTGTTGAAAGTGTCGTTAAACACCATAACCCTAACCCTCTAAAACAAACTGAAATATTGTTGAAAGGGTCATTAAACACCATAACCCTAACCCTCTAAAACAAACTGAAATATTGTTGAAAGTGTCGTTAAACATCATAACCCTAACCCTCTGAAACAAACTGAAATATTGTTGAACGTGTCGTTAAACACCATAACCCTAACCCTCTAAAACAAACTGAAATATTGTTGAAAGTGTAGTTAAACATCATAACCCTAACCCCCTAAAACAAACTGAAATATTGTTGAAAGTGTCGTTAAACACCATAACCCTAACCCTCTAAAACAAACTGAAATATTGTTGAAAGTGTCATTAAACATCATAACCCTAACCCTCTGAAACAATCTGAAATATTGTTGAAAGTGTCATTAAACACCATAGCCCTAACCTTCTAAAACAAACTGAAATATTGTTGAAAGTGTAGTTAAACATCATAACCCTAACCCCCTAAAACAAACTGAAATATTGTTGAAAGTGTCGTTAAACACCATAACCCTAACCCTCTAAAACAAACTGAAATATTTTTGAAAGGGTCATTAAACACCATAACCCTAACCCTCTGAAACAAACTGAAATATTGTTGAAAGTGTCGTTAAACACCATAACCCTAACCCTCTAAAACTAACTAAAATATTGTTGAAAGTGTCGTTAAACATCATAACCCTAACCCTCTAAAACAAACTGATATACTGTTGAAAGTGTCGTTAAACACCATAACCCTAACCCTCTGAAACAAACTGAAATATTGTTGAAAGTGTCGTTAAACATCATAACCCTAACCCTCTAAAAGAAACTGAAATATTGTTGAAAGTGTCGTTAAACATCATAACCCTAACCCTCTAAAACAAACTGAAATATTGTTGAAAGTGTCATTAAACATCATAACCCTAACCCTCTAAAACAAACTGAAATATTGTTGAAAGCGTCATTAAACATCATAACCCTAACCCCCTAAATCAAACTGAAATATTGTTGAAAGTATCGTTAAACACCATAACCCGAATCCTCTAAAACAAACTGAAATATTGTTGAAAGTGTCATTAAACATCATAACCCTAACCCTCTGAAACAAACTGAAATATTGTTGAAAGTGTCATTAAACATCATAACCCTAACCCTCTGAAACAAACTGAAATATTGTTGAAAGTGTAGTTATAACATCATAACCCTAACCCCCTAAAACAAACTGAAATATTGTTGAAAGTGTCGTTAAACACCATAACCCTAACCCTCTAAAACAAACTGAAATATTGTTGAAAGTGTCATTAAACATCATAACCCTAACCCTCTGAAACAAACTGAAATATTGTTGAAAGTGTCATTAAACATCATAACCCTAACCCTCTGAAACAAACTGAAATATTGTTGAAAGTGTAGTTAAACATCATAACCCTAACCCCCTAAAACAAACTGAAATATTGTTGAAAGTGTCGTTAAACACCATAACCCTAACCCTCTAAAACAAACTGAAATATTGTTGAAAGTGTCATTAAACATCATAACCCTAACCCTCTGAAACAATCTGAAATATTGTTGAAAGTGTCATTAAACACCATAGCCCTAACCTTCTAAAACAAACTGAAATATTGTTGAAAGTGTAGTTAAACATCATAACCCTAACCCCCTAAAACAAACTGAAATATTGTTGAAAGTGTCGTTAAACACCATAACCCTAACCCTCTAAAACAAACTGAAATATTTTTGAAAGGGTCATTAAACACCATAACCCTAACCCTCTGAAACAAACTGAAATATTGTTGAAAGTGTCGTTAGACACCATAACCCTAACCCTCTAAAACTAACTAAAATATTGCTGAAAGTGTCGTTAAACATCATAACCCTAACCCTCTAAAACAAACTGAAATAATGTTGAAAGTGTCGTTAAACACCATAACCCTAATCCTCTAAAACAAACTGAAATATTGTTGAAAGTGTCATTAAGCACCATAACCCTAACCCCCTAAAACAAACTGAAATATTGTTGAAAGTGTCGTTAAACATCATAACCCTAACCCTCTAAAACAAACTGAAATATTGTTGAACGTGTCGTTAAACATCATAACCCTAACCCCCTAAAACAAACTGAAATATTGTTGAAAGTGTCGTTAAACACCATAACCCGAATCCTCTAAAACAAACTGAAATATTGTTGAAAGTGTAGTTAAACATCATAACCCTAACCCCCTAAAACAAACTGAAATATTGTTGAAAGTGTCGTTAAACACCATAACCCTAACCCTCTAAAACAAACTGAAATATTGTTGAAAGTGTCATTAAACATCATAACCCTAACCCTCTGAAACAAACTAAAATATTGTTGAAAGAGTCATTAAACACCATAGCCCTAACCTTCTAAAACAAACTGAAATATTGTTGAAAGTGTAGTTAAACATCATAACCCTAACCCCCTAAAACAAACTGAAATATTGTTGAAAGTGTCGTTAAACACCATAACCCTAACCCTCTAAAACAAACTGAAATATTGTTGAAAGGGTCATTAAACACCATAACCCTAACCCTCTGAAACAAACTGAAATATTGTTGAAAGTGTCGTTAAACACCATAACCCTAACCCTCTAAAACAAACTGAAATATTGTTGAACGTGTCGTTAAACATCATAATCCTAACCCTCTAAAACAAACTGAAATATTGTTGATAGTTTCGTTAAACACCATAACCCTAACCCTCTAAAACAAACTGAAATATTGTTGAAAGTGTAGTTAAACATCATAACCCTAACCCTCTGAAACAAACTGAAATATTGTTGAACGTGTCGTTAAAAACCATAACCCTAACCCTCTAAAACAAACTGAAATATTGTTGAAAGTGTAGTTAAACATCATAACCCTAACCCCCTAAAACAAACTGAAATATTGTTGAAAGTGTCGTTAAACACCATAACCCTAACCCTCTAAAACAAACTGAAATATTGTTGAAAGTGTCATTAAACACCATAGCCCTAACCTTCTAAAACAAACTGAAATATTGTTGAAAGTGTAGTTAAACATCATAACCCTAACCCCCTAAAACAAACTGAAATATTGTTGAAAGTGTCGTTAAACACCATAACCCTAACCCTCTAAAACAAACTGAAATATTGTTGAAAGGGTCATTAAACACCATAACCCTAACCCTCTGAAACAAACTGAAATATTGTTGAAAGTGTCGTTAAACACCATAACCCTAACCCTCTAAAACAAACTGAAATATTGTTGAACGTGTCGTTAAACATCATAATCCTAACCCTCTAAAACAAACTGAAATATTGTTGATAGTTTCGTTAAACACCATAACCCTAACCCTCTAAAACAAACTGAAATATTGTTGAAAGTGACGTTAAACATCATAACCCTAACCCTCTGAAACAAACTGAAATATTGTTGAACGTGTCGTTAAACACCATAACCCTAACCCTCTAAAACAAACTGAAATATTGTTGAAAGTGTAGTTAAACATCATAACCCTAACCCCCTAAAACAAACTGAAATATTGTTGAAAGTGTCGTTAAACACCATAACCCTAACCCTCTAAAACAAACTGAAATATTGTTGAAAGTGTCATTAAACACCATAGCCCTAACCTTCTAAAACAAACTGAAATATTGTTGAAAGTGTCGTTAAACACCATAACCCTAACCCTCTAAAACAAACTGAAATATTTTTGAAAGGGTCATTAAACACCATAACCCTAACCCTCTGAAACAAACTGAAATATTGTTGAAAATGTCGTTAAACACCATAACCCTAACCCTCTAAAACTAACTAAAATATTGTTGAAAGTGTCGTTAAACATCATAACCCTAACACTCTAAAACAAACTGAAATACTGTTGAAAGTGTCGTTAAACACCATAACCCTAACCCTCTAAAACAAACTGAAATATTGTTGAAAGTGTCGTTAAACACCATAACCCTAGCCCTCTTAAACAAACTGAAATATTGTTGAAAGTGTCATTAAGCACCATAACCCTAACCCCCTAAAACAAACTGAAATATTGTTGAAAGTGTCGTTAAACATCATAACCCTAACCCTCTAAAAGAAACTGAAATATTGTTGAACGTGTCGTTAAACATCATAACCCTAACCCTCTAAAACAAACTGAAATATTGTTGAAAGTGTCATTAAACATCATAACCCTAACCTTCTAAAACAAACTGAAATATTGTTGAAAGCGTCATTAAACATCATAACCCTAACCCCCTAAAACAAACTGAAATATTGTTGAAAGTGTCATTAAACATTATAACCCTAACCCTCTGAAACAAACTAAAATATTGTTGAAAGAGTCATTAAACACCATAGCCCTTACCTTCTAAAACATACTGAAATATTGTTGAAAGTGTAGTTAAACATCATAACCCTAACCCCCTAAAACAAACTGAAATATTGTTGAAAGTGTCGTTAAACACCATAACCCTAACCCTCTAAAACAAACTGAAATATTGTTGAAAGGGTCATTAAGCACCATAACCCTAACCCCCTAAAACAAACTGAAATATTGTTGAAAGTGTCATTAAGCACCATAACCCTAACCCCCTAAAACAAACTGAAATATTGTTGAAAGTGTCGTTAAACATCATAACCCTAACCCTCTAAAAGAAACTGAAATATTGTTGAACGTGTCGTTAAACATCATAACCCTAACCCTCTAAAACAAACTGAAATATTGTTGAAAGTGTCATTAAACATCATAACCCTAACCTTCTAAAACAAACTGAAATATTGTTGAAAGCGTCATTAAACATCATAACCCTAACCCCCTAAAACAAACTGAAATATTGTTGAAAGTGTCATTAAACATTATAACCCTAACCCTCTGAAACAAACTAAAATATTGTTGAAAGAGTCATTAAACACCATAGCCCTTACCTTCTAAAACAAACTGAAATATTGTTGAAAGTGTAGTTAAACATCATAACCCTAACCCCCTAAAACAAACTGAAATATTGTTGAAAGTGTCGTTAAACACCATAACCCTAACCCTCTAAAACAAACTGAAATATTGTTGAAAGGGTCATTAAACACCATAACCCTAACCATCTGAAACAAACTGAAATATTGTTGAAAGTGTCGTTAAACACCATAACCCTAACCCCCTAAAACAAACTGAAATATTGTTGAAAGTGTCGTTAAACATCATAACCCTAACCCTCTAAAAGAAACTGAAATATTGTTGAACGTGTCGTTAAACATCATAACCCTAACCCTCTAAAACAAACTGAAATATTGTTGAAAGTGTCATTAAACATCATAGCCCTAACCTTCTAAAACAAACTGAAATATTGTTGAAAGCGTCATTAAACATCATAACCCTAACCCCCTAAAACAAACTGAAATATTGTTGAAAGTGTCGTTAAACACCATAACCCGAATCCTCTAAAACAAACTGAAATATTGTTGAAAGTGTCATTAAACATTATAACCCTAACCCTCTGAAACAAACTAAAATATTGTTGAAAGAGTCATTAAAAACCATAGCCCTTACCTTCTAAAACAAACTGCAATATTGTTGAAAGTGTAGTTAAACATCATAACCCTAACCCCCTAAAACAAACTGAAATATTGTTGAAAGTGTCGTTAAACACCATAACCCTAACCCTCTAAAACAAACTGAAATATTGTTGAAAGGGTCATTAAACACCATAACCCTAACCATCTGAAACAAACTGAAATATTGTTGAAAGTGTCGTTAAACACCATAACCCTAACCCTCTAAAACAAACTGAAATATTGTTGAACGTGTCGTTAAACATCATAATCCTAACCCTCTAAAACAAACTGAAATATTGTTGATAGTGTCGTTAAACACCATAACCCTAGCCCTCTTAAACAAACTGAAATATTGTTGAAAGTGTCATTAAGCACCATAACCCTAACCCCCTAAAACAAACTGAAATATTGTTGAAAGTGTCGTTAAACATCATAACCCTAACCCTCTAAAAGAAACTGAAATATTGTTGAACGTGTCGTTAAACATCATAACCCTAACCCTCTAAAACAAACTGAAATATTGTTGAAAGTGTCATTAAACATCATAACCCTAACCTTCTAAAACAAACTGAAATATTGTTGAAAGTGTCATTAAACATCATAACCCTAACCCCCTAAAACAAACTGAAATATTGTTGAAAGTGTCATTAAACATTATAACCCTAACCCTCTGAAACAAACTAAAATATTGTTGAAAGAGTCATTAAACACCATAGCCCTTACCTTCTAAAACATACTGAAATATTGTTGAAAGTGTAGTTAAACATCATAACCCTAACCCCCTAAAACAAACTGAAATATTGTTGAAAGTGTCGTTAAACACCATAACCCTAACCCTCTAAAACAAACTGAAATATTGTTGAAAGGGTCATTAAGCACCATAACCCTAACCCCCTAAAACAAACTGAAATATTGTTGAAAGTGTCATTAAGCACCATAACCCTAACCCCCTAAAACAAACTGAAATATTGTTGAAAGTGTCGTTAAACATCATAACCCTAACCCTCTAAAAGAAACTGAAATATTGTTGAACGTGTCGTTAAACATCATAACCCTAACCCTCTAAAACAAACTGAAATATTGTTGAAAGTGTCATTAAACATCATAACCCTAACCTTCTAAAACAAACTGAAATATTGTTGAAAGCGTCATTAAACATCATAACCCTAACCCCCTAAAACAAACTGAAATATTGTTGAAAGTGTCATTAAACATTATAACCCTAACCCTCTGAAACAAACTAAAATATTGTTGAAAGAGTCATTAAACACCATAGCCCTTACCTTCTAAAACAAACTGAAATATTGTTGAAAGTGTAGTTAAACATCATAACCCTAACCCCCTAAAACAAACTGAAATATTGTTGAAAGTGTCGTTAAACACCATAACCCTAACCCTCTAAAACAAACTGAAATATTGTTGAAAGGGTCATTAAACACCATAACCCTAACCATCTGAAACAAACTGAAATATTGTTGAAAGTGTCGTTAAACACCATAACCCTAACCCCCTAAACAAACTGAAATATTGTTGAAAGTGTCGTTAAACATCATAACCCTAACCCTCTAAAAGAAACTGAAATATTGTTGAACGTGTCGTTAAACATCATAACCCTAACCCTCTAAAACAAACTGAAATATTGTTGAAAGTGTCATTAAACATCATAGCCCTAACCTTCTAAAACAAACTGAAATATTGTTGAAAGCGTCATTAAACATCATAACCCTAACCCCCTAAAACAAACTGAAATATTGTTGAAAGTGTCGTTAAACACCATAACCCGAATCCTCTAAAACAAACTGAAATATTGTTGAAAGTGTCATTAAACATTATAACCCTAACCCTCTGAAACAAACTAAAATATTGTTGAAAGAGTCATTAAAAACCATAGCCCTTACCTTCTAAAACAAACTGCAATATTGTTGAAAGTGTAGTTAAACATCATAACCCTAACCCCCTAAAACAAACTGAAATATTGTTGAAAGTGTCGTTAAACACCATAACCCTAACCCTCTAAAACAAACTGAAATATTGTTGAAAGGGTCATTAAACACCATAACCCTAACCATCTGAAACAAACTGAAATATTGTTGAAAGTGTCGTTAAACACCATAACCCTAACCCTCTAAAACAAACTGAAATATTGTTGAACGTGTCGTTAAACATCATAATCCTAACCCTCTAAAACAAACTGAAATATTGTTGATAGTGTCGTTAAACACCATAACCCTAACCCTCTAAAACAAACTGAAATATTGTTGAAAGTGTCGTTAAACATCATAACCCTAACCCTCTGAAACAAACTGAAATATTGTTGAACGTGTCGTTAACCACCATAACCCTAACCCTCTAAAACAAACTGAAATATTGTTGAAAGTGTCGTTAAACATCATAACCCTAACCCTCTAAAACAAACTGAAATATTGTTGAAAGTGTCGTTAAACATCATAACCCTAACCCCCTGAAACAAACTGAAATATTGCTGAACGTGTCGTTAAACACCATAACCCTAACCCTCTTAAAAAAACTGAAATATTGTTGAAAGTGTCGTTAAATACCATAACCCTAACCCTCTGAAACAAACTGAAATATTTTTGAAAGTGTCGTTAAACACCATAACCCTAACCCTCTAAAACTAACTGAAATATTGTTGAACGTGTCGTTAAACACCATAACCCTAACCCTCTAAAACAAACTGAAATATTGTTGAACGTGTCGTTAAACACCATAACCCTAACCCTCTAAAACAAACTGAAATATTGTTGAAAGTGTCGTTAAACACCATAACCCTAACCCTCTAAAACAAACTGAAATATTGTTGAAAGTGTCGTTAAACACCATAACCCTAACCCTCTAAAACAAACTGAAATATTGTTGAACGCGTCGTTAAACACCATAACCCTAACCCTCTAAAACAAACTGAAATATTGTTGAAAGTATCGTTAAACACCATAACCCTAACCCTCTAAAATAAACTGAAATATTGTTGAACGTGTCGTTAAACACCATAACCTTAACCCTTTAAAACAAACTGAAATATTGTTGAAAGTGTCGTTAACATCATAACCCTAACCCTCTAAAACTAACTGAAATATTGTTGAAAGTGTCGTTAAACATCATAACCCTAACCCTCTAAAACAAACTGAAATATTGTTGAAAGTGTCATTAAACACCATAACCCTAACCCTCTAAAACAAACTGAAATATTGTTGAAAGTGTAGTTAAACATCATAACCCTAACCTTCTAAAACAAACTGAAATATTGTTGAAATTGTCATTAAACACCATAACCCTAACCCTCTGAAACAAACTGAAATATTTTTGAAAGTGTCGTTAAACACCATAACCCTAACCCTCTAAAACAAACGGAAATATTGTTGAAAGTGTCGTTAAACACCATAACCCTAACACTCTAAAACAAACTGAAATATTGTTGAACGTGTTGTTAAACATCATAACCCTAACCCTCTAAAACAAACTGAAATATTGTTGAAAGTGTCGTTAAACACCATAACCTTAACCCTTTAAAACAAACTGAAATATTGTTGAAAGTGTCGTTAAACACCATAACACTAACCCTCTAAACAAACTGAAATATTGTTGAAAGTGTCAATAAACATCATAACCCTAACCCCCTTAAACAAACTGAAATATTGTTGAAAGTGTCGTTAAACACCATAACCCTAACCCTCTAAAACAAACTGAAATATTGTTGAAAGTGTCGTTAAACACCATAACCCTAACCCTCTAAAACAAACTGAAATATTGTTGAACGCGTCGTTAAACACCATAACCCTAACCCTCTAAAACAAACTGAAATATTGTTGAAAGTATCGTTAAACACCATAACCCTAACCCTCTAAAATAAACTGAAATATTGTTGAACGTGTCGTTAAACACCATAACCTTAACCCTTTAAAACAAACTGAAATATTGTTGAAAGTGTCGTTAACATCATAACCCTAACCCTCTAAAACTAACTGAAATATTGTTGAAAGTGTCGTTAAACATCATAACCCTAACCCTCTAAAACAAACTGAAATATTGTTGAAAGTGTCATTAAACACCATAACCCTAACCCTCTAAAACAAACTGAAATATTGTTGAAAGTGTAGTTAAACATCATAACCCTAACCTTCTAAAACAAACTGAAATATTGTTGAAATTGTCATTAAACACCATAACCCTAACCCTCTGAAACAAACTGAAATATTTTTGAAAGTGTCGTTAAACACCATAACCCTAACCCTCTAAAACAAACTGAAATATTGTTGAAAGTGTCGTTAAACACCATAACCCTAACACTCTAAAACAAACTGAAATATTGTTGAACGTGTTGTTAAACATCATAACCCTAACCCTCTAA
This sequence comes from Bathymodiolus brooksi, assembly GCA_963680875.1. Classification (NCBI taxonomy): domain Eukaryota; kingdom Metazoa; phylum Mollusca; class Bivalvia; order Mytilida; family Modiolidae; genus Bathymodiolus; species Bathymodiolus brooksi. Next base: position 49,286,758 of record OY804576.1, on the reverse strand, counting down.
AACAAACTGAAATATTGTTGAAAGTGTCGTTAAACACCATAACCTTAACCCTTTAAAACAAACTGAAATATTGTTGAAAGTGTCGTTAAACACCATAACACTAACCCTCTAAACAAACTGAAATATTGTTGAAAGTGTCAATAAACATCATAACCCTAACCCCCTTAAACAAACTGAAATATTGTTGAAAGTGTCGTTAAACACCATAACCCTAACCCTCTGAAACAAACTGAAATATTGTTGAAAGTGTAGTTAAACATCATAACCCTAACCCCCTAAAACAAACTGAAATAGTGTTGAAAGTGTCGTTAAACACCATAACCCTAACCCTCTAAAACAAACTGAAATATTGTTGAAAGTGTCGTTAAACACCATAACCCTAACCCTCTGAAACAAACTGAAATATTGTTGAAAGTGTCGTTAAACACCATAACCCTAACCCTCTATAACAAACTGAAATATTGTTGAAAGTGTCATTAAACATCATAACCCTAACCCTCTGAAACAATCTGAAATATTGTTGAAAGTGTCATTTAACACCATAGCCCTAACCTTCTAAAACAAACTGAAATATTGTTGAAGGTGTAGTTAAACATTATAACCCTAACCCCCTAAAACAAACTGAAATATTGTTGAAAGTGTCGTTAAACACCATAACCCTAACCCTCTAAAACAAACTGAAATATTTTTGAAAGGATCATTAAACACCATAACCCTAACCCTCTGAAACAAACTGAAATATTGTTGAAAGTGTCGTTAAACACCATAACCCTAACCCTCTAAAACTAACTGAAATATTGTTGAAAGTGTCGTAAAACATCATAACCCTAACCCTCTAAAACAAACTGAAATACTGTTGAAAGTGTCGTTAAACACCATAACCCTAACCCTCTAAAACAAACTGAAATACTGTTGAAAGTGTCGTTAAACACCATAACCCTAGCCCTCTAAAACAAACTGAAATATTGTTGAAAGTGTCATTAAACATCATAACCCTAACCCTCTAAAACAAACTGAAATATTGTTGAAAGTGTCATTAAACATCATAACCCTAACCCCCTAAAACAAACTGAAATATTGTTGAAAGTGTCGTTAAACACCATAACCCGAATCCTCTAAAACAAACTGAAATATTGTTGAAAGTGTAGTTAAACATCATAACCCTAACCCCCTAAAACAAACTGAAATATTGTTGAAAGTGTCGATAAACACCATAACCCTAACCCTCTAAAACAAACTGAAATATTGTTGAAAGTGTCATTAAACATTATAACCCTAACCCTCTGAAACAAACTAAAATATTGTTGAAAGAGTCATTAAACACCATAGCCCTAACCTTCTAAAACAAACTGAAATATTGTTGAAAGTGTAGTTAAACATCATAACCCTAACCCCCTAAAACAAAATGAAATATTGTTGAAAGTGTCGTTAAACACCATAACCCTAACCCTCTAAAACAAACTGAAATATTGTTAAAAGGGTCATTAAACACCATAACCCTAACCCTCTGAAACAAACTGAAATATTGTTGAAAGTGTCGTTAAACACCATAACCCTAACCCTCTAAAACAAACTGAAATATTGTTGAACGTGTCGTTAAACATCATAATCCTAACCCTCTAAAACAAACTGAAATATTGTTGATAGTGTCGTTAAACACCATAACCCTAACCCTCTAAAACAAACTGAAATATTGTTGAAAGTGTCGTTAAACATCATAACCCTAACCCTCTGAAACAAACTGAAATATTGTTGAACGTGTCGTTAAACACCATAACTCTAACCCTCTAAAACAAACTGAAATATTGTTGAAAGTGTCGTTAAACATCATAACCCTAACCCTCTAAAACAAACTGAAATATTGTTGAAAGAGTCGTTAAACATCATAACCCTAACCCTCTAAAACAAACTGAAATATTGTTGAACGTGTCGTTAAACACCATAACCCTAACCCTCTAAAAAAACTGAAATATTGTTGAAAGTGTCGTTAAATACCATAACCCTAACCCTCTGAAACAAACTGAAATATTGTTGAAAGTGTAGTTAAACATCATAACCCTAACCCCCTAAAACAAACTGAAATATTGTTGAAAGTGTCGTTAAACACCATAACCCTAACCCTCTAAAACAAACTGAAATATTGTTGAAAGTGTCGTTAAGCACCATAACCCTAACCCTCTGAAACAAACTGAAATATTGTTGAAAGTGTCGTTAAACACCATAACCCTAACCCTCTAAAACAAACTGAAATATTGTTGAAAGTGTCATTAAACATCATAACCTTAACCCTCTGAAACAATCTGAAATATTGTTGAAAGTGTCATTAAACACCATAGCCCTAACCTTCTAAAACAAACTGAAATATTGTTGAAGGTGTAGTTAAACATTATAACCCTAACCCCCTAAAACAAACTGAAATATTGTTGAAAGTGTCGTTAAACACCATAACCCTAACCCTCTAAAACAAACTGAAATATTTTTGAAAGGGTCATTAAACACCATAACCCTAACCCTCTGAAACAAACTGAAATATTGTTGAAAGTGTCGTTAAACACCATAACCCTAACCCTCTAAAACTAACTGAAATATTGTTGAAAGTGTCGTTAAACATCATAACCCTAACCCTCTAAAACAAACTGAAATACTGTTGAAAGTGTCGTTAAACACCATAACCCTAACCCTCTAAAACAAACTGAAATATTGTTGAAAGTGTCGTTAAACACCATAACCCTAGCCCTCTTAAACAAACTGAAATATTGTTGAAAGTGTCATTAAGCACCATAACCCTAACCCCCTAAAACAAACTGAAATATTGTTGAAAGTGTCGTTAAACACCATAACCCTAACCCTCTAAAACAAACTGAAATACTGTTGAAAGTGTCGTTAAACACCATAACCCTAGCCCTCTAAAACAAACTGAAATATTGTTGAAAGTGTCATTAAACATCATAACCCTAACCCTCTAAAACAAACTGAAATATTGTTGAAAGTGTCATTAAACATCATAACCCTAACCCCCTAAAACAAACTGAAATATTGTTGAAAGTGTCGTTAAACACCATAACCCGAATCCTCTAAAACAAACTGAAATATTGTTGAAAGTGTAGTTAAACATCATAACCCTAACCCCCTAAAACAAACTGAAATATTGTTGAAAGTGTCGATAAACACCATAACCCTAACCCTCTAAAACAAACTGAAATATTGTTGAAAGTGTCATTAAACATTATAACCCTAACCCTCTGAAACAAACTAAAATATTGTTGAAAGAGTCATTAAACACCATAGCCCTAACCTTCTAAAACAAACTGAAATATTGTTGAAAGTGTAGTTAAACATCATAACCCTAACCCCCTAAAACAAAATGAAATATTGTTGAAAGTGTCGTTAAACACCATAACCCTAACCCTCTAAAACAAACTGAAATATTGTTAAAAGGGTCATTAAACACCATAACCCTAACCCTCTGAAACAAACTGAAATATTGTTGAAAGTGTCGTTAAACACCATAACCCTAACCCTCTAAAACAAACTGAAATATTGTTGAACGTGTCGTTAAACATCATAATCCTAACCCTCTAAAACAAACTGAAATATTGTTGATAGTGTCGTTAAACACCATAACCCTAACCCTCTAAAACAAACTGAAATATTGTTGAAAGTGTCGTTAAACATCATAACCCTAACCCTCTGAAACAAACTGAAATATTGTTGAACGTGTCGTTAAACACCATAACTCTAACCCTCTAAAACAAACTGAAATATTGTTGAAAGTGTCGTTAAACATCATAACCCTAACCCTCTAAAACAAACTGAAATATTGTTGAAAGAGTCGTTAAACATCATAACCCTAACCCTCTAAAACAAACTGAAATATTGTTGAACGTGTCGTTAAACACCATAACCCTAACCCTCTAAAAAAACTGAAATATTGTTGAAAGTGTCGTTAAATACCATAACCCTAACCCTCTGAAACAAACTGAAATATTGTTGAAAGTGTAGTTAAACATCATAACCCTAACCCCCTAAAACAAACTGAAATATTGTTGAAAGTGTCGTTAAACACCATAACCCTAACCCTCTAAAACAAACTGAAATATTGTTGAAAGTGTCGTTAAGCACCATAACCCTAACCCTCTGAAACAAACTGAAATATTGTTGAAAGTGTCGTTAAACACCATAACCCTAACCCTCTAAAACAAACTGAAATATTGTTGAAAGTGTCATTAAACATCATAACCTTAACCCTCTGAAACAATCTGAAATATTGTTGAAAGTGTCATTAAACACCATAGCCCTAACCTTCTAAAACAAACTGAAATATTGTTGAAGGTGTAGTTAAACATTATAACCCTAACCCCCTAAAACAAACTGAAATATTGTTGAAAGTGTCGTTAAACACCATAACCCTAACCCTCTAAAACAAACTGAAATATTTTTGAAAGGGTCATTAAACACCATAACCCTAACCCTCTGAAACAAACTGAAATATTGTTGAAAGTGTCGTTAAACACCATAACCCTAACCCTCTAAAACTAACTGAAATATTGTTGAAAGTGTCGTTAAACATCATAACCCTAACCCTCTAAAACAAACTGAAATACTGTTGAAAGTGTCGTTAAACACCATAACCCTAACCCTCTAAAACAAACTGAAATATTGTTGAAAGTGTCGTTAAACACCATAACCCTAGCCCTCTTAAACAAACTGAAATATTGTTGAAAGTGTCATTAAGCACCATAACCCTAACCCCCTAAAACAAACTGAAATATTGTTGAAAGTGTCGTTAAACATCATAACCCTAACCCTCTAAAAGAAACTGAAATATTGTTGAACGTGTCGTTAAACATCATAACCCTAACCCTCTAAAACAAACTGAAATATTGTTGAAAGTGTCATTAAACATCATAACCCTAACCCTCTAAAACAAACTGAAATATTGTTGAAAGCGTCATTAAACATCATAACCCTAACCCCCTAAAACAAACTGAAATATTGTTGAAAGTGTCGTTAAACACCATAACCCGAATCCTCTAAAACAAACTGAAATATTGTTGAAAGTGTAGTTAAACATCATAACCCTAACCCCCTAAAACAAACTGAAATATTGTTGAAAGTGTCGATAAACACCATAACCCTAACCCTCTAAAACAAACTGAAATATTGTTGAAAGTGTCATTAAACATTATAACCCTAACCCTCTGAAACAAACTAAAATATTGTTGAAAGAGTCATTAAACACCATAGCCCTAACCTTCTAAAACAAACTGAAATATTGTTGAAAGTGTCGTTAAACATCATAACAATAACCCTCTGAAACAAACTGAAATATTGTTGAACGTGTCGTTAAACACCATAACCCTAACCCTCTAAAACAAACTGAAATATTGTTGAAAGTGTCGTTAAACACCATAACCCTAACCCTCTAAAACTAACTGAAATAGTGTTGAAAGTGTCGTTAAACACCATAACCCTAACCCTCTAAAACAAACTGAAATAGTGTTGAAAGTGTCGTTAAACACCATAACCCTAACCCTCTAAAACAAACTGAAATATTGTTGAACGTGTCGTTAAACACCATAACCCTAACCCTCTAAAACAAACTGAAATATTGTTGAAAGTGTCGTTAAACACCATAACCCTAACCCTCTAAAACAAACTGAAATATTGTTGAAAGTGTCGTTAAACACCATAACCCTAACCCTCTAAAACAAACTGAAATATTGTTGAACGTGTCGTTAAACACCATAACCCTAACCCTCTAAAACAAACTGAAATATTGTTGAAAGTATCGTTAAACACCATAACCCTAACCCTTTAAAATAAACTGAAATATTGTTGAACGTGTCGTTAAACACCATAGCCTTAACCCTTTAAAACAAACTGAAATATTGTTGAAATTGTCGTTAAACATCATAATCCTAACCCTCTAAAACAAACTGAAATATTGTTGAAAGTGTCGTTAAACATCATAACCCTAGCCCTCTAAAACAAACTGAAATATTGTTGAAAGTGTCATTAAACACCATAACCCTAACCCTCTAAAACAAACTGAAATATTGTTGAAAGTGTAGTTAAACATCATAACCCTAACCCTCTAAAACAAACTGAAATATTGTTGAAATTGTCATTAAACACCATAAGCCTAACCCTCTGAAACAAACTGAAATATTGTTGAAAGTGTCGTTAAACACCATAACCCTAACCCTCTAAAACAAACTGAAATATTGTTGAACGTGTTGTTAAACATCATAACCCTAACCCTCTAAAACAAACTGAAATATTGTTGAAATTGTCATTAAACACCATAACCCTAACCCTCTGAAACAAACTGAAATATTGTTGAAAGTGTCGTTAAACACCATAACCCTAACCCTCTAAAACAAACTGAAATATTGTTGAACGTGTTGTTAAACATCATAACCCTAACCCTCTAAAACAAACTGAAATATTGTTGAAAGTGTCGGTAAACACCATAACCTTAACCCTTTAAAACAAACTGAAATATTGTTGAAAGTGTCGTTAAACACCATAACCCTAACCCTCTAAAACAAACTGAAATATTGTTGAAAGTGTCAATAAACATCATAACCCTAACCCCTTAAACTAACTGAAATATTGTTGAAAGTGTCATTAAACATCATAAACCTAACCCCCTAAAACAAACTGAAATATTGTTGAAAGTGTCGTTAAACACCATAACCCTAACCCTCTAAAACAAACTGAAATATTGTTGAAAGTGTCGTTAATCACCATAATTCTAACCCTCTGAAACAAACTGAAATATTGTTGAAAGTGTAGTTAAACATCATAACCCTAACCCCCTAAAACAAACTGAAATAGTGTTGAAAGTGTCGTTAAACACCATAACCCTAACCCTCTAAAACAAACTGAAATATTGTTGAAAGTGTCGTTAAGCACCATAACCCTAACCCTCTGAAACAAACTGAAATATTGTTGAAAGTGTCGTTAAACACCATAACCCTAACCCTCTAAAACTAACTGAAATATTGTTGAAAGTGTCGTTAAACACCATAACCCTAACCCTCTAAAACAAACTGAAATATTGTTGAACGTGTCGTTAAACATCATAATCCTAACCCTCTAAAACAAACTGAAATATTGTTGATAGTGTCGTTAAACACCATAACCCTAACCCTCTAAAACAAACTGAAATATTGTTGAAAGTGTCGTTAAACATCATAACCCTAACACTCTAAAACAAACTGAAATATTGTTGAAAGTGTCGTTAAACATCATAACCCTAACCCTCTAAAACAAACTGAAATATTGTTGAAAGTGTCGTTAAACATCATAACCCTAACCCCCTAAAACAAACTGAAATATTTCTGAACGTGTCGTTAAACACCATAACCCTAACCCTCTTAAAAAAACTGAAATATTGTTGAAAGTGTCGTTAAATACCATAACCCTAACCCTCTGAAACAAACTGAAATATTTTTGAAAGTGTCGTTAAACACCATAACCCTAACCCTCTAAAACAAACTGAAATATTTTTGAAAGGGTCTTTAAACACCATAACCCTAACCCTCTGAAACAAACTGAAATATTGTTGAAAGTGTCGTTAAACACCATAACCCTAACCCTCTAAAACTAACTAAAATATTGTTGAAAGTGTCGTAAAACATCATAACCCTAACCCTCTAAAACAAATTGAAATACTGTTGAAAGTGTCGTTAAACACCATAACCCTAACCCTCTAAAACAAACTGAAATATTGTTGAAAGTGTCGTTAAACACCATAACCCTAGCCCTCTTAAACAAACTGAAATATTGTTGAAAGTGTCATTAAGCACCATAACCCTAACCCCCTAAAACAAACTGAAATATTGTTGAAAATGTCGTTAAACATCATAACCCTAACCCTCTAAAAGAAACTGAAATATTGTTGAACGTGTCGTTAAACATCATAACCCTAACCCTCTAAAACAAACTGAAATATTGTTGAAAGTGTCATTAAACATCATAACCCTAACCCTCTAAAACAAACTGAAATATTGTTGAAAGCGTCATTAAACATCATAACCCTAACCCCCTAAAACAAACTGAAATATTGTTGAAAGTGTCGTTAAAAACCATAACCCGAATCCTCTAAAACAAACTGAAATATTGTTGAAAGTGTAGTTAAACATCATAACCCTAACCCCCTAAAACAAACTGAAATATTGTTGAAATTGTCGTTAAACACCATAACCCTAACCCTCTAAAACAAACTGAAATATTGTTGAAAGTGTCATTAAACATTATAACCCTAACCCTCTGAAATAAACTAAAATATTGTTGAAAGAGTCATTAAACACCATAGCCCTAACCTTCTAAAACAAACTGAAATATTGTTGAAAGTGTAGTTAAACATCATAACCCTAACCAACTAAATCAAACTGAAATATTGTTGAAAGTGTCGTTAAACACCATAACCCTAACCCTCTAAAACAAACTGAAATATTGTTGAAAGGGTCATTAAACACCATAACCCTAACCCTCTGAAACAAACTGAAATATTGTTGAAAGTGTCGTTCAACACCATAACCCTAACCCTCTAAAACAAACTGAAATATTGTTGAACGTGTCGTTAAACATCATAATCCTAACCCTCTAAAACAAACTGAAATATTGTTGATAGTGTCGTTAAACACCATAACCCTAACCCTCTAAAACAAACTGAAATATTGTTGAAAGTGTCGTTAAACATCATAACCCTAACCCTCTGAAACAAACTGAAATATTGTTGAGCGTGTCGTTAAACACCATAACCCTAACCCTCTAAAACAAACTGAAATATTGTTGAAAGTGTCGTTAAACATCATAACCCTAACCCTCTAAAAGAAACTGAAATATTGTTGAAAGTGTCGTTAAACATCATAACCCTAACCCCCTAAAACAAACTGAAATATTGTTGAAAGTGTCATTAAACATTATAACCCTAACCCTCTGAAACAAACTAAAATATTGTTGAAAGAGTCATTAAACACCATAGCCCTAACCTTCTAAAACAAACTGAAATATTGTTGAAAGGGTCATTAAACACCATAACCCTAACCCTCTGAAACAAACTGAAATATTGTTGAAAGTGTCGTTCAACACCATAACCCTAACCCTCTAAAACAAACTGAAATATTGTTGAACGTGTCGTTAAACATCATAATCCTAACCCTCTAAAACAAACTGAAATATTGTTGATAGTGTCGTTAAACACCATAACCCTAACCCTCTAAAACAAACTGAAATATTGTTGAAAGTGTCGTTAAACATCATAACCCTAACCCTCTAAAACAAACTGAAATATTGTTGAAAGTATCGTTAAACACCATAACCTTAACCCTTTAAAACAAACTGAAATATTGTTGAAATTGTCATTAAACACCATAACCCTAACCCTCTGAAACAAACTGAAATATTGTTGAAAGTGTCGTTAAACACCATAACCCTAACCCTCTAAAACAAACTGAAATATTGTTGAACGTGTTGTTAAACATCATAACCCTAACCCTCTAAAACAAACTGAAATATTGTTGAAAGTGTCGTTAAACACCATAACCTTAACCCTTTAAAACAAACTGAAATATTGTTGAAAGTGTCGTTAAACACCATAACCCTAACCCTCTAAAACAAACTGAAATATTGTTGAAAGTGTCAATAAACATCATAACCCTAACCCCTTAAACTAACTGAAATATTGTTGAAAGTGTCATTAAACATCATAAACCTAACCCCCTAAAACAAACTGAAATATTGTTGAAAGTGTCGTTAAACATCATAACCCTAACCCCCTAAAACAAACTGAAATATTGTTGAAAGTGTCGTTAAACATCATAATCCTAACCCTCTAAAACAAACTGAAATATTGTTGAAAGTGTCGTTAAACACCATAACCTTAACCCTTTAAAACAAACTGAAATATTGTTGAAAGTGTCGTTAAACACCATAACCCTAACCCTCTAAAACAAACTGAAAAATTGTTGAAAGTGTCAATAAACATCATAACCCTAACCCCCTTAAACAAACTGAAATATTGTTGAAAGTGTCGTTAAACACCATAATTCTAACCCTCTGAAACAAACTGAAATATTGTTGAAAGTGTAGTTAAACATCATAACCCTAACCCCCTAAAACAAACTGAAATAGTGTTGAAAGTGTCGTTAAACACCATAACCCTAACCCTCTAAAACAAACTGAAATATTGTTGAAAGTGTCGTTAAGCACCATAACCCTAACCCTCTGAAACAAACTGAAATATTGTTGAAAGTGTCGTTAAACACCATAGCCCTAACCTTTTAAAACAAACTGAAATATTGTTGAAAGTGTAGTTAAACATCATAACCCTAACCAACTAAAACAAACTGAAATATTGTTGAAAGTGTCGTTCAACACCATAACCCTAACCCTCTAAAACAAACTGAAATATTGTTGAACGTGTCGTTAAACATCATAATCCTAACCCTCTAAAACAAACTGAAATATTGTTGATAGTGTCGTTAAACACCATAACCCTAACCCTCTAAAACAAACTGAAATATTGTTGAAAGTGTCGTTAAACATCATAACCCTAACCCTCTGAAACAAACTGAAATATTGTTGAGCGTGTCGTTAAACACCATAACCCTAACCCTCTAAAACAAACTGAAATATTGTTGAAAGTGTCGTTAAACATCATAACCCTAACCCTCTAAAAGAAACTGAAATATTGTTGAAAGTGTCGTTAAACATCATAACCCTAACCCCCTAAAACAAACTGAAATATTGTTGAAAGTGTCATTAAACATTATAACCCTAACCCTCTGAAACAAACTAAAATATTGTTGAAAGAGTCATTAAACACCATAGCCCTAACCTTCTAAAACAAACTGAAATATTGTTGAAAGGGTCATTAAACACCATAACCCTAACCCTCTGAAACAAACTGAAATATTGTTGAAAGTGTCGTTCAACACCATAACCCTAACCCTCTAAAACAAACTGAAATATTGTTGAACGTGTCGTTAAACATCATAATCCTAACCCTCTAAAACAAACTGAAATATTGTTGATAGTGTCGTTAAACACCATAACCCTAACCCTCTAAAACAAACTGAAATATTGTTGAAAGTGTCGTTAAACATCATAACCCTAACCCTCTAAAACAAACTGAAATATTGTTGAAAGTATCGTTAAACACCATAACCTTAACCCTTTAAAACAAACTGAAATATTGTTGAAATTGTCATTAAACACCATAACCCTAACCCTCTGAAACAAACTGAAATATTGTTGAAAGTGTCGTTAAACACCATAACCCTAACCCTCTAAAACAAACTGAAATATTGTTGAACGTGTTGTTAAACATCATAACCCTAACCCTCTAAAACAAACTGAAATATTGTTGAAAGTGTCGTTAAACACCATAACCTTAACCCTTTAAAACAAACTGAAATATTGTTGAAAGTGTCGTTAAACACCATAACCCTAACCCTCTAAAACAAACTGAAATATTGTTGAAAGTGTCAATAAACATCATAACCCTAACCCCTTAAACTAACTGAAATATTGTTGAAAGTGTCATTAAACATCATAAACCTAACCCCCTAAAACAAACTGAAATATTGTTGAAAGTGTCGTTAAACATCATAACCCTAACCCCCTAAAACAAACTGAAATATTGTTGAAAGTGTCGTTAAACATCATAATCCTAACCCTCTAAAACAAACTGAAATATTGTTGAAAGTGTCGTTAAACACCATAACCTTAACCCTTTAAAACAAACTGAAATATTGTTGAAAGTGTCGTTAAACACCATAACCCTAACCCTCTAAAACAAACTGAAAAATTGTTGAAAGTGTCAATAAACATCATAACCCTAACCCCCTTAAACAAACTGAAATATTGTTGAAAGTGTCGTTAAACACCATAATTCTAACCCTCTGAAACAAACTGAAATATTGTTGAAAGTGTAGTTAAACATCATAACCCTAACCCCCTAAAACAAACTGAAATAGTGTTGAAAGTGTCGTTAAACACCATAACCCTAACCCTCTAAAACAAACTGAAATATTGTTGAAAGTGTCGTTAAGCACCATAACCCTAACCCTCTGAAACAAACTGAAATATTGTTGAAAGTGTCGTTAAACACCATAGCCCTAACCTTTTAAAACAAACTGAAATATTGTTGAAAGTGTAGTTAAACATCATAACCCTAACCAACTAAAACAAACTGAAATATTGTTGAAAGTGTCGTTAAACACCATAACCCTAACCCTCTAAAACAAACTGAAATATTGTTGAAAGGGTCATTAAACACCATAACCCTAACCCTCTGAAACAAACTGAAATATTGTTGAAAGTGTCGTTCAACACCATAACCCTAACCCTCTAAAACAAACTGAAATATTGTTGAACGTGTCGTTAAACATCATAATCCTAACCCTCTAAAACAAACTGAAATATTGTTGATAGTGTCGTTAAACACCATAACCCTAACCCTCTAAAACAAACTGAAATATTGTTGAAAGTGTCGTTAAACATCATAACCCTAACCCTCTGAAACAAACTGAAATATTGTTGAGCGTGTCGTTAAACACCATAACCCTAACCCTCTAAAACAAACTGAAATATTGTTGAAAGTGTCGTTAAACATCATAACCCTAACCCTCTAAAAGAAACTGAAATATTGTTGAAAGTGTCGTTAAACATCATAACCCTAACCCCCTAAAACAAACTGAAATATTGTTGAAAGTGTCATTAAACATTATAACCCTAACCCTCTGAAACAAACTAAAATATTGTTGAAAGAGTCATTAAACACCATAGCCCTAACCTTCTAAAACAAACTGAAATATTGTTGAAAGTGTCGTTAAACATCATAACCCTAACCCTCTGAAACAAACTGAAATATTGTTGAACGTGTCGTTAAACACCATAACCCTAACCCTCTAAAACAAACTGAAATATTGTTGAAAGTGTCGTTAAACACCATAACCCTAACCCTCTAAAACTAACTGAAATATTGTTGAACGTGTCGTTAAATACCATAACCCTAACCCTCTAAAACAAACTGAAATATTGTTGAAAGTGTCGTTAAACACCATAACCCTAACCCTCTAAAACAAACTGAAATATTGTTGAACGTGTCGTTAAACACCATAACCCTAACCCTCTAAAACAAACTGAAATATTGTTGAAAGTGTCGTTAAACACCATAACCCTAACCCTCTAAAACAAACTGAAATATTGTTGAACGTGTCGTTAAACACCATAACCCTAACCCTCTAAAACAAACTGAAATATTGTTGAAAGTGTCGTTAAACACCATAACCCTAACCCTCTAAAACAAACTGAAATATTGTTGAACGTGTCGTTAAACACCATAACCATAACCCTCTAAAACAAACTGAAATATTGTTGAAAGTATCGTTAAACACCATAACCTTAACCCTTTAAAACAAACTGAAATATTGTTGAAATTGTCATTAAACACCATAACCCTAACCCTCTGAAACAAACTGAAATATTGTTGAAAGTGTCGTTAAACACCATAACCCTAACCCTCTAAAACAAACTGAAATATTGTTGAACGTGTTGTTAAACATCATAACCCTAACCCTCTAAAACAAACTGAAATATTGTTGAAATTGTCATTAAACACCATAACCCTAACCCTCTGAAACAAACTGAAATATTGTTGAAAGTGTCGTTAAACACCATAACCCTAACCCTCTAAAACAAACTGAAATATTGTTGAACGTGTTGTTAAACATCATAACCCTAACCCTCTAAAACAAACTGAAATATTGTTGAAAGTGTCGTTAAACACCATAACCTTAACCCTTTAAAACAAACTGAAATATTGTTGAAAGTGTCGTTAAACACCATAACCCTAACCCTCTAAAACAAACTGAAATATTGTTGAAAGTGTCAATAAACATCATAACCCTAACCCCTTAAACTAACTGAAATATTGTTGAAAGTGTCATTAAACATCATAAACCTAACCCCCTAAAACAAACTGAAATATTGTTGAAAGTGTCGTTAAACATCATAACCCTAACCCCCTAAAACAAACTGAAATATTGTTGAAAGTGTCGTTAAACATCATAATCCTAACCCTCTAAAACAAACTGAAATATTGTTGAAAGTGTCGTTAAACACCATAACCTTAACCCTTTAAAACAAACTGAAATATTGTTGAAAGTGTCGTTAAACACCATAACCCTAACCCTCTAAAACAAACTGAAAAATTGTTGAAAGTGTCAATAAACATCATAACCCTAACCCCCTTAAACAAACTGAAATATTGTTGAAAGTGTCGTTAAACACCATAATTCTAACCCTCTGAAACAAACTGAAATATTGTTGAAAGTGTAGTTAAACATCATAACCCTTACCCCCTAAAACAAACTGAAATAGTGTTGAAAGTGTCGTTAAACACCATAACCCTAACCCTCTAAAACAAACTGAAATATTGTTGAAAGTGTCGTTAAGCACCATAACCCTAACCCTCTAAAACTAACTGAAATATTGTTGAAAGTGTCGTTAAACACCATAACCCTAACCCTCTAAAACAAACTGAAATATTGTTGAACGTGTCGTTAAACATCATAATCCTAACCCTCTAAAACAAACTGAAATATTGTTGATAGTGTCGTTAAACATCATAACCCTAACCCTCTAAAACAAACTGAAATATTGTTGAAAGTGTCGTTAAACATCATAACCCTAACCCTCTAAAACAAACTGAAATATTGTTGAAAGTGTCGTTAAACATCATAACCCTAACCCCCTAAAACAAACTGAAATATTGTTGAACGTGTCGTTAAACACCATAACCCTAACCCTCTTAAAAAAACTGAAATATTGTTGAAAGTGTCGTTAAATACCATAACCCTAACCCTCTGAAACAAACTGAAATATTTTTGAAAGTGTCGTTAAACACCATAACCCTAACCCTCTAAAACAAACTGAAATATTTTTGAAAGGGTCATTAAACACCATAACCCTAACCCTCTGAAACAAACTGAAATATTGTTGAAAGTGTCGTTAAACACCATAACCCTAACCCTCTAAAACTAACTAAAATATTGTTGAAAGTGTCGTAAAACATCATAACCCTAACCCTCTAAAACAAACTGAAATACTGTTGAAAGTGTCGTTAAACACCATAACCCTAACCCTCTAAAACAAACTGAAATATTGTTGAAAGTGTCGTTAAACACCATAACCCTAGCCCTCTTAAACAAACTGAAATATTGTTGAAAGTGTCATTAAACACCATAACCCTAACCCCCTAAAACAAACTGAAATATTGTTGAAAGTGTCGTTAAACATCATAACCCTAACCCTCTAAAAGAAACTGAAATATTGTTGAACGTGTCGTTAAACATCATAACCCTAACCCTCTAAAACAAACTGAAATATTGTTGAAAGTGTCATTAAACATCATAACCCTAACCCTCTAAAACAAACTGAAATATTGTTGAAAGCGTCATTAAACATCATAACCCTAACCCCCTAAAACAAACTGAAATATTGTTAAAAGTGTCGTTAAAAACCATAACCCGAATCCTCTAAAACAAACTGAAATATTGTTGAAAGTGTAGTTAAACATCATAACCCTAACCCCCTAAAACAAACTGAAATATTGTTGAAAGTGTCGTTAAACACCATAACCCTAACCCTCTAAAACAAACTGAAATATTGTTGAAAGTGTCATTAAACATTATAACCCTAACCCTCTGAAATAAACTAAAATATTGTTGAAAGAGTCATTAAACACCATAGCCCTAACCTTCTAATACAAACTGAAATATTGCTGAAAGTGTAGTTAAACATCATAACCCTAACCCCCTAAAACAAACTGAAATATTGTTGAAAGTGTCGTTAAACACCATAACCCTAACCCTCTAAAACAAACTGAAATATTGTTGAAAGGGTCATTAAACACCATAACCCTAACCCTCTGAAACAAACTGAAATATTGTTGAACGTGTCGTTAAACATCATAATCCTAACCCTCTAAAACAAACTGAAATATTGTTGATAGTGTCGTTAAACACCATAACCCTAACCCTCTAAAACAAACTGAAATATTGTTGAAAGTGTCGTTAAACATCATAACCCTAACCCTCTGAAACAAACTGAAATATTGTTGAACGTGTCGTTAAACACCATAACCCTAACCCTTTAAAAAAACTGAAATATTGTTGAAAGTGTCGTTAAATACCATAACCCTAACCCTCTAAATCAAACTGAAATAGTGTTGAAAGTGTCGTTAAACACCATAACCCTAACCCTCTAAAACAAACTGAAATATTGTTGAACGTGTTGTTAAACATCATAACCCTAACCCTCTAAAACAAACTGAAATAGTGTTGAAAGTGTCGTTAAACACCATAACCTTAACCCTTTAAAACAAACTGAAATATTGTTGAAAGTGTCGTTAAACACCATAACCCTAACCATCTAAAACAAACTGAAATATTGTTGAAAGTGTCGTTAAACACCATAACCCTAACCCTCTAAAACTAACTGAAATATTGTTGAACGTGTCGTTAAACACCATAACCCTAACCCTCTAAATCAAACTGAAATAGTGTTGAAAGTGTCGTTAAACACCATAACCCTAACCCTCTAAAACAAACTGAAATATTGTTGAACGTGTTGTTAAACATCATAACCCTAACCCTCTAAAACAAACTGAAATATTGTTGAAAGTGTCGTTAAACACCATAACCTTAACCCTTTAAAACAAACTGAAATATTGTTGAAAGTGTCGTTAAACACCATAACCCTAACCATCTAAAACAAACTGAAATATTGTTGAAAGTGTCAATAAACATCATAACCCTAACCCCTTAAACTAACTGAAATATTGTTGAAAGTGTCATTAAACATCATAAACCTAACCCCATAAAACAAACTGAAATATTGTTGAAAGTGTCGTTAAACATCATAACCCTAACCCCCTAAAACAAACTGAAATATTGTTGAAAGTGTCGTTAAACATCATAATCCTAACCCTCTAAAACAAACTGAAATATTGTTGAAAGTGTGGTTAAACACCATAACCTTAACCCTTTAAAACAAACTGAAATATTGTTGAAAGTGTCGTTAAACACCATAACCCTAACCCTCTAAAACAAACTGAAATATTGTTGAAAGTGTCAATAAACATCATAACCCTAACCCCCTTAAACAAACTGAAATATTGTTGAAAGTGTCGTTAAACACCATAATTCTAACCCTCTGAAACAAACTGAAATATTGTTGAAAGTGTAGTTAAACATCATAACCCTAACCCTCTAAAACAAACTGAAATATTGTTGAAAGTGTCGTTAAACACCATAACCCTAACCCTCTAAAACAAACTGAAATATTGTTGAAAGTGTCGTTAAGCACCATAACCCTAACCCTCTGAAACAAACTGAAATATTGTTGAAAGTGTCGTTAAACACCATAACCCTAACCCTCTAAAACTAACTGAAATATTGTTGAATGTGTCGTTAAACACCATAACCCTAACCCTCTAAAACAAACTGAAATATTGTTGAACGTGTCGTTAAACATCATAATCCTAACCCTCTAAAACAAACTGAAATATTGTTGATAGTGTCGTTAAACACCATAACCCTAACCCTCTAAAACAAACTGAAATATTGTTGAAAGTGTCGTTAAACATCATAACCCTAACCCTCTAAAACAAACTGAAATATTGTTGAAAGTGTCGTTAAACATCATAACCCTAACCCTCTAAAACAAACTGAAATATTGTTGAAAGTGTCGTTAAACATCATAACCCTAACCCCCTAAAACAAACTGAAATATTGTTGAACGTGTCGTTAAATACCATAACCCTAACCCTCTGAAACAAACTGAAATATTTTTGAAAGTGTCGTTAAACACCATAACCCTAACCCTCTAAAACAAACTGAAATATTGTTGAACGTGTTGTTAAACATCATAACCCTAACCCTCTAAAACAAACTGAAATATTGTTGAACGTGTTGTTAAACATCATAACCCTAACCCTCTAAAACAAACTGAAATATTGTTGAAAGTGTCGTTAAACACCATAACCTTAACCCTTTAAAACAAACTGAAATATTGTTGAAAGTGTCGTTAAACACCATAACCCTAACCATCTAAAACAAACTGAAATATTGTTGAAAGTGTCAATAAACATCATAACCCTAACCCCTTAAGCTAACTGAAATATTGTTGAAAGTGTCATTAAACATCATAAACCTAACCCCCTAAAACAAACTGAAATATTGTTGAAAGTGTCGTTAAACATCATAACCCTAACCCCCTAAAACAAACTGAAATATTGTTGAAAGTGTCGTTAAACATCATAATCCTAACCCTCTAAAACAAACTGAAATATTGTTGAAAGTGTGGTTAAACACCATAACCTTAACCCTTTAAAACAAACTGAAATATTGTTGAAAGTGTCGTTAAACACCATAACCCTAACCCTCTAAAACAAACTGAAATATTGTTGAAAGTGTCAATAAACATCATAACCCTAACCCCCTTAAACAAACTGAAATATTGTTGAAAGTGTCGTTAAACACCATAATTCTAACCCTCTGAAACAAACTGAAATATTGTTGAAAGTGTAGTTAAACATCATAACCCTAACCCTCTAAAACAAACTGAAATAGTGTTGAAAGTGTCGTTAAACACCATAACCCTAACACTCTAAAACAAACTGAAATATTGTTGAAAGTGTCGTTAAGCACCATAACCCTAACCCTCTGAAACAAACTGAAATATTGTTGAAAGTGTCGTTAAACACCATAACCCTAATCCTCTAAAACTAACTGAAATATTGTTGAATGTGTCGTTAAACACCATAACCCTAACCCTCTAAAACAAACTGAAATATTGTTGAACGTGTCGTTAAACATCATAATCCTAACCCTCTAAAACAAACTGAAATATTGTTGAAAGTGTGGTTAAACACCATAACCTTAACCCTTTAAAACAAACTGAAATATTGTTGAAAGTGTCGTTAAACACCATAACCCGAATCCTCTAAAACAAACTGAAATATTGTTGAAAGTGTAGTTAAACATCATAACCCTAACCCCCTAAAACAAACTGAAATATTGTTGAAAGTGTCGTTAAACATCATAACCCTAACCCCCTAAATCAAACTGAAATATTGTTGAAAGTGTCATTAAACATCATAATCCTAACCCTCTAAAACAAACTGAAATATTGTTGAAAGTGTCATTAAACATTATAACCCTAACCCTCTGAAATAAACTAAAATATTGTTGAAAGAGTCATTAAACACCATAGCCCTAACCTTCTAATACAAACTGAAATATTGCTGAAAGTGTAGTTAAACATCATAACCCTAACCCCCTAAAACAAACTGAAATATTGTTGAAAGTGTCGTTAAACACCATAACCCTAACCCTCTAAAACAAACTGAAATATTGTTGAAAGGGTCATTAAACACCATAACCCTAACCCTCTGAAACAAACTGAAATATTGTTGAACGTGTCGTTAAACATCATAATCCTAACCCTCTAAAACAAACTGAAATATTGTTGATAGTGTCGTTAAACACCATAACCCTAACCCTCTAAAACAAACTGAAATATTGTTGAAAGTGTCGTTAAACATCATAACCCTAACCCTCTGAAACAAACTGAAATATTGTTGAACGTGTCGTTAAACACCATAACCCTAACCCTCTAAAACAAACTGAAATATTGTTGAAAGTGTCGTTAAACATCATAACCCTAACCCTCTAAAAGAAACTGAAATATTGTTGAAAGTGTCGTTAAACATCATAACCCTAACCCCCTAAAACAAACTGAAATATTGTTGAACGTGTCGTTAAACACCATAACCCTAACCCTTTAAAAAAACTGAAATATTGTTGAAAGTGTCGTTAAATACCATAACCCTAACCCTCTAAATCAAACTGAAATAGTGTTGAAAGTGTCGTTAAACACCATAACCCTAACCCTCTAAAACAAACTGAAATATTGTTGAACGTGTTGTTAAACATCATAACCCTAACCCTCTAAAACAAACTGAAATAGTGTTGAAAGTGTCGTTAAACACCATAACCTTAACCCTTTAAAACAAACTGAAATATTGTTGAAAGTGTCGTTAAACACCATAACCCTAACCATCTAAAACAAACTGAAATATTGTTGAAAGTGTCGTTAAACACCATAACCCTAACCCTCTAAAACTAACTGAAATATTGTTGAACGTGTCGTTAAACACCATAACCCTAACCATCTAAAACAAACTGAAATATTGTTGAAAGTGTCAATAAACATCATAACCCTAACCCCTTAAACTAACTGAAATATTGTTGAAAGTGTCATTAAACATCATAAACCTAACCCCATAAAACAAACTGAAATATTGTTGAAAGTGTCGTTAAACATCATAACCCTAACCCCCTAAAACAAACTGAAATATTGTTGAAAGTGTCGTTAAACATCATAATCCTAACCCTCTAAAACAAACTGAAATATTGTTGAAAGTGTGGTTAAACACCATAACCTTAACCCTTTAAAACAAACTGAAATATTGTTGAAAGTGTCGTTAAACACCATAACCCTAACCCTCTAAAACAAACTGAAATATTGTTGAAAGTGTCAATAAACATCATAACCCTAACCCCCTTAAACAAACTGAAATATTGTTGAAAGTGTAGTTAAACATCATAACCCTAACCCTCTAAAACAAACTGAAATATTGTTGAAAGTGTCGTTAAACACCATAACCCTAACCCTCTAAAACAAACTGAAATATTGTTGAAAGTGTCGTTAAGCACCATAACCCTAACCCTCTGAAACAAACTGAAATATTGTTGAAAGTGTCGTTAAACACCATAACCCTAACCCTCTAAAACTAACTGAAATATTGTTGAATGTGTCGTTAAACACCATAACCCTAACCCTCTAAAACAAACTGAAATATTGTTGAACGTGTCGTTAAACATCATAATCCTAACCCTCTAAAACAAACTGAAATATTGTTGATAGTGTCGTTAAACACCATAACCCTAACCCTCTAAAACAAACTGAAATATTGTTGAAAGTGTCGTTAAACATCATAACCCTAACCCTCTAAAACAAACTGAAATATTGTTGAAAGTGTCGTTAAACATCATAACCCTAACCCTCTAAAACAAACTGAAATATTGTTGAAAGTGTCGTTAAACATCATAACCCTAACCCCCTAAAACAAACTGAAATATTGTTGAACGTGTCGTTAAATACCATAACCCTAACCCTCTGAAACAAACAGAAATATTTTTGAAAGTGTCGTTAAACACCATAACCCTAACCCTCTAAAACAAACTGAAATATTGTTGAACGTGTTGTTAAACATCATAACCCTAACCCTCTAAAACAAACTGAAATATTGTTGAACGTGTTGTTAAACATCATAACCCTAACCCTCTAAAACAAACTGAAATATTGTTGAAAGTGTCGTTAAACACCATAACCTTAACCCTTTAAAACAAACTGAAATATTGTTGAAAGTGTCGTTAAACACCATAACCCTAACCATCTAAAACAAACTGAAATATTGTTGAAAGTGTCAATAAACATCATAACCCTAACCCCTTAAACTAACTGAAATATTGTTGAAAGTGTCATTAAACATCATAAACCTAACCCCCTAAAACAAACTGAAATATTGTTGAAAGTGTCGTTAAACATCATAACCCTAACCCCCTAAAACAAACTGAAATATTGTTGAAAGTGTCGTTAAACATCATAATCCTAACCCTCTAAAACAAACTGAAATATTGTTGAAAGTGTGGTTAAACACCATAACCTTAACCCTTTAAAACAAACTGAAATATTGTTGAAAGTGTCGTTAAACACCATAACCCTAACCCTCTAAAACAAACTGAAATATTGTTGAAAGTGTCAATAAACATCATAACCCTAACCCCCTTAAACAAACTGAAATATTGTTGAAAGTGTCGTTAAACACCATAATTCTAACCCTCTGAAACAAACTGAAATATTGTTGAAAGTGTAGTTAAACATCATAACCCTAACCCTCTAAAACAAACTGAAATAGTGTTGAAAGTGTCGTTAAACACCATAACCCTAACACTCTAAAACAAACTGAAATATTGTTGAAAGTGTCGTTAAGCACCATAACCCTAACCCTCTGAAACAAACTGAAATATTGTTGAAAGTGTCGTTAAACACCATAACCCTAATCCTCTAAAACTAACTGAAATATTGTTGAATGTGTCGTTAAACACCATAACCCTAACCCTCTAAAACAAACTGAAATATTGTTGAACGTGTCGTTAAACATCATAATCCTAACCCTCTAAAACAAACTGAAATATTGTTGATAGTGTCGTTAAACACCATAACCCTAACCCTCTAAAACAAACTGAAATATTGTTGAAAGTGTCGTTAAACATCATAACCCTAACCCTCTAAAACAAACTGAAATATTGTTGAAAGTGTCGTTAAACATCATAACCCTAACCCTCTAAAACAAACTGAAATATTGTTGAAAGTGTCGTTAAACATCATAACCCTAACCCCCTAAAACAAACTGAAATATTGTTGAACGTGTCGTTAAATACCATAACCCTAACCCTCTGAAACAAACTGAAATATTTTTGAAAGTGTCGTTAAACACCATAACCCTAACCCTCTAAAACAAACTGAAATATTGTTGAAAGTGTCGTTAAATACCATAACCCTAACCCTCTGAAACAAACTGAAATATTTTTGAAAGTGTCGTTAAATACCATAACCCTAACCCTCTAAAACAAACTGAAATATTTTTGAAAGGGTCATTAAACACCATAACCCTAACCCTCTGAAACAAACTGAAATATTGTTGAAAGTGTCGTTAAACACCATAACCCTAACCCTCTAAAACTAACTAAAATATTGTTGAAAGTGTCGTAAAACATCATAACCCTAACCCTCTAAAACAAACTGAAATACTGTTGAAAGTGTCGTTAAACACCATAACCCTACCCCTCTAAAACAAACTGAAATATTGTTGAAAGTGTCGTTAAACACCTTAACCCTAGCCCTCTTAAACAAACTGAAATATTGTTGAAAGTGTCATTAAGCACCATAACCCTAACCCCCTAAAACAAACTGAAATATTGTTGAAAGTGTCGTTAAACATCATAACCCTAACCCTCTAAAAGAAACTGAAATATTGTTGAACGTGTCGTTAAACATCATAACCCTAACCCTCTAAAACAAACTGAAATATTGTTGAAAGTGTCATTAAACATCATAACCCTAACCCTCTAAAACAAACTGAAATATTGTTGAAAGCGTCATTAAACATCATAGCCCTAACCCCCTAAAACAAACTGAAATATTGTTGAAAGTGTGGTTAAAAACCATAACTCGAATCCTCTAAAACAAACTGAAATATTGTTGAAAGTGTAGTTAAACATCATAACCCTAACCCTCTAAAACAAACTGAAATAGTGTTGAAAGTGTCGTTAAACATCATAATCCTAACCCCCTAAAACAAACTGAAATATTGTTGAACGTGTCGTTAAATACCATAACCCTAACCCTCTGAAACAAACTGAAATATTTTTGAAAGTGTCGTTAAACACCATAACCCTAACCCTCTAAAACAAACTGAAATATTGTTGAAAGTGTCGTTAAATACCATAACCCTAACCCTCTGAAACAAACTAAAATATTTTTGAAAGTGTCGTTAAATACCATAACCCTAACCCTCTAAAACAAACTGAAATATTATTGAAAGGGTCATTAAACACCATAACCCTAACCCTCTGAAACAAACTGAAATATTGTTGAAAGTGTCGTTAAACACCATAACCCTAACCCTCTAAAACTAACTAAAATATTGTTGAAAGTGTCGTAAAACATCATAACCCTAACCCTCTAAAACAAACTGAAATACTGTTGAAAGTGTCGTTAAACACCATAACCCTAACCCTCTAAAAGAAACTGAAATATTGTTGAAAGTGTCGTTAAACACCATAACCCTAGCCCTCTTAAACAAACTGAAATATTGTTGAAAGTGTCATTAAGCACCATAACCCTAACCCCCTAAAACAAACTGAAATATTGTTGAAAGTGTCGTTAAACATCATAACCCTAACCCTCTAAAAGAAACTGAAATATTGTTGAACGTGTCGTTAAACATCATAACCCTAACCCTCTAAAACAAACTGAAATATTGTTGAAAGTGTCATTAAACATCATAACCCTAACCCTCTAAAACAAACTGAAATATTGTTGAAAGCGTCATTAAACATCATAGCCCTAACCCCCTAAAACAAACTGAAATATTGTTGAAAGTGTCGTTAAAAACCATAACCCGAATCCTCTAAAACAAACTGAAATATTGTTGAAAGTGTAGTTAAACATCATAACCCTAACCCCCTAAAACAAACTGAAATATTGTTGAAAGTGTCGTTAAACACCATAACCCTAACCCTCTAAAACAAACTGAAATATTGTTGAAAGTGTCATTAAACATTATAACCCTAACCCTCTGAAATAAACTAAAATATTGTTGAAAGAGTCATTAAACACCATAGCCCTAACCTTCTAAAACAAACTGAAATATTGTTGAAAGTGTAGTTAAACATCATAACCCTAACCCCCTAAAACAAACTGAAATATTGTTGAAAGTGTCGTTAAACACCATAACCCTAACCCTCTAAAACAAACTGAAATATTGTTGAAAGGGTCATTAAACACCATAACCCTAACCCTCTGAAACAAACTGAAATATTGTTGAAAGTGTCGTTCAACACCATAACCCTAACCCTCTAAAACAAACTGAAATATTGTTGAACGTGTCGTTAAACATCATAATCCTAACCCTCTAAAACAAACTGAAATATTGTTGATAGTGTCATTAAGCACCATAACCCTAACCCCCTAAAACAAACTGAAATATTGTTGAAAGTGTCGTTAAACATCATAACCCTAACCCTCTAAAAGAAACTGAAATATTGTTGAACGTGTCGTTAAACATCATAACCCTAACCCTCTAAAACAAACTGAAATATTGTTGAAAGTGTCATTAAACATCATAACCCTAACCCTCTAAAACAAACTGAAATATTGTTGAAAGCGTCATTAAACATCATAGCCCTAACCCCCTAAAACAAACTGAAATATTGTTGAAAGTGTCGTTAAAAACCATAACCCGAATCCTCTAAAACAAACTGAAATATTGTTGAAAGTGTAGTTAAACATCATAACCCTAACCCCCTAAAACAAACTGAAATATTGTTGAAAGTGTCGTTAAACACCATAACCCTAACCCTCTAAAACAAACTGAAATATTGTTGAAAGTGTCATTAAACATTATAACCCTAACCCTCTGAAATAAACTAAAATATTGTTGAAAGAGTCATTAAACACCATAGCCCTAACCTTCTAAAACAAACTGAAATATTGTTGAAAGTGTAGTTAAACATCATAACCCTAACCCCCTAAAACAAACTGAAATATTGTTGAAAGTGTCGTTAAACACAATAACCCTAACCCTCTAAAACAAACTGAAATATTGTTGAAAGGGTCATTAAACACCATAACCCTAACCCTCTGAAACAAACTGAAATATTGTTGAAAGTGTCGTTCAACACCATAACCCTAACCCTCTAAAACAAACTGAAATATTGTTGAACGTGTCGTTAAACATCATAATCCTAACCCTCTAAAACAAACTGAAATATTGTTGATAGTGTCGTTAAACACCATAACCCTAACCCTCTAAAACAAACTGAAATATTGTTGAAAGTGTCGTTAAACATCATAACCCTAACCCTCTGAAACAAACTGAAATATTGTTGAACGTGTCGTTAAACACCATAACCCTAACCCTCTAAAACAAACTGAAATATTGTTGAAAGTGTCGTTAAACATCATAACCCTAACCCTCTAAAAGAAACTGAAATATTGTTGAAAGTGTCGTTAAACATCATAACCCTAACCCCCTAAAACAAACTGAAATATTGTTGAACGTGTCCTTAAACACCATAACCCTAACCCTTTAAAAAAACTGAAATATTGTTGAAAGTGTCGTTAAACACCATAACCCTAACCCTCTAAAACAAACTGAAATATTGTTGAAAGTGTAGTTAAACATCATAACCCTAACCCTCTAAAACAAACTGAAATATTGTTGAAAGTGTCATTAAACATCATAACCCTAACCCTCTAAAACAAACTGAAATATTGTTGAAAGCGTCATTAAACATCATAGCCCTAACCCCCTAAAACAAACTGAAATATTGTTGAAAGTGTCGTTAAAAACCATAACCCGAATCCTCTAAAACAAACTGAAATATTGTTGAAAGTGTAGTTAAACATCATAACCCTAACCCCCTAAAACAAACTGAAATATTGTTGAAAGTGTCGTTAAACACCATAACCCTAACCCTCTAAAACAAACTGAAATATTGTTGAAAGTGTCATTAAACATTATAACCCTAACCCTCTGAAATAAACTAAAATATTGTTGAAAGAGTCATTAAACACCATAGCCCTAACCTTCTAAAACAAACTGAAATATTGTTGAAAGTGTAGTTAAACATCATAACCCTAACCCCCTAAAACAAACTGAAATATTGTTGAAAGTGTCGTTAAACACCATAACCCTAACCCTCTAAAACAAACTGAAATATTGTTGAAAGGGTCATTAAACACCATAACCCTAACCCTCTGAAACAAACTGAAATATTGTTGAAAGTGTCGTTCAACACCATAACCCTAACCCTCTAAAACAAACTGAAATATTGTTGAACGTGTCGTTAAACATCATAATCCTAACCCTCTAAAACAAACTGAAATATTGTTGATAGTGTCGTTAAACACCATAACCCTAACCCTCTAAAACAAACTGAAATATTGTTGAAAGTGTCGTTAAACATCATAACCCTAACCCTCTGAAACAAACTGAAATATTGTTGAACGTGTCGTTAAACACCATAACCCTAACCCTCTAAAACAAACTGAAATATTGTTGAAAGTGTCGTTAAACATCATAACCCTAACCCTCTAAAAGAAACTGAAATATTGTTGAAAGTGTCGTTAAACATCATAACCCTAACCCCCTAAAACAAACTGAAATATTGTTGAACGTGTCCTTAAACACCATAACCCTAACCCTTTAAAAAAACTGAAATATTGTTGAAAGTGTCGTTAAATACCATAACCCTAACCCTCTGAAACAAACTGAAATATTTTTGAAAGTGTCGTTAAACACCATAACCCTAACCCTCTAAAACTAACTGAAATATTGTTGAACGTGTCGTTAAACACCATAACCCTAACCCTCTAAAACAAACTGAAATAGTGTTGAAAGTGTCGTTAAACACCATAACCCTAACCCTCTAAAACAAACTGAAATATTGTTGAACGTGTCGTTAAACACCATAACCCTAACCCTCTAAAACAAACTGAAATATTGTTGAAAGTGTCGTTAAACACCATAACCCTAACCCTCTAAAACAAACTGAAATATTGTTGAAAGTGTCGTTAAACACCATAACCCTAACCCTCTAAAACAAACTGAAATATTGTTGAACGTGTCGTTAAACACCATAACCCTAACCCTCTTAAACAAACTGAAATATTGTTGAAAGTATCGTTAAACACCATAACCCTAACCCTCTAAAATAAACTGAAATATTGTTGAACGTGTCGTTAAACACCATAACCTTAACCCTTTAAAACAAACTGAAATATTGTTGAAATTGTCGTTAAACATCATAACCCTAACCCTCTAAAACTAACTGAAATATTGTTGAAAGTGTCGTTAAACATCATAACCCTAACCCTCTAAAACAAACTGAAATATTGTTGAAAGTGTCATTAAACACCATAACCCTAACCCTCTAAAACAACCTGAAATATTGTTGAACGTGTCGTTAAACACCATAACCCTAACCCTCTAAAACAAACTGAAATATTGTTGAAAGTGTCGTTAAACATCATAACCCTAACCCTCTAAAACTAACTGAAATATTGTTGAAAGTGTCATTAAACACCATAACCCTAACCCTCTAAAACAAACTGAAATATTGTTGAAAGTGTCGTTAAACACCATAACCCTAACCCTCTAAAACACACTGAAATATTGTTGAAAGTATCGTTAAACACCATAACCCTAACCCTCTAAAATAAACTGAAATATTGTTGAACGTGTCGTTAAACACCATAACCTTAACCCTTTAAAACAAACTGAAATATTGTTGAAATTGTCGTTAAACATCATAACCCTAACCCTCTAAAACTAACTGAAATATTGTTGAAAGTGTCGTTAAACATCATAACCCTAACCCTCTAAAACAAACTGAAATATTGTTGAAAGTGTAGTTAAACATCATAACCCTAACCCTCTAAAACAAACTGAAATATTGTTGAAATTGTCATTAAACACCATAACCCTAACCCTCTGAAACAAACTGAAATATTGTTGAAAGTGTCGTTAAACACCATAACCCTAACCCTCTAAAACAAACTGAAATATTGTTGAAATTGTCATTAAACACCATAACCCTAACGCTCTGAAACAAACTGAAATATTGTTGAAGATGTCGTTAAACACCATAACCTTAACCCTCTAAAACAAACTGAAATATTGTTGAAAGTGTCGTTAAACACCATAACCCTAGCCCTTTTAAACAAACTGAAATATTGTTGAAAGTGTCATTAAGCACCATAACCATAACCCCCTAAAACAAACTGAAATATTGTTGAAAGTGTCGTTAAACATCATAACCCTACCCTCTAAAAGAAACTGAAATATTGTTGAACGTGTCGTTAAACATCATAACCCTAACCCTCTAAAACAAACTGAAATATTGTTGAAAGTGTCATTAAACATCATAACCCTAACCCTCTAAAACAAACTGAAATATTGTTGAAAGCGTCATTAAACATCATAGCCCTAACCCCCTAAAACAAACTGAAATATTGTTGAAAGTGTCGTTAAAAACCATAACCCGAATCCTCTAAAACAAACTGAAATATTGTTGAAAGTGTAGTTAAACATCATAACCCTAACCCCCTAAAACAAACTGAAATATTGTTGAAAGTGTCGTTAAACACCATAACCCTAACCCTCTAAAACAAACTGAAATATTGTTGAAAGGGTCATTAAACACCATAACCCTAACCCTCTGAAACAAACTGAAATATTGTTGAAAGTGTCGTTCAACACCATAACCCTAACCCTCTAAAACAAACTGAAATATTGTTGAACGTGTCGTTAAACATCATAATCCTAACCCTCTAAAACAAACTGAAATATTGTTGATAGTGTCGTTAAACACCATAACCCTAACCCTCTAAAACAAACTGAAATATTGTTGAAAGTGTCGTTAAACATCATAACCCTAACCCTCTGAAACAAACTGAAATATTGTTGAACGTGTCGTTAAACACCATAACCCTAACCCTCTAAAACAAACTGAAATATTGTTGAAAGTGTCGTTAAACATCATAACCCTAACCCTCTAAAAGAAACTGAAATATTGTTGAAAGTGTCGTTAAACATCATAACCCTAACCCCCTAAAACAAACTGAAATATTGTTGAACGTGTACTTAAACACCATAACCCTAACCCTTTAAAAAAACTGAAATATTGTTGAAAGTGTCGTTAAATACCATAACCCTAACCCTCTGAAACAAACTGAAATATTTTTGAAAGTGTCGTTAAACACCATAACCCTAACCCTCTAAAACTAACTGAAATATTGTTGAACGTGTCGTTAAACACCATAACCCTAACCCTCTAAAACAAACTGAAATAGTGTTGAAAGTGTCGTTAAACACCATAACCCTAACCCTCTAAAACAAACTGAAATATTGTTGAACGTGTCGTTAAACACCATAACCCTAACCCTCTAAAACAAACTGAAATATTGTTGAAAGTGTCGTTAAACACCATAACCCTAACCCTCTAAAACAAACTGAAATATTGTTGAAAGTGTCGTTAAACACCATAACCCTAACCCTCTAAAACAAACTGAAATATTGTTGAAAGTGTCGTTCAACACCATAACCCTAACCCTCTAAAACAAACTGAAATATTGTTGAACGTGTCGTTAAACATCATAATCCTAACCCTCTAAAACAAACTGAAATATTGTTGATAGTGTCATTAAGCACCATAACCCTAACCCCCTAAAACAAACTGAAATATTGTTGAAAGTGTCGTTAAACATCATAACCCTAACCCTCTAAAAGAAACTGAAATATTGTTGAACGTGTCGTTAAACATCATAACCCTAACCCTCTAAAACAAACTGAAATATTGTTGAAAGTGTCATTAAACATCATAACCCTAACCCTCTAAAACAAACTGAAATATTGTTGAAAGCGTCATTAAACATCATAGCCCTAACCCCCTAAAACAAACTGAAATATTGTTGAAAGTGTCGTTAAAAACCATAACCCGAATCCTCTAAAACAAACTGAAATATTGTTGAAAGTGTAGTTAAACATCATAACCCTAACCCCCTAAAACAAACTGAAATATTGTTGAAAGTGTCGTTAAACACCATAACCCTAACCCTCTAAAACAAACTGAAATATTGTTGAAAGTGTCATTAAACATCATAACCCTAACCCTCTGAAATAAACTAAAATATTGTTGAAAGAGTCATTAAACACCATAGCCCTAACCTTCTAAAACAAACTGAAATATTGTTGAAAGTGTAGTTAAACATCATAACCCTAACCCCCTAAAACAAACTGAAATATTGTTGAAAGTGTCGTTAAACACCATAACCCTAACCCTCTAAAACAAACTGAAATATTGTTGAAAGGGTCATTAAACACCATAACCCTAATCCTCTGAAACAAACTGAAATATTGTTGAAAGTGTCGTTCAACACCATAACCCTAACCCTCTAAAACAAACTGAAATATTGTTGAACGTGTCGTTAAACATCATAATCCTAACCCTCTAAAACAAACTGAAATATTGTTGATAGTGTCGTTAAACACCATAACCCTAACCCTCTAAAACAAACTGAAATATTGTTGAAAGTGTCGTTAAACATCATAACCCTAACCCTCTGAAACAAACTGAAATATTGTTGAACGTGTCGTTAAACACCATAACCCTAACCCTCTAAAACAAACTGAAATATTGTTGAAAGTGTCGTTAAACATCATAACCCTAACCCCCTAAAACAAACTGAAATATTGTTGAACGTGTCCTTAAACACCATAACCCTAACCCTTTAAAAAAACTGAAATATTGTTGAAAGTGTCGTTAAATACCATAACCCTAACCCTCTGAAACAAACTGAAATATTTTTGAAAGTGTCGTTAAACACCATAACCCTAACCCTCTAAAACTAACTGAAATATTGTTGAACGTGTCGTTAAACACCATAACCCTAACCCTCTAAAACAAACTGAAATAGTGTTGAAAGTGTCGTTAAACACCATAACCCTAACCCTCTAAAACAAACTGAAATATTGTTGAACGTGTCGTTAAACACCATAACCCTAACCCTCTAAAACAAACTGAAATATTGTTGAAAGTGTCGTTAAACACCATAACCCTAACCCTCTGAAACAAACTGAAATATTGTTGAAAGTGTCGTTAAACACCATAACCCTAACCCTCTAAAACAAACTGAAATATTGTTGAACGTGTCGTTAAACACCATAACCCTAACCCTCTTAAACAAACTGAAATATTGTTGAAAGTATCGTTAAACACCATAACCCTAACCCTCTAAAATAAACTGAAATATTGTTGAACGTGTCGTTAAACACCATAACCTTAACCCTTTAAAACAAACTGAAATATTGTTGAAATTGTCGTTAAACATCATAACCCTAACCCTCTAAAACTAACTGAAATATTGTTGAAAGTGTCGTTAAACATCATAACCCTAACCCTCTAAAACAAACTGAAATATTGTTGAAAGTGTCATTAAACACCATAACCCTAACCCTCTAAAACAACCTGAAATATTGTTGAACGTGTCGTTAAACACCATAACCCTAACCCTCTAAAACAAACTGAAATATTGTTGAAAGTGTCGTTAAACATCATAACCCTAACCCTCTAAAACTAACTGAAATATTGTTGAAAGTGTCATTAAACACCATAACCCTAACCCTCTAAAACAAACTGAAATATTGTTGAAAGTGTCGTTAAACACCATAACCCTAACCCTCTAAAACAAACTGAATATTGTTGAAAGTATCGTTAAACACCATAACCCTAACCCTCTAAAATAAACTGAAATATTGTTGAACGTGTCGTTAAACACCATAACCTTAACCCTTTAAAACAAACTGAAATATTGTTGAAATTGTCGTTAAACATCATAACCCTAACCCTCTAAAACTAACTGAAATATTGTTGAAAGTGTCGTTAAACATCATAACCCTAACCCTCTAAAACAAACTGAAATATTGTTGAAAGTGTAGTTAAACATCATAACCCTAACCCTCTAAAACAAACTGAAATATTGTTGAAATTGTCATTAAACACCATAACCCTAACCCTCTGAAACAAATTGAAATATTGTTGAAAGTGTCGTTAAACACCATAACCCTAACCCTATAAAACAAACTGAAATATTGTTGAAATTGTCATTAAACACCATAACCCTAACCCTCTGAAACAAACTGAAATATTGTTGAAGATGTCGTTAAACACCATAACCTTAACCCTCTAAAACAAACTGAAATATTGTTGAAAGTGTCGTTAAACACCATAACCCTAGCCCTCTTAAACAAACTGAAATATTGTTGAAAGTGTCATTAAGCACCATAACCATAACCCCCTAAAACAAACTGAAATATTGTTGAAAGTGTCGTTAAACATCATAACCCTAACCCTCTAAAAGAAACTGAAATATTGTTGAACGTGTCGTTAAACATCATAACCCTAACCCTCTAAAACAAACTGAAATATTGTTGAAAGTGTCATTAAACATCATAACCCTAACCCTCTAAAACAAACTGAAATATTGTTGAAAGCGTCATTAAACATCATAGCCCTAACCCCCTAAAACAAACTGAAATATTGTTGAAAGTGTCGTTAAAAACCATAACCCGAATCCTCTAAAACAAACTGAAATATTGTTGAAAGTGTAGTTAAACATCATAACCCTAACCCCCTAAAACAAACTGAAATATTGTTGAAAGTGTCGTTAAACACCATAACCCTAACCCTCTAAAACAAACTGAAATATTGTTGAAAGGGTCATTAAACACCATAACCCTAACCCTCTGAAACAAACTGAAATATTGTTGAAAGTGTCGTTCAACACCATAACCCTAACCCTCTAAAACAAACTGAAATATTGTTGAACGTGTCGTTAAACATCATAATCCTAACCCTCTAAAACAAACTGAAATATTGTTGATAGTGTCGTTAAACACCATAACCCTAACCCTCTAAAACAAACTGAAATATTGTTGAAAGTGTCGTTAAACATCATAACCCTAACCCTCTGAAACAAACTGAAATATTGTTGAACGTGTCGTTAAACACCATAACCCTAACCCTCTAAAACAAACTGAAATATTGTTGAAAGTGTCGTTAAACATCATAACCCTAACCCTCTAAAAGAAACTGAAATATTGTTGAAAGTGTCGTTAAACATCATAACCCTAACCCCCTAAAACAAACTGAAATATTGTTGAACGTGTACTTAAACACCATAACCCTAACCCTTTAAAAAAACTGAAATATTGTTGAAAGTGTCGTTAAATACCATAACCCTAACCCTCTGAAACAAACTGAAATATTTTTGAAAGTGTCGTTAAACACCATAACCCTAACCCTCTAAAACTAACTGAAATATTGTTGAACGTGTCGTTAAACACCATAACCCTAACCCTCTAAAACAAACTGAAATAGTGTTGAAAGTGTCGTTAAACACCATAACCCTAACCCTCTAAAACAAACTGAAATATTGTTGAACGTGTCGTTAAACACCATAACCCTAACCCTCTAAAACAAACTGAAATATTGTTGAACGTGTCGTTAAACACCATAACCCTAACCCTCTAAAACAAACTGAAATATTGTTGAAAGTATCGTTAAACACCATAACCCTAACCCTCTAAAATAAACTGAAATATTGTTGAACGTGTCGTTAAACACCATAACCTTAACCCTTTAAAACAAACTGAAATATTGTTGAAATTGTCGTTAAACATCATAACCCTAACCCTCTAAAACTAACTGAAATATTGTTGAAAGTGTCGTTAAACATCATAACCCTAACCCTCTAAAACAAACTGAAATATTGTTGAAAGTGTCATTAAACACCATAACCCTAACCCTCTAAAACAACCTGAAATATTGTTGAACGTGTCGTTAAACACCATAACCCTAACCCTCTAAAACAAACTGAAATATTGTTGAAAGTGTCGTTAAACATCATAACCCTAACCCTCTAAAACTAACTGAAATATTGTTGAAAGTGTCATTAAACACCATAACCCTAACCCTCTAAAACAAACTGAAATATTGTTGAAAGTGTCGTTAAACACCATAACCCTAACCCTCTAAAACAAACTGAAATATTGTTGAAAGTATCGTTAAACACCATAACCCTAACCCTCTAAAATAAACTGAAATATTGTTGAACGTGTCGTTAAACACCATAACCTTAACCCTTTAAAACAAACTGAAATATTGTTGAAATTGTCGTTAAACATCATAACCCTAACCCTCTAAAACTAACTGAAATATTGTTGAAAGTGTCGTTAAACATCATAACCCTAACCCTCTAAAACAAACTGAAATATTGTTGAAAGTGTAGTTAAACATCATAACCCTAACCCTCTAAAACAAACTGAAATATTGTTGAAATTGTCATTAAACACCATAACCCTAACCCTCTGAAACAAACTGAAATATTGTTGAAAGTGTCGTTAAACACCATAACCCTAACCCTCTAAAACAAACTGAAATATTGTTGAAATTGTCATTAAACACCATAACCCTAACCCTCTGAAACAAACTGAAATATTGTTGAAAGTGTCGTTAAACACCATAACCTTAACCCTCTAAAACAAACTGAAATATTGTTGAAAGTGTCATTAAACACCATAACCCTAACCCTCTAAAACAAACTGAAATATTGTTGAAAGTGTCGTTAAACACCATAACCCTAACCCTCTAAAACAAACTGAAATATTGTTGAAAGTATCGTTAAACACCATAACCCTAACCCTCTAAAATAAACTGAAATATTGTTGAACGTGTCGTTAAACACCATAACCTTAACCCTTTAAAACAAACTGAAATATTGTTGAAATTGTCGTTAAACATCATAACCCTAACCCTCTAAAACTAACTGAAATATTGTTGAAAGTGTCGTTGAACATCATAACCCTAACCCTCTAAAACAAACTGAAATATTGTTGAAAGTGTAGTTAAACATCATAACCCTAACCCTCTAAAACAAACTGAAATATTGTTGAAATTGTCATTAAACACCATAACCCTAACCCTCTGAAACAAACTGAAATATTGTTGAAAGTGTCGTTAAACACCATAACCCTAACCCTCTAAAACAAACTGAAATATTGTTGAAATTGTCATTAAACACCATAACCCTAACCCTCTGAAACAAACTGAAATATTGTTGAAAGTGTCGTTAAACACCATATCCTTAACCCTCTAAAACAAACTGAAATATTGTTGAAAGTGTCATTAAACACCATAACCCTAACCCTCTAAAACAAACTGAAATATTGTTGAAAGTGTCGTTAAACACCATAACCCTAACCCTCTAAAGCAAACTGAAATATTGTTGAAAGTATCGTTAAACACCATAACCCTAACCCTCTAAAATAAACTGAAATATTGTTGAACGTGTCGTTAAACACCATAACCTTAACCCTTTAAAACAAACTGAAATATTGTTGAAATTGTCGTTAACCATCATAACCCTAACCCTCTAAAACTAACTGAAATATTGTTGAAAGTGTCGTTAAACATCATAACCCTAACCCTCTAAAACAAACTGAAATATTGTTGAAAGTGTAGTTAAACATCATAACCCTAACCCTCTAAAACAAACTGAAATATTGTTGAAATTGTCATTAAACACCATAACCCTAACCCTCTGAAACAAACTGAAATATTGTTGAAAGTGTCGTTAAACACCATAACCCTAACCCTCTAAAACAAACTGAAATATTGTTGAAATTGTCATTAAACACCATAACCCTAACCCTCTGAAACAAACTGAAATATTGTTGAAGATGTCGTTAAACACCATAACCTTAACCCTCTAAAACAAACTGAAATATTGTTGAAAGTGTCGTTAAACACCATAACCCTAGCCCTCTTAAACAAACTGAAATATTGTTGAAAGTGTCATTAAGCACCATAACCATAACCCCCTAAAACAAACTGAAATATTGTTGAAAGTGTCGTTAAACATCATAACCCTAACCCTCTAAAAGAAACTGAAATATTGTTGAACGTGTCGTTAAACATCATAACCCTAACCCTCTAAAACAAACTGAAATATTGTTGAAAGTGTCATTAAACATCATAACCCTAACCCTCTAAAACAAACTGAAATATTGTTGAAAGCGTCATTAAACATCATAGCCCTAACCCCCTAAAACAAACTGAAATATTGTTGAAAGTGTCGTTAAAAACCATAACCCGAATCCTCTAAAACAAACTGAAATATTGTTGAAAGTGTAGTTAAACATCATAACCCTAACCCCCTAAAACAAACTGAAATATTGTTGAAAGTGTCGTTAAACACCATAACCCTAACCCTCTAAAACAAACTGAAATATTGTTGAAAGGGTCATTAAACACCATAACCCTAACCCTCTGAAACAAACTGAAATATTGTTGAAAGTGTCGTTCAACACCATAACCCTAACCCTCTAAAACAAACTGAAATATTGTTGAACGTGTCGTTAAATATCATAATCCTAACCCTCTAAAACAAACTGAAATATTGTTGATAGTGTCGTTAAACACCATAACCCTAACCCTCTAAAACAAACTGAAATATTGTTGAAAGTGTCGTTAAACATCATAACCCTAACCCTCTGAAACAAACTGAAATATTGTTGAACGTGTCGTTAAACACCATAACCCTAACCCTCTAAAACAAACTGAAATATTGTTGAAAGTGTCGTTAAACATCATAACCCTAACCCTCTAAAAGAAACTGAAATATTGTTGAAAGTGTCGTTAAACATCATAACCCTAACCCCCTAAAACAAACTGAAATATTGTTGAACGTGTACTTAAACACCATAACCCTAACCCTTTAAAAAAACTGAAATATTGTTGAAAGTGTCGTTAAATACCATAACCCTAACCCTCTGAAACAAACTGAAATATTTTTGAAAGTGTCGTTAAACACCATAACCCTAACCCTCTAAAACTAACTGAAATATTGTTGAACGTGTCGTTAAACACCATAACCCTAACCCTCTAAAACAAACTGAAATAGTGTTGAAAGTGTCGTTAAACACCATAACCCTAACCCTCTAAAACAAACTGAAATATTGTTGAACGTGTCGTTAAACACCATAACCCTAACCCTCTAAAACAAACTGAAATATTGTTGAAAGTGTCGTTAAACACCATAACCCTAACCCTCTAAAACAAACTGAAATATTGTTGAAAGTGTCGTTAAACACCATAACCCTAACCCTCTAAAACAAACTGAAATATTGTTGAACGTGTCGTTAAACACCATAACCCTAACCCTCTAAAACAAACTGAAATATTGTTGAAAGTATCGTTAAACACCATAACCCTAACCCTCTAAAATAAACTGAAATATTGTTGAACGTGTCGTTAAACACCATAACCTTAACCCTTTAAAACAAACTGAAATATTGTTGAAATTGTCGTTAAACATCATAACCCTAACCCTCTAAAACTAACTGAAATATTGTTGAAAGTGTCGTTAAACATCATAACCCTAACCCTCTAAAACAAACTGAAATATTGTTGAAAGTGTCATTAAACACCATAACCCTAACCCTCTAAAACAACCTGAAATATTGTTGAACGTGTCGTTAAACACCATAACCCTAACCCTCTAAA
Source organism: Bathymodiolus brooksi (assembly GCA_963680875.1). Taxonomy (NCBI): domain Eukaryota; kingdom Metazoa; phylum Mollusca; class Bivalvia; order Mytilida; family Modiolidae; genus Bathymodiolus; species Bathymodiolus brooksi. The sequence continues at coordinate 49,248,698 of OY804576.1, read as the reverse complement.
ACAAACTGAAATATTGTTGAAAGTGTCGTTAAACATCATAACCCTAACCCTCTAAAACTAACTGAAATATTGTTGAAAGTGTCATTAAACACCATAACCCTAACCCTCTAAAACAAACTGAAATATTGTTGAAAGTGTCGTTAAACACCATAACCCTAACCCTCTAAAACAAACTGAAATATTGTTGAAAGTATCGTTAAAAACCATAACCCTAACCCTCTAAAATAAATTGAAATATTGTTGAACGTGTCGTTAAACACCATAACCTTAACCCTTTAAAACAAACTGAAATATTGTTGAAATTGTCGTTAAACATCATAACCCTAACCCTCTAAAACTAACTGAAATATTGTTGAAAGTGTCGTTAAACATCATAACCCTAACCCTCTAAAACAAACTGAAATATTGTTGAAAGTGTAGTTAAACATCATAACCCTAACCCTCTAAAACAAACTGAAATATTGTTGAAATTGTCATTAAACACCATAACCCTAACCCTCTGAAACAAACTGAAATATTGTTGAAAGTGTCGTTAAACACCATAACCATAACCCTCTAAAACAAACTGAAATATTGTTGAAATTGTCATTAAACACCATAACCCTAACCCTCTGAAACAAACTGAAATATTGTTGAAAGTGTCGTTGAACACCATAACCTTAACCCTCTAAAACAAACTGAAATATTGTTGAAAGTGTCATTAAACACCATAACCCTCACCCTCTAAAACAAACTGAAATATTGTTGAAAGTGTCATTAAACACCATAACCCTAACCCTCTAAAACAAACTGAAATATTGTTGAACGTGTCATTAAACACCATAACCCTAACCCCCTAAAACAAACTGAAATATTGTTGAAAGTGTCGTTAAACACCATAACCCTAACCCTCTAAAACAAACTGAAATATTGTTGAAAGTGTCGTTAAACACCATAACCATAACCCTCTAAAACAAACTGAAATATTGTTGAAAGTGTCGTTAAACACCATAACCCTAACCCCCTAAAACAAACTGAAATATTGTTGAACGTGTTGTTAAACATCATAACCCTAACCCTCTAAAGCAAACTGAAATATTGTTGAAAGTGTCGTTAAACACCATAACCTTAACCCTTTAAAACAAACTGAAATATTGTTGAAAGTGTCGTTAAACACCATAACCCTAACCCTCTAAAACAAACTGAAATATTGTTGAAAGTGTCAATAAACATCATAACCCTAACCCCCTTAAACAAACTGAAATATTGTTGAAAGTGTCGTTAAACACCATAACCCTAACCCTCTAAAACTAACTGAAATATTGTTGAAAGTGTCGTTAAACACCATAACCCTAACCCTCTAAAACAAACTGAAATATTGTTGAACGTGTCGTTAAACATCATAATCCTAACCCTCTAAAACAAACTGAAATATTGTTGATAGTGTCGTTAAACACCATAGCCCTAACCCTCTAAAACAAACTGAAATATTGTTGAAAGTGTCGTTAAACATCATAACCCTAACCCTCTGAAACAAACTGAAATATTGTTGAACGTGTCGTTAAACACCATAACCCTAACCCTCTAAAACAAACTGAAATATTGTTGAAAGTGTCGTTAAACACCATAACCTTAACCCTTTAAAACAAACTGAAATATTGTTGAAATTGTCGTTAAACATCATAACCCTAACCCTCTAAAACTAACTGAAATATTGTTGAAAGTGTCGTTAAACATCATAACCCTAACCCTCTAAAACAAACTGAAATATTGTTGAAAGTGTAGTTAAACATCATAACCCTAACCCTCTAAAACAAACTGAAATATTGTTGAAATTGTCATTAAACACCATAACCCTAACCCTCTGAAACAAACTGAAATATTGTTGAAAGTGTCGTTAAACACCATAACCCTAACCCTCTAAAACAAACTGAAATATTGTTGAAATTGTCATTAAACACCATAACCCTAACCCTCTGAAACAAACTGAAATATTGTTGAAAGTGTCGTTGAACACCATAACCTTAACCCTCTAAAACAAACTGAAATATTGTTGAAAGTGTCATTAAACACCATAACCCTCACCCTCTAAAACAAACTGAAATATTGTTGAAAGTGTCATTAAACACCATAACCCTAACCCTCTAAAACAAACTGAAATATTGTTGAACGTGTCATTAAACACCATAACCCTAACCCCCTAAAACAAACTGAAATATTGTTGAAAGTGTCGTTAAACACCATAACCCTAACCCTCTAAAACAAACTGAAATATTGTTGAAAGTGTCGTTAAACACCATAACCATAACCCTCTAAAACAAACTGAAATATTGTTGAAAGTGTCGTTAAACACCATAACCCTAACCCCCTAAAACAAACTGAAATATTGTTGAACGTGTTGTTAAACATCATAACCCTAACCCTCTAAAGCAAACTGAAATATTGTTGAAAGTGTCGTTAAACACCATAACCTTAACCCTTTAAAACAAACTGAAATATTGTTGAAAGTGTCGTTAAACACCATAACCCTAACCCTCTAAAACAAACTGAAATATTGTTGAAAGTGTCAATAAACATCATAACCCTAACCCCCTTAAACAAACTGAAATATTATTGAAAGTGTCGTTAAACACCATAACCCTAACCCTCTAAAACTAACTGAAATATTGTTGAAAGTGTCGTTAAACACCATAACCCTAACCCTCTAAAACAAACTGAAATATTGTTGAACGTGTCGTTAAACATCATAATCCTAACCCTCTAAAACAAACTGAAATATTGTTGATAGTGTCGTTAAACACCATAGCCCTAACCCTCTAAAACAAACTGAAATATTGTTGAAAGTGTCGTTAAACATCATAACCCTAACCCTCTGAAACAAACTGAAATATTGTTGAACGTGTCGTTAAACACCATAACCCTAACCCTCTAAAACAAACTGAAATATTGTTGAAAGTGTCGTTAAACATCATAACCCTAACCCTCTAAAACAAACTGAAATATTGTTGAAAGTGTCGTTAAACATCATAACCCTAACCCCCTAAAACAAACTGAAATATTGTTGAACGTGTCGTTAAACACCATAACCCTAACCCTCTTAAAAAAACTGAAATATTGTTGAAAGTGTCGTTAAATACCATAACCCTAACCCTCTGAAACAAACTGAAATATTTTTTCAAGTGTAGTTAAACACCATAACCCTAACCCTCTAAAACTAACTGAAATATTGTTGAACGTGTCGTTAAACACCATAACTCTAACCCTCTAAAACAAACTGAAATATTGTTGAAAGTGTCGTTAAACACCATAACCCTAACCCTCTAAAACAAACTGAAATATTGTTGAAAGTGTCGTTAAACACCATAACCCTAACCCTCTAAAACAAACTGAAATATTGTTGAAAATGTCGTTAAACACCATAACCCTAACCCTCTAAAACAAACTGAAATATTGTTGAAAGTGTCGTTAAACACCATAACCCTAACCCTCTAAAACAATCTGAAATATTGTTGAAAGTGTCGTTAAACACCATAACCCTAACCCTCTAAAACAAACTGAAATATTGTTGAAAGTGTCGTTAAACATCATAACCCTAACCCTCTGAAACAAACTGAAATATTGTTGAACGTGTCGTTAAACACCATAACCCTAACCCTCTAAAACAAACTGAAATATTGTTGAAAGTGTCGTTAAACATCATAACCCTAACCCTCTAAAAGAAACTGAAATATTGTTGAAAGTGTCGTTAAACATCATAACCCTAACCCCCTAAAACAAACTGAAATATTGTTGAATGTGTCGTTAAACACCATAACCCTAACCCTTTAAAAAAACTGAAATATTGTTGAAAGTGTCGTTAAATACCATAACCCTAACCCTCTGAAACAAACTGAAATATTTTTGAAAGTGTCGTTAAACACCATAACCCTAACCCTCTAAAACTAACTGAAATATTGTTGAACGTGTCGTTAAACACCATAACCCTAACCCTCTAAAACAAACTGAAATAGTGTTGAAAGTGTCGTTAAACACCATAACCCTAACCCTCTAAAACAAACTGAAATATTGTTGAAAGTGTCGTTAAACACCATAACCCTAACCCTCTAAAACAAACTGAAATATTGTTGAACGTGTCGTTAAACACCATAACCCTAACCCTCTAAAACAAACTGAAATATTGTTGAAAGTATCGTTAAACACCATAACCCTAACCCTCTAAAATAAACTGAAATATTGTTGAACGTGTCGTTAAACACCATAACCTTAACCCTTTAAAACAAACTGAAATATTGTTGAAATTGTCGTTAAACATCATAACCCTAACCCTCTAAAACTAACTGAAATATTGTTGAAAGTGTCGTTAAACATCATAACCCTAACCCTCTAAAACAAACTGAAATATTGTTGAAAGTGTCATTAAACACCATAACCCTAACCCTCTAAAACAAACTGAAATATTGTTGAACGTGTCGTTAAACACCATAACCCTAACCCTCTAAAACAAACTGAAATATTGTTGAAAGTGTCGTTAAACATCATAACCCTAACCCTCTAAAACTAACTGAAATATTGTTGAAATTGTCATTAAACACCATAACCCTAACCCTCTGAAACAAACTGAAATATTGTTGAAAGTGTCGTTAAACACCATAACCCTAACCCTCTAAAACAAACTGAAATATTGTTGAAAGTGTCATTAAACACCATAACCCTCACCCTCTAAAACAAACTGAAATATTGTTGAAAGTGTCATTAAACACCATAACCCTAACCCTCTAAAACAAACTGAAATATTGTTGAACGTGTCATTAAACACCATAACCCTAACACCCTAAAACAAACTGAAATATTGTTGAAAGTGTCGTTAAACACCATAACCCTAACCCTCTAAAACAAACTGAAATATTGTTGAAAGTGTCGTTAAACACCATAACCATAACCCTCTAAAACAAACTGAAATATTGTTGAAAGTGTCGTTAAACACCATAACCCTAACCCCCTAAAACAAACTGAAATATTGTTGAACGTGTTGTTAAACATCATAACTCTAACCCTCTAAAGCAAACTGAAATATTGTTGAAAGTGTCGTTAAACACCATAACCTTAACCCTTTAAAACAAACTGAAATATTGTTGAAAGTGTCATTAAACACCATAACCCTAACCCTCTAAAACAAACTGAAATATTGTTGAAAGTGTCAATAAACATCATAACCCTAACCCCCTTAAACAAACTGAAATATTGTTGAAAGTGTCGTTAAACACCATAACCCTAACCCTCTGAAACAAACTGAAATATTGTTGAAAGTGTAGTTAAACATCATAACCCTAACCCCCTAAAACAAACTGAAATAGTGTTGAAAGTGTCGTTAAACACCATAACCCTAACCCTCTAAAACAAACTGAAATATTGTTGAAAGTGTCGTTAAGCACCATAACCCTAACCCTCTGAAACAAACTGAAATATTGTTGAAAGTGTCGTTAAACACCATAACCCTAACCCTCTAAAACTAACTGAAATATTGTTGAAAGTGTCGTTAAACACCATAACCCTAACCCTCTAAAACAAACTGAAATATTGTTGATAGTGTCGTTAAACACCATAGCCCTAACCCTCTAAAACAAACTGAAATATTGTTGAAAGTGTCGTTAAACATCATAATCCTAACCCTCTAAAACAAACTGAAATATTGTTGATAGTGTCGTTAAACACCATAGCCCTAACCCTCTAAAACAAACTGAAATATTGTTGAAAGTGTCGTTAAACATCATAACCCTAACCCTCTGAAACAAACTGAAATATTGTTGAACGTGTCGTTAAACACCATAACCCTAACCCTCTAAAACAAACTGAAATATTGTTGAAAGTGTCGTTAAACATCATAACCCTAACCCCCTAAAACAAACTGAAATATTGTTGAACGTGTCGTTAAACACCATAACCCTAACCCTCTTAAAAAAACTGAAATATTGTTGAAAGTGTCGTTAAATACCATAACCCTAACCCTCTGAAACAAACTGAAATATTTTTTAAAGTGTAGTTAAACACCATAACCCTAACCCTCTAAAACTAACTGAAATATTGTTGAACGTGTCGTTAAACACCATAACTCTAACCCTCTAAAACAAACTGAAATATTGTTGAAAGTGTCGTTAAACACCATAACCCTACCCCTCTAAAACAAACTGAAATATTGTTGAAAATGTCGTTAAACACCATAACCCTAACCCTCTAAAACAAACTGAAATATTGTTGAAAGTGTCGTTAAACACCATAACCCTAACCCTCTAAAACAATCTGAAATATTGTTGAACGTGTCGTTAAACACCATAACCCTAACCCTCTAAAACAAACTGAAATATTGTTGAAAGTGTCGTTAAACATCATAACCCTAACTCTCTAAAACTAACTGAAATATTGTTGAAAGTTTCGTTAAACATCATAACCCTAACCCTCTAAAACAAACTGAAATATTGTTGAAAGTGTCGTTAAACATCATAACCCTAACCCTCTAAAACAAACTGAAATATTGTTGAAAGTGTCGTTAAACATCATAACCCTAACCCCCTAAAACAAACTGAAATATTGTTGAACGTGTCGTTAAACACCATAACCCTAACCCTCTTAAAAAAACTGAAATATTGTTGAAAGTGTCGTTAAATACCATAAACCTAACCCTCTGAAACAAACTGAAATATTGTTGAACGTGTCGTTAAACACCATAACTCTAACCCTCTAAAACAAACTGAAATATTGTTGAAAGTGTCGTTAAACACCATAACCCTAACCCTCTAAAACAAACTGAAATATTGTTGAACGTGTCGTTAAACACCATAACTCTAACCCTCTAAAACAAACTGAAATATTGTTGAAAATGTCGTTAAACACCATAACCCTAACCCTCTAAAACAAACTGAAATATTGTTGAAAGTGTCGTTAAACACCATAACCCTAACCCTCTAAAACAAACTGAAATATTGTTGAACATGTCGTTAAACACCATAACCCTAACCCTCTAAAACAAACTGAAATATTGTTGAAAGTGTCATTAAAAACCATAACCCTAACCCTCTAAAACAAACTGAAATATTGTTGAAAGTGTCGTTAAACACCATAACTCTAACCCTCTAAAACAAACTGAAATATTGTTGAAAATGTCGTTAAACACCATAACCCTAACCCTCTAAAACAAACTGAAATATTGTTGAAAGTGTCGTTAAACACCATAACCCTACCCCTCTAAAACAAACTGAAATATTGTTGAACGTGTCGTTAAACACCATGACCCTAACCCTCTAAAACAAACTGAAATATTGTTGAAAGTTTCGTTAAACATCATAACCCTAACTCTCTAAAACTAACTGAAATATTGTTGAAAGTTTCGTTAAACATCATAACCCTAACCCTCTAAAACAAACTGAAATATTGTTGAAAGTGTCATTAAACACCATAACCCTAACCCTCTAAAACAAACTGAAATATTGTTGAAAGTGTCGTTAAACATCATAACCCTAACCCTCTAAAACAAACTGAAATATTGTTGAAATTGTCATTAAACACCATAACCCTAACACTCTGAAACAAACTGAAATATTGTTGAAAGTGTCGTTAAACACCATAACCCTAACCCTCTAAAACAAACTGAAATATTGTTGAAAGTGTCGTTAAACACCATAACCCTAACTCTCTAAAACAAACTGAAATATTGTTGAAAGTGTCGTTAAACACCATAACCCTAACCCTCTAAAACAAACTGAAATATTGTTGAAAGTGTCGTTAAACACCATAACCTTAATCCTTTAAAACAAACTGAAATATTGTTGAAAGTGTCGTTAAACACCATAACCCTAACCCTCTAAAACAAACTGAAATATTGTTGAAAGTGTCAATAAACATCATAACCCTAACCCCCTTAAACAAACTGAAATATTGTTGAAAGTGTTGTTAAACACCATAACCCTAACCCTCTGAAACAAACTGAAATATTGTTGAAAGTGTAGTTAAACATCATAACCCTAACCCCCCAAAACAAACTGAAATAGTGTTGAAAGTGTCGTTAAACACCATAACCCTAACCCTCTAAAACAAACTGAAATATTGTTGAAAGTGTCGTTAAGCACCATAACCCTAACCCTCTGAAACAAACTGAAATATTGTTGAAAGTGTCGTTAAACACCATAACCCTAACCCTCTAAAACTAACTGAAATATTGTTGAAAGTGTCGTTAAACACCATAACCCTAACCCTCTAAAACAAACTGAAATATTGTTGATAGTGTCGTTAAACACCATAGCCCTAACCCTCTAAAACAAACTGAAATATTGTTGAAAGTGTCGTTAAACATCATAATCCTAACCCTCTAAAACAAACTGAAATATTGTTGATAGTGTCGTTAAACACCATAGCCCTAACCCTCTAAAACAAACTGAAATATTGTTGAAAGTGTCGTTAAACATCATAACCCTAACCCTCTAAAACTAACTGAAATATTGTTGAACGTGTCGTTAAACACCATAACCCTAACCCTCTAAAACAAACTGAAATATTGTTGAAAGTGTCGTTAAACACCATAACCCTAACCCTCTAATCAATCTGAAATATTGTTGAACGTGTCGTTAAACACCATAACCCTAACCCTCTAAAACAAACTGAAATATTGTTGAAAGTGTCGTTAAACATCATAACCCTAACTCTCTAAAACTAACTGAAATATTGTTGAAAGTTTCGTTAAATATCATAACCCTAACCCTCTAAAACAAACTGAAATATTGTTGAAAGTGTCGTTAAACATCATAACCCTAACCCTCTAAAACAAACTGAAATATTGTTGAAAGTGTCGTTAAACATCATAACCCTAACCCCCTAAAACAAACTGAAATATTGTTGAACGTGTCGTTAAACACCATAACCCTAACCCTCTTAAAAAAACTGAAATATTGTTGAAAGTGTCGTTAAATACCATAAACCTAAGCCTCTGAAACAAACTGAAATATTGTTGAACGTGTCGTTAAACACCATAACTCTAACCCTCTAAAACAAACTGAAATATTGTTGAAAGTGTCGTTAAACACCATAACCCTAACCTTCTAAAACAAACTGAAATATTGTTGAACGTGTCGTTAAACACCATAACTCTAACCCTCTAAAACAAACTGAAATATTGTTGAAAATGTCGTTAAACACCATAACCCTAACCCTCTAAAACAAACTGAAATATTGTTGAAAGTGTCGTTAAACACCATAACCCTAACCCTCTAAAACAAACTGAAATATTGTTGAACATGTCGTTAAACACCATAACCCTAACCCTCTAAAACAAACTGAAATATTGTTGAAAGTGTCATTAAAAACCATAACCCTAACCCTCTAAAACAAACTGAAATATTGTTGAAAGTGTCGTTAAACACCATAACTCTAACCCTCTAAAACAAACTGAAATATTGTTGAAAATGTCGTTAAACACCATAACCCTAACCCTCTAAAACAAACTGAAATATTGTTGAAAGTGTCGTTAAACACCATAACCCTACCCCTCTAAAACAAACTGAAATATTGTTGAACGTGTCGTTAAACACCATAACCCTAACCCTCTAAAACAAACTGAAATATTGTTGAAAGTGTCGTTAAACATCATAACCCTAACTCTCTAAAACTAACTGAAATATTGTTGAAAGTTTCGTTAAACATCATAACCCTAACCCTCTAAAACAAACTGAAATATTGTTGAAAGTGTCATTAAACACCATAACCCTAACCCTCTAAAACAAACTGAAATATTGTTGAAAGTGTAGTTAAACATCATAACCCTAACCCTCTAAAACAAACTGAAATATTGTTGAAATTGTCATTAAACACCATAACCCTAACACTCTGAAACAAACTGAAATATTGTTGAAAGTGTCGTTAAACACCATAACCCTAACCCTCTAAAACAAACTGAAATATTGTTGAAAGTGTCGTTAAACACCATAACCCTAACCCTCTAAAACAAACTGAAATATTGTTGAAAGTGTCGTTAAACACCATAACCCTAACCCTCTAAAACAAACTGAAATATTGTTGAAAGTGTCGTTAAACACCATAACCTTAACCCTTTAAAACAAACTGAAATATTGTTGAAAGTGTCGTTAAACACCATAACCCTAACCCTCTAAAACAAACTGAAATATTGTTGAAAGTGTCAATAAACATCATAACCCTAACCCCCTTAAACAAACTGAAATATTGTTGAAAGTGTTGTTAAACACCATAACCCTAACCTTCTGAAACAAACTGAAATATTGTTGAAAGTGTAGTTAAACATCATAACCCTAACCCCCTGAAACAAACTGAAATATTGTTGAAAGTGTAGTTAAACATCATAACCCTAACCCCCTAAAACAAACTGAAATAGTGTTGAAAGTGTCGTTAAACACCATAACCCTAACCCTCTAAAACAAACTGAAATATTGTTGAAAGTGTCGTTAAGCACCATAACCCTAACCCTCTGAAACAAACTGAAATATTGTTGAAAGTGTCATTAAACATCATAACCCTAACCCTCTAAAACAAACTGAAATATTGTTGAAAGTGTCATTAAACACCATAATCCTAATCCTCTAAAACAAACTGAAATATTGTTGAAAGTGTCATTAAACACCATAATCCTAATCCTCTAAAACAAACTGAAATATTGTTGAAAGTGTCATTAAACATCATAATCCTAATCCTCTAAAACAAACTGAAATATTGTTGAAAGTGTCGTTAAACACCATAATCCTAATCCTCTAAAACAAACTGAAATATTGTTGAAAGTGTCGTTAAACATCATAATCCTAATCCTCTAAAACAAACTGAAATATTGTTGAAAGTGTCATTAAACATCATAACTCTAACCCTCTAAAACAAACTGAAATATTGTTGAAAATGTCGTTAAACACCATAACCCTAACCCTCTAAAACAAACTGAAATATTGTTGAAAGTGTCGTTAAACACCATAACCCTACCCCTCTAAAACAAACTGAAATATTGTTGAACGTGTCGTCAAACACCATAACCCTAACCCTCTAAAACAAACTGAAATATTGTTGAAAGTGTCGTTAAACATCATAACCCTAACTCTCTAAAACTAACTGAAATATTGTTGAAAGTTTCGTTAAACATCATAACCCTAACCCTCTAAAACAAACTGAAATATTGTTGAAAGTGTCATTAAACACCATAACCCTAACCCTCTAAAACAAACTGAAATATTGTTGAAAGTGTAGTTAAACATCATAACCCTAACCCTCTAAAACAAACTGAAATATTGTTGAAATTGTCATTAAACACCATAACCCTAACACTCTGAAACAAACTGAAATATTGTTGAAAGTGTCGTTAAACACCATAACCCTAACCCTCTAAAACAAACTGAAATATTGTTGAAAGTGTCGTTAAACACCATAACCCTAACTCTCTAAAACAAACTGAAATATTGTTGAAAGTGTCGTTAAACACCATAACCCTAACCCTCTAAAACAAACTGAAATATTGTTGAAAGTGTCGTTAAACACCATAACCTTAACCCTTTAAAATAAACTGAAATATTGTTGAAAGTGTCAATAAACATCATAACCCTAACCCCCTTAAACAAACTGAAATATTGTTGAAAGTGTTGTTAAACACCATAACCCTAACCCTCTGAAACAAACTGAAATATTGTTGAAAGTGTAGTTAAATATCATAACCCTAACCCGCTGAAACAAACTGAAATATTGTTGAAAGTGTAGTTAAACATCATAACCCTAACCCCCTAAAACAAACTGAAATAGTGTTGAAAGTGTCGTTAAACACCATAACCCTAACCCTCTAAAACAAACTGAAATATTGTTGAAAGTGTCGTTAAGCACCATAACCCTAACCCTCTGAAACAAACTGAAATATTGTTGAAAGTGTCATTAAACATCATAACCCTAACCCTCTAAAACAAACTGAAATATTGTTGAAAGTGTCATTAAACACCATAATCCTAATCCTCTAAAACAAACTGAAATATTGTTGAAAGTGTCATTAAACATCATAATCCTAATCCTCTAAAGCAAACTGAAATATTGTTGAAAGTGTCGTTAAACACCATAATCCTAATCCTCTAAAACAAACTGAAATATTGTTGAAAGTGTCGTTAAACATCATAATCCTAATCCTCTAAAACAAACTGAAATATTGTTGAAAGTGTCATTAAACATCATAATCCTAATCCTCTAAAACAAACTGAAATGTTGTTGAAAGTGTCGTTAAACACCATAATCCTAATCCTCTAAAACAAACTGAAATATTGTTGAAAGTGTCGTTAAACATCATAATCCTAATCCTCTAAAACAAACTGAAATATTGTTGAAAGTGTCATTAAACATCATAACCCTAACCCTCTAAAACAAACTGAAATATTGTTGAAAGTGTCGTTAAACATCATAACCCTAATCCTCTAAAACAAACTGAAATATTGTTGAAAGTGTCATTAAACATCATAACCCTAACCCCCAAAAACAAACTGAAATATTGTTGAAAGTGTCGTTAAACACCATAACCCTAACCCTCTAAAACAAACTGAAATATTGTTGAAAGTGTCATTAAACACCATAACCCTAACCCTCTAAAACAAACTGAAATATTGTTGAAAGTGTCATTAAACATCATAACCCTAACCCCCAAAAACAAACTGAAATATTGTTGAAAGTGTAGTTAAACATCATAACCCTAACCCCCTAAAACAAACTGAAATAGTGTTGAAAGTGTCGTTAAACACCATAACCCTAACCCTCTAAAACAAACTGAAATATTGTTGAAAGTGTCGTTAAGCACCATAACCCTAACCCTCTGAAACAAACTGAAATATTGTTGAAAGTGTCATTAAACATCATAACCCTAACCCTCTAAAACAAACTGAAATATTGTTGAAAGTGTCATTAAACACCATAATCCTAATCCTCTAAAACAAACTGAAATATTGTTGAAAGTGTCATTAAACATCATAATCCTAATCCTCTAAAACAAACTGAAATATTGTTGAAAGTGTCGTTAAACACCATAATCCTAATCCTCTAAAACAAACTGAAATATTGTTGAAAGTGTCGTTAAACATCATAATCCTAATCCTCTAAAACAAACTGAAATATTGTTGAAAGTGTCATTAAACATCATAATCCTAATCCTCTAAAACAAACTGAAATGTTGTTGAAAGTGTCGTTAAACACCATAATCCTAACCCTCTAAAACAAACTGAAATATTGTTGAAAGTGTCGTTAAACATCATAATCCTAATCCTCTAAAACAAACTGAAATATTGTTGAAAGTGTCATTAAACATCATAACCCTAACCCTCTAAAACAAACTGAAATATTGTTGAAAGTGTCGTTAAACATCATAACCCTAATCCTCTAAAACAAACTGAAATATTGTTGAAAGTGTCATTAAACATCATAACCCTAACCCCCAAAAACAAACTGAAATATTGTTGAAAGTGTCGTTAAACATCATAACCCTAACCCTCTAAAACAAACTGAAATATTGTTGAAAGTGTCATTAAACACCATAACCCTAACCCTCTAAAACAAACTGAAATATTGTTGAAAGTGTCATTAAACATCATAACCCTAACCCCCAAAAACAAACTGAAATATTGTTGAAAGTGTCGTTAAACATCATAAACCTAATCCCCTAAAACAAACTGAAATATTGTTGAAAGTGTCATTAAACACCATAACCCTAACCCTCTAAAACAAACTGAAATATTGTTGAAAGTGTCATTAAACATCATAACCCTAACCCTCTAAAACAAACTGAAATATTGTTGAAAGTGTCAATAAACATCTTAACCCTAACCCTCTAAAACAAACTGAAATATTGTTGAAAGTGTCGTTAAACACCATAACCCTAACCCTCTAAAACAAACTGAAATATTGTTGAAAGTGTCAATAAACATCATAATCCTAATCCTCTGAAACAAACTGAAATATTGTTGAAAGTGTCAATAAACATCATAACCCTAACCCCCTTAAACAAACTGAAATATTGTTGAAAATGTTGTTAAACACCATAATCCTAATCCTCTAAAACAAACTGAAATAGTGTTGAAAGTGTCGTTAAACACCATAAACCTAACCCTCTAAAACAAACTGAAATATTGTTGAAAGTGTCGTTAAGCACCATAACCCTAACCCTCTGAAACAAACTGAAATATTGTTGAAAGTGTCATTAAACACCATAATCCTAATCCTCTAAAACAAACTGAAATATTGTTGAAAGTGTCATTAAACATCATAATCCTAATCCTCTAAAACAAACTGAAATATTGTTGAAAGTGTCGTTAAACACCATAATCCTAATCCTCTAAAACAAACTGAAATATTGTTGAAAGTGTCGTTAAACATCATAATCCTAATCCTCTAAAACAAACTGAAATATTGTTGAAAGTGTCATTAAACATCATAATCCTAATCCTCTAAAACAAACTGAAATATTGTTGAAAGTGTCGTTAAACACCATAATCCTAATCCTCTAAAACAAACTGAAATATTGTTGAAAGTGTCGTTAAACATCATAATCCTAATCCTCTAAAACAAACTGAAATATTGTTGAAAGTGTCATTAAACATCATAACCCTAACCCTCTAAAACAAACTGAAATATTGTTGAAAGTGTCGTTAAACATCATAACCCTAATCCTCTAAAACAAACTGAAATATTGTTGAAAGTGTCGTTAAACATCATAACCCTAACCCCCAAAAACAAACTGAAATATTGTTGAAAGTGTCGTTAAACACCATAACCCTAACCCTCTAAAACAAACTGAAATATTGTTGAAAGTGTCATTAAACACCATAACCCTAACCCTCTAAAACAAACTGAAATATTGTTGAAAGTGTCATTAAACATCATAACCCTAACCCCCAAAAACAAACTGAAATATTGTTGAAAGTGTCGTTAAACATCATAAACCTAATCCCCTAAAACAAACTGAAATATTGTTGAAAGTGTCATTAAACACCATAACCCTAACCCTCTAAAACAAACTGAAATATTGTTGAAAGTGTCGTTAAACACCATAACCCTAACCCTCTAAAACAAACTGAAATATTGTTGAAAGTGTCAATAAACATCATAACCCTAACCCTCTAAAACAAACTGAAATATTGTTGAAAGTGTCGTTAAACACCATAACCCTAACCCTCTAAAACAAACTGAAATATTGTTGAAAGTGTCAATAAACATCATAATCCTAATCCTCTGAAACAAACTGAAATATTGTTGAAAGTGTAGTTAAACATCATAATCCTAATCCCCTAAAACAAACTGAAATATTGTTGAAAGTGTCATTAAACACCATAACCCTAACCCTCTAAAACAAACTGAAATATTGTTGAAAGTGTCATTAAACACCATAACCCTAACCCTCTTAAACAAACTGAAATATTGTTGAAAGTGTCATTAAACATCATAACCCTAACCCCCTAAAACAAACTGAAATGTTGTTGAAAGTGTAGTTAAACACCATAACCCTAACCTTCTAAAACAAACTGAAATATTGTTGAAAGTGTCATTAAACATCATAACCCTAACCCTCTAAAACAAACTGAAATATTGTTGAAAGTGTCATTAAACACCATAACCCTAACCCTCTTAAACAAACTGAAATATTGTTGAAAGTGTCATTAAACATCATAACCCTAACCCCCTAAAACAAACTGAAATATTGTTGAAAGTGTCGTTAAACATCATAACCCTAACCCCCTAAAACAAACTGAAATATTGTTGAAAGTGTCGTTAAACATCATAATCCTAACCCTCTAAAACAAACTGAAATATTGTTGAAAGTGTCGTTAAACATCATAACCATAACCCTCTAAAACAAACTGAAATATTGTTGAAAGTGTCGTTAAGCACCATAACCCTAACCCTCTGAAACAAACTGAAATATTGTTGAAAGTGTCATTAAACATCATAACCCTAACCTCCTAAATCTAACTGAAATATTGTTGAAAGAGTCGTTAAACACTATAACCCTAATCCTCTAAAACAAACTGAAATATTGTTGAAAGTGTCATTAAACACAATAACCCTAACCCTCTAAAACAAACTGAAATATTGTTGAAAGTGTCGTTAAACACCATAACCCTAACCCTCTAAAACAAACTGAAATATTGTTGAAAGTGTCAATAAACATCATAACCCTAACCCTCTAAAACAAATTGAAATATTGTTGAAAGTGTCGTTAAACATCATAACCCTAACCCTCTAAAACAAACTGAAATATTGTTGAAAGTGTCAATAAACATCATAATCCTAATCCTCTGAAACAAACTGAAATATTGTTGAAAGTGTAGTTAAACACCATAATCCTAATCCCCTAAAACAAACTGAAATATTGTTGAAAGTGTCATTAAACACCATAACCCTAACCCTCTAAAACAAACTGAAATATTGTTGAAAGTGTCATTAAACACCATAACCCTAACCCTCTTAAACAAACTGAAATATTGTTGAAAGTGTCATTAAACATCATAACCCTAACCCCCTAAAACAAACTGAAATGTTGTTGAAAGTGTAGTTAAACACCATAACCCTAACCTTCTAAAACAAACTGAAATATTGTTGAAAGTGTCATTAAACATCATAACCCTAACCCTCTAAAACAAACTGAAATATTGTTGAAAGTGTCATTAAACACCATAACCCTAACCCTCTTAAACAAACTGAAATATTGTTGAAAGTGTCATTAAACATCATAACCCTAACCCCCTAAAACAAACTGAAATATTGTTGAAAGTGTCGTTAAACATCATAACCCTAACCCCCTAAAACAAACTGAAATATTGTTGAAAGTGTCGTTAAACATCATAATCCTAACCCTCTAAAACAAACTGAAATATTGTTGAAAGTGTCGTTAAACATCATAACCATAACCCTCTAAAACAAACTGAAATATTGTTGAAAGTGTCGTTAAGCACCATAACCCTAACCCTCTGAAACAAACTGAAATATTGTTGAAAGTGTCATTAAACATCATAACCCTAACCCCCTAAATCTAACTGAAATATTGTTGAAAGAGTCGTTAAACACTATAACCCTAATCCTCTAAAACAAACTGAAATATTGTTGAAAGTGTCATTAAACACCATAACCCTAACCCTCTAAAACAAACTGAAATATTGTTGAAAGTGTCGTTAAACACCATAACCCTAACCCTCTAAAACAAACTGAAATATTGTTGAAAGTGTCAATAAACATCATAACCCTAACCCTCTAAAACAAACTGAAATATTGTTGAAAGTGTCGTTAAACACCATAACCCTAACCCTCTAAAACAAACTGAAATATTGTTGAAAGTGTCAATAAACATCATAATCCTAATCCTCTGAAACAAACTGAAATATTGTTGAAAGTGTAGTTAAACACCATAATCCTAATCCCCTAAAACAAACTGAAATATTGTTGAAAGTGTCATTAAACACCATAACCCTAACCCTCTAAAACAAACTGAAATATTGTTGAAAGTGTCATTAAACACCATAACCCTAACCCTCTTAAACAAACTGAAATATTGTTGAAAGTGTCATTAAACATCATAACCCTAACCCCCTAAAACAAACTGAAATGTTGTTGAAAGTGTAGTTAAACACCATAACCCTAACCTTCTAAAACAAACTGAAATATTGTTGAAAGTGTCATTAAACATCATAACCCTAACCCTCTAAAACAAACTGAAATATTGTTGAAAGTGTCATTAAACACCATAACCCTAACCCTCTTAAACAAACTGAAATATTGTTGAAAGTGTCATTAAACATCATAACCCTAACCCCCTAAAACAAACTGAAATATTGTTGAAAGTGTCGTTAAACATCATAACCCTAACCCTCTAAAACAAACTGAAATATTGTTGAAAGTGTCGTTAAACATCATAATCCTAACCCTCTAAAACAAACTGAAATATTGTTGAAAGTGTCGTTAAACATCATAACCATAACCCTCTAAAACAAACTGAAATATTGTTGAAAGTGTCGTTAAGCACCATAACCCTAACCCTCTGAAACAAACTGAAATATTGTTGAAAGTGTCATTAAACATCATAACCCTAACCCCCTAAATCTAACTGAAATATTGTTGAAAGTGTCGTTAAACACCATAACCCTAATTCTCTAAAACAAACTGAAATATTGTTGAAAGTGTCATTAAACACCATAACCCTAACCCTCTAAAACAAACTGAAATATTGTTGAAAGTGTCGTTAAACACCATAACCCTAACCCTCTAAAACAAACTGAAATATTGTTGAACGTGTCGTTAAACACCATAACTCTAACCCTCTAAAACAAACTGAAATATTGTTGAAAATGTCGTTAAACACCATAACCCTAACCCTCTAAAACAAACTGAAATATTGTTGAAAGTGTCGTTAAACACCATAACCCTAACCCTCTAAAACAAACTGAAATATTGTTGAAAGTGTCATTAAACACCATAACCCTAACCCTCTTAAACAAACTGAAATATTGTTGAAAGTGTCATTAAACATCATAACCCTAACCCCCTAAAACAAACTGAAATGTTGTTGAAAGTGTAGTTAAACACCATAACCCTAACCTTCTAAAACAAACTGAAATATTGTTGAAAGTGTCATTAAACATCATAACCCTAACCCTCTAAAACAAACTGAAATATTGTTGAAAGTGTCATTAAACACCATAACCCTAACCCTCTTAAACAAACTGAAATATTGTTGAAAGTGTCATTAAACATCATAACCCTAACCCCCTAAAACAAACTGAAATATTGTTGAAAGTGTCGTTAAACATCATAACCCTAACCCCCTAAAACAAACTGAAATATTGTTGAAAGTGTCGTTAAACATCATAATCCTAACCCTCTAAAACAAACTGAAATATTGTTGAAAGTGTCGTTAAACATCATAACCATAACCCTCTAAAACAAACTGAAATATTGTTGAAAGTGTCGTTAAGCACCATAACCCTAACCCTCTGAAACAAACTGAAATATTGTTGAAAGTGTCATTAAACATCATAACCCTAACCCCCTAAATCTAACTGAAATATTGTTGAAAGAGTCGTTAAACACTATAACCCTAATCCTCTAAAACAAACTGAAATATTGTTGAAAGTGTCATTAAACACCATAACCCTAACCCTCTAAAACAAACTGAAATATTGTTGAAAGTGTCGTTAAACACCATAACCCTAACCCTCTAAAACAAACTGAAATATTGTTGAAAGTGTCAATAAACATCATAACCCTAACCCTCTAAAACAAACTGAAATATTGTTGAAAGTGTCGTTAAACACCATAACCCTAACCCTCTAAAACAAACTGAAATATTGTTGAAAGTGTCAATAAACATCATAATCCTAATCCTCTGAAACAAACTGAAATATTGTTGAAAGTGTAGTTAAACACCATAATCCTAATCCCCTAAAACAAACTGAAATATTGTTGAAAGTGTCATTAAACACCATAACCCTAACCCTCTAAAACAAACTGAAATATTGTTGAAAGTGTCATTAAACACCATAACCCTAACCCTCTTAAACAAACTGAAATATTGTTGAAAGTGTCATTAAACATCATAACCCTAACCCCCTAAAACAAACTGAAATGTTGTTGAAAGTGTAGTTAAACACCATAACCCTAACCTTCTAAAACAAACTGAAATATTGTTGAAAGTGTCATTAAACATCATAACCCTAACCCTCTAAAACAAACTGAAATATTGTTGAAAGTGTCATTAAACACCATAACCCTAACCCTCTTAAACAAACTGAAATATTGTTGAAAGTGTCATTAAACATCATAACCCTAACCCCCTAAAACAAACTGAAATATTGTTGAAAGTGTCGTTAAACATCATAACCCTAACCCTCTAAAACAAACTGAAATATTGTTGAAAGTGTCGTTAAACATCATAATCCTAACCCTCTAAAACAAACTGAAATATTGTTGAAAGTGTCGTTAAACATCATAACCATAACCCTCTAAAACAAACTGAAATATTGTTGAAAGTGTCGTTAAGCACCATAACCCTAACCCTCTGAAACAAACTGAAATATTGTTGAAAGTGTCATTAAACATCATAACCCTAACCCCCTAAATCTAACTGAAATATTGTTGAAAGTGTCGTTAAACACCATAACCCTAATTCTCTAAAACAAACTGAAATATTGTTGAAAGTGTCATTAAACACCATAACCCTAACCCTCTAAAACAAACTGAAATATTGTTGAAAGTGTCGTTAAACACCATAACCCTAACCCTCTAAAACAAACTGAAATATTGTTGAACGTGTCGTTAAACACCATAACTCTAACCCTCTAAAACAAACTGAAATATTGTTGAAAATGTCGTTAAACACCATAACCCTAACCCTCTAAAACAAACTGAAATATTGTTGAAAGTGTCGTTAAACACCATAACCCTAACCCTCTAAAACAAACTGAAATATTGTTGAAAGTGTCATTAAACACCATAACCCTAACCCTCTTAAACAAACTGAAATATTGTTGAAAGTGTCATTAAACATCATAACCCTAACCCCCTAAAACAAACTGAAATGTTGTTGAAAGTGTAGTTAAACACCATAACCCTAACCTTCTAAAACAAACTGAAATATTGTTGAAAGTGTCATTAAACATCATAACCCTAACCCTCTAAAACAAACTGAAATATTGTTGAAAGTGTCATTAAACACCATAACCCTAACCCTCTTAAACAAACTGAAATATTGTTGAAAGTGTCATTAAACATCATAACCCTAACCCCCTAAAACAAACTGAAATATTGTTGAAAGTGTCGTTAAACATCATAACCCTAACCCCCTAAAACAAACTGAAATATTGTTGAAAGTGTCGTTAAACATCATAATCCTAACCCTCTAAAACAAACTGAAATATTGTTGAAAGTGTCGTTAAACATCATAACCATAACCCTCTAAAACAAACTGAAATATTGTTGAAAGTGTCGTTAAGCACCATAACCCTAACCCTCTGAAACAAACTGAAATATTGTTGAAAGTGTCATTAAACATCATAACCCTAACCCCCTAAATCTAACTGAAATATTGTTGAAAGAGTCGTTAAACACTATAACCCTAATCCTCTAAAACAAACTGAAATATTGTTGAAAGTGTCATTAAACACCATAACCCTAACCCTCTAAAACAAACTGAAATATTGTTGAAAGTGTCGTTAAACACCATAACCCTAACCCTCTAAAACAAACTGAAATATTGTTGAAAGTGTCAATAAACATCATAACCCTAACCCTCTAAAACAAACTGAAATATTGTTGAAAGTGTCGTTAAACACCATAACCCTAACCCTCTAAAACAAACTGAAATATTGTTGAAAGTGTCAATAAACATCATAATCCTAATCCTCTGAAACAAACTGAAATATTGTTGAAAGTGTAGTTAAACACCATAATCCTAATCCCCTAAAACAAACTGAAATATTGTTGAAAGTGTCATTAAACACCATAACCCTAACCCTCTAAAACAAACTGAAATATTGTTGAAAGTGTCATTAAACACCATAACCCTAACCCTCTTAAACAAACTGAAATATTGTTGAAAGTGTCATTAAACATCATAACCCTAACCCCCTAAAACAAACTGAAATGTTGTTGAAAGTGTAGTTAAACACCATAACCCTAACCTTCTAAAACAAACTGAAATATTGTTGAAAGTGTCATTAAACATCATAACCCTAACCCCCTAAAACAAACTGAAATATTGTTGAAAGTGTCATTAAACACCATAACCCTAACCCTCTTAAACAAACTGAAATATTGTTGAAAGTGTCATTAAACATCATAACCCTAACCCCCTAAAACAAACTGAAATATTGTTGAAAGTGTCGTTAAACATCATAACCCTAACCCTCTAAAACAAACTGAAATATTGTTGAAAGTGTCGTTAAACATCATAATCCTAACCCTCTAAAACAAACTGAAATATTGTTGAAAGTGTCGTTAAACATCATAACCATAACCCTCTAAAACAAACTGAAATATTGTTGAAAGTGTCGTTAAGCACCATAACCCTAACCCTCTGAAACAAACTGAAATATTGTTGAAAGTGTCATTAAACATCATAACCCTAACCCCCTAAATCTAACTGAAATATTGTTGAAAGTGTCGTTAAACACCATAACCCTAATTCTCTAAAACAAACTGAAATATTGTTGAAAGTGTCATTAAACACCATAACCCTAACCCTCTAAAACAAACTGAAATATTGTTGAAAGTGTCGTTAAACACCATAACCCTAACCCTCTAAAACAAACTGAAATATTGTTGAACGTGTCGTTAAACACCATAACTCTAACCCTCTAAAACAAACTGAAATATTGTTGAAAATGTCGTTAAACACCATAACCCTAACCCTCTAAAACAAACTGAAATATTGTTGAAAGTGTCGTTAAACACCATAACCCTAACCCTCTAAAACAAACTGAAATATTGTTGAACATGACGTTAAACACCATAACCCTAACCCTCTAAAACAAACTGAAATATTGTTGAAAGTGTCATTAAAAACCATAACCCTAACCCTCTAAAACAAACTGAAATATTGTTGAAAGTGTCTTTAAACACCATAACTCTAACCCTCTAAAACAAACTGAAATATTGTTGAAAATGTCGTTAAACACCATAACCCTAACCCTCTAAAACAAACTGAAATATTGTTGAAAGTGTCGTTAAACACCATAACCCTAACCCTCTAAAACAAACTGAAATATTGTTGAACGTGTCGTTAAACACCATAACCCTAACCCTCTAAAACAAACTGAAATATTGTTGAAAGTGTCGTTAAACATCATAACCCTAACTCTCTAAAACTAACTGAAATATTGTTGAAAGTTTCGTTAAACATCATAACCCTAACCCTCTAAAACAAACTGAAATATTGTTGAAAGTGTCATTAAACATCATAACCCTAACCCTCTAAAACAAACTGAAATATTGTTGAAAGTGTCGTTAAACACCATAACCCTAACCCTCTAAAACAAACTGAAATATTGTTGAAAGTGTCGTTAAACACCATAACCTTAACCCTTTAAAACAAACTGAAATATTGTTGAAAGTGTCGTTAAACACCATAACCCTAACCCTCTAAAACAAACTGAAATATTGTTGAAAGTGTCAATAAACATCATAACCCTAACCCCCTTAAACAAACTGAAATATTGTTGAAAGTGTTGTTAAACACCATAACCCTAACCCTCTAAAACAAACTGAAATATTGTTGAAAGTGTCGTTAAACACCATAACCCTAACCCTCTAAAACAAACTGAAATATTGTTGAACGTGTCGTTAAACACCATAACCCTAACCCTCTAAAACAAACTGAAATATTGTTGAAAGTGTCGTTAAACATCATAACCCTAACTCTCTAAAACTAACTGAAATATTGTTGAAAGTTTCGTTAAACATCATAACCCTAACCCTCTAAAACAAACTGAAATATTGTTGAAAGTGTCATTAAACACCATAACCCTAACCCTCTAAAGCAAACTGAAATATTGTTGAAAGTGTAGTTAAACATCATAACCCTAACCCTCTAAAACAAACTGAAATATTGTTGAAAGTGTCGTTAAACACCATAACCCTAACCCTCTAAAACAAACTGAAATATTGTTGAAAGTGTCGTTAAACACCATAACCTTAACCCTTTAAAACAAACTGAAATATTGTTGAAAGTGTCGTTAAACACCATAACCCTAACCCTCTAAAACAAACTGAAATATTGTTGAAAGTGTCAATAAACATCATAACCCTAACCCCCTTAAACAAACTGAAATATTGTTGAAAGTGTTGTTAAACACCATAACCCTAACCCTCTAAAACAAACTGAAATATTGTTGAAAGTGTCGTTAAACATCATAATCCTAACCCTCTAAAACAAACTGAAATATTGTTGAAAGTGTCGTTAAACATCATAACCATAACCCTCTAAAACAAACTGAAATATTGTTGAAAGTGTCGTTAAGCACCATAACCCTAACCCTCTGAAACAAACTGAAATATTGTTGAAAGTGTCATTAAACATCATAACCCTAACCCCCTAAATCTAACTGAAATATTGTTGAAAGTGTCGTTAAACACCATAACCCTAATTCTCTAAAACAAACTGAAATATTGTTGAAAGTGTCATTAAACACCATAACCCTAACCCTCTAAAACAAACTGAAATATTGTTGAAAGTGTCGTTAAACACCATAACCCTAACCCTCTAAAACAAACTGAAATATTGTTGAACGTGTCGTTAAACACCATAACTCTAACCCTCTAAAACAAACTGAAATATTGTTGAAAATGTCGTTAAACACCATAACCCTAACCCTCTAAAACAAACTGAAATATTGTTGAAAGTGTCGTTAAACACCATAACCCTAACCCTCTAAAACAAACTGAAATATTGTTGAACATGTCGTTAAACACCATAACCCTAACCCTCTAAAACAAACTGAAATATTGTTGAAAGTGTCATTAAAAACCATAACCCTAACCCTCTAAAACAAACTGAAATATTGTTGAAAGTGTCGTTAAACACCATAACTCTAACCCTCTAAAACAAACTGAAATATTGTTGAAAATGTCGTTAAACACCATAACCCTAACCCTCTAAAACAAACTGAAATATTGTTGAAAGTGTCGTTAAACACCATAACCCTAACCCTCTAAAACAAACTGAAATATTGTTGAACGTGTCGTTAAACACCATAACCCTAACCCTCTAAAACAAACTGAAATATTGTTGAAAGTGTCGTTAAACATCATAACCCTAACTCTCTAAAACTAACTGAAATATTGTTGAAAGTTTCGTTAAACATCATAACCCTAACCCTCTAAAACAAACTGAAATATTGTTGAAAGTGTCATTAAACACCATAACCCTAACCCTCTAAAGCAAACTGAAATATTGTTGAAAGTGTAGTTAAACATCATAACCCTAACCCTCTAAAACAAACTGAAATATTGTTGAAAGTGTCGTTAAACACCATAACCCTAACCCTCTAAAACAAACTGAAATATTGTTGAAAGTGTCGTTAAACACCATAACCTTAACCCTTTAAACAAACTGAAATATTGTTGAAAGTGTCGTTAAACACCATAACCCTAACCCTCTAAAACAAACTGAAATATTGTTGAAAGTGTCGTTAAGCACCATAACCCTAACCCTCTGAAACAAACTGAAATATTGTTGAAAGTGTCATTAAACATCATAACCCTAACCCTCTAAAACAAACTGAAATATTGTTGAAAGTTTCATTAAACACCATAACCCTAACCCTCTAAAACAAACTGAAATATTGTTGAAAGTGTCATTAAACACCATAACCCTAACCCTCTAAAACAAACTGAAATATTGTTGAAAGTGTCGTTAAACACCATAACCCTAACCCTCTAAAACAAACTGAAATATTGTTGAAAGTGTCAATAAACATCATAACCCTAACCCTCTAAAACAAACTGAAATATTGTTGAAAGTGTCGTTAAACACCATAACCCTAACCCTCTAAAACAAACTGAAATATTGTTGAAAGTGTCAATAAACATCATAATCCTAATCCTCTGAAACAAACTGAAATATTGTTGAAAGTGTAGTTAAACACCATAATCCTAATCCCCTAAAACAAACTGAAATATTGTTGAAAGTGTCATTAAACACAATAACCCTAACCCTCTAAAACAAACTGAAATATTGTTGAAAGTGTCATTAAACACCATAACCCTAACCCTCTTAAACAAACTGAAATATTGTTGAAAGTGTCATTAAACATCATAACCCTAACCCCCTAAAACAAACTGAAATGTTGTTGAAAGTGTAGTTAAACACCATAACCCTAACCTTCTAAAACAAACTGAAATATTGTTGAAAGTGTCATTAAACATCATAACCCTAATCCTCTAAAACAAACTGAAATATTGTTGAAAGTGTCATTAAACACCATAACCCTAACCCTCTTAAACAAACTGAAATATTGTTGAAAGTGTCATTAAACATCATAACCCTAACCCCCTAAAACAAACTGAAATATTGTTGAAAGTGTCGTTAAACATCATAACCCTAACCCCCTAAAACAAACTGAAATATTGTTGAAAGTGTCGTTAAACATCATAATCCTAACCCTCTAAAACAAACTGAAATATTGTTGAAAGTGTCGTTAAACATCATAACCATAACCCTCTAAAACAAACTGAAATATTGTTGAAAGTGTCATTAAACATCATAACCCTAACCCCCTAAATCTAACTGAAATATTGTTGAAAGTGTCGTTAAACACCATAACCCTAATCCTCTAAAACAAACTGAAATATTGTTGAAAGTGTCATTAAACACCATAACCCTAACCCTCTAAAACAAACTGAAATATTGTTGAAAGTGTCGTTAAACACCATAACCCTAACCCTCTAAAACAAACTGAAATATTGTTGAAAGTGTCGTTAAACACCATAACCCTAACCCTCTAAAACAAACTGAAATATTGTTGAACGTGTCGTTAAACACCATAACTCTAACCCTCTAAAACAAACTGAAATATTGTTGAAAATGTCGTTAAACACCATAACCCTAACCCTCTAAAACAAACTGAAATATTGTTGAAAGTGTCGTTAAACACCATAACCCTAACCCTCTAAAACAAACTGAAATATTGTTGAACATGTCGTTAAACACCATAACCCTAACCCTCTAAAACAAACTGAAATATTGTTGAAAGTGTCATTAAAAACCATAACCCTATCCCTCTAAAACAAACTGAAATATTGTTGAAAGTGTCGTTAAATACCATAACTCTAACCCTCTAAAACAAACTGAAATATTGTTGAAAATGTCGTTAAACACCATAACCCTAACCCTCTAAAACAAACTGAAATATTGTTGAAAGTGTCGTTAAACACCATAACCCTAACCCTCTAAAACAAACTGAAATATTGTTGAACGTGTCGTTAAACACCATAACCCTAACCCTCTAAAACAAACTGATATATTGTTGAAAGTGTCAATAAACATCATAACCCTAACCCCCTTAAACAAACTGAAATATTGTTGAAAGTGTTGTTAAACACCATAACCCTAACCCTCTGAAACAAACTGAAATATTGTTGAAAGTGTAGTTAAACATCATAACCCTAACCCCCTGAAACAAACTGAAATATTGTTGAAAGTGTAGTTAAACATCATAACCCTAACCCCCTAAAACAAACTGAAATAGTGTTGAAAGTGTCGTTAAACACCATAACCCTAACCCTCTAAAACAAACTGAAATATTGTTGAAAGTGTCGTTAAGCACCATAACCCTAACCCTCTGAAACAAACTGAAATATTGTTGAAAGTGTCATTAAACATCATAACCCTAACACTCTAAAACAAACTGAAATATTGTTGAAAGTGTCATTAAACACCATAACCCTAACCCTCTAAAACAAACTGAAATATTGTTGAAAGTGTCATTAAACACCATAACCCTAACCCTCTAAAACAAACTGAAATATTGTTGAAAGTGTCGTTAAACATCATAACCATAACCCTCTAAAACAAACTGAAATATTGTTGAAAGTGTCGTTAAGCACCATAACCCTAACCCTCTGAAACAAACTGAAATATTGTTGAAAGTGTCATTAAACATCATAACCCTAACCCCCTAAATCTAACTGAAATATTGTTGAAAGAGTCGTTAAACACTATAACCCTAATCCTCTAAAACAAACTGAAATATTGTTGAAAGTGTCATTAAACACCATAACCCTAACCCTCTAAAACAAACTGAAATATTGTTGAAAGTGTCGTTAAACACCATAACCCTAACCCTCTAAAACAAACTGAAATATTGTTGAAAGTGTCAATAAACATCATAACCCTAACCCTCTAAAACAAACTGAAATATTGTTGAAAGTGTCGTTAAACACCATAACCCTAACCCTCTAAAACAAACTGAAATATTGTTGAAAGTGTCAATAAACATCATAATCCTAATCCTCTGAAACAAACTGAAATATTGTTGAAAGTGTAGTTAAACACCATAATCCTAATCCCCTAAAACAAACTGAAATATTGTTGAAAGTGTCATTAAACACCATAACCCTAACCCTCTAAAACAAACTGAAATATTGTTGAAAGTGTCATTAAACACCATAACCCTAACCCTCTTAAACAAACTGAAATATTGTTGAAAGTGTCATTAAACATCATAACCCTAACCCCCTAAAACAAACTGAAATGTTGTTGAAAGTGTAGTTAAACACCATAACCCTAACCTTCTAAAACAAACTGAAATATTGTTGAAAGTGTCATTAAACATCATAACCCTAACCCTCTAAAACAAACTGAAATATTGTTGAAAGTGTCATTAAACACCATAACCCTAACCCTCTTAAACAAACTGAAATATTGTTGAAAGTGTCATTAAACATCATAACCCTAACCCCCTAAAACAAACTGAAATGTTGTTGAAAGTGTAGTTAAACACCATAACCCTAACCTTCTAAAACAAACTGAAATATTGTTGAAAGTGTCATTAAACATCATAACCCTAACCCTCTTAAACAAACTGAAATATTGTTGAAAGTGTCATTAAACATCATAACCCTAACCCCCTAAAACAAACTGAAATATTGTTGAAAGTGTCGTTAAACATCATAACCCTAACCCTCTAAAACAAACTGAAATATTGTTGAAAGTGTCGTTAAACATCATAATCCTAACCCTCTAAAACAAACTGAAATATTGTTGAAAGTGTCGTTAAACATCATAACCATAACCCTCTAAAACAAACTGAAATATTGTTGAAAGTGTCGTTAAGCACCATAACCCTAACCCTCTGAAACAAACTGAAATATTGTTGAAAGTGTCATTAAACATCATAACCCTAACCCCCTAAATCTAACTGAAATATTGTTGAAAGTGTCGTTAAACACCATAACCCTAATTCTCTAAAACAAACTGAAATATTGTTGAAAGTGTCATTAAACACCATAACCCTAACCCTCTAAAACAAACTGAAATATTGTTGAAAGTGTCGTTAAACACCATAACCCTAACCCTCTAAAACAAACTGAAATATTGTTGAACGTGTCGTTAAACACCATAACTCTAACCCTCTAAAACAAACTGAAATATTGTTGAAAATGTCGTTAAACACCATAACCCTAACCCTCTAAAACAAACTGAAATATTGTTGAAAGTGTCGTTAAACACCATAACCCTAACCCTCTAAAACAAACTGAAATATTGTTGAACATGTCGTTAAACACCATAACCCTAACCCTCTAAAACAAACTGAAATATTGTTGAAAGTGTCATTAAAAACCATAACCCTAACCCTCTAAAACAAACTGAAATATTGTTGAAAGTGTCTTTAAACACCATAACTCTAACCCTCTAAAACAAACTGAAATATTGTTGAAAATGTCGTTAAACACCATAACCCTAACCCTCTAAAACAAACTGAAATATTGTTGAAAGTGTCGTTAAACACCATAACCCTAACCCTCTAAAACAAACTGAAATATTGTTGAACGTGTCGTTAAACACCATAACCCTAACCCTCTAAAACAAACTGAAATATTGTTGAAAGTGTCGTTAAACATCATAACCCTAACTCTCTAAAACTAACTGAAATATTGTTGAAAGTTTCGTTAAACATCATAACCCTAACCCTCTAAAACAAACTGAAATATTGTTGAAAGTGTCATTAAACACCATAACCCTAACCCTCTAAAGCAAACTGAAATATTGTTGAAAGTGTAGTTAAACATCATAACCCTAACCCTCTAAAACAAACTGAAATATTGTTGAAAGTGTCGTTAAACACCATAACCCTAACCCTCTAAAACAAACTGAAATATTGTTGAAAGTGTCGTTAAACACCATAACCTTAACCCTTTAAAACAAACTGAAATATTGTTGAAAGTGTCGTTAAACACCATAACCCTAACCCTCTAAAACAAACTGAAATATTGTTGAAAGTGTCAATAAACATCATAACCCTAACCCCCTTAAACAAACTGAAATATTGTTGAAAGTGTTGTTAAACACCATAACCCTAACCCTCTAAAACAAACTGAAATATTGTTGAAAGTGTCGTTAAACACCATAACCCTAACCCTCTAAAACAAACTGAAATATTGTTGAACGTGTCGTTAAACACCATAACCCTAACCCTCTAAAACAAACTGAAATATTGTTGAAAGTGTCGTTAAACATCATAACCCTAACTCTCTAAAACTAACTGAAATATTGTTGAAAGTTTCGTTAAACATCATAACCCTAACCCTCTAAAACAAACTGAAATATTGTTGAAAGTGTCATTAAACACCATAACCCTAACCCTCTAAAGCAAACTGAAATATTGTTGAAAGTGTAGTTAAACATCATAACCCTAACCCTCTAAAACAAACTGAAATATTGTTGAAAGTGTCGTTAAACACCATAACCCTAACCCTCTAAAACAAACTGAAATATTGTTGAAAGTGTCGTTAAACACCATAACCTTAACCCTTTAAAACAAACTGAAATATTGTTGAAAGTGTCGTTAAACACCATAACCCTAACCCTCTAAAACAAACTGAAATATTGTTGAAAGTGTCAATAAACATCATAACCCTAACCCCCTTAAACAAACTGAAATATTGTTGAAAGTGTTGTTAAACACCATAACCCTAACCCTCTAAAACAAACTGAAATATTGTTGAAAGTGTCGTTAAACATCATAATCCTAACCCTCTAAAACAAACTGAAATATTGTTGAAAGTGTCGTTAAACATCATAAACATAACCCTCTAAAACAAACTGAAATATTGTTGAAAGTGTCGTTAAGCACCATAACCCTAACCCTCTGAAACAAACTGAAATATTGTTGAAAGTGTCATTAAACATCATAACCCTAACCCCCTAAATCTAACTGAAATATTGTTGAAAGTGTCGTTAAACACCATAACCCTAATTCTCTAAAACAAACTGAAATATTGTTGAAAGTGTCATTAAACACCATAACCCTAACCCTCTAAAACAAACTGAAATATTGTTGAAAGTGTCGTTAAACACCATAACCCTAACCCTCTAAAACAAACTGAAATATTGTTGAACGTGTCGTTAAACACCATAACTCTAACCCTCTAAAACAAACTGAAATATTGTTGAAAATGTCGTTAAACACCATAACCCTAACCCTCTAAAACAAACTGAAATATTGTTGAAAGTGTCGTTAAACACCATAACCCTAACCCTCTAAAACAAACTGAAATATTGTTGAACATGTCGTTAAACACCATAACCCTAACCCTCTAAAACAAACTGAAATATTGTTGAAAGTGTCATTAAAAACCATAACCCTAACCCTCTAAAACAAACTGAAATATTGTTGAAAGTGTCGTTAAACACCATAACTCTAACCCTCTAAAACAAACTGAAATATTGTTGAAAATGTCGTTAAACACCATAACCCTAACCCTCTAAAACAAACTGAAATATTGTTGAAAGTGTCGTTAAACACCATAACCCTAACCCTCTAAAACAAACTGAAATATTGTTGAACGTGTCGTTAAACACCATAACCCTAACCCTCTAAAACAAACTGAAATATTGTTGAAAGTGTCGTTAAACATCATAACCCTAACTCTCTAAAACTAACTGAAATATTGTTGAAAGTTTCGTTAAACATCATAACCCTAACCCTCTAAAACAAACTGAAATATTGTTGAAAGTGTCATTAAACACCATAACCCTAACCCTCTAAAGCAAACTGAAATATTGTTGAAAGTGTAGTTAAACATCATAACCCTAACCCTCTAAAACAAACTGAAATATTGTTGAAAGTGTCGTTAAACACCATAACCCTAACCCTCTAAAACAAACTGAAATATTGTTGAAAGTGTCGTTAAACACCATAACCTTAACCCTTTAAAACAAACTGAAATATTGTTGAAAGTGTCGTTAAACACCATAACCCTAACCCTCTAAAACAAACTGAAATATTGTTGAAAGTGTCGTTAAGCACCATAACCCTAACCCTCTGAAACAAACTGAAATATTGTTGAAAGTGTCATTAAACATCATAACCCTAACCCTCTAAAACAAACTGAAATATTGTTGAAAGTTTCATTAAACACCATAACCCTAACCCTCTAAAACAAACTGAAATATTGTTGAAAGTGTCATTAAACACCATAACCCTAACCCTCTAAAAAAACTGAAATATTGTTGAAAGTGTCGTTAAACACCATAACCCTAACCCTCTAAAACAAACTGAAATATTGTTGAAAGTGTCAATAAACATCATAACCCTAACCCTCTAAAACAAACTGAAATATTGTTGAAAGTGTCGTTAAACACCATAACCCTAACCCTCTAAAACAAACTGAAATATTGTTGAAAGTGTCAATAAACATCATAATCCTAATCCTCTGAAACAAACTGAAATATTGTTGAAAGTGTAGTTAAACACCATAATCCTAATCCCCTAAAACAAACTGAAATATTGTTGAAAGTGTCATTAAACACAATAACCCTAACCCTCTAAAACAAACTGAAATATTGTTGAAAGTGTCATTAAACACCATAACCCTAACCCTCTTAAACAAACTGAAATATTGTTGAAAGTGTCATTAAACATCATAACCCTAACCCCCTAAAACAAACTGAAATGTTGTTGAAAGTGTAGTTAAACACCATAACCCTAACCTTCTAAAACAAACTGAAATATTGTTGAAAGTGTCATTAAACATCATAACCCTAACCCTCTAAAACAAACTGAAATATTGTTGAAAGTGTCGTTAAACATCATAATCCTAACCCTCTAAAACAAACTGAAATATTGTTGAAAGTGTCGTTAAACATCATAACCATAACCCTCTAAAACAAACTGAAATATTGTTGAAAGTGTCGTTAAGCACCATAACCCTAACCCTCTGAAACAAACTGAAATATTGTTGAAAGTGTCATTAAACATCATAACCCTAACCCCCTAAATCTAACTGAAATATTGTTGAAAGTGTCGTTAAACACCATAACCCTAATTCTCTAAAACAAACTGAAATATTGTTGAAAGTGTCATTAAACACCATAACCCTAACCCTCTAAAACAAACTGAAATATTGTTGAAAGTGTCGTTAAACACCATAACCCTAACCCTCTAAAACAAACTGAAATATTGTTGAACGTGTCGTTAAACACCATAACTCTAACCCTCTAAAACAAACTGAAATATTGTTGAAAATGTCGTTAAACACCATAACCCTAACCCTCTAAAACAAACTGAAATATTGTTGAAAGTGTCGTTAAACACCATAACCCTAACCCTCTAAAACAAACTGAAATATTGTTGAACATGTCGTTAAAAACCATAACCCTAACCCTCTAAAACAAACTGAAATATTGTTGAAAGTGTCATTAAAAACCATAACCCTAACCCTCTAAAACAAACTGAAATATTGTTGAAAGTGTCGTTAAACACCATAACTCTAACCCTCTAAAACAAACTGAAATATTGTTGAAAATGTCGTTAAACACCATAACCCTAACCCTCTAAAACAAACTGAAATATTGTTGAAAGTGTCGTTAAACACCATAACCCTAACCCTCTAAAACAAACTGAAATATTGTTGAACGTGTCGTTAAACACCATAACCCTAACCCTCTAAAACAAACTGAAATATTGTTGAAAGTGTCGTTAAACATCATAACCCTAACTCTCTAAAACTAACTGAAATATTGTTGAAAGTTTCGTTAAACATCATAACCCTAACCCTCTAAAACAAACTGAAATATTGTTGAAAGTGTCATTAAACACCATAACCCTAACCCTCTAAAGCAAACTGAAATATTGTTGAAAGTGTAGTTAAACATCATAACCCTAACCCTCTAAAACAAACTGAAATATTGTTGAAAGTGTCGTTAAACACCATAACCCTAACCCTCTAAAACAAACTGAAATATTGTTGAAAGTGTCGTTAAACACCATAACCTTAACCCTTTAAAACAAACTGAAATATTGTTGAAAGTGTCGTTAAACACCATAACCCTAACCCTCTAAAACAAACTGAAATATTGTTGAAAGTGTCGTTAAGCACCATAACCCTAACCCTCTGAAACAAACTGAAATATTGTTGAAAGTGTCATTAAACATCATAACCCTAACCCTCTAAAACAAACTGAAATATTGTTGAAAGTTTCATTAAACACCATAACCCTAACCCTCTAAAACAAACTGAAATATTGTTGAAAGTGTCATTAAACACCATAACCCTAACCCTCTAAAACAAACTGAAATATTGTTGAAAGTGTCGTTAAACACCATAACCCTAACCCTCTAAAACAAACTGAAATATTGTTGAAAGTGTCAATAAACATCATAACCCTAACCCTCTAAAACAAACTGAAATATTGTTGAAAGTGTCGTTAAACACCATAACCCTAACCCTCTAAAACAAACTGAAATATTGTTGAAAGTGTCAATAAACATCATAATCCTAATCCTCTGAAACAAACTGAAATATTGTTGAAAGTGTAGTTAAACACCATAATCCTAATCCCCTAAAACAAACTGAAATATTGTTGAAAGTGTCATTAAACACAATAACCCTAACCCTCTAAAACAAACTGAAATATTGTTGAAAGTGTCATTAAACACCATAACCCTAACCCTCTTAAACAAACTGAAATATTGTTGAAAGTGTCATTAAACATCATAACCCTAACCCCCTAAAACAAACTGAAATGTTGTTGAAAGTGTAGTTAAACACCATAACCCTAACCTTCTAAAACAAACTGAAATATTGTTGAAAGTGTCATTAAACATCATAACCCTAATCCTCTAAAACAAACTGAAATATTGTTGAAAGTGTCATTAAACACCATAACCCTAACCCTCTTAAACAAACTGAAATATTGTTGAAAGTGTCATTAAACATCATAACCCTAACCCCCTAAAACAAACTGAAATATTGTTGAAAGTGTCGTTAAACATCATAACCCTAACCCCCTAAAACAAACTGAAATATTGTTGAAAGTGTCGTTAAACATCATAATCCTAACCCTCTAAAACAAACTGAAATATTGTTGAAAGTGTCGTTAAACATCATAACCATAACCCTCTAAAACAAACTGAAATATTGTTGAAAGTGTCATTAAACATCATAACCCTAACCCCCTAAATCTAACTGAAATATTGTTGAAAGTGTCGTTAAACACCATAACCCTAATCCTCTAAAACAAACTGAAATATTGTTGAAAGTGTCATTAAACACCATAACCCTAACCCTCTAAAACAAACTGAAATATTGTTGAAAGTGTCGTTAAACACCATAACCCTAACCCTCTAAAACAAACTGAAATATTGTTGAAAGTGTCGTTAAACACCATAACCCTAACCCTCTAAAACAAACTGAAATATTGTTGAACGTGTCGTTAAACACCATAACTCTAACCCTCTAAAACAAACTGAAATATTGTTGAAAATGTCGTTAAACACCATAACCCTAACCCTCTAAAACAAACTGAAATATTGTTGAAAGTGTCGTTAAACACCATAACCCTAACCCTCTAAAACAAACTGAAATATTGTTGAACATGTCGTTAAACACCATAACCCTAACCCTCTAAAACAAACTGAAATATTGTTGAAAGTGTCATTAAAAACCATAACCCTAACCCTCTAAAACAAACTGAAATATTGTTGAAAGTGTCGTTAAATACCATAACTCTAACCCTCTAAAACAAACTGAAATATTGTTGAAAATGTCGTTAAACACCATAACCCTAACCCTCTAAAACAAACTGAAATATTGTTGAAAGTGTCGTTAAACACCATAACCCTAACCCTCTAAAACAAACTGAAATATTGTTGAACGTGTCGTTAAACACCATAACCCTAACCCTCTAAAACAAACTGATATATTGTTGAAAGTGTCAATAAACATCATAACCCTAACCCCCTTAAACAAACTGAAATATTGTTGAAAGTGTTGTTAAACACCATAACCCTAACCCTCTGAAACAAACTGAAATATTGTTGAAAGTGTAGTTAAACATCATAACCCTAACCCCCTGAAACAAACTGAAATATTGTTGAAAGTGTAGTTAAACATCATAACCCTAACCCCCTAAAACAAACTGAAATAGTGTTGAAAGTGTCGTTAAACACCATAACCCTAACCCTCTAAAACAAACTGAAATATTGTTGAAAGTGTCGTTAAGCACCATAACCCTAACCCTCTGAAACAAACTGAAATATTGTTGAAAGTGTCATTAAACATCATAACCCTAACCCTCTAAAACAAACTGAAATATTGTTGAAAGTGTCATTAAACACCATAACCCTAACCCTCTAAAACAAACTGAAATATTGTTGAAAGTGTCATTAAACACCATAACCCTAACCCTCTAAAACAAACTGAAATATTGTTGAAAGTGTCGTTAAACACCATAACCCTAACCCTCTAAAACAAACTGAAATATTGTTGAAAGTGTCAATAAACATCATAATCCTAATCCTCTGAAACAAACTGAAATATTGTTGAAAGTGTAGTTAAACACCATAATCCTAATCCCCTAAAACAAACTGAAATATTGTTGAAAGTGTCATTAATCACCATAACCCTAACCCTCTAAAACAAACTGAAATATTGTTGAAAGTGTCATTAAACACCATAACCCTAACCCTCTTAAACAAACTGAAATATTGTTGAAAGTGTCATTAAACATCATAACCCTAACCCTCTAAAACAAACTGAAATGTTGTTGAAAGTGTAGTTAAACACCATAACCCTAACCTTCTAAAACAAACTGAAATATTGTTGAAAGTGTCATTAAACATCATAACCCTAACCCTCTAAAACAAACTGAAATATTGTTGAAAGTGTCATTAAACACCATAACCCTAACCCTCTTAAACAAACTGAAATATTGTTGAAAGTGTCATTAAACATCATAACCCTAACCCCCTAAAACAAACTGAAATGTTGTTGAAAGTGTAGTTAAACACCATAACCCTAACCTTCTAAAACAAACTGAAATATTGTTGAAAGTGTCATTAAACATCATAACCCTAATCCTCTAAAACAAACTGAAATATTGTTGAAAGTGTCATTAAACACCATAACCCTAACCCTCTTAAACAAACTGAAATATTGTTGAAAGTGTCATTAAACATCATAACCCTAACCCCCTAAAACAAACTGAAATATTGTTGAAAGTGTCGTTAAACATCATAACCCTAACCCCCTAAAACAAACTGAAATATTGTTGAAAGTGTCGTTAAACATCATAATCCTAACCCTCTAAAACAAACTGAAATATTGTTGAAAGTGTCGTTAAACATCATAACCATAACCCTCTAAAACAAACTGAAATATTGTTGAAAGTGTCATTAAACACCATAACCCTAACCCTCTAAAACAAACTGAAATATTGTTGAAAGTGTCGTTAAACACCATAACCCTAACCCTCTAAAACAAACTGAAATATTGTTGAAAGTGTCGTTAAACACCATAACCCTAACCCTCTAAAACAAACTGAAATATTGTTGAACGTGTCGTTAAACACCATAACTCTAACCCTCTAAA
Source organism: Bathymodiolus brooksi (assembly GCA_963680875.1). Classification (NCBI taxonomy): domain Eukaryota; kingdom Metazoa; phylum Mollusca; class Bivalvia; order Mytilida; family Modiolidae; genus Bathymodiolus; species Bathymodiolus brooksi. The sequence goes on along the minus strand of OY804576.1, from coordinate 49,211,126 downwards.
ACAAACTGAAATATTGTTGAAAATGTCGTTAAACACCATAACCCTAACCCTCTAAAACAAACTGAAATATTGTTGAAAGTGTCGTTAAACACCATAACCCTAACCCTCTAAAACAAACTGAAATATTGTTGAACATGTCGTTAAACACCATAACCCTAACCCTCTAAAACAAACTGAAATATTGTTGAAAGTGTCATTAAAAACCATAACCCTAACCCTCTAAAACAAACTGAAATATTGTTGAAAGTGTCGTTAAACACCATAACTCTAACCCTCTAAAACAAACTGAAATATTGTTGAAAATGTCGTTAAACACCATAACCCTAACCCTCTAAAACAAACTGAAATATTGTTGAAAGTGTCGTTAAACACCATAACCCTAACCCTCTAAAACAAACTGAAATATTGTTGAACGTGTCGTTAAACACCATAACCCTAACCCTCTAAAACAAACTGAAATATTGTTGAAAGTGTCGTTAAACATCATAACCCTAACTCTCTAAAACTAACTGAAATATTGTTGAAAGTGTCGTTAAACACCATAACCTTAACCCTTTAAAACAAACTGAAATATTGTTGAAAGTGTCGTTAAACACCATAACCCTAACCCTCTAAAACAAACTGAAATATTGTTGAAAGTGTCAATAAACATCATAACCCTAACCCCCTTAAACAAACTGAAATATTGTTGAAAGTGTTGTTAAACACCATAACCCTAACCCTCTGAAACAAACTGAAATATTGTTGAAAGTGTAGTTAAACATCATAACCCTAACCCCTGTAACAAACTGAAATATTGTTGAAAGTGTAGTTAAACATCATAACCCTAACCCCCTAAAACAAACTGAAATAGTGTTGAAAGTGTCGTTAAACACCATAACCCTAACCCTCTAAAACAAACTGAAATATTGTTGAAAGTGTCGTTAAGCACCATAACCCTAACCCTCTGAAACAAACTGAAATATTGTTGAAAGTGTCATTAAACATCATAACCCTAACCCTCTGAAACAAACTGAAATATTGTTGAAAGTGTCATTAAACACCATAACCCTAACCCTCTAAAACAAACTGAAATATTGTTGAAAGTGTCATTAAACACCATAACCCTAACCCTCTAAAACAAACTGAAATATTGTTGAAAGTGTCGTTAAACACCATAACCTTAACCCTTTAAAACAAACTGAAATATTGTTGAAAGTGTCGTTAAACACCATAACCCTAACCCTCTAAAACAAACTGAAATATTGTTGAAAGTGTCGTTAAGCACCATAACCCTAACCCTCTGAAACAAACTGAAATATTGTTGAAAGTGTCATTAAACATCATAACCCTAACCCTCTAAAACAAACTGAAATATTGTTGAAAGTTTCATTAAACACCATAACCCTAACCCTCTAAAACAAACTGAAATATTGTTGAAAGTGTCATTAAACACCATAACCCTAACCCTCTAAAACAAACTGAAATATTGTTGAAAGTGTCGTTAAACACCATAACCCTAACCCTCTAAAACAAACTGAAATATTGTTGAAAGTGTCAATAAACATCATAACCCTAACCCTCTAAAACAAACTGAAATATTGTTGAAAGTGTCGTTAAACACCATAACCCTAACCCTCTAAAACAAACTGAAATATTGTTGAAAGTGTCAATAAACATCATAATCCTAATCCTCTGAAACAAACTGAAATATTGTTGAAAGTGTAGTTAAACACCATAATCCTAATCCCCTAAAACAAACTGAAATATTGTTGAAAGTGTCATTAAACACAATAACCCTAACCCTCTAAAACAAACTGAAATATTGTTGAAAGTGTCATTAAACACCATAACCCTAACCCTCTTAAACAAACTGAAATATTGTTGAAAGTGTCATTAAACATCATAACCCTAACCCCCTAAAACAAACTGAAATGTTGTTGAAAGTGTAGTTAAACACCATAACCCTAACCTTCTAAAACAAACTGAAATATTGTTGAAAGTGTCATTAAACATCATAACCCTAATCCTCTAAAACAAACTGAAATATTGTTGAAAGTGTCATTAAACACCATAACCCTAACCCTCTTAAACAAACTGAAATATTGTTGAAAGTGTCATTAAACATCATAACCCTAACCCCCTAAAACAAACTGAAATATTGTTGAAAGTGTCGTTAAACATCATAACCCTAACCCCCTAAAACAAACTGAAATATTGTTGAAAGTGTCGTTAAACATCATAATCCTAACCCTCTAAAACAAACTGAAATATTGTTGAAAGTGTCGTTAAACATCATAACCATAACCCTCTAAAACAAACTGAAATATTGTTGAAAGTGTCATTAAACATCATAACCCTAACCCCCTAAATCTAACTGAAATATTGTTGAAAGTGTCGTTAAACACCATAACCCTAATCCTCTAAAACAAACTGAAATATTGTTGAAAGTGTCATTAAACACCATAACCCTAACCCTCTAAAACAAACTGAAATATTGTTGAAAGTGTCGTTAAACACCATAACCCTAACCCTCTAAAACAAACTGAAATATTGTTGAAAGTGTCGTTAAACACCATAACCCTAACCCTCTAAAACAAACTGAAATATTGTTGAACGTGTCGTTAAACACCATAACTCTAACCCTCTAAAACAAACTGAAATATTGTTGAAAATGTCGTTAAACACCATAACCCTAACCCTCTAAAACAAACTGAAATATTGTTGAAAGTGTCGTTAAACACCATAACCCTAACCCTCTAAAACAAACTGAAATATTGTTGAACATGTCGTTAAACACCATAACCCTAACCCTCTAAAACAAACTGAAATATTGTTGAAAGTGTCATTAAAAACCATAACCCTAACCCTCTAAAACAAACTGAAATATTGTTGAAAGTGTCGTTAAATACCATAACTCTAACCCTCTAAAACAAACTGAAATATTGTTGAAAATGTCGTTAAACACCATAACCCTAACCCTCTAAAACAAACTGAAATATTGTTGAAAGTGTCGTTAAACACCATAACCCTAACCCTCTAAAACAAACTGAAATATTGTTGAACGTGTCGTTAAACACCATAACCCTAACCCTCTAAAACAAACTGATATATTGTTGAAAGTGTCAATAAACATCATAACCCTAACCCCCTTAAACAAACTGAAATATTGTTGAAAGTGTTGTTAAACACCATAACCCTAACCCTCTGAAACAAACTGAAATATTGTTGAAAGTGTAGTTAAACATCATAACCCTAACCCCCTGAAACAAACTGAAATATTGTTGAAAGTGTAGTTAAACATCATAACCCTAACCCCCTAAAACAAACTGAAATAGTGTTGAAAGTGTCGTTAAACACCATAACCCTAACCCTCTAAAACAAACTGAAATATTGTTGAAAGTGTCGTTAAGCACCATAACCCTAACCCTCTGAAACAAACTGAAATATTGTTGAAAGTGTCATTAAACATCATAACCCTAACCCTCTAAAACAAACTGAAATATTGTTGAAAGTGTCATTAAACACCATAACCCTAACCCTCTAAAACAAACTGAAATATTGTTGAAAGTGTCATTAAACACCATAACCCTAACCCTCTAAAACAAACTGAAATATTGTTGAAAGTGTCGTTAAACACCATAACCCTAACCCTCTAAAACAAACTGAAATATTGTTGAAAGTGTCAATAAACATCATAATCCTAATCCTCTGAAACAAACTGAAATATTGTTGAAAGTGTAGTTAAACACCATAATCCTAATCCCCTAAAACAAACTGAAATATTGTTGAAAGTGTCATTAATCACCATAACCCTAACCCTCTAAAACAAACTGAAATATTGTTGAAAGTGTCATTAAACACCATAACCCTAACCCTCTTAAACAAACTGAAATATTGTTGAAAGTGTCATTAAACATCATAACCCTAACCCTCTAAAACAAACTGAAATGTTGTTGAAAGTGTAGTTAAACACCATAACCCTAACCTTCTAAAACAAACTGAAATATTGTTGAAAGTGTCATTAAACATCATAACCCTAACCCTCTAAAACAAACTGAAATATTGTTGAAAGTGTCATTAAACACCATAACCCTAACCCTCTTAAACAAACTGAAATATTGTTGAAAGTGTCATTAAACATCATAACCCTAACCCCCTAAAACAAACTGAAATGTTGTTGAAAGTGTAGTTAAACACCATAACCCTAACCTTCTAAAACAAACTGAAATATTGTTGAAAGTGTCATTAAACATCATAACCCTAATCCTCTAAAACAAACTGAAATATTGTTGAAAGTGTCATTAAACACCATAACCCTAACCCTCTTAAACAAACTGAAATATTGTTGAAAGTGTCATTAAACATCATAACCCTAACCCCCTAAAACAAACTGAAATATTGTTGAAAGTGTCGTTAAACATCATAACCCTAACCCCCTAAAACAAACTGAAATATTGTTGAAAGTGTCGTTAAACATCATAATCCTAACCCTCTAAAACAAACTGAAATATTGTTGAAAGTGTCGTTAAACATCATAACCATAACCCTCTAAAACAAACTGAAATATTGTTGAAAGTGTCATTAAACACCATAACCCTAACCCTCTAAAACAAACTGAAATATTGTTGAAAGTGTCGTTAAACACCATAACCCTAACCCTCTAAAACAAACTGAAATATTGTTGAAAGTGTCGTTAAACACCATAACCCTAACCCTCTAAAACAAACTGAAATATTGTTGAACGTGTCGTTAAACACCATAACTCTAACCCTCTAAAACAAACTGAAATATTGTTGAAAATGTCGTTAAACACCATAACCCTAACCCTCTAAAACAAACTGAAATATTGTTGAAAGTGTCGTTAAACACCATAACCCTAACCCTCTAAAACAAACTGAAATATTGTTGAACATGTCGTTAAACACCATAACCCTAACCCTCTAAAACAAACTGAAATATTGTTGAAAGTGTCATTAAAAACCATAACCCTAACCCTCTAAAACAAACTGAAATATTGTTGAAAGTGTCGTTAAACACCATAACTCTAACCCTCTAAAACAAACTGAAATATTGTTGAAAATGTCGTTAAACACCATAACCCTAACCCTCTAAAACAAACTGAAATATTGTTGAAAGTGTCGTTAAACACCATAACCCTAACCCTCTAAAACAAACTGAAATATTGTTGAACGTGTCGTTAAACACCATAACCCTAACCCTCTAAAACAAACTGAAATATTGTTGAAAGTGTCGTTAAACATCATAACCCTAACTCTCTAAAACTAACTGAAATATTGTTGAAAGTGTCGTTAAACACCATAACCTTAACCCTTTAAAACAAACTGAAATATTGTTGAAAGTGTCGTTAAACACCATAACCCTAACCCTCTAAAACAAACTGAAATATTGTTGAAAGTGTCAATAAACATCATAACCCTAACCCCCTTAAACAAACTGAAATATTGTTGAAAGTGTTGTTAAACACCATAACCCTAACCCTCTGAAACAAACTGAAATATTGTTGAAAGTGTAGTTAAACATCATAACCCTAACCCCTGTAACAAACTGAAATATTGTTGAAAGTGTAGTTAAACATCATAACCCTAACCCCCTAAAACAAACTGAAATAGTGTTGAAAGTGTCGTTAAACACCATAACCCTAACCCTCTAAAACAAACTGAAATATTGTTGAAAGTGTCGTTAAGCACCATAACCCTAACCCTCTGAAACAAACTGAAATATTGTTGAAAGTGTCATTAAACATCATAACCCTAACCCTCTGAAACAAACTGAAATATTGTTGAAAGTGTCATTAAACACCATAACCCTAACCCTCTAAAACAAACTGAAATATTGTTGAAAGTGTCATTAAACACCATAACCCTAACCCTCTAAAACAAACTGAAATATTGTTGAAAGTGTCGTTAAACACCATAACCCTAACCCTCTAAAACAAACTGAAATATTGTTGAAAGTGTCGTTAAACACCATAACCCTAACCCTCTAAAACAAACTGAAATATTGTTGAAAGTGTCAATAAACATCATAATCCTAATCCTCTGAAACAAACTGAAATATTGTTGAAAGTGTAGTTAAACACCATAATCCTAATCCCCTAAAACAAACTGAAATATTGTTGAACGTGTCGTTAAACACCATAACTCTAACCCTCTAAAACAAACTGAAATATTGTTTAAAATGTCGTTAAACACCATAACCCTAACCCTCTAAAACAAACTGAAATATTGTTGAAAGTGTCGTTAAACACCATAACCCTAACCCTCTAAAACAAACTGAAATATTGTTGAACATGTCGTTAAACACCATAACCCTAACCCTCTAAAACAAACTGAAATATTGTTGAAAGTGTCATTAAAAACCATAACCCTAACCCTCTAAAACAAACTGAAATATTGTTGAAAGTGTCGTTAAATACCATAACTCTAACCCTCTAAAACAAACTGAAATATTGTTGAAAATGTCGTTAAACACCATAACCCTAACCCTCTAAAACAAACTGAAATATTGTTGAAAGTGTCGTTAAACACCATAACCCTAACCCTCTAAAACAAACTGAAATATTGTTGAACGTGTCGTTAAACACCATAACCCTAACCCTCTAAAACAAACTGATATATTGTTGAAAGTGTCAATAAACATCATAACCCTAACCCCCTGAAACAAACTGAAATATTGTTGAAAGTGTAGTTAAACATCATAACCCTAACCCCCTAAAACAAACTGAAATAGTGTTGAAAGTGTCGTTAAACACCATAACCCTAACCCTCTAAAACAAACTGAAATATTGTTGAAAGTGTCGTTAAGCACCATAACCCTAACCCTCTGAAACAAACTGAAATATTGTTGAAAGTGTCATTAAACATCATAACCCTAACCCTCTAAAACAAACTGAAATATTGTTGAAAGTGTCATTAAACACCATAACCCTAACCCTCTAAAACAAACTGAAATATTGTTGAAAGTGTCATTAAACACCATAACCCTAACCCTCTAAAACAAACTGAAATATTGTTGAAAGTGTCGTTAAACACCATAACCCTAACCCTCTAAAACAAACTGAAATATTGTTGAAAGTGTCAATAAACATCATAATCCTAATCCTCTGAAACAAACTGAAATATTGTTGAAAGTGTAGTTAAACACCATAATCCTAATCCCCTAAAACAAACTGAAATATTGTTGAAAGTGTCATTAATCACCATAACCCTAACCCTCTAAAACAAACTGAAATATTGTTGAAAGTGTCATTAAACACCATAACCCTAACCCTCTTAAACAAACTGAAATATTGTTGAAAGTGTCATTAAACATCATAACCCTAACCCTCTAAAACAAACTGAAATGTTGTTGAAAGTGTAGTTAAACACCATAACCCTAACCTTCTAAAACAAACTGAAATATTGTTGAAAGTGTCATTAAACATCATAACCCTAACCCTCTAAAACAAACTGAAATATTGTTGAAAGTGTCATTAAACACCATAACCCTAACCCTCTTAAACAAACTGAAATATTGTTGAAAGTGTCATTAAACATCATAACCCTAACCCCCTAAAACAAACTGAAATGTTGTTGAAAGTGTAGTTAAACACCATAACCCTAACCTTCTAAAACAAACTGAAATATTGTTGAAAGTGTCATTAAACATCATAACCCTAATCCTCTAAAACAAACTGAAATATTGTTGAAAGTGTCATTAAACACCATAACCCTAACCCTCTTAAACAAACTGAAATATTGTTGAAAGTGTCATTAAACATCATAACCCTAACCCCCTAAAACAAACTGAAATATTGTTGAAAGTGTCGTTAAACATCATAACCCTAACCCCCTAAAACAAACTGAAATATTGTTGAAAGTGTCGTTAAACATCATAATCCTAACCCTCTAAAACAAACTGAAATATTGTTGAAAGTGTCGTTAAACATCATAACCATAACCCTCTAAAACAAACTGAAATATTGTTGAAAGTGTCATTAAACACCATAACCCTAACCCTCTAAAACAAACTGAAATATTGTTGAAAGTGTCGTTAAACACCATAACCCTAACCCTCTAAAACAAACTGAAATATTGTTGAAAGTGTCGTTAAACACCATAACCCTAACCCTCTAAAACAAACTGAAATATTGTTGAACGTGTCGTTAAACACCATAACTCTAACCCTCTAAAACAAACTGAAATATTGTTGAAAATGTCGTTAAACACCATAACCCTAACCCTCTAAAACAAACTGAAATATTGTTGAAAGTGTCGTTAAACACCATAACCCTAACCCTCTAAAACAAACTGAAATATTGTTGAACATGTCGTTAAACACCATAACCCTAACCCTCTAAAACAAACTGAAATATTGTTGAAAGTGTCATTAAAAACCATAACCCTAACCCTCTAAAACAAACTGAAATATTGTTGAAAGTGTCGTTAAACACCATAACTCTAACCCTCTAAAACAAACTGAAATATTGTTGAAAATGTCGTTAAACACCATAACCCTAACCCTCTAAAACAAACTGAAATATTGTTGAAAGTGTCGTTAAACACCATAACCCTAACCCTCTAAAACAAACTGAAATATTGTTGAACGTGTCGTTAAACACCATAACCCTAACCCTCTAAAACAAACTGAAATATTGTTGAAAGTGTCGTTAAACATCATAACCCTAACTCTCTAAAACTAACTGAAATATTGTTGAAAGTGTCGTTAAACACCATAACCTTAACCCTTTAAAACAAACTGAAATATTGTTGAAAGTGTCGTTAAACACCATAACCCTAACCCTCTAAAACAAACTGAAATATTGTTGAAAGTGTCAATAAACATCATAACCCTAACCCCCTTAAACAAACTGAAATATTGTTGAAAGTGTTGTTAAACACCATAACCCTAACCCTCTGAAACAAACTGAAATATTGTTGAAAGTGTAGTTAAACATCATAACCCTAACCCCTGTAACAAACTGAAATATTGTTGAAAGTGTAGTTAAACATCATAACCCTAACCCCCTAAAACAAACTGAAATAGTGTTGAAAGTGTCGTTAAACACCATAACCCTAACCCTCTAAAACAAACTGAAATATTGTTGAAAGTGTCGTTAAGCACCATAACCCTAACCCTCTGAAACAAACTGAAATATTGTTGAAAGTGTCATTAAACATCATAACCCTAACCCTCTGAAACAAACTGAAATATTGTTGAAAGTGTCATTAAACACCATAACCCTAACCCTCTAAAACAAACTGAAATATTGTTGAAAGTGTCATTAAACACCATAACCCTAACCCTCTAAAACAAACTGAAATATTGTTGAAAGTGTCGTTAAACACCATAACCCTAACCCTCTAAAACAAACTGAAATATTGTTGAAAGTGTCGTTAAACACCATAACCCTAACCCTCTAAAACAAACTGAAATATTGTTGAAAGTGTCAATAAACATCATAATCCTAATCCTCTGAAACAAACTGAAATATTGTTGAAAGTGTAGTTAAACACTATAATCCTAATCCCCTAAAACAAACTGAAATATTGTTGAAAGTGTCATTAAACACCATAACCCTAACCCTCTAAAACAAACTGAAATATTGTTGAAAGTGTCATTAAACACCATAACCCTAACCCTCTTAAACAAACTGAAATATTGTTGAAAGTGTCATTAAACATCATAACCCTAACCCTCTAAAACAAACTGAAATGTTGTTGAAAGTGTAGTTAAACACCATAACCCTAACCTTCTAAAACAAACTGAAATATTGTTGAAAGTGTCATTAAACATCATAACCCTAACCCTCTAAAACAAACTGAAATATTGTTGAAAGTGTCATTAAACACCATAACCCTAACCCTCTTAAACAAACTGAAATATTGTTGAAAGTGTCATTAAACATCATAACCCTAACCCCCTAAAACAAACTGAAATATTATTGAAAGTGTCGTTAAACATCATAACCCTAACCCCCTAAAACAAACTGAAATATTGTTGAAAGTGTCGTTAAACATCATAATCCTAACCCTCTAAAACAAACTGAAATATTGTTGAAAGTGTCATTAAACATCATAACCCTAACCCCCTAAATCTAACTGAAATATTGTTGAAAGTGTCGTTAAACACCATAACCCTAATCCTCTAAAACAAACTGAAATATTGTTGAAAGTGTCATTAAACACCATAACCCTAACCCTCTAAAACAAACTGAAATATTGTTGAAAGTGTCGTTAAACACCATAACCCTAACCCTCTAAAACAAACTGAAATATTGTTGAACGTATCGTTAAACACCATAACTCTAACCCTCTAAAACAAACTGAAATATTGTTGAAAATGTCGTTAAACACCATAACCCTAACCCTCTAAAACAAACTGAAATATTGTTGAAAGTGTCGTTAAACACCATAACCCTAACCCTCTAAAACAAACTGAAATATTGTTGAACATGTCGTTAAACACCATAACCCTAACCCTCTAAAACAAACTGAAATATTGTTGAAAGTGTCATTAAAAACCATAACCCTCAGCCTCTAAAACAAACTGAAATATTGTTGAAAGTGTCGTTAAACACCATAACTCTAACCCCCTTAAACAAACTGAAATATTGTTGAAAATGTCGTTAAACACCATAACCCTAACCCTCTAAAACAAACTGAAATATTGTTGAAAGTGTCGTTAAACACCATAACCCTAACCCTCTAAAACAAACTGAAATATTGTTGAACGTGTCGTTAAACACCATAACCCTAACCCTCTAAAACAAACTGAAATATTGTTGAAAGTGTCGTTAAACATCATAACCCTAACTCTCTAAAACTAACTGAAATATTGTTGAAAGTTTCGTTAAACATCATAACCCTAACCCTCTAAAACAAACTGAAATATTGTTGAAAGTGTCATTAAACACCATAACCCTAACCCTCTAAAACAAACTGAAATATTGTTGAAAGTGTAGTTAAACATCATAACCCTAACCCTCTAAAACAAACTGAAATATTGTTGAAAGTGTCGTTAAACACCATAACCCTAACCCTCTAAAACAAACTGAAATATTGTTGAAAGTGTCGTTAAACACCATAACCTTAACCCTTTAAAACAAACTGAAATATTGTTGAAAGTGTCGTTAAACACCATAACCCTAACCCTCTAAAACAAACTGAAATATTGTTGAAAGTGTCAATAAACATCATAACCCTAACCCCCTTAAACAAACTGAAATATTGTTGAAAGTGTTGTTAAACACCATAACCCTAACCCTCTGAAACAAACTGAAATATTGTTGAAAGTGTAGTTAAACATCATAACCCTAACCCCCTGAAACAAACTGAAATATTGTTGAAAGTGTAGTTAAACATCATAACCCTAACCCCCTAAAACAAACTGAAATAGTGTTGAAAGTGTCGTTAAACACCATAACCCTAACCCTCTAAAACAAACTGAAATATTGTTGAAAGTGTCGTTAAGCACCATAACCCTAACCCTCTGAAACAAACTGAAATATTGTTGAAAGTGTCATTAAACATCATAACCCTAACCCTCTAAAACAAACTGAAATATTGTTGAAAGTGTCGTTAAACACCATAACCCTAACCCTCTAAAACAAACTGAAATATTGTTGAAAGTGTCGTTAAACATCATAACCCTAACTCTCTAAAACTAACTGAAATATTGTTGAAAGTGTCGTTAAACACCATAACCTTAACCCTTTAAAACAAACTGAAATATTGTTGAAAGTGTCGTTAAACACCATAACCCTAACCCTCTAAAACAAACTGAAATATTGTTGAAAGTGTCAATAAACATCATAACCCTAACCCCCTTAAACAAACTGAAATATTGTTGAAAGTGTTGTTAAACACCATAACCCTAACCTTCTGAAACAAACTGAAATATTGTTGAAAGTGTAGTTAAACATCATAACCCTAACCCCTGTAACAAACTGAAATATTGTTGAAAGTGTAGTTAAACATCATAACCCTAACCCCCTAAAACAAACTGAAATAGTGTTGAAAGTGTCGTTAAATACCATAACCCTAACCCTCTAAAACAAACTGAAATATTGTTGAAAGTGTCGTTAAGCACCATAACCCTAACCCTCTGAAACAAACTGAAATATTGTTGAAAGTGTCATTAAACATCATAACCCTAACCCTCTAAAACAAACTGAAATATTGTTGAAAGTGTCATTAAACACCATAACCCTAACCCTCTAAAACAAACTGAAATATTGTTGAAAGTGTCATTAAACACCATAACCCTAACCCTCTAAAACAAACTGAAATATTGTTGAAAGTGTCGTTAAACACCATAACCCTAACCCTCTAAAACAAACTGAAATATTGTTGAAAGTGTCGTTACACACCATAACCCTAACCCTCTAAAACAAACTGAAATATTGTTGAAAGTGTCAATAAACATCATAATCCTAATCCTCTGAAACAAACTGAAATATTGTTGAAAGTGTAGTTAAACACCATAATCCTAATCCCCTAAAACAAACTGAAATATTGTTGAAAGTGTCATTAAACACCATAACCCTAACCCTCTAAAACAAACTGAAATATTGTTGAAAGTGTCATTAAACACCATAACCCTAACCCTCTTAAACAAACTGAAATAGTGTTGAAAGTGTCATTAAACATCATAACCCTAACCCTCTAAAACAAACTGAAATGTTGTTGAAAGTGTAGTTAAACACCATAACCCTAACCTTCTAAAACAAACTGAAATATTGTTGAAAGTGTCATTAAACATCATAACCCTAACCCTCTAAAACAAACTGAAATATTGTTGAAAGTGTCATTAAACACCATAACCCTAACCCTCTTAAACAAACTGAAATATTGTTGAAAGTGTCATTAAACATCATAACCCTAACCCCCTAAAACAAACTGAAATATTGTTGAAAGTGTCGTTAAACATCATAACCCTAACCCCCTAAAACAAACTGAAATATTGTTGAAAGTGTCGTTAAACATCATAATCCTAACCCTCTAAAACAAACTGAAATATTGTTGAAAGTGTCGTTAAACATCATAACCATAACCCTCTAAAACAAACTGAAATATTGTTGAAAGTGTCGTTAAGCACCATAACCCTAACCCTCTGAAACAAACTGAAATATTGTTGAAAGTGTCATTAAACATCATAACCCTAACCCCCTAAATCTAACTGAAATATTGTTGAAAGTGTCGTTAAACACCATAACCCTAATCCTCTAAAACAAACTGAAATATTGTTGAAAGTGTCATTAAACACCATAACCCTAACCCTCTAAAACAAACTGAAATATTGTTGAAAGTGTCGTTAAACACCATAACCCTAACCCTCTAAAACAAACTGAAATATTGTTGAACGTATCGTTAAACACCATAACTCTAACCCTCTAAAACAAACTGAAATATTGTTGAAAATGTCGTTAAACACCATAACCCTAACCCTCTAAAACAAACTGAAATATTGTTGAAAGTGTCGTTAAACACCATAACCCTAACCCTCTAAAACAAACTGAAATATTGTTGAACATGTCGTTAAACACCATAACCCTAACCCTCTAAAACAAACTGAAATATTGTTGAAAGTGTCATTAAAAACCATAACCCTCACCCTCTAAAACAAACTGAAATATTGTTGAAAGTGTCGTTAAACACCATAACTCTAACCCCCTTAAACAAACTGAAATATTGTTGAAAATGTCGTTAAACACCATAACCCTAACCCTCTAAAACAAACTGAAATATTGTTGAAAGTGTCGTTAAACACCATAACCCTAACCCTCTAAAACAAACTGAAATATTGTTGAAAGTGTCGTTAAACATCATAACCCTAACTCTCTAAAACTAACTGAAATATTGTTGAAAGTTTCGTTAAACATCATAACCCTAACCCTCTAAAACAAACTGAAATATTGTTGAAAGTGTCATTAAACACCATAACCCTAACCCTCTAAAACAAACTGAAATATTGTTGAAAGTGTAGTTAAACATCATAACCCTAACTCTCTAAAACTAACTGAAATATTGTTGAAAGTTTCGTTAAACATCATAACCCTAACCCTCTAAAACAAACTGAAATATTGTTGAAAGTGTCATTAAACACCATAACCCTAACCCTCTAAAACAAACTGAAATATTGTTGAAAGTGTAGTTAAACATCATAACCCTAACCCTCTAAAACAAACTGAAATATTGTTGAAAGTGTCGTTAAACACCATAACTCTAACCCCCTTAAACAAACTGAAATATTGTTGAAAATGTCGTTAAACACCATAACCCTAACCCTCTAAAACAAACTGAAATATTGTTGAAAGTGTCGTTAAACACCATAACCCTAACCCTCTAAAACAAACTGAAATATTGTTGAAAGTGTCGTTAAACATCATAACCCTAACTCTCTAAAACTAACTGAAATATTGTTGAAAGTTTCGTTAAACATCATAACCCTAACCCTCTAAAACAAACTGAAATATTGTTGAAAGTGTCATTAAACACCATAACCCTAACCCTCTAAAACAAACTGAAATATTGTTGAAAGTGTAGTTAAACATCATAACCCTAACCCTCTAAAACAAACTGAAATATTGTTGAAAGTGTCGTTAAACACCATAACCCTAACCCTCTAAAACAAACTGAAATATTGTTGAAAGTGTCGTTAAACACCATAACCTTAACCCTTTAAAACAAACTGAAATATTGTTGAAAGTGTCGTTAAACACCATAACCCTAACCCTCTAAAACAAACTGAAATATTGTTGAAAGTGTCAATAAACATCATTACCCTAACCCCCTTAAACAAACTGAAATATTGTTGAAAGTGTTGTTAAACACCATAACCCTAACCCTCTGAAACAAACTGAAATATTGTTGAAAGTGTAGTTAAACATCATAACCCTAACCCCCTGAAACAAACTGAAATATTGTTGAAAGTGTAGTTAAACATCATAACCCTAACCCCCTAAAACAAACTGAAATAGTGTTGAAAGTGTCGTTAAACACCATAACCCTAACCCTCTAAAACAAACTGAAATATTGTTGAAAGTGTCGTTAAGCACCATAACCCTAACCCTCTGAAACAAACTGAAATATTGTTGAAAGTGTCATTAAACATCATAACCCTAACCCTCTAAAACAAACTGAAATATTGTTGAAAGTGTCATTAAACACCATAATCCTAATCCTCTAAAACAAACTGAAATATTGTTGAAAGTGTCATTAAACACCATAACCCTAACCCTCTAAAACAAACTGAAATATTGTTGAAAGTGTCGTTAAACACCATAACCCTAACCCTCTAAAACAAACTGAAATATTGTTGAACGTATCGTTAAACACCATAACTCTAACCCTCTAAAACAAACTGAAATATTGTTGAAAATGTCGTTAAACACCATAACCCTAACCCTCTAAAACAAACTGAAATATTGTTGAAAGTGTCGTTAAGCACCATAACCCTAACCCTCTGAAACAAACTGAAATATTGTTGAAAGTGTCATTAAACATCATAACCCTAACCCTCTAAAACAAACTGAAATATTGTTGAAAGTGTCATTAAACACCATAACCCTAACCCTCTAAAACAAACTGAAATATTGTTGAAAGTGTCATTAAACACCATAACCCTAACCCTCTAAAACAAACTGAAATATTGTTGAAAGTGTCGTTAAACACCATAACCCTAACCCTCTAAAACAAACTGAAATATTGTTGAAAGTGTCGTTACACACCATAACCCTAACCCTCTAAAACAAACTGAAATATTGTTGAAAGTGTCAATAAACATCATAATCCTAATCCTCTGAAACAAACTGAAATATTGTTGAAAGTGTAGTTAAACACCATAATCCTAATCCCCTAAAACAAACTGAAATATTGTTGAAAGTGTCATTAAACACCATAACCCTAACCCTCTAAAACAAACTGAAATATTGTTGAAAGTGTCATTAAACACCATAACCCTAACCCTCTTAAACAAACTGAAATAGTGTTGAAAGTGTCATTAAACATCATAACCCTAACCCTCTAAAACAAACTGAAATGTTGTTGAAAGTGTAGTTAAACACCATAACCCTAACCTTCTAAAACAAACTGAAATATTGTTGAAAGTGTCATTAAACATCATAACCCTAACCCTCTAAAACAAACTGAAATATTGTTGAAAGTGTCATTAAACACCATAACCCTAACCCTCTTAAACAAACTGAAATATTGTTGAAAGTGTCATTAAACATCATAACCCTAACCCCCTAAAACAAACTGAAATATTGTTGAAAGTGTCGTTAAACATCATAACCCTAACCCCCTAAAACAAACTGAAATATTGTTGAAAGTGTCGTTAAACATCATAATCCTAACCCTCTAAAACAAACTGAAATATTGTTGAAAGTGTCGTTAAACATCATAACCATAACCCTCTAAAACAAACTGAAATATTGTTGAAAGTGTCGTTAAGCACCATAACCCTAACCCTCTGAAACAAACTGAAATATTGTTGAAAGTGTCATTAAACATCATAACCCTAACCCCCTAAATCTAACTGAAATATTGTTGAAAGTGTCGTTAAACACCATAACCCTAATCCTCTAAAACAAACTGAAATATTGTTGAAAGTGTCATTAAACACCATAACCCTAACCCTCTAAAACAAACTGAAATATTGTTGAAAGTGTCGTTAAACACCATAACCCTAACCCTCTAAAACAAACTGAAATATTGTTGAACGTATCGTTAAACACCATAACTCTAACCCTCTAAAACAAACTGAAATATTGTTGAAAATGTCGTTAAACACCATAACCCTAACCCTCTAAAACAAACTGAAATATTGTTGAAAGTGTCGTTAAACACCATAACCCTAACCCTCTAAAACAAACTGAAATATTGTTGAACATGTCGTTAAACACCATAACCCTAACCCTCTAAAACAAACTGAAATATTGTTGAAAGTGTCATTAAAAACCATAACCCTCACCCTCTAAAACAAACTGAAATATTGTTGAAAGTGTCGTTAAACACCATAACTCTAACCCCCTTAAACAAACTGAAATATTGTTGAAAATGTCGTTAAACACCATAACCCTAACCCTCTAAAACAAACTGAAATATTGTTGAAAGTGTCGTTAAACACCATAACCCTAACCCTCTAAAACAAACTGAAATATTGTTGAAAGTGTCGTTAAACATCATAACCCTAACTCTCTAAAACTAACTGAAATATTGTTGAAAGTTTCGTTAAACATCATAACCCTAACCCTCTAAAACAAACTGAAATATTGTTGAAAGTGTCATTAAACACCATAACCCTAACCCTCTAAAACAAACTGAAATATTGTTGAAAGTGTAGTTAAACATCATAACCCTAACTCTCTAAAACTAACTGAAATATTGTTGAAAGTTTCGTTAAACATCATAACCCTAACCCTCTAAAACAAACTGAAATATTGTTGAAAGTGTCATTAAACACCATAACCCTAACCCTCTAAAACAAACTGAAATATTGTTGAAAGTGTAGTTAAACATCATAACCCTAACCCTCTAAAACAAACTGAAATATTGTTGAAAGTGTCGTTAAACACCATAACTCTAACCCCCTTAAACAAACTGAAATATTGTTGAAAATGTCGTTAAACACCATAACCCTAACCCTCTAAAACAAACTGAAATATTGTTGAAAGTGTCATTAAACACCATAACCCTAACCCTCTAAAACAAACTGAAATATTGTTGAAAGTGTCGTTAAACATCATAACCCTAACTCTCTAAAACTAACTGAAATATTGTTGAAAGTTTCGTTAAACATCATAACCCTAACCCTCTAAAACAAACTGAAATATTGTTGAAAGTGTCATTAAACACCATAACCCTAACCCTCTAAAACAAACTGAAATATTGTTGAAAGTGTAGTTAAACATCATAACCCTAACCCTCTAAAACAAACTGAAATATTGTTGAAAGTGTCGTTAAACACCATAACCCTAACCCTCTAAAACAAACTGAAATATTGTTGAAAGTGTCGTTAAACACCATAACCTTAACCCTTTAAAACAAACTGAAATATTGTTGAAAGTGTCGTTAAACACCATAACCCTAACCCTCTAAAACAAACTGAAATATTGTTGAAAGTGTCAATAAACATCATTACCCTAACCCCCTTAAACAAACTGAAATATTGTTGAAAGTGTTGTTAAACACCATAACCCTAACCCTCTGAAACAAACTGAAATATTGTTGAAAGTGTAGTTAAACATCATAACCCTAACCCCCTGAAACAAACTGAAATATTGTTGAAAGTGTAGTTAAACATCATAACCCTAACCCCCTAAAACAAACTGAAATAGTGTTGAAAGTGTCGTTAAACACCATAACCCTAACCCTCTAAAACAAACTGAAATATTGTTGAAAGTGTCGTTAAGCACCATAACCCTAACCCTCTGAAACAAACTGAAATATTGTTGAAAGTGTCATTAAACATCATAACCCTAACCCTCTAAAACAAACTGAAATATTGTTGAAAGTGTCATTAAACACCATAATCCTAATCCTCTAAAACAAACTGAAATATTGTTGAAAGTGTCATTAAACACCATAACCCTAACCCTCTAAAACAAACTGAAATATTGTTGAAAGTGTCGTTAAACACCATAACCCTAACCCTCTAAAACAAACTGAAATATTGTTGAACGTATCGTTAAACACCATAACTCTAACCCTCTAAAACAAACTGAAATATTGTTGAAAATGTCGTTAAACACCATAACCCTAACCCTCTAAAACAAACTGAAATATTGTTGAAAGTGTCGTTAAACACCATAACCCTAACCCTCTAAAACAAACTGAAATATTGTTGAACATGTCGTTAAACACCATAACCCTAACCCTCTAAAACAAACTGAAATATTGTTGAAAGTGTCATTAAAAACCATAACCCTCACCCTCTAAAACAAACTGAAATATTGTTGAAAGTGTCGTTAAACACCATAACTCTAACCCCCTTAAACAAACTGAAATATTGTTGAAAATGTCGTTAAACACCATAACCCTAACCCTCTAAAACAAACTGAAATATTGTTGAAAGTGTCGTTAAACACCATAACCCTAACCCTCTAAAACAAACTGAAATATTGTTGAAAGTGTCGTTAAACATCATAACCCTAACCCTCTAAAACAAACTGAAATATTGTTGAAAGTGTCATTAAACACCATAACCCTAACCCTCTTAAACAAACTGAAATAGTGTTGAAAGTGTCATTAAACATCATAACCCTAACCCTCTAAAACAAACTGAAATGTTGTTGAAAGTGTAGTTAAACACCATAACCCTAACCTTCTAAAACAAACTGAAATATTGTTGAAAGTGTCATTAAACATCATAACCCTAACCCTCTAAAACAAACTGAAATATTGTTGAAAGTGTCATTAAACACCATAACCCTAACCCTCTTAAACAAACTGAAATATTGTTGAAAGTGTCATTAAACATCATAACCCTAACCCCCTAAAACAAACTGAAATATTGTTGAAAGTGTCGTTAAACATCATAACCCTAACCCCCTAAAACAAACTGAAATATTGTTGAAAGTGTCGTTAAACATCATAATCCTAACCCTCTAAAACAAACTGAAATATTGTTGAAAGTGTCGTTAAACATCATAACCATAACCCTCTAAAACAAACTGAAATATTGTTGAAAGTGTCGTTAAGCACCATAACCCTAACCCTCTGAAACAAACTGAAATATTGTTGAAAGTGTCATTAAACATCATAACCCTAACCCCCTAAATCTAACTGAAATATTGTTGAAAGTGTCGTTAAACACCATAACCCTAATCCTCTAAAACAAACTGAAATATTGTTGAAAGTGTCATTAAACACCATAACCCTAACCCTCTAAAACAAACTGAAATATTGTTGAAAGTGTCGTTAAACACCATAACCCTAACCCTCTAAAACAAACTGAAATATTGTTGAACGTATCGTTAAACACCATAACTCTAACCCTCTAAAACAAACTGAAATATTGTTGAAAATGTCGTTAAACACCATAACCCTAACCCTCTAAAACAAACTGAAATATTGTTGAAAGTGTCGTTAAACACCATAACCCTAACCCTCTAAAACAAACTGAAATATTGTTGAACATGTCGTTAAACACCATAACCCTAACCCTCTAAAACAAACTGAAATATTGTTGAAAGTGTCATTAAAAACCATAACTCTCACCCTCTAAAACAAACTGAAATATTGTTGAAAGTGTCGTTAAACACCATAACTCTAACCCCCTTAAACAAACTGAAATATTGTTGAAAATGTCGTTAAACACCATAACCCTAACCCTCTAAAACAAACTGAAATATTGTTGAAAGTGTCGTTAAACACCATAACCCTAACCCTCTAAAACAAACTGAAATATTGTTGAAAGTGTCGTTAAACATCATAACCCTAACTCTCTAAAACTAACTGAAATATTGTTGAAAGTTTCGTTAAACATCATAACCCTAACCCTCTAAAACAAACTGAAATATTGTTGAAAGTGTCATTAAACACCATAACCCTAACCCTCTAAAACAAACTGAAATATTGTTGAAAGTGTAGTTAAACATCATAACCCTAACCCTCTAAAACAAACTGAAATATTGTTGAAAGTGTCGTTAAACACCATAACTCTAACCCCCTTAAACAAACTGAAATATTGTTGAAAATGTCGTTAAACACCATAACCCTAACCCTCTAAAACAAACTGAAATATTGTTGAAAGTGTCGTTAAACACCATAACCCTAACCCTCTAAAACAAACTGAAATATTGTTGAAAGTGTCGTTAAACATCATAACCCTAACTCTCTAAAACTAACTGAAATATTGTTGAAAGTTTCGTTAGACATCATAACCCTAACCCTCTAAAACAAACTGAAATATTGTTGAAAGTGTCATTAAACACCATAACCCTAACCCTCTAAAACAAACTGAAATATTGTTGAAAGTGTAGTTAAACATCATAACCCTAACCCTCTAAAACAAACTGAAATATTGTTGAAAGTGTCGTTAAACACCATAACCCTAACCCTCTAAAACAAACTGAAATATTGTTGAAAGTGTCGTTAAACACCATAACCTTAACCCTTTAAAACAAACTGAAATATTGTTGAAAGTGTCGTTAAACACCATAACCCTAACCCTCTAAAACAAACTGAAATATTGTTGAAAGTGTCAATAAACATCATTACCCTAACCCCCTTAAACAAACTGAAATATTGTTGAAAGTGTTGTTAAACACCATAACCCTAACCCTCTGAAACAAACTGAAATATTGTTGAAAGTGTAGTTAAACATCATAACCCTAACCCCCTGAAACAAACTGAAATATTGTTGAAAGTGTAGTTAAACATCATAACCCTAACCCCCTAAAACAAACTGAAATAGTGTTGAAAGTGTCGTTAAACACCATAACCCTAACCCTCTAAAAGAAACTGAAATATTGTTGAAAGTGTCGTTAAGCACCATAACCCTAACCCTCTGAAACAAACTGAAATATTGTTGAAAGTGTCATTAAACATCATAACCCTAACCCTCTAAAACAAACTGAAATATTGTTGAAAGTGTCATTAAACACCATAATCCTAATCCTCTAAAACAAACTGAAATATTGTTGAAAGTGTCATTAAACACCATAACCCTAACCCTCTAAAACAAACTGAAATATTGTTGAAAGTGTCGTTAAACACCATAACCCTAACCCCTTGAAACAAACTGAAATATTGTTGAAAGTGTAGTTAAACATCATAACCCTAACCCCCTAAAACAAACTGAAATAGTGTTGAAAGTGTCGTTAAACACCATAACCCTAACCCTCTAAAACAAACTGAAATATTGTTGAAAGTGTCGTTAAGCACCATAACCCTAACCCTCTGAAACAAACTGAAATATTGTTGAAAGTGTCATTAAACATCATAACCCTAACCCTCTAAAACAAACTGAAATATTGTTGAAAGTGTCATTAAACACCATAATCCTAATCCTCTAAAACAAACTGAAATATTGTTGAAAGTGTCATTAAACACCATAACCCTAACCCTCTAAAACAAACTGAAATATTGTTGAAAGTGTCGTTAAACACCATAACCCTAACCCTCTAAAAC
The DNA here is from genome assembly GCA_963680875.1 of Bathymodiolus brooksi. Taxonomy (NCBI): domain Eukaryota; kingdom Metazoa; phylum Mollusca; class Bivalvia; order Mytilida; family Modiolidae; genus Bathymodiolus; species Bathymodiolus brooksi. Next base: position 49,189,008 of record OY804576.1, on the reverse strand, counting down.
AAACTGAAATATTGTTGAACGTATCGTTAAACACCATAACTCTAACCCTCTAAAACAAACTGAAATATTGTTGAAAATGTCGTTAAACACCATAACCCTAACCCTCTAAAACAAACTGAAATATTGTTGAAAGTGTCGTTAAACACCATAACCCTAACCCTCTAAAACAAACTGAAATATTGTTGAACATGTCGTTAAACACCATAACCCTAACCCTCTAAAACAAACTGAAATATTGTTGAAAGTGTCATTAAAAACCATAACCCTCACCCTCTAAAACAAACTGAAATATTGTTGAAAGTGTCGTTACACACCATAACCCTAACCCTCTAAAACAAACTGAAATATTGTTGAAAGTGTCAATAAACATCATAATCCTAATCCTCTGAAACAAACTGAAATATTGTTGAAAGTGTAGTTAAACACCATAATCCTAATCCCCTAAAACAAACTGAAATATTGTTGAAAGTGTCATTAAACACCATAACCCTAACCCTCTAAAACAAACTGAAATATTGTTGAAAGTGTCATTAAACACCATAACCCTAACCCTCTTAAACAAACTGAAATAGTGTTGAAAGTGTCATTAAACATCATAACCCTAACCCTCTAAAACAAACTGAAATGTTGTTGAAAGTGTAGTTAAACACCATAACCCTAACCTTCTAAAACAAACTGAAATATTGTTGAAAGTGTCATTAAACATCATAACCCTAACCCTCTAAAACAAACTGAAATATTGTTGAAAGTGTCATTAAACACCATAACCCTAACCCTCTTAAACAAACTGAAATATTGTTGAAAGTGTCATTAAACATCATAACCCTAACCCCCTAAAACAAACTGAAATATTGTTGAAAGTGTCGTTAAACATCATAACCCTAACCCCCTAAAACAAACTGAAATATTGTTGAAAGTGTCGTTAAACATCATAATCCTAACCCTCTAAAACAAACTGAAATATTGTTGAAAGTGTCGTTAAACATCATAACCATAACCCTCTAAAACAAACTGAAATATTGTTGAAAGTGTCGTTAAGCACCATAACCCTAACCCTCTGAAACAAACTGAAATATTGTTGAAAGTGTCATTAAACATCATAACCCTAACCCCCTAAATCTAACTGAAATATTGTTGAAAGTGTCGTTAAACACCATAACCCTAATCCTCTAAAACAAACTGAAATATTGTTGAAAGTGTCATTAAACACCATAACCCTAACCCTCTAAAACAAACTGAAATATTGTTGAAAGTGTCGTTAAACACCATAACCCTAACCCTCTAAAACAAACTGAAATATTGTTGAACGTATCGTTAAACACCATAACTCTAACCCTCTAAAACAAACTGAAATATTGTTGAAAATGTCGTTAAACACCATAACCCTAACCCTCTAAAACAAACTGAAATATTGTTGAAAGTGTCGTTAAACACCATAACCCTAACCCTCTAAAACAAACTGAAATATTGTTGAACATGTCGTTAAACACCATAACCCTAACCCTCTAAAACAAACTGAAATATTGTTGAAAGTGTCATTAAAAACCATAACCCTCACCCTCTAAAACAAACTGAAATATTGTTGAAAGTGTCGTTAAACACCATAACTCTAACCCCCTTAAACAAACTGAAATATTGTTGAAAATGTCGTTAAACACCATAACCCTAACCCTCTAAAACAAACTGAAATATTGTTGAAAGTGTCGTTAAACACCATAACCCTAACCCTCTAAAACAAACTGAAATATTGTTGAAAGTGTCGTTAAACATCATAACCCTAACTCTCTAAAACTAACTGAAATATTGTTGAAAGTTTCGTTAAACATCATAACCCTAACCCTCTAAAACAAACTGAAATATTGTTGAAAGTGTCATTAAACACCATAACCCTAACCCTCTAAAACAAACTGAAATATTGTTGAAAGTGTAGTTAAACATCATAACCCTAACTCTCTAAAACTAACTGAAATATTGTTGAAAGTTTCGTTAAACATCATAACCCTAACCCTCTAAAACAAACTGAAATATTGTTGAAAGTGTCATTAAACACCATAACCCTAACCCTCTAAAACAAACTGAAATATTGTTGAAAGTGTAGTTAAACATCATAACCCTAACCCTCTAAAACAAACTGAAATATTGTTGAAAGTGTCGTTAAACACCATAACTCTAACCCCCTTAAACAAACTGAAATATTGTTGAAAATGTCGTTAAACACCATAACCCTAACCCTCTAAAACAAACTGAAATATTGTTGAAAGTGTCGTTAAACACCATAACCCTAACCCTCTAAAACAAACTGAAATATTGTTGAAAGTGTCGTTAAACATCATAACCCTAACTCTCTAAAACTAACTGAAATATTGTTGAAAGTTTCGTTAAACATCATAACCCTAACCCTCTAAAACAAACTGAAATATTGTTGAAAGTGTCATTAAACACCATAACCCTAACCCTCTAAAACAAACTGAAATATTGTTGAAAGTGTAGTTAAACATCATAACCCTAACCCCCTAAAACAAACTGAAATAGTGTTGAAAGTGTCGTTAAACACCATAACCCTAACCCTCTAAAACAAACTGAAATATTGTTGAAAATGTCGTTAAGCACCATAACCCTAACCCTCTGAAACAAACTGAAATATTGTTGAAAGTGTCATTAAACATCATAACCCTAACCTTCTAAAACAAACTGAAATATTGTTGAAAGTGTCATTAAACACCATAATCCTAATCCTCTAAAACAAACTGAAATATTGTTGAAAGTGTCATTAAACATCATAATCCTAATCCTCTAAAACAAACTGAAATATTGTTGAAAGTGTCGTTAAACACCATAATCCTAATCCTCTAAAACAAACTAAAATATTGTTGAAAGTGTCGTTAAACATCATAATCCTAATCCTCTAAAACAAACTGAAATATTGTTGAAAGTGTCATTAAACATCATAATCCTAATCCTCTAAAACAAACTGAAATATTGTTGAAAGTGTCATTAAACATCATAACCCTAACCCTCTAAAACAAACTGAAATATTGTTGAAAGTGTCATTAAACATCATAACTCTAATCCTCTAAAACAAACTGAAATATTGTTGAAAGTGTCATTAAACATCATAACCCTAACCCCCAAAAACAAACTGAAATATTGTTGAAAGTGTCGTTAAACACCATAACCCTAACCCTCTAAAACAAACTGAAATATTGTTGAAAGTGTCATTAAACACCATAACCCTAACCCTCTAAAACAAACTGAAATATTGTTGAAAGTGTCATTAAACATCATAACCCTAACCCCCTTAAACAAACTGAAATATTGTTGAAAATGTCGTTAAACACCATAACCCTAACCCTCTAAAACAAACTGAAATATTGTTGAAAGTGTCGTTAAACACCATAACCCTAACCCTCTAAAACAAACTGAAATATTGTTGAAAGTGTCGTTAAACATCATAACCCTAACCCTCTAAAACAAACTGAAATATTGTTGAAAGTGTCATTAAACACCATAACCCTAACCCTCTTAAACAAACTGAAATAGTGTTGAAAGTGTCATTAAACATCATAACCCTAACCCTCTAAAACAAACTGAAATGTTGTTGAAAGTGTAGTTAAACACCATAACCCTAACCTTCTAAAACAAACTGAAATATTGTTGAAAGTGTCATTAAACATCATAACCCTAACCCTCTAAAACAAACTGAAATATTGTTGAAAGTGTCATTAAACACCATAACCCTAACCCTCTTAAACAAACTGAAATATTGTTGAAAGTGTCATTAAACATCATAACCCTAACCCCCTAAAACAAACTGAAATATTGTTGAAAGTGTCGTTAAACATCATAACCCTAACCCCCTAAAACAAACTGAAATATTGTTGAAAGTGTCGTTAAACATCATAATCCTAACCCTCTAAAACAAACTGAAATATTGTTGAAAGTGTCGTTAAACATCATAACCATAACCCTCTAAAACAAACTGAAATATTGTTGAAAGTGTCGTTAAGCACCATAACCCTAACCCTCTGAAACAAACTGAAATATTGTTGAAAGTGTCATTAAACATCATAACCCTAACCCCCTAAATCTAACTGAAATATTGTTGAAAGTGTCGTTAAACACCATAACCCTAATCCTCTAAAACAAACTGAAATATTGTTGAAAGTGTCATTAAACACCATAACCCTAACCCTCTAAAACAAACTGAAATATTGTTGAAAGTGTCGTTAAACACCATAACCCTAACCCTCTAAAACAAACTGAAATATTGTTGAACGTATCGTTAAACACCATAACTCTAACCCTCTAAAACAAACTGAAATATTGTTGAAAATGTCGTTAAACACCATAACCCTAACCCTCTAAAACAAACTGAAATATTGTTGAAAGTGTCGTTAAACACCATAACCCTAACCCTCTAAAACAAACTGAAATATTGTTGAACATGTCGTTAAACACCATAACCCTAACCCTCTAAAACAAACTGAAATATTGTTGAAAGTGTCATTAAAAACCATAACTCTCACCCTCTAAAACAAACTGAAATATTGTTGAAAGTGTCGTTAAACACCATAACTCTAACCCCCTTAAACAAACTGAAATATTGTTGAAAATGTCGTTAAACACCATAACCCTAACCCTCTAAAACAAACTGAAATATTGTTGAAAGTGTCGTTAAACACCATAACCCTAACCCTCTAAAACAAACTGAAATATTGTTGAAAGTGTCGTTAAACATCATAACCCTAACTCTCTAAAACTAACTGAAATATTGTTGAAAGTTTCGTTAAACATCATAACCCTAACCCTCTAAAACAAACTGAAATATTGTTGAAAGTGTCATTAAACACCATAACCCTAACCCTCTAAAACAAACTGAAATATTGTTGAAAGTGTAGTTAAACATCATAACCCTAACCCTCTAAAACAAACTGAAATATTGTTGAAAGTGTCGTTAAACACCATAACTCTAACCCCCTTAAACAAACTGAAATATTGTTGAAAATGTCGTTAAACACCATAACCCTAACCCTCTAAAACAAACTGAAATATTGTTGAAAGTGTCGTTAAACACCATAACCCTAACCCTCTAAAACAAACTGAAATATTGTTGAAAGTGTCGTTAAACATCATAACCCTAACTCTCTAAAACTAACTGAAATATTGTTGAAAGTTTCGTTAAACATCATAACCCTAACCCTCTAAAACAAACTGAAATATTGTTGAAAGTGTCATTAAACACCATAACCCTAACCCTCTAAAACAAACTGAAATATTGTTGAAAGTGTAGTTAAACATCATAACCCTAACCCTCTAAAACAAACTGAAATATTGTTGAAAGTGTCGTTAAACACCATAACCCTAACCCTCTAAAACAAACTGAAATATTGTTGAAAGTGTCGTTAAACACCATAACCTTAACCCTTTAAAACAAACTGAAATATTGTTGAAAGTGTCGTTAAACACCATAACCCTAACCCTCTAAAACAAACTGAAATATTGTTGAAAGTGTCAATAAACATCATTACCCTAACCCCCTTAAACAAACTGAAATATTGTTGAAAGTGTTGTTAAACACCATAACCCTAACCCTCTGAAACAAACTGAAATATTGTTGAAAGTGTAGTTAAACATCATAACCCTAACCCCCTGAAACAAACTGAAATATTGTTGAAAGTGTAGTTAAACATCATAACCCTAACCCCCTAAAACAAACTGAAATAGTGTTGAAAGTGTCGTTAAACACCATAACCCTAACCCTCTAAAAGAAACTGAAATATTGTTGAAAGTGTCGTTAAGCACCATAACCCTAACCCTCTGAAACAAACTGAAATATTGTTGAAAGTGTCATTAAACATCATAACCCTAACCCTCTAAAACAAACTGAAATATTGTTGAAAGTGTCATTAAACACCATAATCCTAATCCTCTAAAACAAACTGAAATATTGTTGAAAGTGTCATTAAACACCATAACCCTAACCCTCTAAAACAAACTGAAATATTGTTGAAAGTGTCGTTAAACACCATAACCCTAACCCCCTGAAACAAACTGAAATATTGTTGAAAGTGTAGTTAAACATCATAACCCTAACCCCCTAAAACAAACTGAAATAGTGTTGAAAGTGTCGTTAAACACCATAACCCTAACCCTCTAAAACAAACTGAAATATTGTTGAAAGTGTCGTTAAGCACCATAACCCTAACCCTCTGAAACAAACTGAAATATTGTTGAAAGTGTCATTAAACATCATAACCCTAACCCTCTAAAACAAACTGAAATATTGTTGAAAGTGTCATTAAACACCATAATCCTAATCCTCTAAAACAAACTGAAATATTGTTGAAAGTGTCATTAAACACCATAACCCTAACCCTCTAAAACAAACTGAAATATTGTTGAAAGTGTCGTTAAACACCATAACCCTAACCCTCTAAAACAAACTGAAATATTGTTGAACGTATCGTTAAACACCATAACTCTAACCCTCTAAAACAAACTGAAATATTGTTGAAAATGTCGTTAAACACCATAACCCTAACCCTCTAAAACAAACTGAAATATTGTTGAAAGTGTCGTTAAACACCATAACCCTAACCCTCTAAAACAAACTGAAATATTGTTGAACATGTCGTTAAACACCATAACCCTAACCCTCTAAAACAAACTGAAATATTGTTGAAAGTGTCATTAAAAACCATAACCCTCACCCTCTAAAACAAACTGAAATATTGTTGAAAGTGTCGTTACACACCATAACCCTAACCCTCTAAAACAAACTGAAATATTGTTGAAAGTGTCAATAAACATCATAATCCTAATCCTCTGAAACAAACTGAAATATTGTTGAAAGTGTAGTTAAACACCATAATCCTAATCCCCTAAAACAAACTGAAATATTGTTGAAAGTGTCATTAAACACCATAACCCTAACCCTCTAAAACAAACTGAAATATTGTTGAAAGTGTCATTAAACACCATAACCCTAACCCTCTTAAACAAACTGAAATAGTGTTGAAAGTGTCATTAAACATCATAACCCTAACCCTCTAAAACAAACTGAAATGTTGTTGAAAGTGTAGTTAAACACCATAACCCTAACCTTCTAAAACAAACTGAAATATTGTTGAAAGTGTCATTAAACATCATAACCCTAACCCTCTAAAACAAACTGAAATATTGTTGAAAGTGTCATTAAACACCATAACCCTAACCCTCTTAAACAAACTGAAATATTGTTGAAAGTGTCATTAAACATCATAACCCTAACCCCCTAAAACAAACTGAAATATTGTTGAAAGTGTCGTTAAACATCATAACCCTAACCCCCTAAAACAAACTGAAATATTGTTGAAAGTGTCGTTAAACATCATAATCCTAACCCTCTAAAACAAACTGAAATATTGTTGAAAGTGTCGTTAAACATCATAACCATAACCCTCTAAAACAAACTGAAATATTGTTGAAAGTGTCGTTAAGCACCATAACCCTAACCCTCTGAAACAAACTGAAATATTGTTGAAAGTGTCATTAAACATCATAACCCTAACCCCCTAAATCTAACTGAAATATTGTTGAAAGTGTCGTTAAACACCATAACCCTAATCCTCTAAAACTAACTGAAATATTGTTGAAAGTGTCATTAAACACCATAACCCTAACCCTCTAAAACAAACTGAAATATTGTTGAAAGTGTCGTTAAACACCATAACCCTAACCCTCTAAAACAAACTGAAATATTGTTGAACGTATCGTTAAACACCATAACTCTAACCCTCTAAAACAAACTGAAATATTGTTGAAAATGTCGTTAAACACCATAACCCTAACCCTCTAAAACAAACTGAAATATTGTTGAAAGTGTCGTTAAACACCATAACCCTAACCCTCTAAAACAAACTGAAATATTGTTGAACATGTCGTTAAACACCATAACCCTAACCCTCTAAAACAAACTGAAATATTGTTGAAAGTGTCATTAAAAACCATAACCCTCACCCTCTAAAACAAACTGAAATATTGTTGAAAGTGTCGTTAAACACCATAACTCTAACCCCCTTAAACAAACTGAAATATTGTTGAAAATGTCGTTAAACACCATAACCCTAACCCTCTAAAACAAACTGAAATATTGTTGAAAGTGTCGTTAAACACCATAACCCTAACCCTCTAAAACAAACTGAAATATTGTTGAAAGTGTCGTTAAACATCATAACCCTAACTCTCTAAAACTAACTGAAATATTGTTGAAAGTTTCGTTAAACATCATAACCCTAACCCTCTAAAACAAACTGAAATATTGTTGAAAGTGTCATTAAACACCATAACCCTAACCCTCTAAAACAAACTGAAATATTGTTGAAAGTGTAGTTAAACATCATAACCCTAACTCTCTAAAACTAACTGAAATATTGTTGAAAGTTTCGTTAAACATCATAACCCTAACCCTCTAAAACAAACTGAAATATTGTTGAAAGTGTCATTAAACACCATAACCCTAACCCTCTAAAACAAACTGAAATATTGTTGAAAGTGTAGTTAAACATCATAACCCTAACCCTCTAAAACAAACTGAAATATTGTTGAAAGTGTCGTTAAACACCATAACTCTAACCCCCTTAAACAAACTGAAATATTGTTGAAAATGTCGTTAAACACCATAACCCTAACCCTCTAAAACAAACTGAAATATTGTTGAAAGTGTCGTTAAACACCATAACCCTAACCCTCTAAAACAAACTGAAATATTGTTGAAAGTGTCGTTAAACATCATAACCCTAACTCTCTAAAACTAACTGAAATATTGTTGAAAGTTTCGTTAAACATCATAACCCTAACCCTCTAAAACAAACTGAAATATTGTTGAAAGTGTCATTAAACACCATAACCCTAACCCTCTAAAACAAACTGAAATATTGTTGAAAGTGTAGTTAAACATCATAACCCTAACCCCCTAAAACAAACTGAAATAGTGTTGAAAGTGTCGTTAAACACCATAACCCTAACCCTCTAAAACAAACTGAAATATTGTTGAAAATGTCGTTAAGCACCATAACCCTAACCCTCTGAAACAAACTGAAATATTGTTGAAAGTGTCATTAAACATCATAACCCTAACCCTCTAAAACAAACTGAAATATTGTTGAAAGTGTCATTAAACACCATAATCCTAATCCTCTAAAACAAACTGAAATATTGTTGAAAGTGTCATTAAACATCATAATCCTAATCCTCTAAAACAAACTGAAATATTGTTGAAAGTGTCGTTAAACACCATAATCCTAATCCTCTAAAACAAACTAAAATATTGTTGAAAGTGTCGTTAAACATCATAATCCTAATCCTCTAAAACAAACTGAAATATTGTTGAAAGTGTCATTAAACATCATAATCCTAATCCTCTAAAACAAACTGAAATATTGTTGAAAGTGTCATTAAACATCATAACCCTAACCCTCTAAAACAAACTGAAATATTGTTGAAAGTGTCATTAAACATCATAACTCTAATCCTCTAAAACAAACTGAAATATTGTTGAAAGTGTCATTAAACATCATAACCCTAACCCCCAAAAACAAACTGAAATATTGTTGAAAGTGTCGTTAAACACCATAACCCTAACCCTCTAAAACAAACTGAAATATTGTTGAAAGTGTCATTAAACACCATAACCCTAACCCTCTAAAACAAACTGAAATATTGTTGAAAGTGTCATTAAACATCATAACCCTAACCCCCAAAAACAAACTGAAATATTGTTGAAAGTGTCGTTAAACATCATAAACCTAATCCCCTAAAACAAACTGAAATATTGTTGAAAGTGTCATTAAACATCATAACCCTAACCCTCTAAAACAAACTGAAATATTGTTGAAAGTGTCATTAAACACCATAATCCTAATCCTCTAAAACAAACTGAAATATTGTTGAAAGTGTCATTAAACATCATAATCCTAATCCTCTAAAACAAACTGAAATATTGTTGAAAGTGTCGTTAAACACCATAATCCTAATCCTCTAAAACAAACTAAAATATTGTTGAAAGTGTCGTTAAACATCATAATCCTAATCCTCTAAAACAAACTGAAATATTGTTGAAAGTGTCATTAAACATCATAATCCTAATCCTCTAAAACAAACTGAAATATTGTTGAAAGTGTCATTAAACATCATAACCCTAACCCTCTAAAACAAACTGAAATATTGTTGAAAGTGTCATTAAACATCATAACTCTAATCCTCTAAAACAAACTGAAATATTGTTGAAAGTGTCATTAAACATCATAACCCTAACCCCCAAAAACAAACTGAAATATTGTTGAAAGTGTCGTTAAACACCATAACCCTAACCCTCTAAAACAAACTGAAATATTGTTGAAAGTGTCATTAAACACCATAACCCTAACCCTCTAAAACAAACTGAAATATTGTTGAAAGTGTCATTAAACATCATAACCCTAACCCCCAAAAACAAACTGAAATATTGTTGAAAGTGTCGTTAAACATCATAAACCTAATCCCCTAAAACAAACTGAAATATTGTTGAAAGTGTCATTAAACACCATAACCCTAACCCTCTAAAACAAACTGAAATATTGTTGAAAGTGTCGTTAAACACCATAACCCTAACCCTCTAAAACAAACTGAAATATTGTTGAAAGTGTCAATAAACATCATAACCCTAACCCTCTAAAACAAACTGAAATATTGTTGAAAGTGTCGTTAAACACCATAACCCTAACCCTCTAAAACAAACTGAAATATTGTTGAAAGTGTCAATAAACATCATAATCCTAATCCTCTGAAACAAACTGAAATATTGTTGAAAGTGTAGTTAAACACCATAATCCTAATCCCCTAAAACAAACTGAAATATTGTTGAAAGTGTCATTAAACACCATAACCCTAACCCTCTAAAACAAACTGAAATATTGTTGAAAGTGTCATTAAACACCATAACCCTAACCCTCTTAAACAAACTGAAATATTGTTGAAAGTGTCATTAAACATCATAACCCTAACCCCCTAAAACAAACTGAAATATTGTTGAAAGTGTCATTAAACATCATAACCCTAACCCTCTAAAACAAACTGAAATATTGTTGAAAGTATCATTAAACATCATAACCCTAACCCTCTAAAACAAACTGAAATATTGTTGAAAGTGTCAATAAACATCATAACCCTAACCCCCTTAAACAAACTGAAATATTGTTGAAAGTGTTGTTAAACACCATAACCCTAACCCTCTGAAACAAACTGAAATATTGTTGAAAGTGTAGTTAAACATCATAACCCTAACCCCCTGAAACAAACTGAAATATTGTTGAAAGTGTAGTTAAACATCATAACCCTAACCCCCTAAAACAAACTGAAATAGTGTTGAAAGTGTCGTTAAACACCATAACCCTAACCCTCTAAAACAAACTGAAATATTGTTGAAAGTGTCGTTAAGCACCATAACCCTAACCCTCTGAAACAAACTGAAATATTGTTGAAAGTGTCATTAAACACCATAATCCTAATCCTCTAAAACAAACTGAAATATTGTTGAAAGTGTCATTAAACATCATAATCCTAATCCTCTAAAACAAACTGAAATATTGTTGAAAGTGTCGTTAAACACCATAATCCTAATCCTCTAAAACAAACTGAAATATTGTTGAAAGTGTCGTTAAACATCATAATCCTAATCCTCTAAAACAAACTGAAATATTGTTGAAAGTGTCATTAAACATCATAATCCTAATCCTCTAAAACAAACTGAAATATTGTTGAAAGTGTCGTTAAACACCATAATCCTAATCCTCTAAAACAAACTGAAATATTGTTGAAAGTGTCGTTAAACATCATAATCCTAACCCTCTAAAACAAACTGAAATATTGTTGAAAGTGTCATTAAACATCATAACCCTAACCCTCTAAAACAAACTGAAATATTGTTGAAAGTGTCGTTAAACATCATAACCCTAACCCCCAAAAACAAACTGAAATATTGTTGAAAGTGTCGTTAAACACCATAACCCTAACCCTCTAAAACAAACTGAAATATTGTTGAAAGTGTCATTAAACACCATAACCCTAACCCTCTAAAACAAACTGAAATATTGTTGAAAGTGTCATTAAACATCATAACCCTAACCCCCAAAAACAAACTGAAATATTGTTGAAAGTGTCGTTAAACATCATAAACCTAATCCCCTAAAACAAACTGAAATATTGTTGAAAGTGTCATTAAACACCATAACCCTAACCCTCTAAAACAAACTGAAATATTGTTGAAAGTGTCGTTAAACACCATAACCCTAACCCTCTAAAACAAACTGAAATATTGTTGAAAGTGTCAATAAACATCATAACCCTAACCCTCTAAAACAAACTGAAATATTGTTGAAAGTGTCGTTAAACACCATAACCCTAACCCTCTAAAACAAACTGAAATATTGTTGTAAGTGTCAATAAACATCATAATCCTAATCCTCTGAAACAAACTGAAATATTGTTGAAAGTGTAGTTAAACACCATAATCCTAATCCCCTAAAACAAACTGAAATATTGTTGAAAGTGTCATTAAACACCATAACCCTAACCCTCTAAAACAAACTGAAATATTGTTGAAAGTGTCATTAAACACCATAACCCTAACCCTCTTAAACAAACTGAAATATTGTTGAAAGTGTCATTAAACATCATAACCCTAACCCCCTAAAACAAACTGAAATGTTGTTGAAAGTGTCGTTAAACACCATAACCCTAACCTTCTAAAACAAACTGAAATATTGTTGAAAGTGTCATTAAACATCATAACCCTAACCCTCTAAAACAAACTGAAATATTGTTGAAAGTGTCATTAAACACCATAACCCTAACCCTCTTAAACAAACTGAAATATTGTTGAAAGTGTCATTAAACATCATAACCCTAACCCTCTAAAACAAACTGAAATATTGTTGAAAGTATCATTAAACATCATAACCCTAACCCTCTAAAACAAACTGAAATATTGTTGAAAGTGTCAATAAACATCATAACCCTAACCCCCTTAAACAAACTGAAATATTGTTGAAAGTGTTGTTAAACACCATAACCCTAACCCTCTGAAACAAACTGAAATATTGTTGAAAGTGTAGTTAAACATCATAAACCTAACCCCCTGAAACAAACTGAAATATTGTTGAAAGTGTAGTTAAACATCATAACCCTAACCCCCTAAAACAAACTGAAATAGTGTTGAAAGTGTCGTTAAACACCATAACCCTAACCCTCTAAAACAAACTGAAATATTGTTGAAAGTGTCGTTAAGCACCATAACCCTAACCCTCTGAAACAAACTGAAATATTGTTGAAAGTGTCATTAAACACCATAATCCTAATCCTCTAAAACAAACTGAAATATTGTTGAAAGTGTCATTAAACATCATAATCCTAATCCTCTAAAACAAACTGAAATATTGTTGAAAGTGTCGTTAAACACCATAATCCTAATCCTCTAAAACAAACTGAAATATTGTTGAAAGTGTCGTTAAACATCATAATCCTAATCCTCTAAAACAAACTGAAATATTGTTGAAAGTGTCATTAAACATCATAATCCTAATCCTCTAAAACAAACTGAAATATTGTTGAAAGTGTCGTTAAACACCATAATCCTAATCCTCTAAAACAAACTGAAATATTGTTGAAAGTGTCGTTAAACATCATAATCCTAACCCTCTAAAACAAACTGAAATATTGTTGAAAGTGTCATTAAACATCATAACCCTAACCCTCTAAAACAAACTGAAATATTGTTGAAAGTGTCGTTAAACATCATAACCCTAATCCTCTAAAACAAACTGAAATATTGTTGAAAGTGTCGTTAAACATCATAACCCTAACCCCCAAAAACAAACTGAAATATTGTTGAAAGTGTCGTTAAACACCATAACCCTAACCCTCTAAAACAAACTGAAATATTGTTGAAAGTGTCATTAAACACCATAACCCTAACCCTCTAAAACAAACTGAAATATTGTTGAAAGTGTCATTAAACACCATAACCCTAACCCTCTTAAACAAACTGAAATATTGTTGAAAGTGTCATTAAACATCATAACCCTAACCCCCTAAAACAAACTGAAATGTTGTTGAAAGTGTCGTTAAACACCATAACCCTAACCTTCTAAAACAAACTGAAATATTGTTGAAAGTGTCATTAAACATCATAACCCTAACCCTCTAAAACAAACTGAAATATTGTTGAAAGTGTCATTAAACACCATAACCCTAACCCTCTTAAACAAACTGAAATATTGTTGAAAGTGTCATTAAACATCATAACCCTAACCCCCTAAAACAAACTGAAATATTGTTGAAAGTGTCGTTAAACATCATAACCCTAACCCCCTAAAACAAACTGAAATATTGTTGAAAGTGTCGTTAAACATCATAATCCTAACCCTCTAAAACAAACTGAAATATTGTTGAAAGTGTCGTTAAACATCATAACCATAACCCTCTAAAACAAACTGAAATATTGTTGAAAGTGTCGTTAAGCACCATAACCCTAACCCTCTGAAACAAACTGAAATATTGTTGAAAGTATCATTAAACATCATAACCCTAACCCCCTAAATCTAACTGAAATATTGTTGAAAGTGTCGTTAAACACCATAACCCTAATCCTCTAAAACAAACTGAAATATTGTTGAAAGTGTCATTAAACACCATAACCCTAACCCTCTAAAACAAACTGAAATATTGTTGAAAGTGTCGTTAAACACCATAACCCTAATCCTCTAAAACAAAATGAAATATTGTTGAAAGTGTCATTAAACATCATAACCCTAACCCCCTAAAACTAACTGAAATATTGTTGAAAGTGTCGTTAAACACCATAACCCTAATCCTCTAAAACAAACTGAAATATTGTTGAAAGTGTCGTTAAACACCATAACCCTAACCCTCTAAAACAAACTGAAATATTGTTGAAAGTGTCGTTAAACACCATAACCTTAATCCTCTAAAACAAACTGAAATATTGTTGAAAGTGTCATTAAACATCATAACCCTAACCCTCTAAAACTAACTGAAATATTGTTGAAAGTGTCATTAAACATCATAACCCTAACCCTCTTAAACAAACTGAAATATTGTTGAAAGTGTCGTTAAACACCATAATCCTAATCCTCTAAAACAAACTGAAATATTGTTGAAAGTGTCGTTAAACACCATAACCCTAACCCTCTAAAACTAACTGAAATATTGTTGAAAGTGTCGTTAAACACCATAACCCTAATCCTCTAAAACAAATTGAAATATTGTTGAAAGTGTCGTTAAACATCATAACTCTAACCCTCTTAAACAAACTGAAATATTGTTGAAAGTGTCGTTAAACACCATAATCCTAATCCTCTAAAACAAACTGAAATATTGTTGAAAGTGTCGTTAAACACCATAACCCTAACCCTCTAAAACTAACTGAAATATTGTTGAAAGTGTCGTTAAACACCATAACCCTAACCCTCTTAAACAAACTGAAATATTGTTGAAAGTGTCGTTAAACACCATAATCCTAATCCTCTAAAACAAACTGAAATATTGTTGAAAGTGTCGTTAAACATCATAACTCTAACCCTCTTAAACAAACTGAAATATTGTTGAAAGTGTCGTTAAACACCATAATCCTAATCCTCTAAAACAAACTGAAATATTGTTGAAAGTGTCGTTAAACACCATAACCCTAACCCTCAAAAACAAACTGAAATATTGTTGAAAGTGTCGTTAAACACCATAACCCTAACCCTCTTAAACAAACTGAAATATTGTTGAAAGTGTCGTTAAACACCATAATCCTAATCCTCTAAAACAAACTGAAATATTGTTGAAAGTGTCGTTAAACACCATAACCCTAACCTTCTAAAACTAACTAAAATATTGTTGAAAGTGTCGTTAAACACCATAACCCTAATCCTCTAAAACAAACTGAAATATTGTTGAAAGTGTCATTAAATATCATAACCCTAACCCCCAAAAACTAACTGAAATATTGTTGAAAGTGTCGTTAAACACCATAACCCTAATCCTCTAAAACAAACTGAAATATTGTTGAAAGTGTCGTTAAACACCATAACCCTAACCCTCTAAAACTAACTGAAATATTGTTGAAAGTGTCGTTAAACACCATAACCCTAATCCTCTAAAACAAACTGAAATATTGTTGAAAGTGCCATTACACATCATAACCCTAATCCTCTAAAACAAACTGAAATATTGTTGAAAGTGTCGTTAAACACCATAACCCTAACCCTCTAAAACAAACTGAAATATTGTTGAAAGTGTCGTTAAACACCATAATCCTAATCCTCTAAAACTAACTGAAATATTGTTGAAAGTGTCGTTAAACACCATAATCCTAATCCTCTAAAACAAACTGAAATATTGTTGAAAGTGTCGTTAAACACCATAACCCTAACCCTCTAAAACTAACTGAAATATTGTTGAAAGTGTCGTTAAACATCATAACCCTAATCCTCTAAAACAAACTGAAATATTGTTGAAAGTGTCGTTAAACACCATAACCCTAACACTCTAAAACAAACTGAAATATTGTTGAAAGTGTCGTTAAACATCATAACCCTAACCCTCTTAAACAAACTGAAATATTGTTGAAAGTGTCGTTAAACACCATAATCCTAATCCTCTAAAACAAACTGAAATATTGTTGAAAGTGTCGTTAAACATCATAACTCTAACCCTCTTAAACAAACTGAAATATTGTTGAAAGTGTCGTTAAACACCATAATCCTAATCCTCTAAAACAAACTGAAATATTGTTGAAAGTGTCGTTAAACACCATAACCCTAACCCTCAAAAACAAACTGAAATATTGTTGAAAGTGTCGTTAAACACCATAACCCTAACCCTCTTAAACAAACTGAAATATTGTTGAAAGTGTCGTTAAACACCATAATCCTAATCCTCTAAAACAAACTGAAATATTGTTGAAAGTGTCGTTAAACACCATAACCCTAACCCTCTAAAACTAACTGAAATATTGTTGAAAGTGTCGTTAAACACCATAACCCTAATCCTCTAAAACAAACTGAAATATTGTTGAAAGTGTCATTAAATATCATAACCCTAACCCCCAAAAACTAACTGAAATATTGTTGAAAGTGTCGTTAAACACCATAACCCTAATCCTCTAAAACAAACTGAAATATTGTTGAAAGTGTCGTTAAACACCATAACCCTAATCCTCTAAAACAAACTGAAATATTGTTGAAAGTGCCATTACACATCATAACCCTAATCCTCTAAAACAAACTGAAATATTGTTGAAAGTGTCGTTAAACACCATAACCCTAACCCTCTAAAACAAACTGAAATATTGTTGAAAGTGTCGTTAAACACCATAATCCTAATCCTCTAAAACTAACTGAAATATTGTTGAAAGTGTCGTTAAACACCATAATCCTAATCCTCTAAAACAAACTGAAATATTGTTGAAAGTGTCGTTAAACACCATAACCCTAACCCTCTAAAACTAACTGAAATATTGTTGAAAGTGTCGTTAAAGATCATAACCCTAATCCTCTAAAACAAACTGAAATATTGTTGAAAGTGTCGTTAAACACCATAATCCTAATCCTCTAAAACAAACTGAAATATTGTTGAAAGTGTCGTTAAACACCATAACCCTAACCCTCTAAAACAAACTGAAATATTGTTGAAAGTGTCGTTAAACATCATAACCCTAACCCTCTTAAACAAACTGAAATATTGTTGAAAGTGTCGTTAAACACCATAATCCTAATCCTCTAAAACAAACTGAAATATTGTTGAAAGTGTCGTTAAACACCATAACCCTAACCCTCTAAAACTAACTGAAATATTGTTGAAAGTGTCGTTAAACACCATAACCCTAATCCTCTAAAACAAATTGAAATATTGTTGAAAGTGTCGTTAAACATCATAACTCTAACCCTCTTAAACAAACTGAAATATTGTTGAAAGTGTCGTTAAACACCATAATCCTAATCCTCTAAAACAAACTGAAATATTGTTGAAAGTGTCGTTAAACACCATAACCCTAACCCTCTAAAACTAACTGAAATATTGTTGAAAGTGTCGTTAAACACCATAACCCTAACCCTCTTAAACAAACTGAAATATTGTTGAAAGTGTCGTTAAACACCATAATCCTAATCCTCTAAAACAAACTGAAATATTGTTGAAAGTGTCGTTAAACACCATAACCCTAACCCTCTAAAACTAACTGAAATATTGTTGAAAGTGTCGTTAAACACCATAACCCTAACCCTCTTAAACAAACTGAAATATTGTTGAAAGTGTCGTTAAACACCATAATCCTAATCCTCTAAAACAAACTGAAATATTGTTGAAAGTGTCGTTAAACACCATAACCCTAACCCTCTAAAACTAACTGAAATATTGTTGAAAGTGTCGTTAAACACCATAACCCTAATCCTCTAAAACAAACTGAAATATTGTTGAAAGTGTCATTAAACATCATAACCCTAACCCCCTAAAACTAACTGAAATATTGTTGAAAGTGTCGTTAAACACCATAACCCTAATCCTCTAAAACAAACTGAAATATTGTTGAAAGTGTCGTTAAACACCATAACCCTAACCCTCTAAAACTAACTGAAATATTGTTGAAAGTGTCGTTAAACACCATAACCCTAACACATTTAAACAAACTGAAATATTGTTGAAAGTGTCGTTAAACACCATAATCCTAATCCTCTAAAACAAACTGAAATATTGTTGAAAGTGTCGTTAAACATCATAACTCTAACCCTCTTAAACAAACTGAAATATTGTTGAAAGTGTCGTTAAACACCATAATCCTAATCCTCTAAAACAAACTGAAATATTGTTGAAAGTGTCGTTAAACACCATAACCCTAACCCTCAAAAACAAACTGAAATATTGTTGAAAGTGTCGTTAAACACCATAACCCTAACCCTCTTAAACAAACTGAAATATTGTTGAAAGTGTCGTTAAACACCATAATCCTAATCCTCTAAAACAAACTGAAATATTGTTGAAAGTGTCGTTAAACACCATAACCCTAACCCTCTAAAACTAACTGAAATATTGTTGAAAGTGTCGTTAAACACCATAACCCTAATCCTCTAAAACAAACTGAAATATTGTTGAAAGTGTCATTAAACATCATAACCCTAACCCCCTAAAACTAACTGAAATATTGTTGAAAGTGTCGTTAAACACCATAACCCTAATCCTCTAAAACAAACTGAAATATTGTTGAAAGTGTCGTTAAACACCATAACCCTAAACCTCTAAAACTAACTGAAATATTGTTGAAAGTGTCGTTAAACATCATAACCCTATTCCTCTAAAACAAACTGAAATATTGTTGAAAGTGTCGTTAAACACCATAACCCTAATTCTCTAAAACAAACTGAAATATTGTTGAAAGTGTCGTTAAACATCATAACCCTAACCCTCTTAAACAAACTGAAATATTGTTGAAAGTGTCGTTAAACACCATAATCCTAATCCTCTAAAACAAACTGAAATATTGTTGAAAGTGTCGTTAAACACCATAACCCTAACCCTCTAAAACTAACTGAAATATTGTTGAAAGTGTCGTTAAACACCATAACCCTAATCCTCTAAAACAAATTGAAATATTGTTGAAAGTGTCGTTAAACATCATAACTCTAACCCTCTTAAACAAACTGAAATATTGTTGAAAGTGTCGTTAAACACCATAATCCTAATCCTCTAAAACAAACTGAAATATTTTTGAAAGTGTCGTTAAACACCATAACCCTAACCCTCTAAAACTAACTGAAATATTGTTGAAAGTGTCGTTAAACACCATAACCCTAACCTTCTTAAACAAACTGAAATATTGTTGAAAGTGTCGTTAAACACCATAATCCTAATCCTCTAAAACAAACTGAAATATTGTTGAAAGTGTCGTTAAACACCATAACCCTAACCCTCTAAAACTAACTGAAATATTGTTGAAAGTGTCGTTAAAGATCATAACCCTAATCCTCTAAAACAAACTGAAATATTGTTGAAAGTGTCGTTAAACACCATAACCCTAACCCTCTAAAACAAACTGAAATATTGTTGAAAGTGTCGTTAAACATCATAACCCTAACCCTCTTAAACAAACTGAAATATTGTTGAAAGTGTCGTTAAACACCATAATCCTAATCCTCTAAAACAAACTGAAATATTGTTGAAAGTGTCGTTAAACACCATAACCCTAACCCTCTAAAACTAACTGAAATATTGTTGAAAGTGTCGTTAAACACCATAACCCTAATCCTCTAAAACAAATTGAAATATTGTTGAAAGTGTCGTTAAACATCATAACTCTAACCCTCTTAAACAAACTGAAATATTGTTGAAAGTGTCGTTAAACACCATAATCCTAATCCTCTAAAACAAACTGAAATATTGTTGAAAGTGTCGTTAAACACCATAACCCTAACCCTCTAAAACTAACTGAAATATTGTTGAAAGTGTCGTTAAACACCATAACCCTAACCCTCTTAAACAAACTGAAATATTGTTGAAAGTGTCGTTAAACACCATAATCCTAATCCTCTAAAACAAACTGAAATATTGTTGAAAGTGTCGTTAAACACCATAACCCTAACCCTCTAAAACTAACTGAAATATTGTTGAAAGTGTCGTTAAACACCATAACCCTAACCCTCTTAAACAAACTGAAATATTGTTGAAAGTGTCGTTAAACACCATAATCCTAATCCTCTAAAACAAACTGAAATATTGTTGAAAGTGTCGTTAAACACCATAACCCTAACCCTCTAAAACTAACTGAAATATTGTTGAAAGTGTCGTTAAACACCATAACCCTAATCCTCTAAAACAAACTGAAATATTGTTGAAAGTGTCATTAAACATCATAACCCTAACCCCCTAAAACTAACTGAAATATTGTTGAAAGTGTCGTTAAACACCATAACCCTAATCCTCTAAAACAAACTGAAATATTGTTGAAAGTGTCGTTAAACACCATAACCCTAACCCTCTAAAACTAACTGAAATATTGTTGAAAGTGTCGTTAAACACCATAACCCTAACACATTTAAACAAACTGAAATATTGTTGAAAGTGTCGTTAAACACCATAATCCTAATCCTCTAAAACAAACTGAAATATTGTTGAAAGTGTCGTTAAACATCATAACTCTAACCCTCTTAAACAAACTGAAATATTGTTGAAAGTGTCGTTAAACACCATAATCCTAATCCTCTAAAACAAACTGAAATATTGTTGAAAGTGTCGTTAAACACCATAACCCTAACCCTCAAAAACAAACTGAAATATTGTTGAAAGTGTCGTTAAACACCATAACCCTAACCCTCTAAAACAAACTGAAATATTGTTGAAAGTGTCGTTAAACACCATAATCCTAATCCTCTAAAACAAACTGAAATATTGTTGAAAGTGTCGTTAAACACCATAACCCTAACCCTCTAAAACTAACTGAAATATTGTTGAAAGTGTCGTTAAACACCATAACCCTAATCCTCTAAAACAAACTGAAATATTGTTGAAAGTGTCATTAAACATCATAACCCTAACCCCCTAAAACTAACTGAAATATTGTTGAAAGTGTCGTTAAACACCATAACCCTAATCCTCTAAAACAAACTGAAATATTGTTGAAAGTGTCGTTAAACACCATAACCCTAAACCTCTAAAACTAACTGAAATATTGTTGAAAGTGTCGTTAAACATCATAACCCTATTCCTCTAAAACAAACTGAAATATTGTTGAAAGTGTCGTTAAACACCATAACCCTAATTCTCTAAAACAAACTGAAATATTGTTGAAAGTGTCGTTAAACATCATAACCCTAACCCTCTTAAACAAACTGAAATATTGTTGAAAGTGTCGTTAAACACCATAATCCTAATCCTCTAAAACAAACTGAAATATTGTTGAAAGTGTCGTTAAACACCATAACCCTAATCCTCTAAAACAAATTGAAATATTGTTGAAAGTGTCGTTAAACATCATAACTCTAACCCTCTTAAACAAACTGAAATATTGTTGAAAGTGTCTTTAAACACCATAATCCTAATCCTCTAAAACAAACTGAAATATTTTTGAAAGTGTCGTTAAACACCATAACCCTAACCCTCTAAAACTAACTGAAATATTGTTGAAAGTGTCGTTAAACACCATAACCCTAACCTTCTTAAACAAACTGAAATATTGTTGAAAGTGTCGTTAAACACCATAATCCTAATCCTCTAAAACAAACTGAAATATTGTTGAAAGTGTCGTTAAACACCATAACCCTAACCCTCTAAAACTAACTGATATATTGTTGAAAATGTCGTTAAACACCATAACCCTAACCCTCTAAAACTAACTGAAATATTGTTGAAAGTGTCGTTAAACACCATAACCCTAATCCTCTAAAACAAACTGAAATATTGTTGAAAGTGTCATTAAACATCATAACCCTAACCCCCTAAAACTAACTGAAATATTGTTGAAAGTGTCGTTAAACACCATAACCCTAATCCTCTAAAACAAACTGAAATATTGTTGAAAGTGTCGTTAAACACCATAACCCTAAACCTCTAAAACTAACTGAAATATTGTTGAAAGTGTCGTTAAACATCATAACCCTATTCCTCTAAAACAAACTGAAATATTGTTGAAAGTGTCGTTAAACACCATAACCCTAATTCTCTAAAACAAACTGAAATATTGTTGAAAGTGTCGTTAAACATCATAACCCTAACCCTCTTAAACAAACTGAAATATTGTTGAAAGTGTCGTTAAACACCATAATCCTAATCCTCTAAAACAAACTGAAATATTGTTGAAAGTGTCGTTAAACACCATAACCCTAACCCTCTAAAACTAACTGAAATATTGTTGAAAGTGTCGTTAAACACCATAACCCTAATCCTCTAAAACAAATTGAAATATTGTTGAAAGTGTCGTTAAACATCATAACTCTAACCCTCTTAAACAAACTGAAATATTGTTGAAAGTGTCGTTAAACACCATAATCCTAATCCTCTAAAACAAACTGAAATATTTTTGAAAGTGTCGTTAAACACCATAACCCTAACCCTCTAAAACTAACTGAAATATTGTTGAAAGTGTCGTTAAACACCATAACCCTAACCTTCTTAAACAAACTGAAATATTGTTGAAAGTGTCGTTAAACACCATAATCCTAATCCTCTAAAACAAACTGAAATATTGTTGAAAGTGTCGTTAAACACCATAACCCTAACCCTCTAAAACTAACTGAAATATTGTTGAAAGTGTCGTTAAAGATCATAACCCTAATCCTCTAAAACAAACTGAAATATTGTTGAAAGTGTCGTTAAACACCATAACCCTAACCCTCTAAAACAAACTGAAATATTGTTGAAAGTGTCGTTAAACATCATAACCCTAACCCTCTTAAACAAACTGAAATATTGTTGAAAGTGTCGTTAAACACCATAATCCTAATCCTCTAAAACAAACTGAAATATTGTTGAAAGTGTCGTTAAACACCATAACCCTAACCCTCTAAAACTAACTGAAATATTGTTGAAAGTGTCGTTAAACACCATAACCCTAATCCTCTAAAACAAATTGAAATATTGTTGAAAGTGTCGTTAAACATCATAACTCTAACCCTCTTAAACAAACTGAAATATTGTTGAAAGTGTCGTTAAACACCATAATCCTAATCCTCTAAAACAAACTGAAATATTGTTGAAAGTGTCGTTAAACACCATAACCCTAACCCTCTAAAACTAACTGAAATATTGTTGAAAGTGTCGTTAAACACCATAACCCTAACCCTCTTAAACAAACTGAAATATTGTTGAAAGTGTCGTTAAACACCATAATCCTAATCCTCTAAAACAAACTGAAATATTGTTGAAAGTGTCGTTAAACACCATAACCCTAACCCTCTAAAACTAACTGAAATATTGTTGAAAGTGTCGTTAAACACCATAACCCTAACCCTCTTAAACAAACTGAAATATTGTTGAAAGTGTCGTTAAACACCATAATCCTAATCCTCTAAAACAAACTGAAATATTGTTGAAAGTGTCGTTAAACACCATAACCCTAACCCTCTAAAACTAACTGAAATATTGTTGAAAGTGTCGTTAAACACCATAACCCTAATCCTCTAAAACAAACTGAAATATTGTTGAAAGTGTCATTAAACATCATAACCCTAACCCCCTAAAACTAACTGAAATATTGTTGAAAGTGTCGTTAAACACCATAACCCTAATCCTCTAAAACAAACTGAAATATTGTTGAAAGTGTCGTTAAACACCATAACCCTAACCCTCTAAAACTAACTGAAATATTGTTGAAAGTGTCGTTAAACACCATAACCCTAACACATTTAAACAAACTGAAATATTGTTGAAAGTGTCGTTAAACACCATAATCCTAATCCTCTAAAACAAACTGAAATATTGTTGAAAGTGTCGTTAAACATCATAACTCTAACCCTCTTAAACAAACTGAAATATTGTTGAAAGTGTCGTTAAACACCATAATCCTAATCCTCTAAAACAAACTGAAATATTGTTGAAAGTGTCGTTAAACACCATAACCCTAACCCTCAAAAACAAACTGAAATATTGTTGAAAGTGTCGTTAAACACCATAACCCTAACCCTCTAAAACAAACTGAAATATTGTTGAAAGTGTCGTTAAACACCATAATCCTAATCCTCTAAAACAAACTGAAATATTGTTGAAAGTGTCGTTAAACACCATAACCCTAACCCTCTAAAACTAACTGAAATATTGTTGAAAGTGTCGTTAAACACCATAACCCTAATCCTCTAAAACAAACTGAAATATTGTTGAAAGTGTCATTAAACATCATAACCCTAACCCCCTAAAACTAACTGAAATATTGTTGAAAGTGTCGTTAAACACCATAACCCTAATCCTCTAAAACAAACTGAAATATTGTTGAAAGTGTCGTTAAACACCATAACCCTAAACCTCTAAAACTAACTGAAATATTGTTGAAAGTGTCGTTAAACATCATAACCCTATTCCTCTAAAACAAACTGAAATATTGTTGAAAGTGTCGTTAAACACCATAACCCTAATTCTCTAAAACAAACTGAAATATTGTTGAAAGTGTCGTTAAACATCATAACCCTAACCCTCTTAAACAAACTGAAATATTGTTGAAAGTGTCGTTAAACACCATAATCCTAATCCTCTAAAACAAACTGAAATATTGTTGAAAGTGTCGTTAAACACCATAACCCTAATCCTCTAAAACAAATTGAAATATTGTTGAAAGTGTCGTTAAACATCATAACTCTAACCCTCTTAAACAAACTGAAATATTGTTGAAAGTGTCTTTAAACACCATAATCCTAATCCTCTAAAACAAACTGAAATATTTTTGAAAGTGTCGTTAAACACCATAACCCTAACCCTCTAAAACTAACTGAAATATTGTTGAAAGTGTCGTTAAACACCATAACCCTAACCTTCTTAAACAAACTGAAATATTGTTGAAAGTGTCGTTAAACACCATAATCCTAATCCTCTAAAACAAACTGAAATATTGTTGAAAGTGTCGTTAAACACCATAACCCTAACCCTCTAAAACTAACTGATATATTGTTGAAAATGTCGTTAAACACCATAACCCTAACCCTCTTAAACAAACTGAAATATTGTTGAAAGTGTCGTTAAACACCATAATCCTAATCCTCTAAAACAAACTGAAATATTGTTGAAAGTGTCGTTAAACACCATAATCCTAATCCTCTAAAACAAACTGAAATATTGTTGAAAGTGTCGTTAAACACCATAACCCTAATCCTCTAAAACAAATTGAAATATTGTTGAAAGTGTCGTTAAACATCATAACTCTAACCCTCTTAAACAAACTGAAATATTGTTGAAAGTGTCTTTAAACACCATAATCCTAATCCTCTAAAACAAACTGAAATATTTTTGAAAGTGTCGTTAAACACCATAACCCTAACCCTCTAAAACTAACTGAAATATTGTTGAAAGTGTCGTTAAACACCATAACCCTAACCTTCTTAAACAAACTGAAATATTGTTGAAAGTGTCGTTAAACACCATAATCCTAATCCTCTAAAACAAACTGAAATATTGTTGAAAGTGTCGTTAAACACCATAACCCTAACCCTCTAAAACTAACTGATATATTGTTGAAAATGTCGTTAAACACCATAACCCTAACCCTCTTAAACAAACTGAAATATTGTTGAAAGTGTCGTTAAACACCATAATCCTAATCCTCTAAAACAAACTGAAATATTGTTGAAAGTGTCGTTAAACACCATAACCCTAACCCTCTAAAACAAACTGAAATATTGTTGAAAGTGTCGTTAAACACCATAACCCTAATCCTCTAAAACAAACTGAAATATTGTTGAAAGTGTCATTAAACATCATAACCCTAACCCCCTAAAACTAACTGAAATATTGTTGAAAGTGTCGTTAAACACCATAACCCTAATCCTCTAAAACAAACTGAAATATTGTTGAAAGTGTCGTTAAACACCATAACCCTAACCCTCTAAAACTAACTGAAATATTGTTGAAAGTGTCGTTAAACACCATAACCCTAACCCTCTTAAACAAACTGAAATATTGTTGAAAGTGTCGTTAAACACCATAATCCTAATCCTCTAAAACAAACTGAAATATTGTTGAAAGTGTCGTTAAACATCATAACTCTAACCCTCTTAAACAAACTGAAATATTGTTGAAAGTGTCGTTAAACACCATAATCCTAATCCTCTAAAACAAACTGAAATATTGTTGAAAGTGTCGTTAAACACCATAACCCTAACCCTCAAAAACAAACTGAAATATTGTTGAAAGTGTCGTTAAACACCATAACCCTAACCCTCTAAAACAAACTGAAATATTGTTGAAAGTGTCGTTAAACACCATAATCCTAATCCTCTAAAACAAACTGAAATATTGTTGAAAGTGTCGTTAAACACCATAACCCTAACCCTCTAAAACTAACTGAAATATTGTTGAAAGTGTCGTTAAACACCATAACCCTAATCCTCTAAAACAAACTGAAATATTGTTGAAAGTGTCATTAAACATCATAACCCTAACCCCCTAAAACTAACTGAAATATTGTTGAAAGTGTCGTTAAACACCATAACCCTAATCCTCTAAAACAAACTGAAATATTGTTGAAAGTGTCGTTAAACACCATAACCCTAAACCTCTAAAACTAACTGAAATATTGTTGAAAGTGTCGTTAAACATCATAACCCTATTCCTCTAAAACAAACTGAAATATTGTTGAAAGTGTCGTTAAACACCATAACCCTAATTCTCTAAAACAAACTGAAATATTGTTGAAAGTGTCGTTAAACATCATAACCCTAACCCTCTTAAACAAACTGAAATATTGTTGAAAGTGTCGTTAAACACCATAATCCTAATCCTCTAAAACAAACTGAAATATTGTTGAAAGTGTCGTTAAACACCATAACCCTAATCCTCTAAAACAAATTGAAATATTGTTGAAAGTGTCGTTAAACATCATAACTCTAACCCTCTTAAACAAACTGAAATATTGTTGAAAGTGTCTTTAAACACCATAATCCTAATCCTCTAAAACAAACTGAAATATTTTTGAAAGTGTCGTTAAACACCATAACCCTAACCCTCTAAAACTAACTGAAATATTGTTGAAAGTGTCGTTAAACACCATAACCCTAACCTTCTTAAACAAACTGAAATATTGTTGAAAGTGTCGTTAAACACCATAATCCTAATCCTCTAAAACAAACTGAAATATTGTTGAAAGTGTCGTTAAACACCATAACCCTAACCCTCTAAAACTAACTGATATATTGTTGAAAATGTCGTTAAACACCATAACCCTAACCCTCTTAAACAAACTGAAATATTGTTGAAAGTGTCGTTAAACACCATAATCCTAATCCTCTAAAACAAACTGAAATATTGTTGAAAGTGTCGTTAAACACCATAATCCTAATCCTCTAAAACAAACTGAAATATTGTTGAAAGTGTCGTTAAACACCATAACCCTAATCCTCTAAAACAAATTGAAATATTGTTGAAAGTGTCGTTAAACATCATAACTCTAACCCTCTTAAACAAACTGAAATATTGTTGAAAGTGTCTTTAAACACCATAATCCTAATCCTCTAAAACAAACTGAAATATTTTTGAAAGTGTCGTTAAACACCATAACCCTAACCCTCTAAAACTAACTGAAATATTGTTGAAAGTGTCGTTAAACACCATAACCCTAACCTTCTTAAACAAACTGAAATATTGTTGAAAGTGTCGTGAAACACCATAATCCTAATCCTCTAAAACAAACTGAAATATTGTTGAAAGTGTCGTTAAACACCATAACCCTAACCCTCTAAAACTAACTGATATATTGTTGAAAATGTCGTTAAACACCATAACCCTAACCCTCTTAAACAAACTGAAATATTGTTGAAAGTGTCGTTAAACACCATAATCCTAATCCTCTAAAACAAACTGAAATATTGTTGAAAGTGTCGTTAAACACCATAACCCTAACCCTCTAAAACAAACTGAAATATTGTTGAAAGTGTCGTTAAACACCATAACCCTAATCCTCTAAAACAAACTGAAATATTGTTGAAAGTGTCATTAAACATCATAACCCTAACCCCCTAAAACTAACTAAAATATTGTTGAAAGTGTCGTTAAACACCATAACCCTAATCCTCTAAAACAAACTGAAATATTGTTGAAAGTGTCGTTAAACACCATAACCCTAACCCTCTAAAACTAACTGAAATATTGTTGAAAGTGTCGTTAAACACCATAACCCTAACCCTCTTAAACAAACTGAAATATTGTTGAAAGTGTCGTTAAACACCATAATCCTAATCCTCTAAAACAAACTGAAATATTGTTGAAAGTGTCGTTAAACATCATAACTCTAACCCTCTTAAACAAACTGAAATATTGTTGAAAGTGTCGTTAAACACCATAATCCTAATCCTCTAAAACAAACTGAAATATTGTTGAAAGTGTCGTTAAACACCATAACCCTAACCCTCAAAAACAAACTGAAATATTGTTGAAAGTGTCGTTAAACACCATAACCCTAACCCTCTTAAACAAACTGAAATATTGTTGAAAGTGTCGTTAAACACCATAATCCTAATCCTCTAAAACAAACTGAAATATTGTTGAAAGTGTCATTAAACATCATAACCCTAACCCCCTAAAACTAACTGAAATATTGTTGAAAGTGTCGTTAAACATCATAACCCTAATCCTCTAAAACAAACTGAAATATTGTTGAAAGTGTCGTTAAACACCATAACCCTAACCCTCTAAAACTAACTGAAATATTGTTGAAAGTGTCGTTAAACACCATAACCCTAATCCTCTAAAACAAACTGAAATATTGTTGAAAGTGCCATTACACATCATAACCCTAATCCTCTAAAACAAACTGAAATATTGTTGAAAGTGTCGTTAAACACCATAACCCTAACCCTCTAAAACAAACTGAAATATTGTTGAAAGTGTCGTTAAACACCATAATCCTAATCCTCTAAAACTAACTGAAATATTGTTGAAAGTGTTGTTAAACACCATAATCCTAATCCTCTAAAACAAACTGAAATATTGTTGAAAGTGTCGTTAAACACCATAACCCTAACCCTCTAAAACTAACTGAAATATTGTTGAAAGTGTCGTTAAACATCAAAACCCTAATCCTCTAAAACAAACTGAAATATTGTTGAAAGTGTCGTTAAACACCATAACCCTAACCCTCTAAAACAAACTGAAATATTGTTGAAAGTGTCGTTAAACATCATAACCCTAACCCTCTTAAACAAACTGAAATATTGTTGAAAGTGTCGTTAAACACCATAATCCTAATCCTCTAAAACAAACTGAAATATTGTTGAAAGTGTCGTTAAACACCATAACCCTAACCCTCTAAAACTAACTGAAATATTGTTGAAAGTGTCGTTAAACACCATAACCCTAATCCTCTAAAACAAACTGAAATATTGTTGAAAGTGTCGTTAAACACCATAATCCTAATCCTCTAAAACAAACTGAAATATTGTTGAAAGTGTCGTTAAACACCATAACCCTAATCCTCTAAAACAAACTGAAATATTGTTGAAAGTGTCATTAAACATCATAACCCTAACCCTCTAAAACAAACTGAAATATTGTTGAAAGTGTCGGTAAACACCATAACCCTAACCCTTTAAAACAAACTGAAATATTGTTGAAAGTGTCGTTAAACACCATAATCCTATCCTCTAAAACAAACTGAAATATTGTTGAAAGTGTCGTTAAACACCATAATCCTAATCCTCTAAAACAAACTGAAATATTGTTGAAAGTGTCGTTAAACACCATAACCCTAACCCTCTAAAACTAACTGAAATATTGTTGAAAGTGTCGTTAAACACCATTACCCTAATCCTCTAAAACAAACTGAAATATTGTTGAAAGTGTCATTAAACATCATAACCCTAACCGTCTAAAACAAACTGAAATATTGTTGAAAGTGTCGTTAAACACCATAATCCTAATCGTCTAAAACAAACTGAAATATTGTTAAAAGTGTCGTTAAACACCATAACCCTAACCCTCTAAAACAAACTGAAATATTGTTGAAAGTGTCATTAAACATCATAACCCTAACCCTCTAAAACAAACTGAAATATTGTTGAAAGTGTCGTTAAACACCATAATCCTAACCCTCTAAAACAAACTGAAATATTGTTGAAAGTGTCGTTAAACACCATAATCCTAATCCTCTAAAACAAACTGAAATATTGTTGAAAGTGTCGTTAAACACCATAACCCTAACCCTCTAAAACTAACTGAAATATTGTTGAAAGTTTCGTTAAACATCATAACCCTAACCCTCTAAAACAAACTGAAATATTGTTGAAAGTGTCGTTAAACACCATAACCCTAACCTTCTAAAACTAACTGAAATATTGTTGAAAGTGTCATTAAACATCATAATCCTAACCCTCTAAAACAAACTGAAATATTGTTGAAAGTGTCATTAAACATCATAATCCTAACCCTCTAAAACAAACTGAAATATTGTTGAAAGTGTCATTAAACATCATAATCCTAACCCTCTAAAACAAACTGAAATATTGTTGAAAGTGTCGTTAAACGCCATAATCCTAACCCTCTAAAACAAACTGAAATATTGTTGAAAGTGTCATCAAACATCATAATCCTAACCCTCTAAAACAAACTGAAATATTGTTGAAAGTGTCGTTAAACATCATAACCCTAACCCTCTAAAACAAACTGAAATATTGTTGAAAGTGTCATTAAACATCATAATCCTAACCCTCTAAAACAAACTGAAATATTGTTGAAAGTGTCGTTAAACACCATAACCCTAACCCTCTAAAACAAACTGAAATATTGTTGAAAGTGTCATTAAACATCATAATCCTAACCCTCTAAAACAAACTGAAATATTGTTGAAAGTGTCATTAAACATCATAATCCTAACCCTCTAAAACAAACTGAAATATTGTTGAAAGTGTCGTTAAACATCATAATCCTAACCCTCTAAAACAAACTGAAATATTGTTGAAAGTGTCGTTAAACACCATAATCCTAATCCTCTAAAACAAACTGAAATATTGTTGAAAGTGTCATTAAACATCATAACTCTAACCCTCTAAAACAAACTGAAATATTGTTGAAAGTGTCGTTAAACATCATAACCCTAATCCTCTAAAACAAACTGAAATATTGTTGAAAGTGTCATTAAACATCATAACCCTAACCCCCAAAAACAAACTGAAATATTGTTGAAAGTGTCGTTAAACACCATAACCCTAACCCTCTAAAACAAACTGAAATATTGTTGAAAGTGTCATTAAACACCATAACCCTAACCCTCTAAAACAAACTGAAATATTATTGAAAGTGTCATTAAACATCATAACCCTAACCCCCAAAAACAAACTGAAATATTGTTGAAAGTGTCGTTAAACATCATAAACCTAATCCCCTAAAACAAACTGAAATATTGTTGAAAGTGTCATTAAACACCATAACCCTATTCCTCTAAAACAAACTGAAATATTGTTGGAAGTGTCGTTAAACACCATAACCCTAACCCTCTAAAACAAACTGAAATATTGTTGAAAGTGTCAATAAACATCATAACCCTAACCCTCTAAAACAAACTGAAATATTGTTGAAAGTGTCGTTAAACACCATAACCCTAACCCTCTAAAACAAACTGAAATATTGTTGAAAGTGTCAATAAACATCATAATCCTAATCCTCTGAAACAAACTGAAATATTGTTGAAAGTGTAGTTAAACACCATAATCCTAATCCCCTAAAACAAACTGAAATATTGTTGAAAGTGTCATTAAACACCATAACCCTAACCCTCTAAAACAAACTGAAATATTGTTGAAAGTGTCATTAAACACCATAACCCTAACCCTCTTAAACAAACTGAAATATTGTTGAAAGTGTCGGTAAACACCATAACCCTAACCCTTTAAAACAAACTGAAATATTGTTGAAAGTGTCGTTAAACACCATAATCCTATCCTCTAAAACAAACTGAAATATTGTTGAAAGTGTCGTTAAACACCATAATCCTAATCCTCTAAAACAAACTGAAATATTGTTGAAAGTGTCGTTAAACACCATAACCCTAACCCTCTAAAACTAACTGAAATATTGTTGAAAGTGTCGTTAAACACCATTACCCTAATCCTCTAAAACAAACTGAAATATTGTTGAAAGTGTCATTAAACATCATAACCCTAACCGTCTAAAACAAACTGAAATATTGTTGAAAGTGTCGTTAAACACCATAATCCTAATCGTCTAAAACAAACTGAAATATTGTTAAAAGTGTCGTTAAACACCATAACCCTAACCCTCTAAAACAAACTGAAATATTGTTGAAAGTGTCATTAAACATCATAACCCTAACCCTCTAAAACAAACTGAAATATTGTTGAAAGTGTCGTTAAACACCATAATCCTAACCCTCTAAAACAAACTGAAATATTGTTGAAAGTGTCGTTAAACACCATAATCCTAATCCTCTAAAACAAACTGAAATATTGTTGAAAGTGTCGTTAAACACCATAACCCTAACCCTCTAAAACTAACTGAAATATTGTTGAAAGTGTCGTTAAACACCATAACCCTAACCCTCTAAAACAAACTGAAATATTGTTGAAAGTGTCGTTAAACACCATAACCCTAACCTTCTAAAACTAACTGAAATATTGTTGAAAGTGTCATTAAACATCATAATCCTAACCCTCTAAAACAAACTGAAATATTGTTGAAAGTGTCATTAAACATCATAATCCTAACCCTCTAAAACAAACTGAAATATTGTTGAAAGTGTCATTAAACATCATAATCCTAACCCTCTAAAACAAACTGAAATATTGTTGAAAGTGTCGTTAAACGCCATAATCCTAACCCTCTAAAACAAACTGAAATATTGTTGAAAGTGTCATTAAACATCATAATCCTAACCCTCTAAAACAAACTGAAATATTGTTGAAAGTGTCGTTAAACATCATAACCCTAACCCTCTAAAACAAACTGAAATATTGTTGAAAGTGTCATTAAACATCATAATCCTAACCCTCTAAAACAAACTGAAATATTGTTGAAAGTGTCGTTAAACACCATAACCCTAACCCTCTAAAACAAACTGAAATATTGTTGAAAGTGTCATTAAACATCATAATCCTAACCCTCTAAAACAAACTGAAATATTGTTGAAAGTGTCATTAAACATCATAATCCTAACCCTCTAAAACAAACTGAAATATTGTTGAAAATGTCGTTAAACATCATAATCCTAACCCTCTAAAACAAACTGAAATATTGTTGAAAGTGTCGTTAAACACCATAATCCTAATCCTCTAAAACAAACTGAAATATTGTTGAAAGTGTCATTAAACATCATAACTCTAACCCTCTAAAACAAACTGAAATATTGTTGAAAGTGTCGTTAAACATCATAACCCTAATCCTCTAAAACAAACTGAAATATTGTTGAAAGTGTCATTAAACATCATAACCCTAACCCCCAAAAACAAACTGAAATATTGTTGAAAGTGTCGTTAAACACCATAACCCTAACCCTCTAAAACAAACTGAAATATTGTTGAAAGTGTCATTAAACACCATAACCCTAACCCTCTAAAACAAACTGAAATATTATTGAAAGTGTCATTAAACATCATAACCCTAACCCCCAAAAACAAACTGAAATATTGTTGAAAGTGTCGTTAAACATCATAAACCTAATCCCCTAAAACAAACTGAAATATTGTTGAAAGTGTCATTAAACACCATAACCCTATTCCTCTAAAACAAACTGAAATATTGTTGGAAGTGTCGTTAAACACCATAACCCTAACCCTCTAAAACAAACTGAAATATTGTTGAAAGTGTCAATAAACATCATAACCCTAACCCTCTAAAACAAACTGAAATATTGTTGAAAGTGTCGTTAAACACCATAACCCTAACCCTCTAAAACAAACTGAAATATTGTTGAAAGTGTCAATAAACATCATAATCCTAATCCTCTGAAACAAACTGAAATATTGATGAAAGTGTAGTTAAACACCATAATCCTAATCCCCTAAAACAAACTGAAATATTGTTGAAAGTGTCATTAAACACCATAACCCTAACCCTCTAAAACAAACTGAAATATTGTTGAAAGTGTCATTAAACACCATAACCCTAACCCTCTTAAACAAACTGAAATATTGTTGAAAGTGTCATTAAACATCATAACCCTAACCCCCTAAAACAAACTGAAATATTGTTGAAAGTGTCATTAAACATCATAACCCTAACCCTCTAAAACAAACTGAAATATTGTTGAAAGTGTCATTAAACATCATAACCCTAACCCTCTAAAACAAACTGAAATATTGTTGAAAGTGTCATTAAACACCATAACCCTAATCCTCTTAAACAAACTGAAATATTGTTGAAAGTGTCATTAAACATCATAACCCTAACCCCCTAAAACAAACTGAAATATTGTTGAAAGTGTCATTAAACATCATAACCCTAAGCCCCTAAAACAAACTGAAATATTGTTGAAAGTGTCGTTAAACATCATAATCCTAACCCTCTAAAACAAACTGAAATATTGTTGAAAGTGTCGTTAAACATCATAAACCTAATCCCCTAAAACAAACTGAAATATTGTTGAAAGTGTCATTAAACACCATAACCCTATTCCTCTAAAACAAACTGAAATATTGTTGAAAGTGTCGTTAAACACCATAACCCTAACCCTCTAAAACAAACTGAAATATTGTTGAAAGTGTCAATAAACATCATAACCCTAACCCTCTAAAACAAACTGAAATATTGTTGAAAGTGTCGTTAAACACCATAACCCTAACCCTCTAAAACAAACTGAAATATTGTTGAAAGTGTCAATAAACATCATAATCCTAATCCTCTGAAACAAACTGAAATATTGTTGAAAGTGTAGTTAAACACCATAATCCTAATC
Organism: Bathymodiolus brooksi; assembly: GCA_963680875.1. Classification (NCBI taxonomy): domain Eukaryota; kingdom Metazoa; phylum Mollusca; class Bivalvia; order Mytilida; family Modiolidae; genus Bathymodiolus; species Bathymodiolus brooksi. The sequence goes on along the minus strand of OY804576.1, from coordinate 49,153,403 downwards.
CCCTAAAACAAACTGAAATATTGTTGAAAGTGTCATTAAACACCATAACCCTAACCCTCTAAAACAAACTGAAATATTGTTGAAAGTGTCATTAAACACCATAACCCTAACCCTCTTAAACAAACTGAAATATTGTTGAAAGTGTCATTAAACATCATAACCCTAACCCCCTAAAACAAACTGAAATATTGTTGAAAGTGTCATTAAACATCATAACCCTAACCCTCTAAAACAAACTGAAATATTGTTGAAAGTGTCATTAAACATCATAACCCTAACCCTCTAAAACAAACTGAAATATTGTTGAAAGTGTCATTAAACACCATAACCCTAACCCTCTTAAACAAACTGAAATATTGTTGAAAGTGTCATTAAACATCATAACCCTAACCCCCTAAAACAAACTGAAATATTGTTGAAAGTGTCATTAAACATCATAACCCTAAGCCCCTAAAACAAACTGAAATATTGTTGAAAGTGTCGTTAAACATCATAATCCTAACCCTCTAAAACAAACTGAAATATTGTTGAAAGTGTCGTTAAACATCATAACCCTAACCCTCTAAAACAAACTGAAATATTGTTGAAAGTGTCGTTAAACACCATAACCCTAACCCTCTAAAACAAACTGAAATATTGTTGAAAGTGTCGTTAAGCACCATAACCCTAACCCCCTAAATCTAACTGAAATATTGTTGAAAGTTTCATTAAACATCATAACCCTAACCCCCTAAATCTAACTGAAATATTGTTGAAAGTGTCGTTAAACACCATAACCCTAATCCTCTAAAACAAACTGAAATATTGTTGAAAGTGTCATTAAACACCATAACCCTAACCCTCTAAAACTAACTGAAATATTGTTGAAAGTGTCGTTAAACACCATAACCCTAATCCTCTAAAACAAACTGAAATATTGTTGAAAGTGTCATTAAACATCATAACCCTAACCCCCTAAAACTAACTGAAATATTGTTGAAAGTGTCGTTAAACACCATAACCCTAATCCTCTAAAACAAACTGAAATATTGTTGAAAGTGTCGTTAAACACCATAACCCTAACCCTCTAAAACAAACTGAAATATTGTTGAAAGTGTCGTTAAACACCATAACCCTAATCCTCTAAAACTAACTGAAATATTGTTGAAAGTGTCATTAAACATCATAACCCTAACCCTCTTAAACAAACTGAAATATTGTTGAAAGTGTCGTTAAACACCATAATCCTAATCCTCTAAAACAAACTGAAATATTGTTGAAAGTGTCGTTAAACACCATAACCCTAACCCTCTAAAACTAACTGAAATATTGTTGAAAGTGTCGTTAAACACCATAACCCTAATCCTCTAAAACAAATTGAAATATTGTTGAAAGTGTCGTTAAACATCATAACTCTAACCCTCTTAAACAAACTGAAATATTGTTGAAAGTGTCGTTAAACACCATAATCCTAATCCTCTAAAACAAACTGAAATATTGTTGAAAGTGTCGTTAAACACCATAATCCTAATCCTCTAAAACAAATTGAAATATTGTTGAAAGTGTAGTTAAACACCATAATCCTAATCCTCTAAAACAAACTGAAATATTGTTGAAAGTGTCGTTAAACACCATAACCCTAACCCTCTAAAACTAACTGAAATATTGTTGAAAGTGTCGTTAAACACCATAACCCTAATCCTCTAAAACAAACTGAAATATTGTTGAAAGTGTCGTTAAACATCATAACCCTAACCCTCTTAAACAAACTGAAATATTGTTGAAAGTGTCGTTAAACACCATAATCCTAATCCTCTAAAACAAACTGAAATATTGTTGAAAGTGTCGTTAAACACCATAACCCTAACCCTCTAAAACTAACTGAAATATTGTTGAAAGTGTCGTTAAACACCATAACCCTAACCCTCTAAAACTAACTGAAATATTGTTGAAAGTGTCGTTAAACACCATAACCCTAATCCTCTAAAACAAACTGAAATATTGTTGAAAGTGCCATTACACATCATAACCCTAACCCTCTAAAACAAACTGAAATATTGTTGAAAGTGTCTTTAAACACCATAACCCTAACCCTCTAAAACAAACTGAAATATTGTTGAAAGTGTCGTTAAACACCATAATCCTAATCCTCTAAAACAAACTGAAATATTGTTGAAAGTGTCGTTAAACACCATAATCCTAATCCTCTAAAACTAACTGAAATATTGTTGAAAGTGTCGTTAAACACCATAACCCTAACCGTCTAAAACTAACTGAAATATTGTTGAAAGTGTCGTTAAACATCATAACCCTAATCCTCTAAAACAAACTGAAATATTGTTGAAAGTGTCGTTAAACATCATAACCCTAACCCTCTTAAACAAACTGAAATATTGTTGAAAGTGTCGTTAAACACCATAATCCTAATCCTCTAAAACAAACTGAAATATTGTTGAAAGTGTCGTTAAACACCATAACCCTAACCCTCTAAAACTAACTGAAATATTGTTGAAAGTGTCGTTAAACACCATAATCCTATCCTCTAAAACAAACTGAAATATTGTTGAAAGTGTCGTTAAACACCATAACCCTAACCCTCTAAAAATAACTGAAATATTGTTGAAAGTGTCGTTAAACACCATAACCCTAACCCTCTAAAACTAACTGAAATATTGTTGAAAGTGTCGTTAAACACCATAATCCTAATCCTCTAAAACAAACTGAAATATTGTTGAAAGTGTCGTTAAACACCATAATCCTAATCCTCTAAAACAAACTGAAATATTGTTGAAAGTGTCGTTAAACACCATAACCCTAATCCTCTAAAACAAACTGAAATATTGTTGAAAGTGTCATTAAACATCATAACCTTAACCCTCTAAAACAAACTGAAATATTGTTGAAAGTGTCGTTAAACACCATAACCCTAACCCTCTAAAACAAACTTAAATATTGTTGAAAGTGTCGTTAAACACCATAATCCTATCCTCTAAAACAAACTGAAATATTGTTGAAAGTGTCGTTAAACACCATAACCCTAACCCTCTAAAAATAACTGAAATATTGTTGAAAGTGTCGTTAAACACCATAACCCTAACCCTCTAAAACTAACTGAAATATTGTTGAAAGTGTCGTTAAACACCATAATCCTAATCCTCTAAAACAAACTGAAATATTGTTGAAAGTGTCGTTAAACACCATAACCCTAACCCTCTAAAACAAACTGAAATATTGTTGAAAGTGTCATTCAACATCATAACCCTAACCCTCTAAAACAAACTGAAATATTGTTGAAAGTGTCGTTAAACACCATAATCCTAATCCTCTAAAACAAACTGAAATATTGTTGAAAGTGTCGTTAAACACCATAACCCTAACCCTCTAAAACTAACTGAAATATTGTTGAAAGTGTCATTAAACACCATTACCCTAACCCTCTAAAACAAACTGAAATATTGTTGAAAGTGTCATTAAACACCATAACCCTAACCTTCTAAAACTAACTGAAATATTGTTGAAAGTGTCATTAAACATCATAATCCTATCCCTCTAAAACAAACTGAAATATTGTTGAAAGTGTCATTAAACATCATAATCCTAACCCTCTAAAACAAACTGAAATATTGTTGAAAGTGTCATTAAACATCATAATCCTAACCCTCTAAAACAAACTGAAATATTGTTGAAAGTGTCGTTAAAAGCCATAATCCTAACCCTCTAAAACAAACTGAAATATTGTTGAAAGTATCATTAAACATCATAATCCTAACCCTCTAAAACAAACTGAAATATTGTTGAAAGTGTCGTTAAACATCATAACCCTAACCCTCTAAAACAAACTGAAATATTGTTGAAAGTGTCATTAAACATCATAATCCTAACCCTCTAAAACAAACTGAAATATTGTTGAAAGTGTCGTTAAACACCATAACCCTAACCCTCTAAAACAAACTGAAATATTGTTGAGAGTGTCATTAAACATCATAATCCTAACCCTCTAAAACAAACTGAAATATTGTTGAAAGTGTCATTAAACATCATAATCCTAACCCTCTAAAACAAACTGAAATATTGTTGAAAGTGTCGTTAAACATCATAATCCTAACCCTCTAAAACAAACTGAAATATTGTTGAAAGTGTCATTAAACATCATAATCCTAACCCTCTAAAACAAACTGAAATATTGTTGAAAGTGTCATTAAACATCATAATCCTAACCCTCTAAAACAAACTGAAATATTGTTGAAAGTGTCGTTAAACACCATAATCCTAACCCCCTGAAACAAACTGAAATATTGTTGAAAGTGTCGTTAAACACCATAATCCTAACCCCCTGAAACAAACTGAAATATTGTTGAAAGTGTCGTTAAACACCATAACCCTAACCCTCTAAAACAAACTGAAATATTGTTGAAAGTGTCGTTAAACACCATAATCCTATCCTCTAAAACAAACTGAAATATTGTTGAAAGTGTCGTTAAACACCATAATCCTAATCCTCTAAAACAAACTGAAATATTGTTGAAAGTGTCGTTAAACACCATAACCCTAACCCTCTAAAACTAACTGAAATATTGTTGAAAGTGTCGTTAAACACCATAACCCTAATCCTCTAAAACAAACTGAAATATTGTTGAAAGTGTCATTAAACATCATAACCCTAACCCTCTAAAACAAACTGAAATATTGATGAAAGTGTCGTTAAACACCATAACCCTAACCCTCTAAAACAAACTGAAATATTGTTGAAAGTGTCGTTAAACACCATAATCCTAATTCTCTAAAACAAACTGAAATATTGTTGAAAGTGTCGTTAAACACCATAACCCTAACCCTCTAAAACAAACTGAAATATTGTTGAAAGTGTCGTTAAACACCATAACCCTAACCCTCTAAAACAAACTGAAATATTGTTGAAAGTGTCGTTAAACACCATAATCCTAATCCTCTAAAACAAACTGAAATATTGTTGAAAGTGTCGTTAAACACCATAATCCTAATCCTCTAAAACTAACTGAAATATTGTTGAAAGTGTCGTTAAACACCATAACCCTAACCCTCTAAAACTAACTGAAATATTGTTGAAAGTGTCGTTAAACATCATAACCCTAATCCTCTAAAACAAACTGAAATATTGTTGAAAGTGTCGTTAAACACCATAACCCTAACCCTCTAAAACAAACTGAAATATTGTTGAAAGTGTCGTTAAACATCATAACCCTAACCCTCTTAAACAAACTGAAATATTGTTGAAAGTGTCGTTAAACACCATAATCCTAATCCTCTAAAACAAACTGAAATATTGTTGAAAGTGTCGTTAAACACCATAACCCTAACCCTCTAAAACTAACTGAAATATTGTTGAAAGTGTCGTTAAACACCATAACCCTAATACTCTAAAACAAACTGAAATATTGTTGAAAGTGTCGTTAAACACCATAATCCTAATCCTCTAAAACAAACTGAAATATTGTTGAAAGTGTCGTTAAACACCATAACCCTAATCCTCTAAAACAAACTGAAATATTGTTGAAAGTGTCATTAAACATCATAACCTTAACCCTCTAAAACAAACTGAAATATTGTTGAAAGTGTCGTTAAACACCATAACCCTAACCCTCTAAAACAAACTTAAATATTGTTGAAAGTGTCGTTAAACACCATAATCCTATCCTCTAAAACAAACTGAAATATTGTTGAAAGTGTCGTTAAACACCATAACCCTAACCCTCTAAAAATAACTGAAATATTGTTGAAAGTGTCGTTAAACACCATAACCCTAATCCTCTAAAACAAACTGAAATATTGTTGAAAGTGTCATTAAACATCATAACCCTAACCCTCTAAAACAAACTGAAATATTGTTGAAAGTGTCGTTAAACACCATAACCCTAACCCTCTAAAACTAACTGAAATATTGTTGAAAGTGTCGTTAAACACCATAATCCTAATCCTCTAAAACAAACTGAAATATTGTTGAAAGTGTCGTTAAACACCATAACCCTAACCCTCTAAAACAAACTGAAATATTGTTGAAAGTGTCATTCAACATCATAACCCTAACCCTCTAAAACAAACTGAAATATTGTTGAAAGTGTCGTTAAACACCATAATCCTAATCCTCTAAAACAAACTGAAATATTGTTGAAAGTGTCGTTAAACACCATAACCCTAACCCTCTAAAACTAACTGAAATATTGTTGAAAGTGTCATTAAACACCATTACCCTAACCCTCTAAAACAAACTGAAATATTGTTGAAAGTGTCATTAAACACCATAACCCTAACCTTCTAAAACTAACTGAAATATTGTTGAAAGTGTCATTAAACATCATAATCCTAACCCTCTAAAACAAACTGAAATATTGTTGAAAGTGTCATTAAACATCATAATCCTAACCCTCTAAAACAAACTGAAATATTGTTGAAAGTGTCATTAAACATCATAATCCTAACCCTCTAAAACAAACTGAAATATTGTTGAAAGTGTCGTTAAACGCCATAATCCTAACCCTCTAAAACAAACTGAAATATTGTTGAAAGTATCATTAAACATCATAATCCTAACCCTCTAAAACAAACTGAAATATTGTTGAAAGTGTCGTTAAACATCATAACCCTAATACTCTAAAACAAACTGAAATATTGTTGAAAGTGTCGTTAAACACCATAATCCTAATCCTCTAAAACAAACTGAAATATTGTTGAAAGTGTCGTTAAACACCATAACCCTAATCCTCTAAAACAAACTGAAATATTGTTGAAAGTGTCATTAAACATCATAACCTTAACCCTCTAAAACAAACTGAAATATTGTTGAAAGTGTCGTTAAACACCATAACCCTAACCCTCTAAAACAAACTTAAATATTGTTGAAAGTGTCGTTAAACACCATAATCCTATCCTCTAAAACAAACTGAAATATTGTTGAAAGTGTCGTTAAACACCATAACCCTAACCCTCTAAAAATAACTGAAATATTGTTGAAAGTGTCGTTAAACACCATAACCCTAATCCTCTAAAACAAACTGAAATATTGTTGAAAGTGTCATTAAACATCATAACCCTAACCCTCTAAAACAAACTGAAATATTGTTGAAAGTGTCGTTAAACACCATAACCCTAACCCTCTAAAACTAACTGAAATATTGTTGAAAGTGTCGTTAAACACCATAATCCTAATCCTCTAAAACAAACTGAAATATTGTTGAAAGTGTCGTTAAACACCATAACCCTAACCCTCTAAAACAAACTGAAATATTGTTGAAAGTGTCATTCAACATCATAACCCTAACCCTCTAAAACAAACTGAAATATTGTTGAAAGTGTCGTTAAACACCATAATCCTAATCCTCTAAAACAAACTGAAATATTGTTGAAAGTGTCGTTAAACACCATAACCCTAACCCTCTAAAACTAACTGAAATATTGTTGAAAGTGTCATTAAACACCATTACCCTAACCCTCTAAAACAAACTGAAATATTGTTGAAAGTGTCATTAAACACCATAACCCTAACCTTCTAAAACTAACTGAAATATTGTTGAAAGTGTCATTAAACATCATAATCCTAACCCTCTAAAACAAACTGAAATATTGTTGAAAGTGTCATTAAACATCATAATCCTAACCCTCTAAAACAAACTGAAATATTGTTGAAAGTGTCATTAAACATCATAATCCTAACCCTCTAAAACAAACTGAAATATTGTTGAAAGTGTCGTTAAACGCCATAATCCTAACCCTCTAAAACAAACTGAAATATTGTTGAAAGTATCATTAAACATCATAATCCTAACCCTCTAAAACAAACTGAAATATTGTTGAAAGTGTCGTTAAACATCATAACCCTAACCCTCTAAAACAAACTGAAATATTGTTGAAAGTGTCATTAAACATCATAATCCTAACCCTCTAAAACAAACTGAAATATTGTTGAAAGTGTCGTTAAACACCATAACCCTAACCCTCTAAAACAAACTGAAATATTGTTGAAAGTGTCATTAAACATCATAATCCTAACCCTCTAAAACAAACTGAAATATTGTTGAAAGTGTCATTAAACATCATAATCCTAACCCTCTAAAACAAACTGAAATATTGTTGAAAGTGTCGTTAAACATCATAATCCTAACCCTCTAAAACAAACTGAAATATTGTTGAAAGTGTCATTAAACATCATAATCCTAACCCTCTAAAACAAACTGAAATATTGTTGAAAGTGTCATTAAACATCATAATCCTAACCCTCTAAAACAAACTGAAATATTGTTGAAAGTGTCGTTAAACACCATAATCCTAACCCCCTGAAACAAACTGAAATATTGTTGAAAGTGTCGTTAAACACCATAATCCTAACCCCCTGAAACAAACTGAAATATTGTTGAAAGTGTCGTTAAACACCATAACCCTAACCCTCTAAAACAAACTGAAATATTGTTGAAAGTGTCGTTAAACACCATAATCCTATCCTCTAAAACAAACTGAAATATTGTTGAAAGTGTCGTTAAACACCATAATCCTAATCCTCTAAAACAAACTGAAATATTGTTGAAAGTGTCGTTAAACACCATAACCCTAACCCTCTAAAACTAACTGAAATATTGTTGAAAGTGTCGTTAAACACCATAACCCTAATCCTCTAAAACAAACTGAAATATTGTTGAAAGTGTCATTAAACATCATAACCCTAACCCTCTAAAACAAACTGAAATATTGTTGAAAGTGTCGTTAAACACCATAACCCTAACCCTCTAAAACAAACTGAAATATTGTTGAAAGTGTCGTTAAACACCATAATCCTAATTCTCTAAAACAAACTGAAATATTGTTGAAAGTGTCGTTAAACACCATAACCCTAACCCTCTAAAACAAACTGAAATATTGTTGAAAGTGTCGTTAAACACCATAACCCTAACCCTCTAAAACAAACTGAAATATTGTTGAAAGTGTCGTTAAACACCATAATCCTAATCCTCTAAAACAAACTGAAATATTGTTGAAAGTGTCGTTAAACACCATAATCCTAATCCTCTAAAACTAACTGAAATATTGTTGAAAGTGTCGTTAAACACCATAACCCTAACCCTCTAAAACTAACTGAAATATTGTTGAAAGTGTCGTTAAACATCATAACCCTAATCCTCTAAAACAAACTGAAATATTGTTGAAAGTGTCGTTAAACACCATAACCCTAACCCTCTAAAACAAACTGAAATATTGTTGAAAGTGTCGTTAAACATCATAACCCTAACCCTCTTAAACAAACTGAAATATTGTTGAAAGTGTCGTTAAACACCATAATCCTAATCCTCTAAAACAAACTGAAATATTGTTGAAAGTGTCGTTAAACACCATAACCCTAACCCTCTAAAACTAACTGAAATATTGTTGAAAGTGTCGTTAAACACCATAACCCTAATACTCTAAAACAAACTGAAATATTGTTGAAAGTGTCGTTAAACACCATAATCCTAATCCTCTAAAACAAATTGAAATATTGTTGAAAGTGTCGTTAAACACCATAACCCTAATCCTCTAAAACAAACTGAAATATTGTTGAAAGTGTCATTAAACATCATAACCTTAACCCTCTAAAACAAACTGAAATATTGTTGAAAGTGTCGTTAAACACCATAACCCTAACCCTCTAAAACAAACTTAAATATTGTTGAAAGTGTCGTTAAACACCATAATCCTATCCTCTAAAACAAACTGAAATATTGTTGAAAGTGTCGTTAAACACCATAACCCTAACCCTCTAAAAATAACTGAAATATTGTTGAAAGTGTCGTTAAACACCATAACCCTAATCCTCTAAAACAAACTGAAATATTGTTGAAAGTGTCATTAAACATCATAACCCTAACCCTCTAAAACAAACTGAAATATTGTTGAAAGTGTCGTTAAACACCATAACCCTAACCCTCTAAAACTAACTGAAATATTGTTGAAAGTGTCGTTAAACACCATAATCCTAATCCTCTAAAACAAACTGAAATATTGTTGAAAGTGTCGTTAAACACCATAACCCTAACCCTCTAAAACAAACTGAAATATTGTTGAAAGTGTCATTCAACATCATAACCCTAACCCTCTAAAACAAACTGAAATATTGTTGAAAGTGTCGTTAAACACCATAATCCTAATCCTCTAAAACAAACTGAAATATTGTTGAAAGTGTCGTTAAACACCATAACCCTAACCCTCTAAAACTAACTGAAATATTGTTGAAAGTGTCATTAAACACCATTACCCTAACCCTCTAAAACAAACTGAAATATTGTTGAAAGTGTCATTAAACACCATAACCCTAACCTTCTAAAACTAACTGAAATATTGTTGAAAGTGTCATTAAACATCATAATCCTAACCCTCTAAAACAAACTGAAATATTGTTGAAAGTGTCATTAAACATCATAATCCTAACCCTCTAAAACAAACTGAAATATTGTTGAAAGTGTCATTAAACATCATAATCCTAACCCTCTAAAACAAACTGAAATATTGTTGAAAGTGTCGTTAAACGCCATAATCCTAACCCTCTAAAACAAACTGAAATATTGTTGAAAGTATCATTAAACATCATAATCCTAACCCTCTAAAACAAACTGAAATATTGTTGAAAGTGTCGTTAAACATCATAACCCTAACCCTCTAAAACAAACTGAAATATTGTTGAAAGTGTCATTAAACATCATAATCCTAACCCTCTAAAACAAACTGAAATATTGTTGAAAGTGTCGTTAAACACCATAACCCTAACCCTCTAAAACAAACTGAAATATTGTTGAAAGTGTCATTAAACATCATAATCCTAACCCTCTAAAACAAACTGAAATATTGTTGAAAGTGTCATTAAACATCATAATCCTAACCCTCTAAAACAAACTGAAATATTGTTGAAAGTGTCGTTAAACATCATAATCCTAACCCTCTAAAACAAACTGAAATATTGTTGAAAGTGTCATTAAACATCATAATCCTAACCCTCTAAAACAAACTGAAATATTGTTGAAAGTGTCATTAAACATCATAATCCTAACCCTCTAAAACAAACTGAAATATTGTTGAAAGTGTCGTTAAACACCATAATCCTAACCCCCTGAAACAAACTGAAATATTGTTGAAAGTGTCGTTAAACACCATAATCCTAACCCCCTGAAACAAACTGAAATATTGTTGAAAGTGTCGTTAAACACCATAACCCTAACCCTCTAAAACAAACTGAAATATTGTTGAAAGTGTCGTTAAACACCATAATCCTAATCCTCTAAAACAAACTGAAATATTGTTGAAAGTGTCGTTAAACACCATAATCCTAATCCTCTAAAACTAACTGAAATATTGTTGAAAGTGTCGTTAAACACCATAACCCTAACCCTCTAAAACTAACTGAAATATTGTTGAAAGTGTCGTTAAACATCATAACCCTAATCCTCTAAAACAAACTGAAATATTGTTGAAAGTGTCGTTAAACACCATAACCCTAACCCTCTAAAACAAACTGAAATATTGTTGAAAGTGTCGTTAAACATCATAACCCTAACCCTCTTAAACAAACTGAAATATTGTTGAAAGTGTCGTTAAACACCATAATCCTAATCCTCTAAAACAAACTGAAATATTGTTGAAAGTGTCGTTAAACACCATAACCCTAACCCTCTAAAACTAACTGAAATATTGTTGAAAGTGTCGTTAAACACCATAACCCTAATACTCTAAAACAAACTGAAATATTGTTGAAAGTGTCGTTAAACACCATAATCCTAATCCTCTAAAACAAATTGAAATATTGTTGAAAGTGTCGTTAAACACCATAACCCTAATCCTCTAAAACAAACTGAAATATTGTTGAAAGTGTCATTAAACATCATAACCTTAACCCTCTAAAACAAACTGAAATATTGTTGAAAGTGTCGTTAAACACCATAACCCTAACCCTCTAAAACAAACTTAAATATTGTTGAAAGTGTCGTTAAACACCATAATCCTATCCTCTAAAACAAACTGAAATATTGTTGAAAGTGTCGTTAAACACCATAACCCTAACCCTCTAAAAATAACTGAAATATTGTTGAAAGTGTCGTTAAACACCATAACCCTAATCCTCTAAAACAAACTGAAATATTGTTGAAAGTGTCATTAAACATCATAACCCTAACCCTCTAAAACAAACTGAAATATTGTTGAAAGTGTCGTTAAACACCATAACCCTAACCCTCTAAAACTAACTGAAATATTGTTGAAAGTGTCGTTAAACACCATAATCCTAATCCTCTAAAACAAACTGAAATATTGTTGAAAGTGTCGTTAAACACCATAACCCTAACCCTCTAAAACAAACTGAAATATTGTTGAAAGTGTCATTCAACATCATAACCCTAACCCTCTAAAACAAACTGAAATATTGTTGAAAGTGTCGTTAAACACCATAATCCTAATCCTCTAAAACAAACTGAAATATTGTTGAAAGTGTCGTTAAACACCATAACCCTAACCCTCTAAAACTAACTGAAATATTGTTGAAAGTGTCATTAAACACCATTACCCTAACCCTCTAAAACAAACTGAAATATTGTTGAAAGTGTCATTAAACACCATAACCCTAACCTTCTAAAACTAACTGAAATATTGTTGAAAGTGTCATTAAACATCATAATCCTAACCCTCTAAAACAAACTGAAATATTGTTGAAAGTGTCATTAAACATCATAATCCTAACCCTCTAAAACAAACTGAAATATTGTTGAAAGTGTCATTAAACATCATAATCCTAACCCTCTAAAACAAACTGAAATATTGTTGAAAGTGTCGTTAAACGCCATAATCCTAACCCTCTAAAACAAACTGAAATATTGTTGAAAGTATCATTAAACATCATAATCCTAACCCTCTAAAACAAACTGAAATATTGTTGAAAGTGTCGTTAAACATCATAACCCTAACCCTCTAAAACAAACTGAAATATTGTTGAAAGTGTCATTAAACATCATAATCCTAACCCTCTAAAACAAACTGAAATATTGTTGAAAGTGTCGTTAAACACCATAACCCTAACCCTCTAAAACAAACTGAAATATTGTTGAAAGTGTCATTAAACATCATAATCCTAACCCTCTAAAACAAACTGAAATATTGTTGAAAGTGTCATTAAACATCATAATCCTAACCCTCTAAAACAAACTGAAATATTGTTGAAAGTGTCGTTAAACATCATAATCCTAACCCTCTAAAACAAACTGAAATATTGTTGAAAGTGTCATTAAACATCATAATCCTAACCCTCTAAAACAAACTGAAATATTGTTGAAAGTGTCATTAAACATCATAATCCTAACCCTCTAAAACAAACTGAAATATTGTTGAAAGTGTCGTTAAACACCATAATCCTAACCCCCTGAAACAAACTGAAATATTGTTGAAAGTGTCGTTAAACACCATAATCCTAACCCCCTGAAACAAACTGAAATATTGTTGAAAGTGTCGTTAAACACCATAACCCTAACCCTCTAAAACAAACTGAAATATTGTTGAAAGTGTCGTTAAACACCATAATCCTATCCTCTAAAACAAACTGAAATATTGTTGAAAGTGTCGTTAAACACCATAATCCTAATCCTCTAAAACAAACTGAAATATTGTTGAAAGTGTCGTTAAACACCATAACCCTAACCCTCTAAAACTAACTGAAATATTGTTGAAAGTGTCGTTAAACACCATAACCCTAATCCTCTAAAACAAACTGAAATATTGTTGAAAGTGTCATTAAACATCATAACCCTAACCCTCTAAAACAAACTGAAATATTGTTGAAAGTGTCGTTAAACACCATAACCCTAACCCTCTAAAACAAACTGAAATATTGTTGAAAGTGTCGTTAAACACCATAATCCTAATTCTCTAAAACAAACTGAAATATTGTTGAAAGTGTCGTTAAACACCATAACCCTAACCCTCTAAAACAAACTGAAATATTGTTGAAAGTGTCGTTAAACACCATAACCCTAACCTTCTAAAACTAACTGAAATATTGTTGAAAGTGTCATTAAACATCATAATCCTAACCCTCTAAAACAAACTGAAATATTGTTGAAAGTGTCATTAAACATCATAATCCTAACCCTCTAAAACAAACTGAAATATTGTTGAAAGTGTCATTAAACATCATAATCCTAACCCTCTAAAACAAACTGAAATATTGTTGAAAGTGTCGTTAAACGCCATAATCCTAACCCTCTAAAACAAACTGAAATATTGTTGAAAGTGTCATTAAACATCATAATCCTAACCCTCTAAAACAAACTGAAATATTGTTGAAAGTGTCGTTAAACATCATAACCCTAACCCTCTAAAACAAACTGAAATATTGTTGAAAGTGTCATTAAACATCATAATCCTAACCCTCTAAAACAAACTGAAATATTGTTGAAAGTGTCGTTAAACACCATAACCCTAACCCTCTAAAACAAACTGAAATATTGTTGAAAGTGTCATTAAACATCATAACCCTAACACTCTAAAACAAACTGAAATATTGTTGAAAGTGTCGTTAAACACCATAATCCTAACCCTCTAAAACAAACTGAAATATTGTTGAAAGTGTCGTTAAACATCATAATCCTGACCCTCTAAAACAAACTGAAATATTGTTGAAAGTGTCGTTAAACACCATAATCCTAATCCTCTAAAACAAACTGAAATATTGTTGAAAGTGTCATTAAACATCATAATCCTAACCCTCTAAAACAAACTGAAATATTGTTGAAAGTGTCGTTAAACATCATAATCCTAATCCTCTAAAACAAACTGAAATATTGTTGAAAGTGTCGTTAAACACCATAACACTAACCCTCTAAAACTAACTGAAATATTGTTGAAAGTGTCGTTAAACACCATTACCCTAACCCTCTAAAACAAACTGAAATATTGTTGAAAGTGTCATTAAACACCATAATCCTAACCTTCTAAAACTAACTGAAATATTGTTGAAAGTGTCATTAAACATCATAATCCTAACCCTCTAAAACAAACTGAAATATTGTTGAAAGTGTCATTAAACATCATAATCCTAACCCTCTAAAACAAACTGAAATATTGTTGAAAGTGTCGTTAAACGCCATAATCCTAACCTTCTAAAACAAACTGAAATATTGTTGAAAGTGTCGTTAAACATCATAATCCTGACCCTCTAAAACAAACTGAAATATTGTTGAAAGTGTCGTTAAACACCATAATCCTAATCCTCTAAAACAAACTGAAATATTGTTGAAAGTGTCATTAAACATCATAATCCTAACCCTCTAAAACAAACTGAAATATTGTTGAAAGTGTCGTTAAACATCATAACCCTAACCCCCTAAATCAAACTGAAATATTGTTGAAAGTGTCATTAAACATCATAATCCTAACCCTCTAAAACAAACTGAAATATTGTTGAAAGTGTCGTTAAACATCATAACCCTAACCCTCTAAAACAAACTGAAATATTGTTGAAAGTGTCATTAAACATCATAATCCTAACCCTCTAAAACAAACTGAAATATTGTTGAAAGTGTCGTTAAACACCATAACCCTAACCCTCTAAAACAAACTGAAATATTGTTGAAAGTGTCATTAAACATCATAATCCTAACCCTCTAAAACAAACTGAAATATTGTTGAAAGTGTCATTAAACATCATAATCCTAACCCTCTAAAACAAACTGAAATATTGTTGAAAGTGTCGTTAAACATCATAATCCTGACCCTCTAAAACAAACTGAAATATTGTTGAAAGTGTCGTTAAACACCATAATCCTAATCCTCTAAAACAAACTGAAATATTGTTGAAAGTGTCATTAAACATCATAATCCTAACCCTCTAAAACAAACTGAAATATTGTTGAAAGTGTCGTTAAACATCATAACCCTAACCCCCTAAATCAAACTGAAATATTGTTGAAAGTGTCATTAAACATCATAATCCTAACCCTCTAAAACAAACTGAAATATTGTTGAAAGTGTCATTAAACATCATAATCTTAACCCTCTAAAACAAACTGAAATATTGTTGAAAGTGTCATTAAACATCATAATCCTAACCCTCTAAAACAAACTGAAATATTGTTGAAAGTGTCGTTAAACACCATAATCCTAACCCCCTGAAACAAACTGAAATATTGTTGAAAGTGTCGTTAAACACCATAATCCTAACCCCCTGAAACAAACTGAAATATTGTTGAAAGTGTCGTTAAACACCATAACCCTAACCCTCTAAAACAAACTGAAATATTGTTGAAAGTGTCGTTAAACACCATAATCCTATCCTCTAAAACAAACTGAAATATTGTTGAAAGTGTCGTTAAACACCATAATCCTAATCCTCTAAAACAAACTGAAATATTGTTGAAAGTGTCGTTAAACACCATAACCCTAACCCTCTAAAACAAACTGAAATATTGTTGAAAGTGTCGTTAAACACCATAACCCTAATCCTCTAAAACAAACTGAAATAT
The DNA here is from genome assembly GCA_963680875.1 of Bathymodiolus brooksi. NCBI lineage: Eukaryota > Metazoa > Mollusca > Bivalvia > Mytilida > Modiolidae > Bathymodiolus > Bathymodiolus brooksi. Next base: position 49,136,928 of record OY804576.1, on the reverse strand, counting down.
TGTTGAAAGTGTCATTCAACATCATAACCCTAACCCTCTAAAACAAACTGAAATATTGTTGAAAGTGTCTTTAAACACCATAATCCTAATCCTCTAAAACAAACTGAAATATTGTTGAAAGTGTCGTTAAACACCATAACCCTAACCCTCTAAAACTAACTGAAATATTGTTGAAAGTGTCATTAAACACCATTACCATAACCCTCTAAAACAAACTGAAATATTGTTGAAAGTGTCATTAAACACCATAACCCTAACCTTCTAAAACTAACTGAAATATTGTTGAAAGTGTCATTAAACATCATAATCCTAACCCTCTAAAACAAACTGAAATATTGTTGAAAGTGTCATTAAACATCATAATCCTAACCCTCTAAAACAAACTGAAATATTGTTGAAAGTGTCATTAAACATCATAATCCTAACCCTCTAAAACAAACTGAAATATTGTTGAAAGTGTCGTTAAACGCCATAATCCTAACCCTCTAAAACAAACTGAAATATTGTTGAAAGTATCATTAAACATCATAATCCTAACCCTCTAAAACAAACTGAAATATTGTTGAAAGTGTCGTTAAACATCATAACCCTAACCCTCTAAAACAAACTGAAATATTGTTGAAAGTGTCATTAAACATCATAATCCTAACCCTCTAAAACAAACTGAAATATTGTTGAAAGTGTCGTTAAACACCATAACCCTAACCCTCTAAAACAAACTGAAATATTGTTGAAAGTGTCATTAAACATCATAATCCTAACCCTCTAAAACAAACTGAAATATTGTTGAAAGTGTCATTAAACATCATAATCCTAACCCTCTAAAACAAACTGAAATATTGTTGAAAGTGTCGTTAAACATCATAATCCTAACCCTCTAAAACAAACTGAAATATTGTTGAAAGTGTCATTAAACATCATAATCCTAACCCTCTAAAACAAACTGAAATATTGTTGAAAGTGTCATTAAACATCATAATCCTAACCCTCTAAAACAAACTGAAATATTGTTGAAAGTGTCGTTAAACACCATAATCCTAACCCCCTGAAACAAACTGAAATATTGTTGAAAGTGTCGTTAAACACCATAATCCTAACCCCCTGAAACAAACTGAAATATTGTTGAAAGTGTCGTTAAACACCATATCCCTAACCCTCTAAAACAAACTGAAATATTGTTGAAAGTGTCGTTAAACACCATAATCCTATCCTCTAAAACAAACTGAAATATTGTTGAAAGTGTCGTTAAACACCATAATCCTAATCCTCTAAAACAAACTGAAATATTGTTGAAAGTGTCGTTAAACACCATAACCCTAACCCTCTAAAACTAACTGAAATATTGTTGAAAGTGTCGTTAAACACCATAACCCTAATCCTCTAAAACAAACTGAAATATTGTTGAAAGTGTCATTAAACATCATAACCCTAACCCTCTAAAACAAACTGAAATATTGTTGAAAGTGTCGTTAAACACCATAACCCTAACCCTCTAAAACAAACTGAAATATTGTTGAAAGTGTCGTTAAACACCATAATCCTAATTCTCTAAAACAAACTGAAATATTGTTGAAAGTGTCGTTAAACACCATAACCCTAACCCTCTAAAACAAACTGAAATATTGTTGAAAGTGTCGTTAAACACCATAACCCTAACCTTCTAAAACTAACTGAAATATTGTTGAAAGTGTCATTAAACATCATAATCCTAACCCTCTAAAACAAACTGAAATATTGTTGAAAGTGTCATTAAACATCATAATCCTAACCCTCTAAAACAAACTGAAATATTGTTGAAAGTGTCATTAAACATCATAATCCTAACCCTCTAAAACAAACTGAAATATTGTTGAAAGTGTCGTTAAACGCCATAATCCTAACCCTCTAAAACAAACTGAAATATTGTTGAAAGTGTCATTAAACATCATAATCCTAACCCTCTAAAACAAACTGAAATATTGTTGAAAGTGTCGTTAAACATCATAACCCTAACCCTCTAAAACAAACTGAAATATTGTTGAAAGTGTCATTAAACATCATAATCCTAACCCTCTAAAACAAACTGAAATATTGTTGAAAGTGTCGTTAAACACCATAACCCTAACCCTCTAAAACAAACTGAAATATTGTTGAAAGTGTCATTAAACATCATAACCCTAACCCTCTAAAACAAACTGAAATATTGTTGAAAGTGTCGTTAAACACCATAATCCTAACCCTCTAAAACAAACTGAAATATTGTTGAAAGTGTCGTTAAACACCATAATCCTAATCCTCTAAAACAAACTGAAATATTGTTGAAAGTGTCGTTAAACACCATAACACTAACCCTCTAAAACTAACTGAAATATTGTTGAAAGTGTCGTTAAACACCATTACCCTAACCCTCTAAAACAAACTGAAATATTGTTGAAAGTGTCATTAAACACCATAATCCTAACCTTCTAAAACTAACTGAAATATTGTTGAAAGTGTCATTAAACATCATAATCCTAACCCTCTAAAACAAACTGAAATATTGTTGAAAGTGTCATTAAACATCATAATCCTAACCCTCTAAAACAAACTGAAATATTGTTGAAAGTGTCATTAAACATCATAATCCTAACCCTCTAAAACAAACTGAAATATTGTTGAAAGTGTCGTTAAACGCCATAATCCTAACCCTCTAAAACAAACTGAAATATTGTTGAAAGTGTCGTTAAACATCATAATCCTGACCCTCTAAAACAAACTGAAATATTGTTGAAAGTGTCGTTAAACACCATAATCCTAATCCTCTAAAACAAACTGAAATATTGTTGAAAGTGTCATTAAACATCATAATCCTAACCCTCTAAAACAAACTGAAATATTGTTGAAAGTGTCGTTAAACATCATAACCCTAACCCCCTAAATCAAACTGAAATATTGTTGAAAGTGTCATTAAACATCATAATCCTAACCCTCTAAAACAAACTGAAATATTGTTGAAAGTGTCGTTAAACATCATAACCCTAACCCTCTAAAACAAACTGAAATATTGTTGAAAGTGTCATTAAACATCATAATCCTAACCCTCTAAAACAAACTGAAATATTGTTGAAAGTGTCGTTAAACATCATAACCCTAACCCCCTAAATCAAACTGAAATATTGTTGAAAGTGTCATTAAACATCATAATCCTAACCCTCTAAAACAAACTGAAATATTGTTGAAAGTGTCATTAAACATCATAATCTTAACCCTCTAAAACAAACTGAAATATTGTTGAAAGTGTCATTAAACATCATAATCCTAACCCTCTAAAACAAACTGAAATATTGTTGAAAGTGTCGTTAAACACCATAATCCTAACCCCCTGAAACAAACTGAAATATTGTTGAAAGTGTCGTTAAACACCATAATCCTAACCCCCTGAAACAAACTGAAATATTGTTGAAAGTGTCGTTAAACACCATAACCCTAACCCTCTAAAACAAACTGAAATATTGTTGAAAGTGTCGTTAAACACCATAATCCTATCCTCTAAAACAAACTGAAATATTGTTGAAAGTGTCGTTAAACACCATAATCCTAATCCTCTAAAACAAACTGAAATATTGTTGAAAGTGTCGTTAAACACCATAACCCTAACCCTCTAAAACAAACTGAAATATTGTTGAAAGTGTCGTTAAACACCATAACCCTAATCCTCTAAAACAAACTGAAATATTGTTGAAAGTGTCATTAAACATCATAACCCTAACCCTCTAAAACAAACTGAAATATTGTTGAAAGTGTCGTTAAACACCATAACCCTAACCCTCTAAAACAAACTGAAATATTGTTGAAAGTTACGTTAAACACCATAATCCTAATCCTCTAAAACAAACTGAAATATTGTTGAAAGTGTCGTTAAACACCATAACCCTAACCCTCTAAAACAAACTGAAATATTGTTGAAAGTGTCATTAAAAATCATATACCTAACCCTCTAAAACAAACTGAAATATTGTTGAAAGTGTCGTTAAACACCATAATCCTAACCCTCTAAAACAAACTGAAATATTGTTTAAAGTGTCGTTAAACACCATAATCCTAATCCTCTAAAACAAACTGAAATATTGTTGAAAGTGTCGTTAAACACCATAACCCTAACCCTCTAAAACTAACTGAAATATTGTTGAAAGTGTCGTTAAACACCATAACCCTAACCCTCTAAAACAAACTGAAATATTGTTGAAAGTGTCGTTAAACACCATAACCCTAACCTTCTAAAACTAACTGAAATATTGTTGAAAGTGTCATTAAACATCATAATGCTAACCCTCTAAAACAAACTGAAATATTGTTGAAAGTGTCATTAAACATCATAATCCTAACCCTCTAAAACAAACTGAAATATTGTTGAAAGTGTCATTAAACATCATAATCCTAACCCTCTAAAACAAACTGAAATGTTGTTGAAAGTGTCGTTAAACGCCATAATCCTAACCCTCTAAAACAAACTGAAATATTGTTGAAAGTGTCATTAAACATCATAATCCTAACCCTCTAAAACAAACTGAAATATTGTTGAAAGTGTCGTTAAACATCATAACCCTAACCCTCTAAAACAAACTGAAATATTGTTGAAAGTGTCATTAAACATCATAATCCTAACCCTCTAAAACAAACTGAAATATTGTTGAAAGTGTCGTTAAACACCATAACCCTAACCCTCTAAAACAAACTGAAATATTGTTGAAAGTGTCATTAAACATCATAATCCTAACCCTCTTAAACAAACTGAAATATTGTTGAAAGTGTCATTAAACATCATAATCCTAACCCTCTAAAACAAACTGAAATATTGTTGAAAGTGTCGTTAAACATCATAATCCTAACCCTCTAAAACAAACTGAAATATTGTTGAAAGTGTCGTTAAACACCATAATCCTAATCCTCTAAAACAAACTGAAATATTGTTGAAAGTGTCGTTAAACACCATAATCCTAATCCTCTAAAACAAACTGAAATATTGTTGAAAGTGTCATTAAACATCATAACTCTAACCCTCTAAAACAAACTGAAATATTGTTGAAAGTGTCGTTAAACATCATAAGCCTAATCCCCTAAAACAAACTGAAATATTGTTGAAAGTGTCATTAAACACCATAACCCTAACCCTCTAAAACAACTGAAATATTGTTGAAAGTGTCGTTAAACACCATAACCCTAACCCTCTAAAACAAACTGAAATATTGTTGAAAGTGTCAATAAACATCATAACCCTAACCCTCTAAAACAAACTGAAATATTGTTGAAAGTGTCGTTAAATACCATAACCCTAACCCTCTAAAACAAACTGAAATATTGTTGAAAGTGTCGTTAAACATCATAACCATAACCCTCTAAAACAAACTGAAATATTGTTGAAAGTGTCATTAAACATCATAACCCTAACCCCCTAAATCTAACTGAAATATTGTTGAAAGTGTCGTTAAACACCATAACCCTAATCCTCTAAAACAAACTGAAATATTGTTGAAAGTGTCATTAAACACCATAACCCTAACCCTCTAAAACAAACTGAAATATTGTTGAAAGTGTCGTTAAACACCATAACCCTAACCCTCTAAAACAAACTGAAATATTGTTGAAAGTGTCGTTAAACACCATAACCCTAACCCTCTAAAACAAACTGAAATATTGTTGAAAGTGTCGTTAAACACCATAACTCTAACCCTCTAAAACAAACTGAAATATTGTTGAAAATGTCGTTAAACACCATAACCCTAACCCTCTAAAACAAACTGAAATATTGTTGAAAGTGTCGTTAAACACCATAACCCTAACCCTCTAAAACAAACTGAAATATTGTTGAAAGTGTCAATAAACATCATAATCCTAATCCTCTGAAACAAACTGAAATATTGTTGAAAGTGTAGTTAAACACCATAATCCTAATCCCCTAAAACAAACTGAAATATTGTTGAAAGTGTCATTAAACACCATAACCCTAACCCTCTAAAACAAACTGAAATATTGTTGAAAGTGTCATTAAACACCATAACCCTAACCCTCTTAAACAAACTGAAATATTGTTGAAAGTGTCATTAAACATCATAACCCTAACCCCCTAAAACAAACTGAAATATTGTTGAAAGTGTCATTAAACATCATAACCCTAACCCTCTAAAACAAACTGAAATATTGTTGAAAGTGTCATTAAACATCATAACCCTAACCCTCTAAAACAAACTGAAATATTGTTGAAAGTGTCGTTAAACACCATAACCCTAACCCTCTAAAACAAACTGAAATATTGTTGAAAGTGTCAATAAACATCATAATCCTAATCCTCTGAAACAAACTGAAATATTGTTGAAAGTGTAGTTAAACACCATAATCCTAATCCCCTAAAACAAACTGAAATATTGTTGAAAGTGTCATTAAACACCATAACCCTAACCCTCTAAAACAAACTGAAATATTGTTGAAAGTGTCATTAAACACCATAACCCTAACCCTCTTAAACAAACTGAAATATTGTTGAAAGTGTCATTAAACATCATAACCCTAACCCCCTAAAACAAACTGAAATATTGTTGAAAGTGTCATTAAACATCATAACCCTAACCCTCTAAAACAAACTGAAATATTGTTGAAAGTGTCATTAAACATCATAACCCTAACCCTCTAAAACAAACTGAAATATTGTTGAAAGTGTCATTAAACACCATAACCCTAACCATCTTAAACAAACTGAAATATTGTTGAAAGTGTCATTAAACATCATAACCCTAACCCCCTAAAACAAACTGAAATATTGTTGAAAGTGTCATTAAACATCATAACCCTAAGCCCCTAAAACAAACTGAAATATTGTTGAAAGTGTCGTTAAACATCATAATGCTAACCCTCTAAAACAAACTGAAATATTGTTGAAAGTGTCATTAAACATCATAATCCTAACCCTCTAAAACAAACTGAAATATTGTTGAAAGTGTCATTAAACATCATAATCCTAACCCTCTAAAACAAACTGAAATATTGTTGAAAGTGTCGTTAAACGCCATAATCCTAACCCTCTAAAACAAACTGAAATATTGTTGAAAGTGTCATTAAACATCATAATCCTAACCCTCTAAAACAAACTGAAATATTGTTGAAAGTGTCGTTAAACATCATAACCCTAACCCTCTAAAACAAACTGAAATATTGTTGAAAGTGTCATTAAACATCATAATCCTAACCCTCTAAAACAAACTGAAATATTGTTGAAAGTGTCGTTAAACACCATAACCCTAACCCTCTAAAACAAACTGAAATATTGTTGAAAGTGTCATTAAACATCATAATCCTAACCCTCTTAAACAAACTGAAATATTGTTGAAAGTGTCATTAAACATCATAATCCTAACCCTCTAAAACAAACTGAAATATTGTTGAAAGTGTCGTTAAACATCATAATCCTAACCCTCTAAAACAAACTGAAATATTGTTGAAAGTGTCGTTAAACACCATAATCCTAATCCTCTAAAACAAACTGAAATATTGTTGAAAGTGTCGTTAAACACCATAATCCTAATCCTCTAAAACAAACTGAAATATTGTTGAAAGTGTCATTAAACATCATAACACTAACCCTCTAAAACTAACTGAAATATTGTTGAAAGTGTCGTTAAACACCATTACCCTAACCCTCTAAAACAAACTGAAATATTGTTGAAAGTGTCATTAAACACCATAATCCTAACCTTCTAAAACTAACTGAAATATTGTTGAAAGTGTCATTAAACATCATAATCCTAACCCTCTAAAACAAACTGAAATATTGTTGAAAGTGTCATTAAACATCATAATCCTAACCCTCTAAAACAAACTGAAATATTGTTGAAAGTGTCATTAAACATCATAATCCTAACCCTCTAAAACAAACTGAAATATTGTTGAAAGTGTCGTTAAACGCCATAATCCTAACCCTCTAAAACAAACTGAAATATTGTTGAAAGTGTCGTTAAACATCATAATCCTGACCCTCTAAAACAAACTGAAATATTGTTGAAAGTGTCGTTAAACACCATAATCCTAATCCTCTAAAACAAACTGAAATATTGTTGAAAGTGTCATTAAACATCATAATCCTAACCCTCTAAAACAAACTGAAATATTGTTGAAAGTGTCGTTAAACATCATAACCCTAACCCCCTAAATCAAACTGAAATATTGTTGAAAGTGTCATTAAACATCATAATCCTAACCCTCTAAAACAAACTGAAATATTGTTGAAAGTGTCGTTAAACATCATAACCCTAACCCTCTAAAACAAACTGAAATATTGTTGAAAGTGTCATTAAACATCATAATCCTAACCCTCTAAAACAAACTGAAATATTGTTGAAAGTGTCGTTAAACATCATAACCCTAACCCCCTAAATCAAACTGAAATATTGTTGAAAGTGTCATTAAACATCATAATCCTAACCCTCTAAAACAAACTGAAATATTGTTGAAAGTGTCATTAAACATCATAATCTTAACCCTCTAAAACAAACTGAAATATTGTTGAAAGTGTCATTAAACATCATAATCCTAACCCTCTAAAACAAACTGAAATATTGTTGAAAGTGTCGTTAAACACCATAATCCTAACCCCCTGAAACAAACTGAAATATTGTTGAAAGTGTCGTTAAACACCATAATCCTAACCCCCTGAAACAAACTGAAATATTGTTGAAAGTGTCGTTAAACACCATAACCCTAACCCTCTAAAACAAATTGAAATATTGTTGAAAGTGTCGTTAAACACCATAATCCTATCCTCTAAAACAAACTGAAATATTGTTGAAAGTGTCGTTAAACACCATAATCCTAATCCTCTAAAACAAACTGAAATATTGTTGAAAGTGTCGTTAAACACCATAACCCTAACCCTCTAAAACAAACTGAAATATTGTTGAAAGTGTCGTTAAACACCATAACCCTAATCCTCTAAAACAAACTGAAATATTGTTGAAAGTGTCATTAAACATCATAACCCTAACCCTCTAAAACAAACTGAAATATTGTTGAAAGTGTCGTTAAACACCATAACCCTAACCCTCTAAAACAAACTGAAATATTGTTGAAAGTTACGTTAAACACCATAATCCTAATCCTCTAAAACAAACTGAAATATTGTTGAAAGTGTCGTTAAACACCATAACCCTAACCCTCTAAAACAAACTGAAATATTGTTGAAAGTGTCATTAAAAATCATATACCTAACCCTCTAAAACAAACTGAAATATTGTTGAAAGTGTCGTTAAACACCATAATCCTAACCCTCTAAAACAAACTGAAATATTGTTTAAAGTGTCGTTAAACACCATAATCCTAATCCTCTAAAACAAACTGAAATATTGTTGAAAGTGTCGTTAAACACCATAACCCTAACCCTCTAAAACTAACTGAAATATTGTTGAAAGTGTCGTTAAACACCATAACCCTAACCCTCTAAAACAAACTGAAATATTGTTGAAAGTGTCGTTAAACACCATAACCCTAACCTTCTAAAACTAACTGAAATATTGTTGAAAGTGTCATTAAACATCATAATGCTAACCCTCTAAAACAAACTGAAATATTGTTGAAAGTGTCATTAAACATCATAATCCTAACCCTCTAAAACAAACTGAAATATTGTTGAAAGTGTCATTAAACATCATAATCCTAACCCTCTAAAACAAACTGAAATGTTGTTGAAAGTGTCGTTAAACGCCATAATCCTAACCCTCTAAAACAAACTGAAATATTGTTGAAAGTGTCATTAAACATCATAATCCTAACCCTCTAAAACAAACTGAAATATTGTTGAAAGTGTCGTTAAACATCATAACCCTAACCCTCTAAAACAAACTGAAATATTGTTGAAAGTGTCATTAAACATCATAATCCTAACCCTCTAAAACAAACTGAAATATTGTTGAAAGTGTCGTTAAACACCATAACCCTAACCCTCTAAAACAAACTGAAATATTGTTGAAAGTGTCATTAAACATCATAATCCTAACCCTCTTAAACAAACTGAAATATTGTTGAAAGTGTCATTAAACATCATAATCCTAACCCTCTAAAACAAACTGAAATATTGTTGAAAGTGTCGTTAAACATCATAATCCTAACCCTCTAAAACAAACTGAAATATTGTTGAAAGTGTCGTTAAACACCATAATCCTAATCCTCTAAAACAAACTGAAATATTGTTGAAAGTGTCGTTAAACACCATAATCCTAATCCTCTAAAACAAACTGAAATATTGTTGAAAGTGTCATTAAACATCATAACTCTAACCCTCTAAAACAAACTGAAATATTGTTGAAAGTGTCGTTAAACATCATAAGCCTAATCCCCTAAAACAAACTGAAATATTGTTGAAAGTGTCATTAAACACCATAACCCTAACCCTCTAAAACAACTGAAATATTGTTGAAAGTGTCGTTAAACACCATAACCCTAACCCTCTAAAACAAACTGAAATATTGTTGAAAGTGTCAATAAACATCATAACCCTAACCCTCTAAAACAAACTGAAATATTGTTGAAAGTGTCGTTAAATACCATAACCCTAACCCTCTAAAACAAACTGAAATATTGTTGAAAGTGTCGTTAAACATCATAACCATAACCCTCTAAAACAAACTGAAATATTGTTGAAAGTGTCATTAAACATCATAACCCTAACCCCCTAAATCTAACTGAAATATTGTTGAAAGTGTCGTTAAACACCATAACCCTAATCCTCTAAAACAAACTGAAATATTGTTGAAAGTGTCATTAAACACCATAACCCTAACCCTCTAAAACAAACTGAAATATTGTTGAAAGTGTCGTTAAACACCATAACCCTAACCCTCTAAAACAAACTGAAATATTGTTGAAAGTGTCGTTAAACACCATAACCCTAACCCTCTAAAACAAACTGAAATATTGTTGAAAGTGTCGTTAAACACCATAACTCTAACCCTCTAAAACAAACTGAAATATTGTTGAAAATGTCGTTAAACACCATAACCCTAACCCTCTAAAACAAACTGAAATATTGTTGAAAGTGTCGTTAAACACCATAACCCTAACCCTCTAAAACAAACTGAAATATTGTTGAAAGTGTCAATAAACATCATAATCCTAATCCTCTGAAACAAACTGAAATATTGTTGAAAGTGTAGTTAAACACCATAATCCTAATCCCCTAAAACAAACTGAAATATTGTTGAAAGTGTCATTAAACACCATAACCCTAACCCTCTAAAACAAACTGAAATATTGTTGAAAGTGTCATTAAACACCATAACCCTAACCCTCTTAAACAAACTGAAATATTGTTGAAAGTGTCATTAAACATCATAACCCTAACCCCCTAAAACAAACTGAAATATTGTTGAAAGTGTCATTAAACATCATAACCCTAACCCTCTAAAACAAACTGAAATATTGTTGAAAGTGTCATTAAACATCATAACCCTAACCCTCTAAAACAAACTGAAATATTGTTGAAAGTGTCGTTAAACACCATAACCCTAACCCTCTAAAACAAACTGAAATATTGTTGAAAGTGTCAATAAACATCATAATCCTAATCCTCTGAAACAAACTGAAATATTGTTGAAAGTGTAGTTAAACACCATAATCCTAATCCCCTAAAACAAACTGAAATATTGTTGAAAGTGTCATTAAACACCATAACCCTAACCCTCTAAAACAAACTGAAATATTGTTGAAAGTGTCATTAAACACCATAACCCTAACCCTCTTAAACAAACTGAAATATTGTTGAAAGTGTCATTAAACATCATAACCCTAACCCCCTAAAACAAACTGAAATATTGTTGAAAGTGTCATTAAACATCATAACCCTAACCCTCTAAAACAAACTGAAATATTGTTGAAAGTGTCATTAAACATCATAACCCTAACCCTCTAAAACAAACTGAAATATTGTTGAAAGTGTCATTAAACACCATAACCCTAACCATCTTAAACAAACTGAAATATTGTTGAAAGTGTCATTAAACATCATAACCCTAACCCCCTAAAACAAACTGAAATATTGTTGAAAGTGTCATTAAACATCATAACCCTAAGCCCCTAAAACAAACTGAAATATTGTTGAAAGTGTCGTTAAACATCATAATGCTAACCCTCTAAAACAAACTGAAATATTGTTGAAAGTGTCATTAAACATCATAATCCTAACCCTCTAAAACAAACTGAAATATTGTTGAAAGTGTCATTAAACATCATAATCCTAACCCTCTAAAACAAACTGAAATATTGTTGAAAGTGTCGTTAAACGCCATAATCCTAACCCTCTAAAACAAACTGAAATATTGTTGAAAGTGTCATTAAACATCATAATCCTAACCCTCTAAAACAAACTGAAATATTGTTGAAAGTGTCGTTAAACATCATAACCCTAACCCTCTAAAACAAACTGAAATATTGTTGAAAGTGTCATTAAACATCATAATCCTAACCCTCTAAAACAAACTGAAATATTGTTGAAAGTGTCGTTAAACACCATAACCCTAACCCTCTAAAACAAACTGAAATATTGTTGAAAGTGTCATTAAACATCATAATCCTAACCCTCTTAAACAAACTGAAATATTGTTGAAAGTGTCATTAAACATCATAATCCTAACCCTCTAAAACAAACTGAAATATTGTTGAAAGTGTCGTTAAACATCATAATCCTAACCCTCTAAAACAAACTGAAATATTGTTGAAAGTGTCGTTAAACACCATAATCCTAATCCTCTAAAACAAACTGAAATATTGTTGAAAGTGTCGTTAAACACCATAATCCTAATCCTCTAAAACAAACTGAAATATTGTTGAAAGTGTCATTAAACATCATAACTCTAACCCTCTAAAACAAACTGAAATATTGTTGAAAGTGTCGTTAAACATCATAAGCCTAATCCCCTAAAACAAACTGAAATATTGTTGAAAGTGTCATTAAACACCATAACCCTAACCCTCTAAAACAACTGAAATATTGTTGAAAGTGTCGTTAAACACCATAACCCTAACCCTCTAAAACAAACTGAAATATTGTTGAAAGTGTCAATAAACATCATAACCCTAACCCTCTAAAACAAACTGAAATATTGTTGAAAGTGTCGTTAAATACCATAACCCTAACCCTCTAAAACAAACTGAAATATTGTTGAAAGTGTCGTTAAACATCATAACCATAACCCTCTAAAACAAACTGAAATATTGTTGAAAGTGTCATTAAACATCATAACCCTAACCCCCTAAATCTAACTGAAATATTGTTGAAAGTGTCGTTAAACACCATAACCCTAATCCTCTAAAACAAACTGAAATATTGTTGAAAGTGTCATTAAACACCATAACCCTAACCCTCTAAAACAAACTGAAATATTGTTGAAAGTGTCGTTAAACACCATAACCCTAACCCTCTAAAACAAACTGAAATATTGTTGAAAGTGTCGTTAAACACCATAACCCTAACCCTCTAAAACAAACTGAAATATTGTTGAAAGTGTCGTTAAACACCATAACTCTAACCCTCTAAAACAAACTGAAATATTGTTGAAAATGTCGTTAAACACCATAACCCTAACCCTCTAAAACAAACTGAAATATTGTTGAAAGTGTCGTTAAACACCATAACCCTAACCCTCTAAAACAAACTGAAATATTGTTGAAAGTGTCAATAAACATCATAATCCTAATCCTCTGAAACAAACTGAAATATTGTTGAAAGTGTAGTTAAACACCATAATCCTAATCCCCTAAAACAAACTGAAATATTGTTGAAAGTGTCATTAAACACCATAACCCTAACCCTCTAAAACAAACTGAAATATTGTTGAAAGTGTCATTAAACACCATAACCCTAACCCTCTTAAACAAACTGAAATATTGTTGAAAGTGTCATTAAACATCATAACCCTAACCCCCTAAAACAAACTGAAATATTGTTGAAAGTGTCATTAAACATCATAACCCTAACCCTCTAAAACAAACTGAAATATTGTTGAAAGTGTCATTAAACATCATAACCCTAACCCTCTAAAACAAACTGAAATATTGTTGAAAGTGTCATTAAACACCATAACCCTAACCATCTTAAACAAACTGAAATATTGTTGAAAGTGTCATTAAACATCATAACCCTAACCCCCTAAAACAAACTGAAATATTGTTGAAAGTGTCATTAAACATCATAACCCTAAGCCCCTAAAACAAACTGAAATATTGTTGAAAGTGTCGTTAAACATCATAATCCTAACCCTCTAAAACAAACTGAAATATTGTTGAAAGTGTCGTTAAACATCATAACCCTAACCCTCTAAAACAAACTGAAATATTGTTGAAAGTTTCATTAAACATCATAACACTAACCCCCTAAATCTAACTGAAATATTGTTGAAAGTGTCGTTAAACACCATAACCCTAACCCTCTAAAACAAACTGAAATATTGTTGAAAGTGTCAATAAACATCATAACCCTAACCCTCTAAAACAAACTGAAATATTGTTGAAAGTGTCGTTAAACACCATAACCCTAACCCTCTAAAACAAACTGAAATATTGTTGAAAGTGTCAATAAACATCATAATCCTAATCCTCTGAAACAAACTGAAATATTGTTGAAAGTGTAGTTAAACACCATAATCCTAATCCCCTAAAACAAACTGAAATATTGTTGAAAGTGTCATTAAACACCATAACCCTAACCCTCTAAAACAAACTGAAATATTGTTGAAAGTGTCATTAAACACCATAACCCTAACCCTCTTAAACAAACTGAAATATTGTTGAAAGTGTCATTAAACATCATAACCCTAACCCCCTAAAACAAACTGAAATATTGTTGAAAGTGTCATTAAACATCATAACCCTAACCCTCTAAAACAAACTGAAATATTGTTGAAAGTGTCATTAAACATCATAACCCTAACCCTCTAAAACAAACTGAAATATTGTTGAAAGTGTCATTAAACACCATAACCCTAACCATCTTAAACAAACTGAAATATTGTTGAAAGTGTCATTAAACACCATAACCCTAACCCTCTAAAACAAACTGAAATATTGTTGAAAGTGTCATTAAACACCATAACCCTAACCCTCTTAAACAAACTGAAATATTGTTGAAAGTGTCATTAAACATCATAACCCTAACCCCCTAAAACAAACTGAAATATTGTTGAAAGTGTCATTAAACATCATAACCCTAACCCTCTAAAACAAACTGAAATATTGTTGAAAGTGTCATTAAACATCATAACCCTAACCCTCTAAAACAAACTGAAATATTGTTGAAAGTGTCATTAAACACCATAACCCTAACCATCTTAAACAAACTGAAATATTGTTGAAAGTGTCATTAAACATCATAACCCTAACCCCCTAAAACAAACTGAAATATTGTTGAAAGTGTCATTAAAATTCATAACCCTAAGACCCTAAAACAAACTGAAATATTGTTGAAAGTGTCGTTAAACATCATAATCCTAACCCTCTAAAACAAACTGAAATATTGTTGAAAGTGTCATTAAACACCATAACCCTAACCCTCTAAAACAAACTGAAATATTGTTGAAAGTGTCATTAAACACCATAACCCTAACCCTCTTAAACAAACTGAAATATTGTTGAAAGTGTCATTAAACATCATAACCCTAACCCCCTAAAACAAACTGAAATATTGTTGAAAGTGTCATTAAACATCATAACCCTAACCCTCTAAAACAAACTGAAATATTGTTGAAAGTGTCATTAAACATCATAACCCTAACCCTCTAAAACAAACTGAAATATTGTTGAAAGTGTCGTTAAACACCATAACCCTAACCCTCTAAAACAAACTGAAATATTGTTGAAAGTGTCAATAAACATCATAATCCTAATCCTCTGAAACAAACTGAAATATTGTTGAAAGTGTAGTTAAACACCATAATCCTAATCCCCTAAAACAAACTGAAATATTGTTGAAAGTGTCATTAAACACCATAACCCTAACCCTCTAAAACAAACTGAAATATTGTTGAAAGTGTCATTAAACACCATAACCCTAACCCTCTTAAACAAACTGAAATATTGTTGAAAGTGTCATTAAACATCATAACCCTAACCCCCTAAAACAAACTGAAATATTGTTGAAAGTGTCATTAAACATCATAACCCTAACCCTCTAAAACAAACTGAAATATTGTTGAAAGTGTCATTAAACATCATAACCCTAACCCTCTAAAACAAACTGAAATATTGTTGAAAGTGTCATTAAACACCATAACCCTAACCATCTTAAACAAACTGAAATATTGTTGAAAGTGTCATTAAACATCATAACCCTAACCCCCTAAAACAAACTGAAATATTGTTGAAAGTGTCATTAAACATCATAACCCTAAGCCCCTAAAACAAACTGAAATATTGTTGAAAGTGTCGTTAAACATCATAATGCTAACCCTCTAAAACAAACTGAAATATTGTTGAAAGTGTCATTAAACATCATAATCCTAACCCTCTAAAACAAACTGAAATATTGTTGAAAGTGTCATTAAACATCATAATCCTAACCCTCTAAAACAAACTGAAATATTGTTGAAAGTGTCGTTAAACGCCATAATCCTAACCCTCTAAAACAAACTGAAATATTGTTGAAAGTGTCATTAAACATCATAATCCTAACCCTCTAAAACAAACTGAAATATTGTTGAAAGTGTCGTTAAACATCATAACCCTAACCCTCTAAAACAAACTGAAATATTGTTGAAAGTGTCATTAAACATCATAATCCTAACCCTCTAAAACAAACTGAAATATTGTTGAAAGTGTCGTTAAACACCATAACCCTAACCCTCTAAAACAAACTGAAATATTGTTGAAAGTGTCATTAAACATCATAATCCTAACCCTCTTAAACAAACTGAAATATTGTTGAAAGTGTCATTAAACATCATAATCCTAACCCTCTAAAACAAACTGAAATATTGTTGAAAGTGTCGTTAAACATCATAATCCTAACCCTCTAAAACAAACTGAAATATTGTTGAAAGTGTCGTTAAACACCATAATCCTAATCCTCTAAAACAAACTGAAATATTGTTGAAAGTGTCGTTAAACACCATAATCCTAATCCTCTAAAACAAACTGAAATATTGTTGAAAGTGTCATTAAACATCATAACTCTAACCCTCTAAAACAAACTGAAATATTGTTGAAAGTGTCGTTAAACATCATAAGCCTAATCCCCTAAAACAAACTGAAATATTGTTGAAAGTGTCATTAAACACCATAACCCTAACCCTCTAAAACAACTGAAATATTGTTGAAAGTGTCGTTAAACACCATAACCCTAACCCTCTAAAACAAACTGAAATATTGTTGAAAGTGTCAATAAACATCATAACCCTAACCCTCTAAAACAAACTGAAATATTGTTGAAAGTGTCGTTAAATACCATAACCCTAACCCTCTAAAACAAACTGAAATATTGTTGAAAGTGTCGTTAAACATCATAACCATAACCCTCTAAAACAAACTGAAATATTGTTGAAAGTGTCATTAAACATCATAACCCTAACCCCCTAAATCTAACTGAAATATTGTTGAAAGTGTCGTTAAACACCATAACCCTAATCCTCTAAAACAAACTGAAATATTGTTGAAAGTGTCATTAAACACCATAACCCTAACCCTCTAAAACAAACTGAAATATTGTTGAAAGTGTCGTTAAACACCATAACCCTAACCCTCTAAAACAAACTGAAATATTGTTGAAAGTGTCGTTAAACACCATAACCCTAACCCTCTAAAACAAACTGAAATATTGTTGAAAGTGTCGTTAAACACCATAACTCTAACCCTCTAAAACAAACTGAAATATTGTTGAAAATGTCGTTAAACACCATAACCCTAACCCTCTAAAACAAACTGAAATATTGTTGAAAGTGTCGTTAAACACCATAACCCTAACCCTCTAAAACAAACTGAAATATTGTTGAAAGTGTCAATAAACATCATAATCCTAATCCTCTGAAACAAACTGAAATATTGTTGAAAGTGTAGTTAAACACCATAATCCTAATCCCCTAAAACAAACTGAAATATTGTTGAAAGTGTCATTAAACACCATAACCCTAACCCTCTAAAACAAACTGAAATATTGTTGAAAGTGTCATTAAACACCATAACCCTAACCCTCTTAAACAAACTGAAATATTGTTGAAAGTGTCATTAAACATCATAACCCTAACCCCCTAAAACAAACTGAAATATTGTTGAAAGTGTCATTAAACATCATAACCCTAACCCTCTAAAACAAACTGAAATATTGTTGAAAGTGTCATTAAACATCATAACCCTAACCCTCTAAAACAAACTGAAATATTGTTGAAAGTGTCATTAAACACCATAACCCTAACCATCTTAAACAAACTGAAATATTGTTGAAAGTGTCATTAAACATCATAACCCTAACCCCCTAAAACAAACTGAAATATTGTTGAAAGTGTCATTAAACATCATAACCCTAAGCCCCTAAAACAAACTGAAATATTGTTGAAAGTGTCGTTAAACATCATAATCCTAACCCTCTAAAACAAACTGAAATATTGTTGAAAGTGTCGTTAAACATCATAACCCTAACCCTCTAAAACAAACTGAAATATTGTTGAAAGTTTCATTAAACATCATAACACTAACCCCCTAAATCTAACTGAAATATTGTTGAAAGTGTCGTTAAACACCATAACCCTAACCCTCTAAAACAAACTGAAATATTGTTGAAAGTGTCAATAAACATCATAACCCTAACCCTCTAAAACAAACTGAAATATTGTTGAAAGTGTCGTTAAACACCATAACCCTAACCCTCTAAAACAAACTGAAATATTGTTGAAAGTGTCAATAAACATCATAATCCTAATCCTCTGAAACAAACTGAAATATTGTTGAAAGTGTAGTTAAACACCATAATCCTAATCCCCTAAAACAAACTGAAATATTGTTGAAAGTGTCATTAAACACCATAACCCTAACCCTCTAAAACAAACTGAAATATTGTTGAAAGTGTCATTAAACACCATAACCCTAACCCTCTTAAACAAACTGAAATATTGTTGAAAGTGTCATTAAACATCATAACCCTAACCCCCTAAAACAAACTGAAATATTGTTGAAAGTGTCATTAAACATCATAACCCTAACCCTCTAAAACAAACTGAAATATTGTTGAAAGTGTCATTAAACATCATAACCCTAACCCTCTAAAACAAACTGAAATATTGTTGAAAGTGTCATTAAACACCATAACCCTAACCATCTTAAACAAACTGAAATATTGTTGAAAGTGTCATTAAACACCATAACCCTAACCCTCTAAAACAAACTGAAATATTGTTGAAAGTGTCATTAAACACCATAACCCTAACCCTCTTAAACAAACTGAAATATTGTTGAAAGTGTCATTAAACATCATAACCCTAACCCCCTAAAACAAACTGAAATATTGTTGAAAGTGTCATTAAACATCATAACCCTAACCCTCTAAAACAAACTGAAATATTGTTGAAAGTGTCATTAAACATCATAACCCTAACCCTCTAAAACAAACTGAAATATTGTTGAAAGTGTCATTAAACACCATAACCCTAACCATCTTAAACAAACTGAAATATTGTTGAAAGTGTCATTAAACATCATAACCCTAACCCCCTAAAACAAACTGAAATATTGTTGAAAGTGTCATTAAAATTCATAACCCTAAGACCCTAAAACAAACTGAAATATTGTTGAAAGTGTCGTTAAACATCATAATCCTAACCCTCTAAAACAAACTGAAATATTGTTGAAAGTGTCGTTAAACATCATAACCCTAACCCTCTAAAACAAACTGAAATATTGTTGAAAGTTTCATTAAACATCATAACCCTAACCCCCTAAATCTAACTGAAATATTGTTGAAAGTGTCGTTAAACACCATAACCCTAATCCTCTAAAACAAACTGAAATATTGTTGAAAGTGTCATTAAACACCATAACCCTAACCCTCTAAAACAAACTGAAATATTGTTGAAAGTGTCGTTAAACACCATAACCCTAATCCTCTAAAACAAACTGAAATATTGTTGAAAGTGTCATTAAACATCATAACCATAACCCTCTAAAACAAACTGAAATATTGTTGAAAGTGTCGTTAAGCACCATAACCCTAACCCCCTAAATCTAACTGAAATATTGTTGAAAGTGTCATTAAACATCATAACCCTAACCCCCTAAATCTAACTGAAATATTGTTGAAAGTGTCGTTAAACACCATAACCCTAATCCTCTAAAACAAACTGAAATATTGTTGAAAGTGTCATTAAACACCATAACCCTAACCCTCTAAAACTAACTGAAATATTGTTGAAAGTGTCGTTAAACACCATAACCCTAATCCTCTAAAACAAACTGATATATTGTTGAAAGTGTCATTAAACATCATAACCCTAACCCCCTAAAACTAACTGAAATATTGTTGAAAGTGTCGTTAAACACCATAACCCTAATCCTATAAAACAAACTGAAATATTGTTGAAAGTGTCGTTAAACACCATAACCCTAACCCTCTAAAACAAACTGAAATATTGTTGAAAGTGTCGTTAAACACCATAACCCTAATCCTCTAAAACTAACTGAAATATTGTTGAAAGTGTCATTAAACATCATAACCCTAACCCTCTTAAACAAACTGAAATATTGTTGAAAGTGTCGTTAAACACCATAATCCTAATCCTCTAAAACAAACTGAAATATTGTTGAAAGTGTCGTTAAACACCATAACCCTAACCCTCTAAAACTAACTGAAATATTGTTGAAAGTGTCGTTAAACACCATAACCCTAATCCTCTAAAACAAATTGAAATATTGTTGAAAGTGTCGTTAAACATCATAACTCTAACCCTCTTAAACAAACTGAAATATTGTTGAAAGTGTCGTTAAACACCATAACCCTAACCCTCTAAAACTAACTGAAATATTGTTGAAAGTGTCGTTAAACATCATAACCCTAATCCTCTAAAACAAACTGAAATATTGTTGAAAGTGTCGTTAAACATCATAACCCTAACCCTCTTAAACAAACTGAAATATTGTTGAAAGTGTCGTTAAACACCATAATCCTAATCCTCTAAAACAAACTGAAATATTGTTGAAAGTGTCGTTAAACACCATAACCCTAACCCTCTAAAACTAACTGAAATATTGTTGAAAGTGTCGTTAAACACCATAACCCTAATCCTCTAAAACTAACTGAAATATTGTTGAAAGTGTCATTAAACATCATAACCCTAACCCCCTAAAACTAACTGAAATATTGTTGAAAGTGTCGTTAAACACCATAACCCTAATCCTCTAAAACAAACTGAAATATTGTTGAAAGTGTCGTTAAACACCATAACCCTAACCCTCTAAAACTAACTGAAATATTGTTGAAAGTGTCGTTAAACACCATAACCCTAATTCTCTAAAACAAACTGAAATATTGTTGAAAGTGCCATTACACATCATAACCCTAACCCTCTAAAACAAACTGAAATATTGTTGAAAGTGTCGTTAAACACCATAACCCTAACCCTCTAAAACTAACTGAAATATTGTTGAAAGTGTCGTTAAACACCATAACCCTAATCCTCTAAAACTAACTGAAATATTGTTGAAAGTGTCATTAAACATCATAACCCTAACCCCCTAAAACTAACTGAAATATTGTTGAAAGTGTCGTTAAACACCATAACCCTAATCCTCTAAAACTAACTGAAATATTGTTGAAAGTGTCGTTAAACACCATAGCCCTAATTCTCTAAAACAAACTGAAATATTGTTGAAAGTGCCATTACACATCATAACCCTAACCCTCTAAAACAAACTGAAATATTGTTGAAAGTGTCGTTAAACACCATAACCCTAACCCTCTAAAACAAACTGAAATATTGTTGAAAGTGTCGTTAAACACCATAATCCTAATCCTCTAAAACAAACTGAAATATTGTTGAAAGTGTCGTTAAACACCATAATCCTAATCCTCTAAAACTAACGGAAATATTGTTGAAAGTGTCGTTAAACAACATAACCCTAACCCTCTAAAACTAACTGAAATATTGTTGAACGTGTCGTTAAACATCATAACCCTAATCCTCTAAAACAAACTGAAATATTGTTGAAAGTGTCGTTAAACACCATAACCCTAACCCTCTAAAACAAACTGATATATTGTTGAAAGTGTCGTTAAACATCATAACCCTAACCCTCTTAAACAAACTGAAATATTGTTGAAAGTGTCGTTAAACACCATAATCCTAATCCTCTAAAACAAATTGAAATATTGTTGAAAGTGTCGTTAAACACCATAACCCTAACCCTCTAAAACTAACTAAAATATTGTTGAAAGTGTCGTTAAACACCATAACCCTAATACTCTAAAACAAACTGAAATATTGTTGAAAGTGTCGTTAAACACCATAATCCTAATCCTCTAAAACAAACTGAAATATTGTTGAAAGTGTCGTTAAACACCATAACCCTAATCCTCTAAAACAAACTGAAATATTGTTGAAAGTGTCATTAAACATCATAACCCTAACCCTCTAAAACAAACTGAAATATTGTTGAAAGTGTCGTTAAACACCATAACCCTAACCCTCTAAAACGAACTGAAATATTGTTGAAAGTGTCGTTAAACACCATAATCCTATCCTCTAAAACAAACTGAAATATTGTTGAAAGTGTCGTTAAACACCATAATCCTAATCCTCTAAAACAAACTGAAATATTGTTGAAAGTGTCGTTAAACACCATAACCCTAACCCTCTAAAACTAACTGAAATACTGTTGAAAGTGTCGTTAAACACCATAACCCTAATCCTCTAAAACAAACTGAAATATTGTTGAAAGTGTCATTAAACATCATAACCCTAACCCTCTAAAACAAACTGAAATATTGTTGAAAGTGTCGTTAAACACCATAACCCTAACTCTCTAAAACAAACTGAAATATTGTTGAAAGTGTCGTTAAACACCATAATCCTAATCTTCTAAAACAAACTGAAATATTGTTGAAAGTGTCGTTAAACACCATAACCCTAATCCTCTAAAACAAACTGAAATATTGTTGAAAGTGTCATTAAACATCATAACCCTAACCCTCTAAAACAAACTGAAATATTGTTGAAAGTGTCGTTAAACACCATAATCCTAACCCTCTAAAACAAACTGAAATATTGTTGAAAGTGTCGTTAAACACCATAATCCTAATCCTCTAAAACAAACTGAAATATTGTTGAAAGTGTCGTTAAACACCATAACCCTAACCCTCTAAAACTAACTGAAATATTGTTGAAAGTGTCGTTAAACACCATAACCCTATCCTTCTAAAACTAACTGAAATATTGTTGAAAGTGTCATTAAACATCATAATCCTAACCCTCTAAAACAAACTGAAATATTGTTGAAAGTGTCATTAAACATCATAATCCTAACCCTCTAAAACAAACTGAAATATTGTTGAAAGTGTCATTAAACATCATAATCCTAACCCTCTAAAACAAACTGAAATATTGTTGAAAGTGTCGTTAAACGCCATAATCCTAACCCTCTAAAACAAACTGAAATATTGTTGAAAGTGTCATTAAACATCATAATCCTAACCCTCTAAAACAAACTGAAATATTGTTGAAAGTGTCGTTAAACATCATAACCCTAACCCTCTAAAACAAACTGAAATATTGTTGAAAGTGTCATTAAACATCATAATCCTAACCCTCTAAAACAAACTGAAATATTGTTGAAAGTGTCGTTAAACACCATAATCCTAACCCTCTAAAACAAACTGAAATATTGTTGAAAGTGTCATTAAACATCATAATCCTAACCCTCTAAAACAAACTGAAATATTGTTGAAAGTGTCATTAAACATCATAATCCTAACCCTCTAAAACAAACTGAAATATTGTTGAAAGTGTCGTTAAACATCATAATCCTAATCCTCTAAAACAAACAGAAATATTGTTGAAAGTGTCATTAAACATCATAACTCTAACCCTCTAAAACAAACTGAAATATTGTTGAAAGTGTCGTTAAACATCATAACCCTAATCCTCTAAAACAAACTGAAATATTGTTGAAAGTGTCATTAAACATCATAACCCTAACCCCCAAAAACAAACTGAAATATTGTTGAAAGTGTCGTTAAACACCATAACCCTAACCCTCTAAAACAAACTGAAATATTGTTGAAAGTGTCATTAAACACCATACCCCTAACCCTCTAAAACAAACTGAAATATTGTTGAAAGTGTCATTAAACATCATAACCCTAACCCCCAAAAACAAACTGAAATATTGTTGAAAGTGTCGTTAAACATCATAAACCTAATCCCCTAAAACAAACTGAAATATTGTTGAAAGTGTCATTAAACACCATAACCCTAACCCTCTAAAACAAACTGAAATATTGTTGAAAGTGTCGTTAAACACCATAACCCTAACCCTCTAAAACAAACTGAAATATTGTTGAAAGTGTCAATAAACATCATAACCCTAACCCTCTAAAACAAACTGAAATATTGTTGAAAGTGTCGTTAAACACCATAACCCTAACCCTCTAAAACAAACTGAAATATTGTTGAAAGTGTCAATAAACATCATAATCCTAATCCTCTGAAACAAACTGAAATATTGTTGAAAGTGTAGTTAAACACCATAATCCTAATCCCCTAAAACAAACTGAAATATTGTTGAAAGTGTCATTAAACACCATAACCCTAACCCTCTAAAACAAACTGAAATATTGTTGAAAGTGTCATTAAACACCATAACCCAAACCCTCTTAAACAAACTGAAATATTGTTGAAAGTGTCATTAAACATCATAACCCTAACCCTCTAAAACAAACTGAAATATTGTTGAAAGTGTCATTAAACATCATAATCCTAACCCTCTAAAACAAACTGAAATATTGTTGAAAGTGTCATTAAACATCATAACCCTAACCCTCTAAAACAAACTGAAATATTGTTGAAAGTGTCATTAAACACCATAACCCTAACCATCTTAAACAAACTGAAATATTGTTGAAAGTGTCATTAAACATCATAACCCTAACCCCCTAAAACAAACTGAAATATTGTTGAAAGTGTCATTAAACATCATAACCCTAAGCCCCTAAAACAAACTGAAATATTGTTGAAAGTGACGTTAAACATCATAACCCTAACCCTCTAAAACAAACTGAAATATTGTTGAAAGTGTCATTAAACACCATAACCCTAACCATCTTAAACAAACTGAAATATTGTTGAAAGTGTCGTTAAACACCATAACCCTAATACTCTAAAACAAACTGAAATATTGTTGAAAGTGTCATTAAACATCATAACCATAACCCTCTAAAATAAACTGAAATATTGTTGAAAGTGTCGTTAAGCACCATAACCCTAACCCCCTAAATCTAACTGAAATATTGTTGAAAGTGTCATTAAACATCATAACCCTAACCCCCTAAATCTAACTGAAATATTGTTGAAAGTGTCGTTAAACACCATAACCCTAATCCTCTAAAACAAACTGAAATATTGTTGAAAGTGTCATTGAACACCATAACCCTAACCCTCTAAAACAAACTGAAATATTGTTGAAAGTGTCGTTAAACACCATAACCCTAATCCTCTAAAACAAACTGAAATATTGTTGAAAGTGTCATTAAACATCATAACCCTAACCCCCTAAAACTAACTGAAATATTGTTGAAAGTGTCGTTAAACACCATAACCCTAATCCTCTAAAACAAACTGAAATATTGTTGAAAGTGTCGTTAAACACCATAACCCTAACCCTCTAAAACAAACTGAAATATTGTTGAAAGTGTCGTTAAACACCATAACCCTAATCCTCTAAAACTAACTGAAATATTGTTGAAAGTGTCATTAAACATCATAATCCTAACCCTCTTAAACAAACTGAAATATTGTTGAAAGTGTCGTTAAACACCATAATCCTAATCCTCTAAAACAAACTGAAATATTGTTGAAAGTGTCGTTAAACACCATAACCCTAACCCTCTAAAACTAACTGAAATATTGTTGAAAGTGTCGTTAAACACCATAACCCTAATCCTCTAAAACAAATTGAAATATTGTTGAAAGTGTCGTTAAACATCATAACTCTAACCCTCTTAAACAAACTGAAATATTGTTGAAAGTGTCGTTAAACACCATAATCCTAATCCTCTAAAACAAACTGAAATATTGTTGAAAGTGTCGTTAAACACCATAACCCTAACCCTCTAAAACTAACTGAAATATTGTTGAAAGTGTCGTTAAACATCATAACCCTAATCCTCTAAAACAAACTGAAATATTGTTGAAAGTGTCGTTAAACATCATAACCCTAACCCTCTTAAACAAACTGAAATATTGTTGAAAGTGTCGTTAAAGACCATAATCCTAATCCTCTAAAACAAACTGAAATATTGTTGAAAGTGTCGTTAAACACCATAACCCTAACCCTCTAAAACTAACTGAAATATTGTTGAAAGTGTCGTTAAACACCATAACCCTAATCCTCTAAAACAAACTGAAATATTGTTGAAAGTGTCATTAAACATCATAGCCCTAACCCCCTAAAACTAACTGAAATATTGTTGAAAGTGTCGTTAAACACCATAACCCTAACCCTCTAAAACTAACTGAAATATTGTTGAAAGTGTCGTTAAACACCATAACCCTAATTCTCTAAAACAAACTGAAATATTGTTGAAAGTGCCATTACACATCATAACCCTAACCCTCTAAAACAAACTGAAATATTGTTGAAAGTGTCGTTAAACACCATAACCCTAACCCTCTAAAACAAACTGAAATATTGTTGAAAGTGTCGTTAAACACCATAATCCTAATCCTCTAAAACTAACTGAAATATTGTTGAAAGTGTCGTTAAACACCATAACCCTAACCCTCTAAAACTAACTGAAATATTGTTGAAAGTGTCGTTAAACATCATAACCCTAATCCTCTAAAACAAACTGAAATATTGTTGAAAGTGTCGTTAAACACCATAACCCTAACCCTCTAAAACAAACTGATATATTGTTGAAAGTGTCGTTAAACATCATAACCCTAACCCTCTTAAACAAACTGAAATATTGTTGAAAGTGTCGTTAAACACCATAATCCTAATCCTCTAAAACAAACTGAAATATTGTTGAAAGTGTCGTTAAACACCATAACCCTAACCCTCTAAAACTAACTGAAATATTGTTGAAAGTGTCGTTAAACACCATAACCCTAATACTCTAAAACAAACTGAAATATTGTTGAAAGTGTCGTTAAACACCATAATCCTAATCCTCTAAAACAAACTGAAATATTGTTGAAAGTGTCGTTAAACACCATAACCCTAATCCTCTAAAACAAACTGAAATATTGATGAAAGTGTCATTAAACATCATAACCCTAACCCTCTAAAACAAACTGAAATATTGTTGAAAGTGTCGTTAAACACCATAATTCTAACCCTCTAAAACAAACTGAAATATTGTTGAAAGTGTCGTTAAACACCATAATCCTATCCTCTAAAACAAACTGAAATATTGTTGAAAGTGTCGTTAAACACCATAATCCTAATCCTCTAAAACAAACTGAAATATTGTTGAAAGTGTCGTTAAACACCATAACCCTAACCCTCTAAAACTAACTGAAATACTGTTGAAAGTGTCGTTAAACACCATAACCCTAATCCTCTAAAACAAACTGAAATATTGTTGAAAGTGTCATTAAACATCATAACCCTAACCCTCTAAAACAAACTGAAATATTGTTGAAAGTGTCGTTAAACACCATAACCCTAACCCTCTAAAA
Source organism: Bathymodiolus brooksi (assembly GCA_963680875.1). NCBI lineage: Eukaryota > Metazoa > Mollusca > Bivalvia > Mytilida > Modiolidae > Bathymodiolus > Bathymodiolus brooksi. The sequence goes on along the minus strand of OY804576.1, from coordinate 49,109,062 downwards.
CAAACTGAAATATTGTTGAAAGTGTCGTTAAACACCATAATCCTAATCTTCTAAAACAAACTGAAATATTGTTGAAAGTGTCGTTAAACACCATAACCCTAACCCTCTAAAACAAACTGAAATATTGTAAAAAGTGTCATTAAACATCATAATCCTAACCCTCTAAAACAAACTGAAATATTGTTGAAAGTGTCGTTAAACATCATAACCCTAATCCTCTAAAACAAACTGAAATATTGTTGAAAGTGTCATTAAACATCATAATCCTAACCCTCTAAAACAAACTGAAATATTGTTGAAAGTGTCGTTAAACACCATAATCCTAACCCTCTAAAACAAACTGAAATATTGTTGAAAGTGTCATTAAACATCATAATCCTAACCCTCTAAAACAAACTGAAATATTGTTGAAAGTGTCATTAAACATCATAATCCTAACCCTCTAAAACTTACTGAAATATTGTTGAAAGTGTCGTTAAACATCATAATCCTAATCCTCTAAAACAAACTGAAATATTGTTGAAAGTGTCATTAAACATCATAACCCTAACCCCCAAAAACAAACTGAAATATTGTTGAAAGTGTCGTTAAACACCATAACCCTAACCCTCTAAAACAAACTGAAATATTGTTGAAAGTGTCATTAAACACCATAACCCTAACCCTCTAAAACAAACTGAAATATTGTTGAAAGTGTCATTAAACATCATAACCCTAACCCCCAAATACAAACTGAAATATTGTTGAAAGTGTCGTTAAACATCATAAACCTAATCCCCAAAAACAAACTGAAATATTGTTGAAAGTGTCGTTAAACACCATAACCCTAACCCTCTAAAACAAACTGAAATATTGTTGAAAGTGTCATTAAACACCATAACCCTAACCCTCTAAAACAAACTGAAATATTGTTGAAAGTGTCATTAAACATCATAACCCTAACCCCCAAATACAAACTGAAATATTGTTGAAAGTGTCGTTAAACATCATAAACCTAATCCCCTAAAACAAACTGAAATATTGTTGAAAGTGTCATTAAACACCATAACCCTAACCCTCTAAAACAAACTGAAATATTGTTGAAAGTGTCGTTAAACACCATAACCCTAACCCTCTAAAACAAACTGAAATATTGTTGAAAGTGTCAATAAACATCATAACTCTAACCCTCTAAAACAAACTGAAATATTGTTGAAAGTGTCATTAAACATCATAATCCTAACCCTCTAAAACAAACTGAAATATTGTTGAAAGTGTCGTTAAACATCATAACCCTAACCCTCTAAAACAAACTGAAATATTGTTGAAAGTGTCATTAAACATCATAATCCTAACCCTCTAAAACAAACTGAAATATTGTTGAAAGTGTCGTTAAACACCATAACCCTAACCCTCTAAAACTAACTGAAATACTGTTGAAAGTGTCGTTAAACACCATAACCCTAATCCTCTAAAACAAACTGAAATATTGTTGAAAGTGTCATTAAACATCATAACCCTAACCCTCTAAAACAAACTGAAATATTGTTGAAAGAGTCGTTAAACACCATAACCCTAACCCTCTAAAACAAACTGAAATATTGTTGAAAGTGTCGTTAAACACCATAATCCTAATCTTCTAAAACAAACTGAAATATTGTTGAAAGTGTCGTTAAACACCATAACCCTAACCCTCTAAAACAAACTGAAATATTGTAAAAAGTGTCATTAAACATCATAATCCTAACCCTCTAAAACAAACTGAAATATTGTTGAAAGTGTCGTTAAACATCATAACCCTAATCCTCTAAAACAAACTGAAATATTGTTGAAAGTGTCATTAAACATCATAATCCTAACCCTCTAAAACAAACTGAAATATTGTTGAAAGTGTCGTTAAACACCATAATCCTAACCCTCTAAAACAAACTGAAATATTGTTGAAAGTGTCATTAAACATCATAATCCTAACCCTCTAAAACAAACTTAAATATTGTTGAAAGTGTCATTAAACATCATAATCCTAACCCTCTAAAACTTACTGAAATATTGTTGAAAGTGTCGTTAAACATCATAATCCTAATCCTCTAAAACAAACTGAAATATTGTTGAAAGTGTCATTAAACATCATAACCCTAACCCCCAAAAACAAACTGAAATATTGTTGAAAGTGTCGTTAAACACCATAACCCTAACCCTCTAAAACAAACTGAAATATTGTTGAAAGTGTCATTAAACACCATAACCCTAACCCTCTAAAACAAACTGAAATATTGTTGAAAGTGTCATTAAACATCATAACCCTAACCCCCAAATACAAACTGAAATATTGTTGAAAGTGTCGTTAAACATCATAAACCTAATCCCCTAAAACAAACTGAAATATTGTTGAAAGTGTCATTAAACATCATAACCCTAACCCCCAAAAACAAACTGAAATATTGTTGAAAGTGTCGTTAAACACCATAACCCTAACCCTCTAAAACAAACTGAAATATTGTTGAAAGTGTCATTAAACACCATAACCCTAACCCTCTAAAACAAACTGAAATATTGTTGAAAGTGTCATTAAACATCATAACCCTAACCCCCAAATACAAACTGAAATATTGTTGAAAGTGTCGTTAAACATCATAAACCTAATCCCCTAAAACAAACTGAAATATTGTTGAAAGTGTCATTAAACACCATAACCCTAACCCTCTAAAACAAACTGAAATATTGTTGAAAGTGTCGTTAAACACCATAACCCTAACCCTCTAAAACAAACTGAAATATTGTTGAAAGTGTCAATAAACATCATAACTCTAACCCTCTAAAACAAACTGAAATATTGTTGAAAGTGTCATTAAACATCATAATCCTAACCCTCTAAAACAAACTGAAATATTGTTGAAAGTGTCGTTAAACATCATAACCCTAACCCTCTAAAACAAACTGAAATATTGTTGAAAGTGTCATTAAACATCATAATCCTAACCCTCTAAAACAAACTGAAATATTGTTGAAAGTGTCGTTAAACACCATAATCCTAACCCTCTAAAACAAACTGAAATATTGTTGAAAGTGTCATTAAACATCATAATCCTAACCCTCTAAAACAAACTGAAATATTGTTGAAAGTGTCATTAAACATCATAATCCTAACCCTCTAAAACAAACTGAAATATTGTTGAAAGTGTCGTTAAACATCATAATCCTAATCCTCTAAAACAAACAGAAATATTGTTGAAAGTGTCATTAAACATCATAACTCTAACCCTCTAAAACAAACTGAAATATTGTTGAAAGTGTCGTTAAACATCATAACCCTAATCCTCTAAAACAAACTGAAATATTGTTGAAAGTGTCATTAAACATCATAACCCTAACCCCCAAAAACAAACTGAAATATTGTTGAAAGTGTCGTTAAACACCATAACCCTAACCCTCTAAAACAAACTGAAATATTGTTGAAAGTGTCATTAAACACCATACCCCTAACCCTCTAAAACAAACTGAAATATTGTTGAAAGTGTCATTAAACATCATAATCCTAACCCCCAAAAACAAACTGAAATATTGTTGAAAGTGTCGTTAAACATCATAAACCTAATCCCCTAAAACAAACTGAAATATTGTTGAAAGTGTCATTAAACACCATAACCCTAACCCTCTAAAACAAACTGAAATATTGTTGAAAGTGTCGTTAAACACCATAACCCTAACCCTCTAAAACAAACTGAAATATTGTTGAAAGTGTCAATAAACATCATAACCCTAACCCTCTAAAACAAACTGAAATATTGTTGAAAGTGTCGTTAAACACCATAACCCTAACCCTCTAAAACAAACTGAAATATTGTTGAAAGTGTCAATAAACATCATAATCCTAATCCTCTGAAACAAACTGAAATATTGTTGAAAGTGTAGTTAAACACCATAATCCTAATCCCCTAAAACAAACTGAAATATTGTTGAAAGTGTCATTAAACACCATAACCCTAACCCTCTAAAACAAACTGAAATATTGTTGAAAGTGTCATTAAACACCATAACCCAAACCCTCTTAAACAAACTGAAATATTGTTGAAAGTGTCATTAAACATCATAACCCTAACCCCCTAAAACAAACTGAAATATTGTTGAAAGTGTCATTAAACATCATAATCCTAACCCTCTAAAACAAACTGAAATATTGTTGAAAGTGTCATTAAACATCATAACCCTAACCCTCTAAAACAAACTGAAATATTGTTGAAAGTGTCATTAAACACCATAACCCTAACCATCTTAAACAAACTGAAATATTGTTGAAAGTGTCATTAAACATCATAACCCTAACCCCCTAAAACAAACTGAAATATTGTTGAAAGTGTCATTAAACATCATAACCCTAAGCCCCTAAAACAAACTGAAATATTGTTGAAAGTGACGTTAAACATCATAACCCTAACCCTCTAAAACAAACTGAAATATTGTTGAAAGTGTCATTAAACACCATAACCCTAACCATCTTAAACAAACTGAAATATTGTTGAAAGTGTCATTAAACATCATAACCCTAACCCCCTAAAACAAACTGAAATATTGTTGAAAGTTTCATTAAACATCATAACCCTAACCCCCTAAATCTAACTGAAATATTTTTGAAAGTGTCGTTAAACACCATAACCCTAATCCTCTAAAACAAACTGAAATATTGTTGAAAGTGTCATTAAACACCATAACCCTAACCCTCTAAAACTAACTGAAATATTGTTGAAAGTGTCGTTAAACACCATAACCCTAATACTCTAAAACAAACTGAAATATTGTTGAAAGTGTCATTAAACATCATAACCATAACCCTCTAAAATAAACTGAAATATTGTTGAAAGTGTCGTTAAGCACCATAACCCTAACCCCCTAAATCTAACTAAAATATTGTTGAAAGTGTCATTAAACATCATAACCCTAACCCCCTAAATCTAACTGAAATATTGTTGAAAGTGTCGTTAAACACCATAACCCTAATCCTCTAAAACAAACTGAAATATTGTTGAAAGTGTCATTAAACACCATAACCCTAACCCTCTAAAACAAACTGAAATATTGTTGAAAGTGTCGTTAAACACCATAACCCTAATCCTCTAAAACAAACTGAAATATTGTTGAAAGTGTCATTAAACATCATAACCCTAACCCCCTAAAACTAACTGAAATATTGTTGAAAGTGTCGTTAAACACCATAACCCTAATCCTCTAAAACAAACTGAAATATTGTTGAAAGTGTCGTTAAACACCATAACCCTAACCCTCTAAAACAAACTGAAATATTGTTGAAAGTGTCGTTAAACACCATAACCCTAATCCTCTAAAACTAACTGAAATATTGTTGAAAGTGTCATTAAACATCATAATCCTAACCCTCTTAAACAAACTGAAATATTGTTGAAAGTGTCGTTAAACACCATAATCCTAATCCTCTAAAACAAACTGAAATATTGTTGAAAGTGTCGTTAAACACCATAACCCTAACCCTCTAAAACTAACTGAAATATTGTTGAAAGTGTCGTTAAACACCATAACCCTAATCCTCTAAAACAAATTGAAATATTGTTGAAAGTGTCGTTAAACATCATAACTCTAACCCTCTTAAACAAACTGAAATATTGTTGAAAGTGTCGTTAAACACCATAATCCTAATCCTCTAAAACAAACTGAAATATTGTTGAAAGTGTCGTTAAACACCATAACCCTTACCCTCTAAAACTAACTGAAATATTGTTGAAAGTGTCGTTAAACATCATAACCCTAATCCTCTAAAACAAACTGAAATATTGTTGAAAGTGTCGTTAAACATCATAACCCTAACCCTCTTAAACAAACTGAAATATTGTTGAAAGTGTCGTTAAAGACCATAATCCTAATCCTCTAAAACAAACTGAAATATTGTTGAAAGTGTCGTTAAACACCATAACCCTAACCCTCTAAAACTAACTGAAATATTGTTGAAAGTGTCGTTAAACACCATAACCCTAATCCTCTAAAACAAACTGAAATATTGTTGAAAGTGTCATTAAACATCATAACCCTAACCCCCTAAAACTAACTGAAATATTGTTGAAAGTGTCGTTAAACACCATAACCCTAACCCTCTAAAACTAACTGAAATATTGTTGAAAGTGTCGTTAAACACCATAACCCTAATTCTCTAAAACAAACTGAAATATTGTTGAAAGTGCCATTACACATCATAACCCTAACCCTCTAAAACAAACTGAAATATTGTTGAAAGTGTCGTTAAACACCATAACCCTAACCCTCTAAAACAAACTGAAATATTGTTGAAAGTGTCGTTAAACACCATAATCCTAATCCTCTAAAACAAACTGAAATATTGTTGAAAGTGTCGTTAAACACCATAATCCTAATCCTCTAAAACTAACTGAAATATTGTTGAAAGTGTCGTTAAACACCATAACCCTAACCCTCTAAAACTAACTGAAATATTGTTGAAAGTGTCGTTAAACATCATAACCCTAATCCTCTAAAACAAACTGAAATATTGTTGAAAGTGTCGTTAAACACCATAACCCTAACCCTCTAAAACAAACTGATATATTGTTGAAAGTGTCGTTAAACATCATAACCCTAACCCTCTTAAACAAACTGAAATATTGTTGAAAGTGTCATTAAACATCATAACCCTAAGCCCCTAAAACAAACTGAAATATTGTTGAAAGTGACGTTAAACATCATAACCCTAACCCTCTAAAACAAACTGAAATATTGTTGAAAGTGTCATTAAACACCATAACCCTAACCCTCTAAAACTAACTGAAATATTGTTGAAAGTGTCGTTAAACACCATAACCCTAATACTCTAAAACAAACTGAAATATTGTTGAAAGTGTCATTAAACATCATAACCATAACCCTCTAAAATAAACTGAAATATTGTTGAAAGTGTCGTTAAGCACCATAACCCTAACCCCCTAAATCTAACTGAAATATTGTTGAAAGTGTCATTAAACATCATAACCCTAACCCCCTAAATCTAACTGAAATATTGTTGAAAGTGTCGTTAAACACCATAACCCTAATCCTCTAAAACAAACTGAAATATTGTTGAAAGTGTCATTAAACACCATAACCCTAACCCTCTAAAACAAACTGAAATATTGTTGAAAGTGTCGTTAAACACCATAACCCTAATCCTCTAAAACAAACTGAAATATTGTTGAAAGTGTCATTAAACATCATAACCCTAACCCCCTAAAACTAACTGAAATATTGTTGAAAGTGTCGTTAAACACCATAACCCTAATCCTCTAAAACAAACTGAAATATTGTTGAAAGTGTCGTTAAACACCATAACCCTAACCCTCTAAAACAAACTGAAATATTGTTGAAAGTGTCGTTAAACACCATAACCCTAATCCTCTAAAACTAACTGAAATATTGTTGAAAGTGTCATTAAACATCATAATCCTAACCCTCTTAAACAAACTGAAATATTGTTGAAAGTGTCGTTAAACACCATAATCCTAATCCTCTAAAACAAACTGAAATATTGTTGAAAGTGTCGTTAAACACCATAACCCTAACCCTCTAAAACTAACTGAAATATTGTTGAAAGTGTCGTTAAACACCATAACCCTAATCCTCTAAAACAAATTGAAATATTGTTGAAAGTGTCGTTAAACATCATAACTCTAACCCTCTTAAACAAACTGAAATATTGTTGAAAGTGTCGTTAAACACCATAATCCTAATCCTCTAAAACAAACTGAAATATTGTTGAAAGTGTCGTTAAACACCATAACCCTTACCCTCTAAAACTAACTGAAATATTGTTGAAAGTGTCGTTAAACATCATAACCCTAATCCTCTAAAACAAACTGAAATATTGTTGAAAGTGTCGTTAAACATCATAACCCTAACCCTCTTAAACAAACTGAAATATTGTTGAAAGTGTCGTTAAAGACCATAATCCTAATCCTCTAAAACAAACTGAAATATTGTTGAAAGTGTCGTTAAACACCATAACCCTAACCCTCTAAAACTAACTGAAATATTGTTGAAAGTGTCGTTAAACACCATAACCCTAATCCTCTAAAACAAACTGAAATATTGTTGAAAGTGTCATTAAACATCATAACCCTAACCCCCTAAAACTAACTGAAATATTGTTGAAAGTGTCGTTAAACACCATAACCCTAACCCTCTAAAACTAACTGAAATATTGTTGAAAGTGTCGTTAAACACCATAACCCTAATTCTCTAAAACAAACTGAAATATTGTTGAAAGTGCCATTACACATCATAACCCTAACCCTCTAAAACAAACTGAAATATTGTTGAAAGTGTCGTTAAACACCATAACCCTAACCCTCTAAAACAAACTGAAATATTGTTGAAAGTGTCGTTAAACACCATAATCCTAATCCTCTAAAACAAACTGAAATATTGTTGAAAGTGTCGTTAAACACCATAATCCTAATCCTCTAAAACAAACTGAAATATTGTTGAAAGTGTCGTTAAACACCATAACCCTAACCCTCTAAAACTAACTGAAATATTGTTGAAAGTGTCGTTAAACATCATAACCCTAATCCTCTAAAACAAACTGAAATATTGTTGAAAGTGTCGTTAAACACCATAACCCTAACCCTCTAAAACAAACTGATATATTGTTGAAAGTGTCGTTAAACATCATAACCCTAACCCTCTTAAACAAACTGAAATATTGTTGAAAGTGTCATTAAACATCATAACCCTAAGCCCCTAAAACAAACTGAAATATTGTTGAAAGTGACGTTAAACATCATAACCCTAACCCTCTAAAACAAACTGAAATATTGTTGAAAGTGTCATTAAACACCATAACCCTAACCCTCTAAAACTAACTGAAATATTGTTGAAAGTGTCGTTAAACACCATAACCCTAATACTCTAAAACAAACTGAAATATTGTTGAAAGTGTCATTAAACATCATAACCATAACCCTCTAAAATAAACTGAAATATTGTTGAAAGTGTCGTTAAGCACCATAACCCTAACCCCCTAAATCTAACTGAAATATTGTTGAAAGTGTCATTAAACATCATAACCCTAACCCCCTAAATCTAACTGAAATATTGTTGAAAGTGTCGTTAAACACCATAACCCTAATCCTCTAAAACAAACTGAAATATTGTTGAAAGTGTCATTAAACACCATAACCCTAACCCTCTAAAACAAACTGAAATATTGTTGAAAGTGTCGTTAAACACCATAACCCTAATCCTCTAAAACAAACTGAAATATTGTTGAAAGTGTCATTAAACATCATAACCCTAACCCCCTAAAACTAACTGAAATATTGTTGAAAGTGTCGTTAAACACCATAACCCTAATCCTCTAAAACAAACTGAAATATTGTTGAAAGTGTCGTTAAACACCATAACCCTAACCCTCTAAAACAAACTGAAATATTGTTGAAAGTGTCGTTAAACACCATAATCCTAATCCTCTAAAACAAACTGAAATATTGTTGAAAGTGTCGTTAAACACCATAACCCTTACCCTCTAAAACTAACTGAAATATTGTTGAAAGTGTCGTTAAACATCATAACCCTAATCCTCTAAAACAAACTGAAATATTGTTGAAAGTGTCGTTAAACATCATAACCCTAACCCTCTTAAACAAACTGAAATATTGTTGAAAGTGTCGTTAAAGACCATAATCCTAATCCTCTAAAACAAACTGAAATATTGTTGAAAGTGTCGTTAAACACCATAACCCTAACCCTCTAAAACTAACTGAAATATTGTTGAAAGTGTCGTTAAACACCATAACCCTAATCCTCTAAAACAAACTGAAATATTGTTGAAAGTGTCATTAAACATCATAACCCTAACCCCCTAAAACTAACTGAAATATTGTTGAAAGTGTCGTTAAACACCATAACCCTAACCCTCTAAAACTAACTGAAATATTGTTGAAAGTGTCGTTAAACACCATAACCCTAATTCTCTAAAACAAACTGAAATATTGTTGAAAGTGCCATTACACATCATAACCCTAACCCTCTAAAACAAACTGAAATATTGTTGAAAGTGTCGTTAAACACCATAACCCTAACCCTCTAAAACAAACTGAAATATTGTTGAAAGTGTCGTTAAACACCATAATCCTAATCCTCTAAAACAAACTGAAATATTGTTGAAAGTGTCGTTAAACACCATAATCCTAATCCTCTAAAACAAACTGAAATATTGTTGAAAGTGTCGTTAAACACCATAACCCTAACCCTCTAAAACTAACTGAAATATTGTTGAAAGTGTCGTTAAACATCATAACCCTAATCCTCTAAAACAAACTGAAATATTGTTGAAAGTGTCGTTAAACACCATAACCCTAACCCTCTAAAACAAACTGATATATTGTTGAAAGTGTCGTTAAACATCATAACCCTAACCCTCTTAAACAAACTGAAATATTGTTGAAAGTGTCATTAAACATCATAACCCTAAGCCCCTAAAACAAACTGAAATATTGTTGAAAGTGACGTTAAACATCATAACCCTAACCCTCTAAAACAAACTGAAATATTGTTGAAAGTGTCATTAAACACCATAACCCTAACCCTCTAAAACTAACTGAAATATTGTTGAAAGTGTCGTTAAACACCATAACCCTAATACTCTAAAACAAACTGAAATATTGTTGAAAGTGTCATTAAACATCATAACCATAACCCTCTAAAATAAACTGAAATATTGTTGAAAGTGTCGTTAAGCACCATAACCCTAACCCCCTAAATCTAACTGAAATATTGTTGAAAGTGTCATTAAACATCATAACCCTAACCCCCTAAATCTAACTGAAATATTGTTGAAAGTGTCGTTAAACACCATAACCCTAATCCTCTAAAACAAACTGAAATATTGTTGAAAGTGTCATTAAACACCATAACCCTAACCCTCTAAAACAAACTGAAATATTGTTGAAAGTGTCGTTAAACACCATAACCCTAATCCTCTAAAACAAACTGAAATATTGTTGAAAGTGTCATTAAACATCATAACCCTAACCCCCTAAAACTAACTGAAATATTGTTGAAAGTGTCGTTAAACACCATAACCCTAATCCTCTAAAACAAACTGAAATATTGTTGAAAGTGTCGTTAAACACCATAACCCTAACCCTCTAAAACAAACTGAAATATTGTTGAAAGTGTCGTTAAACACCATAACCCTAATCCTCTAAAACTAACTGAAATATTGTTGAAAGTGTCATTAAACATCATAATCCTAACCCTCTTAAACAAACTGAAATATTGTTGAAAGTGTCGTTAAACACCATAATCCTAATCCTCTAAAACAAACTGAAATATTGTTGAAAGTGTCGTTAAACACCATAACCCTAACCCTCTAAAACTAACTGAAATATTGTTGAAAGTGTCGTTAAACACCATAACCCTAATCCTCTAAAACAAATTGAAATATTGTTGAAAGTGTCGTTAAACATCATAACTCTAACCCTCTTAAACAAACTGAAATATTGTTGAAAGTGTCGTTAAACACCATAATCCTAATCCTCTAAAACAAACTGAAATATTGTTGAAAGTGTCGTTAAACACCATAACCCTAACCCTCTAAAACTAACTGAAATATTGTTGAAAGTGTCGTTAAACATCATAACCCTAATCCTCTAAAACAAACTGAAATATTGTTGAAAGTGTCGTTAAACATCATAACCCTAACCCTCTTAAACAAACTGAAATATTGTTGAAAGTGTCGTTAAAGACCATAATCCTAATCCTCTAAAACAAACTGAAATATTGTTGAAAGTGTCGTTAAACACCATAACCCTAACCCTCTAAAACTAACTGAAATATTGTTGAAAGTGTCGTTAAACACCATAACCCTAATCCTCTAAAACAAACTGAAATATTGTTGAAAGTGTCATTAAACATCATAGCCCTAACCCCCTAAAACTAACTGAAATATTGTTGAAAGTGTCGTTAAACACCATAACCCTAACCCTCTAAAACTAACTGAAATATTGTTGAAAGTGTCGTTAAACACCATAACCCTAATTCTCTAAAACAAACTGAAATATTGTTGAAAGTGCCATTACACATCATAACCCTAACCCTCTAAAACAAACTGAAATATTGTTGAAAGTGTCGTTAAACACCATAACCCTAACCCTCTAAAACAAACTGAAATATTGTTGAAAGTGTCGTTAAACACCATAACCCTAATTCTCTAAAACAAACTGAAATATTGTTGAAAGTGCCATTACACATCATAACCCTAACCCTCTAAAACAAACTGAAATATTGTTGAAAGTGTCGTTAAACACCATAACCCTAACCCTCTAAAACAAACTGAAATATTGTTGAAAGTGTCGTTAAACACCATAATCCTAATCCTCTAAAACAAACTGAAATATTGTTGAAAGTGTCGTTAAACACCATAACCCTAACCCTCTAAAACTAACTGAAATATTGTTGAAAGTGTCGTTAAACATCATAACCCTAATCCTCTAAAACAAACTGAAATATTGTTGAAAGTGTCGTTAAACACCATAACCCTAACCCTCTAAAACAAACTGATATATTGTTGAAAGTGTCGTTAAACATCATAACCCTAACCCTCTTAAACAAACTGAAATATTGTTGAAAGTGTCGTTAAACACCATAATCCTAATCCTCTAAAACAAACTGAAATATTGTTGAAAGTGTCGTTAAACACCATAACCCTAACCCTCTAAAACTAACTGAAATATTGTTGAAAGTGTCGTTAAACACCATAACCCTAATACTCTAAAACAAACTGAAATATTGTTGAAAGTGTCGTTAAACACCATAATCCTAATCCTCTAAAACAAACTGAAATATTGTTGAAAGTGTCGTTAAACACCATAACCCTAATCCTCTAAAACAAACTGAAATATTGTTGAAAGTGTCATTAAACATCATAACCCTAACCCTCTAAAACAAACTGAAATATTGTTGAAAGTGTCGTTAAACACCATAACCCTAACCCTCTAAAACAAACTGAAATATTGTTGAAAGTGTCGTTAAACACCATAATCCTATCCTCTAAAACAAACTGAAATATTGTTGAAAGTGTCGTTAAACACCATAATCCTAATCCTCTAAAACAAACTGAAATATTGTTGAAAGTGTCGTTAAACACCATAACCCTAACCCTCTAAAACTAACTGAAATACTGTTGAAAGTGTCGTTAAACACCATAACCCTAATCCTCTAAAACAAACTGAAATATTGTTGAAAGTGTCATTAAACATCATAACCCTAACCCTCTAAAACAAACTGAAATATTGTTGAAAGTGTCGTTAAACACCATAACCCTAACCCTCTAAAACAAACTGAAATATTGTTGAAAGTGTCGTTAAACACCATAATCCTAATCTTCTAAAACAAACTGAAATATTGTTGAAAGTGTCGTTAAACACCATAACCCTAACCCTCTAAAACAAACTGAAATATTGTAAAAAGTGTCATTAAACATCATAATCCTAACCCTCTAAAACAAACTGAAATATTGTTGAAAGTGTCGTTAAACATCATAACCCTAATCCTCTAAAACAAACTGAAATATTGTTGAAAGTGTCATTAAACATCATAATCCTAACCCTCTAAAACAAACTGAAATATTGTTGAAAGTGTCGTTAAACACCATAATCCTAACCCTCTAAAACAAACTGAAATATTGTTGAAAGTGTCATTAAACATCATAATCCTAACCCTCTAAAACAAACTGAAATATTGTTGAAAGTGTCATTAAACATCATAATCCTAACCCTCTAAAACTTACTGAAATATTGTTGAAAGTGTCGTTAAACATCATAATCCTAATCCTCTAAAACAAACTGAAATATTGTTGAAAGTGTCATTAAACATCATAACTCTAACCCTCTAAAACAAACTGAAATATTGTTGAAAGTGTCGTTAAACATCATAACCCTAATCCTCTAAAACAAACTGAAATATTGTTGAAAGTGTCATTAAACATCATAACCCTAACCCCCAAAAACAAACTGAAATATTGTTGAAAGTGTCGTTAAACACCATAACCCTAACCCTCTAAAACAAACTGAAATATTGTTGAAAGTGTCATTAAACACCATAACCCTAACCCTCTAAAACAAACTGAAATATTGTTGAAAGTGTCATTAAACATCATAACCCTAACCCCCAAATACAAACTGAAATATTGTTGAAAGTGTCGTTAAACATCATAAACCTAATCCCCTAAAACAAACTGAAATATTGTTGAAAGTGTCATTAAACACCATAACCCTAACCCTCTAAAACAAACTGAAATATTGTTGAAAGTGTCGTTAAACACCATAACCCTAACCCTCTAAAACAAACTGAAATATTGTTGAAAGTGTCAATAAACATCATAACTCTAACCCTCTAAAACAAACTGAAATATTGTTGAAAGTGTCATTAAACATCATAATCCTAACCCTCTAAAACAAACTGAAATATTGTTGAAAGTGTCGTTAAACATCATAACCCTAACCCTCTAAAACAAACTGAAATATTGTTGAAAGTGTCATTAAACATCATAATCCTAACCCTCTAAAACAAACTGAAATATTGTTGAAAGTGTCGTTAAACACCATAATCCTAACCCTCTAAAACAAACTGAAATATTGTTGAAAGGGTCATTAAACATCATAATCCTAACCCTCTAAAACAAACTGAAATATTGTTGAAAGTGTCATTAAACATCATAATCCTAACCCTCTAAAACAAACTGAAATATTGTTGAAAGTGTCGTTAAACATCATAATCCTAATCCTCTAAAACAAACAGAAATATTGTTGAAAGTGTCATTAAACATCATAACTCTAACCCTCTAAAACAAACTGAAATATTGTTGAAAGTGTCGTTAAACATCATAACCCTAATCCTCTAAAACAAACTGAAATATTGTTGAAAGTGTCATTAAACATCATAACCCTAACCCCCAAAAACAAACTGAAATATTGTTGAAAGTGTCGTTAAACACCATAACCCTAACCCTCTAAAACAAACTGAAATATTGTTGAAAGTGTCATTAAACACCATACCCCTAACCCTCTAAAACAAACTGAAATATTGTTGAAAGTGTCATTAAACATCATAACCCTAACCCCCAAAAACAAACTGAAATATTGTTGAAAGTGTCGTTAAACATCATAAACCTAATCCCCTAAAACAAACTGAAATATTGTTGAAAGTGTCATTAAACACCATAACCCTAACCCTCTAAAACAAACTGAAATATTGTTGAAAGTGTCGTTAAACACCATAACCCTAACCCTCTAAAACAAACTGAAATATTGTTGAAAGTGTCAATAAACATCATAACCCTAACCCTCTAAAACAAGCTGAAATATTGTTGAAAGTGTCGTTAAACACCATAACCCTAACCCTCTAAAACAAACTGAAATATTGTTGAAAGTGTCAATAAACATCATAATCCTAATCCTCTGAAACAAACTGAAATATTGTTGAAAGTGTAGTTAAACACCATAATCCTAATCCCCTAAAACAAACTGAAATATTGTTGAAAGTGTCATTAAACACCATAACCCTAACCCTCTAAAACAAACTGAAATATTGTTGAAAGTGTCATTAAACACCATAACCCAAACCCTCTTAAACAAACTGAAATATTGTTGAAAGTGTCATTAAACATCATAACCCTAACCCTCTAAAACAAACTGAAATATTGTTGAAAGTGTCATTAAACATCATAATCCTAACCCTCTAAAACAAACTGAAATATTGTTGAAAGTGTCATTAAACATCATAACCCTAACCCTCTAAAACAAACTGAAATATTGTTGAAAGTGTCATTAAACACCATAACCCTAACCATCTTAAACAAACTGAAATATTGTTGAAAGTGTCATTAAACATCATAACCCTAACCCCCTAAAACAAACTGAAATATTGTTGAAAGTGTCATTAAACATCATAACCCTAAGCCCCTAAAACAAACTGAAATATTGTTGAAAGTGACGTTACACATCATAACCCTAACCCTCTAAAACAAACTGAAATATTGTTGAAAGTGTCATTAAACACCATAACCCTAACCATCTTAAACAAACTGAAATATTGTTGAAAGTGTCATTAAACATCATAACCCTAACCCCCTAAAACAAACTGAAATATTGTTGAAAGTTTCATTAAACATCATAACCCTAACCCCCTAAATCTAACTGAAATATTTTTGAAAGTGTCGTTAAACACCATAACCCTAATCCTCTAAAACAAACTGAAATATTGTTGAAAGTGTCATTAAACACCATAACCCTAACCCTCTAAAACTAACTGAAATATTGTTGAAAGTGTCGTTAAACACCATAACCCTAATACTCTAAAACAAACTGAAATATTGTTGAAAGTGTCATTAAACATCATAACCATAACCCTCTAAAATAAACTGAAATATTGTTGAAAGTGTCGTTAAGCACCATAACCCTAACCCCCTAAATCTAACTGAAATATTGTTGAAAGTGTCATTAAACATCATAACCCTAACCCCCTAAATCTAACTGAAATATTGTTGAAAGTGTCGTTAAACACCATAACCCTAATCCTCTAAAACAAACTGAAATATTGTTGAAAGTGTCATTAAACACCATAACCCTAACCCTCTAAAACAAACTGAAATATTGTTGAAAGTGTCGTTAAACACCATAACCCTAATCCTCTAAAACAAACTGAAATATTGTTGAAAGTGTCATTAAACATCATAACCCTAACCCCCTAAAACTAACTGAAATATTGTTGAAAGTGTCGTTAAACACCATAACCCTAATCCTCTAAAACAAACTGAAATATTGTTGAAAGTGTCGTTAAACACCATAACCCTAACCCTCTAAAACAAACTGAAATATTGTTGAAAGTGTCGTTAAACACCATAACCCTAATCCTCTAAAACTAACTGAAATATTGTTGAAAGTGTCATTAAACATCATAATCCTAACCCTCTTAAACAAACTGAAATATTGTTGAAAGTGTCGTTAAACACCATAATCCTAATCCTCTAAAACAAACTGAAATATTGTTGAAAGTGTCGTTAAACACCATAACCCTAACCCTCTAAAACTAACTGAAATATTGTTGAAAGTGTCGTTAAACACCATAACCCTAATCCTCTAAAACAAATTGAAATATTGTTGAAAGTGTCGTTAAACATCATAACTCTAACCCTCTTAAAAAAACTGAAATATTGTTGAAAGTGTCGTTAAACACCATAATCCTAATCCTCTAAAACAAACTGAAATATTGTTGAAAGTGTCGTTAAACATCATAATCCTAACCCTCTAAAACAAACTGAAATATTGTTGAAAGTGTCATTAAACATCATAATCCTAACCCTCTAAAACAAACTGAAATATTGTTGAAAGTGTCGTTAAACATCATAATCCTAATCCTCTAAAACAAACAGAAATATTGTTGAAAGTGTCATTAAACATCATAACTCTAACCCTCTAAAACAAACTGAAATATTGTTGAAAGTGTCGTTAAACATCATAACCCTAATCCTCTAAAACAAACTGAAATATTGTTGAAAGTGTCATTAAACATCATAACCCTAACCCCCAAAAACAAACTGAAATATTGTTGAAAGTGTCGTTAAACACCATAACCCTAACCCTCTAAAACAAACTGAAATATTGTTGAAAGTGTCATTAAACACCATACCCCTAACCCTCTAAAACAAACTGAAATATTGTTGAAAGTGTCATTAAACATCATAACCCTAACCCCCAAAAACAAACTGAAATATTGTTGAAAGTGTCGTTAAACATCATAAACCTAATCCCCTAAAACAAACTGAAATATTGTTGAAAGTGTCATTAAACACCATAACCCTAACCCTCTAAAACAAACTGAAATATTGTTGAAAGTGTCGTTAAACACCATAACCCTAACCCTCTAAAACAAACTGAAATATTGTTGAAAGTGTCAATAAACATCATAACCCTAACCCTCTAAAACAAGCTGAAATATTGTTGAAAGTGTCGTTAAACACCATAACCCTAACCCTCTAAAACAAACTGAAATATTGTTGAAAGTGTCAATAAACATCATAATCCTAATCCTCTGAAACAAACTGAAATATTGTTGAAAGTGTAGTTAAACACCATAATCCTAATCCCCTAAAACAAACTGAAATATTGTTGAAAGTGTCATTAAACACCATAACCCTAACCCTCTAAAACAAACTGAAATATTGTTGAAAGTGTCATTAAACACCATAACCCAAACCCTCTTAAACAAACTGAAATATTGTTGAAAGTGTCATTAAACATCATAACCCTAACCCCCTAAAACAAACTGAAATATTGTTGAAAGTGTCATTAAACATCATAATCCTAACCCTCTAAAACAAACTGAAATATTGTTGAAAGTGTCATTAAACATCATAACCCTAACCCTCTAAAACAAACTGAAATATTGTTGAAAGTGTCATTAAACACCATAACCCTAACCATCTTAAACAAACTGAAATATTGTTGAAAGTGTCATTAAACATCATAACCCTAACCCCCTAAAACAAACTGAAATATTGTTGAAAGTGTCATTAAACATCATAACCCTAAGCCCCTAAAACAAACTGAAATATTGTTGAAAGTGACGTTACACATCATAACCCTAACCCTCTAAAACAAACTGAAATATTGTTGAAAGTGTCATTAAACACCATAACCCTAACCATCTTAAACAAACTGAAATATTGTTGAAAGTGTCATTAAACATCATAACCCTAACCCCCTAAAACAAACTGAAATATTGTTGAAAGTTTCATTAAACATCATAACCCTAACCCCCTAAATCTAACTGAAATATTTTTGAAAGTGTCGTTAAACACCATAACCCTAATCCTCTAAAACAAACTGAAATATTGTTGAAAGTGTCATTAAACACCATAACCCTAACCCTCTAAAACTAACTGAAATATTGTTGAAAGTGTCGTTAAACACCATAACCCTAATACTCTAAAACAAACTGAAATATTGTTGAAAGTGTCATTAAACATCATAACCATAACCCTCTAAAATAAACTGAAATATTGTTGAAAGTGTCGTTAAGCACCATAACCCTAACCCCCTAAATCTAACTGAAATATTGTTGAAAGTGTCATTAAACATCATAACCCTAACCCCCTAAATCTAACTGAAATATTGTTGAAAGTGTCGTTAAACACCATAACCCTAATCCTCTAAAACAAACTGAAATATTGTTGAAAGTGTCATTAAACACCATAACCCTAACCCTCTAAAACAAACTGAAATATTGTTGAAAGTGTCGTTAAACACCATAACCCTAATCCTCTAAAACAAACTGAAATATTGTTGAAAGTGTCATTAAACATCATAACCCTAACCCCCTAAAACTAACTGAAATATTGTTGAAAGTGTCGTTAAACACCATAACCCTAATCCTCTAAAACAAACTGAAATATTGTTGAAAGTGTCGTTAAACACCATAACCCTAACCCTCTAAAACAAACTGAAATATTGTTGAAAGTGTCGTTAAACACCATAACCCTAATCCTCTAAAACTAACTGAAATATTGTTGAAAGTGTCATTAAACATCATAATCCTAACCCTCTTAAACAAACTGAAATATTGTTGAAAGTGTCGTTAAACACCATAATCCTAATCCTCTAAAACAAACTGAAATATTGTTGAAAGTGTCGTTAAACACCATAACCCTAACCCTCTAAAACTAACTGAAATATTGTTGAAAGTGTCGTTAAACACCATAACCCTAATCCTCTAAAACAAATTGAAATATTGTTGAAAGTGTCGTTAAACATCATAACTCTAACCCTCTTAAACAAACTGAAATATTGTTGAAAGTGTCGTTAAACACCATAATCCTAATCCTCTAAAACAAACTGAAATATTGTTGAAAGTGTCGTTAAACACCATAACCCTAACCCTCTAAAACTAACTGAAATATTGTTGAAAGTGTCGTTAAACATCATAACCCTAATCCTCTAAAACAAACTGAAATATTGTTGAAAGTGTCGTTAAACATCATAACCCTAACCCTCTTAAACAAACTGAAATATTGTTGAAAGTGTCGTTAAAGACCATAATCCTAATCCTCTAAAACAAACTGAAATATTGTTGAAAGTGTCGTTAAACACCATAACCCTAACCCTCTAAAACTAACTGAAATATTGTTGAAAGTGTCGTTAAACACCATAACCCTAATCCTCTAAAACAAACTGAAATATTGTTGAAAGTGTCATTAAACATCATAACCCTAACCCCCTAAAACTAACTGAAATATTGTTGAAAGTGTCGTTAAACACCATAACCCTAACCCTCTAAAACTAACTGAAATATTGTTGAAAGTGTCGTTAAACACCATAACCCTAATTCTCTAAAACAAACTGAAATATTGTTGAAAGTGCCATTACACATCATAACCCTAACCCTCTAAAACAAACTGAAATATTGTTGAAAGTGTCGTTAAACACCATAACCCTAACCCTCTAAAACAAACTGAAATATTGTTGAAAGTGTCGTTAAACACCATAATCCTAATCCTCTAAAACAAACTGAAATATTGTTGAAAGTGTCGTTAAACACCATAATCCTAATCCTCTAAAACTAACTGAAATATTGTTGAAAGTGTCGTTAAACACCATAACCCTAACCCTCTAAAACTAACTGAAATATTGTTGAAAGTGTCGTTAAACATCATAACCCTAATCCTCTAAAACAAACTGAAATATTGTTGAAAGTGTCGTTAAACACCATAACCCTAACCCTCTAAAACAAACTGATATATTGTTGAAAGTGTCGTTAAACATCATAACCCTAACCCTCTTAAACAAACTGAAATATTGTTGAAAGTGTCGTTAAACACCATAATCCTAATCCTCTAAAACAAACTGAAATATTGTTGAAAGTGTCGTTAAACACCATAACCCTAACCCTCTAAAACTAACTGAAATATTGTTGAAAGTGTCGTTAAACACCATAACCCTAATACTCTAAAACAAACTGAAATATTGTTGAAAGTGTCGTTAAACACCATAATCCTAATCCTCTAAAACAAACTGAAATATTGTTGAAAGTGTCGTTAAACACCATAACCCTAATCCTCTAAAACAAACTGAAATATTGTTGAAAGTGTCATTAAACATCATAACCCTAACCCTCTAAAACAAACTGAAATATTGTTGAAAGTGTCGTTAAACACCATAACCCTAACCCTCTAAAACAAACTGAAATATTGTTGAAAGTGTCGTTAAACACCATAATCCTATCCTCTAAAACAAACTGAAATATTGTTGAAAGTGTCGTTAAACACCATAATCCTAATCCTCTAAAACAAACTGAAATATTGTTGAAAGTGTCGTTAAACACCATAACCCTAACCCTCTAAAACTAACTGAAATACTGTTGAAAGTGTCGTTAAACACCATAACCTTAATCCTCTAAAACAAACTGAAATATTGTTGAAAGTGTCATTAAACATCATAACCCTAACCCTTTAAAACAAACTGAAATATTGTTGAAAGTGTCGTTAAACACCATAACCCTAACCCTCTAAAACAAACTGAAATATTGTTGAAAGTGTCGTTAAACACCATAATCCTAATCTTCTAAAACAAACTGAAATATTGTTGAAAGTGTCGTTAAACACCATAACCCTAACCCTCTAAAACAAACTGAAATATTGTAAAAAGTGTCATTAAACATCATAATCCTAACCCTCTAAAACAAACTGAAATATTGTTGAAAGTGTCGTTAAACATCATAACCCTAATCCTCTAAAACAAACTGAAATATTGTTGAAAGTGTCATTAAACATCATAATCCTAACCCTCTAAAACAAACTGAAATATTGTTGAAAGTGTCGTTAAACACCATAATCCTAACCCTCTAAAACAAACTGAAATATTGTTGAAAGTGTCATTAAACATCATAATCCTAACCCTCTAAAACAAACTGAAATATTGTTGAAAGTGTCATTAAACATCATAATCCTAACCCTCTAAAACTTACTGAAATATTGTTGAAAGTGTCGTTAAACATCATAATCCTAATCCTCTAAAACAAACTGAAATATTGTTGAAAGTGTCATTAAACATCATAACTCTAACCCTCTAAAACAAACTGAAATATTGTTGAAAGTGTCGTTAAACATCATAACCCTAATCCTCTAAAACAAACTGAAATATTGTTGAAAGTGTCATTAAACATCATAACCCTAACCCCCAAAAACAAACTGAAATATTGTTGAAAGTGTCGTTAAACACCATAACCCTAACCCTCTAAAACAAACTGAAATATTGTTGAAAGTGTCATTAAACACCATAACCCTAACCCTCTAAAACAAACTGAAATATTGTTGAAAGTGTCATTAAACATCATAACCCTAACCCCCAAATACAAACTGAAATATTGTTGAAAGTGTCGTTAAACATCATAAACCTAATCCCCTAAAACAAACTGAAATATTGTTGAAAGTGTCATTAAACACCATAACCCTAACCCTCTAAAACAAACTGAAATATTGTTGAAAGTGTCGTTAAACACCATAACCCTAACCCTCTAAAACAAACTGAAATATTGTTGAAAGTGTCAATAAACATCATAACTCTAACCCTCTAAAACAAACTGAAATATTGTTGAAAGTGTCGTTAAACACCATAACCCTAACCCTCTAAAACAAACTGAAATATTGTTGAAAGTGTCAATAAACATCATAATCCTAATCCTCTAAAACTAACTGAAATATTGTTGAAAGTGTCGTTAAACACCATAACCCTAACCCTCTAAAACTAACTGAAATATTGTTGAAAGTGTCGTTAAACATCATAACCCTAATCCTCTAAAACAAACTGAAATATTGTTGAAAGTGTCGTTAAACACCATAACCCTAACCCTCTAAAACAAACTGATATATTGTTGAAAGTGTCGTTAAACATCATAACCCTAACCCTCTTAAACAAACTGAAATATTGTTGAAAGTGTCGTTAAACACCATAATCCTAATCCTCTAAAACAAACTGAAATATTGTTGAAAGTGTCGTTAAACACCATAACCCTAACCCTCTAAAACTAACTGAAATATTGTTGAAAGTGTCGTTAAACACCATAACCCTAATACTCTAAAACAAACTGAAATATTGTTGAAAGTGTCGTTAAACACCATAATCCTAATCCTCTAAAACAAACTGAAATATTGTTGAAAGTGTCGTTAAACACCATAACCCTAATCCTCTAAAACAAACTGAAATATTGTTGAAAGTGTCATTAAACATCATAACCCTAACCCTCTAAAACAAACTGAAATATTGTTGAAAGTGTCGTTAAACACCATAACCCTAACCCTCTAAAACAAACTGAAATATTGTTGAAAGTGTCGTTAAACACCATAATCCTATCCTCTAAAACAAACTGAAATATTGTTGAAAGTGTCGTTAAACACCATAATCCTAATCCTCTAAAACAAACTGAAATATTGTTGAAAGTGTCGTTAAACACCATAACCCTAACCCTCTAAAACTAACTGAAATACTGTGGAAAGTGTCGTTAAACACCATAACCTTAATCCTCTAAAACAAACTGAAATATTGTTGAAAGTGTCATTAAACATCATAACCCTAACCCTTTAAAACAAACTGAAATATTGTTGAAAGTGTCGTTAAACACCATAACCCTAACCCTCTAAAACAAACTGAAATATTGTAAAAAGTGTCATTAAACATCATAATCCTAACCCTCTAAAACAAACTGAAATATTGTTGAAAGTGTCGTTAAACATCATAACCCTAATCCTCTAAAACAAACTGAAATATTGTTGAAAGTGTCATTAAACATCATAATCCTAACCCTCTAAAACAAACTGAAATATTGTTGAAAGTGTCGTTAAACACCATAATCCTAACCCTCTAAAACAAACTGAAATATTGTTGAAAGTGTCATTAAACATCATAATCCTAACCCTCTAAAACAAACTGAAATATTGTTGAAAGTGTCATTAAACATCATAATCCTAACCCTCTAAAACTTACTGAAATATTGTTGAAAGTGTCGTTAAACATCATAATCCTAATCCTCTAAAACAAACTGAAATATTGTTGAAAGTGTCATTAAACATCATAACTCTAACCCTCTAAAACAAACTGAAATATTGTTGAAAGTGTCGTTAAACATCATAACCCTAATCCTCTAAAACAAACTGAAATATTGTTGAAAGTGTCATTAAACATCATAACCCTAACCCCCAAAAACAAACTGAAATATTGTTGAAAGTGTCGTTAAACACCATAACCCTAACCCTCTAAAACAAACTGAAATATTGTTGAAAGTGTCATTAAACACCATAACCCTAACCCTCTAAAACAAACTGAAATATTGTTGAAAGTGTCATTAAACATCATAACCCTAACCCCCAAATACAAACTGAAATATTGTTGAAAGTGTCGTTAAACATCATAAACCTAATCCCCTAAAACAAACTGAAATATTGTTGAAAGTGTCATTAAACACCATAACCCTAACCCTCTAAAACAAACTGAAATATTGTTGAAAGTGTCGTTAAACACCATAACCCTAACCCTCTAAAACAAACTGAAATATTGTTGAAAGTGTCAATAAACATCATAACTCTAACCCTCTAAAACAAACTGAAATATTGTTGAAAGTGTCGTTAAACACCATAACCCTAACCCTCTAAAACAAACTGAAATATTGTTGAAAGTGTCAATAAACATCATAATCCTAATCCTCTGAAACAAACTGAAATATTGTTGAAAGTGTAGTTAAACACCATAATCCTAATCCCCTAAAACAAACTGAAATATTGTTGAAAGTGTCATTAAACATCATAACCCTAATCCTCTAAAAAAACTGAAATATTGTTGAAAGTGTCATTAAACATCATAACCCTAACCCTCTAAAACAAACTGAAATATTGTTGAAAGTGTCATTAAACACCATAACCCTAACCATCTTAAACAAACTGAAATATTGTTGAAAGTGTCATTAAACATCATAACCCTAACCCCCTAAAACAAACTGAAATATTGTTGAAAGTGTCATTAAACATCATAACCCTAAGCCCCTAAAACAAACTGAAATATTGTTGAAAGTGTCGTTAAACATCATAATCCTAACCCTCTAAAACAAACTGAAATATTGTTGAAAGTGTCGTTAAACATCATAACCCTAACCCTCTAAAACAAACTGAAATATT
This sequence comes from Bathymodiolus brooksi, assembly GCA_963680875.1. Lineage (NCBI taxonomy): Eukaryota > Metazoa > Mollusca > Bivalvia > Mytilida > Modiolidae > Bathymodiolus > Bathymodiolus brooksi. Next base: position 49,083,852 of record OY804576.1, on the reverse strand, counting down.
GTTGAAAGTTTCATTAAACACCATAACCCTAACCCTCTAAAACTAACTGAAATATTGTTGAAAGTGTCGTTAAACACCATAACCCTAATCCTCTAAAACAAACTGAAATATTGTTGAAAGTGTCATTAAACATCATAACCATAACCCTCTAAAACAAACTGAAATATTGTTGAAAGTGTCGTTAAGCACCATAACCCTAACCCCCTAAATCTAACTGAAATATTGTTGAAAGTGTCAATAAACATCATAACCCTAACCCCCTAAATCTAACTGAAATATTGTTGAAAGTGTCGTTAAACACCATAACCCTAATCCTCTAAAACCAACTGAAATATTGTTGAAAGTGTCATTAAACACCATAACCCTAACCCTCTAAAACTAACTGAAATATTGTTGAAAGTGTCGTTAAACACCATAACCCTAATCCTCTAAAACAAACTGAAATATTGTTGAAAGTGTCATTAAACATCATAACCCTAACCCCCTAAAACTAACTGAAATATTGTTGAAAGTGTCGTTAAACACCATAACCCTAATCCTCTAAAACAAACTGAAATATTGTTGAAAGTGTCGTTAAACACCATAACCCTAACCCTCTAAAACAAACTGAAATATTGTTGAAAGTGTCGTTAAACACCATAACCCTAATCCTCTAAAACTAACTGAAATATTGTTGAAAGTGTCATTAAACATCATAACCCTAACCCTCTTAAACAAACTGAAATATTGTTGAAAGTGTCGTTAAACACCATAATCCTAATCCTCTAAAACAAACTGAAATATTGTTGAAAGTGTCGTTAAACACCATAACCCTAACCCTCTAAAACTAACTGAAATATTGTTGAAAGTGTTGTTAAACACCATAACCCTAATCCTCTAAAACAAATTGAAATATTGTTGAAAGTGTCGTTAAACATCATAACTCTAACCCTCTTAAACAAACTGAAATATTGTTGAAAGTGTCGTTAAACACCATAATCCTAATCCTCTAAAACAAACTGAAATATTGTTGAAAGTGTCGTTAAACACCATAACCCTAACCCTCTAAAACTAACTGAAATATTGTTGAAAGTGTCGTTAAACATCATAACCCTAATCCTCTAAAACAAACTGAAATATTGTTGAAAGTGTCGTTAAACATCATAACCCTAACCCTCTTAAACAAACTGAAATATTGTTGAAAGTGTCGTTAAACACCATAATCTTAATCCTCTAAAACAAACTGAAATATTGTTGAAAGTGTCGTTAAACACCATAACCCTAACCCTCTAAAACTAACTGAAATATTGTTGAAAGTGTCGTTAAACACCATAACCCTAATCCTCTAAAACAAACTGAAATATTGTTGAAAGTGTCGTTAAACACCATAACCCTAACCCTCTAAAACTAACTGAAATATTGTTGAAAGTGTCGTTAAACACCATAACCCTAATTCTCTAAAACAAACTGAAATATTGTTGAAAGTGCCATTACACATCATAACCCTAACCCTCTAAAACAAACTGAAATATTGTTGAAAGTGTCGTTAAACACCATAACCCTAACCCTCTAAAACAAACTGAAATATTGTTGAAAGTGTCGTTAAACACCATAATCCTAATCCTCTAACACAAACTGAAATATTGTTGAAAGTGTCGTTAAACACCATAATCCTAATCCTCTAAAACTAACTGAAATATTGTTGAAAGTGTCGTTAAACACCATAACCCTAACCCTCTAAAACTAACTGAAATATTGTTGAAAGTGTCGTTAAACATCATAACCCTAATCCTCTAAAACAAACTGAAATATTGTTGAAAGTGTCGTTAAACACCATAACCCTAACCCTCTAAAACAAACTGATATATTGTTGAAAGTGTCGTTAAACATCATAACCCTAACCCTCTTAAACAAACTGAAATATTGTTGAAAGTATCGTTAAACACCATAATCCTAATCCTCTAAAACAAACTGAAATATTGTTGAAAGTGTCGTTAAACACCATAACCCTAACCCTCTAAAACTAACTGAAATATTGTTGAAAGTGTCGTTAAACACCATAACCCTAATACTCTAAAACAAACTGAAATATTGTTGAAAGTGTCGTTAAACACCATAATCCTAATCCTCTAAAACAAACTGAAATATTGTTGAAAGTGTCGTTAAACACCATAACCCTAATCCTCTAAAACAAACTGAAATATTGTTGAAAGTGTCATTAAACATCATAACCCTAACCCTCTAAAACAAACTGAAATATTGTTGAAAGTGTCGTTAAACACCATAACCCTAACCCTCTAAAACAAACTGAAATATTGTTGAAAGTGTCATTAAACACCATAACCCTAACCATCTTAAACAAACTGAAATATTGTTGAAAGTGTCATTAAACATCATAACCCTAACCCCCTAAAACTAACTGAAATATTGTTGAAAGTGTCATTAAACATCATAACCCTAAGCCCCTAAAACAAACTGAAATATTGTTGAAAGTGTCGTTAAACATCATAATCCTAACCCTCTAAAACAAACTGAAATATTGTTGAAAGTGTCGTTAAACATCATAACCCTAACCCTCTAAAACAAACTGAAATATTGTTGAAAGTTTCATTAAACATCATAACCCTAACCCCCTAAATCTAACTGAAATATTGTTGAAAGTGTCGTTAAACACCATAACCCTAATCCTCTAAAACAAACTGAAATATTGTTGAAAGTGTCATTAAACACCATAACCCTAACCCTCTAAAACTAACTGAAATATTGTTGAAAGTGTCGTTAAACACCATAACCCTAATACTCTAAAACAAACTGAAATATTGTTGAAAGTGTCGTTAAACACCATAACCCTAACCCTCTAAAACAAACTGATATATTGTTGAAAGTGTCGTTAAACATCATAACCCTAACCCTCTTAAACAAACTGAAATATTGTTGAAAGTATCGTTAAACACCATAATCCTAATCCTCTAAAACAAACTGAAATATTGTTGAAAGTGTCGTTAAACACCATAACCCTAACCCTCTAAAACTAACTGAAATATTGTTGAAAGTGTCGTTAAACACCATAACCCTAATACTCTAAAACAAACTGAAATATTGTTGAAAGTGTCGTTAAACACCATAATCCTAATCCTCTAAAACAAACTGAAATATTGTTGAAAGTGTCGTTAAACACCATAACCCTAATCCTCTAAAACAAACTGAAATATTGTTGAAAGTGTCATTAAACATCATAACCCTAACCCTCTAAAACAAACTGAAATATTGTTGAAAGTGTCGTTAAACACCATAACCCTAACCCTCTAAAACAAACTGAAATATTGTTGAAAGTGTCATTAAACACCATAACCCTAACCATCTTAAACAAACTGAAATATTGTTGAAAGTGTCATTAAACATCATAACCCTAACCCCCTAAAACAAACTGAAATATTGTTGAAAGTGTCATTAAACATCATAACCCTAAGCCCCTAAAACAAACTGAAATATTGTTGAAAGTGTCGTTAAACATCATAATCCTAACCCTCTAAAACAAACTGAAATATTGTTGAAAGTGTCGTTAAACATCATAACCCTAACCCTCTAAAACAAACTGAAATATTGTTGAAAGTTTCATTAAACATCATAACCCTAACCCCCTAAATCTAACTGAAATATTGTTGAAAGTGTCGTTAAACACCATAACCCTAATCCTCTAAAACAAACTGAAATATTGTTGAAAGTGTCATTAAACATCATAACCCTAACCCCCTAAAACTAACTGAAATATTGTTGAAAGTGTCGTTAAACACCATAACCCTAATCCTCTAAAACAAACTGAAATATTGTTGAAAGTGTCGTTAAACACCATAACCCTAACCCTCTAAAACAAACTGATATATTGTTGAAAGTGTCGTTAAACATCATAACCCTAACCCTCTTAAACAAACTGAAATATTGTTGAAAGTATCGTTAAACACCATAATCCTAATCCTCTAAAACAAACTGAAATATTGTTGAAAGTGTCGTTAAACACCATAACCCTAACCCTCTAAAACTAACTGAAATATTGTTGAAAGTGTCGTTAAACACCATAACCCTAATACTCTAAAACAAACTGAAATATTGTTGAAAGTGTCGTTAAACACCATAATCCTAATCCTCTAAAACAAACTGAAATATTGTTGAAAGTGTCGTTAAACACCATAACCCTAATCCTCTAAAACAAACTGAAATATTGTTGAAAGTGTCATTAAACATCATAACCCTAACCCTCTAAAACAAACTGAAATATTGTTGAAAGTGTCGTTAAACACCATAACCCTAACCCTCTAAAACAAACTGAAATATTGTTGAAAGTGTCATTAAACACCATAACCCTAACCATCTTAAACAAACTGAAATATTGTTGAAAGTGTCATTAAACATCATAACCCTAACCCCCTAAAACTAACTGAAATATTGTTGAAAGTGTCATTAAACATCATAACCCTAAGCCCCTAAAACAAACTGAAATATTGTTGAAAGTGTCGTTAAACATCATAATCCTAACCCTCTAAAACAAACTGAAATATTGTTGAAAGTGTCGTTAAACATCATAACCCTAACCCTCTAAAACAAACTGAAATATTGTTGAAAGTTTCATTAAACATCATAACCCTAACCCCCTAAATCTAACTGAAATATTGTTGAAAGTGTCGTTAAACACCATAACCCTAATCCTCTAAAACAAACTGAAATATTGTTGAAAGTGTCATTAAACACCATAACCCTAACCCTCTAAAACTAACTGAAATATTGTTGAAAGTGTCGTTAAACACCATAACCCTAATACTCTAAAACAAACTGAAATATTGTTGAAAGTGTCGTTAAACACCATAACCCTAACCCTCTAAAACAAACTGATATATTGTTGAAAGTGTCGTTAAACATCATAACCCTAACCCTCTTAAACAAACTGAAATATTGTTGAAAGTATCGTTAAACACCATAATCCTAATCCTCTAAAACAAACTGAAATATTGTTGAAAGTGTCGTTAAACACCATAACCCTAACCCTCTAAAACTAACTGAAATATTGTTGAAAGTGTCGTTAAACACCATAACCCTAATACTCTAAAACAAACTGAAATATTGTTGAAAGTGTCGTTAAACACCATAATCCTAATCCTCTAAAACAAACTGAAATATTGTTGAAAGTGTCGTTAAACACCATAACCCTAATCCTCTAAAACAAACTGAAATATTGTTGAAAGTGTCATTAAACATCATAACCCTAACCCTCTAAAACAAACTGAAATATTGTTGAAAGTGTCGTTAAACACCATAACCCTAACCCTCTAAAACAAACTGAAATATTGTTGAAAGTGTCATTAAACACCATAACCCTAACCATCTTAAACAAACTGAAATATTGTTGAAAGTGTCATTAAACATCATAACCCTAACCCCCTAAAACAAACTGAAATATTGTTGAAAGTGTCATTAAACATCATAACCCTAAGCCCCTAAAACAAACTGAAATATTGTTGAAAGTGTCGTTAAACATCATAATCCTAACCCTCTAAAACAAACTGAAATATTGTTGAAAGTGTCGTTAAACATCATAACCCTAACCCTCTAAAACAAACTGAAATATTGTTGAAAGTTTCATTAAACATCATAACCCTAACCCCCTAAATCTAACTGAAATATTGTTGAAAGTGTCGTTAAACACCATAACCCTAATCCTCTAAAACAAACTGAAATATTGTTGAAAGTGTCATTAAACATCATAACCCTAACCCCCTAAAACTAACTGAAATATTGTTGAAAGTGTCGTTAAACACCATAACCCTAATCCTCTAAAACAAACTGAAATATTGTTGAAAGTGTCGTTAAACACCATAACCCTAACCCTCTAAAACAAACTGAAATATTGTTGAAAGTGTCGATAAACACCATAACCCTAATCCTGTAAAACTAACTGAAATATTGTTGAAAGTGTCTTTAAACATCATAACCCTAACCCTCTTAAACAAACTGAAATATTGTTGAAAGTGTCGTTAAACACCATAATCCTAATCCTCTAAAACAAACTGAAATATTGTTGAAAGTGTCGTTAAACACCATAACCCTAACCCTCTAAAACTAACTGAAATATTGTTGAAAGTGTCGTTAAACACCATAACCCTAATCCTCTAAAACAAATTGAAATATTGTTGAAAGTGTCGTTAAACATCATAACTCTAACCCTCTTAAACAAACTGAAATATTGTTGAAAGTGTCGTTAAACACCATAATCCTAATCCTCTAAAACAAACTGAAATATTGTTGAAAGTGTCGTTAAACACCATAACCCTAACCCTCTAAAACAAACTGAAATATTGTTGAAAGTGTCGATAAACACCATAACCCTAATCCTGTAAAACTAACTGAAATATTGTTGAAAGTGTCTTTAAACATCATAACCCTAACCCTCTTAAACAAACTGAAATATTGTTGAAAGTGTCGTTAAACACCATAATCCTAATCCTCTAAAACAAACTGAAATATTGTTGAAAGTGTCGTTAAACACCATAACCCTAACCCTCTAAAACTAACTGAAATATTGTTGAAAGTGTCGTTAAACACCATAACCCTAATCCTCTAAAACAAATTGAAATATTGTTGAAAGTGTCGTTAAACATCATAACTCTAACCCTCTTAAACAAACTGAAATATTGTTGAAAGTGTCGTTAAACACCATAATCCTAATCCTCTAAAACAAACTGAAATATTGTTGAAAGTGTCGTTAAACACCATAACCCTAACCCTCTAAAACTAACTGAAATATTGTTGAAAGTGTCGTTAAACATCATAACCCTAATCCTCTAAAACAAACTGAAATATTGTTGAAAGTGTCGTTAAACATCATAACCCTAACCCTCTTAAACAAACTGAAATATTGTTGAAAGTGTCGTTAAACACCATAATCCTAATCCTCTAAAACAAACTGAAATATTGTTGAAAGTGTCGTTAAACACCATAACCCTAACCCTCTAAAACTAACTGAAATATTGTTGAAAGTGTCGTTAAACACCATAACCCTAATCCTCTAAAACAAACTGAAATATTGTTGAAAGTGTCGTTAAACACCATAACCCTAACCCTCTAAAACTAATTGAAATATTGTTGAAAGTGTCGTTAAACACCATAACCCTAATTCTCTAAAACAAACTGAAATATTGTTGAAAGTGCCATTACACATCATAACCCTAACCCTCTAAAACAAACTGAAATATTGTTGAAAGTGTCGTTAAACACCATAACCCTAACCCTCTAAAACAAACTGAAATATTGTTGAAAGTGTCGTTAAACACCATAATCCTAATCCTCTAAAACAAACTGAAATATTGTTGAAAGTGTCGTTAAACACCATAATCCTAATCCTCTAAAACTAACTGAAATATTGTTGAAAGTGTCGTTAAACACCATAACCCTAACCCTCTAAAACAAACTGATATATTGTTGAAAGTGTCGTTAAACATCATAACCCTAACCCTCTTAAACAAACTGAAATATTGTTGAAAGTGTCGTTAAACACCATAATCCTAATCCTCTAAAACAAACTGAAATATTGTTGAAAGTGTCGTTAAACACTATAACCCTAACCCTCTAAAACTAACTGAAATATTGTTGAAAGTGTCGTTAAACACCATAACCCTAATACTCTAAAACAAACTGAAATATTGTTGAAAGGGTCGTTAAACACCATAATCCTAATCCTCTAAAACAAACTGAAATATTGTTGAAAGTGTCGTTAAACACCATAACCCTAATCCTCTAAAACAAACTGAAATATTGTTGAAAGTGTCATTAAACATCATAACCCTAACCCTCTAAAACAAACTGAAATATTGTTGAAAGTGTCGTTAAACACCATAACCCTAACCCTCAAAAACAAACTGAAATATTGTTGAAAGTGTCGTTAAACACCATAATCCTATCCTCTAAAACAAACTGAAATATTGTTGAAAGTGTCGTTAAACACCATAGCCCTAACCCTCTAAAACTAACTGAAATACTGTTGAAAGTGTCGTTAAACACCATAACCCTAATCCTCTAAAACAAACTGAAATATTGTTGAAAGTGTCATTAAACATCATAACCCTAACCCTCTAAAACAAACTGAAATATTGTTGAAAGTGTCGTTAAACACCATAACCCTAACCCTCTAAAACAAACTGAAATATTGTTGAAAGTGTCGTTAAACACCATAATCCTAATCTTCTAAAACAAACTGAAATATTGTTGAAAGTGTCGTTAAACACCATAACCCTAACCCTCTAAAACAAACTGAAATATTGTTGAAAGTGTCATTAAACATCATAATCCTAAACCTCTAAAACAAACTGAAATATTGTTGAATGTGTCGTTAAACATCATAACCCTAACCCCCTAAAACAAACTGAAATATTGTTGAAAGTGTCATTAAACATCATAATCCTAACCCTCTAAAACAAACTGAAATATTGTTGAAAGTGTCATTAAACATCATAATCCTAACCCTCTAAAACAAACTGAAATATTGTTGAAAGTGTCATTAAACATCATAATCCTAACCCTCTAAAACAAACTGAAATATTGTTGAAAGTGTCATTAAACATCATAATCCTAACCCTCTAAAACAAACTGAAATATTGTTGAAAGTGTCATTAAACATCATAATCCTAACCCTCTAAAACAAACTGAAATATTGTTGAAAGTGTCGTTAAACACCATAATCCTAACCCTCTAAAACAAACTGAAATATTGTTGAAAGTGTCATTAAACATCATAATCCTAACCCTCTAAAACAAACTGAAATATTGTTGAAAGTGTCATTAAACATCATAATCCTAACCCTCTAAAACAAACTGAAATATTGTTGAAAGTGTCATTAAACATCATAAACCTAACCCTCTAAAACAAACTGAAATATTGTTGAAAGTGTCATTAAACATCATAATCCTAACCCTCTAAAACAAACTGAAATATTGTTGAAAGTGTCATTAAACATCATAATCCTAACCCTCTAAAACAAACTGAAATATTGTTGAAAGTGTCATTAAACATCATAATCCTAACCCTCTAAAACAAACTGAAATATTGTTGAAAGTGTCGTTAAACATCATAACCCTAACCCTCTAAAACTAACTGAAATATTGTTGAAAGTGTCCTTAAACATCATAATCCTAACCCTCTAAAGCAAACTGAAATATTGTTGAAAGTGTCGTTAAACACCATAACCCTAACCCTCTAAAACAAACTGAAATATTGTTGAAAGTGTCGTTAAACACCATAATCCTAATCCTCTAAAACAAACTGAAATATTGTTGAAAGTGTCGTTAAACACCATAACCCTAACCCTCTAAAGCAAACTGAAATATTGTTGAAAGTGTCGTTAAACACCATAACCCTAACCCCCAAAAACAAACTGAAATATTGTTGAAAGTATCGTTAAACACCATAATCCTAATCCTCTAAAACAAACTGAAATATTGTTGAAAGTGTCATTAAACATCATAATCCTAACCCTCTAAAACAAACTGAAATATTGTTGAAAGTGTCATTAAACATCATAATCCTAACCCTCTAAAACAAACTGAAATATTGTTGAAAGTGTCATTAAACATCATAATCCTAACCCTCTAAAACAAACTGAAATATTGTTGAAAGTGTCGTTAAACACCATAATCCTAACCCTCTAAAACAAACTGAAATATTGTTGAAAGTGTCATTAAACATCATAATCCTAACCCTCTAAAACAAACTGGAATATTGTTGAAAGTGTCATTAAACATCATAATCCTAACCCTCTAAAACAAACTGAAATATTGTTGAAAGTGTCATTAAACATCATAAACCTAACCCTCTAAAACAAACTGAAATATTGTTGAAAGTGTCATTAAACATCATAATCCTAACCCTCTAAAACAAACTGAAATATTGTTGAAAGTGTCATTAAACATCATAATCCTAACCCTCTAAAACAAACTGAAATATTGTTGAAAGTGTCATTAAACATCATAATCCTAACCCTCTAAAACAAACTGAAATATTGTTGAAAGTGTCGTTAAACATCATAACCCTAACCCTCTAAAACTAACTGAAATATTGTTGAAAGTGTCCTTAAACATCATAATCCTAACCCTCTAAAGCAAACTGAAATATTGTTGAAAGTGTCGTTAAACACCATAACCCTAACCCTCTAAAACAAACTGAAATATTGTTGAAAGTGTCGTTAAACACCATAATCCTAATCCTCTAAAACAAACTGAAATATTGTTGAAAGTGTCGTTAAACACCATAATCCTAATCCTCTAAAACAAACTGAAATATTGTTGAAAGTGTCGTTAAACACCATAACCCTAACCCTCTAAAGCAAACTGAAATATTGTTGAAAGTGTCGTTAAACACCATAACCCTAACCCCAAAAAACAAACTGAAATATTGTTGAAAGTATCGTTAAACACCATAATCCTAATCCTCTAAAACAAACTGAAATATTGTTGAAAGTGTCGTTAAACATCATAATCCTAACCCTCTAAAACAAACTGAAATATTGTTGAAAGTGTCGTTAAACATCATAACCCTAACCCTCTAAAACAAACTGAAATATTGTTGAAAGTGTCGTTAAGCATCATAACCCTAACCCTCTAAAACTAACTGAAATATTGTTGAAAGTGTCGTTAAACACCATAATCCTAATCCTCTAAAACAAACTGAAATATTGTTGAAAGTGTCGTTAAACACCATAACACTAATCCTCTAAAACAAACTGAAATATTGTTGAAAGTGTCGTTAAACATCATAATCCTAACCCTCTAAAACAAACTGAAATATTGTTGAAAGTGTCGTTAAACACCATAACCCTAACCCTCTAAAACAAACTGAAATATTGTTGAAAGTGTCGTTAAACACCATAATCCTAATCCTCTAAAACAAACTGAAATATTGTTGAAAGTGTCGTTAAACACCATAACCCTAACCCTCTAAAACAAACTGAAATATTGTTGAAAGTGTCGTTAAACATCATAAACCTAACCCTCTAAAACAAACTGAAATATTGTTGAAAGTGTCGTTAAACACCATAACCCTAACCCTCTAAAACAAACTGAAATATTGTTGAAAGTGTCGTTAAACACCATAATCCTAACCCTCTAAAACTAACTGAAATATTGTTGAAAGTGTCATTAAACATCATAATCCTAATCCTCTAAAACAAACTGAAATATTGTTGAAAGTGTCGTTAAACACCATAACCCTAACCCTCTAAAGCAAACTGAAATATTGTTGAAAGTGTCGTTAAACACCATAACCCTAACCCCCAAAAACAAACTGAAATATTGTTGAAAGTGTCGTTAAACACCATAATCCTAATCCTCTAAAATAAACTGAAATATTGTTGAAAGTGTCGTTAAACATCATAATCCTAACCCTCTAAAACAAACTGAAATATTGTTGAAAGTGTCGTTAAACATCATAACCCTAACCCTCTAAAACTAACTGAAATATTGTTGAAAGTGTCGTTAAGAATCATAACCCTAACCCTCTAAAACTAACTGAAATATTGTTGAAAGTGTCGTTAAACACCATAATCCTAATCCTCTAAAAAAACTGAAATATTGTTGAAAGTGTCGTTAAACACCATAACACTAATCCTCTAAAACAAACTGAAATATTGTTGAAAGTGTCGTTAAACACCATAATCCTAACCCTCTAAAACAAACTGAAATATTGTTGAAAGTGTCGTTAAACACCATAACCCTAACCCTCTAAAACAAACTGAAATATTGTTGAAAGTGTCGTTAAACATCATAATCCTAACCCTCTAAAACAAACTGAAATATTGTTGAAAGTGTCGTTAAACACCATAATCCTAATCCTCTAAAGCAAACTGAAATATTGTTGAAAGTGTCGTTAAACACCATAACCCTAACCCTCTAAAACAAACTGAAATATTGTTGAAAGTGTCGTTAAACACCATAACCCTAACCCTCTAAAACAAACTGAAATATTGTTGAAAGTGTTGTTAAACATCATAATCCTAACCCTCTAAAACAAACTGAAATATTGTTGAAAGTGTCGTTAAACACCATAACCCTAACCCTCTAAAACTAACTGAAATATTGTTGAAAGAGTCGTTAAACACCATAATCCTAATCCTCTAAAACAAACTGAAATATTGTTGAAAGTGTCGTTAAACACCATAACCCTAACCCTCTAAAACAAACTGAAATATTGTTGAAAGTGTCGTTAAACACCATAATCCTAATCCTCTAAAACAAACTGAAATATTGTTGAAAGTGTCGTTAAACATCATAATCCTAACCCTCTAAAACAAACTGAAATATTGTTGAAAGTGTCGTTAAACATCATAACCCTAACCCTCTAAAACAAACTGAAATATTGTTGAAAGTGTCGTTAAGCATCATAACCCTAACCCTCTAAAACTAACTGAAATATTGTTGAAAGTGTCGTTAAACACCATAATCCTAATCCTCTAAAACAAACTGAAATATTGTTGAAAGTGTCGTTAAACACCATAATCCTAACCCTCTAAAACAAACTGAAATATTGTTGAAAGTGTCGTTAAACACCATAACCCTAACCCTCTAAAACAAATTGAAATATTGTTGAAAGTGTCGTTAAACATCATAATCCTAACCCTCTAAAACAAACTGAAATATTGTTGAAAGTGTCGTTAAACATCATAATCCTAACCCTCTAAAACAAACTGAAATATTGTTGAAAGTGTCGTTAAACACCATAACCCTAACCCTCTAAAACAAACTGAAATATTGTTGAAAGTGTCGTTAAACATCATAATCCTAACCCTCTAAAACAAACTGAAATATTGTTGAAAGTGTCGTTAAACACCATAATCCTAATCCTCTATAACAAACTGAAATATTGTTGAAAGTGTCGTTAAACACCATAACCCTAACCCTCTAAAACAAACTGAAATATTGTTGAAAGTGTCGTTAAACATCATAATCCTAACCCTCTAAAACAAACTGAAATATTGTTGAAAGTGTCGTTAAACACCATAACCCTAACCCTCTAAAACAAACTGAAATATTGTTGAAAGTGTCGTTAAACACCATAATCCTAACCCTCTAAAACTAACTGAAATATTGTTGAAAGTGTCATTAAACATCATAATCCTAATCCTCTAAAACAAACTGAAATATTGTTGAAAGTGTAGTTAAACACCATAACCCTAACCCTCTAAAGCAAACTGAAATATTGTTGAAAGTGTCGTTAAACACCATAACCCTAACCCCCAAAAACAAACTGAAATATTGTTGAAAGTGTCGTTAAACACCATAATCCTAATCCTCTAAAATAAACTGAAATATTGTTGAAAGTGTCGTTAAACATCATAATCCTAACCCTCTAAAACAAACTGAAATATTGTTGAAAGTGTCGTTAAACATCATAACCCTAACCCTCTAAAACTAACTGAAATATTGTTGAAAGTGTCGTTAAGAATCATAACCCTAACCCTCTAAAACTAACTGAAATATTGTTGAAAGTGTCGTTAAACACCATAATCCTAATCCTCTAAAAAAACTGAAATATTGTTGAAAGTGTCGTTAAACACCATAACACTAATCCTCTAAAACAAACTGAAATATTGTTGAAAGTGTCGTTAAACATCATAATCCTAACCCTCTAAAACAAACTGAAATATTGTTGAAAGTGTCGTTAAACACCATAACCCTAACCCTCTAAAACAAACTGAAATATTGTTGAAAGTGTCGTTAGACATCATAATCCTAACCCTCTAAAACAAACTGAAATATTGTTGAAAGTGTCGTTAAACACCATAATCCTAATCCTCTAAAACAAACGGAAATATTGTTGAAAGTGTCGTTAAACACCATAACCCTAACCCTCTAAAACAAACTGAAATATTGTTGAAAGTGTCGTTAAACACCATAACCCTAACCCTCTAAAACAAACTGAAATATTTTTGAAAGTGTCATTAAACATCATAATCCTAACCCTCTAAAACAAACTGAAATATTGTTGAAAGTGTCGTTAAACACCATAATCCTAATCCTCTAAAACAAACTGAAATATTGTTGAAAGTGTCGTTAAACACCATAACCCTAACCCTCTAAAACAAACTGAAATATTGTTGAAAGTGTCGTTAAACATCATAATCCTAACCCTCTAAAACAAACTGAAATATTGTTGAAAGTGTCATTAAACACCATAACCCTAACCCTCTAAAACAAACTGAAATATTGTTGAAAGTGTCGTTAAACACCATAATCCTAACCCTCTAAAACTAACTGAAATATGGTTGAAAGTGTCATTAAACATCATAATCCTAATCCTCTAAAACAAACTGAAATATTGTTGAAAGTGTCGTTAAACACCATAACCCTAACCCTCTAAAGCAAACTGAAATATTGTTGAAAGTGTCGTTAAACACCATAACCCTAACCCCCAAAAACAAACTGAAATATTGTTGAAAGTGTTGTTAAACATCATAATCCTAATCCTCTAAAACAAACTGAAATATTGTTGAAAGTGTCGTTAAACACCATAACCCTAACCCTCTAAAACAAACTGAAATATTGTTGAAAGTGTCGTTAAACACCATAATCCTAATCCTCTAAAACAAACTGAAATATTGTTGAAAGTGTCGTTAAACACCATAATCCTAATCCTCTAAAACAAACTGAAATATTGTTGAAAGTGTCGTTAAACACCATAATCCTAACACTCTAAAACAAACTGAAATATTGTTGAAAGTGTCATTAAACACCATAACCCTAACCCTCTAAAACAAACTGAAATATTGTTGAAAGTGTCGTTAAACACCATAATCCTAACCCTCTAAAACTAACTGAAATATGGTTGAAAGTGTCATTAAACATCATAATCCTAATCCTCTAAAACAAACTGAAATATTGTTGAAAGTGTCGTTAAACACCATAACCCTAACCCTCTAAAGCAAACTGAAATATTGTTGAAAGTGTCGTTAAACACCATAACCCTAACCCCCAAAAACAAACTGAAATATTGTTGAAAGTGTTGTTAAACATCATAATCCTAATCCTCTAAAACAAACTGAAATATTGTTGAAAGTGTCGTTAAACACCATAACCCTAACCCTCTAAAACAAACTGAAATATTGTTGAAAGTGTCGTTAAACACCATAATCCTAATCCTCTAAAACAAACTGAAATATTGTTGAAAGTGTCGTTAAACACCATAATCCTAATCCTCTAAAACAAACTGAAATATTGTTGAAAGTGTCGTTAAACACCATAATCCTAACACTCTAAAACAAACTGAAATATTGTTGAAAGTGTCATTAAACATCATAACCCTAACCCTCTGAAACAATCTGAAATATTGTTGAAAGTGTCATTAAACACCATAGCCCTAACCTTCTAAAACAAACTGAAATAGTGTTGAAAGTGTCGTTAAACACCATAACCCTAACCCTCTAAAACAAACTGAAATATTTTTGAAAGGGTCATTAAACACCATAACCCTAACCCTCTGAAACAAACTGAAATATTGTTGAAAGTGTCGTTAAACACCATAACCCTAACCCTCTAAAACTAACTAAAATATTGTTGAAAGTGTCGTTAAACATCATAACCCTAACCCTCTAAAACAAACTGAAATACTGTTGAAAGTGTCGTTAAACACCATAACCCTAACCCTCTGAAACAAACTGAAATATTGTTGAAAGTGTCGTTAAACATCATAACCCTAACCCTCTAAAAGAAACTGAAATATTGTTGAACGTGTCGTTAAACATCATAACCCTAACCCTCTAAAACAAACTGAAATATTGTTGAAAGTGTCGTTAAACACCATAATCTTAATCCTCTAAAACAAACTGAAATATTGTTGAAAGTGTCGTTAAACACCATAGCACTAATCCTCTAAAACAAACTGAAATATTGTTGAAAGTGTCGTTAAACATCATAATCCTAACCTTCTAAAACAAACTGAAATATTGTTGAAAGTGTCGTTAAACACCATAACCCTAATCCTCTAAAACAAACTGAAATATTGTTGAAAGTGTCGTTAAACACCATAATCCTAACCCTCTAAAACAAACTGAAATATTGTTGAAAGTGTCGTTAAACACCATAATCCTAATCCTCTAAAACAAACGGAAATATTGTTGAAAGTGTCGTTAAACACCATAACCCTAACCCTCTAAAACAAACTGAAATATTGTTGAAAGTGTCGTTAAACACCATAACCCTAACCCTCTAAAACAAACTGAAATATTTTTGAAAGTGTCATTAAACATCATAATCCTAACCCTCTAAAACAAACTGAAATATTGTTGAAAGTGTCGTTAAACACCATAATCCTAATCCTCTAAAACAAACTGAAATATTGTTGAAAGTGTCGTTAAACACCATAACCCTAACCCTCTAAAACAAACTGAAATATTGTTGAAAGTGTCGTTAAACATCATAATCCTAACCCTCTAAAACAAACTGAAATATTGTTGAAAGTGTCATTAAACACCATAACCCTAACCCTCTAAAACAAACTGAAATATTGTTGAAAGTGTCGTTAAACACCATAATCCTAACCCTCTAAAACTAACTGAAATATGGTTGAAAGTGTCATTAAACATCATAATCCTAATCCTCTAAAACAAACTGAAATATTGTTGAAAGTGTCGTTAAACACCATAACCCTAACCCTCTAAAGCAAACTGAAATATTGTTGAAAGTGTCGTTAAACACCATAACCCTAACCCCCAAAAACAAACTGAAATATTGTTGAAAGTGTTGTTAAACATCATAATCCTAATCCTCTAAAACAAACTGAAATATTGTTGAAAGTGTCGTTAAACACCATAACCCTAACCCTCTAAAACAAACTGAAATATTGTTGAAAGTGTCGTTAAACACCATAATCCTAATCCTCTAAAACAAACTGAAATATTGTTGAAAGTGTCGTTAAACACCATAATCCTAATCCTCTAAAACAAACTGAAATATTGTTGAAAGTGTCGTTAAACACCATAATCCTAACACTCTAAAACAAACTGAAATATTGTTGAAAGTGTCATTAAACACCATAACCCTAACCCTCTAAAACTAACTGAAATATGGTTGAAAGTGTCATTAAACATCATAATCCTAATCCTCTAAAACAAACTGAAATATTGTTGAAAGTGTCGTTAAACACCATAACCCTAACCCTCTAAAGCAAACTGAAATATTGTTGAAAGTGTCGTTAAACACCATAACCCTAACCCCCAAAAACAAACTGAAATATTGTTGAAAGTGTTGTTAAACATCATAATCCTAATCCTCTAAAACAAACTGAAATATTGTTGAAAGTGTCGTTAAACACCATAACCCTAACCCTCTAAAACAAACTGAAATATTGTTGAAAGTGTCGTTAAACACCATAATCCTAATCCTCTAAAACAAACTGAAATATTGTTGAAAGTGTCGTTAAACACCATAATCCTAATCCTCTAAAACAAACTGAAATAGTGTTGAAAGTGTCGTTAAACACCATAACCCTAACCCTCTAAAACAAACTGAAATATTTTTGAAAGGGTCATTAAACACCATAACCCTAACCCTCTGAAACAAACTGAAATATTGTTGAAAGTGTCGTTAAACACCATAACCCTAACCCTCTAAAACTAACTAAAATATTGTTGAAAGTGTCGTTAAACATCATAACCCTAACCCTCTAAAACAAACTGAAATACTGTTGAAAGTGTCGTTAAACACCATAACCCTAACCCTCTGAAACAAACTGAAATATTGTTGAAAGTGTCGTTAAACATCATAACCCTAACCCTCTAAAAGAAACTGAAATATTGTTGAACGTGTCGTTAAACATCATAACCCTAACCCTCTAAAACAAACTGAAATATTGTTGAAAGTGTCGTTAAACACCATAATCTTAATCCTCTAAAACAAACTGAAATATTGTTGAAAGTGTCGTTAAACACCATAGCACTAATCCTCTAAAACAAACTGAAATATTGTTGAAAGTGTCGTTAAACATCATAATCCTAACCTTCTAAAACAAACTGAAATATTGTTGAAAGTGTCGTTAAACACCATAACCCTAATCCTCTAAAACAAACTGAAATATTGTTGAAAGTGTCGTTAAACACCATAATCCTAACCCTCTAAAACAAACTGAAATATTGTTGAAAGTGTCGTTAAACACCATAATCCTAATCCTCTAAAACAAACGGAAATATTGTTGAAAGTGTCGTTAAACACCATAACCCTAACCCTCTAAAACAAACTGAAATATTGTTGAAAGTGTCGTTAAACACCATAACCCTAACCCTCTAAAACAAACTGAAATATTTTTGAAAGTGTCATTAAACATCATAATCCTAACCCTCTAAAACAAACTGAAATATTGTTGAAAGTGTCGTTAAACACCATAATCCTAATCCTCTAAAACAAACTGAAATATTGTTGAAAGTGTCGTTAAACACCATAACCCTAACCCTCTAAAACAAACTGAAATATTGTTGAAAGTGTCGTTAAACATCATAATCCTAACCCTCTAAAACAAACTGAAATATTGTTGAAAGTGTCATTAAACACCATAACCCTAACCCTCTAAAACAAACTGAAATATTGTTGAAAGTGTCGTTAAACACCATAATCCTAACCCTCTAAAACTAACTGAAATATGGTTGAAAGTGTCATTAAACATCATAATCCTAATCCTCTAAAACAAACTGAAATATTGTTGAAAGTGTCGTTAAACACCATAACCCTAACCCTCTAAAGCAAACTGAAATATTGTTGAAAGTGTCGTTAAACACCATAACCCTAACCCCCAAAAACAAACTGAAATATTGTTGAAAGTGTTGTTAAACATCATAATCCTAATCCTCTAAAACAAACTGAAATATTGTTGAAAGTGTCGTTAAACACCATAACCCTAACCCTCTAAAACAAACTGAAATATTGTTGAAAGTGTCGTTAAACACCATAATCCTAATCCTCTAAAACAAACTGAAATATTGTTGAAAGTGTCGTTAAACACCATAATCCTAATCCTCTAAAACAAACTGAAATATTGTTGAAAGTGTCGTTAAACACCATAATCCTAACACTCTAAAACAAACTGAAATATTGTTGAAAGTGTCATTAAACACCATAACCCTAACCCTCTAAAACTAACTGAAATATTGTTGAAAGTGTCGTTAAACACCATAATCCTAACCCTCTAAAACTAACTGAAATATGGTTGAAAGTGTCATTAAACATCATAATCCTAATCCTCTAAAACAAACTGAAATATTGTTGAAAGTGTCGTTAAACACCATAACCCTAACCCTCTAAAGCAAACTGAAATATTGTTGAAAGTGTCGTTAAACACCATAACCCTAACCCCCAAAAACAAACTGAAATATTGTTGAAAGTGTTGTTAAACATCATAATCCTAATCCTCTAAAACAAACTGAAATATTGTTGAAAGTGTCGTTAAACACCATAACCCTAACCCTCTAAAACAAACTGAAATATTGTTGAAAGTGTCGTTAAACACCATAATCCTAATCCTCTAAAACAAACTGAAATATTGTTGAAAGTGTCGTTAAACACCATAATCCTAATCCTCTAAAACAAACTGAAATATTGTTGAAAGTGTCGTTAAACACCATAATCCTAACACTCTAAAACAAACTGAAATATTGTTGAAAGTGTCATTAAACATCATAACCCTAACCCTCTGAAACAATCTGAAATATTGTTGAAAGTGTCATTAAACACCATAGCCCTAACCTTCTAAAACAAACTGAAATAGTGTTGAAAGTGTCGTTAAACACCATAACCCTAACCCTCTAAAACAAACTGAAATATTTTTGAAAGGGTCATTAAACACCATAACCCTAACCCTCTGAAACAAACTGAAATATTGTTGAAAGTGTCGTTAAACACCATAACCCTAACCCTCTAAAACTAACTAAAATATTGTTGAAAGTGTCGTTAAACATCATAACCCTAACCCTCTAAAACAAACTGAAATACTGTTGAAAGTGTCGTTAAACACCATAACCCTAACCCTCTGAAACAAACTGAAATATTGTTGAAAGTGTCGTTAAACATCATAACCCTAACCCTCTAAAAGAAACTGAAATATTGTTGAACGTGTCGTTAAACATCATAACCCTAACCCTCTAAAACAAACTGAAATATTGTTGAAAGTGTCGTTAAACACCATAATCTTAATCCTCTAAAACAAACTGAAATATTGTTGAAAGTGTCGTTAAACACCATAGCACTAATCCTCTAAAACAAACTGAAATATTGTTGAAAGTGTCGTTAAACATCATAATCCTAACCTTCTAAAACAAACTGAAATATTGTTGAAAGTGTCGTTAAACACCATAACCCTAATCCTCTAAAACAAACTGAAATATTGTTGAAAGTGTCGTTAAACATCATAATCCTAACCCTCTAAAACAAATTGAAATATTGTTGAAAGTGTCGTTAAACACCATAATCCTAATCCTCTAAAACAAACTGAAATATTGTTGAAAGTGTCGTTAAACATCATAACCCTAACCCTCTAAAACAAACTGAAATATTGTTGAAAGTGTCGTTAAACACCATAATCCTAATCCTCTAAAACAAACTGAAATATTGTTGAAAGTGTCGTTAAACACCATAATCCTAACCCTCTAAAACTAACTGAAATATTGTTGAAAGAGTCGTTAAACACCATAATCCTAATCCTCTAAAACAAACTGAAATATTGTTGAAAGTGTCGTTAAACACCATAACCCTAACCCTCTAAAACAAACTGAAATATTGTTGAAAGTGTCGTTAAACACCATAATCCTAATCCTCTAAAACAAACTGAAATATTGTTGAAAGTGTCGTTAAACACCATAATCCTAACCCTCTAAAACAAACTGAAATATTGTTGAAAGTGTCATTAAACATCATAACCCTAACCGTCTGAAACAATCTGAAATATTGTTGAAAGTGTCATTAAACACCATAGCCCTAACCTTCTAAAACAAACTGAAATATTGTTGAAAGTGTAGTTAAACATCATAACCCTAACCTCCTAAAACAAACTGAAATATTGTTGAAAGTGTCGTTAAACACCATAACCCTAACCCTCTAAAACAAACTGAAATATTGTTGAAAGTGTCATTAAACATCATAACCCTAACCCTCTGAAACAATCTGAAATATTGTTGAAAGTGTCATTAAACACCATAGCCCTAACCTTCTAAAACAAACTGAAATATTGTTGAAAGTGTCGTTAAACATCATAACCCTAACCCTCTAAAAGAAACTGAAATATTGTTGAACGTGTCGTTAAACATAATAACCCTAACCCTCTAAAACAAACTGAAATATTGTTGAAAGCGTCATTAAACATCATAACCCTAACCCCCTAAATCAAACTGAAATATTGTTGAAAGTGTCGTTAAACACCATAACCCGAATCCTCTAAAACAAACTGAAATATTGTTGAAAGTGTAGTTATAACATCATAACCCTAACCCTCTAAAACAAACTGAAATATTGTTGAAAGTGTCGTTAAACACCATAACCCTAACCCTCTAAAACAAACTGAAATATTGTTGAAAGTGTCGTTAAACATCATAACCCTAACACCCTAAAACAAACTGAAATATTGTTGAAAGTGTCGTTAAACATCATAACCCTAACCCTCTAAAACAAACTGAAATATTGTTGAAAGTGTCGTTAAACACCATAACCCTAACCCTCTAAAACAAACTGAAATATTGTTGAAAGTGTCATTAAACATCATAACCCTAACCCTCTGACACAATCTGAAATATTGTTGAAAGTGTCATTAAACATCATAACCCTAACCATCTGAAACAAACTGAAATATTGTTGAAAGTGTCATTAAATATCATAACCCTAACACTCTGAAACAAACTGAAATATTGTTGAAAGTGTAGTTAAACATCATAACCCTAACCCCCTAAAACAAACTGAAATATTGTTGAAAGTGTCGTTAAACACCATAACCCTAATCCTCTAAAACAAACTGAAATATTGTTGAAAGTGTCATTAAACATCATAACCCTAACCCTCTAAAACAAACTGAAATATTGTTGAAAGCGTCATTAAACATCATAACCCTAACCCCCTATAACAAACTGAAATATTGTTGAAAGTGTCATTAAACATCATAACCCTAACCCTCTAAAAGAAACTGAAATATTGTTGAACGTGTCGTTAAACATCATAACCCTAACCCTCTAAAACAAACTGAAATATTGTTGAAAGTGTCATTAAACATCATAACCCTAACCCTCTAAAACAATCTGAAATATTGTTGAAAGCGTCATTAAACATCATAACCCTAACCCCCTAAAACAAACTGAAATATTGTTGAAAGTTTCGTTAAACACCATAACCCGAATCCTCTAAAACAAACTGAAATATTGTTGAAAGTGTAGTTAAACATCATAACCCTAACCCCCTAAAACAAACTGAAATATTGTTGAAAGTGTCGTTAAACACCATAATCCTAATCCTCTAAAACAAACTGAAATATTGTTGAAAGTGTCGTTAAACACCATAATCCTAACCCTCTAAAACAAACTGAAATATTGTTGAAAGTGTCATTAAACATCATAACCCTAACCCTCTGAAACAATCTGAAATATTGTTGAAAGTGTCATTAAACACCATAGCCCTAACCTTCTAAAACAAACTGAAATATTGTTGAAAGTGTCGTTAAACACCATAACCCTAACCCTCTAAAACAAACTGAAATATTTTTGAAAGGGTCATTAAACACCATAACCCTAACCCTCTGAAACAAACTGAAATATTGTTGAAAGTGTCGTTAAACACCATAACCCTAACCCTCTAAAACAAACTGAAATATTTTTGAAAGGGTCATTAAACACCATAACCCTAACCCTCTGAAACAAACTGAAATATTGTTGAAAGTGTCGTTAAACACCATAGCACTAATCCTCTAAAACAAACTGAAATATTGTTGAAAGTGTCGTTAAACATCATAATCCTAACCCTCTAAAACAAACTGAAATATTGTTGAAAGTGTCGTTAAACACCATAACCCTAACCCTCTAAAACAAACTGAAATATTGTTGAAAGTGTCGTTAAACATCATAATCCTAACCCTCTAAAACAAATTGAAATATTGTTGAAAGTGTCATTAAACACCATAATCCTAATCCTCTAAAACAAACTGAAATATTGTTGAAAGTGTCGTTAAACACCATAACCCTAACCCTCTAAAACAAACTGAAATATTGTTGAAAGTGTCGTTAAACACCATAATCCTAATCCTCTAAAACAAACTGAAATATTGTTGAAAGTGTCGTTAAACATCATAACCCTAACCCTCTAAAACTAACTGAAATATTGTTGAAAGAGTCGTTAAACACCATAATCCTAATCCTCTAAAACAAACTGAAATATTGTTGAAAGTGTCGTTAAACACCATAACCCTAACCCTCTAAAACAAACTGAAATATTGTTGAAAGTGTCGTTAAACACCATAATCCTAATCCTCTAAAACAAACTGAAATATTGTTGAAAGTGTCGTTAAACACCATAATCCTAACCCTCTAAAACAAACTGAAATATTGTTGAAAGTGTCATTAAACACCATAACCCTAACCCTCTGAAACAATCTGAAATATTGTTGAAAGTGTCATTAAACACCATAGCCCTAACCTTCTAAAACAAACTGAAATATTGTTGAAAGTGTCGTTAAACACCATAATCCTAATCCTCTAAAACAAACTGAAATATTGTTGAAAGTGTCGTTAAACACCATAATCCTAACCCTCTAAAACAAACTGAAATATTGTTGAAAGTGTCATTAAACATCATAACCCTAACCCTCTGAAACAATCTGAAATATTGTTGAAAGTGTCATTAAACACCATAGCCCTAACCTTCTAAAACAAACTGAAATATTGTTGAAAGTGTAGTTAAACATCATAACCCTAACCTCCTAAAACAAACTGAAATATTGTTGAAAGTGTCGTTAAACACCATAACCCTAATCCTCTAAAACAAACTGAAATATTGTTGAAAGTGTCATTAAACATCATAACCCTAACCCTCTGAAACAATCTGAAATATTGTTGAAAGTGTCATTAAACACCATAGCCCTAACCTTCTAAAACAAACTGAAATATTGTTGAAAGTGTCGTTAAACATCATAACCCTAACCCTCTAAAAGAAACTGAAATATTGTTGAACGTGTCGTTAAACATAATAACCCTAACCCTCTAAAACAAACTGAAATATTGTTGAAAGCGTCATTAAACATCATAACCCTAACCCCCTAAATCAAACTGAAATATTGTTGAAAGTGTCGTTAAACACCATAACCCGAATCCTCTAAAACAAACTGAAATATTGTTGAAAGTGTAGTTATAACATCATAACCCTAACCCTCTAAAACAAACTGAAATATTGTTGAAAGTGTCGTTAAACACCATAACCCTAACCCTCTAAAACAAACTGAAATATTGTTGAAAGTGTCGTTAAACATCATAACCCTAACACCCTAAAACAAACTGAAATATTGTTGAAAGTGTCGTTAAACATCATAACCCTAACCCTCTAAAACAAACTGAAATATTGTTGAAAGTGTCGTTAAACACCATAACCCTAACCCTCTAAAACAAACTGAAATATTGTTGAAAGTGTCATTAAACATCATAACCCTAACCCTCTGACACAATCTGAAATATTGTTGAAAGTGTCATTAAACATCATAACCCTAACCATCTGAAACAAACTGAAATATTGTTGAAAGTGTCATTAAACATCATAACCCTAACCCTCTGAAACAAACTGAAATATTGTTGAAAGTGTAGTTAAACATCATAACCCTAACCCCCTAAAACAAACTGAAATATTGTTGAAAGTGTCGTTAAACACCATAACCCTAATCCTCTAAAACAAACTGAAATATTGTTGAAAGTGTCATTAAACATCATAACCCTAACCCTCTAAAACAAACTGAAATATTGTTGAAAGCGTCATTAAACATCATAACCCTAACCCCCTATAACAAACTGAAATATTGTTGAAAGTGTCATTAAACATCATAACCCTAACCCTCTAAAAGAAACTGAAATATTGTTGAACGTGTCGTTAAACATCATAACCCTAACCCTCTAAAACAAACTGAAATATTGTTGAAAGTGTCATTAAACATCATAACCCTAACCCTCTAAAACAATCTGAAATATTGTTGAAAGCGTCATTAAACATCATAACCCTAACCCCCTAAAACAAACTGAAATATTGTTGAAAGTTTCGTTAAACACCATAACCCGAATCCTCTAAAACAAACTGAAATATTGTTGAAAGTGTAGTTAAACATCATAACCCTAACCCCCTAAAACAAACTGAAATATTGTTGAAAGTGTCGTTAAACACCATAATCCTAATCCTCTAAAACAAACTGAAATATTGTTGAAAGTGTCGTTAAACACCATAATCCTAACCCTCTAAAACAAACTGAAATATTGTTGAAAGTGTCATTAAACATCATAACCCTAACCCTCTGAAACAATCTGAAATATTGTTGAAAGTGTCATTAAACACCATAGCCCTAACCTTCTAAAACAAACTGAAATATTGTTGAAAGTGTCGTTAAACACCATAACCCTAACCCTCTAAAACAAACTGAAATATTTTTGAAAGGGTCATTAAACACCATAACCCTAACCCTCTGAAACAAACTGAAATATTGTTGAAAGTGTCGTTAAACACCATAACCCTAACCCTCTAAAACAAACTGAAATATTTTTGAAAGGGTCATTAAACACCATAACCCTAACCCTCTGAAACAAACTGAAATATTGTTGAAAGTGTCGTTAAACACCATAGCACTAATCCTCTAAAACAAACTGAAATATTGTTGAAAGTGTCGTTAAACATCATAATCCTAACCCTCTAAAACAAACTGAAATATTGTTGAAAGTGTCGTTAAACACCATAACCCTAACCCTCTAAAACAAACTGAAATATTGTTGAAAGTGTCGTTAAACATCATAATCCTAACCCTCTAAAACAAATTGAAATATTGTTGAAAGTGTCATTAAACACCATAATCCTAATCCTCTAAAACAAACTGAAATATTGTTGAAAGTGTCGTTAAACACCATAACCCTAACCCTCTAAAACAAACTGAAATATTGTTGAAAGTGTCGTTAAACACCATAATCCTAATCCTCTAAAACAAACTGAAATATTGTTGAAAGTGTCGTTAAACATCATAACCCTAACCCTCTAAAACTAACTGAAATATTGTTGAAAGAGTCGTTAAACACCATAATCCTAATCCTCTAAAACAAACTGAAATATTGTTGAAAGTGTCGTTAAACACCATAACCCTAACCCTCTAAAACAAACTGAAATATTGTTGAAAGTGTCGTTAAACACCATAATCCTAATCCTCTAAAACAAACTGAAATATTGTTGAAAGTGTCGTTAAACACCATAATCCTAACCCTCTAAAACAAACTGAAATATTGTTGAAAGTGTCATTAAACACCATAACCCTAACCCTCTGAAACAATCTGAAATATTGTTGAAAGTGTCATTAAACACCATAGCCCTAACCTTCTAAAACAAACTGAAATATTGTTGAAAGTGTCGTTAAACACCATAACCCTAACCGTCTAAAACTAACTAAAATATTGTTGAAAGTGTCGTTAAACATCATAACCCTAACCCTCTAAAACAAACTGAAATACTGTTGAAAGTGTCGTTAAACACCATAACCCTAACCCTCTGAAACAAACTGAAATATTGTTGAAAGTGTCGTTAAACATCATAACCCTAATCCTCTAAAAGAAACTGAAATATTGTTGAACGTGTCGTTAAACATAATAACCCTAACCCTCTAAAACAAACTGAAATATTGTTGAAAGTGTCATTAAACATCATAACCCTAACCCTCTAAAACAAACTGAAATATTGTTGAAAGCGTCATTAAACATCATAACCCTAACCCCCTAAATCAAACTGAAATATTGTTGAAAGTGTCGTTAAACACCATAACCCGAATCCTCTAAAACAAACTGAAATATTGTTGAAAGTGTAGTTATAACATCATAACCCTAACCCCCTAAAACAAACTGAAATATTGTTGAAAGTGTCGTTAAACACCATAACCCTAACCCTCTAAAACAAACTGAAATATTGTTGAAAGTGTCGTTAAACACCATAACACTAATCCTCTAAAACAAACTGAAATATTGTTGAAAGTATCGTTAAACATCATAATCCTAACCCTCTAAAACAAACTGAAATATTGTTGAAAGTGTCGTTAAACATCATAATCCTAACCCTCTAAAACAAACTAAAATATTGTTGAAAGTGTCGTTAAACACCATAACCCTAACCCTCTAAAACAAACTGAAATATTGTTGAAAGTGTCGTTAAACATCATAATCCTAACCCTCTAAAACAAACTGAAATATTGTTGAAAGTGTCGTTAAACACCATAATCCTAATCCTTTAAAACAAACTGAAATATTGTTGAAAGTGTCGTTAAACACCATAACCCTAACCCTCTAAAACAAACTGAAATATTGTTGAAAGTGTCGTTAAACATCATAATCCTAACCCTCTAAAACAAACTGAAATATTGTTGAAAGTGTCGTTAAACACCATAACCCTAACCCTCTAAAACAAACTGAAATATTGTTGAAAGTGTCGTTAAACACCATAATCCTAACCCTCTAAAACTAACTGAAATATTGTTGAAAGTGTCATTAAACATCATAATCCTAATCCTCTAAAACAAACTGAAATATTGTTGAAAGTGTCGTTAAACACCATAACCCTAACCCTCTAAAGCAAACTGAAATATTGTTGAAAGTGTCGTTAAACACCATAACCCTAACCCCAAAAAACAAACTGTAATATTGTTGAAAGTGTCGTTAAACACCATAATCCTAATCCTCTAAAATAAACTGAAATATTGTTGAAAGTGTCGTTAAACATCATAATCCTAACCCTCTAAAACAAACTGAAATATTGTTGAAAGTGTCGTTAAACATCATAACCCTAACCCTCTAAAACTAACTGAAATATTGTTGAAAGTGTCGTTAAGAATCATAACCCTAACCCTCTAAAACTAACTGAAATATTGTTGAAAGTGTCGTTAAACACCATAATCCTAATCCTCTAAAAAAACTGAAATATTGTTGAAAGTGTCGTTAAACACCATAACACTAATCCTCTAAAACAAACTGAAATATTGTTGAAAGTGTCGTTAAACACCATAACCCTAACCCTCTAAAACAAACTGAAATATTGTTGAAAGTGTCGTTAAACATCATAATCCTAACCCTCTAAAACAAACTGAAATATTGTTGAAAGTGTCGTTAAACACCATAATCCTAATCCTCTAAAACAAACTGAAATATTGTTGAAAGTGTCGTTAAACACCATAACCCTAACCCTCTAAAACAAACTGAAATATTGTTGAAAGTGTCGTTAAACACCATAACCCTAACCCTCTAAAACAAACTGAAATATTGTTGAAAGTGTCGTTAAACACCATAACCCTAACCCTCTAAAACAAACTGAAATATTGTTGAAAGTGTTGTTAAACATCATAATCCTAACCCTCTAAAACAAACTGAAATATTGTTGAAAGTGTCGTTAAACACCATAACCCTAACCCTCTAAAACTAACTGAAATATTGTTGAAAGTGTCATTAAACATCATAATCCTAATCCTCTAAAACAAACTGAAATATTGTTGAAAGTGTCGTTAAACACCATAACCCTAACCCTCTAAAGCAAACTGAAATATTGTTGAAAGTGTCGTTAAACACCATAACCCTAACCCCAAAAAACAAACTGTAATATTGTTGAAAGTGTCGTTAAACACCATAATCCTAATCCTCTAAAATAAACTGAAATATTGTTGAAAGTGTCGTTAAACATCATAATCCTAACCCTCTAAAACAAACTGAAATATTGTTGAAAGTGTCGTTAAACATCATAACCCTAACCCTCTAAAACTAACTGAAATATTGTTGAAAGTGTCGTTAAGAATCATAACCCTAACCCTCTAAAACTAACTGAAATATTGTTGAAAGTGTCGTTAAACACCATAATCCTAATCCTCTAAAAAAACTGAAATATTGTTGAAAGTGTCGTTAAACACCATAACACTAATCCTCTAAAACAAACTGAAATATTGTTGAAAGTGTCGTTAAACACCATAACCCTAACCCTCTAAAACAAACTGAAATATTGTTGAAAGTGTCGTTAAACATCATAATCCTAACCCTCTAAAACAAACTGAAATATTGTTGAAAGTGTCGTTAAACACCATAATCCTAATCCTCTAAAACAAACTGAAATATTGTTGAAAGTGTCGTTAAACACCATAACCCTAACCCTCTAAAACAAACTGAAATATTGTTGAAAGTGTCGTTAAACACCATAACCCTAACCCTCTAAAACAAACTGAAATATTGTTGAAAGTGTCGTTAAACACCATAACCCTAACCCTCTAAAACAAACTGAAATATTGTTGAAAGTGTTGTTAAACATCATAATCCTAACCCTCTAAAACAAACTGAAATATTGTTGAAAGTGTCGTTAAACACCATAACCCTAACCCTCTAAAACTCACTGAAATATTGTTGAAAGAGTCGTTAAACACCATAATCCTAATCCTCTAAAACAAACTGAAATATTGTTGAAAGTGTCGTTAAACACCATAACCCTAACCCTCTAAAACAAACTGAAATATTGTTGAAAGTGTCGTTAAACACCATAATCCTAATCCTCTAAAACAAACTGAAATATTGTTGAAAGTGTCGTTAAACATCATAATCCTAACCCTCTAAAACAAACAGAAATATTGTTGAAAGTGTCGTTAAACATCATAACCCTAACCCTCTAAAACAAACTGAAATATTGTTGAAAGTGTCGTTAAGCATCATAACCCTAACCCTCTAAAACTAACTGAAATATTGTTGAAAGTGTCGTTAAACACCATAATCCTAATCCTCTAAAACAAACTGAAATATTGTTGAAAGTGTCGTTAAACACCATAACACTAATCCTCTAAAACAAACTGAAATATTGTTGAAAGTATCGTTAAACATCATAATCCTAACCCTCTAAAACAAACTGAAATATTGTTGAAAGTGTCGTTAAACATCATAATCCTAACCCTCTAAAACAAACTGAAATATTGTTGAAAGTGTCGTTAAACACCATAACCCTAACCCTCTAAAACAAATTGAAATATTGTTGAAAGTGTCGTTAAACATCATAATCCTAACCCTCTAAAACAAACTGAAATATTGTTGAAAGTGTCGTTAAACATCATAATCCTAACCCTCTAAAACAAACTGAAATATTGTTGAAAGTGTCGTTAAACACCATAACCCTAACCCTCTAAAACAAACTGAAATATTGTTGAAAGTGTCATTAAACATCATAATCCTAACCCTCTAAAACAAACTGAAATATTGTTGAAAGTGTCGTTAAACACCATAATCCTAATCCTCTAAAACAAACTGAAATATTGTTGAAAGTGTCGTTAAACACCATAACCCTAACCCTCTAAAACAAACTGAAATATTGTTTAAAGTGTCGTTAAACATCATAATCCTAACCCTCTAAAACAAACTGAAATATTGTTGAAAGTGTCGTTAAACACCATAACCCTAACCCTCTAAAACAAACTGAAATATTGTTGAAAGTGTCGTTAAACACCATAATCCTAACCCTCTAAAACTAACTGAAATATTGTTGAAAGTGTCATTAAACATCATAATCCTAATCCTCTAAAACAAACTGAAATATTGTTGAAAGTGTCGTTAAACACCATAACCCTAACCCTCTAAAGCAAACTGAAATATTGTTGAAAGTGTCGTTAAACACCATAACCCTAACCCCAAAAAACAAACTGTAATATTGTTGAAAGTGTCGTTAAACACCATAATCCTAATCCTCTAAAATAAACTGAAATATTGTTGAAAGTGTCGTTAAACATCATAATCCTAACCCTCTAAAACAAACTGAAATATTGTTGAAAGTGTCGTTAAACATCATAACCCTAACCCTCTAAAACTAACTGAAATATTGTTGAAAGTGTCGTTAAGAATCATAACCCTAACCCTCTAAAACTAACTGAAATATTGTTGAAAGTGTCGTTAAACACCATAATCCTAATCCTCTAAAAAAAACTGAAATATTGTTGAAAGTGTCGTTAAACACCATAACACTAATCCTCTAAAACAAACTGAAATATTGTTGAAAGTGTCGTTAAACACCATAACCCTAACCCTCTAAAACAAACTGAAATATTGTTGAAAGTGTCGTTAAACATCATAATCCTAACCCTCTAAAACAAACTGAAATATTGTTGAAAGTGTCGTTAAACACCATAATCCTAATCCTCTAAAACAAACTGAAATATTGTTGAAAGTGTCGTTAAACACCATAACCCTAACCCTCTAAAACAAACTGAAATATTGTTGAAAGTGTCGTTAAACACCATAACCCTAACCCTCTAAAACAAACTGAAATATTGTTGAAAGTGTCGTTAAACACCATAACCCTAACCCTCTAAAACAAACTGAAATATTGTTGAAAGTGTTGTTAAACATCATAATCCTAACCCTCTAAAACAAACTGAAATATTGTTGAAAGTGTCGTTAAACACCATAACCCTAACCCTCTAAAACTAACTGAAATATTGTTGAAAGAGTCGTTAAACACCATAATCCTAATCCTCTAAAACAAACTGAAATATTGTTGAAAGTGTCGTTAAACACCATAACCCTGACCCTCTAAAACAAACTGAAATATTGTTGAAAGTGTCGTTAAACACCATAATCCTAATCCTCTAAAACAAACTGAAATATTGTTGAAAGTGTCGTTAAACATCATAATCCAAACCCTCTAAAACAAACAGAAATATTGTTGAAAGTGTCGTTAAACATCATAACCCTAACCCTCTAAAACAAACTGAAATATTGTTGAAAGTGTCGTTAAGCATCATAACCCTAACCCTCTAAAACTAACTGAAATATTGTTGAAAGTGTCGTTAAACACCATAATCCTAATCCTCTAAAACAAACTGAAATATTGTTGAAAGTGTCGTTAAACACCATAACACTAATCCTCTAAAACAAACTGAAATATTGTTGAAAGTATCGTTAAACATCATAATCCTAACCCTCTAAAACAAACTGAAATATTGTTGAAAGTGTCGTTAAACATCATAATCCTAACCCTCTAAAACAAACTGAAATATTGTTGAAAGTGTCGTTAAACACCATAACCCTAACCCTCTAAAACAAATTGAAATATTGTTGAAAGTGTCGTTAAACATCATAATCCTAACCCTCTAAAACAAACTGAAATATTGTTGAAAGTGTCGTTAAACATCATAATCCTAACCCTCTAAAACAAACTGAAATATTGTTGAAAGTGTCGTTAAACACCATAACCCTAACCCTCTAAAACAAACTGAAATATTGTTTAAAGTGTCGTTAAACATCATAATCCTAACCCTCTAAAACAAACTGAAATATTGTTGAAAGTGTCGTTAAACACCATAACCCTAACCCTCTAAAACAAACTGAAATATTGTTGAAAGTGTCGTTAAACACCATAATCCTAACCCTCTAAAACTAACTGAAATATTGTTGAAAGTGTCATTAAACATCATAATCCTAATCCTCTAAAACAAACTGAAATATTGTTGAAAGTGTCGTTAAACACCATAACCCTAACCCTCTAAAGCAAACTGAAATATTGTTGAAAGTGTCGTTAAACACCATAACCCTAACCCCAAAAAACAAACTGTAATATTGTTGAAAGTGTCGTTAAACACCATAATCCTAATCCTCTAAAATAAACTGAAATATTGTTGAAAGTGTCGTTAAACATCATAATCCTAACCCTCTAAAACAAACTGAAATATTGTTGAAAGTGTCGTTAAACATCATAACCCTAACCCTCTAAAACTAACTGAAATATTGTTGAAAGTGTCGTTAAGAATCATAACCCTAACCCTCTAAAACTAACTGAAATATTGTTGAAAGTGTCGTTAAACACCATAATCCTAATCCTCTAAAAAAACTGAAATATTGTTGAAAGTGTCGTTAAACACCATAACACTAATCCTCTAAAACAAACTGAAATATTGTTGAAAGTGTCGTTAAACACCATAACCCTAACCCTCTAAAACAAACTGAAATATTGTTGAAAGTGTCGTTAAACATCATAATCCTAACCCTCTAAAACAAACTGAAATATTGTTGAAAGTGTCGTTAAACACCATAATCCTAATCCTCTAAAACAAACTGAAATATTGTTGAAAGTGTCGTTAAACACCATAACCCTAACCCTCTAAAACAAACTGAAATATTGTTGAAAGTGTCGTTAAACACCATAACCCTAACCCTCTAAAACAAACTGAAATATTGTTGAAAGTGTCGTTAAACACCATAACCCTAACCCTCTAAAACAAACTGAAATATTGTTGAAAGTGTTGTTAAACATCATAATCCTAACCCTCTAAAACAAACTGAAATATTGTTGAAAGTGTCGTTAAACACCATAACCCTAACCCTCTAAAACTAACTGAAATATTGTTGAAAGAGTCGTTAAACACCATAATCCTAATCCTCTAAAACAAACTGAAATATTGTTGAAAGTGTCGTTAAACACCATAACCCTAACCCTCTAAAACAAACTGAAATATTGTTGAAAGTGTCGTTAAACACCATAATCCTAATCCTCTAAAACAAACTGAAATATTGTTGAAAGTGTCGTTAAACATCATAATCCTAACCCTCTAAAACAAACAGAAATATTGTTGAAAGTGTCGTTAAACATCATAACCCTAACCCTCTAAAACAAACTGAAATATTGTTGAAAGTGTCGTTAAGCATCATAACCCTAACCCTCTAAAACTAACTGAAATATTGTTGAAAGTGTCGTTAAACACCATAATCCTAATCCTCTAAAACAAACTGAAATATTGTTGAAAGTGTCGTTAAACACCATAACACTAATCCTCTAAAACAAATTGAAATATTGTTGAAAGTATCGTTAAACATCATAATCCTAACCCTCTAAAACAAACTGAAATATTGTTGAAAGTGTCGTTAAACACCATAACCCTAACCCTCTAAAACAAACTGAAATATTGTTGAAAGTGTCGTTAAACACCATAATCCTAACCCTCTAAAACTAACTGAAATATTGTTGAAAGTGTCATTAAACATCATAATCCTAATCCTCTAAAACAAACTGAAATATTGTTGAAAGTGTCGTTAAACACCATAACCCTAACCCTCTAAAGCAAACTGAAATATTGTTGAAAGTGTCGTTAAACACCATAACCCTAACCCCAAAAAACAAACTGTAATATTGTTGAAAGTGTCGTTAAACACCATAATCCTAATCCTCTAAAATAAACTGAAATATTGTTGAAAGTGTCGTTAAACATCATAATCCTAACCCTCTAAAACAAACTGAAATATTGTTGAAAGTGTCGTTAAACATCATAACCCTAACCCTCTAAAACTAACTGAAATATTGTTGAAAGTGTCGTTAAGAATCATAACCCTAACCCTCTAAAACTAACTGAAATATTGTTGAAAGTGTCGTTAAACACCATAATCCTAATCCTCTAAAAAAACTGAAATATTGTTGAAAGTGTCGTTAAACACCATAACACTAATCCTCTAAAACAAACTGAAATATTGTTGAAAGTGTCGTTAAACACCATAACCCTAACCCTCTAAAACAAACTGAAATATTGTTGAAAGTGTCGTTAAACATCATAATCCTAACCCTCTAAAACAAACTGAAATATTGTTGAAAGTGTCGTTAAACACCATAATCCTAATCCTCTAAAACAAACTGAAATATTGTTGAAAGTGTCGTTAAACACCATAACCCTAACCCTCTAAAACAAACTGAAATATTGTTGAAAGTGTCGTTAAACACCATAACCCTAACCCTCTAAAACAAACTGAAATATTGTTGAAAGTGTCGTTAAACACCATAACCCTAACCCTCTAAAACAAACTGAAATATTGTTGAAAGTGTTGTTAAACATCATAATCCTAACCCTCTAAAACAAACTGAAATATTGTTGAAAGTGTCGTTAAACACCATAACCCTAACCCTCTAAAACTAACTGAAATATTGTTGAAAGAGTCGTTAAACACCATAATCCTAATCCTCTAAAACAAACTGAAATATTGTTGAAAGTGTCGTTAAACACCATAACCCTAACCCTCTAAAACAAACTGAAATATTGTTGAAAGTGTCGTTAAACACCATAATCCTAATCCTCTAAAACAAACTGAAATATTGTTGAAAGTGTCGTTAAACATCATAATCCTAACCCTCTAAAACAAACAGAAATATTGTTGAAAGTGTCGTTAAACATCATAACCCTAACCCTCTAAAACAAACTGAAATATTGTTGAAAGTGTCGTTAAGCATCATAACCCTAACCCTCTAAAACTAACTGAAATATTGTTGAAAGTGTCGTTAAACACCATAATCCTAATCCTCTAAAACAAACTGAAATATTGTTGAAAGTGTCGTTAAACACCATAACACTAATCCTCTAAAACAAATTGAAATATTGTTGAAAGTATCGTTAAACATCATAATCCTAACCCTCTAAAACAAACTGAAATATTGTTGAAAGTGTCGTTAAACATCATAATCCTAACCCTCTAAAACAAACTGAAATATTGTTGAAAGTGTCGTTAAACACCATAACCCTAACCCTCTAAAACAAATTGAAATATTGTTGAAAGTGTCGTTAAACATCATAATCCTAACCCTCTAAAACAAACTGAAATATTGTTGAAAGTGTCGTTAAACATCATAATCCTAACCCTCTAAAACAAACTGAAATATTGTTGAAAGTGTCGTTAAACACCATAACCCTAACCCTCTAAAACAAACTGAAATATTGTTGAAAGTGCCATTAAACATCATAATCCTAACCCTCTAAAACAAACTGAAATATTGTTGAAAGTGTCGTTAAACACCATAATCCTAATCCTCTAAAACAAACTGAAATATTGTTGAAAGTGTCGTTAAACACCATAACCCTAACCCTCTAAAACAAACTGAAATATTGTTGAAAGTGTCGTTAAACATCATAATCCTAACCCTCTAAAACAAACTGAAATATTGTTGAAAGTGTCATTAAACACCATAACCCTAACCCTCTAAAACAAACTGAAATATTGTTGAAAGTGTCGTTAAACACCATAATCCTAACCCTCTAAAACTAACTGAAATATTGTTGAAAGTGTCATTAAACATCATAATCCTAATCCTCTAAAACAAACTGAAATATTGTTGAAAGTGTCGTTAAACACCATAACCCTAACCCTCTAAAGCAAACTGAAATATTGTTGAAAGTGTCGTTAAACACCATAACCCTAACCCCCAAAAACAAACTGAAATATTGTTGAAAGTGTTGTTAAACATCATAATCCTAATCCTCTAAAACAAACTGAAATATTGTTGAAAGTGTCGTTAAACACCATAACCATAACCCTCTAAAACAAACTGAAATATTGTTGAAAGTGTCGTTAAACACCATAATCCTAATCCTCTAAAACAAACTGAAATATTGTTGAAAGTGTCGTTAAACACCATAATCCTAATCCTCTAAAACAAACTGAAATATTATTGAAAGTGTCGTTAAACACCATAATCCTAACACTCTAAAACAAACTGAAATATTGTTGAAAGTGTCATTAAACATCATAACCCTAACCCTCTGAAGCAATCTGAAATATTGTTGAAAGTGTCATTAAACACCATAGCCCTAACCTTCTAAAACAAACTGAAATATTGTTGAAAGTGTCGTTAAACACAATAACCCTAACCCTCTAAAACAAACTGAAATATTTTTGAAAGGGTCATTAAACACCATAACCCTAACCCTCTGAAACAAACTGAAATATTGTTGAAAGTGTCGTTAAACACCATAACCCTAACCCTCTAAAACTAACTAAAATATTGTTGAAAGTGTCGTTAAACATCATAACCCTAACCCTCTAAAACAAACTGAAATACTGTTGAAATTGTCGTTAAACACCATAACCCTAACCCTCTGAAACAAACTGAAATATTGTTGAAAGTGTCGTTAAACATCATAACCCTAACCCTCTAAAAGAAACTGAAATATTGTTGAACGTGTCGTTAAACATCATAACCCTAACCCTCTAAAACAAACTGAAATATTGTTGAAAGTGTCGTTAAACACCATAATCTTAATCCTCTAAAACAAACTGAAATATTGTTGAAAGTGTCGTTAAACACCATAGCACTAATCCTCTAAAACAAACTGAAATATTGTTGAAAGTGTCGTTAAACATCATAATCCTAACCTTCTAAAACAAACTGAAATATTGTTGAAAGTGTCGTTAAACACCATAACCCTAATCCTCTAAAACAAACTGAAATATTGTTGAAAGTGTCGTTAAACATCATAATCCTAACCCTCTAAAACAAATTGAAATATTGTTGAAAGTGTCGTTAAACACCATAATCCTAATCCTCTAAAACAAACTGAAATATTGTTGAAAGTGTCGTGAAACATCATAACCCTAACCCTCTAAAACAAACTGAAATATTGTTGAAAGTGTCGTTAAACACCATAATCCTAATCCTCTAAAACAAACTGAAATATTGTTGAAAGTGTCGTTAAACACCATAATCCTAACCCTCTAAAACTAACTGAAATATTGTTGAAAGAGTCGTTAAACACCATAATCCTAATCCTCTAAAACAAACTGAAATATTGTTGAAAGTGTCGTTAAACACCATAACCCTAACCCTCTAAAACAAACTGAAATATTGTTGAAAGTGTCGTTAAACACCATAATCCTAATCCTCTAAAACAAACTGAAATATTGTTGAAAGTGTCGTTAAACACCATAATCCTAACCCTCTAAAACAAACTGAAATATTGTTGAAAGTGTCATTAAACATCATAACCCTAACCCTCTGAAACAATCTGAAATATTGTTGAAAGTGTCATTAAACACCATAGCCCTAACCTTCTAAAACAAACTGAAATATTGTTGAAAGTGTCGTTAAACACCATAACCCTAACCCTCTAAAACTAACTAAAATATTGTTGAAAGTGTCGTTAAACATCATAACCCTAACCCTCTAAAACAAACTGAAATACTGTTGAAAGTGTCGTTAAACACCATAACCCTAACCCTCTGAAACAAACTGAAATATTGTTGAAAGTGTCGTTAAACATCATAACCCTAACCCTCTAAAAGAAACTGAAATATTGTTGAACGTGTCGTTAAACATAATAACCCTAACCCTCTAAAACAAACTGAAATATTGTTGAAAGTGTCATTAAACATCATAACCCTAACCCTCTAAAACAAACTGAAATATTGTTGAAAGCGTCATTAAACATCATAACCCTAACCCCCTAAATCAAACTGAAATATTGTTGAAAGTGTCGTTAAACACCATAACCCGAATCCTCTAAAACAAACTGAAATATTGTTGAAAGTGTCATTAAACATCATAACTCTAACCCTCTGAAACAAACTGAAATATTGTTGAAAGTGTAGTTAAACATCATAACCCTAACCTCCTAAAACAAACTGAAATATTGTTGAAAGTGTCGTTAAACACCATAACCCTAACCCTCTAAAACAAACTGAAATATTGTTGAAAGTGTCATTAAACATCATAACCCTAACCCTCTGAAACAATCTGAAATATTGTTGAAAGTGTCATTAAACACCATAGCCCTAACCTTCTAAAACAAACTGAAATATTGTTGAAAGTGTCGTTAAACATCATAACCCTAACCCTCTAAAAGAAACTGAAATATTGTTGAACGTGTCATTAAACATAATAACCCTAACCCTCTAAAACAAACTGAAATATTGTTGAAAGCGTCATTAAACATCATAACCCTAACCCCCTAAATCAAACTGAAATATTGTTGAAAGTGTCGTTAAACACCATAACCCGAATCCTCTAAAACAAACTGAAATATTGTTGAAAGTGTAGTTATAACATCATAACCCTAACCCTCTAAAACAAACTGAAATATTGTTGAAAGTGTCGTTAAACACCATAACCCTAACCCTCTAAAACAAACTGAAATATTGTTGAAAGTGTCGTTAAACATCATAACCCTAACACCCTAAAACAAACTGAAATATTGTTGAAAGTGTCGTTAAACATCATAACCCTAACCCTCTAAAACAAACTGAAATATTGTTGAAAGTGTCGTTAAACACCATAACCCTAACCCTCTAAAACAAACTGAAATATTGTTGAAAGTGTCATTAAACATTATAACCCTAACCCTCTGACACAATCTGAAATATTGTTGAAAGTGTCATTAAACATCATAACCCTAACCATCTGAAACAAACTGAAATATTGTTGAAAGTGTCATTAAACATCATAACCCTAACCCTCTGAAACAAACTGAAATATTGTTGAAAGTGTAGTTAAACATCATAACCCTAACCCCCTAAAACAAACTGAAATATTGTTGAAAGTGTCGTTAAACACCATAACCCTAATCCTCTAAAACAAACTGAAATATTGTTGAAAGTGTCATTAAACATCATAACCCTAACCCTCTAAAACAAACTGAAATATTGTTGAAAGCGTCATTAAACATCATAACCCTAACCCCCTAAAACAAACTG
The DNA here is from genome assembly GCA_963680875.1 of Bathymodiolus brooksi. Lineage (NCBI taxonomy): Eukaryota > Metazoa > Mollusca > Bivalvia > Mytilida > Modiolidae > Bathymodiolus > Bathymodiolus brooksi. The sequence goes on along the minus strand of OY804576.1, from coordinate 49,044,158 downwards.
AAATATTGTTGAAAGTTTCGTTAAACACCATAACCCGAATCCTCTAAAACAAACTGAAATATTGTTGAAAGTGTAGTTAAACATCATAACCCTAACCCCCTAAAACAAACTGAAATATTGTTGAAAGTGTCGTTAAACATCATAACCCTAACCCTCTAAAAGAAACTGAAATATTGTTGAACGTGTCGTTAAACATAATAACCCTAACCCTCTAAAACAAACTGAAATATTGTTGAAAGTGTCATTAAAATCATAACCCTAACCCTCTAAAACAAACTGAAATATTGTTGAAAGCGTCATTAAACATCATAACCCTAACCCCCTAAATCAAACTGAAATATTGTTGAAAGTGTCGTTAAACACCATAACCCGAATCCTCTAAAACAAACTGAAATATTGTTGAAAGTGTCATTAAACATCATAACCCTAACCCTCTGAAACAAACTGAAATATTGTTGAAAGTGTCATTAAACATCATAACTCTAACCCTCTAAAACAAACTGAAATATTGTTGAAAGTGTAGTTAAACATCATAACCCTAACCTCCTAAAACAAACTGAAATATTGTTGAAAGTGTCGTTAAACACCATAACCCTAACCCTCTAAAACAAACTGAAATATTGTTGAAAGTGTCATTAAACATCATAACCCTAACCCTCTGAAACAATCTGAAATATTGTTGAAAGTGTCATTAAACACCATAGCCCTAACCTTCTAAAACAAACTGAAATATTGTTGAAAGTGTCGTTAAACATCATAACCCTAACCCTCTAAAAGAAACTGAAATATTGTTGAACGTGTCGTTAAACATAATAACCCTAACCCTCTAAAACAAACTGAAATATTGTTGAAAGCGTCATTAAACATCATAACCCTAACCCCCTAAATCAAACTGAAATATTGTTGAAAGTGTCGTTAAACACCATAACCCGAATCCTCTAAAACAAACTGAAATATTGTTGAAAGTGTAGTTATAACATCATAACCCTAACCCTCTAAAACAAACTGAAATATTGTTGAAAGTGTCGTTAAACACCATAACCCTAACCCTCTAAAACAAACTGAAATATTGTTGAAAGTGTCATTAAACATCATAACCCTAACCCTCTAAAACAAACTGAAATATTGTTGAAAGCGTCATTAAACATCATAACCCTAACCCCCTAAAACAAACTGAAATATTGTTGAAAGTTTCGTTAAACACCATAACCCGAATCCTCTAAAACAAACTGAAATATTGTTGAAAGTGTAGTTAAACATCATAACCCTAACCCCCTAAAACAAACTGAAATATTGTTGAAAGTGTCGTTAAACATCATAATCCTAACCCTCTAAAAGAAACTGAAATATTGTTGAACGTGTCGTTAAACATAATAACCCTAACCCTCTAAAACAAACTGAAATATTGTTGAAAGTGTCATTAAACATCATAACCCTAACCCTCTAAAACAAACTGAAATATTGTTGAAAGTGTCATTAAACATCATAACCCTAACCCTCTGAAACAATCTGAAATATTGTTGAAAGTGTCATTAAACATCATAACCCTAACCATCTGAAACAAACTGAAATATTGTTGAAAGTGTCATTAAACATCATAACCCTAACCCTCTGAAACAAACTGAAATATTGTTGAAAGTGTAGTTAAACATCATAACCCTAACCCCCTAAAACAAACTGAAATATTGTTGAAAGTGTCGTTAAACACCATAACCCTAACCCTCTAAAACAAACTGAAATATTGTTGAAAGTGTCATTAAACATCATAACCCTAACCCTCTGAAACAATCTGAAATATTGTTGAAAGTGTCATTAAACACCATAGCCCTAACCTTCTAAAACAAACTGAAATATTGTTGAAAGTGTCGTTAAACATCATAACCCTAACCCCCTAAAACAAACTGAAATATTGTTGAAAGTGTCATTAAGCACCATAACCCTAACCCCCTAAAACAAACTGAAATATTGTTGAAAGTGTCGTTAAACATCATAACCCTAACCCTCTAAAAGAAACTGAAATATTGTTGAACGTGTCGTTAAACATCATAACCCTAACCCTCTAAAACAAACTGAAATATTGTTGAAAGTGTCATTAAACAGCATAACCCTAACCCTCTAAAACAAACTGAAATATTGTTGAAAGCGTCATTAAACATCATAACCCTAACCCCCTAAAACAAACTGAAATATTGTTGAAAGTTTCGTTAAACACCATAACCCGAATCCTCTAAAACAAACTGAAATATTGTTGAAAGTGTAGTTAAACATCATAACCCTAACCCCCTAAAACAAACTGAAATATTGTTGAAAGTGTCGTTAAACATCATAACCCTAACCCTCTAAAAGAAACTGAAATATTGTTGAACGTGTCGTTAAACATCATAACCCTAACCCTCTAAAACAAACTGAAATATTGTTGAAAGTGTCATTAAACATCATAACCCTGACCCTCTAAAACAAACTGAAACTTTGTTGAAAGCGTCATTAAACATCATAACCCTAACCCCCTAAAACAAACTGAAATATTGTTGAAAGTTTCGTTAAACACCATAACCCGAATCCTCTAAAACAAACTGAAATATTGTTGAAAGTGTAGTTAAACATCATAACCCTAACCCCCTAAAACAAACTGAAATATTGTTGAAAGTGTCATTAAACATTATAACCCTAACCCTCTGAAACAAACTAAAATATTGTTGAAAGAGTCATTAAACACCATAGCCCTAACCTTCTAAAACAAACTGAAATATTGTTGAAAGTGTCGTTAAACATCATAACCCTAACCCTCTAAAACAAACTGAAATATTGTTGAAAGTGTCGTTAAACATCATAACCCTAACACCCTAAAACAAACTGAAATATTGTTGAACGTGTCGTTAAACACCATAACCCTAACCCTCTTAAAAAAACTGAAATATTGTTGAAAGTGTCGTTAAATACCATAACCCTAACCCTCTGAAACAAACTGAAATATTTTTGAAATTGTCGTTAAACACCATAACCCTAACCCTCTAAAACTAACTGAAATATTGTTGAACGTGTCGTTAAACACCATAACCCTAACACTCTAAAACAAACTGAAATATTGTTGAAAGTGTCATTAAATACCATAAACCTAACCCTCTAAAACAAACTGAAATATTGTTGAACGTGTCGTTAAACACCATAACCCTAACCCTCTAAAACAAACTGAAATATTGTTGAAAGTGTCGTTAAACACCATAACCCTAACCCTCTAAAACAAACTGAAATATTGTTGAAAGTGTCGTTAAACACCATAACCCTAACCCTCTAAAACAAACTGAAATATTGTTGAACGTGTCGTTAAACACCATAACCCTAACCCTCTAAAACAAACTGAAATATTGTTGAAAGTGTCGTTAAACACCATAACCCTAACCCTCTAAAATAAACTGAAATATTGTTGAACGTGTCGTTAAACACCATAACCTTAACCCTTTAAAACAAACTGAAATATTGTTGAAAGTGTCGTTAAACATCATAACCCTAACCCTCTAAAACTAACTGAAATATTGTTGAAAGTGTCGTTAAACATCGTAACCCTAACCCTCTGAAACAAACTGAAATATTGTTGAAAGTGTCATTAAACACCATAACCCTAACCCTCTAAAACAAACTGAAATATTGTTGAAAGTGTCGTTAAACACCATAACCCTAACCCTCTAAAACAAACTGAAATATTGTTGAAAGTGTCATTAAACATCATAACCCTAACCCTCTGAAACAATCTGAAATATTGTTGAAAGTGTCATTAAACATCATAACCCTAACCATCTGAAACAAACTGAAATATTGTTGAAAGTGTCATTAAACATCATAACCCTAACCCTCTGAAACAAACTGAAATATTGTTGAAAGTGTAGTTAAACATCATAACCCTAACCCCCTAAAACAAACTGAAATATTGTTGAAAGTGTCGTTAAACACCATAACCCTAACCCTCTAAAACAAACTGAAATATTGTTGAAAGTGTCATTAAACATCATAACCCTAACCCTCTGAAACAATCTGAAATATTGTTGAAAGTGTCATTAAACACCATAGCCCTAACCTTCTAAAACAAACTGAAATATTGTTGAAAGTGTCGTTAAACATCATAACCCTAACCCCCTAAAACAAACTGAAATATTGTTGAAAGTGTCATTAAGCACCATAACCCTAACCCCCTAAAACAAACTGAAATATTGTTGAAAGTGTCGTTAAACATCATAACCCTAACCCTCTAAAAGAAACTGAAATATTGTTGAACGTGTCGTTAAACATCATAACCCTAACCCTCTAAAACAAACTGAAATATTGTTGAAAGTGTCATTAAACAGCATAACCCTAACCCTCTAAAACAAACTGAAATATTGTTGAAAGCGTCATTAAACATCATAACCCTAACCCCCTAAAACAAACTGAAATATTGTTGAAAGTTTCGTTAAACACCATAACCCGAATCCTCTAAAACAAACTGAAATATTGTTGAAAGTGTAGTTAAACATCATAACCCTAACCCCCTAAAACAAACTGAAATATTGTTGAAAGTGTCGTTAAACATCATAACCCTAACCCTCTAAAAGAAACTGAAATATTGTTGAACGTGTCGTTAAACATCATAACCCTAACCCTCTAAAACAAACTGAAATATTGTTGAAAGTGTCATTAAACATCATAACCCTGACCCTCTAAAACAAACTGAAACTTTGTTGAAAGCGTCATTAAACATCATAACCCTAACCCACTAAAACAAACTGAAATATTGTTGAAAGTTTCGTTAAACACCATAACCCGAATCCTCTAAAACAAACTGAAATATTGTTGAAAGTGTAGTTAAACATCATAACCCTAACCCCCTAAAACAAACTGAAATATTGTTGAAAGTGTCATTAAACATTATAACCCTAACCCTCTGAAACAAACTAAAATATTGTTGAAAGAGTCATTAAACACCATAGCCCTAACCTTCTAAAACAAACTGAAATATTGTTGAAAGTGTCGTTAAACATCATAACCCTAACCCTCTAAAACAAACTGAAATATTGTTGAAAGTGTCGTTAAACATCATAACCCTAACACCCTAAAACAAACTGAAATATTGTTGAACGTGTCGTTAAACACCATAACCCTAACCCTCTTAAAAAAACTGAAATATTGTTGAAAGTGTCGTTAAATACCATAACCCTAACCCTCTGAAACAAACTGAAATATTTTTGAAATTGTCGTTAAACACCATAACCCTAACCCTCTAAAACTAACTGAAATATTGTTGAACGTGTCGTTAAACACCATAACCCTAACACTCTAAAACAAACTGAAATATTGTTGAAAGTGTCATTAAATACCATAAACCTAACCCTCTAAAACAAACTGAAATATTGTTGAACGTGTCGTTAAACACCATAACCCTAACCCTCTAAAACAAACTGAAATATTGTTGAAAGTGTCGTTAAACACCATAACCCTAACCCTCTAAAACAAACTGAAATATTGTTGAAAGTGTCGTTAAACACCATAACCCTAACCCTCTAAAACAAACTGAAATATTGTTGAACGTGTCGTTAAACACCATAACCCTAACCCTCTAAAACAAACTGAAATATTGTTGAAAGTGTCGTTAAACACCATAACCCTAACCCTCTAAAATAAACTGAAATATTGTTGAACGTGTCGTTAAACACCATAACCTTAACCCTTTAAAACAAACTGAAATATTGTTGAAAGTGTCGTTAAACATCATAACCCTAACCCTCTAAAACTAACTGAAATATTGTTGAAAGTGTCGTTAAACATCGTAACCCTAACCCTCTGAAACAAACTGAAATATTGTTGAAAGTGTCATTAAACACCATAACCCTAACCCTCTAAAACAAACTGAAATATTGTTGAAAGTGTCGTTAAACACCATAACCCTAACCCTCTAAAACAAACTGAAATATTGTTGAAAGTGTCATTAAACATCATAACCCTAACCCTCTGAAACAATCTGAAATATTGTTGAAAGTGTCATTAAACATCATAACCCTAACCATCTGAAACAAACTGAAATATTGTTGAAAGTGTCATTAAACATCATAACCCTAACCCTCTGAAACAAACTGAAATATTGTTGAAAGTGTAGTTAAACATCATAACCCTAACCCCCTAAAACAAACTGAAATATTGTTGAAAGTGTCGTTAAACACCATAACCCTAACCCTCTAAAACAAACTGAAATATTGTTGAAAGTGTCATTAAACATCATAACCCTAACCCTCTGAAACAATCTGAAATATTGTTGAAAGTGTCATTAAACACCATAGCCCTAACCTTCTAAAACAAACTGAAATATTGTTGAAAGTGTCGTTAAACATCATAACCCTAACCCCCTAAAACAAACTGAAATATTGTTGAAAGTGTCATTAAGCACCATAACCCTAACCCCCTAAAACAAACTGAAATATTGTTGAAAGTGTCGTTAAACATCATAACCCTAACCCTCTAAAAGAAACTGAAATATTGTTGAACGTGTCGTTAAACATCATAACCCTAACCCTCTAAAACAAACTGAAATATTGTTGAAAGTGTCATTAAACAGCATAACCCTAACCCTCTAAAACAAACTGAAATATTGTTGAAAGCGTCATTAAACATCATAACCCTAACCCCCTAAAACAAACTGAAATATTGTTGAAAGTTTCGTTAAACACCATAACCCGAATCCTCTAAAACAAACTGAAATATTGTTGAAAGTGTAGTTAAACATCATAACCCTAACCCCCTAAAACAAACTGAAATATTGTTGAAAGTGTCGTTAAACATCATAACCCTAACCCTCTAAAAGAAACTGAAATATTGTTGAACGTGTCGTTAAACATCATAACCCTAACCCTCTAAAACAAACTGAAATATTGTTGAAAGTGTCATTAAACATCATAACCCTGACCCTCTAAAACAAACTGAAACTTTGTTGAAAGCGTCATTAAACATCATAACCCTAACCCCCTAAAACAAACTGAAATATTGTTGAAAGTTTCGTTAAACACCATAACCCGAATCCTCTAAAACAAACTGAAATATTGTTGAAAGTGTAGTTAAACATCATAACCCTAACCCCCTAAAACAAACTGAAATATTGTTGAAAGTGTCATTAAACATTATAACCCTAACCCTCTGAAACAAACTAAAATATTGTTGAAAGAGTCATTAAACACCATAGCCCTAACCTTCTAAAACAAACTGAAATATTGTTGAAAGTGTCGTTAAACATCATAACCCTAACCCTCTAAAACAAACTGAAATATTGTTGAAAGTGTCGTTAAACATCATAACCCTAACACCCTAAAACAAACTGAAATATTGTTGAACGTGTCGTTAAACACCATAACCCTAACCCTCTTAAAAAAACTGAAATATTGTTGAAAGTGTCGTTAAATACCATAACCCTAACCCTCTGAAACAAACTGAAATATTTTTGAAAGTGTCGTTAAACACCATAACCCTAACCCTCTAAAACTAACTGAAATATTGTTGAACGTGTCGTTAAACACCATAACCCTAACCCTCTAAAACAAACTGAAATATTGTTGAAAGTGTCATTAAATACCATAAACCTAACCCTCTAAAACAAACTGAAATATTGTTGAACGTGTCGTTAAACACCATAACCCTAACCCTCTAAAACAAACTGAAATATTGTTGAAAGTGTCGTTAAACACCATAACCCTAACCCTCTAAAACAAACTGAAATATTGTTGAAAGTGTCGTTAAACACCATAACCCTAACCCTCTAAAATAAACTGAAATATTGTTGAACGTGTCGTTAAACACCATAACCTTAACCCTTTAAAACAAACTGAAATATTGTTGAAAGTGTCGTTAAACATCATAATCCTAACCCTCTAAAACAAACTGAAATATTGTTGAAAGTGTCATTAAACACCATAACCCTAACCCTCTAAAACAAACTGAAATATTGTTGAAAGTGTCGTTTAACACCATAATCCTAACCCTCTAAAACTAACTGAAATATTGTTGAAAGTGTCATTAAACATCATAATCCTAATCCTCTAAAACAAACTGAAATATTGTTGAAAGTGTCGTTAAACACCATAACCCTAACCCTCTAAAGCAACCTGAAATATTGTTGAAAGTGTCGTTAAACACCATAACCCTAACCCCCAAAAACAAACTGAAATATTGTTGAAAGTGTTGTTAAACATCATAATCCTAATCCTCTAAAAAAAACTGAAATATTGTTCAAAGTGTCGTTAAACACCATAACCCTAACCCTCTAAAACAAACTGAAATATTGTTGAAAGTGTCGTTAAACACCATAATCCTAATCCTCTAGAACAAACTGAAATATTGTTGAAAGTGTCGTTAAACACCATAATCCTAATCCTCTAAAACAAACTGAAATATTGTTGAAAGTGTCGTTAAACACCATAATCCTAACACTCTAAAACAAACTGAAATATTGTTGAAAGTGTCATTAAACATCATAACCCTAACCCTCTGAAACAATCTGAAATATTGTTGAAAGTGTCATTAAACACCATAGCCCTAACCTTCTAAAACAAACTGAAATATTGTTGAAAGTGTCGTTAAACACCATAACCCTAACCCTCTAAAACAAACTGAAATATTTTTGAAAGGGTCATTAAACACCATAACCCTAACCCTCTGAAACAAACTGAAATATTGTTGAAAGTGTCGTTAAACACCATAACCCTAACCCTCTAAAACTAACTAAAATATTGTTGAAAGTGTCGTTAAACATCATAACCCTAACCCTCTAAAACAAACTGAAATACTGTTGAAAGTGTCGTTAAACACCATAACCCTAACCCTCAGAAACAAACTGAAATATTGTTGAAAGTGTCGTTAAACATCATAACCCTAACCCTCTAATAGAAACTGAAATATTGTTGAACGTGTCGTTAAACATCATAACCCTAACCCTCTAAAACAAACTGAAATATTGTTGAAAGTGTCGTTAAACACCATAATCTTAATCCTCTAAAACAAACTGAAATATTGTTGAAAGTGTCGTTAAACACCATAGCACTAATCCTCTAAAACAAACTGAAATATTGTTGAAAGTGTCGTTAAACATCATAATCCTAACCCTCTAAAACAAACTGAAATATTGTTGAAAGTGTCGTTAAACACCATAACCCTAACCCTCTAAAACAAACTTAAATATTGTTGAAAGTGTCGTTAAACACCATAATTCTAATCCTCTAAAACAAACTGAAATATTGTTGAAAGTGTCGTTAAACATCATAACCCTAACCCTCTAAAACAAACTGAAATATTATTGAAAGTGTCGTTAAACACCATAATCTTAATCCTCTAAAACAAACTGAAATATTGTTGAAAGTGTCGTTAAACACCATAATCCTAACCCTCTAAAACTAACTGAAATATTGTTGAAAGAGTCGTTAAACACCATAATCCTAATCCTCTAAAACAAACTGAAATATTGTTGAAAGTGTCGTTAAACACCATAACCCTAACCCTCTAAAACAAACTGAAATATTGTTGAAAGTGTCGTTAAACACCATAATCCTAATCCTCTAAAACAAACTGAAATATTGTTGAAAGTGTCGTTAAACACCATAATCCTAACCCTCTAAAACAAATGAAATATTGTTGAAAGTGTCATTAAACATCATAACCCTAACCCTCTGAAACAATCTGAAATATTGTTGAAAGTGTCATTAAACACCATAGCCCTAACCTTCTAAAACAAACTGAAATATTGTTGAAAGTGTCGTTAAACACCATAACCCTAACCCTCTAAAACTAACTAAAATATTGTTGAAAGTGTCGTTAAACATCATAACCCTAACCCTCTAAAACAAACTGAAATACTGTTGAAAGTGTCGTTAAACACCATAACCCTAACCCTCTGAAACAAACTGAAATATTGTTGAAAGTGTCGTTAAACATCATAACCCTAACCCTCTAAAAGAAACTGAAATATTGTTGAACGTGTCGTTAAACATAATAACCCTTACCCTCTAAAACAAACTGAAATATTGTTGAAAGTGTCATTAAACATCATAACCCTAACCCTCTAAAACAAACTGAAATATTGTTGAAAGCGTCATTAAACATCATAACCCTAACCCTCTAAATCAAACTGAAATATTGTTGAAAGTGTCGTTAAACACCATAACCCGAATCCTCTAAAACAAACTGAAATATTGTTGAAAGTGTCATTAAACATCATAACCCTAACCCTCTGAAACAAACTGAAATATTGTTGAAAGTGTCATTAAACATCATAACTCTAACCCTCTGAAACAAACTGAAATATTGTTGAAAGTGTAGTTAAACATCATAACCCTAACCTCCTAAAACAAACTGAAATATTGTTGAAAGTGTCGTTAAACACCATAACCCTAACCCTCTAAAACAAACTGAAATATTGTTGAAAGTGTCATTAAACATCATAACCCTAACCCTCTGAAACAATCTGAAATATTGTTGAAAGTGTCATTAAACACCATAGCCCTAACCTTCTAAAACAAACTGAAATATTGTTGAAAGTGTCGTTAAACATCATAACCCTAACCCTCTAAAAGAAACTGAAATATTGTTGAACGTGTCGTTAAACATAATAACCCTAACCCTCTAAAACAAATTGAAATATTGTTAAAAGTGTCGTTAAACACCATAACCCGAATCCTCTAAAACAAACTGAAATATTGTTGAAAGTGTCGTTAAACACCATAATCCTAACCCTCTAAAACAAATGAAATATTGTTGAAAGTGTCATTAAACATCATAACCCTAACCCTCTGAAACAATCTGAAATATTGTTGAAAGTGTCATTAAACACCATAGCCCTAACCTTCTAAAACAAACTGAAATATTGTTGAAAGTGTCGTTAAACACCATAACCCTAACCCTCTAAAACTAACTAAAATATTGTTGAAAGTGTCGTTAAACATCATAACCCTAACCCTCTAAAACAAACTGAAATACTGTTGAAAGTGTCGTTAAACACCATAACCCTAACCCTCTGAAACAAACTGAAATATTGTTGAAAGTGTCGTTAAACATCATAACCCTAACCCTCTAAAAGAAACTGAAATATTGTTGAACGTGTCGTTAAACATAATAACCCTTACCCTCTAAAACAAACTGAAATATTGTTGAAAGTGTCATTAAACATCATAACCCTAACCCTCTAAAACAAACTGAAATATTGTTGAAAGCGTCATTAAACATCATAACCCTAACCCTCTAAATCAAACTGAAATATTGTTGAAAGTGTCGTTAAACACCATAACCCGAATCCTCTAAAACAAACTGAAATATTGTTGAAAGTGTCATTAAACATCATAACCCTAACCCTCTGAAACAAACTGAAATATTGTTGAAAGTGTCGTTAAACACCATAACCCTAACCCTCTAAAACTAACTAAAATATTGTTGAAAGTGTCATTAAACATCATAACCCTAACCCTCTGAAACAAACTGAAATATTGTTGAAAGTGTCATTAAACATCATAACCCTAACCCTCTGAAACAAACTGAAATATTGTTGAAAGTGTCATTAAACATCATAACCCTAACCCTCTGAAACAATCTGAAATATTGTTGAAAGTGTCATTAAACACCATAGCCCTAACCTTCTAAAACAAACTGAAATATTGTTGAAAGTGTCGTTAAACATCATAACCCTAACCCTCTAAAAGAAACTGAAATATTGTTGAACGTGTCGTTAAACATAATAACCCTAACCCTCTAAAACAAATTGAAATATTGTTAAAAGTGTCGTTAAACACCATAACCCGAATCCTCTAAAACAAACTGAAATATTGTTGAAAGTGTAGTTATAACATCATAACCCTAACCCTCTAAAACAAACTGAAATATTGTTGAAAGTGTCGTTAAACATCATAACCCTAACCCTCTAAAAGAAACTGAAATATTGTTGAACGTGTCGTTAAACATAATAACCCTTACCCTCTAAAACAAACTGAAATATTGTTGAAAGTGTCATTAAACATCATAACCCTAACCCTCTAAAACAAACTGAAATATTGTTGAAAGCGTCATTAAACATCATAACCCTAACCCTCTAAATCAAACTGAAATATTGTTGAAAGTGTCGTTAAACACCATAACCCGAATCCTCTAAAACAAACTGAAATATTGTTGAAAGTGTCATTAAACATCATAACCCTAACCCTCTGAAACAAACTGAAATATTGTTGAAAGTGTCATTAAACATCATAACTCTAACCCTCTGAAACAAACTGAAATATTGTTGAAAGTGTAGTTAAACATCATAACCCTAACCTCCTAAAACAAACTGAAATATTGTTGAAAGTGTCGTTAAACACCATAACCCTAACCCTCTAAAACAAACTGAAATATTGTTGAAAGTGTCATTAAACATCATAACCCTAACCCTCTGAAACAATCTGAAATATTGTTGAAAGTGTCATTAAACACCATAGCCCTAACCTTCTAAAACAAACTGAAATATTGTTGAAAGTGTCGTTAAACATCATAACCCTAACCCTCTAAAAGAAACTGAAATATTGTTGAACGTGTCGTTAAACATAATAACCCTAACCCTCTAAAACAAATTGAAATATTGTTAAAAGTGTCGTTAAACACCATAACCCGAATCCTCTAAAACAAACTGAAATATTGTTGAAAGTGTAGTTATAACATCATAACCCTAACCCTCTAAAACAAACTGAAATATTGTTGAAAGTGTCGTTAAACACCATAACCCTAACCCTCTGAAACAAACTGAAATATTGTTGAAAGTGTCGTTAAACATCATAACCCTAACACCCTAAAACAAACTGAAATATTGTTGAAAGTGTCGTTAAACATCATAACCCTAACCCTCTAAAACAAACTGAAATATTGTTGAAAGTGTCGTTAAACACCATAACCCTAACCCTCTAAAACAAACTGAAATATTGTTGAAAGTGTCATTAAACATCATAACCCTAACCCTCTGAAACAATCTGAAATATTGTTGAAAGTGTCATTAAACATCATAACCCTAACCATCTGAAACAAACTGAAATATTGTTGAAAGTGTCGTTAAACACCATAACCCTAACCCTCTAAAACTAACTAAAATATTGTTGAAAGTGTCGTTAAACATCATAACCCTAACCCTCTAAAACAAACTGAAATACTGTTGAAAGTGTCGTTAAACACCATAACCCTAACCCTCTGAAACAAACTGAAATATTGTTGAAAGTGTCGTTAAACATCATAACCCTAACCCTCTAAAAGAAACTGAAATATTGTTGAAAGTGTCGTTAAACATCATAACCCTAACCCTCTAAAAGAAACTGAAATATTGTTGAAAGTGTCGTTAAACATAATAACCCTAACCCTCTAAAACAAACTGAAATATTGTTGAAAGTGTCATTAAACATCATAACCCTAACCCTCTAAAACAAACTGAAATATTGTTGAAAGTGTCGTTAAACATCATAACCCTAACCCTCTAATAGAAACTGAAATATTGTTGAACGTGTCGTTAAACATCATAACCCTAACCCTCTAAAACAAACTGAAATATTGTTGAAAGTGTCGTTAAACACCATAATCTTAATCCTCTAAAACAAACTGAAATATTGTTGAAAGTGTCGTTAAACACCATAGCACTAATCCTCTAAAACAAACTGAAATATTGTTGAAAGTGTCGTTAAACATCATAATCCTAACCCTCTAAAACAAACTGAAATATTGTTGAAAGTGTCGTTAAACACCATAACCCTAACCCTCTAAAACAAACTTAAATATTGTTGAAAGTGTCGTTAAACACCATAATTCTAATCCTCTAAAACAAACTGAAATATTGTTGAAAGTGTCGTTAAACATCATAACCCTAACCCTCTAAAACAAACTGAAATATTGTTGAAAGTGTCGTTAAACACCATAATCTTAATCCTCTAAAACAAACTGAAATATTGTTGAAAGTGTCGTTAAACACCATAATCCTAACCCTCTAAAACTAACTGAAATATTGTTGAAAGAGTCGTTAAACACCATAATCCTAATCCTCTAAAACAAACTGAAATATTGTTGAAAGTGTCGTTAAACACCATAACCCTAACCCTCTAAAACAAACTGAAATATTGTTGAAAGTGTCGTTAAACACCATAATCCTAATCCTCTAAAACAAACTGAAATATTGTTGAAAGTGTCGTTAAACACCATAATCCTAACCCTCTAAAACAAATGAAATATTGTTGAAAGTGTCATTAAACATCATAACCCTAACCCTCTGAAACAATCTGAAATATTGTTGAAAGTGTCATTAAACACCATAGCCCTAACCTTCTAAAACAAACTGAAATATTGTTGAAAGTGTCGTTAAACACCATAACCCTAACCCTCTAAAACTAACTAAAATATTGTTGAAAGTGTCGTTAAACATCATAACCCTAACCCTCTAAAACAAACTGAAATACTGTTGAAAGTGTCGTTAAACACCATAACCCTAACCCTCTGAAACAAACTGAAATATTGTTGAAAGTGTCGTTAAACATCATAACCCTAACCCTCTAAAAGAAACTGAAATATTGTTGAACGTGTCGTTAAACATAATAACCCTTACCCTCTAAAACAAACTGAAATATTGTTGAAAGTGTCATTAAACATCATAACCCTAACCCTCTAAAACAAACTGAAATATTGTTGAAAGCGTCATTAAACATCATAACCCTAACCCTCTAAATCAAACTGAAATATTGTTGAAAGTGTCGTTAAACACCATAACCCGAATCCTCTAAAACAAACTGAAATATTGTTGAAAGTGTCATTAAACATCATAACCCTAACCCTCTGAAACAAACTGAAATATTGTTGAAAGTGTCATTAAACATCATAACTCTAACCCTCTGAAACAAACTGAAATATTGTTGAAAGTGTAGTTAAACATCATAACCCTAACCTCCTAAAACAAACTGAAATATTGTTGAAAGTGTCGTTAAACACCATAACCCTAACCCTCTAAAACAAACTGAAATATTGTTGAAAGTGTCATTAAACATCATAACCCTAACCCTCTGAAACAATCTGAAATATTGTTGAAAGTGTCATTAAACACCATAGCCCTAACCTTCTAAAACAAACTGAAATATTGTTGAAAGTGTCGTTAAACATCATAACCCTAACCCTCTAAAAGAAACTGAAATATTGTTGAACGTGTCGTTAAACATAATAACCCTAACCCTCTAAAACAAGCTGAAATATTGTTGAAAGCGTCATTAAACATCATAACCCTAACCCCCTAAATCAAATTGAAATATTGTTAAAAGTGTCGTTAAACACCATAACCCGAATCCTCTAAAACAAACTGAAATATTGTTGAAAGTGTAGTTATAACATCATAAACCTAACCCTCTAAAACAAACTGAAATATTGTTGAAAGTGTCGTTAAACACCATAACCCTAACCCTCTGAAACAAACTGAAATATTGTTGAAAGTGTCGTTAAACATCATAACCCTAACACCCTAAAACAAACTGAAATATTGTTGAAAGTGTCGTTAAACATCATAACCCTAACCCTCTAAAACAAACTGAAATATTGTTGAAAGTGTCGTTAAACACCATAACCCTAACCCTCTAAAACAAACTGAAATATTGTTGAAAGTGTCATTAAACATCATAACCCTAACCCTCTGAAACAATCTGAAATATTGTTGAAAGTGTCATTAAACATCATAACCCTAACCATCTGAAACAAACTGAAATATTGTTGAAAGTGTCGTTAAACACCATAACCCTAACCCTCTAAAACTAACTAAAATATTGTTGAAAGTGTCGTTAAACATCATAACCCTAACCCTCTAAAACAAACTGAAATACTGTTGAAAGTGTCGTTAAACACCATAACCCTAACCCTCTGAAACAAACTGAAATATTGTTGAAAGTGTCGTTAAACATCATAACCCTAACCCTTTAAAAGAAACTGAAATATTGTTGAAAGTGTCGTTAAACATAATAACCCTAACCCTCTAAAACAAACTGAAATATTGTTGAAAGTGTCATTAAACATCATAACCCTAACCCTCTAAAACAAACTGAAATATTGTTGAAAGCGTCATTAAACATCATAACCCTAACCCCCTAAATCAAACTGAAATATTGTTGAAAGTGTCGTTAAACACCATAACCCGAATCCTCTAAAACAAACTGAAATATTGTTGAAAGTGTCATTAAACATCATAACCCTAACCCTCTGAAACAAACTGAAATATTGTTGAAAGTGTCATTAAACATCATAACTCTAACCCTCTGAAACAAACTGAAATATTGTTGAAAGTGTAGTTAAACATCATAACCCTAACCTCCTAAAACAAACTGAAATATTGTTGAAAGTGTCGTTAAACACCATAACCCTAATCCTCTAAAACAAACTGAAATATTATTGAAAGTGTCATTAAACATCATAACCCTAACCCTCTGAAACAATCTGAAATATTGTTGAAAGTGTCATTAAACACCATAGCCCTAACCTTCTAAAACAAACTGAAATATTGTTGAAAGTGTCGTTAAACATCATAACCCTAACCCTCTAAAAGAAACTGAAATATTGTTGAACGTGTCGTTAAACATAATAACCCTAACCCTCTAAAACAAACTGAAATATTGTTGAAAGCGTCATTAAATATCATAACCCTAACCCCCTAAATCAAATTGAAATATTGTTGAAAGTGTCGTTAAACACCATAACCCGAATCCTCTAAAACAAACTGAAATATTGTTGAAAGTGTAGTTATAACATCATAACCCTAACCCTCTAAAACAAACTGAAATATTGTTGAAAGTGTCGTTAAACACCATAACCCTAACCCTCTAAAACAAACTGAAATATTGTTGAAAGTGTCGTTAAACATCATAACCCTAACACCCTAAAACAAACTGAAATATTGTTGAAAGTGTCGTTAAACATCATAACCCTAACCCTCTAAAACAAACTGAAATATTGTTGAAAGTGTCGTTAAACACCATAACCCTAACCCTCTAAAACAAACTGAAATATTGTTGAAAGTGTCATTAAACATCATAACCCTAACCCTCTGAAACAATCTGAAATATTGTTGAAAGTGTCATTAAACATCATAACCCTAACCATCTGAAACAAACTGAAATATTGTTGAAAGTGTCATTAAACATCATAACCCTAACCCTCTGAAACAAACTGAAATATTGTTGAAAGTGTAGTTAAACATCATAACCCTAACCCCCTAAAACAAACTGAAATATTGTTGAAAGTGTCGTTAAACACCATAACCCTAACCCTCTAAAACAAACTGAAATATTGTTGAAAGTGTCATTAAACATCATAACCCTAACCCTCTGAAACAATCTGAAATATTGTTGAAAGTGTCATTAAACACCATAGCCCTAATCTTCTAAAACAAACTGATATATTGTTGAAAGTGTAGTTAAACATCATAACCCTAACCCCCTAAAACAAACTGAAATATTGTTGAAAGTGTCATTAAGCACCATAACCCTAACCCCCTAAAACAAACTGAAATATTGTTGAAAGTGTCGTTAAACATCATAACCCTAACCCTCTAAAAGAAACTGAAATATTGTTGAACGTGTCGTTAAACATCATAACCCTAACCCTCTAAATCAAACTGAAATATTGTTGAAAGTGTCATTAAACATCATAACCCTAACCCTCTAAAACAAACTGAAATATTGTTGAAAGCGTCATTAAACATCATAACCCTAACCCCCTTAAACAAACTGAAATATTGTTGAAAGTTTCGTTAAACATCATAACCCTAACCCTCTGAAACAATCTGAAATATTGTTGAAAGTGTCATTAAACATCATAACCCTAACCATCTGAAACAAACTGAAATATTGTTGAAAGTGTCATTAAACATCATAACCCTAACCCTCTGAAACAAACTGAAATATTGTTGAAAGTGTAGTTAAACATCATAACCCTAACCCCCTAAAACAAACTGAAATATTGTTGAAAGTGTCGTTAAACACCATAACCCTAACCCTCTAAAACAAACTGAAATATTGTTGAAAGTGTCATTAAACATCATAACCCTAACCCTCTGAAACAATCTGAAATATTGTTGAAAGTGTCATTAAACACCATAGCCCTAACCTTCTAAAACAAACTGATATATTGTTGAAAGTGTAGTTAAACATCATAACCCTAACCCCCTAAAACAAACTGAAATATTGTTGAAAGTGTCATTAAGCACCATAACCCTAACCCCCTAAAACAAACTGAAATATTGTTGAAAGTGTCGTTAAACATCATAACCCTAACCCTCTAAAAGAAACTGAAATATTGTTGAACGTGTCGTTAAACATCATAACCCTAACCCTCTAAATCAAACTGAAATATTGTTGAAAGTGTCATTAAACATCATAACCCTAACCCTCTAAAACAAACTGAAATATTGTTGAAAGCGTCATTAAACATCATAACCCTAACCCCCTTAAACAAACTGAAATATTGTTGAAAGTTTCGTTAAACACCATAACCCGAATCCTCTAAAACAAACTGAAATATTGTTGAAAGTGTAGTTAAACATCATAACCCTAACCCCCTAAAACAAACTGAAATATTGTTGAAAGTGTCATTAAACATTATAACCCTAACCCTCTGAAACAAACTAAAATATTGTTGAAAGAGTCATTAAACACCATAGCCCTAACCTTCTAAAACAAACTGAAATATTGTTGAAAGTGTCGTTAAACATCATAACCCTAACCCTCTAAAACAAACTGAAATATTGTTGAAAGTGTCGTTAAACATCATAACCCTAACACCCTAAAACAAACTGAAATATTGTTGAACGTGTCGTTAAACACCATAACCCTAACCCTCTTAAAAAAACTGAAATATTGTTGAAAGTGTCGTTAAATACCATAACCCTAACCCTCTGAAACAAACTGAAATATTTTTGAAAGTGTCGTTAAACACCATAACCCTAACCCTCTAAAACTAACTGAAATATTGTTGAACGTGTCGCTAAACACCATAACCCTAACCCTCTAAAACAAACTGAAATATTGTTGAAAGTGTCATTAAATACCATAACCCTAACCCTCTAAAACAAACTGAAATATTGTTGAACGTGTCGTTAAACACCATAACCCTAACCCTCTAAAACAAACTGAAATATTGTTGAAAGTGTCGTTAAACACCATAACCCTAACCCTCTAAAACAAACTGAAATATTGTTGAAAGTGTCGTTAAACACCATAACCCTAACCCTCTAAAACAAACTGAAATATTGTTGAACGTGTCGTTAAACACCATAACCCTAACCCTCTAAAACAAACTGAAATATTGTTGAAAGTGTCGTTAAACACCATAACCCTAACCCTCTAAAATAAACTGAAATATTGTTGAACGTGTCGTTAAACACCATAACCTTAACCCTTTAAAACAAACTGAAATATTGTTGAAAGTGTCGTTAAACATCATAACCCTAACCCTCTAAAACTAACTGAAATATTGTTGAAAGTGTCGTTAAACATCGTAACCCTAACCCTCTGAAACAAACTGAAATATTGTTGAAAGTGTCATTAAACACCATAACCCTAACCCTCTAAAACAAACTGAAATATTGTTGAAAGTGTCATTAAATACCATAAACCTAATCCTCTAAAACAAACTGAAATATTGTTGAAAGTGTCGTTAAACACCATAACCCTAACCCTCTAAAACAAACTGAAATATTGTTGAAAGTGTCATTAAACATCATAACCCTAACCCTCTGAAACAATCTGAAATATTGTTGAAAGTGTCATTAAACATCATAACCCTAACCATCTGAAACAAACTGAAATATTGTTGAAAGTGTCATTAAACAACATAACCCTAACCCTCTGAAACAAACTGAAATATTGTTGAAAGTGTAGTTAAACATCATAACCCTAACCCCCTAAAACAAACTGAAATATTGTTGAAAGTGTCGTTAAACACCATAACCCTAACCCTCTAAAACAAACTGAAATATTGTTGAAAGTGTCATTAAACATCATAACCCTAACCCTCTGAAACAATCTGAAATATTGTTGAAAGTGTCATTAAACACCATAGCCCTAACCTTCTAAAACAAACTGAAATATTGTTGAAAGTGTAGTTAAACATCATAACCCTAACCCCCTAAAACAAACTGAAATATTGTTGAAAGTGTCATTAAGCACCATAACCCTAACCCCCTAAAACAAACTGAAATATTGTTGAAAGTGTCGTTAAACATCATAACCCTAACCCTCTAAAAGAAACTGAAATATTGTTGAACTTGTCGTTAAACATCATAACCCTAACCCTCTAAAACAAACTGAAATATTGTTGAAAGTGTCATTAAACATCATAACCCTAACCCTCTAAAACAAACTGAAATATTGTTGAAAATTTCGTTAAACACCATAACCCGAATCCTCTAAAACAAACTGAAATATTGTTGAAAGTGTAGTTAAACATCATAACCCTAACCCCCTAAAACAAACTGAAATATTGTTGAAAGTGTCGTTAAACATCATAACCCTAACCCTCTAAAAGAAACTGAAATATTGTTGAACGTGTCGTTAAACATCATAACCCTAACCCTCTAAAACAAACTGAAATATTGTTGAAAGTGTCATTAAACATCATAACCCTAACCCTCTAAAACAAACTTAAATATTGTTGAAAGCGTCATTAAACATCATAACCCTAACCCCCTAAAACAAACTGAAATATTGTTGAAAGTTTCGTTAAACACCATAACCCGAATCCTCTAAAACAAACTGAAATATTGTTGAAAGTGTAGTTAAACATCATAACCCTAACCCCCTAAAACAAACTGAAATATTGTTGAAAGTGTCATTAAACATTATAACCCTAACCCTCTGAAACAAACTAAAATATTGTTGAAAGAGTCATTAAACACCATAGCCCTAACCTTCTAAAACAAACTGAAATATTGTTGAAAGTGTCGTTAAACATCATAACCCTAACCCTCTAAAACAAACTGAAATATTGTTGAAAGTGTCGTTAAACATCATAACCCTAACACCCTAAAACAAACTGAAATATTGTTGAACGTGTCGTTAAACACCATAACCCTAACCCTCTTAAAAAAACTGAAATATTGTTGAAAGTGTCGTTAAATACCATAACCCTAACCCTCTGAAACAAACTGAAATATTTTTGAAAGTGTCGTTAAACACCATAACCCTAACCCTCTAAAACTAACTGAAATATTGTTGAACGTGTCGTTAAACACCATAACCCTAACCCTCTAAAACAAACTGAAATATTGTTGAAAGTGTCATTAAATACCATAAACCTAACCCTCTAAAACAAACTGAAATATTGTTGAACGTGTCGTTAAACACCATAACCCTAACCCTCTAAAACAAACTGAAATATTGTTGAAAGTGTCGTTAAACACCATAACCCTAACCCTCTAAAACAAACTGAAATATTGTTGAAAGTGTCGTTAAACATCATAACCCTAACCCTCTAAAACAAACTGAAATATTGTTGAAAGTGTCGTTAAACATCATAACCCTAACACCCTAAAACAAACTGAAATATTGTTGAACGTGTCGTTAAACACCATAACCCTAACCCTCTTAAAAAAACTGAAATATTGTTGAAAGTGTCGTTAAATACCATAACCCTAACCCTCTGAAACAAACTGAAATATTTTTGAAAGTGTCGTTAAACACCATAACCCTAACCCTTTAAAACTAACTGAAATATTGTTGAACGTGTCGTTAAACACCATAACCCTAACCCTCTAAAACAAACTGAAATATTGTTGAAAGTGTCATTAAATACCATAAACCTAACCCTCTAAAACAAACTGAAATATTGTTGAACGTGTCGTTAAACACCATAACCCTAACCCTCTAAAACAAACTGAAATATTGTTGAAAGTGTCGTTAAACACCATAACCCTAACCCTCTAAAACAAACTGAAATATTGTTGAAAGTGTCGTTAAACACCATAACCCTAACCCTCTAAAACAAACTGAAATATTGTTGAACGTGTCGTTAAACACCATAACCCTAACCCTCTAAAACAAACTGAAATATTGTTGAAAGTGTCGTTAAACACCATAACCCTAACCCTCTAAAATAAACTGAAATATTGTTGAACATGTCGTTAAACACCATAACCTTAACCCTTTAAAACAAACTGAAATATTGTTGAAAGTGTCGTTAAACATCATAACCCTAACCCTCTAAAACTAACTGAAATATTGTTGAAAGTGTCGTTAAACATCGTAACCCTAACCCTCTGAAACAAACTGAAATATTGTTGAAAGTGTCATTAAACACCATAACCCTAACCCTCTAAAACAAACTGAAATATTGTTGAAAGTGTCATTAAATACCATAAACCTAATCCTCTAAAACAAACTGAAATATTGTTGAACGTGTCGTTAAACACCATAACCCTAACCCTCTAAAACAAACTGAAATATTGTTGAAAGTGTCGTTAAACACCATAACCCTAACCCTCTAAAACAAACTGAAATATTGTTGAAAGTGTCATTAAACATCATAACCCTAACCCTCTGAAACAATCTGAAATATTGTTGAACGTGTCATTAAACATCATAACCCTAACCATCTGAAACAAACTGAAATATTGTTGAAAGTGTCATTAAACAACATAACCCTAACCCTCTGAAACAAACTGAAATATTGTTGAAAGTGTAGTTAAACATCATAACCCTAACCCCCTAAAACAAACTGAAATATTGTTGAAAGTGTCGTTAAACACCATAACCCTAACCCTCTAAAACAAACTGAAATATTGTTGAAAGTGTCATTAAACATCATAACCCTAACCCTCTGAAACAATCTGAAATATTGTTGAAAGTGTCATTAAACACCATAGCCCTAACCTTCTAAAACAAACTGAAATATTGTTGAAAGTGTAGTTAAACATCATAACCCTAACCCCCTAAAACAAACTGAAATATTGTTGAAAGTGTCATTAAGCACCATAACCCTAACCCCCTAAAACAAACTGAAATATTGTTGAAAGTGTCGTTAAACATCATAACCCTAACCCTCTAAAAGAAACTGAAATATTGTTGAACGTGTCGTTAAACATCATAACCCTAACCCTCTAAAACAAACTGAAATATTGTTGAAAGTGTCATTAAACATCATAACCCTAACCCTCTAAAACAAACTGAAATATTGTTGAAAGCGTCATTAAACATCATAACCCTAACCCCCTAAAACAAACTGAAATATTGTTGAAAGTTTCGTTAAACACCATAACCCGAATCCTCTAAAACAAACTGAAATATTGTTGAAAGTGTAGTTAAACATCATAACCCTAACCCCCTAAAACAAACTGAAATATTGTTGAAAGTGTCGTTAAACATCATAACCCTAACCCTCTAAAAGAAACTGAAATATTGTTGAACGTGTCGTTAAACATCATAACCCTAACCCTCTAAAACAAACTGAAATATTGTTGAAAGTGTCATTAAACATCATAACCCTAACCCTCTAAAACAAACTGAAATATTGTTGAAAGCGTCATTAAACATCATAACCCTAACCCCCTAAAACAAACTGAAATATTGTTGAAAGTTTCGTTAAACACCATAACCCGAATCCTCTAAAACAAACTGAAATATTGTTGAAAGTGTAGTTAAACATCATAACCCTAACCCCCTAAAACAAACTGAAATATTGTTGAAAGTGTCATTAAACATTATAACCCTAACCCTCTGAAACAAACTAAAATATTGTTGAAAGAGTCATTAAACACCATAGCCCTAACCTTCTAAAACAAACTGAAATATTGTTGAAAGTGTCGTTAAACATCATAACCCTAACCCTCTAAAACAAACTGAAATATTGTTGAAAGTGTCGTTAAACATCATAACCCTAACACCCTAAAACAAACTGAAATATTGTTGAACGTGTCGTTAAACACCATAACCCTAACCCTCTTAAAAAAACTGAAATATTGTTGAAAGTGTCGTTAAATACCATAACCCTAACCCTCTGAAACAAACTGAAATATTTTTGAAAGTGTCGTTAAACACCATAACCCTAACCCTCTAAAACTAACTGAAATATTGTTGAACGTGTCGTTAAACACCATAACCCTAACCCTCTAAAACAAACTGAAATATTGTTGAAAGTGTCATTAAATACCATAAACCTAACCCTCTAAAACAAACTGAAATATTGTTGAACGTGTCGTTAAACACCATAACCCTAACCCTCTAAAACAAACTGAAATATTGTTGAAAGTGTCGTTAAACACCATAACCCTAACCCTCTAAAACAAACTGAAATATTGTTGAAAGTGTCGTTAAACACCATAACCCTAACCCTCTAAAACAAACTGAAATATTGTTGAACGTGTCGTTAAACACCATAACCCTAACCCTCTAAAACAAACTGAAATATTGTTGAAAGTGTCGTTAAACACCATAACCCTAACCCTCTAAAATAAACTGAAATATTGTTGAACGTGTCGTTAAACACCATAACCTTAACCCTTTAAAACAAACTGAAATATTGTTGAAAGTGTCGTTAAACATCATAACCCTAACCCTCTAAAACTAACTGAAATATTGTTGAAAGTGTCGTTAAACATCGTAACCCTAACCCTCTGAAACAAACTGAAATATTGTTGAAAGTGTCATTAAACACCATAACCCTAACCCTCTAAAACAAACTGAAATATTGTTGAAAGTGTCGTTAAACATCATTACCCTAACCCTCTAAAACAAACTGAAATATTGTTGAAATTGTCATTAAACACCATAACCCTAACCCTCTGAAACAAACTGAAATATTGTTGAAAGTGTCGTTAAACACCATAACCCTAACCCTCTAAAACAAACTGAAATATTGTTGAAAGTGTCGTTGAACACCATAACCCTAACCCTCTAAAACAAACTGAAATATTGTTGAAAGTGTCGTTAAACATCATAACCCTAACCCTCTAAAACAAACTGAAATATTGTTGAAAGTGTCGTTAAACACCATAACCCTAACCCTCTAAAACAAACTGAAATATTGTTGAAAGTGTCGTTAAACATCATAACCCTAACACCCTAAAACAAACTGAAATATTGTTGAAAGTGTCGTTAAACATCATAACCCTAACCCTCTAAAACAAACTGAAATATTGTTGAAAGTGTCGTTAAACACCATAACCCTAACCCTCTAAAATAAACTGAAATATTGTTGAACGTGTCGTTAAACACCATAACCTTAACCCTTTAAAACAAACTGAAATATTGTTGAAAGTGTCGTTAAACATCATAACCCTAACCCTCTAAAACTAACTGAAATATTGTTGAAAGTGTCGTTAAACATCGTAACCCTAACCCTCTGAAACAAACTGAAATATTGTTGAAAGTGTCATTAAACACCATAACCCTAACCCTCTAAAACAAACTGAAATATTGTTGAAAGTGTCGTTAAACATCATTACCCTAACCCTCTAAAACAAACTGAAATATTGTTGAAATTGTCATTAAACACCATAACCCTAACCCTCTGAAACAAACTGAAATATTGTTGAAAGTGTCGTTAAACACCATAACCCTAACCCTCTAAAACAAACTGAAATATTGTTGAAAGTGTCGTTGAACACCATAACCCTAACCCTCTAAAACAAACTGAAATATTGTTGAAAGTGTCGTTAAACATCATAACCCTAACCCTCTAAAACAAACTGAAATATTGTTGAAAGTGTCGTTAAACACCATAACCCTAACCCTCTAAAACAAACTGAAATATTGTTGAAAGTGTCGTTAAACATCATAACCCTAACACCCTAAAACAAACTGAAATATTGTTGAAAGTGTCGTTAAACATCATAACCCTAACCCTCTAAAACAAACTGAAATATTGTTGAAAGTGTCGTTAAACACCATAACCCTAACCCTCTAAAACAAACTGAAATATTGTTGAAAGTGTCATTAAACATCATAACCCTAACCCTCTGAAACAATCTGAAATATTGTTGAAAGTGTCATTAAACATCATAACCCTAACCATCTGAAACAAACTGAAATATTGTTGAAAGTGTCATTAAACATCATAACCCTAACCCTCTGAAACAAACTGAAATATTGTTGAAAGTGTAGTTAAACATCATAACCCTAACCCCCTAAAACAAACTGAAATATTGTTGAAAGTGTCGTTAAACACCATAACCCTAACCCTCTAAAACAAACTGAAATATTGTTGAAAGTGTCATTAAACATCATAACCCTAACCCTCTGAAACAATCTGAAATATTGTTGAAAGTGTCATTAAACACCATAGCCCTAACCTTCTAAAACAAACTGATATATTGTTGAAAGTGTAGTTAAACATCATAACCCTAACCCCCTAAAACAAACTGAAATATTGTTGAAAGTGTCATTAAGCACCATAACCCTAACCCCCTAAAACAAACTGAAATATTGTTGAAAGTGTCGTTAAACATCATAACCCTAACCCTCTAAAAGAAACTGAAATATTGTTGAACGTGTCGTTAAACATCATAACCCTAACCCTCTAAATCAAACTGAAATATTGTTGAAAGTGTCATTAAACATCATAACCCTAACCCTCTAAAACAAACTGAAATATTGTTGAAAGCGTCATTAAACATCATAACCCTAACCCCCTTAAACAAACTGAAATATTGTTGAAAGTTTCGTTAAACACCATAACCCGAATCCTCTAAAACAAACTGAAATATTGTTGAAAGTGTAGTTAAACATCATAACCCTAACCCCCTAAAACAAACTGAAATATTGTTGAAAGTGTCATTAAACATTATAACCCTAACCCTCTGAAACAAACTAAAATATTGTTGAAAGAGTCATTAAACACCATAGCCCTAACCTTCTAAAACAAACTGAAATATTGTTGAAAGTGTCGTTAAACATCATAACCCTAACCCTCTAAAACAAACTGAAATATTGTTGAAAGTGTCGTTAAACATCATAACCCTAACACCCTAAAACAAACTGAAATATTGTTGAACGTGTCGTTAAACACCATAACCCTAACCCTCTTAAAAAAACTGAAATATTGTTGAAAGTGTCGTTAAATACCATAACCCTAACCCTCTGAAACAAACTGAAATATTTTTGAAAGTGTCGTTAAACACCATAACCCTAACCCTCTAAAACTAACTGAAATATTGTTGAACGTGTCGTTAAACACCATAACCCTAACCCTCTAAAACAAACTGAAATATTGTTGAAAGTGTCATTAAATACCATAACCCTAACCCTCTAAAACAAACTGAAATATTGTTGAACGTGTCGTTAAACACCATAACCCTAACCCTCTAAAACAAACTGAAATATTGTTGAAAGTGTCGTTAAACACCATAACCCTAACCCTCTAAAACAAACTGAAATATTGTTGAAAGTGTCGTTAAACACCATAACCCTAACCCTCTAAAACAAACTGAAATATTGTTGAACGTGTCGTTAAACACCATAACCCTAACCCTCTAAAACAAACTGAAATATTGTTGAAAGTGTCGTTAAACACCATAACCCTAACCCTCTAAAATAAACTGAAATATTGTTGAACGTGTCGTTAAACACCATAACCTTAACCCTTTAAAACAAACTGAAATATTGTTGAAAGTGTCGTTAAACATCATAACCCTAACCCTCTAAAACTAACTGAAATATTGTTGAAAGTGTCGTTAAACATCGTAACCCTAACCCTCTGAAACAAACTGAAATATTGTTGAAAGTGTCATTAAACACCATAACCCTAACCCTCTAAAACAAACTGAAATATTGTTGAAAGTGTCATTAAATACCATAAACCTAATCCTCTAAAACAAACTGAAATATTGTTGAAAGTGTCGTTAAACACCATAACCCTAACCCTCTAAAACAAACTGAAATATTGTTGAAAGTGTCATTAAACATCATAACCCTAACCCTCTGAAACAATCTGAAATATTGTTGAAAGTGTCATTAAACATCATAACCCTAACCATCTGAAACAAACTGAAATATTGTTGAAAGTGTCATTAAACAACATAACCCTAACCCTCTGAAACAAACTGAAATATTGTTGAAAGTGTAGTTAAACATCATAACCCTAACCCCCTAAAACAAACTGAAATATTGTTGAAAGTGTCGTTAAACACCATAACCCTAACCCTCTAAAACAAACTGAAATATTGTTGAAAGTGTCATTAAACATCATAACCCTAACCCTCTGAAACAATCTGAAATATTGTTGAAAGTGTCATTAAACACCATAGCCCTAACCTTCTAAAACAAACTGAAATATTGTTGAAAGTGTAGTTAAACATCATAACCCTAACCCCCTAAAACAAACTGAAATATTGTTGAAAGTGTCATTAAGCACCATAACCCTAACCCCCTAAAACAAACTGAAATATTGTTGAAAGTGTCGTTAAACATCATAACCCTAACCCTCTAAAAGAAACTGAAATATTGTTGAACTTGTCGTTAAACATCATAACCCTAACCCTCTAAAACAAACTGAAATATTGTTGAAAGTGTCATTAAACATCATAACCCTAACCCTCTAAAACAAACTGAAATATTGTTGAAAATTTCGTTAAACACCATAACCCGAATCCTCTAAAACAAACTGAAATATTGTTGAAAGTGTAGTTAAACATCATAACCCTAACCCCCTAAAACAAACTGAAATATTGTTGAAAGTGTCGTTAAACATCATAACCCTAACCCTCTAAAAGAAACTGAAATATTGTTGAACGTGTCGTTAAACATCATAACCCTAACCCTCTAAAACAAACTGAAATATTGTTGAAAGTGTCATTAAACATCATAACCCTAACCCTCTAAAACAAACTTAAATATTGTTGAAAGCGTCATTAAACATCATAACCCTAACCCCCTAAAACAAACTGAAATATTGTTGAAAGTTTCGTTAAACACCATAACCCGAATCCTCTAAAACAAACTGAAATATTGTTGA
Source organism: Bathymodiolus brooksi (assembly GCA_963680875.1). Classification (NCBI taxonomy): domain Eukaryota; kingdom Metazoa; phylum Mollusca; class Bivalvia; order Mytilida; family Modiolidae; genus Bathymodiolus; species Bathymodiolus brooksi. Next base: position 49,015,193 of record OY804576.1, on the reverse strand, counting down.
AAGTGTAGTTAAACATCATAACCCTAACCCCCTAAAACAAACTGAAATATTGTTGAAAGTGTCATTAAACATTATAACCCTAACCCTCTGAAACAAACTAAAATATTGTTGAAAGAGTCATTAAACACCATAGCCCTAACCTTCTAAAACAAACTGAAATATTGTTGAAAGTGTCGTTAAACATCATAACCCTAACCCTCTAAAACAAACTGAAATATTGTTGAAAGTGTCGTTAAACATCATAACCCTAACACCCTAAAACAAACTGAAATATTGTTGAACGTGTCGTTAAACACCATAACCCTAACCCTCTTAAAAAAACTGAAATATTGTTGAAAGTGTCGTTAAATACCATAACCCTAACCCTCTGAAACAAACTGAAATATTTTTGAAAGTGTCGTTAAACACCATAACCCTAACCCTCTAAAACTAACTGAAATATTGTTGAACGTGTCGTTAAACACCATAACCCTAACCCTCTAAAACAAACTGAAATATTGTTGAAAGTGTCATTAAATACCATAAACCTAACCCTCTAAAACAAACTGAAATATTGTTGAACGTGTCGTTAAACACCATAACCCTAACCCTCTAAAACAAACTGAAATATTGTTGAAAGTGTCGTTAAACACCATAACCCTAACCCTCTAAAACAAACTGAAATATTGTTGAAAGTGTCGTTAAACATCATAACCCTAACCCTCTAAAACAAACTGAAATATTGTTGAAAGTGTCGTTAAACATCATAACCCTAACACCCTAAAACAAACTGAAATATTGTTGAACGTGTCGTTAAACACCATAACCCTAACCCTCTTAAAAAAACTGAAATATTGTTGAAAGTGTCGTTAAATACCATAACCCTAACCCTCTGAAACAAACTGAAATATTTTTGAAAGTGTCGTTAAACACCATAACCCTAACCCTTTAAAACTAACTGAAATATTGTTGAACGTGTCGTTAAACACCATAACCCTAACCCTCTAAAACAAACTGAAATATTGTTGAAAGTGTCATTAAATACCATAAACCTAACCCTCTAAAACAAACTGAAATATTGTTGAACGTGTCGTTAAACACCATAACCCTAACCCTCTAAAACAAACTGAAATATTGTTGAAAGTGTCGTTAAACACCATAACCCTAACCCTCTAAAACAAACTGAAATATTGTTGAAAGTGTCGTTAAACACCATAACCCTAACCCTCTAAAACAAACTGAAATATTGTTGAACGTGTCGTTAAACACCATAACCCTAACCCTCTAAAACAAACTGAAATATTGTTGAAAGTGTCGTTAAACACCATAACCCTAACCCTCTAAAATAAACTGAAATATTGTTGAACATGTCGTTAAACACCATAACCTTAACCCTTTAAAACAAACTGAAATATTGTTGAAAGTGTCGTTAAACATCATAACCCTAACCCTCTAAAACTAACTGAAATATTGTTGAAAGTGTCGTTAAACATCGTAACCCTAACCCTCTGAAACAAACTGAAATATTGTTGAAAGTGTCATTAAACACCATAACCCTAACCCTCTAAAACAAACTGAAATATTGTTGAAAGTGTCATTAAATACCATAAACCTAATCCTCTAAAACAAACTGAAATATTGTTGAACGTGTCGTTAAACACCATAACCCTAACCCTCTAAAACAAACTGAAATATTGTTGAAAGTGTCGTTAAACACCATAACCCTAACCCTCTAAAACAAACTGAAATATTGTTGAAAGTGTCATTAAACATCATAACCCTAACCCTCTGAAACAATCTGAAATATTGTTGAACGTGTCATTAAACATCATAACCCTAACCATCTGAAACAAACTGAAATATTGTTGAAAGTGTCATTAAACAACATAACCCTAACCCTCTGAAACAAACTGAAATATTGTTGAAAGTGTAGTTAAACATCATAACCCTAACCCCCTAAAACAAACTGAAATATTGTTGAAAGTGTCGTTAAACACCATAACCCTAACCCTCTAAAACAAACTGAAATATTGTTGAAAGTGTCATTAAACATCATAACCCTAACCCTCTGAAACAATCTGAAATATTGTTGAAAGTGTCATTAAACACCATAGCCCTAACCTTCTAAAACAAACTGAAATATTGTTGAAAGTGTAGTTAAACATCATAACCCTAACCCCCTAAAACAAACTGAAATATTGTTGAAAGTGTCATTAAGCACCATAACCCTAACCCCCTAAAACAAACTGAAATATTGTTGAAAGTGTCGTTAAACATCATAACCCTAACCCTCTAAAAGAAACTGAAATATTGTTGAACGTGTCGTTAAACATCATAACCCTAACCCTCTAAAACAAACTGAAATATTGTTGAAAGTGTCATTAAACATCATAACCCTAACCCTCTAAAACAAACTGAAATATTGTTGAAAGCGTCATTAAACATCATAACCCTAACCCCCTAAAACAAACTGAAATATTGTTGAAAGTTTCGTTAAACACCATAACCCGAATCCTCTAAAACAAACTGAAATATTGTTGAAAGTGTAGTTAAACATCATAACCCTAACCCCCTAAAACAAACTGAAATATTGTTGAAAGTGTCGTTAAACATCATAACCCTAACCCTCTAAAAGAAACTGAAATATTGTTGAACGTGTCGTTAAACATCATAACCCTAACCCTCTAAAACAAACTGAAATATTGTTGAAAGTGTCATTAAACATCATAACCCTAACCCTCTAAAACAAACTGAAATATTGTTGAAAGCGTCATTAAACATCATAACCCTAACCCCCTAAAACAAACTGAAATATTGTTGAAAGTTTCGTTAAACACCATAACCCGAATCCTCTAAAACAAACTGAAATATTGTTGAAAGTGTAGTTAAACATCATAACCCTAACCCCCTAAAACAAACTGAAATATTGTTGAAAGTGTCATTAAACATTATAACCCTAACCCTCTGAAACAAACTAAAATATTGTTGAAAGAGTCATTAAACACCATAGCCCTAACCTTCTAAAACAAACTGAAATATTGTTGAAAGTGTCGTTAAACATCATAACCCTAACCCTCTAAAACAAACTGAAATATTGTTGAAAGTGTCGTTAAACATCATAACCCTAACACCCTAAAACAAACTGAAATATTGTTGAACGTGTCGTTAAACACCATAACCCTAACCCTCTTAAAAAAACTGAAATATTGTTGAAAGTGTCGTTAAATACCATAACCCTAACCCTCTGAAACAAACTGAAATATTTTTGAAAGTGTCGTTAAACACCATAACCCTAACCCTCTAAAACTAACTGAAATATTGTTGAACGTGTCGTTAAACACCATAACCCTAACCCTCTAAAACAAACTGAAATATTGTTGAAAGTGTCATTAAATACCATAAACCTAACCCTCTAAAACAAACTGAAATATTGTTGAACGTGTCGTTAAACACCATAACCCTAACCCTCTAAAACAAACTGAAATATTGTTGAAAGTGTCGTTAAACACCATAACCCTAACCCTCTAAAACAAACTGAAATATTGTTGAAAGTGTCGTTAAACACCATAACCCTAACCCTCTAAAACAAACTGAAATATTGTTGAACGTGTCGTTAAACACCATAACCCTAACCCTCTAAAACAAACTGAAATATTGTTGAAAGTGTCGTTAAACACCATAACCCTAACCCTCTAAAATAAACTGAAATATTGTTGAACGTGTCGTTAAACACCATAACCTTAACCCTTTAAAACAAACTGAAATATTGTTGAAAGTGTCGTTAAACATCATAACCCTAACCCTCTAAAACTAACTGAAATATTGTTGAAAGTGTCGTTAAACATCGTAACCCTAACCCTCTGAAACAAACTGAAATATTGTTGAAAGTGTCATTAAACACCATAACCCTAACCCTCTAAAACAAACTGAAATATTGTTGAAAGTGTCGTTAAACATCATTACCCTAACCCTCTAAAACAAACTGAAATATTGTTGAAATTGTCATTAAACACCATAACCCTAACCCTCTGAAACAAACTGAAATATTGTTGAAAGTGTCGTTAAACACCATAACCCTAACCCTCTAAAACAAACTGAAATATTGTTGAAAGTGTCGTTGAACACCATAACCCTAACCCTCTAAAACAAACTGAAATATTGTTGAAAGTGTCGTTAAACATCATAACCCTAACCCTCTAAAACAAACTGAAATATTGTTGAATATGTCGTTAAACACCATAACCTTAACCCTTTAAAACAAACTGAAATATTGTTGAAAGTGTCGTTAAACACCATAACCTTAACCCTTTAAAAAAAACTGAAATATTGTTGAAAGTGTCGTTAAACACCATAACCCTAACCCTCTGAAACAAACTGAAATATTGTTGAAAGTGTAGTTAAACATCATAACCCTAACCCCCTAAAACAAACTGAAATAGTGTTGAAAGTGTCGTTAAACACCATAACGCTAACCCTCTAAAACAAACTGAAATATTGTTGAAAGTGTCGTTAAGCACCATAACCCTAACCCTCTGAAACAAACTGAAATATTGTTGAAAGTGTCGTTAAACACCATAACCCTAACCGTCTAAAACTAACTGAAATATTGTTGAAAGTGTCGTTAAACACCATAACCCTAACCCTCTAAAACAAACTGAAATATTGTTGAACGTGTCGTTAAACACCATAACCCTAACCCTCTAAAACAAACTGAAATATTGTTGAAAGTGTCGTTAAACATCATAACCCTAACACTCTGAAACAAACTGAAATATTGTTGAACGTATCGTTAAACACCATAATCCTAACCCTCTTAAACAAACTGAAATATTGTTGAAAGTGTCGTTAAACATCATAACCCTAACCCTCTAAAACAAACTGAAATATTGTTGAAAGTGTCGTTAAACATCATAACCCTAACCCTCTTAAAAAAAATGAAATATTGTTGAAAGTGTCGTTCAATACCATAACCCTAACCCTCTGAAACAAACTGAAATATTTTTGAAAGTGTCGTTAAACACCATAACCCTAACCCTCTAAAACTAACTGAAATATTGTTGAACGTGTCGTTAAACACCATAACTCTAACCCTCTAAAACAAACTGAAATATTGTTGAAAGTGTCGTTAAACACCATAACCCTAACCCTCTAAAACAAACTGAAATATTGTTGAAAGTGTCGTTAAACACCATAACCCTAACCCTCTAAAACAAACTGAAATATTGTTGAAAGTGTCGTTAAACACCATAACCCTAACTCTCTAAAACAAACTGAAATATTGTTGAAAGTGTCGTTAAACACCATAACCCTAACCCTCTAAAACAAACTGAAATATTGTTGAACGTGTCGTTAAACATCATAACCCTAACCCTCTAAAACAAACTGAAATATTGTTGAAAGTGTCAATAAACATCATAACCCTAACCCCCTTAAACAAACTGAAATATTGTTGAAAGTGTCGTTAAACACCATAACCCTAACCCTCTGAAACAAACTGAAATATTGTTGAAAGTGTCGTTAAACATCATAACCCTAACCCTCTAAAACAAACTGAAATATTGTTGAAAGTGTCGTTAAACATCATAACCCTAACACCCTAAAACAAACTGAAATATTGTTGAACGTGTCGTTAAACACCATAACCCTAACCCTCTTAAAAAAACTGAAATATTGTTGAAAGTGTCGTTAAATACCATAACCCTAACCCTCTGAAACAAACTGAAATATTTTTGAAAGTGTCGTTAAACACCATAACCCTAACCCTCTAAAACTAACTGAAATATTGTTGAACGTGTCGTTAAACACCATAACCCTAACCCTCTAAAACAAACTGAAATATTATTGAAAGTGTCATTAAATACCATAAACCTAACCCTCTAAAACAAACTGAAATATTGTTGAACGTGTCGTTAAACACCATAACCCTAACCCTCTAAAACAAACTGAAATATTGTTGAAAGTGTCGTTAAACACCATAACCCTAACCCTCTAAAACAAACTGAAATATTGTTGAAAGTGTCGTTAAACATCATAACCCTAACCCTCTAAAACAAACTGAAATATTGTTGAAAGTGTCGTTAAACATCATAACCCTAACACCCTAAAACAAACTGAAATATTGTTGAACGTGTCGTTAAACACCATAACCCTAACCTTCTTAAAAAAACTGAAATATTGTTGAAAGTGTCGTTAAATACCATAACCCTAACCCTCTGAAACAAACTGAAATATTTTTGAAAGTGTCGTTAAACACCATAACCCTAACCCTCTAAAACTAACTGAAATATTGTTGAACGTGTCGTTAAACACCATAACCCTAACCCTCTAAAACAAACTGAAATATTGTTGAAAGTGTCATTAAATACCATAAACCTAACCCTCTAAAACAAACTGAAATATTGTTGAACGTGTCGTTAAACACCATAACCCTAACCCTCTAAAACAAACTGAAATATTGTTGAAAGTGTCGTTAAACACCATAACCCTAACCCTCTAAAACAAACTGAAATATTGTTGAAAGTGTCGTTAAACACCATAACCCTAACCCTCTAAAACAAACTGAAATATTGTTGAACGTGTCGTTAAACACCATAACCCTAACCCTCTAAAACAAACTGAAATATTGTTGAAAGTGTCGTTAAACACCATAACCCTAACCCTCTAAAATAAACTGAAATATTGTTGAACATGTCGTTAAACACCATAACCTTAACCCTTTAAAACAAACTGAAATATTGTTGAAAGTGTCGTTAAACATCATAACCCTAACCCTCTAAAACTAACTGAAATATTGTTGAAAGTGTCGTTAAACATCGTAACCCTAACCCTCTGAAACAAACTGAAATATTGTTGAAAGTGTCATTAAACACCATAACCCTAACCCTCTAAAACAAACTGAAATATTGTTGAAAGTGTCATTAAATACCATAAACCTAATCCTCTAAAACAAACTGAAATATTGTTGAACGTGTCGTTAAACACCATAACCCTAACCCTCTAAAACAAACTGAAATATTGTTGAAAGTGTCGTTAAACACCATAACCCTAACCCTCTAAAACAAACTGAAATATTGTTGAAAGTGTCATTAAACATCATAACCCTAACCCTCTGAAACAATCTGAAATATTGTTGAACGTGTCATTAAACATCATAACCCTAACCATCTGAAACAAACTGAAATATTGTTGAAAGTGTCATTAAACAACATAACCCTAACCCTCTGAAACAAACTGAAATATTGTTGAAAGTGTAGTTAAACATCATAACCCTAACCCCCTAAAACAAACTGAAATATTGTTGAAAGTGTCGTTAAACACCATAACCCTAACCCTCTAAAACAAACTGAAATATTGTTGAAAGTGTCATTAAACATCATAACCCTAACCCTCTGAAACAATCTGAAATATTGTTGAAAGTGTCATTAAACACCATAGCCCTAACCTTCTAAAACAAACTGAAATATTGTTGAAAGTGTGGTTAAACATCATAACCCTAACCCCCTAAAACAAACTGAAATATTGTTGAAAGTGTCATTAAGCACCATAACCCTAACCCCCTAAAACAAACTGAAATATTGTTGAAAGTGTCGTTAAACATCATAACCCTAACCCTCTAAAAGAAACTGAAATATTGTTGAACGTGTCGTTAAACATCATAACCCTAACCCTCTAAAACAAACTGAAATATTGTTGAAAGTGTCATTAAACATCATAACCCTAACCCTCTAAAACAAACTGAAATATTGTTGAAAGCGTCATTAAACATCATAACCCTAACCCCCTAAAACAAACTGAAATATTGTTGAAAGTTTCGTTAAACACCATAACCCGAATCCTCTAAAACAAACTGAAATATTGTTGAAAGTGTAGTTAAACATCATAACCCTAACCCCCTAAAACAAACTGAAATATTGTTGAAAGTGTCGTTAAACATCATAACCCTAACCCTCTAAAAGAAACTGAAATATTGTTGAACGTGTCGTTAAACATCATAACCCTAACCCTCTAAAACAAACTGAAATATTGTTGAAAGTGTCATTAAACATCATAACCCTAACCCTCTAAAACAAACTGAAATATTGTTGAAAGCGTCATTAAACATCATAACCCTAACCCCCTAAAACAAACTGAAATATTGTTGAAAGTTTCGTTAAACACCATAACCCGAATCCTCTAAAACAAACTGAAATATTGTTGAAAGTGTAGTTAAACATCATAACCCTAACCCCCTAAAACAAACTGAAATATTGTTGAAAGTGTCATTAAACATTATAACCCTAACCCTCTGAAACAAACTAAAATATTGTTGAAAGAGTCATTAAACACCATAGCCCTAACCTTCTAAAACAAACTGAAATATTGTTGAAAGTGTCGTTAAACATCATAACCCTAACCCTCTAAAACAAACTGAAATATTGTTGAAAGTGTCGTTAAACATCATAACCCTAACACCCTAAAACAAACTGAAATATTGTTGAACGTGTCGTTAAACACCATAACCCTAACCCTCTTAAAAAAACTGAAATATTGTTGAAAGTGTCGTTAAATACCATAACCCTAACCCTCTGAAACAAACTGAAATATTTTTGAAAGTGTCGTTAAACACCATAACCCTAACCCTCTAAAACTAACTGAAATATTGTTGAACGTGTCGTTAAACACCATAACCCTAACCCTCTAAAACAAACTGAAATATTGTTGAAAGTGTCATTAAATACCATAAACCTAACCCTCTAAAACAAACTGAAATATTGTTGAACGTGTCGTTAAACACCATAACCCTAACCCTCTAAAACAAACTGAAATATTGTTGAAAGTGTCGTTAAACACCATAACCCTAACCCTCTAAAACAAACTGAAATATTGTTGAAAGTGTCGTTAAACACCATAACCCTAACCCTCTAAAACAAACTGAAATATTGTTGAACGTGTCGTTAAACACCATAACCCTAACCCTCTAAAACAAACTGAAATATTGTTGAAAGTGTCGTTAAACACCATAACCCTAACCCTCTGAAACAAACTGAAATATTGTTGAAAGTGTCGTTAAACATCATAACCCTAACCCTCTAAAACAAACTGAAATATTGTTGAAAGTGTCGTTAAACATCATAACCCTAACACCCTAAAACAAACTGAAATATTGTTGAACGTGTCGTTAAACACCATAACCCTAACCCTCTTAAAAAAACTGAAATATTGTTGAAAGTGTCGTTAAATACCATAACCCTAACCCTCTGAAACAAACTGAAATATTTTTGAAAGTGTCGTTAAACACCATAACCCTAACCCTCTAAAACTAACTGAAATATTGTTGAACGTGTCGTTAAACACCATAACCCTAACCCTCTAAAACAAACTGAAATATTATTGAAAGTGTCATTAAATACCATAAACCTAACCCTCTAAAACAAACTGAAATATTGTTGAACGTGTCGTTAAACACCATAACCCTAACCCTCTAAAACAAACTGAAATATTGTTGAAAGTGTCGTTAAACACCATAACCCTAACCCTCTAAAACAAACTGAAATATTGTTGAAAGTGTCGTTAAACATCATAACCCTAACCCTCTAAAACAAACTGAAATATTGTTGAAAGTGTCGTTAAACATCATAACCCTAACACCCTAAAACAAACTGAAATATTGTTGAACGTGTCGTTAAACACCATAACCCTAACCTTCTTAAAAAAACTGAAATATTGTTGAAAGTGTCGTTAAATACCATAACCCTAACCCTCTGAAACAAACTGAAATATTTTTGAAAGTGTCGTTAAACACCATAACCCTAACCCTCTAAAACTAACTGAAATATTGTTGAACGTGTCGTTAAACACCATAACCCTAACCCTCTAAAACAAACTGAAATATTGTTGAAAGTGTCATTAAATACCATAAACCTAACCCTCTAAAACAAACTGAAATATTGTTGAACGTGTCGTTAAACACCATAACCCTAACCCTCTAAAACAAACTGAAATATTGTTGAAAGTGTCGTTAAACACCATAACCCTAACCCTCTAAAACAAACTGAAATATTGTTGAAAGTGTCGTTAAACACCATAACCCTAACCCTCTAAAACAAACTGAAATATTGTTGAACGTGTCGTTAAACACCATAACCCTAACCCTCTAAAACAAACTGAAATATTGTTGAAAGTGTCGTTAAACACCATAACCCTAACCCTCTAAAATAAACTGAAATATTGTTGAACATGTCGTTAAACACCATAACCTTAACCCTTTAAAACAAACTGAAATATTGTTGAAAGTGTAGTTAAACATCATAACCCTAACCCTCTAAAACTAACTGAAATATTGTTGAAAGTGTCGTTAAACATCGTAACCCTAACCCTCTGAAACAAACTGAAATATTGTTGAAAGTGTCATTAAACACCATAACCCTAACCCTCTAAAACAAACTGAAATATTGTTGAAAGTGTCATTAAATACCATAAACCTAATCCTCTAAAACAAACTGAAATATTGTTGAACGTGTCGTTAAACACCATAACCCTAACCCTCTAAAACAAACTGAAATATTGTTGAAAGTGTCGTTAAACACCATAACCCTAACCCTCTAAAACAAACTGAAATATTGTTGAAAGTGTCATTAAACATCATAACCCTAACCCTCTGAAACAATCTGAAATATTGTTGAACGTGTCATTAAACATCATAACCCTAACCATCTGAAACAAACTGAAATATTGTTGAAAGTGTCATTAAACAACATAACCCTAACCCTCTGAAACAAACTGAAATATTGTTGAAAGTGTAGTTAAACATCATAACCCTAACCCCCTAAAACAAACTGAAATATTGTTGAAAGTGTCGTTAAACACCATAACCCTAACCCTCTAAAACAAACTGAAATATTGTTGAAAGTGTCATTAAACATCATAACCCTAACCCTCTGAAACAATCTGAAATATTGTTGAAAGTGTCATTAAACACCATAGCCCTAACCTTCTAAAACAAACTGAAATATTGTTGAAAGTGTGGTTAAACATCATAACCCTAACCCCCTAAAACAAACTGAAATATTGTTGAAAGTGTCATTAAGCACCATAACCCTAACCCCCTAAAACAAACTGAAATATTGTTGAAAGTGTCGTTAAACATCATAACCCTAACCCTCTAAAAGAAACTGAAATATTGTTGAACGTGTCGTTAAACATCATAACCCTAACCCTCTAAAACAAACTGAAATATTGTTGAAAGTGTCATTAAACATCATAACCCTAACCCTCTAAAACAAACTGAAATATTGTTGAAAGCGTCATTAAACATCATAACCCTAACCCCCTAAAACAAACTGAAATATTGTTGAAAGTTTCGTTAAACACCATAACCCGAATCCTCTAAAACAAACTGAAATATTGTTGAAAGTGTAGTTAAACATCATAACCCTAACCCCCTAAAACAAACTGAAATATTGTTGAAAGTGTCGTTAAACATCATAACCCTAACCCTCTAAAAGAAACTGAAATATTGTTGAACGTGTCGTTAAACATCATAACCCTAACCCTCTAAAACAAACTGAAATATTGTTGAAAGTGTCATTAAACATCATAACCCTAACCCTCTAAAACAAACTGAAATATTGTTGAAAGCGTCATTAAACATCATAACCCTAACCCCCTAAAACAAACTGAAATATTGTTGAAAGTTTCGTTAAACACCATAACCCGAATCCTCTAAAACAAACTGAAATATTGTTGAAAGTGTAGTTAAACATCATAACCCTAACCCCCTAAAACAAACTGAAATATTGTTGAAAGTGTCATTAAACATTATAACCCTAACCCTCTGAAACAAACTAAAATATTGTTGAAAGAGTCATTAAACACCATAGCCCTAACCTTCTAAAACAAACTGAAATATTGTTGAAAGTGTCGTTAAACATCATAACCCTAACCCTCTAAAACAAACTGAAATATTGTTGAAAGTGTCGTTAAACATCATAACCCTAACACCCTAAAACAAACTGAAATATTGTTGAACGTGTCGTTAAACACCATAACCCTAACCCTCTTAAAAAAACTGAAATATTGTTGAAAGTGTCGTTAAATACCATAACCCTAACCCTCTGAAACAAACTGAAATATTTTTGAAAGTGTCGTTAAACACCATAACCCTAACCCTCTAAAACTAACTGAAATATTGTTGAACGTGTCGTTAAACACCATAACCCTAACCCTCTAAAACAAACTGAAATATTGTTGAAAGTGTCATTAAATACCATAAACCTAACCCTCTAAAACAAACTGAAATATTGTTGAACGTGTCGTTAAACACCATAACCCTAACCCTCTAAAACAAACTGAAATATTGTTGAACGTGTCGTTAAACACCATAACCCTAACCCTCTAAAACAAACTGAAATATTGTTGAAAGTGTCGTTAAACACCATAACCCTAACCCTCTAAAACAAACTGAAATATTGTTGAACGTGTCGTTAAACACCATAACCCTAACCCTCTAAAACAAACTGAAATATTGTTGAAAGTGTCGTTAAACACCATAACCCTAACCCTCTAAAATAAACTGAAATATTGTTGAACGTGTCGTTAAACACCATAACCTTAACCCTTTAAAACAAACTGAAATATTGTTGAAAGTGTCGTTAAACATCATAACCCTAACCCTCTAAAACTAACTGAAATATTGTTGAAAGTGTCGTTAAACATCGTAACCCTAACCCTCTGAAACAAACTGAAATATTGTTGAAAGTGTCATTAAACACCATAACCCTAACCCTCTAAAACAAACTGAAATATTGTTGAAAGTGTCGTTAAACATCATAACCCTAACCCTCTAAAACAAACTGAAATATTGTTGAAATTGTCATTAAACACCATAACCCTAACCCTCTGAAACAAACTGAAATATTGTTGAAAGTGTCGTTAAACACCATAACCCTAACCCTCTAAAACAAACTGAAATATTGTTGAAAGTGTCGTTGAACACCATAACCCTAACCCTCTAAAACAAACTGAAATATTGTTGAAAGTGTCGTTAAACATCATAACCCTAACCCTCTAAAACAAACTGAAATATTGTTGAATATGTCGTTAAACACCATAACCTTAACCCTTTAAAACAAACTGAAATATTGTTGAAAGTGTCGTTAAACACCATAACCTTAACCCTTTAAAACAAACTGAAATATTGTTGAAAGTGTCGTTAAACACCATAACCCTAACCCTCTGAAACAAACTGAAATATTGTTGAAAGTGTAGTTAAACATCATAACCCTAACCCCCTAAAACAAACTGAAATAGTGTTGAAAGTGTCGTTAAACACCATAACCCTAACCCTCTAAAACAAACTGAAATATTGTTGAAAGTGTCGTTAAGCACCATAACCCTAACCCTCTGAAACAAACTGAAATATTGTTGAAAGTGTCGTTAAACACAATAACCCTAACCGTCTAAAACTAACTGAAATATTGTTGAAAGTGTCGTTAAACACCATAACCCTAACCCTCTAAAACAAACTGAAATATTGTTGAACGTGTCGTTAAACATCATAATCCTAACCCTCTAAAACAAACTGAAATATTGTTGATAGTGTCGTTAAACACCATAACCCTAACCCTCTAAAACAAACTGAAATATTGTTGAAAGTGTCGTTAAACATCATAACCCTAACCCTCTGAAACAAACTGAAATATTGTTGAACGTATCGTTAAACACCATAATCCTAACCCTCTTAAACAAACTGAAATATTGTTGAAAGTGTCGTTAAACATCATAACCCTAACCCTCTAAAACAAACTGAAATATTGTTGAAAGTGTCGTTAAACATCATAACCCTAACCCTCTTAAAAAAAATGAAATATTGTTGAAAGTGTCGTTCAATACCATAACCCTAACCCTCTGAAACAAACTGAAATATTTTTGAAAGTGTCGTTAAACACCATAACCCTAACCCTCTAAAACTAACTGAAATATTGTTGAAGGTGTCGTTAAACACCATAACTCTAACCCTCTAAAACAAACTGAAATATTGTTGAAAGTGTCGTTAAACACCATAACCCTAACCCTCTAAAACAAACTGAAATATTGTTGAAAGTGTCGTTAAACACCATAACCCTAACCCTCTAAAACAAACTGAAATATTGTTGAAAGTGTAGTTAAACACCATAACCCTAACCCTCTAAAACAAACTGAAATATTGTTGAAAGTGTCGTTAAACACCATAACCCTAACCCTCTAAAACAAACTGAAATATTGTTGAACGTGTCGTTAAACACCATAACCCTAACCCTCTAAAACAAACTGAAATATTGTTGAAAGTGTCAATAAACATCATAACCCTAACCCCCTTAAACAAACTGAAATATTGTTGAAAGTGTCGTTAAACACCATAACCCTAACCCTCTGAAACAAACTGAAATATTGTTGAAAGTGTCGTTAAACATCATAACCCTAACCCCCTAAAACAAACTGAAATAGTGTTGAAAGTGTCGTTAAACACCATAACCCTAACCCTCTAAAACAAACTGAAATATTGTTGAAAGTGACGTTAAGCACCATAACCCTAACCCTCTGAAACTAACTGAAATATTGTTGAAAGTGTCGTTAAACACCATGACCCTAACCCTCTAAAACAAACTGAAATATTGTTGAACGTGTCGTTAAACATCATAATCCTAACCCTCTAAAACAAACTGAAATATTGTTGATAGTGTCGTTAAACACCATAACCCTAACCCTCTAAAACAAACTGAAATATTGTTGAAAGTGTCGTTAAACATCATAACCCTAACCCTCTGAAACAAACTGAAATATTGTTGAACGTATCGTTAAACATCATAACCCTAACCCTCTAAAACAAACTGAAATATTGTTGAAAGTGTCGTTAAACATCATAACCCTAACCCTCTAAAACAAACTGAAATATTGTTGAAAGTGTAGTTAAACATCATAACCCTAACCATCTGAAACAAACTGAAATATTGTTGAAAGTGTCATTAAACATCATAACCCTAACCCTCTGAAACAAACTGAAATATTGTTGAAAGTGTCGTTAAACATCATAACCCTAACCCCCTAAAACAAACTGAAATATTGTTGAAAGTGTCGTTAAACACCATAACCCTAACCCTCTAAAACAAACTGAAATATTGTTGAAAGTGTCATTAAACATCATAACCCTAACCCTCTGAAACAATCTGAAATATTGTTGAAAGTGTCATTAAACACCATAGCCCTAACCTTCTAAAACAAACTGAAATATTGTTGAAAGTGTAGTTAAACATCATAACCCTAACCCCCTAAAACAAACTGAAATATTGTTGAAAGTGTCATTAAGCACCATAATCCTAACCCCCTAAAACAAACTGAAATATTGTTGAAAGTGTCGTTAAACATCATAACCCTAACCCTCTAAAAGAAACTGAAATATTGTTGAACGTGTCGTTAAACATCATAACCCTAACCCTCTAAAACAAACTGAAATATTGTTGAAAGTGTCATTAAACATCATAACCCTAACCCTCTAAAACAAACTGAAATATTGTTGAAAGCGTCATTAAACATCATAACCCTAACCCCCTAAAACAAACTGAAATATTGTTGAAAGTTTCGTTAAACACCATAACCCGAATCCTCTAAAACAAACTGAAATATTGTTGAAAGTGTAGTTAAACATCATAACCCTAACCCCCTAAAACAAACTGAAATATTGTTGAAAGTGTCGTTAAACATCATAACCCTAACCCTCTAAAAGAAACTGAAATATTGTTGAACGTGTCGTTAAACATCATAACCCTAACCCTCTAAAACAAACTGAAATATTGTTGAAAGTGTCATTAAACGTCATAACCCTAACCCTCTAAAACAAACTGAAATATTGTTGAAAGCGTCATTAAACATCATAACCCTAACCCCCTAAAACAAACTGAAATATTGTTGAAAGTTTCGTTAAACACCATAACCCAAATCCTCTAAAACAAACTGAAATATTGTTGAAAGTGTAGTTAAACATCATAACCCTAACCCCCTAAAACAAACTGAAATATTGTTGAAAGTGTCATTAAACATTATAACCCTAACCCTCTGAAACAAACTAAAATATTGTTGAAAGAGTCATTAAACACCATAGCCCTAACCTTCTAAAAGAAACTGAAATATTGTTGAAAGTGTCGTTAAACATCATAACCCTAACCCTCTAAAACAAACTGAAATATTGTTGAAAGTGTCGTTAAACATCATAACCCTACCACCCTAAAACAAACTGAAATATTGTTGAACGTGTCGTTAAACACCATAACCCTAACCCTCTTAAAAAAACTGAAATATTGTTGAAAGTGTCGTTAAATACCATAACCCTAACCCTCTGAAACAAACTGAAATATTTTTGAAAGTGTCATTAAACACCATAACCCTAACCCTCTAAAACTAACTGAAATATTGTTGAACGTGTCGTTAAACACCATAACCCTAACCCTCTAAAACAAACTGAAATATTGTTGAAAGTGTCATTAAATACCATAAACCTAACCCTCTAAAACAAACTGAAATATTGTTGAACGTGTCGTTAAACACCATAACCTTAACCCTCTAAAACAAACTGAAATATTGTTGAAAGTGTCGTTAAACACCATAACCCTAACCCTCTAAAACAAACTGAAATATTGTTGAAAGTGTCGTTAAACACCATAACCCTAACCCTCTAAAACAAACTGAAATATTGTTGAACGTGTCGTTAAACACCATAACCCTAACCCTCTAAAACAAACTGAAATATTGTTGAAAGTGTCGTTAAACACCATAACCCTAACCCTCTAAAATAAACTGAAATATTGTTGAACGTGTCGTTAAACACCATAACCTTAACCCTTTAAAACAAACTGAAATATTGTTGAAAGTGTCGTTAAACATCATAACCCTAACCCTCTAAAACTAACTGAAATATTGTTGAAAGTGTCGTTAAACATCGTAACCCTAACCCTCTGAAACAAACTGAAATATTGTTGAAAGTGTCATTAAACACCATAACCCTAACCCTCTAAAACAAACTGAAATATTGTTGAAAGTGTCGTTAAACATCATAACCCTAACCCTCTAAAACAAACTGAAATATTGTTGAAATTGTCATTAAACACCATAACCCTAACCCTCTGAAACAAACTGAAATATTGTTGAAAGTGTCGTTAAACACCATAACCCTAACCCTCTAAAACAAACTGAAATATTGTTGAAAGTGTCGTTGAACACCATAACCCTAACCCTCTAAAACAAACTGAAATATTGTTGAAAGTGTCGTTAAACATCATAACCCTAACCCTCTAAAACAAACTGAAATATTGTTGAAAGTGTCGTTAAACACCATAACCTTAACCCTTTAAAACAAACTGAAATATTGTTGAAAGTGTCGTTAAACACCATAACCTTAACCCTTTAAAACAAACTGAAATATTGTTGAAAGTGTCGTTAAACACCATAACCCTAACCCTCTGAAACAAACTGAAATATTGTTGAAAGTGTAGTTAAACATCATAACCCTAACACCCTAAAACAAACTGAAATAGTGTTGAAAGTGTCGTTAAACACCATAACCCTAACCCTCTTAAACAAACTGAAATATTGTTGAAAGTGTCGTTAAGCACCATAACCCTAACCCTCTGAAACAAACTGAAATATTGTTGAAAGTGTCGTTAAACACCATAACCCTAACCCTCTAAAACTAACTGAAATATTGTTGAAAGTGTCGTTAAACACCATAACCCTAACCCTCTAAAACAAACTGAAATATTGTTGAACGTGTCGTTAAACATCATAATCCTAACCCTCTAAAACAAACTGAAATATTGTTGATAGTGTCGTTAAACACCATAACCCTAACCCTCTAAAACAAACTGAAATATTGTTGAAAGTGTCGTTAAACATCATAACCCTAACCCTCTGAAACAAACTGAAATATTGTTGAACGTATCGTTAAACACCATAATCCTAACCCTCTTAAACAAACTGAAATATTGTTGAAAGTGTCGTTAAACATCATAACCCTAACCCTCTAAAACAAACTGAAATATTGTTGAAAGTGTCGTTAAACATCATAACCCTAACCCTCTTAAAAAAAATGAAATATTGTTGAAAGTGTCGTTCAATACCATAACCCTAACCCTCTGAAACAAACTGAAATATTTTTGAAAGTGTCGTTAAACACCATAACCCTAACCCTCTAAAACTAACTGAAATATTGTTGAACGTGTCGTTAAACACCATAACTCTAACCCTCTAAAACAAACTGAAATATTGTTGAAAGTGTCGTTAAACACCATAACCCTAACCCTCTAAAACAAACTGAAATATTGTTGAAAGTGTCGTTAAACACCATAACCCTAACCCTCTAAAACAAACTGAAATATTGTTGAAAGTGTCGTTAAACACCATAACCCTAACCCTCTAAAACAAACTGAAATATTGTTGAAAGTGTCGTTAAACACCATAACCCTAACCCTCTAAAACAAACTGAAATATTGTTGAACTTGTCGTTAAACACCATAACCCTAACCCTCTAAAACAAACTGAAATATTGTTGAAAGTGTCAATAAACATCATAACCCTAACCCCCTTAAACAAACTGAAATATTGTTGAAAGTGTCGTTAAACACCATAACCCTAACCCTCTGAAACAAACTGAAATATTGTTGAAAGTGTCGTTAAACATCATAACCCTAACCCCCTAAAACAAACTGAAATAGTGTTGAAAGTGTCGTTAAACACCATAACCCTAACCCTCTAAAACAAACTGAAATATTGTTGAAAGTGACGTTAAGCACCATAACCCTAACCCTCTGAAACAAACTGAAATATTGTTGAAAGTGTCGTTAAACACCATAACCCTAACCCTCTAAAACTAACTGAAATATTGTTGAAAGTGTCGTTAAACACCATGACCCTAACCCTCTAAAACAAACTGAAATATTGTTGAAAGTATCGTTAAACATCATAATCCTAACCCTCTAAAACAAACTGAAATATTGTTGAAAGTGTCGTTAAACATCATAACCCTAACCCTCTGAAACAAACTGAAATATTGTTGAACGTATCGTTAAACACCATAACCCTAACCCTCTTAAACAAACTGAAATATTGTTGAAAGTGTCGTTAAACATCATAACCCTAACCCTCTAAAACAAACTGAAATATTGTTGAAAGTGTCGTTAAACATCATAACCCTAACCCTCTTAAAAAAAATGAAATATTGTTGAAAGTGTCGTTCAATACCATAACCCTAACCCTCTGAAACAAACTGAAATATTTTTGAAAGTGTCGTTAAACACCATAACCCTAACCCTCTAAAACTAACTGAAATATTGTTGAACGTGTCGTTAAACACCATAACTCTAACCCTCTAAAACAAACTGAAATATTGTTGAAAGTGTCGTTAAACACCATAACCCTAACCCTCTAAAACAAACTGAAATATTGTTGAAAGTGTCGTTAAACACCATAACCCTAACCCTCTAAAACAAACTGAAATATTGTTGAACGTGTCGTTAAACATCATAATCCTAACCCTCTAAAACAAACTGAAATATTGTTGATAGTGTCGTTAAACACCATAACCCTAACCCTCTAAAACAAACTGAAATATTGTTGAAAGTGTCGTTAAACATCATAACCCTAACCCTCTGAAACAAACTGAAATATTGTTGAACGTATCGTTAAACACCATAATCCTAACCCTCTTAAACAAACTGAAATATTGTTGAAAGTGTCGTTAAACATCATAACCCTAACCCTCTAAAACAAACTGAAATATTGTTGAAAGTGTCGTTAAACATCATAACCCTAACCCTCTTAAAAAAAATGAAATATTGTTGAAAGTGTCGTTCAATACCATAACCCTAACCCTCTGAAACAAACTGAAATATTTTTGAAAGTGTCGTTAAACACCATAACCCTAACCCTCTAAAACTAACTGAAATATTGTTGAACGTGTCGTTAAACACCATAACTCTAACCCTCTAAAACAAACTGAAATATTGTTGAAAGTGTCGTTAAACACCATAACCCTAACCCTCTAAAACAAACTGAAATATTGTTGAAAGTGTCGTTAAACACCATAACCCTAACCCTCTAAAACAAACTGAAATATTGTTGAAAGTGTCGTTAAACACCATAACCCTAACCCTCTAAAACAAACTGAAATATTGTTGAAAGTGTCGTTAAACACCATAACCCTAACCCTCTAAAACAAACTGAAATATTGTTGAACTTGTCGTTAAACACCATAACCCTAACCCTCTAAAACAAACTGAAATATTGTTGAAAGTGTCAATAAACATCATAACCCTAACCCCCTTAAACAAACTGAAATATTGTTGAAAGTGTCGTTAAACACCATAACCCTAACCCTCTGAAACAAACTGAAATATTGTTGAAAGTGTCGTTAAACATCATAACCCTAACCCCCTAAAACAAACTGAAATAGTGTTGAAAGTGTCGTTAAACACCATAACCCTAACCCTCTAAAACAAACTGAAATATTGTTGAAAGTGACGTTAAGCACCATAACCCTAACCCTCTGAAACAAACTGAAATATTGTTGAAAGTGTCGTTAAACACCATAACCCTAACCCTCTAAAACTAACTGAAATATTGTTGAAAGTGTCGTTAAACACCATGACCCTAACCCTCTAAAACAAACTGAAATATTGTTGAAAGTATCGTTAAACATCATAATCCTAACCCTCTAAAACAAACTGAAATATTGTTGAAAGTGTCGTTAAACATCATAACCCTAACCCTCTGAAACAAACTGAAATATTGTTGAACGTATCGTTAAACACCATAACCCTAACCCTCTTAAACAAACTGAAATATTGTTGAAAGTGTCGTTAAACATCATAACCCTAACCCTCTAAAACAAACTGAAATATTGTTGAAAGTGTCGTTAAACATCATAACCCTAACCCTCTTAAAAAAAATGAAATATTGTTGAAAGTGTCGTTCAATACCATAACCCTAACCCTCTGAAACAAACTGAAATATTTTTGAAAGTGTCGTTAAACACCATAACCCTAACCCTCTAAAACTAACTGAAATATTGTTGAACGTGTCGTTAAACACCATAACTCTAACCCTCTAAAACAAACTGAAATATTGTTGAAAGTGTCGTTAAACACCATAACCCTAACCCTCTAAAACAAACTGAAATATTGTTGAAAGTGTCGTTAAACACCATAACCCTAACCCTCTAAAACAAACTGAAATATTGTTGAAAGTGTCGTTAAACACCATAACCCTAACCCCCTAAAACAAACTGAAATAGTGTTGAAAGTGTCGTTAAACACCATAACCCTAACCCTCTAAAACAAACTGAAATATTGTTGAAAGTGACGTTAAGCACCATAACCCTAACCCTCTGAAACAAACTGAAATATTGTTGAAAGTGTCGTTAAACACCATAACCCTAACCCTCTAAAACTAACTGAAATATTGTTGAAAGTGTCGTTAAACACCATGACCCTAACCCTCTAAAACAAACTGAAATATTGTTGAAGTGTCGTTAAACATCATAATCCTAACCCTCTAAAACAAACTGAAATATTGTTGATAGTGTCGTTAAACACCATAACCCTAACCCTCTAAAACAAACTGAAATATTGTTGAAAGTGTCGTTAAACATCATAACCCTAACCCTCTGAAACAAACTGAAATATTGTTGAACGTATCGTTAAACACCATAACCCTAACCCTCTAAAACAAACTGAAATATTGTTGAAAGTGTCGTTAAACATCATAACCCTAACACTCTAAAACAAACTGAAATATTGTTGAAAGTGTCGTTAAACATCATAACCCTAACCCCCTAAAACAAACTGAAATATTGTTGAACGTGTCGTTAAACACCATAACCCTAACCCTCTTAAAAAAACTGAAATATTGTTGAAAGTGTCGTTAAATACCATAACCCTAACCCTCTGAAACAAACTGAAATATTTTTGAAAGTGTCGTTAAACACCATAACCCTAACCCTCTAAAACTAACTGAAATATTGTTGAAAGTGTCGTTAAACACCATAACCCTAACCCTCTAAAACAAACTGAAATATTGTTGAAAGTGTCGTTAAACACCATAACCCTAACCCTCTAAAACAAACTGAAATATTGTTGAAAGTGTCGTTAAACACCATAACCCTAACCCTCTAAAACAAACTGAAATATTGTTGAACTTGTCGTTAAACACCATAACCCTAACCCTCTAAAACAAACTGAAATATTGTTGAAAGTGTCAATAAACATCATAACCCTAACCCCCTTAAACAAACTGAAATATTGTTGAAAGTGTCGTTAAACACCATAACCCTAACCCTCTGAAACAAACTGAAATATTGTTGAAAGTGTCGTTAAACATCATAACCCTAACCCCCTAAAACAAACTGAAATAGTGTTGAAAGTGTCGTTAAACACCATAACCCTAACCCTCTAAAACAAACTGAAATATTGTTGAAAGTGACGTTAAGCACCATAACCCTAACCCTCTGAAACAAACTGAAATATTGTTGAAAGTGTCGTTAAACACCATAACCCTAACCCTCTAAAACTAACTGAAATATTGTTGAAAGTGTCGTTAAACACCATGACCCTAACCCTCTAAAACAAACTGAAATATTGTTGAAAGTGTCGTTAAACATCATAATCCTAACCCTCTAAAACAAACTGAAATATTGTTGATAGTGTCGTTAAACACCATAACCCTAACCCTCTAAAACAAACTGAAATATTGTTGAAAGTGTCGTTAAACATCATAACCCTAACCCTCTGAAACAAACTGAAATATTGTTGAAAGTGTCGTTAAACATCATAACCCTAACCCTCTAAAACAAACTGAAATATTGTTGAAAGTGTAGTTAAACATCATAACCCTAACCCCCTAAAACAAACTGAAATAGTGTTGAAAGTGTCGTTAAACACCATAACCCTAACCCTCTAAAACAAACTGAAATATTGTTGAAAGTGTCGTTAAGCGCCATAACCCTAACCCTCTGAAACAAACTGAAATATTGTTGAAAGTGTCGTTAAACACCATAACCCTAACCCTCTAAAACTAACTGAAATATTGTTGAAAGTGTCGTTAAACACCATAACCCTAACCCTCTAAAACAAACTGAAATATTGTTGAACGTGTCGTTAAACATCATAATCCTAACCCTCTAAAACAAACTGAAATATTGTTGATAGTGTCGTTAAACACCATAACCCTAACCCTCTAAAACAAACTGAAATATTGTTGAAAGTGTCGTTAAACATCATAACCCTAACCCTCTGAAACAAACTGAAATATTGTTGAACGTATCGTTAAACACCATAACCCTAACCCTCTTAAACAAACTGAAATATTGTTGAAAGTGTCGTTAAACATCATAACCCTAACCCTCTAAAACAAACTGAAATATTGTTGAAAGTGTCGTTAAACATCATAACCCTAACCCTCTTAAAAAAAATGAAATATTGTTGAAAGTGTCGTTCAATACCATAACCCTAACCCTCTGAAACAAACTGAAATATTTTTGAAAGTGTCGTTAAACACCATAACCCTAACCCTCTAAAACTAACTGAAATATTGTTGAACGTGTCGTTAAACACCATAACTCTAACCCTCTAAAACAAACTGAAATATTGTTGAAAGTGTCGTTAAACACCATAACCCTAACCCTCTAAAACAAACTGAAATATTGTTGAAAGTGTCGTTAAACACCATAACCCTAACCCTCTAAAACAAACTGAAATATTGTTGAAAGTGTCGTTAAACACCATAACCCTAACCCCCTAAAACAAACTGAAATAGTGTTGAAAGTGTCGTTAAACACCATAACCCTAACCCTCTAAAACAAACTGAAATATTGTTGAAAGTGACGTTAAGCACCATAACCCTAACCCTCTGAAACAAACTGAAATATTGTTGAAAGTGTCGTTAAACACCATAACCCTAACCCTCTAAAACTAACTGAAATATTGTTGAAAGTGTCGTTAAACACCATGTCCCTAACCCTCTAAAACAAACTGAAATATTGTTGAAGTGTCGTTAAACATCATAATCCTAACCCTCTAAAACAAACTGAAATATTGTTGATAGTGTCGTTAAACACCATAACCCTAACCCTCTAAAACAAACTGAAATATTGTTGAAAGTGTCGTTAAACATCATAACCCTAACCCTCTGAAACAAACTGAAATATTGTTGAACGTATCGTTAAACACCATAACCCTAACCCTCTAAAACAAACTGAAATATTGTTGAAAGTGTCGTTAAACATCATAACCCTAACACTCTAAAACAAACTGAAATATTGTTGAAAGTGTCGTTAAACATCATAACCCTAACCCCCTAAAACAAACTGAAATATTGTTGAACGTGTCGTTAAACACCATAACCCTAACCCTCTTAAAAAAACTGAAATATTGTTGAAAGTGTCGTTAAATACCATAACCCTAACCCTCTGAAACAAACTGAAATATTTTTGAAAGTGTCGTTAAACACCATAACCCTAACCCTCTAAAACTAACTGAAATATTGTTGAAAGTGTCGTTAAACACCATAACCCTAACCCTCTAAAACAAACTGAAATATTATTGAAAGTGTCGTTAAACACCATAACCCTAACCCTCTAAAACAAACTGAAATATTGTTGAAAGTGTTGTTAAACACCATAACCCTAACCCTCTAAAACAAACTGAAATATTGTTGAACGTGTCGTTAAACACCGTAACCCTAACCCTCTAAAACAAACTGAAATATTGTTGAAAGTGTCGTTAAACACCATAACCCTAACCCTCTAAAACAAACTGAAATATTGTTGAAAGTGTCGTTAAACACCATAACCCTAACCCTCTAAAACAAACTGAAATATTGTTGAACTTGTCGTTAAACACCATAACCCTAACCCTCTAAAACAAACTGAAATATTGTTGAAAGTGTCAATAAACATCATAACCCTAACCCCCTTAAACAAACTGAAATATTGTTGAAAGTGTCGTTAAACACCATAACCCTAACCCTCTGAAACAAACTGAAATATTGTTGAAAGTGTCGTTAAACATCATAACCCTAACCCCCTAAAACAAACTGAAATAGTGTTGAAAGTGTCGTTAAACACCATAACCCTAACCCTCTAAAACAAACTGAAATATTGTTGAAAGTGACGTTAAGCACCATAACCCTAACCCTCTGAAACAAACTGAAATATTGTTGAAAGTGTCGTTAAACACCATAACCCTAACCCTCTAAAACTAACTGAAATATTGTTGAAAGTGTCGTTAAACACCATGACCCTAACCCTCTAAAACAAACTGAAATATTGTTGAAAGTGTCGTTAAACATCATAATCCTAACCCTCTAAAACAAACTGAAATATTGTTGATAGTGTCGTTAAACACCATAACCCTAACCCTCTAAAACAAACTGAAATATTGTTGAAAGTGTCGTTAAACATCATAACCCTAACCCTCTGAAACAAACTGAAATATTGTTGAAAGTGTCGTTAAACATCATAACCCTAACCCTCTAAAACAAACTGAAATATTGTTGAAAGTGTAGTTAAACATCATAACCCTAACCCCCTAAAACAAACTGAAATAGTGTTGAAAGTGTCGTTAAACACCATAACCCTAACCCTCTAAAACAAACTGAAATATTGTTGAAAGTGTCGTTAAGCACCATAACCCTAACCCTCTGAAACAAACTGAAATATTGTTGAAAGTGTCGTTAAACACCATAACCCTAACCCTCTAAAACTAACTGAAATATTGTTGAAAGTGTCGTTAAACACCATAACCCTAACCCTCTAAAACAAACTGAAATATTGTTGAACGTGTCGTTAAACATCATAATCCTAACCCTCTAAAACAAACTGAAATATTGTTGATAGTGTCGTTAAACACCATAACCCTAACCCTCTAAAACAAACTGAAATATTGTTGAAAGTGTCGTTAAACATCATAACCCTAACCCTCTGAAACAAACTGAAATATTGTTGAACGTATCGTTAAACACCATAACCCTAACCCTCTTAAACAAACTGAAATATTGTTGAAAGTGTCGTTAAACATCATAACCCTAACCCCCTAAAACAAACTGAAATATTGTTGAAAGTGTCGTTAAACATCATAACCCTAACCCTCTTAAAAAAAATGAAATATTGTTGAAAGTGTCGTTCAATACCATAACCCTAACCCTCTGAAACAAACTGAAATATTTTTGAAAGTGTCGTTAAACACCATAACCCTAACCCTCTAAAACTAACTGAAATATTGTTGAACGTGTCGTTAAACACCATAACTCTAACCCTCTAAAACAAACTGAAATATTGTTGAAAGTGTCGTTAAACACCATAACCCTAACCCTCTAAAACAAACTGAAATATTGTTGAAAGTGTCGTTAAACACCATAACCCTAACCCTCTAAAACAAACTGAAATATTGTTGAAAGTGTCGTTAAACACCATAACCCTAACCCCCTAAAACAAACTGAAATAGTGTTGAAAGTGTCGTTAAACACCATAACCCTAACCCTCTAAAACAAACTGAAATATTGTTGAAAGTGACGTTAAGCACCATAACCCTAACCCTCTGAAACAAACTGAAATATTGTTGAAAGTGTCGTTAAACACCATAACCCTAACCCTCTAAAACTAACTGAAATATTGTTGAAAGTGTCGTTAAACACCATGACCCTAACCCTCTAAAACAAACTGAAATATTGTTGAAGTGTCGTTAAACATCATAATCCTAACCCTCTAAAACAAACTGAAATATTGTTGATAGTGTCGTTAAACACCATAACCCTAACCCTCTAAAACAAACTGAAATATTGTTGAAAGTGTCGTTAAACATCATAACCCTAACCCTCTGAAACAAACTGAAATATTGTTGAACGTATCGTTAAACACCATAACCCTAACCCTCTAAAACAAACTGAAATATTGTTGAAAGTGTCGTTAAACATCATAACCCTAACACTCTAAAACAAACTGAAATATTGTTGAAAGTGTCGTTAAACATCATAACCCTAACCCCCTAAAACAAACTGAAATATTGTTGAACGTGTCGTTAAACACCATAACCCTAACCCTCTTAAAAAAACTGAAATATTGTTGAAAGTGTCGTTAAATACCATAACCCTAACCCTCTGAAACAAACTGAAATATTTTTGAAAGTGTCGTTAAACACCATAACCCTAACCCTCTAAAACTAACTGAAATATTGTTGAAAGTGTCGTTAAACACCATAACCCTAACCCTCTAAAACAAACTGAAATATTATTGAAAGTGTCGTTAAACACCATAACCCTAACCCTCTAAAACAAACTGAAATATTGTTGAAAGTGTAGTTAAACATCATAACCCTAACCCTCTAAAACAAACTGAAATATTGTTGAAATTGTCATTAAACACCATAACCCTAACCCTCTGAAACAAACTGAAATATTGTTGAAAGTGTCGTTAAACACCATAACCCTAACCCTCTAAAACAAACTGAAATATTGTTGAAAGTGTCGTTAAACACCATAACCCTAACCCTCTAAAACAAACTGAAATATTGTTGAAATTGTCATTAAACACCATAACCCTAACCCTCTGAAACAAACTGAAATATTGTTGAAAGTGTCGTTAAACACCATAACCCTAACCCTCTAAAACAAACTGAAATATTGTTGAAAGTGTCGTTAAACACCATAACCTTAACCCTTTAAAACAAACTGAAATATTGTTGAAAGTGTCGTTAAACATCATAACCCTAACCCTCTAAAACTAACTGAAATATTGTTGAACGTGTCGTTAAACACCATAACCTTAACCCTTTAAAACAAACTGAAATATTGTTGAACGTGTCGTTAAACACCATAACCCTAAACCCTCTAAAACAAACTGAAATATTGTTGAAAGTGTCGTTAAACATCATAACCCTAACCCTCTAAAACAAACTGAAATATTGTTGAAAGTGTCGTTAAATACCATAACCCTAACCCTCTGAAACAAACTGAAATATTTTTGAAAGTGTCGTTAAACACCATAACCCTAACCCTCTAAAACTAACTGAAATATTGTTGAACGTGTCGTTAAACACCATAACCCTAACCCTCTAAAACAAACTGAAATATTGTTGAAAGTGTCATTAAATACCATAACCCTAACCCTCTAAAACAAACTGAAATATTGTTGAACGTGTCGTTAAACACCATAACCCTAACCCTCTAAAACAAACTGAAATATTGTTGAAAGTGTCGCTAAACACCATAACCCTAACCCTCTAAAACAAACTGAAATATTGTTGAAAGTGTCGTTAAACACCATAACCCTAACCCTCTAAAACAAACTGAAATATTGTTGAACGTGTCGTTAAACACCATAACCCTAACCCTCTAAAACAAACTGAAACATTGTTGAAAGTGTCGTTAAACACCATAACCCTAACCCTCTAAAATAAACTGAAATGTTGTTGAACGTGTCGTTAAACACCATAACCTTAACTCTTTAAAACAAACTGAAATATTGTTGAAAGTGTCGTTAAACATCATAACCCTAACCCTCTAAAACTAACTGAAATATTGTTGAAAGTGTCGTGAAACATCGTAACCCTAACCCTCTGAAACAAACTGAAATATTGTTGAAAGTGTCATTAAACACCATAACCCTAACCCTCTAAAACAAACTGAAATATTGTTGAAAGTGTAGTTAAACATCATAACCCTAACCCTCTAAAACAAACTGAAATATTGTTGAAATTGTCATTAAACACCATAACCCTAACCCTCTGAAACAAACTGAAATATTGTTGAAAGTGTCGTTAAACACCATAACCCTAACCCTCTAAAACAAACTAAAATATTGTTGAAAGTGTCGTTAAACACCATAACCCTAACCCTCTAAAACAAACTGAAATATTGTTGAAAGTGTCGTTAAACATCATAACCCTAACCCTCTGAAACAAACTGAAATATTGTTGAAAGTGTCGTTAAACATCATAACCCTAACCCCCTAAAACAAACTGAAATAGTGTTGAAAGTGTCGTTAAACACCATAACCCTAACCCTATAAAATAAACTGAAATATTGTTGAACGTGTCGTTAAGCACCATAACCCTAACCCTCTGAAACAAACTGAAATATTGTTGAAAGTGTCGTTAAAAACCATAACCCTAACCCTCTAAAACTAACTGAAATATTGTTGAAAGTGTCGTTAAACACCATAACCCTAACCCTCTAAAACAAACTGAAATAGTGTTGAACGTGTCGTTAAACATCATAATCCTAACCCTCTAAAACAAACTGAAATATTGTTGATAGTGTCGTTAAACACCATAACACTAACCCTCTAAAACAAACTGAAATATTGTTGAAAGTGTCGTTAAACATCATAACCCTAACCCTCTGAAACAAACTGAAATATTGTTGAACGTGTCGTTAAACACCATAACCCTAACCCTCTAAAACAAACTGAAATATTGTTGAAAGTGTCGTTAAACATCATAACCCTAACCCTCTAAAACAAACTGAAATATTGTTGAAAGTGTCGTTAAACACCATAACCCTAACCCTCTTAAAAAAACTGAAATATTGTTGAAAGTGTCGTTAAATACCATAACCCTAACCCTCTGAAACAAACTGAAATATTTTTGAAAGTGTCGTTAAACACCATAACCCTAACCCTCTAAAACAAACTGAAATATTGTTGAAAGTGTCATTAAATACCATAACCCTAACCCTCTAAAACAAACTGAAATATTGTTGAAAGTGTCGTTAAACACCATAACCCTAACCCTCTAAAACAAACTGAAATATTGTTGAAAGTGTCGTTAAACACCATAACCCTAACCCTCTAAAACAAACTGAAATATTGTTGAACGTGTCGTTAAACACCATAACCCTAACCCTCTAAAACAAACTGAAACATTGTTGAAAGTGTCGTTAAACACCATAACCCTAACCCTCTAAAATAAACTGAAATATTGTTGAACGTGTCGTTAAACACCATAACCTTAACCCTTTAAAACAAACTGAAATATTGTTGAAAGTGTCGTTAAACATCATAACCCTAACCCTCTAAAACTAACTGAAATATTGTTGAAAGTGTCATTAAACACCATAACCCTAACCCTCTAAAACAAACTGAAATATTGTTGAAAGTGTAGTTAAACATCATAACCCTAACCCTCTAAAACAAACTGAAATATTGTTGAAATTGTCATTAAACACCATAACCCTAACCCTCTGAAACAAACTGAAATATTGTTGAAAGTGTCGTTAAACACCATAACCCTAACCCTCTAAAACAAACTGAAATATTGTTGAAAGTGTCGTTAAACACCATAACCCTAACCCTCTAAAACAAACTGAAATATTGTTGAAAGTGTCGTTAAACATCATAACCCTAACCCTCTAAAACAAACTGAAATATTGTTGAAAGTGTCGTTAAACACCATAACCTTAACCCTTTAAAACAAACTGAAATATTATTAAAAGTGTCGTTAAACACCATAACCTTAACCCTTTAAAACAAACTGAAATATTGTTGAAAGTGTCGTTAAACACCTTAACCCTAACCCTCTGAAACAAACTGAAATATTGTTGAAAGTGTAGTTAAACATCATAACCCTAACCCCCTAAAACAAACTGAAATAGTGTTGAAAGTGTCGTTAAACACCATAACCCTAACCCTATAAAATAAACTGAAATATTGTTGAAAGTGTCGTTAAGCACCATAACCCTAACCCTCTGAAACAAACTGAAATATTGTTGAAAGTGTCGTTAAACACCATAACCCTAACCCTCTAAAACTAACTGAAATATTGTTGAAAGTGTCGTTAAACACCATAACCCTAACCCTCTAAAACAAACTGAAATATTGTTGAACGTGTCGTTAAACATCATAATCCTAACCCTCTAAAACAAACTGAAATATTGTTGATAGTGTCGTTA
This sequence comes from Bathymodiolus brooksi, assembly GCA_963680875.1. Classification (NCBI taxonomy): domain Eukaryota; kingdom Metazoa; phylum Mollusca; class Bivalvia; order Mytilida; family Modiolidae; genus Bathymodiolus; species Bathymodiolus brooksi. Next base: position 48,984,272 of record OY804576.1, on the reverse strand, counting down.
AACACCATAACCCTAACCCTCTAAAACAAACTGAAATATTGTTGAAAGTGTCGTTAAACATCATAACCCTAACCCTCTGAAACAAACTGAAATATTGTTGAACGTATCGTTAAACACCATAACCCTAACCCTCTTAAACAAACTGAAATATTGTTGAAAGTGTCGTTAAACATCATAGCCCTAACCCTCTAAAACAAACTGAAATATTGTTGAACGTGTCGTTAAACACCATAACCCTAACCCTCTAAAACAAACAGAAATATTGTTGAAAGTGTCATTAAATACCATAACCCTAACCCTCTAAAACAAACTGAAATATTGTTGAACGTGTCGTTAAACACCATAACCCTAACCCTCTAAAACAAACTGAAATATTGTTGAAAGTGTCGTTAAACACCATAACCCTAACCCTCTAAAACAAACTGAAATATTGTTGAAAGTGTCGTTAAACACCATAACCCTAACCCTCTAAAACAAACTGAAATATTGTTGAACGTGTCGTTAAACACCATAACCCTAACCCTCTAAAACAAACTGAAATATTGTTGAAAGTGTCGTTAAATACCATAACCCTAACCCTCTAAAATAAACTGAAATATTGTTGAACGTGTCATTAAACACCATAACCTTAACCCTTTAAAACAAACTGAAATATTGTTGAAAGTGTCGTTAAACATCATAACCCTAACCCTCTAAAACTAACTGAAATATTGTTGAAAGTGTCGTTAAACATCGTAACCCTAACCCTCTGAATCAAACTGAAATATTGTTGAAAGTGTCATTAAACACCATAACCCTAACCCTCTAAAACAAACTGAAATATTGTTGAAAGTGTAGTTAAACATCATAACCCTAACCCTCTAAAACAAACTGAAATATTGTTGAAATTGTCATTAAACACCATAACCCTAACCCTCTGAAACAAACTGAAATATTGTTGAAAGTGTCGTTAAACACCATAACCCTAACCCTCTAAAACAAACTGAAATAGTGTTGAAAGTGTCGTTAAACACCATAACCCTAACCCTCTAAAACAAACTGAAATATTGTTGAAAGTGTCGTTAAACATCATAACCCTAACCCTCTAAAACAAACTCAAATATTGTTGAAAGTGTCGTTAAACACCATAACCTTAACCCTTTAAAACAAACTGAAATATTGTTGAAAGTGTCGTTAAACACCATAACCTTAACCCTTTAAAACAAACTGAAATATTGTTGAAAGTGTCGTTAAACACCATAACCCTAACCCTCTGAAACAAACTGAAATATTGTTGAAAGTGTAGTTAAACATCATAACCCTAACCCCCTAAAACAAACTGAAATAGTGTTGAAAGTGTCGTTAAACACCATAACCCTAACCCTCTAAAACAAACTGAAATATTGTTGAAAGTGTCGTTAAGCACCATAACCCTAACCCTCTGAAACAAACTGAAATATTGTTGAAAGTGTCGTTAAACACCATAACCCTAACCCTCTAAAACTAACTGAAATATTGTTGAAAGTGTCGTTAAACACCATAACCCTAACCCTCTAAAACAAACTGAAATATTGTTGAACGTGTCGTTAAACATCATAATCCTAACCCTCTAAAACAAACTGAAATATTGTTGATAGTGTCGTTAAACACCATAACCCTAACCCTCTAAAACAAACTGAAATATTGTTGAAAGTGTCGTTAAACATCATAACCCTAACCTTCTGAAACAAACTGAAATATTGTTGAACGTATCGTTAAACACCATAACCCTAACCTTCTTAAACAAACTGAAATATTGTTGAAAGTGTCGTTAAACATCATAACCCTAACCCTCTAAAACAAACTGAAATATTGTTGAAAGTGTCGTTAAACATCATAACCCTAACCCTCTTAAAAAAAATGAAATATTGTTGAAAGTGTCGTTAAATACCATAACCCTAACCCTCTGAAACAAACTGAAATATTTTTGAAAGTGCCGTTAAACACCATAACCCTAACCCTCTAAAACTAACTGAAATATTGTTGAACGTGTCGTTAAACACCATAACTCTAACCCTCTAAAACAAACTGAAATATTGTTGAAAGTGTCGTTAAACACCATAACCCTAACCCTCTAAAACAAACTGAAATATTGTTGAAAGTGTCGTTAAACACCATAACCCTAACCCTCTAAAACAAACTGAAATATTGTTGAAAGTGTCGTTAAACACCATAACCCTAACCCTCTAAAACAAACTGAAATATTGTTGAAAGTATCGTTAAACACCATAACCCTAACCCTCTAAAACAAACTGAAATATTGTTGAACGTGTCGTTAAACACCATAACCCTAACCCTCTAAAACAAACTGAAATATTGTTGAAAGTGTCAATAAACATCATAACCCTAACCCCCTTAAACAAACTGAAATATTGTTGAAAGTGTCGTTAAACACCATAACCCTAACCCTCTGAAACAAACTGAAATATTGTTGAAAGTGTAGTTAAACATCATAACCCTAACCCCCTAAAACAAACTGAAATAGTGTTGAAAGTGTCGTTAAACACCATAACCCTAACCTCTAAAACAAACTGAAATATTGTTGAAAGTGTCATTAAGCACCATAACCCTAACCCTCTGAAACAAACTGAAATATTGTTGAAAGTGTCGTTAAACACCATAACCCTAACCCTCTAAAACTAACTGAAATATTGTTGAAAGTGTCGTTAAACACCATGACCCTAACCCTCTAAAACAAACTGAAATATTGTTGATAGTGTCGTTAAACACCATAACCCTAACCCTCTAAAACAAACTGAAATATTGTTGAAAGTGTCGTTAAACATCATAACCCTAACCCTCTAAAACAAACTGAAATATTGTTGAAATTGTCATTAAACACCATAACCCTAACCCTCTGAAACAAACTGAAATATTGTTGAAAGTGTCGTTAAACACCATAACCCTAACCCTCTAAAACAAACTGAAATATTGTTGAAAGTGTCGTTAAACACCATAACCTTAACCCTTTAAAACAAACTGAAATATTGTTGAAAGTGTCGTTAAACATCATAACCCTAACCCTCTAAAACTAACTGAAATATTGTTGAACGTGTCGTTAAACACCATAACCTTAACCCTTTAAAACAAACTGAAATATTGTTGAACGTGTCGTTAAACACCATAACCCTAACCCTCTAAAACAAACTGAAATATTGTTGAAAGTGTCGTTAAACACCATAACCCTAACCCTCTAAAACAAACTGAAATATTGTTGAAAGTGTCGTTAAACACCATAACCCTAACCCTCTAAAACAAACTGAAATATTGTTGAAAGTGTCGTTAAACACCATAACCCTAACCCTCTAAAACAAACTGAAATATTGTTGAAAGTATCGTTAAACACCATAACCCTAACCCTCTAAAACAAACTGAAATATTGTTGAACGTGTCGTTAAACACCATAACCCTAACCCTCTAAAACAAACTGAAATATTGTTGAAAGTGTCAATAAACATCATAACCCTAACCCCCTTAAACAAACTGAAATATTGTTGAAAGTGTCGTTAAACACCATAACCCTAACCCTCTGAAACAAACTGAAATATTGTTGAAAGTGTAGTTAAACATCATAACCCTAACCCCCTAAAACAAACTGAAATAGTGTTGAAAGTGTCGTTAAACACCATAACCCTAACCCTCTAGAACAAACTGAAATATTGTTGAAAGTGTCGTTAAACACCATAACCCTAACCCTCTAAAACTAACTGAAATATTGTTGAAAGTGTCGTTAAACACCATGACCCTAACCCTCTAAAACAAACTGAAATAGTGTTGAACGTGTCGTTAAACATCATAATCCTAACCCTCTAAAACAAACTGAAATATTGTTGATAGTGTCGTTAAACACCATAACCCTAACCCTCTAAAACAAACTGAAATATTGTTGAAAGTGTCGTTAAACATCATAACCCTAACCCTCTGAAACAAACTGAAATATTGTTGAAAGTGTCGTTAAACATCGTAACCCTAACCCTCTGAATCAAACTGAAATATTGTTGAAAGTGTCATTAAACACCATAACCCTAACCCTCTAAAACAAACTGAAATATTGTTGAAAGTGTAGTTAAACATCATAACCCTAACCCTCTAAAACAAACTGAAATATTGTTGAAATTGTCATTAAACACCATAACCCTAACCCTCTGAAACAAACTGAAATATTGTTGAAAGTGTCGTTAAACACCATAACCCTAACCCTCTAAAACAAACTGAAATAGTGTTGAAAGTGTCGTTAAACACCATAACCCTAACCCTCTAAAACAAACTGAAATATTGTTGAAAGTGTCGTTAAACATCATAACCCTAACCCTCTAAAACAAACTCAAATATTGTTGAAAGTGTCGTTAAACACCATAACCTTAACCCTTTAAAACAAACTGAAATATTGTTGAAAGTGTCGTTAAACACCATAACCTTAACCCTTTAAAACAAACTGAAATATTGTTGAAAGTGTCGTTAAACACCATAACCCTAACCCTCTGAAACAAACTGAAATATTGTTGAAAGTGTAGTTAAACATCATAACCCTAACCCCCTAAAACAAACTGAAATAGTGTTGAAAGTGTCGTTAAACACCATAACCCTAACCCTCTAAAACAAACTGAAATATTGTTGAAAGTGTCGTTAAGCACCATAACCCTAACCCTCTGAAACAAACTGAAATATTGTTGAAAGTGTCGTTAAACACCATAACCCTAACCCTCTAAAACTAACTGAAATATTGTTGAAAGTGTCGTTAAACACCATAACCCTAACCCTCTAAAACAAACTGAAATATTGTTGAACGTGTCGTTAAACATCATAATCCTAACCCTCTAAAACAAACTGAAATATTGTTGATAGTGTCGTTAAACACCATAACCCTAACCCTCTAAAACAAACTGAAATATTGTTGAAAGTGTCGTTAAACATCATAACCCTAACCTTCTGAAACAAACTGAAATATTGTTGAACGTATCGTTAAACACCATAACCCTAACCTTCTTAAACAAACTGAAATATTGTTGAAAGTGTCGTTAAACATCATAACCCTAACCCTCTAAAACAAACTGAAATATTGTTGAAAGTGTCGTTAAACATCATAACCCTAACCCTCTTAAAAAAAATGAAATATTGTTGAAAGTGTCGTTAAATACCATAACCCTAACCCTCTGAAACAAACTGAAATATTTTTGAAAGTGCCGTTAAACACCATAACCCTAACCCTCTAAAACTAACTGAAATATTGTTGAACGTGTCGTTAAACACCATAACTCTAACCCTCTAAAACAAACTGAAATATTGTTGAAAGTGTCGTTAAACACCATAACCCTAACCCTCTAAAACAAACTGAAATATTGTTGAAAGTGTCGTTAAACACCATAACCCTAACCCTCTAAAACAAACTGAAATATTGTTGAAAGTGTCGTTAAACACCATAACCCTAACCCTCTAAAACAAACTGAAATATTGTTGAAAGTATCGTTAAACACCATAACCCTAACCCTCTAAAACAAACTGAAATATTGTTGAACGTGTCGTTAAACACCATAACCCTAACCCTCTAAAACAAACTGAAATATTGTTGAAAGTGTCAATAAACATCATAACCCTAACCCCCTTAAACAAACTGAAATATTGTTGAAAGTGTCGTTAAACACCATAACCCTAACCCTCTGAAACAAACTGAAATATTGTTGAAAGTGTAGTTAAACATCATAACCCTAACCCCCTAAAACAAACTGAAATAGTGTTGAAAGTGTCGTTAAACACCATAACCCTAACCTCTAAAACAAACTGAAATATTGTTGAAAGTGTCATTAAGCACCATAACCCTAACCCTCTGAAACAAACTGAAATATTGTTGAAAGTGTCGTTAAACACCATAACCCTAACCCTCTAAAACTAACTGAAATATTGTTGAAAGTGTCGTTAAACACCATGACCCTAACCCTCTAAAACAAACTGAAATATTGTTGATAGTGTCGTTAAACACCATAACCCTAACCCTCTAAAACAAACTGAAATATTGTTGAAAGTGTCGTTAAACATCATAACCCTAACCCTCTAAAACAAACTGAAATATTGTTGAAATTGTCATTAAACACCATAACCCTAACCCTCTGAAACAAACTGAAATATTGTTGAAAGTGTCGTTAAACACCATAACCCTAACCCTCTAAAACAAACTGAAATATTGTTGAAAGTGTCGTTAAACACCATAACCTTAACCCTTTAAAACAAACTGAAATATTGTTGAAAGTGTCGTTAAACATCATAACCCTAACCCTCTAAAACTAACTGAAATATTGTTGAACGTGTCGTTAAACACCATAACCTTAACCCTTTAAAACAAACTGAAATATTGTTGAACGTGTCGTTAAACACCATAACCCTAACCCTCTAAAACAAACTGAAATATTGTTGAAAGTGTCGTTAAACACCATAACCCTAACCCTCTAAAACAAACTGAAATATTGTTGAAAGTGTCGTTAAACACCATAACCCTAACCCTCTAAAACAAACTGAAATATTGTTGAAAGTGTCGTTAAACACCATAACCCTAACCCTCTAAAACAAACTGAAATATTGTTGAAAGTATCGTTAAACACCATAACCCTAACCCTCTAAAACAAACTGAAATATTGTTGAACGTGTCGTTAAACACCATAACCCTAACCCTCTAAAACAAACTGAAATATTGTTGAAAGTGTCAATAAACATCATAACCCTAACCCCCTTAAACAAACTGAAATATTGTTGAAAGTGTCGTTAAACACCATAACCCTAACCCTCTGAAACAAACTGAAATATTGTTGAAAGTGTAGTTAAACATCATAACCCTAACCCCCTAAAACAAACTGAAATAGTGTTGAAAGTGTCGTTAAACACCATAACCCTAACCCTCTAGAACAAACTGAAATATTGTTGAAAGTGTCGTTAAACACCATAACCCTAACCCTCTAAAACTAACTGAAATATTGTTGAAAGTGTCGTTAAACACCATGACCCTAACCCTCTAAAACAAACTGAAATAGTGTTGAACGTGTCGTTAAACATCATAATCCTAACCCTCTAAAACAAACTGAAATATTGTTGATAGTGTCGTTAAACACCATAACCCTAACCCTCTAAAACAAACTGAAATATTGTTGAAAGTGTCGTTAAACATCATAACCCTAACCCTCTGAAACAAACTGAAATATTGTTGAACGTACCGTTAAACACCATAACCCTAACCCTCTAAAACAAACTGAAATATTGTTGAAAGTGTCGTTAAACATCATAACCCTAACCCTCTAAAACAAACTGAAATATTGTTGAAATTGTCATTAAACACCATAACCCTAACCCTCTGAAACAAACTGAAATATTGTTGAAAGTGTCGTTAAACACCATAACCCTAACCCTCTAAAACAAACTGAAATATTGTTGAAAGTGTCGTTAAACACCATAACCTTAACCCTTTAAAACAAACTGAAATATTGTTGAAAGTGTCGTTAAACATCATAACCCTAACCCTCTAAAACTAACTGAAATATTGTTGAACGTGTCGTTAAACACCATAACCTTAACCCTTTAAAACAAACTGAAATATTGTTGAACGTGTCGTTAAACACCATAACCCTAACCCTCTAAAACAAACTGAAATATTGTTGATAGTGTCGTTAAACACCATAACCCTAACCCTCTAAAACAAACTGAAATATTGTTGAAAGTGTCGTTAAATATCTAACCCTAACCCTCTGAAACAAACTGAAATATTGTTGAACGTACCGTTAAACACCATAACCCTAACCCTCTAAAACAAACTGAAATATTGTTGAAAGTGTCGTTAAACATCATAACCCTAACCCTCTAAAACAAACTGAAATATTGTTGAAATTGTCATTAAACACCATAACCCTAACCCTCTGAAACAAACTGAAATATTGTTGAAAGTGTCGTTAAACACCATAACCCTAACCCTCTAAAACAAACTGAAATATTGTTGAAAGTGTCGTTAAACACCATAACCTTAACCCTTTAAAACAAACTGAAATATTGTTGAAAGTGTCGTTAAACATCATAACCCTAACCCTCTAAAACTAACTGAAATATTGTTGAACGTGTCGTTAAACACCATAACCTTAACCCTTTAAAACAAACTGAAATATTGTTGAACGTGTCGTTAAACACCATAACCCTAACCCTCTAAAACAAACTGAAATATTGTTGAAAGTGTCGTTAAACATCATAACCCTAACCCTCTAAAACAAACTGAAATATTGTTGAAAGTGTCGTTAAATACCATAACCCTAACCCTCTGAAACAAACTGAAATATTTTTGAAAGTGTCGTTAAACACCATAACCCTAACCCTCTAAAACTAACTGAAATATTGTTGAACGTGTCGTTAAACACCATAACCCTAACCCTCTAAAACAAACTGAAATATTGTTGAAAGTGTCATTAAATACCATAACACTAACCCTCTAAAACAAACTGAAATATTGTTGAACGTGTCGTTAAACACCATAACCCTAACCCTCTAAAACAAACTGAAATATTGTTGAAAGTGTCGTTAAACACCATAACCCTAACCCTCTAAAACAAACTGAAATATTGTTGAAAGTGTCGTTAAACACCATAACCCTAACCCTCTAAAACAAACTGAAATATTGTTGAACGTGTCGTTAAACACCATAACCCTAACCCTCTAAAACAAACTGAAACATTGTTGAAAGTGTCGTTAAACACCATAACCCTAACCCTCTAAAATAAACTGAAATATTGTTGAACGTGTCGTTAAACACCATAACCTTAACCCTTTAGAACAAACTGAAATATTGTTGAAAGTGTCGTTAAACATCATAACCCTAACCCTCTAAAACTAACTGAAATATTGTTGAAAGTGTCGTGAAACATCGTAACCCTAACCCTCTGAAACAAACTGAAATATTGTTGAAAGTGTCATTAAACACCATAACCCTAACCCTCTAAAACAAACTGAAATATTGTTGAAAGTGTAGTTAAACATCATAACCCTAACCCTCTAAAACAAACTGAAATATTGTTGAAATTGTCATTAAACACCATAACCCTAACCCTCTGAAACAAACTGAAATATTGTTGAAAGTGTCGTTAAACACCATAACCCTAACCCTCTAAAACAAACTAAAATATTGTTGAAAGTGTCGTTAAACACCATAACCCTAACCCTCTAAAACAAACTGAAATATTGTTGAAAGTGTCGTTAAACATCATAACCCTAACCCTCTAAAACAAACTGAAATATTGTTGAAAGTGTCGTTAAACACCATAACCCTAACCCTCTAAAACAAACTGAAATATTGTTGAAATTGTCATTAAACACCATAACCCTAACCCTCTGAAACAAACTGAAATATTGTTGAAAGTGTCGTTAAACATCATAACCCTAACCCCCTAAAACAAACTGAAATAGTGTTGAAAGTGTCGTTAAACACCATAACCCTAACCCTATAAAATAAACTGAAATATTGTTGAAAGTGTCGTTAAGCACCATAACCCTAACCCTCTGAAACAAACTGAAATATTGTTGAAAGTGTCGTTAAACACCATAACCCTAACCCTCTAAAACTAACTGAAATATTGTTGAAAGTGTCGTTAAACACCATAACCCTAACCCTCTAAAACAAACTGAAATATTGTTGAACGTGTCGTTAAACATCATAATCCTAACCCTCTAAAACAAACTGAAATATTGTTGATAGTGTCGTTAAACACCATAACACTAACCCTCTAAAACAAACTGAAATATTGTTGAAAGTGTCGTTAAACATCATAACCCTAACCCTCTGAAACAAACTGAAATATTGTTGAACGTGTCGTTAAACACCATAACCCTAACCCTCTAAAACAAACTGAAATATTGTTGAAAGTGTCGTTAAACATCATAACCCTAACCCTCTAAAACAAACTGAAATATTGTTGAAAGTGTCGTTAAACACCATAACCCTAATCCTCTTAAAAAAACTGAAATATTGTTGAAAGTGTCGTTAAATACCATAACCCTAACCCTCTGAAACAAACTGAAATATTTTTGAAAGTGTCGTTAAACACCATAACCCTAACCCTCTAAAACAAACTGAAATATTGTTGAAAGTGTCATTAAATACCATAACCCTAACCCTCTAAAACAAACTGAAATATTGTTGAACGTGTCGTTAAACACCATAACCCTAACCCTCTAAAACAAACTGAAATATTGTTGAAAGTGTCGTTAAACACCATAACCCTAACCCTCTAAAACAAACTGAAATATTGTTGAAAGTGTCGTTAAACACCATAACCCTAACCCTCTAAAACAAACTGAAACATTGTTGAAAGTGTCGTTAAACACCATAACCCTAACCCTCTAAAATAAACTGAAATATTGTTGAACGTGTCGTTAAACACCATAACCTTAACCCTTTAAAACAAACTGAAATATTGTTGAAAGTGTCGTTAAACATCATAACCCTAACCCTCTAAAACTAACTGAAATATTGTTGAAAGTGTCGTGAAACATCGTAACCCTAACCCTCTGAAACAAACTGAAATATTGTTGAAAGTGTCATTAAACACCATAACCCTAACCCTCTAAAACAAACTGAAATATTGTTGAAAGTGTAGTTAAACATCATAACCCTAACCCTCTAAAACAAACTGAAATATTGTTGAAATTGTCATTAAACACCATAACCCTAACCCTCTGAAACAAACTGAAATATTGTTGAAAGTGTCGTTAAACACCATAACCCTAACCCTCTAAAACAAACTGAAATATTGTTGAAAGTGTCGTTAAACACCATAACCCTAACCCTCTAAAACAAACTGAAATATTGTTGAAAGTGTCGTTAAACATCATAACCCTAACCCTCTAAAGCAAACTGAAATATTGTTGAAAGTGTCGTTAAACACCATAACCTTAACCCTTTAAAACAAACTGAAATATTGTTGAAAGTGTCGTTAAACACCATAACCTTAACCCTTTAAAACAAACTGAAATATTGTTGAAAGTGTCGTTAAACACCATAACCCTAACCCTCTGAAACAAACTGAAATATTGTTGAAAGTGTAGTTAAACATCATAACCCTAACCACCTAAAACAAACTGAAATAGTGTTGAAAGTGTCGTTAAACACCATAACCCTAACCCTATAAAATAAACTGAAATATTGTTGAAAGTGTCGTTAAGCACCATAACCCTAACCCTCTGAAACAAACTGAAATATTGTTGAAAGTGTCGTTAAACACCATAACCCTAACCCTCTAAAACTAACTGAAATATTTTTGAAAGTGTCGTTAAACACCATAACCCTAACCCTCTAAAACAAACTGAAATATTGTTGAACGTGTCGTTAAACATCATAATCCTAACCCTCTAAAACAAACTGAAATATTGTTGATAGTGTCGTTAAACACCATAACCCTAACCCTCTAAAACAAACTGAAATATTGTTGAAAGTGTCGTTAAACATCATAACCCTAACCCTCTGAAACAAACTGAAATATTGTTGAACGTATCGTTAAACACCATAACCCTAACCCTCTTAAACAAACTGAAATATTGTTGAAAGTGTCGTTAAACATCATAACCCTAACCCTCTAAAACAAACTGAAATATTGTTGAAAGTGTCGTTAAACATCATAACCCTAACCCTCTTAAACTAACTGAAATATTGTTGAACGTGTCGTTAAACACCATAACCCTAACCCTCTAAAACAAACAGAAATATTGTTGAAAGTGTCATTAAATACCATAACCCTAACCCTCTAAAACAAACTGAAATATTGTTGAACGTGTCGTTAAACACCATAACCCTAACCCTCTAAAACAAACTGAAATATTGTTGAAAGTGTCGTTAAACACCATAACCCTAACCCTCTAAAACAAACTGAAATATTGTTGAAAGTGTCGTTAAACACCATAACCCTAACCCTCTAAAACAAACTGAAATATTGTTGAACGTGTCGTTAAACACCATAACCCTAACCCTCTAAAACAAACTGAAATATTGTTGAAAGTGTCGTTAAACACCATAACCCTAACCCTCTAAAATAAACTGAAATATTGTTGAACGTGTCGTTAAACACCATAACCTTAACCCTTTAAAACAAACTGAAATATTGTTGAAAGTGTCGTTAAACATCATAACCCTAACCCTCTAAAACTAACTGAAATATTGTTGAAAGTGTCGTTAAACATCGTAACCCTAACCCTCTGAAACAAACTGAAATATTGTTGAAAGTGTCATTAAACACCATAACCCTAACCCTCTAAAACAAACTGAAATATTGTTGAAAGTGTAGTTAAACATCATAACCCTAACCCTCTAAAACAAACTGAAATATTGTTGAAATTGTCATTAAACACCATAACCCTAACCCTCTGAAACAAACTGAAATATTGTTGAAAGTGTCGTTAAACACCATAACCCTAACCCTCTAAAACAAACTGAAATATTGTTGAAAGTGTCGTTAAACACCATAACCCTAACCCTCTAAAACAAACTGAAATATTGTTGAAAGTGTCGTTAAACATCATAACCCTAACCCTCTAAAACAAACTCAAATATTGTTGAAAGTGTCGTTAAACACCATAACCTTAACCCTTTAAAACAAACTGAAATATTGTTGAAAGTGTCGTTAAACACCATAACCTTAACCCTTAAAAACAAACTGAAATATTGTTGAAAGTGTAGTTAAACATCATAAACCTAACCCCCTAAAACAAACTGAAATAGTGTTGAAAGTGTCGTTAAACACCATAACCCTAACCCTCTAAAACAAACTGAAATATTGTTGAAAGTGTGGTTAAGCACCATAACCCTAACCCTCTGAAACAAACTGAAATATTGTTGAAAGTGTCGTTAAACACCATAACCCTAACCCTCTAAAACTAACTGAAATATTTTTGAAAGTGTCGTTAAACACCATAACCCTAACCCTCTAAAACAAACTGAAATATTGTTGAACGTGTCGTTAAACATCATAATCCTAACCCTCTAAAACAAACTGAAATATTGTTGAACGTGTCGTTAAACATCATAATCCTAACCCTCTAAAACAAACTGAAATATTGTTGATAGTGTCGTTAAACACCATAACACTAACCCTCTAAAACAAACTGAAATATTGTTGAAAGTGTCGTTAAACATCATAACCCTAACCCTCTGAAACAAACTGAAATATTGTTGAACGTGTCGTTAAACACCATAACCCTAACCCTCTAAAACAAACTGAAATATTGTTGAAAGTGTCGTTAAACATCATAACCCTAACCCTCTAAAACAAACTGAAATATTGTTGAAAGTGTCGTTAAACACCATAACCCTAACCCTCTTAAAAAAACTGAAATATTGTTGAAAGTGTCGTTAAATACCATAACCCTAACCCTCTGAAACAAACTGAAATATTTTTGAAAGTGTCGTTAAACACCATAACCCTAACCCTCTAAAACAAACTGAAATATTGTTGAAAGTGTCATTAAATACCATAACCCTAACCCTCTAAAACAAACTGAAATATTGTTGAACGTGTCGTTAAACACCATAACCCTAACCCTCTAAAACAAACTGAAATATTGTTGAAAGTGTCGTTAAACACCATAACCCTAACCCTCTAAAACAAACTGAAATATTGTTGAACGTGTCGTTAAACACCATAACCCTAACCCTCTAAAACAAACTGAAACATTGTTGAAAGTGTCGTTAAACACCATAACCCTAACCCTCTAAAATAAACTGAAATATTGTTGAACGTGTCGTTAAACACCATAACCTTAACCCTTTAAAACAAACTGAAATATTGTTGAAAGTGTCGTTAAACATCATAACCCTAACCCTCTAAAACTAACTGAAATATTGTTGAAAGTGTCGTGAAACATCGTAACCCTAACCCTCTGAAACAAACTGAAATATTGTTGAAAGTGTCATTAAACACCATAACCCTAACCCTCTAAAACAAACTGAAATATTGTTGAAAGTGTAGTTAAACATCATAACCCTAACCCTCTAAAACAAACTGAAATATTGTTGAAATTGTCATTAAACACCATAACCCTAACCCTCTGAAACAAACTGAAATATTGTTGAAAGTGTCGTTAAACACCATAACCCTAACCCTCTAAAACAAACTGAAATATTGTTGAAAGTGTCGTTAAACACCATAACCCTAACCCTCTAAAACAAACTGAAATATTGTTGAAAGTGTCGTTAAACATCATAACCTTAACCCTTTAAAACAAACTGAAATATTGTTGAAAGTGTCGTTAAACATCATAACCCTAACCCTCTAAAACTAACTGAAATATTGTTGAAAGTGTCGTGAAACATCGTAACCCTAACCCTCTGAAACAAACTGAAATATTGTTGAAAGTGTCATTAAACACCATAACCCTAACCCTCTAAAACAAACTGAAATATTGTTGAAAGTGTAGTTAAACATCATAACCCTAACCCTCTAAAACAAACTGAAATATTGTTGAAATTGTCATTAAACACCATAACCCTAACCCTCTGAAACAAACTGAAATATTGTTGAAAGTGTCGTTAAACACCATAACCCTAACCCTCTAAAACAAACTGAAATATTGTTGAAAGTGTCGTTAAACACCATAACCCTAACCCTCTAAAACAAACTGAAATATTGTTGAAAGTGTCGTTAAACATCATAACCCTAACCCTCTAAAACAAACTGAAATATTGTTGAAAGTGTCGTTAAACACCATAACCTTAACCCTTTAAAACAAACTGAAATATTGTTGAAAGTGTCGTTAAACACCATAACCTTAACCCTTTAAAACAAACTGAAATATTGTTGAAAGTGTCGTTAAACACCATAACCCTAACCCTCTGAAACAAACTGAAATATTGTTGAAAGTGTAGTTAAACATCATAACCCTAACCCCCTAAAACAAACTGAAATAGTGTTGAAAGTGTCGTTAAACACCATAACCCTAACCCTATAAAATAAACTGAAATATTGTTGAAAGTGTCGTTAAGCACCATAACCCTAACCCTCTGAAACAAACTGAAATATTGTTGAAAGTGTCGTTAAACACCATAACCCTAACCCTCTAAAACTAACTGAAATATTGTTGAAAGTGTCGTTAAACACCATAACCCTAACCCTCTAAAACAAACTGAAATATTGTTGAACGTGTCGTTAAACATCATAATCCTAACCCTCTAAAACAAACTGAAATATTGTTGATAGTGTCGTTAAACACCATAACCCTAACCCTCTAAAACAAACTGAAATATTGTTGAAAGTGTCGTTAAACATCATAACCCTAACCCTCTGAAACAAACTGAAATATTGTTGAACGTATCGTTAAACACCATAACCCTAACCCTCTTAAACAAACTGAAATATTGTTGAAAGTGTCGTTAAACATCATAACCCTAACCCTCTAAAACAAACTGAAATATTGTTGAAAGTGTCGTTAAACATCATAACCCTAACCCTCTTAAACTAACTGAAATATTGTTGAACGTGTCGTTAAACACCATAACCCTAACCCTCTAAAACAAACAGAAATATTGTTGAAAGTGTCATTAAATACCATAACCCTAACCCTCTAAAACAAACTGAAATATTGTTGAACGTGTCGTTAAACACCATAACCCTAACCCTCTAAAACAAACTGAAATATTGTTGAAAGTGTCGTTAAACACCATAACCCTAACCCTCTAAAACAAACTGAAATATTGTTGAAAGTGTCGTTAAACACCATAACCCTAACCCTCTAAAACAAACTGAAATATTGTTGAACGTGTCGTTAAACACCATAACCCTAACCCTCTAAAATAAACTGAAATATTGTTGAACGTGTCGTTAAACACCATAACCTTAACCCTTTAAAACAAACTGAAATATTGTTGAAAGTGTCGTTAAACATCATAACCCTAACCCTCTAAAACTAACTGAAATATTGTTGAAAGTGTCGTTAAACATCGTAACCCTAACCCTCTGAAACAAACTGAAATATTGTTGAAAGTGTCATTAAACACCATAACCCTAACCCTCTAAAACAAACTGAAATATTGTTGAAAGTGTAGTTAAACATCATAACCCTAACCCTCTAAAACAAACTGAAATATTGTTGAAATTGTCATTAAACACCATAACCCTAACCCTCTGAAACAAACTGAAATATTGTTGAAAGTGTCGTTAAACACCATAACCCTAACCCTCTAAAACAAACTGAAATATTGTTGAAAGTGTCGTTAAACACCATAACCCTAACCCTCTAAAACAAACTGAAATATTGTTGAAAGTGTCGTTAAACATCATAACCCTAACCCTCTAAAACAAACTCAAATATTGTTGAAAGTGTCGTTAAACACCATAACCTTAACCCTTTAAAACAAACTGAAATATTGTTGAAAGTGTCGTTAAACACCATAACCTTAACCCTTAAAAACAAACTGAAATATTGTTGAAAGTGTAGTTAAACATCATAACCCTAACCCCCTAAAACAAACTGAAATAGTGTTGAAAGTGTCGTTAAACACCATAACCCTAACCCTCTAAAACAAACTGAAATATTGTTGAAAGTGTGGTTAAGCACCATAACCCTAACCCTCTGAAACAAACTGAAATATTGTTGAAAGTGTCGTTAAACACCATAACCCTAACCCTCTAAAACTAACTGAAATATTTTTGAAAGTGTCGTTAAACACCATAACCCTAACCCTCTAAAACAAACTGAAATATTGTTGAACGTGTCGTTAAACATCATAATCCTAACCCTCTAAAACAAACTGAAATATTGTTGATAGTGTCGTTAAACACCATAACCCTAACCCTCTAAAACAAATTGAAATATTGTTGAAAGTGTCGTTAAACATCATAACCCTAACCTTCTGAAACAAACTGAAATATTGTTGAACGTATCGTTAAACACCATAACCCTAACCTTCTTAAACAAACTGAAATATTGTTGAAAGTGTCGTTAAACATCATAACCCTAACCCTCTAAAACAAACTGAAATATTGTTGAAAGTGTCGTTAAACATCATAACCCTAACCCTCTTAAAAAAAATGAAATATTGTTGAAAGTGTCGTTAAATACCATAACCCTAACCCTCTGAAACAAACTGAAATATTTTTGAAAGTGCCGTTAAACACCATAACCCTAACCCTCTAAAACTAACTGAAATATTGTTGAACGTGTCGTTAAACACCATAACTCTAACCCTCTAAAACAAACTGAAATATTGTTGAAAGTGTCGTTAAACACCATAACCCTAACCCTCTAAAACAAACTGAAATATTGTTGAAAGTGTCGTTAAACACCATAACCCTAACCCTCTAAAACAAACTGAAATATTGTTGAAAGTGTCGTTAAACACCATAACCCTAACCCTCTAAAACAAACTGAAATATTGTTGAAAGTATCGTTAAACACCATAACCCTAACCCTCTAAAACAAACTGAAATATTGTTGAACGTGTCGTTAAACACCATAACCCTAACCCTCTAAAACAAACTGAAATATTGTTGAAAGTGTCAATAAACATCATAACCCTAACCCCCTTAAACAAACTGAAATATTGTTGAAAGTGTCGTTAAACACCATAACCCTAACCCTCTGAAACAAACTGAAATATTGTTGAAAGTGTAGTTAAACATCATAACCCTAACCCCCTAAAACAAACTGAAATAGTGTTGAAAGTGTCGTTAAACACCATAACCCTAACCCTCTAAAACAAACTGAAATATTGTTGAAAGTGTCGTTAAGCACCATAACCCTAACCCTCTGAAACAAACTGAAATATTGTTGAAAGTGTCGTTAAACACCATAACCCTAACCCTCTAAAACAAACTGAAATATTGTTGAAAGTGTCGTTAAACACCATGACCCTAACCCTCTAAAACAAACTGAAATATTGTTGAACGTGTCGTTAAACATCATAATCCTAACCCTCTAAAACAAACTGAAATATTGTTGATAGTGTCGTTAAACACCATAACCCTAACCCTCTAAAACAAACTGAAATATTGTTGAAAGTGTCGTTAAACAACATAACCCTAACCCTCTGAAACAAACTGAAATATTGTTGAACGTACCGTTAAACACCATAACCCTAACCCTCTAAAACAAACTGAAATATTGTTGAAAGTGTCGTTAAACATCATAACCCTAACCCTCTAAAACAAACTGAAATATTGTTGAAAGTGTCGTTAAACATCATAACCCTAACCCCCTAAAACAAACTGAAATATTGTTGAACGTGTCGTTAAACACCATAACCCTAACCCTCTTAAAAAAACTGAAATATTGTTGAAAGTGTCGTTAAATACCATAACCCTAACTCTCTGAAACAAACTGAAATATTTTTGAAAGTGTCGTTAAACACCATAACCCTAACCCTCTAAAACTAACTGAAATATTGTTGAACGTGTCGTTAAACACCATAACTCTAACCCTCTAAAACAAACTGAAATATTGTTGAAAGTGTCGTTAAACACCATAACCCTAACCCTCTAAAACAAACTGAAATATTGTTGAAAGTGTCGTTAAACACCATAACCCTAACCATCTAAAACAAACTGAAATATTATTGAAAGTGTCGTTAAACATCATAACCCTAACCCTCTAAAACAAACTGAAATATTGTTGAAAGTGTCGTTAAACACCATAACCCTAACCATCTAAAACAAACTGAAATATTGTTGAACGTGTCGTTAAACACCATAACCCTAACCCTCTAAAACAAACTGAAATATTGTTGAAAGTGTCGTTAAACACCATAACCCTAACCCTCTAAAATAAACTGAAATATTGTTGAACGTGTCGTTAAACACCATAACCTTAACCCTTTAAAACAAACTGAAATATTGTTGAAAGTGTCGTTAAACATCATAACCCTAACCCTCTAAAACTAACTGAAATATTGTTGAAAGTGTCGTTAAACATCGTAACCCTAACCTTCTGAAACAAACTGAAATATTGTTGAAAGTGTCATTAAACACCATAACCCTAACCCTCTAAAACAAACTGAAATATTGTTGAAAGTGTAGTTAAACATCATAACCCTAACCCTCTAAAACAAACTGAAATATTGTTGAAATTGTCATTAAACACCATAACCCTAACCCTCTGAAACAAACTGAAATATTGTTGAAAGTGTCGTTAAACACCATAACCCTAACCCTCTAAAACAAACTGAAATATTGTTGAAAGTGTCGTTAAACACCATAACCCTAACCCTCTAAAACAAACTGAAATATTGTTGAAAGTGTCGTTAAACATCATAACCCTAACCCTCTAAAACAAACTCAAATATTGTTGAAAGTGTCGTTAAACACCATAACCTTAACCCTTTAAAACAAACTGAAATATTGTTGAAAGTGTCGTTAAACACCATAACCTTAACCCTTTAAAACAAACTGAAATATTGTTGAAAGTGTCGTTAAACACCATAACCCTAACCCTCTGAAACAAACTGAAATATTGTTGAAAGTGTAGTTAAACATCATAACCCTAACCCCCTAAAACAAACTGAAATAGTGTTGAAAGTGTCGTTAAACACCATAACCCTAACCCTCTGAAACAAACTGAAATATTGTTGAAAGTGTCGTTAAACACCATAACCCTAACCCTCTAAAACTAACTGAAATATTGTTGAAAGTGTCGTTAAACACCATAACCCTAACCCTCTAAAACAAAGTGAAATATTGTTGAACGTGTCGTTAAACATCATAATCCTAACCCTCTAAAACAAACTGAAATATTGTTGATAGTGTCGTTAAACACCATAACCCTAACCCTCTAAAACAAACTGAAATATTGTTGAAAGTGTCGTAAAACATCATAACCCTAACCTTCTGAAACAAACTGAAATATTGTTGAACGTATCGTTAAACACCATAACCCTAACCTTCTTAAACAAACAGAAATTTCGTTGAAAGTGTCGTTAAACATCATAACCCTAACCCTCTAAAACAAACTGAAATATTGTTGAAAGTGTCGTTAAACATCATAACCCTAACCCTCTTAAAAAAAATGAAATATTGTTGAAAGTGTCGTTAAATACCATAACCCTAACCCTCTGAAACAAACTGAAATATTTTTGAAAGTGCCGTTAAACACCATAACCCTAACCCTCTAAAACTAACTGAAATATTGTTGAACGTGTCGTTAAACACCATAACTCTAACCCTCTAAAACAAACTGAAATATTGTTGAAAGTGTCGTTAAACACCATAACCCTAACCCTCTAAAACAAACTGAAATATTGTTGAAAGTGTCGTTAAACACCATAACCCTAACCCTCTAAAACAAACTGAAATATTGTTGAAAGTGTCGTTAAACACCATAACCCTAACCCTCTAAAACAAACTGAAATATTGTTGAAAGTATCGTTAAACACCATAACCCTAACCCTCTAAAACAAACTGAAATATTGTTGAACGTGTCGTTAAACACAATAACCCTAACCCTCTAAAACAAACTGAAATATTGTTGAAAGTGTCAATAAACATCATAACCCTAACCCCCTTAAACAAACTGAAATATTGTTGAAAGTGTCAATAAACACCATAACCCTAACCCTCTGAAACAAACTGAAATATTGTTGAAAGTGTAGTTAAACATCATAACCCTAACCTCCTAAAACAAACTGAAATAGTGTTGAAAGTGTCGTTAAACACCACAACCCTAACCCTCTAAAACAAACTGAAATATTGTTGAAAGTGTCGTTAAGCACCATAACCCTAACCCTCTGAAACAAACTGAAATATTGTTGAAAGTGTCGTTAAACACCATAACCCTAACCCTCTAAAACTAACTGAAATATTGTTGAAAGTGTCGTTAAACACCATGACCCTAACCCTCTAAAACAAACTGAAATATTGTTGAACGTGTCGTTAAACATCATAATCCTAACCCTCTAAAACAAACTGAAATATTGTTGATAGTGTCGTTAAACACCATAACCCTAACCCTCTAAAACAAACTGAAATATTGTTGAAAGTGTCGTTAAACATCATAACCCTAACCCTCTGAAACAAACTGAAATATTGTTGAACGTACCGTTAAACACCATAACCCTAACCCTCTAAAACAAACTGAAATATTGTTGAAAGTGTCGTTAAACATCATAACCCTAACCCTCTAAAACAAACTGAAATATTGTTGAAAGTGTCGTTAAACATCATAACCCTAACCCCCTAAAACAAACTGAAATATTGTTGAACGTGTCGTTAAACACCATAACCCTAACCCTCTTAAAAAAACTGAAATATTGTTGAAAGTGTCGTTAAATACCATAACCCTAACTCTCTGAAACAAACTGAAATATTTTTGAAAGTGTCGTTAAACACCATAACCCTAACCCTCTAAAACTAACTGAAATATTGTTGAACGTGTCGTTAAACACCATAACTCTAACCCTCTAAAACAAACTGAAATATTGTTGAAAGTGTCGTTAAACACCATAACCCTAACCCTCTAAAACAAACTGAAATATTGTTGAAAGTGTCGTTAAACACCATAACCCTAACCATCTAAAACAAACTGAAATATTATTGAAAGTGTCGTTAAACACCATAACCCTAACCCTCTAAAACAAACTGAAATATTGTTGAAAGTGTCGTTAAACACCATAACCTTAACCCTTTAAAACAAACTGAAATATTGTTGAAAGTGTCGTTAAACATCATAACCCTAACCCTCTAAAACAAACTGAAATATTGTTGAAAGTGTCGTTAAACATCATAACCCTAACCCTCTAAAACAAACTGAAATATTGTTGAAAGTGTCATTAAACACCATAAACCTAACCCTCTAAAACAAACTGAAATATTGTTGAAAGTGTCGTTAAACATCATAATCCTAACCCTCTAAAACAAACTGAAATATTGTTGAAAGTGTCGTTAAACACCATAACCCTAACCCTCTAAAATAAACTGAAATATTGTTGAACGTGTCGTTCAACACCATAACCTTAACCCTTTAAAACAAACTGAAATATTGTTGAAAGTGTCGTTAAACATCATAACCCTAACCCTCTAAAACTAACTGAAATATTGTTGAAAGTGTCGTTAAACATCGTAACCCTAACCTTCTGAAACAAACTGAAATATTGTTGAAAGTGTCATTAAACACCATAACCCTAACCCTCTAAAACAAACTGAAATATTGTTGAAAGTGTAGTTAAACATCATAACCCTAACCCTCTAAAACAAACTGAAATATTGTTGAAATTGTCATTAAACACCATAACCCTAACCCTCTGAAACAAACTGAAATATTGTTGAAAGTGTCGTTAAACACCATAACCCTAACCCTCTAAAACAAACTGAAATATTGTTGAAAGTGTCGTTAAACACCATAACCCTAACCCTCTAAAACAAACTGAAATATTGTTGAAAGTGTCGTTAAACATCATAACCCTAACCCTCTAAAACAAACTCAAATATTGTTGAAAGTGTCGTTAAACACCATAACCTTAACCCTTTAAAACAAACTGAAATATTGTTGAAAGTGTCGTTAAACACCATAACCTTAACCCTTTAAAACAAACTGAAATATTGTTGAAAGTGTCGTTAAACACCATAACCCTAACCCTCTGAAACAAACTGAAATATTGTTGAAAGTGTAGTTAAACATCATAACCCTAACCCCCTAAAACAAACTGAAATAGTGTTGAAAGTGTCGTTAAACACCATAACCCTAACCCTCTGAAACAAACTGAAATATTGTTGAAAGTGTCGTTAAACACCATAACCCTAACCCTCTAAAACTAACTGAAATATTGTTGAAAGTGTCGTTAAACACCATAACCCTAACCCTCTAAAACAAAGTGAAATATTGTTGAACGTGTCGTTAAACATCATAATCCTAACCCTCTAAAACAAACTGAAATATTGTTGATAGTGTCGTTAAACACCATAACCCTAACCCTCTAAAACAAACTGAAATATTGTTGAAAGTGTCGTAAAACATCATAACCCTAACCTTCTGAAACAAACTGAAATATTGTTGAACGTATCGTTAAACACCATAACCCTAACCTTCTTAAACAAACAGAAATTTCGTTGAAAGTGTCGTTAAACATCATAACCCTAACCCTCTAAAACAAACTGAAATATTGTTGAAAGTGTCGTTAAACATCATAACCCTAACCCTCTTAAAAAAAATGAAATATTGTTGAAAGTGTCGTTAAATACCATAACCCTAACCCTCTGAAACAAACTGAAATATTTTTGAAAGTGCCGTTAAACACCATAACCCTAACCCTCTAAAACTAACTGAAATATTGTTGAACGTGTCGTTAAACACCATAACTCTAACCCTCTAAAACAAACTGAAATATTGTTGAAAGTGTCGTTAAACACCATAACCCTAACCCTCTAAAACAAACTGAAATATTGTTGAAAGTGTCGTTAAACACCATAACCCTAACCCTCTAAAACAAACTGAAATATTGTTGAAAGTGTCGTTAAACACCATAACCCTAACCCTCTAAAACAAACTGAAATATTGTTGAAAGTATCGTTAAACACCATAACCCTAACCCTCTAAAACAAACTGAAATATTGTTGAACGTGTCGTTAAACACAATAACCCTAACCCTCTAAAACAAACTGAAATATTGTTGAAAGTGTCAATAAACATCATAACCCTAACCCCCTTAAACAAACTGAAATATTGTTGAAAGTGTCAATAAACACCATAACCCTAACCCTCTGAAACAAACTGAAATATTGTTGAAAGTGTAGTTAAACATCATAACCCTAACCTCCTAAAACAAACTGAAATAGTGTTGAAAGTGTCGTTAAACACCACAACCCTAACCCTCTAAAACAAACTGAAATATTGTTGAAAGTGTCGTTAAGCACCATAACCCTAACCCTCTGAAACAAACTGAAATATTGTTGAAAGTGTCGTTAAACACCATAACCCTAACCCTCTAAAACTAACTGAAATATTGTTGAAAGTGTCGTTAAACACCATGACCCTAACCCTCTAAAACAAACTGAAATATTGTTGAACGTGTCGTTAAACATCATAATCCTAACCCTCTAAAACAAACTGAAATATTGTTGATAGTGTCGTTAAACACCATAACCCTAACCCTCTAAAACAAACTGAAATATTGTTGAAAGTGTCGTTAAACATCATAACCCTAACCCTCTGAAACAAACTGAAATATTGTTGAACGTACCGTTAAACACCATAACCCTAACCCTCTAAAACAAACTGAAATATTGTTGAAAGTGTCGTTAAACATCATAACCCTAACCCTCTAAAACAAACTGAAATATTGTTGAAAGTGTCGTTAAACATCATAACCCTAACCCCCTAAAACAAACTGAAATATTGTTGAACGTGTCGTTAAACACCATAACCCTAACCCTCTTAAAAAAACTGAAATATTGTTGAAAGTGTCGTTAAATACCATAACCCTAACTCTCTGAAACAAACTGAAATATTTTTGAAAGTGTCGTTAAACACCATAACCCTAACCCTCTAAAACTAACTGAAATATTGTTGAACGTGTCGTTAAACACCATAACTCTAACCCTCTAAAACAAACTGAAATATTGTTGAAAGTGTCGTTAAACACCATAACCCTAACCCTCTAAAACAAACTGAAATATTGTTGAAAGTGTCGTTAAACACCATAACCCTAACCATCTAAAACAAACTGAAATATTATTGAAAGTGTCGTTAAACACCATAACCCTAACCCTCTAAAACAAACTGAAATATTGTTGAAAGTGTCGTTAAACACCATAACCCTAACCCTCTAAAACAAACTGAAATATTGTTGAACGTGTCGTTAAACACCATAACCCTAACCCTCTAAAACAAACTGAAATATTGTTGAAAGTGTCGTTAAACACCAAAACCCTAACCCTCTAAAATAAACTGAAATATTGTTGAACGTGTCGTTAAACACCATAACCTTAACCCTTTAAAACAAACTGAAATATTGTTGAAAGTGTCGTTAAACATCATAACCCTAACCCTCTAAAACTAACTGAAATATTGTTGAAAGTGTCGTTAAACATCATAACCCTAACCCTCTAAAACAAACTGAAATATTGTTGAAAGTGTCATTAAACACCATAAACCTAACCCTCTAAAACAAACTGAAATATTGTTGAAAGTGTCGTTAAACATCATAATCCTAATCCTCTAAAACAAACTGAAATATTGTTGAAAGTGTCATTAAACATCATAACCCTAACCCTCTAAAACAAACTGAAATATTGTTGAAAGTGTCGTTAAACATCATAACCCTAATCCTCTAAAACAAACTGAAATATTGTTGAAAGTGTCATTAAACATCATAACCCTAACCCCCAAAAACAAACTGAAATATTGTTGAAAGTGTCGTTAAACACCATAACCCTAACCCTCTAAAACAAACTGAAATATTGTTGAAAGTGTCATTAAACATCATAACCCTATCCCCTAAAAACAAACTGAAATATTGTTGAAAGTGTCGTTAAACATCATAAACCTAATCCCCAAAAACAAACTGAAATATTGTTGAAAGTGTCATTAAACACCATAACCCTAACCCTCTAAAACAAACTGAAATATTGTTGAAAGTTTTCATTAAACATCATAACCCTAACCCCCAAAAACAAACTGAAATATTGTTGAAAGTGTCGTTAAACATCATAAACCTAATCCTCTAAAACAAACTGAAATATTGTTGAACGTGTCATTAAACACCATAACCCATTGTTGAAATTGTCGTTAAACACCATAAACCTAACCCTCTAAAACAAACTGAAATATTGTTGAAAGTGTCGTTAAACATCATAAACCTAATCCCCTAAAACAAACTGAAATATTGTTGAAAGTGTCATTAAACACCATAACCCTAACCCTCTAAAACAAACTGAAATATTGTTGAAAGTGTCATTAAACATCATAACCCTAACCCCCAAAAACAAACTGAAATATTGTTGAAAGTGTCGTTAAACATCATAAACCTAATCCCCTAAAACAAACTGAAATATTGTTGAAAGTGTCATTAAACACCATAACCCTAACCCTCTAAAACAAACTGAAATATTGTTGAAAGTGTCGTTAAACACCATAACCCTAACCCTCTAAAACAAACTGAAATATTGTTGAAAGTGTCGTTAAACATCATAAACCTAATCCCCTAAAACAAACTGAAATATTGTTGAAAGTGTCATTAAACACCATAACCCTAACCCTCTAAAACAAACTGAAATATTGTTGAAAGTGTCGTTAAACACCATAACCCTAACCCTCTAAAACAAACTGAAATATTGTTGAAAGTGTCGTTAAACATCATAAACCTAATCCCCTAAAACAAACTGAAATATTGTTGAAAGTGTCATTAAACACCATAAACCTAACCCCCTAAAACTAACTGAATTATTGTTGAAAGTGTCGTTAAACACCATAACCCTAATCCTCTAAAACAAACTGAAATATTGTTGAAAGTGTCATTAAACATCATAACCCTAACCCCCTAAAACTAACTGAAATATTGTTGAAAGTGTCTTTAAACATCATAACCCTAATCCTCTAAAGCAAACTGAAATATTGTTGAAAGTGTCGTTAAACACCATAACCCTAACCCTCTAAAACAAACTGAAATATTGTTGAACGTGTCGTTAAACACCATAACCCTAATCTTCTAAAACAAACTGAAATATTGTTGAAAGTGTCGTTAAACATCATAAACCTAATCCCCTAAAACAAACTGAAATATTGTTGAAAGTGTCATTAAACACCATAACCCTAACCCTCTAAAACAAACTGAAATATTGTTGAAAGTGTCGTTAAACACCATAACCCTAACCCTCTAAAACAAACTGAAATATTGTTGAAAGTGTCGTTAAACATCATAAACCTAATCCCCTAAAACAAACTGAAATATTGTTGAAAGTGTCATTAAACACCATAAACCTAACCCCCTAAAACTAACTGAATTATTGTTGAAAGTGTCGTTAAACACCATAACCCTAATCCTCTAAAACAAACTGAAATATTGTTGAAAGTGTCATTAAACATCATAACCCTAACCCCCTAAAACTAACTGAAATATTGTTGAAAGTGTCGTTAAACACCATAACCCTAATCCTCTAAAACAAACTGAAATATTGTTGAAAGTGTCGTTAAACACCATAACCCTAACCCTCTAAAACAAACTGAAATATTGTTGAAAGTGTCGTTAAACACCATAACCCTAATCTTCTAAAACAAACTGAAATATTGTTGAAAGTGTCATTAAACATCATAACCCTAACCCCATAAAACTAACTGAAATATTGTTGAAAGTGTCGTTAAACACCATAACCCTAATCCTCTAAAACAAACTGAAATATTGTTGAAAGTGTCATTACACACCATAACCCTAATCCTCTAAAACTAACTGAAATATTGTTGAAAGTGTCGTTAAACACCATAACCCTAATCCTCTAAAACAAACTGAAATATTGTTGAAAGTGTCATTAAACATCATAAACCTAACCCCCTAAAACTAACTGAAATATTGTTGAAAGTGTCGTTAAACACCATAACCCTAATCCTCTAAAACAAACTGAAATATTGTTGAAAGTGTCGTTAAACACCATAACCCTAACCCTCTAAAGCAAACTGAAATATTGTTGAAAGTGTCGTTAAACACCATAACCCTAATCCTCTAAAACTAACTGAAATATTGTTGAAAGTGTCATTAAACATCATAACCCTAACCCTCTTAAACAAACTGAAATATTGTTGAAAGTGTCGTTAAACACCATAATCCTAATCCTCTAAAACAAACTGAAATATTGTTGAAAGTGTCGTTAAACACCATAACCCTAATCCTCTAGAACTAACTGAAATATTGATGAAAGTGTCATTAAACATCATAACCCTAACCCTCTAAAACAAACTGAAATATTGTTGAAAGTGTCGTTAAACACCATAACCCTAACCCTCTAAAACAAACTGAAATATTGTTGAAAGTGTCAATAAACATCATAACCCTAACCCCCTTAAACAAACTGAAATATTGTTGAAAGTGTCAATAAACACCATAACCCTAACCCTCTGAAACAAACTGAAATATTGTTGAAAGTGTAGTTAAACATCATAACCCTAACCTCCTAAAACAAACTGAAATAGTGTTGAAAGTGTCGTTAAACACCATAACCCTAACCCTCTAAAACAAACTGAAATATTGTTGAAAGTGTCGTTAAGCACCATAACCCTAACCCTCTGAAACAAACTGAAATATTGTTGAAAGTGTCGTTAAACACCATAACCCTAACCCTCTAAAACTAACTGAAATATTGTTGAAAGTGTCGTTAAACACCATGACCCTAACCCTCTAAAACAAACTGAAATATTGTTGAACGTGTCGTTAAACATCATAATCCTAACCCTCTAAAACAAACTGAAATATTGTTGATAGTGTCGTTAAACACCATAACCCTAACCCTCTAAAACAAACTGAAATATTGTTGAAAGTGTCGTTAAACATCATAACCCTAACCCTCTGAAACAAACTGAAATATTGTTGAACGTACCGTTAAACACCATAACCCTAACCCTCTAAAACAAACTGAAATATTGTTGAAAGTGTCGTTAAACATCATAACCCTAACCCTCTAAAACAAACTGAAATATTGTTGAAAGTGTCGTTAAACATCATAACCCTAACCCCCTAAAACAAACTGAAATATTGTTGAACGTGTCGTTAAACACCATAACCCTAACCCTCTTAAAAAAACTGAAATATTGTTGAAAGTGTCGTTAAATACCATAACCCTAACTCTCTGAAACAAACTGAAATATTTTTGAAAGTGTCGTTAAACACCATAACCCTAACCCTCTAAAACTAACTGAAATATTGTTGAACGTGTCGTTAAACACCATAACTCTAACCCTCTAAAACAAACTGAAATATTGTTGAAAGTGTCGTTAAACACCATAACCCTAACCCTCTAAAACAAACTGAAATATTGTTGAAAGTGTCGTTAAACACCATAACCCTAACCATCTAAAACAAACTGAAATATTATTGAAAGTGTCGTTAAACACCATAACCCTAACCCTCTAAAACAAACTGAAATATTGTTGAAAGTGTCGTTAAACACCATAACCCTAACCCTCTAAAACAAACTGAAATATTGTTGAACGTGTCGTTAAACACCATAACCCTAACCCTCTAAAACAAACTGAAATATTGTTGAAAGTGTCGTTAAACACCAAAACCCTAACCCTCTAAAATAAACTGAAATATTGTTGAACGTGTCGTTAAACACCATAACCTTAACCCTTTAAAACAAACTGAAATATTGTTGAAAGTGTCGTTAAACATCATAACCCTAACCCTCTAAAACTAACTGAAATATTGTTGAAAGTGTCGTTAAACATCATAACCCTAACCCTCTAAAACAAACTGAAATATTGTTGAAAGTGTCATTAAACACCATAAACCTAACCCTCTAAAACAAACTGAAATATTGTTGAAAGTGTCGTTAAACATCATAATCCTAATCCTCTAAAACAAACTGAAATATTGTTGAAAGTGTCGTTAACCATCATAACCCTAATCCTCTAAAACAAACTGAAATATTGTTGAAAGTGTCATTAAACATCATAACCCTAACCCCCAAAAACAAACTGAAATATTGTTGAAAGTGTCGTTAAACACCATAACCCTAACCCTCTAAAACAAACTGAAATATTGTTGAAAGTTTTCATTAAACATCATAACCCTAACCCCCAAAAACAAACTGAAATATTGTTGAAAGTGTCGTTAAACATCATAAACCTAATCCCCTAAAACAAACTGAAATATTGTTGAACGTGTCATTAAACACCATAACCCATTGTTGAAATTGTCGTTAAACACCATAACCCTAACCCTCTAAAACAAACTGAAATATTGTTGAAAGTGTCGTTAAACATCATAAACCTAATCCCCTAAAACAAACTGAAATATTGTTGAAAGTGTCATTAAACACCATAACCCTAACCCTCTAAAACAAACTGAAATATTGTTGAAAGTGTCATTAAACATCATAACCCTAACCCCCAAAAACAAACTGAAATATTGTTGAAAGTGTCGTTAAACATCATAAACCTAATCCCCTAAAACAAACTGAAATATTGTTGAAAGTGTCATTAAACACCATAACCCTAACCCTCTAAAACAAACTGAAATATTGTTGAAAGTGTCGTTAAACACCATAACCCTAACCCTCTAAAACAAACTGAAATATTGTTGAAAGTGTCGTTAAACATCATAAACCTAATCCCCTAAAACAAACTGAAATATTGTTGAAAGTGTCATTAAACACCATAACCCTAACCCTCTAAAACAAACTGAAATATTGTTGAAAGTGTCGTTAAACACCATAACCCTAACCCTCTAAAACAAACTGAAATATTGTTGAAAGTGTCGTTAAACATCATAAACCTAATCCCCTAAAACAAACTGAAATATTGTTGAAAGTGTCATTAAACACCATAAACCTAACCCCCTAAAACTAACTGAATTATTGTTGAAAGTGTCGTTAAACACCATAACCCTAATCCTCTAAAACAAACTGAAATATTGTTGAAAGTGTCATTAAACATCATAACCCTAACCCCCTAAAACTAACTGAAATATTGTTGAAAGTGTCTTTAAACACCATAACCCTAATCCTCTAAAGCAAACTGAAATATTGTTGAAAGTGTCATTAAACATCATAACCCTAACCCCCTAAAACTAACTGAAATATTGTTGAAAGTGTCGTTAAACACCATAACCCTAATCCTCTAAAACAAACTGAAATATTGTTGAAAGTGTCGTTAAACACCATAACCCTAACCCTCTAAAGCAAACTGAAATATTGTTGAAAGTGTCGTTAAACACCATAACCCTAATCCTCTAAAACTAACTGAAATATTGTTGAAAGTGTCATTAAACATCATAACCCTAACCCTCTTAAACAAACTGAAATATTGTTGAAAGTGTCGTTAAACACCATAATCCTAATCCTCTAAAACAAACTGAAATATTGTTGAAAGTGTCGTTAAACACCATAACCCTAATCCTCTAGAACTAACTGAAATATTGATGAAAGTGTCATTAAACATCATAACCCTAACCCTCTAAAACAAACTGAAATATTGTTGAAAGTGTCGTTAAACACCATAACCCTAACCCTCTAAAACAAACTGAAATATTGTTGAAAGTGTCAATAAACATCATAACCCTAACCCCCTTAAACAAACTGAAATATTGTTGAAAGTGTCAATAAACACCATAACCCTAACCCTCTGAAACAAACTGAAATATTGTTGAAAGTGTAGTTAAACATCATAACCCTAACCTCCTAAAACAAACTGAAATAGTGTTGAAAGTGTCGTTAAACACCATAACCCTAACCCTCTAAAACAAACTGAAATATTGTTGAAAGTGTCGTTAAGCACCATAACCCTAACCCTCTGAAACAAACTGAAATATTGTTGAAAGTGTCGTTAAACACCATAACCCTAACCCTCTAAAACTAACTGAAATATTGTTGAAAGTGTCGTTAAACACCATGACCCTAACCCTCTAAAACAAACTGAAATATTGTTGAACGTGTCGTTAAACATCATAATCCTAACCCTCTAAAACAAACTGAAATATTGTTGATAGTGTCGTTAAACACCATAACCCTAACCCTCTAAAACAAACTGAAATATTGTTGAAAGTGTCGTTAAACATCATAACCCTAACCCTCTAAAACAAACTGAAATATTGTTGAAAGTGTCGTTAAACATCATAACCCTAACCCCCTAAAACAAACTGAAATATTGTTGAACGTGTCGTTAAACACCATAACCCTAACCCTCTTAAAAAAACTGAAATATTGTTGAAAGTGTCGTTAAATACCATAACCCTAACTCTCTGAAACAAACTGAAATATTTTTGAAAGTGTCGTTAAACACCATAACCCTAACCCTCTAAAACTAACTGAAATATTGTTGAACGTGTCGTTAAACACCATAACTCTAACCCTCTAAAACAAACTGAAATAGTGTTGAAAGTGTCGTTAAACACCATAACCCTAACCCTCTAAAACAAACTGAAATATTGTTGAAAGTGTCGTTAAACACCATAACCCTAACCATCTAAAACAAACTGAAATATTATTGAAAGTGTCGTTAAACACCATAACCCTAACCCTCTAAAACAAACTGAAATATTGTTGAAAGTGTCGTTAAACACCATAACCCTAACCCTCTAAAACAAACTGAAATATTGTTGAACGTGTCGTTAAACACCATAACCCTAACCCTCTAAAACAAACTGAAATATTGTTGAAAGTGTCGTTAAACACCAAAACCCTAACCCTCTAAAATAAACTGAAATATTGTTGAACGTGTCGTTAAACACCATAACCTTAACCCTTTAAAACAAACTGAAATATTGTTGAAAGTGTCGTTAAACATCATAACCCTAACCCTCTAAAACTAACTGAAATATTGTTGAAAGTGTCGTTAAACATCATAACCCTAACCCTCTAAAACAAACTGAAATATTGTTGAAAGTGTCATTAAACACCATAAACCTAACCCTCTAAAACAAACTGAAATATTGTTGAAAGTGTCGTTAAACATCATAATCCTAATCCTCTAAAACAAACTGAAATATTGTTGAAAGTGTCATTAAACATCATAACCCTAACCCTCTAAAACAAACTGAAATATTGTTGAAAGTGTCGTTAACCATCATAACCCTAATCCTCTAAAACAAACTGAAATATTGTTGAAAGTGTCATTAAACATCATAACCCTAACCCCCAAAAACAAACTGAAATATTGTTGAAAGTGTCGTTAAACACCATAACCCTAACCCTCTAAAACAAACTGAAATATTGTTGAAAGTGTCATTAAACATCATAACCCTAACCCCTAAAAACAAACTGAAATATTGTTGAAAGTGTCGTTAAACATCATAAACCTAATCCCCTAAAACAAACTGAAATATTGTTGAAAGTGTCATTAAACACCATAACCCTAACCCTCTAAAACAAACTGAAATATTGTTGAAAGTTTTCATTAAACATCATAACCCTAACCCCCAAAAACAAACTGAAATATTGTTGAAAGTGTCGTTAAACATCATAAACCTAATCCCCTAAAACAAACTGAAATATTGTTGAACGTGTCATTAAACACCATAACCCATTGTTGAAATTGTCGTTAAACACCATAACCCTAACCCTCTAAAACAAACTGAAATATTGTTGAAAGTGTCGTTAAACATCATAAACCTAATCCCCTAAAACAAACTGAAATATTGTTGAAAGTGTCATTAAACACCATAACCCTAACCCTCTAAAACAAACTGAAATATTGTTGAAAGTGTCATTAAACATCATAACCCTAACCCCCAAAAACAAACTGAAATATTGTTGAAAGTGTCGTTAAACATCATAAACCTAATCCCCTAAAACAAACTGAAATATTGTTGAAAGTGTCATTAAACACCATAACCCTAACCCTCTAAAACAAACTGAAATATTGTTGAAAGTGTCGTTAAACACCATAACCCTAACCCTCTAAAACAAACTGAAATATTGTTGAAAGTGTCGTTAAACATCATAAACCTAATCCCCTAAAACAAACTGAAATATTGTTGAAAGTGTCATTAAACACCATAACCCTAACCCTCTAAAACAAACTGAAATATTGTTGAAAGTGTCGTTAAACACCATAACCCTAACCCTCTAAAACAAACTGAAATATTGTTGAAAGTGTCGTTAAACATCATAAACCTAATCCCCTAAAACAAACTGAAATATTGTTGAAAGTGTCATTAAACACCATAAACCTAACCCCCTAAAACTAACTGAATTATTGTTGAAAGTGTCGTTAAACACCATAACCCTAATCCTCTAAAACAAACTGAAATATTGTTGAAAGTGTCATTAAACATCATAACCCTAACCCCCTAAAACTAACTGAAATATTGTTGAAAGTGTCTTTAAACACCATAACCCTAATCCTCTAAAGCAAACTGAAATATTGTTGAAAGTGTCGTTAAACACCATAACCCTAACCCTCTAAAACAAACTGAAATATTGTTGAACGTGTCGTTAAACACCATAACCCTAATCTTCTAAAACAAACTGAAATATTGTTGAAAGTGTCATTAAACATCATAACCCTAACCCCATAAAACAAACTGAAATATTGTTGAAAGTGTCATTAAACACCATAACCCTAACCCTCTAAAACAAACTGAAATATTGTTGAAAGTGTCATTAAACATCATAACCCTAACCCCCAAAAACAAACTGAAATATTGTTGAAAGTGTCGTTAAACATCATAAACCTAATCCCCTAAAACAAACTGAAATATTGTTGAAAGTGTCATTAAACACCATAACCCTAACCCTCTAAAACAAACTGAAATATTGTTGAAAGTGTCGTTAAACACCATAACCCTAACCCTCTAAAACAAACTGAAATATTGTTGAAAGTGTCGTTAAACATCATAAACCTAATCCCCTAAAACAAACTGAAATATTGTTGAAAGTGTCATTAAACACCATAAACCTAACCCCCTAAAACTAACTGAATTATTGTTGAAAGTGTCGTTAAACACCATAACCCTAATCCTCTAAAACAAACTGAAATATTGTTGAAAGTGTCATTAAACATCATAACCCTAACCCCCTAAAACTAACTGAAATATTGTTGAAAGTGTCGTTAAACACCATAACCCTAATCCTCTAAAACAAACTGAAATATTGTTGAAAGTGTCGTTAAACACCATAACCCTAACCCTCTAAAACAAACTGAAATATTGTTGAAAGTGTCGTTAAACACCATAACCCTAATCTTCTAAAACAAACTGAAATATTGTTGAAAGTGTCATTAAACATCATAACCCTAACCCCATAAAACTAACTGAAATATTGTTGAAAGTGTCGTTAAACACCATAACCCTAATCCTCTAAAACAAACTGAAATATTGTTGAAAGTGTCATTAAACACCATAACCCTAATCCTCTAAAACTAACTGAAATATTGTTGAAAGTGTCGTTAAACACCATAACCCTAATCCTCTAAAACAAACTGAAATATTGTTGAAAGTGTCATTAAACATCATAACCCTAACCCCCTAAAACTAACTGAAATATTGTTGAAAGTGTCTTTAAACACCATAACCCTAATCCTCTAAAGCAAACTGAAATATTGTTGAAAGTGTCATTAAACATCATAACCCTAACCCCCTAAAACTAACTGAAATATTGTTGAAAGTGTCGTTAAACACCATAACCCTAATCCTCTAAAACAAACTGAAATATTGTTGAAAGTGTCGTTAAACACCATAACCCTAACCCTCTAAAGCAAACTGAAATATTGTTGAAAGTGTCGTTAAACACCATAACCCTAATCCTCTAAAACTAACTGAAATATTGTTGAAAGTGTCATTAAACATCATAACCCTAACCCTCTTAAACAAACTGAAATATTGTTGAAAGTGTCGTTAAACACCATAATCCTAATCCTCTAAAACAAACTGAAATATTGTTGAAAGTGTCGTTAAACACCATAACCCTAACCCTCTAAAACAAACTGAAATATTGTTGAAAGTGTCGTTAAACATCATAAACCTAATCCCCTAAAACAAACTGAAATATTGTTGAAAGTGTCATTAAACACCATAAACCTAACCCCCTAAAACTAACTGAATTATTGTTGAAAGTGTCGTTAAACACCATAACCCTAATCCTCTAAAACAAACTGAAATATTGTTGAAAGTGTCATTAAACATCATAACCCTAACCCCCTAAAACTAACTGAAATATTGTTGAAAGTGTCTTTAAACACCATAACCCTAATCCTCTAAAGCAAACTGAAATATTGTTGAAAGTGTCGTTAAACACCATAACCCTAACCCTCTAAAACAAACTGAAATATTGTTGAACGTGTCGTTAAACACCATAACCCTAATCTTCTAAAACAAACTGAAATATTGTTGAAAGTGTCATTAAACATCATAACCCTAACCCCATAAAACAAACTGAAATATTGTTGAAAGTGTCATTAAACACCATAACCCTAACCCTCTAAAACAAACTGAAATATTGTTGAAAGTGTCATTAAACATCATAACCCTAACCCCCAAAAACAAACTGAAATATTGTTGAAAGTGTCGTTAAACATCATAAACCTAATCCCCTAAAACAAACTGAAATATTGTTGAAAGTGTCATTAAACACCATAACCCTAACCCTCTAAAACAAACTGAAATATTGTTGAAAGTGTCGTTAAACACCATAACCCTAACCCTCTAAAACAAACTGAAATATTGTTGAAAGTGTCGTTAAACATCATAAACCTAATCCCCTAAAACAAACTGAAATATTGTTGAAAGTGTCATTAAACACCATAAACCTAACCCCCTAAAACTAACTGAATTATTGTTGAAAGTGTCGTTAAACACCATAACCCTAATCCTCTAAAACAAACTGAAATATTGTTGAAAGTGTCATTAAACATCATAACCCTAACCCCCTAAAACTAACTGAAATATTGTTGAAAGTGTCGTTAAACACCATAACCCTAATCCTCTAAAACAAACTGAAATATTGTTGAAAGTGTCGTTAAACACCATAACCCTAACCCTCTAAAACAAACTGAAATATTGTTGAAAGTGTCGTTAAACACCATAACCCTAATCTTCTAAAACAAACTGAAATATTGTTGAAAGTGTCATTAAACATCATAACCCTAACCCCATAAAACTAACTGAAATATTGTTGAAAGTGTCGTTAAACACCATAACCCTAATCCTCTAAAACAAACTGAAATATTGTTGAAAGTGTCATTAAACACCATAACCCTAATCCTCTAAAACTAACTGAAATAT
This sequence comes from Bathymodiolus brooksi, assembly GCA_963680875.1. Taxonomy (NCBI): domain Eukaryota; kingdom Metazoa; phylum Mollusca; class Bivalvia; order Mytilida; family Modiolidae; genus Bathymodiolus; species Bathymodiolus brooksi. The sequence continues at coordinate 48,947,401 of OY804576.1, read as the reverse complement.
TGTTGAAAGTGTCGTTAAACACCATAACCCTAATCCTCTAAAACAAACTGAAATATTGTTGAAAGTGTCATTAAACATCATAACCCTAACCCCCTAAAACTAACTGAAATATTGTTGAAAGTGTCTTTAAACACCATAACCCTAATCCTCTAAAGCAAACTGAAATATTGTTGAAAGTGTCATTAAACATCATAACCCTAACCCCCTAAAACTAACTGAAATATTGTTGAAAGTGTCGTTAAACACCATAACCCTAATCCTCTAAAACAAACTGAAATATTGTTGAAAGTGTCGTTAAACACCATAACCCTAACCCTCTAAAGCAAACTGAAATATTGTTGAAAGTGTCGTTAAACACCATAACCCTAATCCTCTAAAACTAACTGAAATATTGTTGAAAGTGTCATTAAACATCATAACCCTAACCCTCTTAAACAAACTGAAATATTGTTGAAAGTGTCGTTAAACACCATAATCCTAATCCTCTAAAACAAACTGAAATATTGTTGAAAGTGTCGTTAAACACCATAACCCTAATCCTCTAGAACTAACTGAAATATTGATGAAAGTGTCATTAAACATCATAACCCTAACCCTCTAAAACAAACTGAAATATTGTTGAAAGTGTCGTTAAACACCATAACCCTAACCCTCTAAAACAAACTGAAATATTGTTGAAAGTGTCAATAAACATCATAACCCTAACCCCCTTAAACAAACTGAAATATTGTTGAAAGTGTCAATAAACACCATAACCCTAACCCTCTGAAACAAACTGAAATATTGTTGAAAGTGTAGTTAAACATCATAACCCTAACCTCCTAAAACAAACTGAAATAGTGTTGAAAGTGTCGTTAAACACCATAACCCTAACCCTCTAAAACAAACTGAAATATTGTTGAAAGTGTCGTTAAGCACCATAACCCTAACCCTCTGAAACAAACTGAAATATTGTTGAAAGTGTCGTTAAACACCATAACCCTAACCCTCTAAAACTAACTGAAATATTGTTGAAAGTGTCGTTAAACACCATGACCCTAACCCTCTAAAACAAACTGAAATATTGTTGAACGTGTCGTTAAACATCATAATCCTAACCCTCTAAAACAAACTGAAATATTGTTGATAGTGTCGTTAAACACCATAACCCTAACCCTCTAAAACAAACTGAAATATTGTTGAAAGTGTCGTTAAACATCATAACCCTAACCCTCTGAAACAAACTGAAATATTGTTGAAAGTGTCGTTAAACATCATAACCCTAACCCCCTAAAACAAACTGAAATATTGTTGAACGTGTCGTTAAACACCATAACCCTAACCCTCTTAAAAAAACTGAAATATTGTTGAAAGTGTCGTTAAACACCATAACCCTAACCCTCTAAAACAAACTGAAATATTGTTGAAAGTGTCGTTAAACACCATAACCCTAACCATCTAAAACAAACTGAAATATTATTGAAAGTGTCGTTAAACACCATAACCCTAACCCTCTAAAACAAACTGAAATATTGTTGAAAGTGTCGTTAAACACCATAACCCTAACCCTCTAAAACAAACTGAAATATTGTTGAACGTGTCGTTAAACACCATAACCCTAACCCTCTAAAACAAACTGAAATATTGTTGAAAGTGTCGTTAAACACCAAAACCCTAACCCTCTAAAATAAACTGAAATATTGTTGAACGTGTCGTTAAACACCATAACCTTAACCCTTTAAAACAAACTGAAATATTGTTGAAAGTGTCGTTAAACATCATAACCCTAACCCTCTAAAACTAACTGAAATATTGTTGAAAGTGTCGTTAAACATCATAACCCTAACCCTCTAAAACAAACTGAAATATTGTTGAAAGTGTCATTAAACACCATAAACCTAACCCTCTAAAACAAACTGAAATATTGTTGAAAGTGTCGTTAAACATCATAATCCTAATCCTCTAAAACAAACTGAAATATTGTTGAAAGTGTCATTAAACATCATAACCCTAACCCTCTAAAACAAACTGAAATATTGTTGAAAGTGTCGTTAACCATCATAACCCTAATCCTCTAAAACAAACTGAAATATTGTTGAAAGTGTCATTAAACATCATAACCCTAACCCCCAAAAACAAACTGAAATATTGTTGAAAGTGTCGTTAAACACCATAACCCTAACCCTCTAAAACAAACTGAAATATTGTTGAAAGTGTCATTAAACATCATAACCCTAACCCCTAAAAACAAACTGAAATATTGTTGAAAGTGTCGTTAAACATCATAAACCTAATCCCCTAAAACAAACTGAAATATTGTTGAAAGTGTCATTAAACACCATAACCCTAACCCTCTAAAACAAACTGAAATATTGTTGAAAGTTTTCATTAAACATCATAACCCTAACCCCCAAAAACAAACTGAAATATTGTTGAAAGTGTCGTTAAACATCATAAACCTAATCCCCTAAAACAAACTGAAATATTGTTGAACGTGTCATTAAACACCATAACCCATTGTTGAAATTGTCGTTAAACACCATAACCCTAACCCTCTAAAACAAACTGAAATATTGTTGAAAGTGTCGTTAAACATCATAAACCTAATCCCCTAAAACAAACTGAAATATTGTTGAAAGTGTCATTAAACACCATAACCCTAACCCTCTAAAACAAACTGAAATATTGTTGAAAGTGTCATTAAACATCATAACCCTAACCCCCAAAAACAAACTGAAATATTGTTGAAAGTGTCGTTAAACATCATAAACCTAATCCCCTAAAACAAACTGAAATATTGTTGAAAGTGTCATTAAACACCATAACCCTAACCCTCTAAAACAAACTGAAATATTGTTGAAAGTGTCGTTAAACACCATAACCCTAACCCTCTAAAACAAACTGAAATATTGTTGAAAGTGTCGTTAAACATCATAAACCTAATCCCCTAAAACAAACTGAAATATTGTTGAAAGTGTCATTAAACACCATAACCCTAACCTTCTAAAACAAACTGAAATATTGTTGAAAGTGTCGTTAAACACCATAACCCTAACCCTCTAAAACAAACTGAAATATTGTTGAAAGTGTCGTTAAACATCATAAACCTAATCCCCTAAAACAAACTGAAATATTGTTGAAAGTGTCATTAAACACCATAAACCTAACCCCCTAAAACTAACTGAATTATTGTTGAAAGTGTCGTTAAACACCATAACCCTAATCCTCTAAAACAAACTGAAATATTGTTGAAAGTGTCATTAAACATCATAACCCTAACCCCCTAAAACTAACTGAAATATTGTTGAAAGTGTCTTTAAACACCATAACCCTAATCCTCTAAAGCAAACTGAAATATTGTTGAAAGTGTCGTTAAACACCATAACCCTAACCCTCTAAAACAAACTGAAATATTGTTGAACGTGTCGTTAAACACCATAACCCTAATCTTCTAAAACAAACTGAAATATTGTTGAAAGTGTCATTAAACATCATAACCCTAACCCCATAAAACAAACTGAAATATTGTTGAAAGTGTCATTAAACACCATAACCCTAACCCTCTAAAACAAACTGAAATATTGTTGAAAGTGTCATTAAACATCATAACCCTAACCCCCAAAAACAAACTGAAATATTGTTGAAAGTGTCGTTAAACATCATAAACCTAATCCCCTAAAACAAACTGAAATATTGTTGAAAGTGTCATTAAACACCATAACCCTAACCCTCTAAAACAAACTGAAATATTGTTGAAAGTGTCGTTAAACACCATAACCCTAACCCTCTAAAACAAACTGAAATATTGTTGAAAGTGTCGTTAAACATCATAAACCTAATCCCCTAAAACAAACTGAAATATTGTTGAAAGTGTCATTAAACACCATAAACCTAACCCCCTAAAACTAACTGAATTATTGTTGAAAGTGTCGTTAAACACCATAACCCTAATCCTCTAAAACAAACTGAAATATTGTTGAAAGTGTCATTAAACATCATAACCCTAACCCCCTAAAACTAACTGAAATATTGTTGAAAGTGTCGTTAAACACCATAACCCTAATCCTCTAAAACAAACTGAAATATTGTTGAAAGTGTCGTTAAACACCATAACCCTAACCCTCTAAAACAAACTGAAATATTGTTGAAAGTGTCGTTAAACACCATAACCCTAATCTTCTAAAACAAACTGAAATATTGTTGAAAGTGTCATTAAACATCATAACCCTAACCCCCTAAAACTAACTGAAATATTGTTGAAAGTGTCGTTAAACACCATAACCCTAATCCTCTAGAACTAACTGAAATATTGATGAAAGTGTCATTAAACATCATAACCCTAACCCTCTAAAACAAACTGAAATATTGTTGAAAGTGTCGTTAAACACCATAACCCTAATCCTCTAAAACAAACTGAAATATTGTTGAAAGTGTCGTTAAACATCATAACCCTAACCCTCTTAAACAAACTGAAATATTGTTGAAAGTGTCGTTAAACACCATAATCCTAATCCTCTAAAACAAACTGAAATATTGTTGAAAGTGTCGTTAAACACCATAACCCTAACCTTCTAAAACTAACTGAAATATTGTTGAAAGTGTCGTTAAACACCATAACCCTAATCCTCTAAAACAAACTGAAATATTGTTGAAAGTGTCGTTAAGCATCATAACCCTAACCCTCTTAAACAAACTGAAATATTGTTGAAAGTGTCGTTAAACACTATAACCCTAACCTCTAAAACTAACTGAAATATTGTTGAAAGTGTCGTTAAACACCATAACCCTAATCTTCTAAAACAAACTGAAATATTGTTGAAAGTGTCATTAAACATCATAACCCTAACCCCCTAAAACAAACTGAAATATTGTTGAAAGTGTCGTTAAACACCATAACCCTAACCCTCTAAAACTAACTGAAATATTGTTGAAAGTGTCGTTAAACACCATAACCCTAATCTTCTAAAACAAACTGAAATATTGTTGAAAGTGTCATTAAACATCATAACCCTAACCCTCTAAAACAAACTGAAATATTGTTGAAAGTGTCGTTAAACACCATAACCCTAACCCTCTAAAACAAACTGAAATATTGTTGAAAGTGTCGTTAAACACCATAATCCTAATCCTCTAAAACTAACTGAAATATTGTTGAAAGTGTCGTTAAACACCATAACCCTAACCCTCTAAAACTAACTGAAATATTGTTGAAAGTGTCGTTAAACACCATAACCCTAATCCTCTAAAACAAACTGAAATATTGTTGAAAGTGTCGTGAAACACCATAACCCTAATCCTCTAAAACAAACTGAAATATTGTTGAAAGTGTCATTAAACACCATAACCCTAATCCTCTAAAACTAACTGAAATATTGTTGAAAGTGTCGTTAAACACCATAACCCTAATCCTCTAAAACAAACTGAAATATTGTTGAAAGTGTCATTAAACATCATAACCCTAACCCCCTAAAACTAACTGAAATATTGTTGAAAGTGTCGTTAAACACCATAACCCTAATCCTCTAAAACAAACTGAAATATTGTTGAAAGTGTCGTTAAACACCATAACCCTAACCCTCTAAAGCAAACTGAAATATTGTTGAAAGTGTCGTTAAACACCATAACCCTAATCCTCTAAAACTAACTGAAATATTGTTGAAAGTGTCATTAAACATCATAACCCTAACCCTCTTAAACAAACTGAAATATTGTTGAAAGTGTCGTTAAACACCATAATCCTAATCCTCTAAAACAAACTGAAATATTGTTGAAAGTGTCGTTAAACACCATAACCCTAATCCTCTAGAACTAACTGAAATATTGATGAAAGTGTCATTAAACATCATAACCCTAACCCTCTTAAACAAACTGAAATATTGTTGAAAGTGTCGTTAAACACCATAACCCTAATCCTCTAAAACAAACTGAAATATTGTTGAAAGTGTCGTTAAACATCATAACCCTAACCCTCTTAAACAAACTGAAATATTGTTGAAAGTGTCGTTAAACACCATAATCCTAATCCTCTAAAACAAACTGAAATATTGTTGAAAGTGTCGTTAAACACCATAACCCTAACCCTCTAAAACTAACTGAAATATTGTTGAAAGTGTCGTTAAACACCATAACCCTAATCCTCTAAAACAAACTGAAATATTGTTGAAAGTGTCGTTAAGCATCATAACCCTAACCCTCTTAAACAAACTGAAATATTGTTGAAAGTGTCGTTAAACACTATAACCCTAACCCTCTAAAACTAACTGAAATATTGTTGAAAGTGTCGTTAAACACCATAACCCTAACCCTCTAAAACAAACTGAAATATTGTTGAAAGTGTCATTAAACATCATAACCCTAACCCCCAAAAACAAACTGAAATATTGTTGAACGTGTCGTTAAACACCATAACCCTAACCCTCTAAAACTAACTGAAATATTGTTGAAAGTGTCGTTAAACACCATAACCCTAATCTTCTAAAACAAACTGAAATATTGTTGAAAGTGTCATTAAACATCATAACCCTAACCCTCTAAAACAAACTGAAATATTGTTGAAAGTGTCGTTAAACACCATAACCCTAACCCTCTAAAACAAACTGAAATATTGTTGAAAGTGTCGTTAAACACCATAATCCTAATCCTCTAAAACTAACTGAAATATTGTTGAAAGTGTCGTTAAACACCATAACCCTAACCCTCTAAAACTAACTGAAATATTGTTGAAAGTGTCGTTAAACACCATAACCCTAATCCTCTAAAACAAACTGAAATATTGTTGAAAGTGTCGTGAAACACCATAACCCTAACCCTCTAAAACAAACTGAAATATTGTTGAAAGTGTCGTTAAACATCATAACCCTAACCCTCTTAAACAAACTGAAATATTGTTAAAAGTGTCGTTAAACACCATAATCCTAATCCTCTAAAACAAACTGAAATATTGTTGAAAGTGTCGTTAAACACCATAACCCTAACCCTCTAAAACAAACTGAAATATTGTTGAAAGTGTCGTTAAACACCATAACCCTAATCCTCTAAAACAAACTGAAATATTGTTGAAAGTGTCATTAAACATCATAACCCTAACCCCCAAAAACAAACTGAAATATTGTTGAAAGTGTCGTTAAACACCATAACCCTAACCCTCTAAAACTAACTGAAATATTGTTGAAAGTGTCGTTAAACACCATAACCCTAATCCTCTAAAACAAACTGAAATATTGTTGAAAGTGTCATTAAACATCATAACCCTAATCCTCTAAAACAAACTGAAATATTGTTGAAAGCGTCGTTAAACACCATAACCCTAACCCTCTAAAACTAACTGAAATATTGTTGAAAGTGTCGTTAAACACCATAACCCTAACCCTCTAAAACTAACTGAAATATTGTTGAAAGTGTCATTAAACATCATAACCCTAACCCTCTAAAACAAACTGAAATATTGTTGAAAGTGTCGTTAAACACCATAATCCTAACCCTCTAAAACAAACTGAAATATTGTTGAAAGTGTCGTTAAACACCATAATCCTAATCCTCTAAAACAAACTGAAATATTGTTGAAAGTGTCGTTAAACACCATAACCCTATCCCTCTAAAACAAACTGAAATATTGTTGAAAGTGTCGTTAAACACCATAACCCTAACCCTCTAAAACTAACTGAAATATTGTTGAAAGTGTCGTTAAACACCATAACCCTAACCCTCTAAAACTAACTGAAATATTGTTGAAAGTGTCATTAAACATCATAACCCTAACCCTCTAAAACAAACTGAAATATTGTTGAAAGTGTCGTTAAACACCATAATCCTAACCCTCTTAAACAAACTGAAATATTGTTGAAAGTGTCGTTAAACACCATAATCCTAATCCTCTAAAACAAACTGAAATATTGTTGAAAGTGTCGTTAAACACCATAACCCTATCCCTCTAAAACAAACTGAAATATTGTTGAAAGTGTCGTTAAACACCATAACCCTAACCCTCTAAAACTAACAAAAATATTGTTGAAAGTGTCGTTAAACATCATAACCCTAACCCTATAAAACTAACTGAAATATTGTTGAAAGTGTCGTTAAACACCATAATCCTAACCCTCTAAAACAAACTGAAATATTGTTGAAAGTTTCGTTAAACACCATAACCCTAATCCTCTAAAACTAACTGAAATATTGTTGAAAGTGTCGTTAAACACCATAACCCTAACCCTCTAAAACTAACTGAAATATTGTTGAAAGTGTCATTAAACACCATAACCCTAACCCTCTAAAACAAACTGAAATATTGTTGAAAGTGTCGTTAAACACCATAATCCTAACCCTCTAAAACAAACTGAAATATTGTTGAACGTGTCATTAAACACCATAACCCATTGTTGAAATTGTCGTTAAACACCATAAACCTAACCCTCTAAAACAAACTGAAATATTGTTGAAAGTGTCGTTAAACATCATAAACCTAATCCCCTAAAACAAACTGAAATATTGTTGAAAGTGTCATTAAACACCATAACCCTAACCCTCTAAAACAAACTGAAATATTGTTGAAAGTGTCATTAAACATCATAACCCTAACCCCCAAAAACAAACTGAAATATTGTTGAAAGTGTCGTTAAACATCATAAACCTAATCCCCTAAAACAAACTGAAATATTGTTGAAAGTGTCATTAAACACCATAACCCTAACCCTCTAAAACAAACTGAAATATTGTTGAAAGTGTCGTTAAACACCATAACCCTAACCCTCTAAAACAAACTGAAATATTGTTGAAAGTGTCGTTAAACATCATAAACCTAATCCCCTAAAACAAACTGAAATATTGTTGAAAGTGTCATTAAACACCATAACCCTAACCCTCTAAAACAAACTGAAATATTGTTGAAAGTGTCGTTAAACATAATAACCCTAACCCTCTAAAACAAACTGAAATATTGTTGAAAGTGTCGTTAAACATCATAAACCTAATCCCCTAAAACAAACTGAAATATTGTTGAAAGTGTCATTAAACACCATAAACCTAACCCCCTAAAACTAACTGAATTATTGTTGAAAGTGTCGTTAAACACCATAACCCTAATCCTCTAAAACAAACTGAAATATTGTTGAAAGTGTCATTAAACATCATAACCCTAACCCCCTAAAACTAACTGAAATATTGTTGAAAGTGTCTTTAAACATCATAACCCTAATCCTCTAAAGCAAACTGAAATATTGTTGAAAGTGTCGTTAAACACCATAACCCTAACCCTCTAAAACAAACTGAAATATTGTTGAAAGTGTCATTAAACATCATAACCCTAACCCCTAAAAACAAACTGAAATATTGTTGAAAGTGTCGTTAAACATCATAAACCTAATCCCCTAAAACAAACTGAAATATTGTTGAAAGTGTCATTAAACACCATAACCCTAACCCTCTAAAACAAACTGAAATATTGTTGAAAGTTTTCATTAAACATCATAACCCTAACCCTCTAAAACAAACTGAAATATTGTTGAAAGTTTTCATTAAACACCATAACCCTAACCCTCTAAAACAAACTGAAATATTGTTGAAAGTGTCATTAAACATCATAACCCTAACCCTCTAAAACAAACTGAAATATTGTTGAAAGTGTCATTAAACATCATAACCCTAACCCCTAAAAACAAACTGAAATATTGTTGAAAGTGTCGTTAAACATCATAAACCTAATCCCCTAAAACAAACTGAAATATTGTTGAACGTGTAGTTAAACATCATAACCCTAACCCCCTAAAACAAACTGAAATATTGTTGAAAGTGTAGTTAAACATCATAACCCTAACCCCCTAAAACAAACTGAAATATTGTTGAAAGTGTAGTTAAACATCATAACCCTAACCCCCTAAAACAAACTGAAATATTGTTGAACGTGTCATTAAACACCATAACCCTAACCCTCTGAAACAAACTGAAATATTGTTGAAAGTGTCGTTAAACATCATAAACCTAATCCCCTAAAACAAACTGAAATATTGTTGAAAGTGTCATTAAACACCATAACCCTAACCCTCTAAAACAAACTGAAATATTGTTGAAAGTGTCGTTAAACACCATAACCCTAACCCTCTAAAACAAACTGAAATATTGTTGAAAGTGTCGTTAAACATCATAAACCTAATCCCCTAAAACAAACTGAAATATTGTTGAAAGTGTCATTAAACACCATAACCCTAACCCTCTAAAACAAACTGAAATATTGTTGAAAGTGTCGTTAAACACCATAACCCTAACCCTCTAAAACAAACTGAAAAATTGTTGAAAGTGTCGTTAAACATCATAAACCTAATCCCCTAAAACAAACTGAAATATTGTTGAAAGTGTCATTAAACACCATAACCCTAACCCTCTGAAACAAACTGAAATATTGTTGAAAGTGTCGTTAAACATCATAAACCTAATCCCCTAAAACAAATTGAAATATTGTTGAAAGTGTCATTAAACACCATAACCCTAACCCTCTAAAACAAACTGAAATATTGTTGAAAGTGTCATTAAACATCATAACCCTAACCCCTAAAAACAAACTGAAATATTGTTGAAAGTGTCGTTAAACATCATAAACCTAATCCCCTAAAACAAACTGAAATATTGTTGAAAGTGTCATTAAACACCTTAACCCTAACCCTCTAAAACAAACTGAAATATTGTTGAAAGTGTCGTTAAACACCATAACCCTAACCCTCTAAAACAAACTGAAATATTGTTGAAAGTGTCGTTAAACATCATAAACCTAATCCCCTAAAACAAACTGAAATATTGTTGAAAGTGTCATTAAACACCATAACCCTAACCCTCTAAAACAAACTGAAATATTGTTGAAAGTGTCGTTAAACACCATAACCCTAACCCTCTAAAACAAACTGAAATATTGTTGAAAGTGTCGTTAAACATCATAAACCTAATCCCCTAAAACAAACTGAAATATTGTTGAAAGTGTCATTAAACACCATAAACCTAACCCCCTAAAACTAACTGAATTATTGTTGAAAGTGTCGTTAAACACCATAACCCTAATCCTCTAAAACAAACTGAAATATTGTTGAAAGTGTCATTAAACATCATAACCCTAACCCCCTAAAACTAACTGAAATATTGTTGAAAGTGTCTTTAAACACCATAACCCTAATCCTCTAAAGCAAACTGAAATATTGTTGAAAGTGTCGTTAAACACCATAACCCTAACCCTCTAAAACAAACTGAAATATTGTTGAACGTGTCGTTAAACACCATAACCCTAATCTTCTAAAACAAACTGAAATATTGTTGAAAGTGTCATTAAACATCATAACCCTAACCCCATAAAACAAACTGAAATATTGTTGAAAGTGTCATTAAACACCATAACCCTAACCCTCTAAAACAAACTGAAATATTGTTGAAAGTGTCATTAAACATCATAACCCTAACCCCCAAAAACAAACTGAAATATTGTTGAAAGTGTCGTTAAACATCATAAACCTAATCCCCTAAAACAAACTGAAATATTGTTGAAAGTGTCATTAAACACCATAACCCTAACCCTCTAAAACAAACTGAAATATTGTTGAAAGTGTCGTTAAACACCATAACCCTAACCCTCTAAAACAAACTGAAATATTGTTGAAAGTGTCGTTAAACATCATAAACCTAATCCCCCAAAACAAACTGAAATATTGTTGAAAGTGTCATTAAACACCATAAACCTAACCCCCTAAAACTAACTGAATTATTGTTGAAAGTGTCGTTAAACACCATAACCCTAATCCTCTAAAACAAACTGAAATATTGTTGAAAGTGTCATTAAACATCATAACCCTAACCCCCTAAAACTAACTGAAATATTGTTGAAAGTGTCGTTAAACACCATAACCCTAATCCTCTAAAACAAACTGAAATATTGTTGAAAGTGTCGTTAAACACTATAACCCTAACCCTCTAAAACAAACTGAAATATTGTTGAAAGTGTCGTTAAACACCATAACCCTAATCTTCTAAAACAAACTGAAATATTGTTGAAAGTGTCATTAAACATCATAACCCTAACCCCATAAAACTAACTGCAATATTGTTGAAAGTGTCGTTAAACACCATAACCCTAATCCTCTAAAACAAACTGAAATATTGTTGAAAGTGTCATTAAACACCATAACCCTAATCCTCTAAAACTAACTGAAATATTGTTGAAAGTGTCGTTAAACACCATAACCCTAATCCTCTAAAACAAACTGAAATATTGTTGAAAGTGTCATTAAACATCATAACCCTAACCCCCTAAAACTAACTGAAATATTGTTGAAAGTGTCGTTAAACACCATAACCCTAATCCTCTAAAACTAACTGAAATATTGTTGAAAGTGTCATTAAACATCATAACCCTAACCCTCTTAAACAAACTGAAATATTGTTGAAAGTGTCGTTAAACACCATAATCCTAATCCTCTAAAACAAACTGAAATATTGTTGAAAGTGTCGTTAAACACCATAACCCTAATCCTCTAGAACTAACTGAAATATTGATGAAAGTGTCATTAAACATCATAACCCTAACCCTCTAAAACAAACTGAAATATTGTTGAAAGTGTCGTTAAACACCATAACCCTAATCCTCTAAAACAAACTGAAATATTGTTGAAAGTGTCGTTAAACATCATAACCCTAACCCTCTTAAACAAACTGAAATATTGTTGAAAGTGTCGTTAAACACCATAATCCTAATCCTCTAAAACAAACTGAAATATTGTTGAAAGTGTCGTTAAACACCATAACCCTAACCTTCTAAAACTAACTGAAATATTGTTGAAAGTGTCGTTAAACACCATAACCCTAATCCTCTAAAACAAACTGAAATATTGTTGAAAGTGTCGTTAAGCATCATAACCCTAACCCTCTTAAACAAACTGAAATATTGTTGAAAGTGTCGTTAAACACTATAACCCTAACCTCTAAAACTAACTGAAATATTGTTGAAAGTGTCGTTAAACACCATAACCCTAATCCTCTAAAACAAACTGAAATATTGTTGAAAGTGTCATTAAACATCATAACCCTAACCCCCTAAAACAAACTGAAATATTGTTGAAAGTGTCGTTAAACACCATAACCCTAACCCTCTAAAACTAACTGAAATATTGTTGAAAGTGTCGTTAAACACCATAACCCTAATCTTCTAAAACAAACTGAAATATTGTTGAAAGTGTCATTAAACATCATAACCCTAACCCTCTAAAACAAACTGAAATATTGTTGAAAGTGTCGTTAAACACCATAACCCTAACCCTCTAAAACAAACTGAAATATTGTTGAAAGTGTCGTTAAACACCATAATCCTAATCCTCTAAAACTAACTGAAATATTGTTGAAAGTGTCGTTAAACACCATAACCCTAACCCTCTAAAACTAACTGAAATATTGTTGAAAGTGTCGTTAAACACCATAACCCTAATCCTCTAAAACAAACTGAAATATTGTTGAAAGTGTCGTGAAACACCATAACCCTAATCCTCTAAAACAAACTGAAATATTGTTGAAAGTGTCATTAAACACCATAACCCTAATCCTCTAAAACTAACTGAAATATTGTTGAAAGTGTCGTTAAACACCATAACCCTAATCCTCTAACACAAACTGAAATATTGTTGAAAGTGTCATTAAACATCATAACCCTAACCCCCTAAAACTAACTGAAATATTGTTGAAAGTGTCGTTAAACACCATAACCCTAATCCTCTAAAACAAACTGAAATATTGTTGAAAGTGTCGTTAAACACCATAACCCTAACCCTCTAAAGCAAACTGAAATATTGTTGAAAGTGTCGTTAAACACCATAACCCTAATCCTCTAAAACTAACTGAAATATTGTTGAAAGTGTCATTAAACATCATAACCCTAACCCTCTTAAACAAACTGAAATATTGTTGAAAGTGTCGTTAAACACCATAATCCTAATCCTCTAAAACAAACTGAAATATTGTTGAAAGTGTCGTTAAACACCATAACCCTAATCCTCTAGAACTAACTGAAATATTGATGAAAGTGTCATTAAACATCATAACCCTAACCCTCTTAAACAAACTGAAATATTGTTGAAAGTGTCGTTAAACACCATAACCCTAATCCTCTAAAACAAACTGAAATATTGTTGAAAGTGTCGTTAAACATCATAACCCTAACCCTCTTAAACAAACTGAAATATTGTTGAAAGTGTCGTTAAACACCATAATCCTAATCCTCTAAAACAAACTGAAATATTGTTGAAAGTGTCGTTAAACACCATAACCCTAACCCTCTAAAACTAACTGAAATATTGTTGAAAGTGTCGTTAAACACCATAACCCTAATCCTCTAAAACAAACTGAAATATTGTTGAAAGTGTCGTTAAGCATCATAACCCTAACCTTCTTAAACAAACTGAAATATTGTTGAAAGTGTCGTTAAACACTATAACCCTAACCCTCTAAAACTAACTGAAATATTGTTGAAAGTGTCGTTAAACACCATAACCCTAATCCTCTAAAACAAACTGAAATATTGTTGAAAGTGTCATTAAACATCATAACCCTAACCCCCTAAAACAAACTGAAATATTGTTGAAAGTGTCGTTAAACACCATAACCCTAACCCTCTAAAACTAACTGAAATATTGTTGAAAGTGTCGTTAAACACCATAACCCTAATCTTCTAAAACAAACTGAAATATTGTTGAAAGTGTCATTAAACATCATAACCCTAACCCTCTAAAACAAACTGAAATATTGTTGAAAGTGTCGTTAAACACCATAACCCTAACCCTCTAAAACAAACTGAAATATTGTTGAAAGTGTCGTTAAACACCATAATCCTAATCCTCTAAAACTAACTGAAATATTGTTGAAAGTGTCGTTAAACACCATAACCCTAACCCTCTAAAACTAACTGAAATATTGTTGAAAGTGTCGTTAAACACCATAACTCTAATCCTCTAAAACAAACTGAAATATTGTTGAAAGTGTCGTGAAACACCATAACCCTAACCCTCTAAAACAAACTGAAATATTGTTGAAAGTGTCGTTAAACATCATAACCCTAACCCTCTTAAACAAACTGAAATATTGTTAAAAGTGTCGTTAAACACCATAATCCTAATCCTCTAAAACAAACTGAAATATTGTTGAAAGTGTCGTTAAACACCATAACCCTAACCCTCTAAAACAAACTGAAATATTGTTGAAAGTGTCGTTAAACACCATAACCCTAATCCTCTAAAACAAACTGAAATATTGTTGAAAGTGTCATTAAACATCATAACCCTAACCCCCAAAAACAAACTGAAATATTGTTGAAAGTGTCGTTAAACACCATAACCCTAACCCTCTAAAACTAACTGAAATATTGTTGAAAGTGTCGTTAAACACCATAACCCTAATCCTCTAAAACAAACTGAAATATTGTTGAAAGTGTCATTAAACATCATAACCCTAATCCTCTAAAACAAACTGAAATATTGTTGAAAGTGTCGTTAAACACCATAACCCTAACCCTCTAAAACTAACTGAAATATTGTTGAAAGTGTCGTTAGACACCATAACCCTAACCCTCTAAAACTAACTGAAATATTGTTGAAAGTGTCATTAAACATCATAACCCTAACCCTCTAAAACAAACTGAAATATTGTTGAAAGTGTCGTTAAACACCATAATCCTAACCCTCTAAAACAAACTGAAATATTGTTGAAAGTGTCGTTAAACACCATAATCCTAATCCTCTAAAACAAACTGAAATATTGTTGAAAGTGTCGTTAAACACCATAACCCTATCCCTCTAAAACAAACTGAAATATTGTTGAAAGTGTCGTTAAACACCATAACCCTAACCCTCTAAAACTAACTGAAATATTGTTGAAAGTGTCGTTAAACACCATAACCCTAACCCTCTAAAACTAACTGAAATATTGTTGAAAGTGTCATTAAACATCATAACCCTAACCCTCTAAAACAAACTGAAATATTGTTGAAAGTGTCGTTAAACACCATAATCCTAACCCTCTTAAACAAACTGAAATATTGTTGAAAGTGTCGTTAAACACCATAATCCTAATCCTCTAAAACAAACTGAAATATTGTTGAAAGTGTCGTTAAACACCATAACCCTATCCCTCTAAAACAAACTGAAATATTGTTGAAAGTGTCGTTAAACACCATAACCCTAACCCTCTAAAACTAACAAAAATATTGTTGAAAGTGTCGTTAAACATCATAACCCTAACCCTATAAAACTAACTGAAATATTGTTGAAAGTGTCGTTAAACACCATAATCCTAACCCTCTAAAACAAACTGAAATATTGTTGAAAGTGTCGTTAAACACCATAACCCTAACCCTCTAAAACTAACTGAAATATTGTTGAAAGTGTCGTTAAACACCATAACCCTAACCCTCTAAAACTAACTGAAATATTGTTGAAAGTGTCATTAAACATCATAACCCTAACCCTCTAAAACAAACTGAAATATTGTTGAAAGTGTCGTTAAACACCATAATCCTAACCCTCTAAAACAAACTGAAATATTGTTGAACGTGTCATTAAACACCATAACCCATTGTTGAAATTGTCGTTAAACACCATAAACCTAACCCTCTAAAACAAACTGAAATATTGTTGAAAGTGTCGTTAAACATCATAAACCTAATCCCCTAAAACAAACTGAAATATTGTTGAAAGTGTCATTAAACACCATAACCCTAACCCTCTAAAACAAACTGAAATATTGTTGAAAGTGTCATTAAACATCATAACCCTAACCCCCAAAAACAAACTGAAATATTGTTGAAAGTGTCGTTAAACATCATAAACCTAATCCCCTAAAACAAACTGAAATATTGTTGAAAGTGTCATTAAACACCATAACCCTAACCCTCTAAAACAAACTGAAATATTGTTGAAAGTGTCATTAAACATCATAACCCTAACCCTCTTAAACAAACTGAAATATTGTTGAAAGTGTCGTTAAACACCATAACCCTAATCCTCTAAAACAAACTGAAATATTGTTGAAAGTGTCGTTAAACATCATAACCCTAACCCTCTTAAACAAACTGAAATATTGTTGAAAGTGTCGTTAAACACCATAATCCTAATCCTCTAAAACAAACTGAAATATTGTTGAAAGTGTCGTTAAACACCATAACCCTAACCCTCTAAAACTAACTGAAATATTGTTGAAAGTGTCGTTAAACACCATAACCCTAATCCTCTAAAACAAACTGAAATATTGTTGAAAGTGTCGTTAAGCATCATAACCCTAACCCTCTTAAACAAACTGAAATATTGTTGAAAGTGTCGTTAAACACTATAACCCTAACCCTCTAAAACTAACTGAAATATTGTTGAAAGTGTCGTTAAACACCATAACCCTAATCCTCTAAAACAAACTGAAATATTGTTGAAAGTGTCATTAAACATCATAACCCTAACCCCCTAAAACAAACTGAAATATTGTTGAAAGTGTCGTTAAACACCATAACCCTAACCCTCTAAAACTAACTGAAATATTGTTGAAAGTGTCGTTAAACACCATAACCCTAATCTTCTAAAACAAACTGAAATATTGTTGAAAGTGTCATTAAACATCATAACCCTAACCCTCTAAAACAAACTGAAATATTGTTGAAAGTGTCGTTAAACACCATAACCCTAACCCTCTAAAACAAACTGAAATATTGTTGAAAGTGTCGTTAAACACCATAATCCTAATCCTCTAAAACTAACTGAAATATTGTTGAAAGTGACGTTAAACACCATAACCCTAACCCTCTAAAACTAACTGAAATATTGTTGAAAGTGTCGTTAAACACCATAACCCTAATCCTCTAAAACAAACTGAAATATTGTTGAAAGTGTCGTGAAACACCATAACCCTAACCCTCTAAAACAAACTGAAATATTGTTGAAAGTGTCGTTAAACATCATAACCCTAACCCTCTTAAACAAACTGAAATATTGTTAAAAGTGTCGTTAAACACCATAATCCTAATCCTCTAAAACAAAATGAAATATTGTTGAAAGTGTCGTTAAACACCATAACTCTAACCCTCTAAAACAAACTGAAATATTGTTGAAAGTGTCGTTAAACACCATAACCCTAATCCTCTAAAACAAACTGAAATATTGTTGAAAGTGTCATTAAACATCATAACCCTAACCCCCAAAAACAAACTGAAATATTGTTGAAAGTGTCGTTAAACACCATAACCCTAACCCTCTAAAACTAACTGAAATATTGTTGAAAGTGTCGTTAAACACCATAACCCTAATCCTCTAAAACAAACTGAAATATTGTTGAAAGTGTCATTAAACATCATAACCCTAATCCTCTAAAACAAACTGAAATATTGTTGAAAGTGTCGTTAAACACCATAACCCTAACCCTCTAAAACTAACTGAAATATTGTTGAAAGTGTCGTTAAACACCATAACCCTAACCCTCTAAAACTAACTGAAATATTGTTGAAAGTGTCATTAAACATCATAACCCTAACCCTCTAAAACAAACTGAAATATTGTTGAAAGTGTCGTTAAACACCATAATCCTAACCCTCTAAAACAAACTGAAATATTGTTGAAAGTGTCGTTAAACACCATAATCCTAATCCTCTAAAACAAACTGAAATATTGTTGAAAGTGTCGTTAAACACCATAACCCTATCCCTCTAAAACAAACTGAAATATTGTTGAAAGTGTCGTTAAACACCATAACCCTAACCCTCTAAAACTAACTGAAATATTGTTGAAAGTGTCGTTAAACACCATAACCCTAACCCTCTAAAACTAACTGAAATATTGTTGAAAGTGTCATTAAACATCATAACCCTAACCCTCTAAAACAAACTGAAATATTGTTGAAAGTGTCGTTAAACACCATAATCCTAACCCTCTTAAACAAACTGAAATATTGTTGAAAGTGTCGTTAAACACCATAATCCTAATCCTCTAAAACAAACTGAAATATTGTTGAAAGTGTCGTTAAACACCATAACCCTATCCCTCTAAAACAAACTGAAATATTGTTGAAAGTGTCGTTAAACACCATAACCCTAACCCTCTAAAACTAACAAAAATATTGTTGAAAGTGTCGTTAAACATCATAACCCTAACCCTATAAAACTAACTGAAATATTGTTGAAAGTGTCGTTAAACACCATAATCCTAACCCTCTAAAACAAACTGAAATATTGTTGAAAGTGTCGTTAAACACCATAACCCTAACCCTCTAAAACTAACTGAAATATTGTTGAAAGTGTCGTTAAACACCATAATCCTAACCCTCTAAAACAAACTGAAATATTGTTGAACGTGTCATTAAACACCATAACCCATTGTTGAAATTGTCGTTAAACACCATAAACCTAACCCTCTAAAACAAACTGAAATATTGTTGAAAGTGTCGTTAAACATCATAAACCTAATCCCCTAAAACAAACTGAAATATTGTTGAAAGTGTCATTAAACACCATAACCCTAACCCTCTAAAACAAACTGAAATATTGTTGAAAGTGTCATTAAACATCATAACCCTAACCCCCAAAAACAAACTGAAATATTGTTGAAAGTGTCGTTAAACATCATAAACCTAATCCCCTAAAACAAACTGAAATATTGTTGAAAGTGTCATTAAACACCATAACCCTAACCCTCTAAAACAAACTGAAATATTGTTGAAAGTGTCATTAAACATCATAACCCTAACCCTCTTAAACAAACTGAAATATTGTTGAAAGTGTCGTTAAACACCATAACCCTAATCCTCTAAAACAAACTGAAATATTGTTGAAAGTGTCGTTAAACATCATAACCCTAACCCTCTTAAACAAACTGAAATATTGTTGAAAGTGTCGTTAAACACCATAATCCTAATCCTCTAAAACAAACTGAAATATTGTTGAAAGTGTCGTTAAACACCATAACCCTAACCCTCTAAAACTAACTGAAATATTGTTGAAAGTGTCGTTAAACACCATAACCCTAATCCTCTAAAACAAACTGAAATATTGTTGAAAGTGTCGTTAAGCATCATAACCCTAACCCTCTTAAACAAACTGAAATATTGTTGAAAGTGTCGTTAAACACTATAACCCTAACCCTCTAAAACTAACTGAAATATTGTTGAAAGTGTCGTTAAACACCATAACCCTAATCCTCTAAAACAAACTGAAATATTGTTGAAAGTGTCATTAAACATCATAACCCTAACCCCCTAAAACAAACTGAAATATTGTTGAAAGTGTCGTTAAACACCATAACCCTAACCCTCTAAAACTAACTGAAATATTGTTGAAAGTGTCGTTAAACACCATAACCCTAATCTTCTAAAACAAACTGAAATATTGTTGAAAGTGTCATTAAACATCATAACCCTAACCCTCTAAAACAAACTGAAATATTGTTGAAAGTGTCGTTAAACACCATAACCCTAACCCTCTAAAACAAACTGAAATATTGTTGAAAGTGTCGTTAAACACCATAATCCTAATCCTCTAAAACAAACTGAAATATTGTTGAAAGTGTCGTTAAACACCATAACCCTAACCCTCTAAAACTAACTGAAATATTGTTGAAAGTGTCGTTAGACACCATAACCCTAACCCTCTAAAACTAACTGAAATATTGTTGAAAGTGTCATTAAACATCATAACCCTAACCCTCTAAAACAAACTGAAATATTGTTGAAAGTGTCGTTAAACACCATAATCCTAACCCTCTAAAACAAACTGAAATATTGTTGAAAGTGTCGTTAAACACCATAATCCTAATCCTCTAAAACAAACTGAAATATTGTTGAAAGTGTCGTTAAACACCATAACCCTATCCCTCTAAAACAAACTGAAATATTGTTGAAAGTGTCGTTAAACACCATAACCCTAACCCTCTAAAACTAACTGAAATATTGTTGAAAGTGTCGTTAAACACCATAACCCTAACCCTCTAAAACTAACTGAAATATTGTTGAAAGTGTCGTTAAACACCATAATCCTAACCCTCTAAAACAAACTGAAATATTGTTGAACGTGTCATTAAACACCATAACCCATTGTTGAAATTGTCGTTAAACACCATAAACCTAACCCTCTAAAACAAACTGAAATATTGTTGAAAGTGTCGTTAAACATCATAAACCTAATCCCCTAAAACAAACTGAAATATTGTTGAAAGTGTCATTAAACACCATAACCCTAACCCTCTAAAACAAACTGAAATATTGTTGAAAGTGTCATTAAACATCATAACCCTAACCCCCAAAAACAAACTGAAATATTGTTGAAAGTGTCGTTAAACATCATAAACCTAATCCCCTAAAACAAACTGAAATATTGTTGAAAGTGTCATTAAACACCATAACCCTAACCCTCTAAAACAAACTGAAATATTGTTGAAAGTGTCATTAAACATCATAACCCTAACCCTCTTAAACAAACTGAAATATTGTTGAAAGTGTCGTTAAACACCATAACCCTAATCCTCTAAAACAAACTGAAATATTGTTGAAAGTGTCGTTAAACATCATAACCCTAACCCTCTTAAACAAACTGAAATATTGTTGAAAGTGTCGTTAAACACCATAATCCTAATCCTCTAAAACAAACTGAAATATTGTTGAAAGTGTCGTTAAACACCATAACCCTAACCCTCTAAAACTAACTGAAATATTGTTGAAAGTGTCGTTAAACACCATAACCCTAATCCTCTAAAACAAACTGAAATATTGTTGAAAGTGTCGTTAAGCATCATAACCCTAACCCTCTTAAACAAACTGAAATATTGTTGAAAGTGTCGTTAAACACTATAACCCTAACCCTCTAAAACTAACTGAAATATTGTTGAAAGTGTCGTTAAACACCATAACCCTAATCCTCTAAAACAAACTGAAATATTGTTGAAAGTGTCATTAAACATCATAACCCTAACCCCCTAAAACAAACTGAAATATTGTTGAAAGTGTCGTTAAACACCATAACCCTAACCCTCTAAAACTAACTGAAATATTGTTGAAAGTGTCGTTAAACACCATAACCCTAATCTTCTAAAACAAACTGAAATATTGTTGAAAGTGTCATTAAACATCATAACCCTAACCCTCTAAAACAAACTGAAATATTGTTGAAAGTGTCGTTAAACACCATAACCCTAACCCTCTAAAACAAACTGAAATATTGTTGAAAGTGTCGTTAAACACCATAATCCTAATCCTCTAAAACAAACTGAAATATTGTTGAAAGTGTCGTTAAACACCATAACCCTAACCCTCTAAAACTAACTGAAATATTGTTGAAAGTGTCGTTAGACACCATAACCCTAACCCTCTAAAACTAACTGAAATATTGTTGAAAGTGTCATTAAACATCATAACCCTAACCCTCTAAAACAAACTGAAATATTGTTGAAAGTGTCGTTAAACACCATAATCCTAACCCTCTAAAACAAACTGAAATATTGTTGAAAGTGTCGTTAAACACCATAATCCTAATCCTCTAAAACAAACTGAAATATTGTTGAAAGTGTCGTTAAACACCATAACCCTATCCCTCTAAAACAAACTGAAATATTGTTGAAAGTGTCGTTAAACACCATAACCCTAACCCTCTAAAACTAACTGAAATATTGTTGAAAGTGTCGTTAAACACCATAACCCTAACCCTCTAAAACTAACTGAAATATTGTTGAAAGTGTCATTAAACATCATAACCCTAACCCTCTAAAACAAACTGAAATATTGTTGAAAGTGTCGTTAAACACCATAATCCTAACCCTCTTAAACAAACTGAAATATTGTTGAAAGTGTCGTTAAACACCATAATCCTAATCCTCTAAAACAAACTGAAATATTGTTGAAAGTGTCGTTAAACACCATAACCCTATCCCTCTAAAACAAACTGAAATATTGTTGAAAGTGTCGTTAAACACCATAACCCTAACCCTCTAAAACTAACAAAAATATTGTTGAAAGTGTCGTTAAACATCATAACCCTAACCCTATAAAACTAACTGAAATATTGTTGAAAGTGTCGTTAAACACCATAATCCTAACCCTCTAAAACAAACTGAAATATTGTTGAAAGTGTCGTTAAACACCATAACCCTAACCCTCTAAAACTAACTGAAATATTGTTGAAAGTGTCGTTAAACACCATAACCCTAACCCTCTAAAACTAACTGAAATATTGTTGAAAGTGTCATTAAACATCATAACCCTAACCCTCTAAAACAAACTGAAATATTGTTGAAAGTGTCGTTAAACACCATAATCCTAACCCTCTAAAACAAACTGAAATATTGTTGAACGTGTCATTAAACACCATAACCCATTGTTGAAATTGTCGTTAAACACCATAAACCTAACCCTCTAAAACAAACTGAAATATTGTTGAAAGTGTCGTTAAACATCATAAACCTAATCCCCTAAAACAAACTGAAATATTGTTGAAAGTGTCATTAAACACCATAACCCTAACCCTCTAAAACAAACTGAAATATTGTTGAAAGTGTCATTAAACATCATAACCCTAACCCCCAAAAACAAACTGAAATATTGTTGAAAGTGTCGTTAAACATCATAAACCTAATCCCCTAAAACAAACTGAAATATTGTTGAAAGTGTCATTAAACACCATAACCCTAACCCTCTAAAACAAACTGAAATATTGTTGAAAGTGTCATTAAACATCATAACCCTAACCCTCTTAAACAAACTGAAATATTGTTGAAAGTGTCGTTAAACACCATAACCCTAATCCTCTAAAACAAACTGAAATATTGTTGAAAGTGTCGTTAAACATCATAACCCTAACCCTCTTAAACAAACTGAAATATTGTTGAAAGTGTCGTTAAACACCATAATCCTAATCCTCTAAAACAAACTGAAATATTGTTGAAAGTGTCGTTAAACACCATAACCCTAACCCTCTAAAACTAACTGAAATATTGTTGAAAGTGTCGTTAAACACCATAACCCTAATCCTCTAAAACAAACTGAAATATTGTTGAAAGTGTCGTTAAGCATCATAACCCTAACCCTCTTAAACAAACTGAAATATTGTTGAAAGTGTCGTTAAACACTATAACCCTAACCCTCTAAAACTAACTGAAATATTGTTGAAAGTGTCGTTAAACACCATAACCCTAATCCTCTAAAACAAACTGAAATATTGTTGAAAGTGTCATTAAACATCATAACCCTAACCCCCTAAAACAAACTGAAATATTGTTGAAAGTGTCGTTAAACACCATAACCCTAACCCTCTAAAACTAACTGAAATATTGTTGAAAGTGTCGTTAAACACCATAACCCTAATCTTCTAAAACAAACTGAAATATTGTTGAAAGTGTCATTAAACATCATAACCCTAACCCTCTAAAACAAACTGAAATATTGTTGAAAGTGTCGTTAAACACCATAACCCTAACCCTCTAAAACAAACTGAAATATTGTTGAAAGTGTCGTTAAACACCATAATCCTAATCCTCTAAAACTAACTGAAATATTGTTGAAAGTGACGTTAAACACCATAACCCTAACCCTCTAAAACTAACTGAAATATTGTTGAAAGTGTCGTTTAACACCATAACCCTAATCCTCTAAAACAAACTGAAATATTGTTGAAAGTGTCGTGAAACACCATAACCCTAACCCTCTAAAACAAACTGAAATATTGTTGAAAGTGTCGTTAAACATCATAACCCTAACCCTCTTAAACAAACTGAAATATTGTTAAAAGTGTCGTTAAACACCATAATCCTAATCCTCTAAAACAAAATGAAATATTGTTGAAAGTGTCGTTAAACACCATAACCCTAACCCTCTAAAACAAACTGAAATATTGTTGAAAGTGTCGTTAAACACCATAACCCTAATCCTCTAAAACAAACTGAAATATTGTTGAAAGTGTCATTAAACATCATAACCCTAACCCCCAAAAACAAACTGAAATATTGTTGAAAGTGTCGTTAAACACCATAACCCTAACCCTCTAAAACTAACTGAAATATTGTTGAAAGTGTCGTTAAACACCATAACCCTAATCCTCTAAAACAAACTGAAATATTGTTGAAAGTGTCATTAAACATCATAACCCTAATCCTCTAAAACAAACTGAAATATTGTTGAAAGTGTCGTTAAACACCATAACCCTAACCCTCTAAAACTAACTGAAATATTGTTGAAAGTGTCGTTAAACACCATAACCCTAACCCTCTAAAACTAACTGAAATATTGTTGAAAGTGTCATTAAACATCATAACCCTAACCCTCTAAAACAAACTGAAATATTGTTGAAAGTGTCGTTAAACACCATAATCCTAACCCTCTAAAACAAACTGAAATATTGTTGAAAGTGTCGTTAAACACCATAATCCTAATCCTCTAAAACAAACTGAAATATTGTTGAAAGTGTCGTTAAACACCATAACCCTATCCCTCTAAAACAAACTGAAATATTGTTGAAAGTGTCGTTAAACACCATAACCCTAACCCTCTAAAACTAACTGAAATATTGTTGAAAGTGTCATTAAACACCATAACCCTAACCCTCTAAAACTAACTGAAATATTGTTGAAAGTGTCATTAAACATCATAACCCTAACCCTCTAAAACAAACTGAAATATTGTTGAAAGTGTCGTTAAACACCATAATCCTAACCCTCTTAAACAAACTGAAATATTGTTGAAAGTGTCGTTAAACACCATAATCCTAATCCTCTAAAACAAACTGAAATATTGTTGAAAGTGTCGTTAAACACCATAACCCTATCCCTCTAAAACAAACTGAAATATTGTTGAAAGTGTCGTTAAACACCATAACCCTAACCCTCTAAAACTAACAAAAATATTGTTGAAAGTGTCGTTAAACATCATAACCCTAACCCTATAAAACTAACTGAAATATTGTTGAAAGTGTCGTTAAACACCATAATCCTAACCCTCTAAAACAAACTGAAATATTGTTGAAAGTGTCGTTAAACACCATAACCCTAACCCTCTAAAACTAACTGAAATATTGTTGAAAGTGTCGTTAAACACCATAATCCTAACCCTCTAAAACAAACTGAAATATTGTTGAACGTGTCATTAAACACCATAACCCATTGTTGAAATTGTCGTTAAACACCATAAACCTAACCCTCTAAAACAAACTGAAATATTGTTGAAAGTGTCGTTAAACATCATAAACCTAATCCCCTAAAACAAACTGAAATATTGTTGAAAGTGTCATTAAACACCATAACCCTAACCCTCTAAAACAAACTGAAATATTGTTGAAAGTGTCATTAAACATCATAACCCTAACCCCCAAAAACAAACTGAAATATTGTTGAAAGTGTCGTTAAACATCATAAACCTAATCCCCTAAAACAAACTGAAATATTGTTGAAAGTGTCATTAAACACCATAACCCTAACCCTCTAAAACAAACTGAAATATTGTTGAAAGTGTCATTAAACATCATAACCCTAACCCTCTTAAACAAACTGAAATATTGTTGAAAGTGTCGTTAAACACCATAACCCTAATCCTCTAAAACAAACTGAAATATTGTTGAAAGTGTCGTTAAACATCATAACCCTAACCCTCTTAAACAAACTGAAATATTGTTGAAAGTGTCGTTAAACACCATAATCCTAATCCTCTAAAACAAACTGAAATATTGTTGAAAGTGTCGTTAAACACCATAACCCTAACCCTCTAAAACTAACTGAAATATTGTTGAAAGTGTCGTTAAACACCATAACCCTAATCCTCTAAAACAAACTGAAATATTGTTGAAAGTGTCGTTAAGCATCATAACCCTAACCCTCTTAAACAAACTGAAATATTGTTGAAAGTGTCGTTAAACACTATAACCCTAACCCTCTAAAACTAACTGAAATATTGTTGAAAGTGTCGTTAAACACCATAACCCTAATCCTCTAAAACAAACTGAAATATTGTTGAAAGTGTCATTAAACATCATAACCCTAACCCTCTAAAACAAACTGAAATATTGTTGAAAGTGTCGTTAAACACCATAACCCTAACCCTCTAAAACTAACTGAAATATTGTTGAAAGTGTCGTTAAACACCATAACCCTAATCTTCTAAAACAAACTGAAATATTGTTGAAAGTGTCATTAAACATCATAACCCTAACCCTCTAAAACAAACTGAAATATTGTTGAAAGTGTCGTTAAACACCATAACCCTAACCCTCTAAAACAAACTGAAATATTGTTGAAAGTGTCGTTAAACACCATAATCCTAATCCTCTAAAACTAACTGAAATATTGTTGAAAGTGTCGTTAAACACCATAACCCTAACCCTCTAAAACTAACTGAAATATTGTTGAAAGTGTCGTTAAACACCATAACCCTAATCCTCTAAAACAAACTGAAATATTGTTGAAAGTGTCGTGAAACACCATAACCCTAACCCTCTAAAACAAACTGAAATATTGTTGAAAGTGTCGTTAAACATCATAACCCTAACCCTCTTAAACAAACTGAAATATTGTTAAAAGTGTCGTTAAACACCATAATCCTAATCCTCTAAAACAAACTGAAATATTGTTGAAAGTGTCGTTAAACACCATAACCCTAACCCTCTAAAACAAACTGAAATATTGTTGAAAGTGTCGTTAAACACCATAACCCTAATCCTCTAAAACAAACTGAAATATTGTTGAAAGTGTCATTAAACATCATAACCCTAACCCCCAAAAACAAACTGAAATATTGTTGAAAGTGTCGTTAAACACCATAACCCTAACCCTCTAAAACTAACTGAAATATTGTTGAAAGTGTCGTTAAACACCATAACCCTAATCCTCTAAAACAAACTGAAATATTGTTGAAAGTGTCATTAAACATCATAACCCTAATCCTCTAAAACAAACTGAAATATTGTTGAAAGTGTCGTTAAACACCATAACCCTAACCCTCTAAAACTAACTGAAATATTGTTGAAAGTGTCGTTAAACACCATAACCCTAACCCTCTAAAACTAACTGAAATATTGTTGAAAGTGTCATTAAACATCATAACCCTAACCCTCTAAAACAAACTGAAATATTGTTGAAAGTGTCGTTAAACACCATAATCCTAACCCTCTAAAACAAACTGAAATATTGTTGAAAGTGTCGTTAAACACCATAATCCTAATCCTCTAAAACAAACTGAAATATTGTTGAAAGTGTCGTTAAACACCATAACCCTAACCCTCTAAAACTAACTGAAATATTGTTGAAAGTGTCGTTAAACACCATAACCCTAACCCTCTAAAACTAACTGAAATATTGTTGAAAGTGTCATTAAACATCATAACCCTAACCCTCTAAAACAAACTGAAATATTGTTGAAAGTGTCGTTAAACACCATAATCCTAACCCTCTTAAACAAACTGAAATATTGTTGAAAGTGTCGTTAAACACCATAATCCTAATCCTCTAAAACAAACTGAAATATTGTTGAAAGTGTCGTTAAACACCATAACCCTATCCCTCTAAAACAAACTGAAATATTGTTGAAAGTGTCGTTAAACACCATAACCCTAACCCTCTAAAACTAACAAAAATATTGTTGAAAGTGTCGTTAAACATCATAACCCTAACCCTATAAAACTAACTGAAATATTGTTGAAAGTGTCGTTAAACACCATAATCCTAACCCTCTAAAACAAACTGAAATATTGTTGAAAGTGTCGTTAAACACCATAACCTTAACCCTCTAAAACTAACTGAAATATTGTTGAAAGTGTCGTTAAACACCATAACCCTAACCCTCTAAAACTAACTGAAATATTGTTGAAAGTGTCATTAAACATCATAACCCTAACCCTCTAAAACAAACTGAAATATTGTTGAAAGTGTCGTTAAACACCATAATCCTAACCCTCTAAAACAAACTGAAATATTGTTGAACGTGTCATTAAACACCATAACCCATTGTTGAAATTGTCGTTAAACACCATAAACCTAACCCTCTAAAACAAACTGAAATATTGTTGAAAGTGTCGTTAAACATCATAAACCTAATCCCCTAAAACAAACTGAAATATTGTTGAAAGTGTCATTAAACACCATAACCCTAACCCTCTAAAACAAACTGAAATATTGTTGAAAGTGTCATTAAACATCATAACCCTAACCCCCAAAAACAAACTGAAATATTGTTGAAAGTGTCGTTAAACATCATAAACCTAATCCCCTAAAACAAACTGAAATATTGTTGAAAGTGTCATTAAACACCATAACCCTAACCCTCTAAAACAAACTGAAATATTGTTGAAAGTGTCGTTAAACACCATAACCCTAACCCTCTAAAACAAACTGAAATATTGTTGAAAGTGTCGTTAAACATCATAAACCTAATCCCCTAAAACAAACTGAAATATTGTTGAAAGTGTCATTAAACACCATAACCCTAACCCTCTAAAACAAACTGAAATATTGTTGAAAGTGTCGTTAAACACCATAACCCTAACCCTCTAAAACAAACTGAAATATTGTTGAAAGTGTCGTTAAACATCATAAACCTAATCCCCTAAAACAAACTGAAATATTGTTGAAAGTGTCATTAAACACCATAAACCTAACCCCCTAAAACTAACTGAATTATTGTTGAAAGTGTCGTTAAACACCATAACCCTAATCCTCTAAAACAAACTGAAATATTGTTGAAAGTGTCATTAAACATCATAACCCTAACCCCCTAAAACTAACTGAAATATTGTTGAAAGTGTCTTTAAACATCATAACCCTAATCCTCTAAAGCAAACTGAAATATTGTTGAAAGTGTCGTTAAACACCATAACCCTAACCCTCTAAAACAAACTGAAATATTGTTGAACGTGTCGTTAAACACCATAACCCTAATCTTCTAAAACAAACTGAAATATTGTTGAAAGTGTCATTAAACATCATAACCCTAACCCCATAAAACAAACTGAAATATTGTTGAAAGTGTCATTAAACACCATAACCCTAACCCTCTAAAACAAACTGAAATATTGTTGAAAGTGTCATTAAACATCATAACCCTAACCCCCAAAAACAAACTGAAATATTGTTGAAAGTGTCGTTAAACATCATAAACCTAATCCCCTAAAACAAACTGAAATATTGTTGAAAGTGTCATTAAACACCATAACCCTAACCCTCTAAAACAAACTGAAATATTGTTGAAAGTGTCGTTAAACACCATAACCCTAACCCTCTAAAACAAACTGAAATATTGTTGAAAGTGTCGTTAAACATCATAAACCTAATCCCCTAAAACAAACTGAAATATTGTTGAAAGTGTCATTAAACACCATAAACCTAACCCTATAAAACTAACTGAATTATTGTTGAAAGTGTCGTTAAACACCATAACCCTAATCCTCTAAAACAAACTGAAATATTGTTGAAAGTGTCGTTAAACATCATAACCCTAACCCCCTAAAACTAACTGAAATATTGTTGAAAGTGTCGTTAAACACCATAACCCTAATCCTCTAAAACAAACTGAAATATTGTTGAAAGTGTCGTTAAACACCATAACCCTAACCCTCTAAAACAAACTGAAATATTGTTGAAAGTGTCGTTAAACACCATAACCCTAATCTTCTAAAACAAACTGAAATATTGTTGAAAGTGTCATTAAACATCATAACCCTAACCCCATAAAACTAACTGAAATATTGTTGAAAGTGTCGTTAAACACCATAACCCTAATCTTCTAAAACAAACTGAAATATTGTTGAAAGTGTCATTAAACACCATAACCCTAATCCTCTAAAACTAACTGAAATATTGTTGAAAGTGTCGTTAAACACCATAACCCTAATCCTCTAAAACAAACTGAAATATTGTTGAAAGTGTCATTAAACATCATAACCCTAACCCCCTAAAACTAACTGAAATATTGTTGAAAGTGTCGTTAAACACCATAACCCTAATCCTCTAAAACAAACTG
Organism: Bathymodiolus brooksi; assembly: GCA_963680875.1. Taxonomy (NCBI): domain Eukaryota; kingdom Metazoa; phylum Mollusca; class Bivalvia; order Mytilida; family Modiolidae; genus Bathymodiolus; species Bathymodiolus brooksi. Next base: position 48,916,462 of record OY804576.1, on the reverse strand, counting down.
AAATATTGTTGAAAGTGTCGTTAAACACCATAACCCTAACCCTCTAAAGCAAACTGAAATATTGTTGAAAGTGTCGTTAAACACCATAACCCTAATCCTCTAAAACTAACTGAAATATTGTTGAAAGTGTCATTAAACATCATAACCCTAACCCTCTTAAACAAACTGAAATATTGTTGAAAGTGTCGTTAAACACCATAATCCTAATCCTCTAAAACAAACTGAAATATTGTTGAAAGTGTCGTTAAACACCATAACCCTAATCCTCTAGAACTAACTGAAATATTGATGAAAGTGTCATTAAACATCATAACCCTAACCCTCTAAAACAAACTGAAATATTGTTGAAAGTGTCGTTAAACACCATAACCCTAACCCTCTAAAACAAACTGAAATATTGTTGAAAGTGTCAATAAACATCATAACCCTAACCCCCTTAAACAAACTGAAATATTGTTGAAAGTGTCAATAAACACCATAACCCTAACCCTCTGAAACAAACTGAAATATTGTTGAAAGTGTAGTTAAACATCATAACCCTAACCTCCTAAAACAAACTGAAATAGTGTTGAAAGTGTCGTTAAACACCATAACCCTAACCCTCTAAAACAAACTGAAATATTGTTGAAAGTGTCGTTAAGCACCATAACCCTAACCCTCTGAAACAAACTGAAATATTGTTGAAAGTGTCGTTAAACACCATAACCCTAACCCTCTAAAACTAACTGAAATATTGTTGAAAGTGTCGTTAAACACCATGACCCTAACCCTCTAAAACAAACTGAAATATTGTTGAACGTGTCGTTAAACATCATAATCCTAACCCTCTAAAACAAACTGAAATATTGTTGATAGTGTCGTTAAACACCATAACCCTAACCCTCTAAAACAAACTGAAATATTGTTGAAAGTGTCGTTAAACATCATAACCCTAACCCTCTGAAACAAACTGAAATATTGTTGAACGTACCGTTAAACACCATAACCCTAACCCTCTAAAACAAACTGAAATATTTGTTGAAAGTGTCGTTAAACATCATAACCCTAACCCTCTAAAACAAACTGAAATATTGTTGAAAGTGTCGTTAAACATCATAACCCTAACCCCCTAAAACAAACTGAAATATTTGTTGAACGTGTCGTTAAACACCATAACCCTAACCCTCTTAAAAAAACTGAAATATTGTTGAAAGTGTCGTTAAATACCATAACCCTAACTCTCTGAAACAAACTGAAATATTTTTGAAAGTGTCGTTAAACACCATAACCCTAACCCTCTAAAACTAACTGAAATATTGTTGAACGTGTCGTTAAACACCATAACTCTAACCCTCTAAAACAAACTGAAATATTGTTGAAAGTGTCGTTAAACACCATAACCCTAACCCTCTAAAACAAACTGAAATATTGTTGAAAGTGTCGTTAAACACCATAACCCTAACCATCTAAAACAAACTGAAATATTATTGAAAGTGTCGTTAAACACCATAACCCTAACCCTCTAAAACATACTGAAATATTGTTGAAAGTGTCGTTAAACACCATAACCCTAACCCTCTAAAACAAACTGAAATATTGTTGAAAGTGTCGTTAAACACCATAACCCTAACCCTCTAAAACAAACTGAAATATTGTTGAAAGTGTCGTTAAACACCAAAACCCTAACCCTCTAAAATAAACTGAAATATTGTTGAACGTGTCGTTAAACACCATAACCTTAACCCTTTAAAACAAACTGAAATATTGTTGAAAGTGTCGTTAAACATCATAACCCTAACCCTCTAAAACTAACTGAAATATTGTTGAAAGTGTCGTTAAACATCATAACCCTAACCCTCTAAAACAAACTGAAATATTGTTGAAAGTGTCATTAAACACCATAAACCTAACCCTCTAAAACAAACTGAAATATTGTTGAAAGTGTCGTTAAACACCATAACCCTAACCCTCTAAAGCAAACTGAAATATTGTTGAAAGTGTCGTTAAACACCATAACCCTAATCCTCTAAAACTAACTGAAATATTGTTGAAAGTGTCATTAAACATCATAACCCTAACCCTCTTAAACAAACTGAAATATTGTTGAAAGTGTCGTTAAACATCATAATCCTAATCCTCTAAAACAAACTGAAATATTGTTGAAAGTGTCGTTAAACACCATAACCCTAATCCTCTAGAACTAACTGAAATATTGATGAAAGTGTCATTAAACATCATAACCCTAACCCTCTAAAACAAACTGAAATATTGTTGAAAGTGTCGTTAAACACCATAACCCTAACCCTCTAAAACAAACTGAAATATTGTTGAAAGTGTCAATAAACATCATAACCCTAACCCCCTTAAACAAACTGAAATATTGTTGAAAGTGTCAATAAACACCATAACCCTAACCCTCTGAAACAAACTGAAATATTGTTGAAAGTGTAGTTAAACATCATAACCCTAACCTCCTAAAACAAACTGAAATAGTGTTGAAAGTGTCGTTAAACACCATAACCCTAACCCTCTAAAACAAACTGAAATATTGTTGAAAGTGTCGTTAAGCACCATAACCCTAACCCTCTGAAACAAACTGAAATATTGTTTAAAGTGTCGTTAAACACCATAACCCTAACCCTCTAAAACTAACTGAAATATTGTTGAAAGTGTCGTTAAACACCATGACCCTAACCCTCTAAAACAAACTGAAATATTGTTGAACGTGTCGTTAAACATCATAATCCTAACCCTCTAAAACAAACTGAAATATTGTTGATAGTGTCGTTAAACACCATAACCCTAACCCTCTAAAACAAACTGAAATATTGTTGAAAGTGTCATTAAACATCATAACCCTAACCCTCTGAAACAAACTGAAATATTGTTGAACGTACCGTTAAACACCATAACCCTAACCCTCTAAAACAAACTGAAATATTGTTGAAAGTGTCGTTAAACATCATAACCCTAACCCTCTAAAACAAACTGAAATATTGTTGAAAGTGTCGTTAAACATCATAACCCTAACCCCCTAAAACAAACTGAAATATTGTTGAACGTGTCGTTAAACACCATAACCCTAACCCTCTTAAAAAAACTGAAATATTGTTGAAAGTGTCGTTAAATACCATAACCCTAACTCTCTGAAACAAACTGAAATATTTTTGAAAGTGTCGTTAAACACCATAACCCTAACCCTCTAAAACTAACTGAAATATTGTTGAACGTGTCGTTAAACACCATAACTCTAACCCTCTAAAACAAACTGAAATATTGTTGAAAGTGTCGTTAAACACCATAACCCTAACCCTCTAAAACAAACTGAAATATTGTTGAAAGTGTCGTTAAACACCATAACCCTAACCCTCTAAAACAAACTGAAATATTGTTGAAAGTGTCGTTAAACACCATAACCCTAACCATCTAAAACAAACTGAAATATTATTGAAAGTGTCGTTAAACACCATAACCCTAACCCTCTAAAACAAACTGAAATATTGTTGAAAGTGTCGTTAAACACCATAACCCTAACCCTCTAAAACAAACTGAAATATTGTTGAAAGTGTCGTTAAACACCATAACCCTAACCCTCTAAAACAAACTGAAATATTGTTGAAAGTGTCGTTAAACACCAAAACCCTAACCCTCTAAAATAAACTGAAATATTGTTGAACGTGTCGTTAAACACCATAACCTTAACCCTTTAAAATAAACTGAAATATTGTTGAAAGTGTCGTTAAACATCATAACCCTAACCCTCTAAAACTAACTGAAATATTGTTGAAAGTGTCGTTAAACATCATAACCCTAACCCTCTAAAACAAACTGAAATATTGTTGAAAGTGTCATTAAACACCATAAACCTAACCCTCTAAAACAAACTGAAATATTGTTGAAAGTGTCGTTAAACATCATAATCCTAATCCTCTAAAACAAACTGAAATATTGTTGAAAGTGTCATTAAACATCATAACCCTAACCCTCTAAAACAAACTGAAATATTGTTGAAAGTGTCGTTAAACATCATAACCCTAATCCTCTAAAACAAACTGAAATATTGTTGAAAGTGTCATTAAACATCATAATCCTAACCCCCAAAAACAAACTGAAATATTGTTGAAAGTGTCGTTAAACACCATAACCCTAACCCTCTAAAACAAACTGAAATATTGTTGAAAGTGTCATTAAACATCATAACCCTAACCCCTAAAAACAAACTGAAATATTGTTGAAAGTGTCGTTAAACATCATAAACCTAATCCCCTAAAACAAACTGAAATATTGTTGAAAGTGTCATTAAACACCATAACCCTAACCCTCTAAAACAAACTGAAATATTGTTGAAAGTTTTCATTAAACATCATAACCCTAACCCCCAAAAACAAACTGAAATATTGTTGAAAGTGTCGTTAAACATCATAAACCTAATCCCCTAAAACAAACTGAAATATTGTTGAACGTGTCATTAAACACCATAACCCATTGTTGAAATTGTCGTTAAACACCATAACCCTAACCCTCTAAAACAAACTGAAATATTGTTGAAAGTGTCGTTAAACATCATAAACCTAATCCCCTAAAACAAACTGAAATATTGTTGAAAGTGTCATTAAACACCATAACCCTAACCCTCTAAAACAAACTGAAATATTGTTGAAAGTGTCATTAAACATCATAACCCTAACCCCCAAAAACAAACTGAAATATTGTTGAAAGTGTCGTTAAACATCATAAACCTAATCCCCTAAAACAAACTGAAATATTGTTGAAAGTGTCATTAAACACCATAACCCTAACCCTCTAAAACAAACTGAAATATTGTTGAAAGTGTCGTTAAACACCATAACCCTAACCCTCTAAAACAAACTGAAATATTGTTGAAAGTGTCGTTAAACATCATAAACCTAATCCCCTAAAACAAACTGAAATATTGTTGAAAGTGTCATTAAACACCATAACCCTAACCCTCTAAAACAAACTGAAATATTGTTGAAAGTGTCGTTAAACACCATAACCCTAACCCTCTAAAACAAACTGAAATATTGTTGAAAGTGTCGTTAAACATCATAAACCTAATCCCCTAAAACAAACTGAAATATTGTTGAAAGTGTCATTAAACACCATAAACCTAACCCCCTAAAACTAACTGAATTATTGTTGAAAGTGTCGTTAAACACCATAACCCTAATCCTCTAAAACAAACTGAAATATTGTTGAAAGTGTCATTAAACATCATAACCCTAACCCCCTAAAACTAACTGAAATATTGTTGAAAGTGTCTTTAAACACCATAACCCTAATCCTCTAAAGCAAACTGAAATATTGTTGAAAGTGTCGTTAAACACCATAACCCTAACCCTCTAAAACAAACTGAAATATTGTTGAACGTGTCGTTAAACACCATAACCCTAATCTTCTAAAACAAACTGAAATATTGTTGAAAGTGTCATTAAACATCATAACCCTAACCCCATAAAACAAACTGAAATATTGTTGAAAGTGTCATTAAACACCATAACCCTAACCCTCTAAAACAAACTGAAATATTGTTGAAAGTGTCATTAAACATCATAACCCTAACCCCCAAAAACAAACTGAAATATTGTTGAAAGTGTCGTTAAACATCATAAACCTAATCCTCTAAAACAAACTGAAATATTGTTGAAAGTGTCATTAAACACCATAACCCTAACCCTCTAAAACAAACTGAAATATTGTTGAAAGTGTCGTTAAAAACCATAACCCTAACCCTCTAAAACAAACTGAAATATTGTTGAAAGTGTCGTTAAACATCATAAACCTAATCCCCTAAAACAAACTGAAATATTGTTGAAAGTGTCATTAAACACCATAAACCTAACCCCCTAAAACTAACTGAATTATTGTTGAAAGTGTCGTTAAACACCATAACCCTAATCCTCTAAAACAAACTGAAATATTGTTGAAAGTGTCATTAAACATCATAACCCTAACCCCCTAAAACTAACTGAAATATTGTTGAAAGTGTCGTTAAACACCATAACCCTAATCCTCTAAAACAAACTGAAATATTGTTGAAAGTGTCGTTAAACACCATAACCCTAACCCTCTAAAACAAACTGAAATATTGTTGAAAGTGTCGTTAAACACCATAACCCTAATCTTCTAAAACAAACTGAAATATTGTTGAAAGTGTCGTTAAACACCATAACCCTAATCTTCTAAAACAAACTGAAATATTGTTGAAAGTGTCATTAAACATCATAACCCTAACCCTCTAAAACTAACTGAAATATTGTTGAAAGTGTCGTTAAACACCATAACCCTAATCCTCTAAAACAAACTGAAATATTGTTGAAAGTGTCATTAAACACCATAACCCTAATCCTCTAAAACTAACTGAAATATTGTTGAAAGTGTCGTTAAACACCATAACCCTAATCTTCTAAAACAAACTGAAATATTGTTGAAAGTGTCGTTAAACATCATAACCCTAACCCCCTAAAACTAACTGAAATATTGTTGAAAGTGTCGTTAAACACCATAACCCTAATCCTCTAAAACAAACTGAAATATTGTTGAAAGTGTCGTTAAACACCATAACCCTAACCCTCTAAAGCAAACTGAAATATTGTTGAAAGTGTCGTTAAACACCATAACCCTAATCCTCTAAAACTAACTGAAATATTGTTGAAAGTGTCATTAAACATCATAACCCTAACCCTCTTAAACAATCTGAAATATTGTTGAAAGTGTCGTTAAACACCATAATCCTAATCCTCTAAAACAAACTGAAATATTGTTGAAAGTGTCGTTAAACACCATAACCCTAATCCTCTAGAACTAACTGAAATATTGATGAAAGTGTCATTAAACATCATAACCCTAACCCTCTAAAACAAACTGAAATATTGTTGAAAGTGTCGTTAAACACCATAACCCTAATCCTCTAAAACAAACTGAAATATTGTTGAAAGTGTCGTTAAACATCATAACCCTAACCCTCTTAAACAAACTGAAATATTGTTGAAAGTGTCATTAAACACCATAATCCTAATCCTCTAAAACAAACTGAAATATTGTTGAAAGTGTCGTTAAACACCATAACCCTAACCTTCTAAAACTAACTGAAATAGTGTTGAAAGTGTCGTTAAACACCATAACCCTAATCCTCTAAAACAAACTGAAATATTGTTGAAAGTGTCGTTAAGCATCATAACCCTAACCTCTAAAACTAACTGAAATATTGTTGAAAGTGTCGTTAAACACCATAACCCTAATCCTCTAAAACAAACTGAAATATTGTTGAAAGTGTCATTAAACATCATAACCCTAACCCCCTAAAACAAACTGAAATATTGTTGAAAGTGTCGTTAAACACCATAACCCTAACCCTCTAAAACTAACTGAAATATTGTTGAAAGTGTCGTTAAACACCATAACCCTAATCTTCTAAAACAAACTGAAATATTGTTGAAAGTGTCATTAAACATCATAACCCTAACCCTCTAAAACAAACTGAAATATTGTTGAAAGTGTCGTTAAACACCATAACCCTAACCCTCTAAAACAAACTGAAATATTGTTGAAAGTGTCGTTAAACACCATAATCCTAATCCTCTAAAACTAACTGAAATATTGTTGAAAGTGTCGTTAAACACCATAACCCTAACCCTCTAAAACTAACTGAAATATTGTTGAAAGTGTCGTTAAACACCATAACCCTAATCCTCTAAAACAAACTGAAATATTGTTGAAAGTGTCGTGAAACACCATAACCCTAATCCTCTAAAACAAACTGAAATATTGTTGAAAGTGTCATTAAACATCATAACCCTAACCCCCTAAAACTAACTGAAATATTGTTGAAAGTGTCGTTAAACACCATAACCCTAATCCTCTAAAACAAACTGAAATATTGTTGAAAGTGTCGTTAAACACCATAACCCTAACCCTCTAAAGCAAACTGAAATATTGTTGAAAGTGTCGTTAAACACCATAACCCTAATCCTCTAAAACTAACTGAAATATTGTTGAAAGTGTCATTAAACATCATAACCCTAACCCTCTTAAACAAACTGAAATATTGTTGAAAGTGTCGTTAAACACCATAATCCTAATCCTCTAAAACAAACTGAAATATTGTTGAAAGTGTCGTTAAACACCATAACCCTAATCCTCTAGAACTAACTGAAATATTGATGAAAGTGTCATTAAACATCATAACCCTAACCCTCTTAAACAAACTGAAATATTGTTGAAAGTGTCGTTAAACACCATAACCCTAATCCTCTAAAACAAACTGAAATATGGTTGAAAGTGTCGTTAAACATCATAACCCTAACCCTCTTAAACAAACTGAAATATTGTTGAAAGTGTCGTTAAACACCATAATCCTAATCCTCTAAAACAAACTGAAATATTGTTGAAAGTGTCGTTAAACACCATAACCCTAACCCTCTAAAACTAACTGAAATATTGTTGAAAGTGTCGTTAAACACCATAACCCTAATCCTCTAAAACAAACTGAAATATTGTTGAAAGTGTCGTTAAGCATCATAACCCTAACCCTCTTAAACAAACTGAAATATTGTTGAAAGTGTCGTTAAACACTATAACCCTAACCCTCTAAAACTAACTGAAATATTGTTGAAAGTGTCGTTAAACACCATAACCCTAATCCTCTAAAACAAACTGAAATATTGTTGAAAGTGTCATTAAACATCATAACCCTAACCCCCTAAAACAAACTGAAATATTGTTGAAAGTGTCGTTAAACACCATAACCCTAACCCTCTAAAACTAACTGAAATATTGTTGAAAGTGTCGTTAAACACCATAACCCTAATCTTCTAAAACAAACTGAAATATTGTTGAAAGTGTCATTAAACATCATAACCCTAACCCTCTAAAACAAACTGAAATATTGTTGAAAGTGTCGTTAAACACCATAACCCTAACCCTCTAAAACAAACTGAAATATTGTTGAAAGTGTCGTTAAACACCATAATCCTAATCCTCTAAAACTAACTGAAATATTGTTGAAAGTGTCGTTAAACACCATAACCCTAACCCTCTAAAACTAACTGAAATATTGTTGAAAGTGTCGTTAAACACCATAACCCTAATCCTCTAAAACAAACTGAAATATTGTTGAAAGTGTCGTGAAACACTATAACCCTAACCCTCTAAAACAAACTGAAATATTGTTGAAAGTGTCGTTAAACATCATAACCCTAACCCTCTTAAACAAACTGAAATATTGTTAAAAGTGTCGTTAAACACCATAATCCTAATCCTCTAAAACAAACTGAAATATTGTTGAAAGTGTCATTAAACATCATAACCCTAACCCCCAAAAACAAACTGAAATATTGTTGAAAGTGTCGTTAAACACCATAACCCTAACCCTCTAAAACTAACTGAAATATTGTTGAAAGTGTCGTTAAACACCATAACCCTAATCCTCTAAAACAAACTGAAATATTGTTGAAAGTGTCGTTAAACACCATAATCCTAATCCTCTAAAACTAACTGAAATATTGTTGAAAGTGTCGTTAAACACCATAACCCTAACCCTCTAAAACTAACTGAAATATTGTTGAAAGTGTCGTTAAACACCATAACCCTAATCCTCTAAAACAAACTGAAATATTGTTGAAAGTGTCGTGAAACACCATAACCCTAATCCTCTAAAACAAACTGAAATATTGTTGAAAGTGTCATTAAACATCATAACCCTAACCCCCTAAAACTAACTGAAATATTGTTGAAAGTGTCGTTAAACACCATAACCCTAACCCTCTAAAGCAAACTGAAATATTGTTGAAAGTGTCGTTAAACACCATAACCCTAATCCTCTAAAACTAACTGAAATATTGTTGAAAGTGTCGTTAAACACCATAACCCTAACCCTCTAAAGCAAACTGAAATATTGTTGAAAGTGTCGTTAAACACCATAACCCTAATCCTCTAAAACTAACTGAAATATTGTTGAAAGTGTCATTAAACATCATAACCCTAACCCTCTTAAACAAACTGAAATATTGTTGAAAGTGTCGTTAAACACCATAACCCTAATCCTCTAAAACAAACTGAAATATGGTTGAAAGTGTCGTTAAACATCATAACCCTAACCCTCTTAAACAAACTGAAATATTGTTGAAAGTGTCGTTAAACACCATAATCCTAATCCTCTAAAACAAACTGAAATATTGTTGAAAGTGTCGTTAAACACCATAACCCTAACCCTCTAAAACTAACTGAAATATTGTTGAAAGTGTCGTTAAACACCATAACCCTAATCCTCTAAAACAAACTGAAATATTGTTGAAAGTGTCGTTAAGCATCATAACCCTAACCCTCTTAAACAAACTGAAATATTGTTGAAAGTGTCGTTAAACACTATAACCCTAACCCTCTAAAACTAACTGAAATATTGTTGAAAGTGTCGTTAAACACCATAACCCTAATCCTCTAAAACAAACTGAAATATTGTTGAAAGTGTCATTAAACATCATAACCCTAACCCCCTAAAACAAACTGAAATATTGTTGAAAGTGTCGTTAAACACCATAACCCTAACCCTCTAAAACTAACTGAAATATTGTTGAAAGTGTCGTTAAACACCATAACCCTAATCTTCTAAAACAAACTGAAATATTGTTGAAAGTGTCATTAAACATCATAACCCTAACCCTCTAAAACAAACTGAAATATTGTTGAAAGTGTCGTTAAACACCATAACCCTAACCCTCTAAAACAAACTGAAATATTGTTGAAAGTGTCGTTAAACACCATAATCCTAATCCTCTAAAACTAACTGAAATATTGTTGAAAGTGTCGTTAAACACCATAACCCTAACCCTCTAAAACTAACTGAAATATTGTTGAAAGTGTCGTTAAACACCATAACCCTAATCCTCTAAAACAAACTGAAATATTTTTGAAAGTGTCGTGAAACACTATAACCCTAACCCTCTAAAACAAACTGAAATATTGTTGAAAGTGTCGTTAAACATCATAACCCTAACCCTCTTAAACAAACTGAAATATTGTTGAAAGTGTCATTAAACATCATAACCCTAACCCCCAAAAACAAACTGAAATATTGTTGAAAGTGTCGTTAAACACCATAACCCTAACCCTCTAAAACTAACTGAAATATTGTTGAAAGTGTCGTTAAACACCATAACCCTAATCCTCTAAAACAAACTGAAATATTGTTGAAAGTGTCGTTAAACACCATAATCCTAATCCTCTAAAACTAACTGAAATATTGTTGAAAGTGTCGTTAAACACCATAACCCTAACCCTCTAAAACTAACTGAAATATTGTTGAAAGTGTCGTTAAACACCATAACCCTAATCCTCTAAAACAAACTGAAATATTGTTGAAAGTGTCGTGAAACACCATAACCCTAATCCTCTAAAACAAACTGAAATATTGTTGAAAGTGTCATTAAACATCATAACCCTAACCCCCTAAAACTAACTGAAATATTGTTGAAAGTGTCGTTAAACACCATAACCCTAACCCTCTAAAGCAAACTGAAATATTGTTGAAAGTGTCGTTAAACACCATAACCCTAATCCTCTAAAACTAACTGAAATATTGTTGAAAGTGTCGTTAAACACCATAACCCTAACCCTCTAAAGCAAACTGAAATATTGTTGAAAGTGTCGTTAAACACCATAACCCTAATCCTCTAAAACTAACTGAAATATTGTTGAAAGTGTCATTAAACATCATAACCCTAACCCTCTTAAACAAACTGAAATATTGTTGAAAGTGTCGTTAAACACCATAACCCTAATCCTCTAAAACAAACTGAAATATGGTTGAAAGTGTCGTTAAACATCATAACCCTAACCCTCTTAAACAAACTGAAATATTGTTGAAAGTGTCGTTAAACACCATAATCCTAATCCTCTAAAACAAACTGAAATATTGTTGAAAGTGTCGTTAAACACCATAACCCTAACCCTCTAAAACTAACTGAAATATTGTTGAAAGTGTCGTTAAACACCATAACCCTAATCCTCTAAAACAAACTGAAATATTGTTGAAAGTGTCGTTAAGCATCATAACCCTAACCCTCTTAAACAAACTGAAATATTGTTGAAAGTGTCGTTAAACACTATAACCCTAACCCTCTAAAACTAACTGAAATATTGTTGAAAGTGTCGTTAAACACCATAACCCTAATCCTCTAAAACAAACTGAAATATTGTTGAAAGTGTCATTAAACATCATAACCCTAACCCCCTAAAACAAACTGAAATATTGTTGAAAGTGTCATTAAACATCATAACCCTAACCCCCTAAAACTAACTGAAATATTGTTGAAAGTGTCGTTAAACACCATAACCCTAACCCTCTAAAGCAAACTGAAATATTGTTGAAAGTGTCGTTAAACACCATAACCCTAATCCTCTAAAACTAACTGAAATATTGTTGAAAGTGTCGTTAAACACCATAACCCTAACCCTCTAAAGCAAACTGAAATATTGTTGAAAGTGTCGTTAAACACCATAACCCTAATCCTCTAAAACTAACTGAAATATTGTTGAAAGTGTCATTAAACATCATAACCCTAACCCTCTTAAACAAACTGAAATATTGTTGAAAGTGTCGTTAAACACCATAACCCTAATCCTCTAAAACAAACTGAAATATGGTTGAAAGTGTCGTTAAACATCATAACCCTAACCCTCTTAAACAAACTGAAATATTGTTGAAAGTGTCGTTAAACACCATAATCCTAATCCTCTAAAACAAACTGAAATATTGTTGAAAGTGTCGTTAAACACCATAACCCTAACCCTCTAAAACTAACTGAAATATTGTTGAAAGTGTCGTTAAACACCATAACCCTAATCCTCTAAAACAAACTGAAATATTGTTGAAAGTGTCGTTAAGCATCATAACCCTAACCCTCTTAAACAAACTGAAATATTGTTGAAAGTGTCGTTAAACACTATAACCCTAACCCTCTAAAACTAACTGAAATATTGTTGAAAGTGTCGTTAAACACCATAACCCTAATCCTCTAAAACAAACTGAAATATTGTTGAAAGTGTCATTAAACATCATAACCCTAACCCCCTAAAACAAACTGAAATATTGTTGAAAGTGTCGTTAAACACCATAACCCTAACCCTCTAAAACTAACTGAAATATTGTTGAAAGTGTCGTTAAACACCATAACCCTAATCTTCTAAAACAAACTGAAATATTGTTGAAAGTGTCATTAAACATCATAACCCTAACCCTCTAAAACAAACTGAAATATTGTTGAAAGTGTCGTTAAACACCATAACCCTAACCCTCTAAAACAAACTGAAATATTGTTGAAAGTGTCGTTAAACACCATAATCCTAATCCTCTAAAACTAACTGAAATATTGTTGAAAGTGTCGTTAAACACCATAACCCTAACCCTCTAAAACTAACTGAAATATTGTTGAAAGTGTCGTTAAACACCATAACCCTAATCCTCTAAAACAAACTGAAATATTTTTGAAAGTGTCGTGAAACACTATAACCCTAACCCTCTAAAACAAACTGAAATATTGTTGAAAGTGTCGTTAAACATCATAACCCTAACCCTCTTAAACAAACTGAAATATTGTTGAAAGTGTCGTTAAACACCATAATCCTAATCCTCTAAAACAAACTGAAATATTGTTGAAAGTGTCGTTAAACACCATAACCCTAACCCTCTAAAACAAACTGAAATATTGTTGAAAGTGTCGTTAAACACCATAACCCTAATCCTCTAAAACAAACTGAAATATTGTTGAAAGTGTCATTAAACATCATAACCCTAACCCCCAAAAACAAACTGAAATATTGTTGAAAGTGTCGTTAAACACCATAACCCTAACCCTCTAAAACTAACTGAAATATTGTTGAAAGTGTCGTTAAACACCATAACCCTAATCCTCTAAAACAAACTGAAATATTGTTGAAAGTGTCGTTAAGCATCATAACCCTAACCCTCTTAAACAAACTGAAATATTGTTGAAAGTGTCGTTAAACACTATAACCCTAACCCTCTAAAACTAACTGAAATATTGTTGAAAGTGTCGTTAAACACCATAACCCTAATCCTCTAAAACAAACTGAAATATTGTTGAAAGTGTCATTAAACATCATAACCCTAACCCCCTAAAACAAACTGAAATATTGTTGAAAGTGTCGTTAAACACCATAACCCTAACCCTCTAAAACTAACTGAAATATTGTTGAAAGTGTCGTTAAACACCATAACCCTAATCTTCTAAAACAAACTGAAATATTGTTGAAAGTGTCATTAAACATCATAACCCTAACCCTCTAAAACAAACTGAAATATTGTTGAAAGTGTCGTTAAACACCATAACCCTAACCCTCTTAAACAAACTGAAATATTGTTGAAAGTGTCGTTAAACACCATAATCCTAATCCTCTAAAACTAACTGAAATATTGTTGAAAGTGTCGTTAAACACCATAACCCTAACCCTCTAAAACTAACTGAAATATTGTTGAAAGTGTCGTTAAACACCATAACCCTAATCCTCTAAAACAAACTGAAATATTGTTGAAAGTGTCGTGAAACACCATAACCCTAACCCTCTAAAACAAACTGAAATATTGTTGAAAGTGTCGTTAAACATCATAACCCTAACCCTCTTAAACAAACTGAAATATTGTTAAAAGTGTCGTTAAACACCATAATCCTAATCCTCTAAAACAAACTGAAATATTGTTGAAAGTGTCGTTATACACCATAACCCTAACCCTCTAAAACAAACTGAAATATTGTTGAAAGTGTCGTTAAACACCATAACCCTAATCCTCTAAAACAAACTGAAATATTGTTGAAAGTGTCATTAAACATCATAACCCTAACCCCCAAAAACAAACTGAAATATTGTTGAAAGTGTCGTTAAACACCATAACCCTAACCCTCTAAAACTAACTGAAATATTGTTGAAAGTGTCGTTAAACACCATAACCCTAATCCTCTAAAACAAACTGAAATATTGTTGAAAGTGTCATTAAACACCATAACCCTAACCCTCTAAAACAAACTGAAATATTGTTGAAAGTGTCGTTAAACACCATAACCCTAATCTTCTAAAACAAACTGAAATATTGTTGAAAGTGTCATTAAACATCATAACCCTAACCCTCTAAAACTAACTGAAATATTGTTGAAAGTGTCGTTAAACACCATAACCCTAATCCTCTAAAACAAACTGAAATATTGTTGAAAGTGTCATTAAACACCATAACCCTAATCCTCTAAAACTAACTGAAATATTGTTGAAAGTGTCGTTAAACACCATAACCCTAATCTTCTAAAACAAACTGAAATATTGTTGAAAGTGTCGTTAAACATCATAACCCTAACCCCCTAAAACTAACTGAAATATTGTTGAAAGTGTCGTTAAACACCATAACCCTAATCCTCTAAAACAAACTGAAATATTGTTGAAAGTGTCGTTAAACACCATAACCCTAACCCTCTAAAGCAAACTGAAATATTGTTGAAAGTGTCGTTAAACACCATAACCCTAATCCTCTAAAACTAACTGAAATATTGTTGAAAGTGTCATTAAACATCATAACCCTAACCCTCTTAAACAATCTGAAATATTGTTGAAAGTGTCGTTAAACACCATAATCCTAATCCTCTAAAACAAACTGAAATATTGTTGAAAGTGTCGTTAAACACCATAACCCTAATCCTCTAGAACTAACTGAAATATTGATGAAAGTGTCATTAAACATCATAACCCTAACCCTCTAAAACAAACTGAAATATTGTTGAAAGTGTCGTTAAACACCATAACCCTAATCCTCTAAAACAAACTGAAATATTGTTGAAAGTGTCGTTAAACATCATAACCCTAACCCTCTTAAACAAACTGAAATATTGTTGAAAGTGTCGTTAAACACCATAATCCTAATCCTCTAAAACAAACTGAAATATTGTTGAAAGTGTCGTTAAACACCATAACCCTAACCTTCTAAAACTAACTAAAATATTGTTGAAAGTGTCGTTAAACACCATAACCCTAATCCTCTAAAACAAACTGAAATATTGTTGAAAGTGTCGTTAAGCATCATAACCCTAACCCTCTTAATCAAACTGAAATATTGTTGAAAGTGTCGTTAAACACCATAACCCTAATCTTCTAAAACAAACTGAAATATTGTTGAAAGTGTCGTTAAACATCATAACCCTAACCCCCTAAAACTAACTGAAATATTGTTGAAAGTGTCGTTAAACACCATAACCCTAATCCTCTAAAACAAACTGAAATATTGTTGAAAGTGTCGTTAAACACCATAACCCTAACCCTCTAAAGCAAACTGAAATATTGTTGAAAGTGTCGTTAAACACCATAACCCTAATCCTCTAAAACTAACTGAAATATTGTTGAAAGTGTCATTAAACATCATAACCCTAACCCTCTTAAACAATCTGAAATATTGTTGAAAGTGTCGTTAAACACCATAATCCTAATCCTCTAAAACAAACTGAAATATTGTTGAAAGTGTCGTTAAACACCATAACCCTAATCCTCTAGAACTAACTGAAATATTGATGAAAGTGTCATTAAACATCATAACCCTAACCCTCTAAAACAAACTGAAATATTGTTGAAAGTGTCGTTAAACACCATAACCCTAATCCTCTAAAACAAACTGAAATATTGTTGAAAGTGTCGTTAAACATCATAACCCTAACCCTCTTAAACAAACTGAAATATTGTTGAAAGTGTCGTTAAACACCATAATCCTAATCCTCTAAAACAAACTGAAATATTGTTGAAAGTGTCGTTAAACACCATAACCCTAACCTTCTAAAACTAACTGAAATATTGTTGAAAGTGTCGTTAAACACCATAACCCTAATCCTCTAAAACAAACTGAAATATTGTTGAAAGTGTCGTTAAGCATCATAACCCTAACCCTCTTAATCAAACTGAAATATTGTTGAAAGTGTCGTTAAACACTATAACCCTAACCTCTAAAACTAACTGAAATATTGTTGAAAGTGTCGTTAAACACCATAACCCTAATCCTCTAAAACAAACTGAAATATTGTTGAAAGTGTCATTAAACATCATAACCCTAACCCCCTAAAACAAACTGAAATATTGTTGAAAGTGTCGTTAAACACCATAACCCTAACCCTCTAAAACTAACTGAAATATTGTTGAAAGTGTCGTTAAACACCATAACCCTAATCTTCTAAAACAAACTGAAATATTGTTGAAAGTGTCATTAAACATCATAACCCTAACCCTCTAAAACAAACTGAAATATTGTTGAAAGTGTTGTTAAACACCATAACCCTAACCCTCTAAAACAAACTGAAATATTGTTGAAAGTGTCGTTAAACACCATAATCCTAATCCTCTAAAACTAACTGAAATATTGTTGAAAGTGTCGTTAAACACCATAACCCTAACCCTCTAAAACTAACTGAAATATTGTTGAAAGTGTCGTTAAACACCATAACCCTAATCCTCTAAAACAAACTGAAATATTGTTGAAAGTGTCGTGAAACACCATAACCCTAATCCTCTAAAACAAACTGAAATATTGTTGAAAGTGTCATTAAACATCATAACCCTAACCCCCTAAAACTAACTGAAATATTGTTGAAAGTGTCGTTAAACACCATAACCCTAATCCTCTAAAACAAACTGAAATATTGTTGAAAGTGTCGTTAAACACCATAACCCTAACCCTCTAAAGCAAACTGAAATATTGTTGAAAGTGTCGTTAAACACCATAACCCTAATCCTCTAAAACTAACTGAAATATTGTTGAAAGTGTCATTAAACATCATAACCCTAACCCTCTTAAACAAACTGAAATATTGTTGAAAGTGTCGTTAAACACCATAATCCTAATCCTCTAAAACAAACTGAAATATTGTTGAAAGTGTCGTTAAACACCATAACCCTAATCCTCTAGAACTAACTGAAATATTGATGAAAGTGTCATTAAACATCATAACCCTAACCCTCTTAAACAAACTGAAATATTGTTGAAAGTGTCGTTAAACACCATAACCCTAATCCTCTAAAACAAACTGAAATATGGTTGAAAGTGTCGTTAAACATCATAACCCTAACCCTCTTAAACAAACTGAAATATTGTTGAAAGTGTCGTTAAACACCATAATCCTAATCCTCTAAAACAAACTGAAATATTGTTGAAAGTGTCGTTAAACACCATAACCCTAACCCTCTAAAACTAACTAAAATATTGTTGAAAGTGTCGTTAAACACCATAACCCTAATCCTCTAAAACAAACTGAAATATTGTTGAAAGTGTCGTTAAGCATCATAACCCTAACCCTCTTAAACAAACTGAAATATTGTTGAAAGTGTCGTTAAACACTATAACCCTAACCCTCTAAAACTAACTGAAATATTGTTGAAAGTGTCGTTAAACACCATAACCCTAATCCTCTAAAACAAACTGAAATATTGTTGAAAGTGTCATTAAACATCATAACCCTAACCCCCTAAAACAAACTGAAATATTGTTGAAAGTGTCGTTAAACACCATAACCCTAACCCTCTAAAACTAACTGAAATATTGTTGAAAGTGTCGTTAAACACCATAACCCTAATCTTCTAAAACAAACTGAAATATTGTTGAAAGTGTCATTAAACATCATAACCCTAACCCTCTAAAACAAACTGAAATATTGTTGAAAGTGTCGTTAAACACCATAACCCTAACCCTCTAAAACAAACTGAAATATTGTTGAAAGTGTCGTTAAACACCATAATCCTAATCCTCTAAAACTAACTGAAATATTGTTGAAAGTGTCGTTAAACACCATAACCCTAACCCTCTAAAACTAACTGAAATATTGTTGAAAGTGTCGTTAAACACCATAACCCTAATCCTCTAAAACAAACTGAAATATTGTTGAAAGTGTCGTGAAACACTATAACCCTAACCCTCTAAAACAAACTGAAATATTGTTGAAAGTGTCGTTAAACATCATAACCCTAACCCTCTTAAACAAACTGAAATATTGTTAAAAGTGTCGTTAAACACCATAATCCTAATCCTCTAAAACAAACTGAAATATTGTTGAAAGTGTCGTTAAACACCATAACCCTAACCCTCTAAAACAAACTGAAATATTGTTGAAAGTGTCGTTAAACACCATAACCCTAATCCTCTAAAACAAACTGAAATATTGTTGAAAGTGTCATTAAACATCATAACCCTAACCCCCAAAAACAAACTGAAATATTGTTGAAAGTGTCGTTAAACACCATAACCCTAACCCTCTAAAACTAACTGAAATATTGTTGAAAGTGTCGTTAAACACCATAACCCTAATCCTCTAAAACAAACTGAAATATTGTTGAAAGTGTCGTTAAACACCATAACCCTAACCCTCTAAAACTAACTGAAATATTGTTGAAAGTGTCGTTAAACACCATAACCCTAATCTTCTAAAACAAACTGAAATATTGTTGAAAGTGTCATTAAACATCATAACCCTAACCCTCTAAAACAAACTGAAATATTGTTGAAAGTGTTGTT
Organism: Bathymodiolus brooksi; assembly: GCA_963680875.1. Lineage (NCBI taxonomy): Eukaryota > Metazoa > Mollusca > Bivalvia > Mytilida > Modiolidae > Bathymodiolus > Bathymodiolus brooksi. The sequence goes on along the minus strand of OY804576.1, from coordinate 48,896,919 downwards.
AAACACCATAACCCTAACCCTCTAAAACAAACTGAAATATTGTTGAAAGTGTCGTTAAACACCATAATCCTAATCCTCTAAAACTAACTGAAATATTGTTGAAAGTGTCGTTAAACACCATAACCCTAACCCTCTAAAACTAACTGAAATATTGTTGAAAGTGTCGTTAAACACCATAACCCTAATCCTCTAAAACAAACTGAAATATTGTTGAAAGTGTCGTGAAACACCATAACCCTAATCCTCTAAAACAAACTGAAATATTGTTGAAAGTGTCATTAAACATCATAACCCTAACCCCCTAAAACTAACTGAAATATTGTTGAAAGTGTCGTTAAACACCATAACCATAATCCTCTAAAACAAACTGAAATATTGTTGAAAGTGTCGTTAAACACCATAACCCTAACCCTCTAAAGCAAACTGAAATATTGTTGAAAGTGTCGTTAAACACCATAACCCTAATCCTCTAAAACTAACTGAAATATTGTTGAAAGTGTCATTAAACATCATAACCCTAACCCTCTTAAACAAACTGAAATATTGTTGAAAGTGTCGTTAAACACCATAATCCTAATCCTCTAAAACAAACTGAAATATTGTTGAAAGTGTCGTTAAACACCATAACCCTAATCCTCTAGAACTAACTGAAATATTGATGAAAGTGTCATTAAACATCATAACCCTAACCCTCTTAAACAAACTGAAATATTGTTGAAAGTGTCGTTAAACACCATAACCCTAATCCTCTAAAACAAACTGAAATATGGTTGAAAGTGTCGTTAAACATCATAACCCTAACCCTCTTAAACAAACTGAAATATTGTTGAAAGTGTCGTTAAACACCATAATCCTAATCCTCTAAAACAAACTGAAATATTGTTGAAAGTGTCGTTAAACACCATAACCCTAACCCTCTAAAACTAACTGAAATATTGTTGAAAGTGTCGTTAAACACCATAACCCTAATCCTCTAAAACAAACTGAAATATTGTTGAAAGTGTCGTTAAGCATCATAACCCTAACCCTCTTAAACAAACTGAAATATTGTTGAAAGTGTCGTTAAACACTATAACCCTAACCCTCTAAAACTAACTGAAATATTGTTGAAAGTGTCGTTAAACACCATAACCCTAATCCTCTAAAACAAACTGAAATATTGTTGAAAGTGTCATTAAACATCATAACCCTAACCCCCTAAAACAAACTGAAATATTGTTGAAAGTGTCGTTAAACACCATAACCCTAACCCTCTAAAACTAACTGAAATATTGTTGAAAGTGTCGTTAAACACCATAACCCTAATCTTCTAAAACAAACTGAAATATTGTTGAAAGTGTCATTAAACATCATAACCCTAACCCTCTAAAACAAACTGAAATATTGTTGAAAGTGTCGTTAAACACCATAACCCTAACCCTCTAAAACAAACTGAAATATTGTTGAAAGTGTCGTTAAACACCATAATCCTAATCCTCTAAAACTAACTGAAATATTGTTGAAAGTGTCGTTAAACACCATAACCCTAACCCTCTAAAACTAACTGAAATATTGTTGAAAGTGTCGTTAAACACCATAACCCTAATCCTCTAAAACAAACTGAAATATTGTTGAAAGTGTCGTGAAACACTATAACCCTAACCCTCTAAAACAAACTGAAATATTGTTGAAAGTGTCGTTAAACATCATAACCCTAACCCTCTTAAACAAACTGAAATATTGTTAAAAGTGTCGTTAAACACCATAATCCTAATCCTCTAAAACAAACTGAAATATTGTTGAAAGTGTCGTTAAACACCATAACCCTAACCCTCTAAAACAAACTGAAATATTGTTGAAAGTGTCGTTAAACACCATAACCCTAATCCTCTAAAACAAACTGAAATATTGTTGAAAGTGTCATTAAACATCATAACCCTAACCCCCAAAAACAAACTGAAATATTGTTGAAAGTGTCGTTAAACACCATAACCCTAACCCTCTAAAACTAACTGAAATATTGTTGAAAGTGTCGTTAAACACCATAACCCTAATCCTCTAAAACAAACTGAAATATTGTTGAAAGTGTCGTTAAGCATCATAACCCTAACCCTCTTAAACAAACTGAAATATTGTTGAAAGTGTCGTTAAACACTATAACCCTAACCCTCTAAAACTAACTGAAATATTGTTGAAAGTGTCGTTAAACACCATAACCCTAATCCTCTAAAACAAACTGAAATATTGTTGAAAGTGTCATTAAACATCATAACCCTAACCCCCTAAAACAAACTGAAATATTGTTGAAAGTGTCGTTAAACACCATAACCCTAATCTTCTAAAACAAACTGAAATATTGTTGAAAGTGTCATTAAACATCATAACCCTAACCCTCTAAAACAAACTGAAATATTGTTGAAAGTGTCGTTAAACACCATAACCCTAACCCTCTAAAACAAACTGAAATATTGTTGAAAGTGTCGTTAAACACCATAATCCTAATCCTCTAAAACTAACTGAAATATTGTTGAAAGTGTCGTTAAACACCATAACCCTAACCCTCTAAAACTAACTGAAATATTGTTGAAAGTGTCGTTAAACACCATAACCCTAATCCTCTAAAACAAACTGAAATATTGTTGAAAGTGTCGTGAAACACTATAACCCTAACCCTCTAAAACAAACTGAAATATTGTTGAAAGTGTCGTTAAACATCATAACCCTAACCCTCTTAAACAAACTGAAATATTGTTAAAAGTGTCGTTAAACACCATAATCCTAATCCTCTAAAACAAACTGAAATATTGTTGAAAGTGTCGTTAAACACCATAACCCTAACCCTCTAAAACAAACTGAAATATTGTTGAAAGTGTCGTTAAACACCATAACCCTAATCCTCTAAAACAAACTGAAATATTGTTGAAAGTGTCATTAAACATCATAACCCTAACCCCCAAAAACAAACTGAAATATTGTTGAAAGTGTCGTTAAACACCATAACCCTAACCCTCTAAAACTAACTGAAATATTGTTGAAAGTGTCGTTAAACACCATAACCCTAATCCTCTAAAACAAACTGAAATATTGTTGAAAGTGTCGTTAAGCATCATAACCCTAACCCTCTTAAACAAACTGAAATATTGTTGAAAGTGTCGTTAAACACTATAACCCTAACCCTCTAAAACTAACTGAAATATTGTTGAAAGTGTCGTTAAACACCATAACCCTAATCCTCTAAAACAAACTGAAATATTGTTGAAAGTGTCATTAAACATCATAACCCTAACCCCCTAAAACAAACTGAAATATTGTTGAAAGTGTCGTTAAACACCATAACCCTAATCTTCTAAAACAAACTGAAATATTGTTGAAAGTGTCATTAAACATCATAACCCTAACCCTCTAAAACAAACTGAAATATTGTTGAAAGTGTCGTTAAACACCATAACCCTAACCCTCTTAAACAAACTGAAATATTGTTGAAAGTGTCGTTAAACACCATAATCCTAATCCTCTAAAACTAACTGAAATATTGTTGAAAGTGTCGTTAAACACCATAACCCTAACCCTCTAAAACTAACTGAAATATTGTTGAAAGTGTCGTTAAACACCATAACCCTAATCCTCTAAAACAAACTGAAATATTGTTGAAAGTGTCGTGAAACACCATAACCCTAACCCTCTAAAACAAACTGAAATATTGTTGAAAGTGTCGTTAAACATCATAACCCTAACCCTCTTAAACAAACTGAAATATTGTTAAAAGTGTCGTTAAACACCATAATCCTAATCCTCTAAAACAAACTGAAATATTGTTGAAAGTGTCGTTAAACACCATAACCCTAACCCTCTAAAACAAACTGAAATATTGTTGAAAGTGTCGTTAAACACCATAACCCTAATCCTCTAAAACAAACTGAAATATTGTTGAAAGTGTCATTAAACATCATAACCCTAACCCCCAAAAACAAACTGAAATATTGTTGAAAGTGTCGTTAAACACCATAACCCTAACCCTCTAAAACTAACTGAAATATTGTTGAAAGTGTCGTTAAACACCATAACCCTAATCCTCTAAAACAAACTGAAATATTGTTGAAAGTGTCATTAAACATCATAACCCTAATCCTCTAAAACAAACTGAAATATTGTTGAAAGTGTCGTTAAACACCATAACCCTAACCCTCTAAAACTAACTGAAATATTGTTGAAAGTGTCGTTAAACACCATAACCCTAACCCTCTAAAACTAACTGAAATATTGTTGAAAGTGTCATTAAACATCATAACCCTAACCCTCTAAAACAAACTGAAATATTGTTGAAAGTGTCGTTAAACACCATAATCCTAACCCTCTAAAACAAACTGAAATATTGTTGAAAGTGTCGTTAAACACCATAATCCTAATCCTCTAAAACAAACTGAAATATTGTTGAAAGTGTCGTTAAACACCATAACCCTATCCCTCTAAAACAAACTGAAATATTGTTGAAAGTGTCGTTAAACACCATAACCCTAACCCTCTAAAACTAACTGAAATATTGTTGAAAGTGTCGTTAAACACCATAACCCTAACCCTCTAAAACTAACTGAAATATTGTTGAAAGTGTCATTAAACATCATAACCCTAACCCTCTAAAACAAACTGAAATATTGTTGAAAGTGTCGTTAAACACCATAATCCTAACCCTCTTAAACAAACTGAAATATTGTTGAAAGTGTCGTTAAACACCATAATCCTAATCCTCTAAAACAAACTGAAATATTGTTGAAAGTGTCGTTAAACACCATAACCCTATCCCTCTAAAACAAACTGAAATATTGTTGAAAGTGTCGTTAAACACCATAACCCTAACCCTCTAAAACTAACAAAAATATTGTTGAAAGTGTCGTTAAACATCATAACCCTAACCCTATAAAACTAACTGAAATATTGTTGAAAGTGTCGTTAAACACCATAACCCTAACCCTCTAAAACTAACTGAAATATTGTTGAAAGTGTCGTTAAACACCATAACCCTAACCCTCTAAAACTAACTGAAATATTGTTGAAAGTGTCATTAAACATCATAACCCTAACCCTCTAAAACAAACTGAAATATTGTTGAAAGTGTCGTTAAACACCATAATCCTAACCCTCTAAAACAAACTGAAATATTGTTGAAAGTGTCGTTAAACACCATAACCCTAACCCTCTAAAACAAACTGAAATATTGTTGAAAGTGTCTTTAAACATCATAACCCTAACCCCCAAAAACAAACTGAAATATTGTTGAAAGTGTCGTTAAACACCATAATCCTAACCCTCTAAAACAAACTGAAATATTGTTGAAAGTGTCGTTAAACATCATAATCCTAACCCTCTAAAACAAACTGAAATATTGTTGAAAGTGTCTTTAAACACCATAACCCTAACCCTCTAAAACAAACTGAAATATTGTTGAAAGTGTCATTAAACATCATAACCCTAACCCTCTAAAACAAACTGAAATATTGTTGAAAGTGTCGTTAAACACCATAATCCTAACCCTCTAAAACAAACTGAAATATTGTTGAAAGTGTCGTTAAACACCATAATCCTAATCCTCTAAAACAAACTGAAATATTGTTGAAAGTGTCGTTAAACACCATAACCCTAACCCTCTAAAGCAAACTGAAATATTGTTGAAAGTGTCGTTAAACACCATAACCCTAACCCTCTAAAACTAACTGAAATAGTGTTGAAAGTGTCGTTAAACATCATAATCCTAACCCTCTAAAACAAACTGAAATATTGTTGAAAGTGTCGTTAAACACTATAATCCTAATCCTCTAAAACAAACTGAAATATTGTTGAAAGTGTCGTTAAACATCATAATCCTAACCCTCTAAAACAAACTGAAATATTGTTGAAAGTGTCGTTAAACACCATAACCCTAACCCTCTAAAACTAACTGAAATATTGTTGAAAGTGTCGTTAAACACCATAACCCTAACCCTCTAAAACTAACTGAAATATTGTTGAAAGTGTCATTAAACACCATAACCCTAACCCTCTAAAACAAACTGAAATATTGTTGAAAGTGTCGTTAAACACCATAATCCTAACCCTCTAAAACAAACTGAAATATTGTTGAAAGTGTCGTTAAACACCATAATCCTAACCCTCTAAAACAAACTGAAATATTGTTGAAAGTGTCATTAAACATCATAACCCTAACCCTCTAAAACAAACTGAAATATTGTTGAAAGTGTCGTTAAACATCATAACCCTAACCCTCTAAAACAAACTGAAATATTGTTGAAAGTGTCGTTAAACACCATAACCCTAACCCTCTAAAACAAACTGAAATATTGTTGAAAGTGTCATTAAACATCATAACCCTAACCCTCTAAAACAAACTGAAATATTGTTGAAAGTGTCGTTAAACACCATAATCCTAATCCTCTAAAACAAACTGAAATATTGTTGAAAGTGTCGTAAAACATCATAACCCTAACCCCCAAAAACAAACTGAAATATTGTTGAAAGTGTCGTTAAACACCATAATCCTAACCCTCTAAAACAAATTGAAATATTGTTGAAAGTGTCGTTAAACATCATAATTCTAACCCTATAAAACAAATTGAAATATTGTTGAAAGTGTCGTTAAACACCATAACCCTAACCCTCTAAAACAAACTGAAATATTGTTGAAAGTGTCGTTAAACATCATAACCCTAACCCTCTAAAACAAACTGAAATATTGTTGAAAGTGTCGTTAAACACCATAATCCTAACCCTCTAAAACAAACTGAAATATTGTTGAAAGTGTCGTTAAACACCATAATCCTAATCCTCTAAAACAAACTGAAATATTGTTGAAAGTGTCGTTAAACACCATAACCCTAACCCTCTAAAGCAAACTGAAATATTGTTGAAAGTGTCGTTAAACACCATAACCCTAACCCTCTAAAACTAACTGAAATATTGTTGAAAGTGTCGTTAAACATCATAATCCTAACCCTCTAAAACTAACTGAAATATTGTTGAAAGTGTCGTTAAACACCATAATCCTAATCCTCTAAAACAAACTGAAATATTGTTGAAAGTGTCGTTAAACACCATAACCCTAACCCTCTAAAACAAACTGAAATATTGTTGAAAGTGTCGTTAAACACCATAACCCTAACCCTCTAAAACTAACTGAAATATTGTTGAAAGTGTCGTTAAACACCATAACCCTAACCCTCTAAAACAAACTGAAATATTGTTGAAAGTGTCATTAAACATCATAACCCTAACCCTCTAAAACAAACTGAAATATTGTTGAAAGTGTCGTTAAACATCATAACCCTAACCCTCTAAAACAAACTGAAATATTGTTGAAAGTGTCGTTAAACATCATAACCCTAACCCCCAAAAACAAACTTAAATATTGTTGAAAGTGTCGTTAAACACCATAATCCTAACCCTCTAAAACAAACTGAAATATTGTTGAAAGTGTCGTTAAACATCATAATCCTAACCCTCTAAAACAAACTGAAATATTGTTGAAAGTGTCGTTAAACACCATAACCCTAACCCTCTAAAACAAATTGAAATATTGTTGAAAGTGTCATTAAACATCATAACCCTAACCCTCTAAAACAAACTGAAATATTGTTGAAAGTGTCGTTAAACACCATAATCCTAACCCTCTAAAACAAACTGAAATATTGTTGAAAGTGTCGTTAAACACCATAATCCTAATCCTCTAAAACAAACTGAAATATTGTTGAAAGTGTCGTAAAACATCATAACCCTAACCCCCAAAAACAAACTGAAATATTGTTGAAAGTGTCGTTAAACACCATAATCCTAACCCTCTAAAACAAACTGAAATATTGTTGAAAGTGTCGTTAAACATCATAATCCTAACCCTATAAAACAAACTGAAATATTGTTGAAAGTGTCGTTAAACACCATAACCCTAACCCTCTAAAACAAACTGAAATATTGTTTGAAAGTGTCATTAAACATCATAACCCTAACCCTCTAAAACAAACTGAAATATTGTTGAAAGTGTCGTTAAACACCATAATCCTAACCCTCTAAAACAAACTGAAATATTGTTGAAAGTGTCGTTAAACACCATAATCCTAATCCTCTAAAACAAACTGAAATATTGTTGAAAGTGTCGTTAAACACCATAACCCTAACCCTCTAAAGCAAACTGAAATATTGTTGAAAGTGTCGTTAAACACCATAACCCTAACCCTCTAAAACTAACTGAAATATTGTTGAAAGTGTCGTTAAACATCATAATCCTAACCCTCTAAAACTAACTGAAATATTGTTGAAAGTGTCGTTAAACACCATAATCCTAATCCTCTAAAACAAACTGAAATATTGTTGAAAGTGTCGTTAAACACCATAACCCTAACCCTCTAAAACAAACTGAAATATTGTTGAAAGTGTCGTTAAACACCATAACCCTAACCCTCTAAAACTAACTGAAATATTGTTGAAAGTGTCGTTAAACCCCATAACCCTAACCCTCTAAAACAAACTGAAATATTGTTGAAAGTGTCATTAAACATCATAACCCTAACCCTCTAAAACAAACTGAAATATTGTTGAAAGTGTCGTTAAACATCATAACCCTAACCCTCTAAAACAAACTGAAATATTGTTGAAAGTGTCGTTAAACACCATAATCCTAATCCTCTAAAACAAACTGAAATATTGTTGAAAGTGTCGTTAAACATCATAACCCTAACCCCCAAAAACAAACTTAAATATTGTTGAAAGTGTCGTTAAACACCATAATCCTAACCCTCTAAAACAAACTGAAATATTGTTGAAAGTGTCGTTAAACATCATAATCCTAACCCTCTAAAACAAACTGAAATATTGTTGAAAGTGTCGTTAAACACCATAACCCTAACCCTCTAAAACAAACTGAAATATTGTTGAAAGTGTCATTAAACATCATAACCCTAACCCTCTAAAACAAACTGAAATATTGTTGAAAGTGTCGTTAAACACCATAATCCTAACCCTCTAAAACAAACTGAAATATTGTTGAAAGTGTCGTTAAACACCATAATCCTAATCCTCTAAAACAAACTGAAATATTGTTGAAAGTGTCGTTAAACACCATAACCCTAACCCTCTAAAGCAAACTGAAATATTGTTGAAAGTGTCGTTAAACACCATAACCCTAACCCTCTAAAACTAACTGAAATATTGTTGAAAGTGTCGTTAAACATCATAATCCTAACCCTCTAAAACTAACTGAAATATTGTTGAAAGTGTCGTTAAACACCATAATCCTAATCCTCTAAAACAAACTGAAATATTGTTGAAAGTGTCGTTAAACACCATAACCCTAACCCTCTAAAACAAACTGAAATATTGTTGAAAGTGTCGTTAAACACCATAACCCTAACCCTCTAAAACTAACTGAAATATTGTTGAAAGTGTCGTTAAACACCATAATCCTAATCCTCTAAAACAAAATGAAATATTGTTGAAAGTGTCGTTACACACCATAACCCTAACCCTCTAAAACAAACTGAAATATTGTTGAAAGTGTCGTTAAACACCATAACCCTAACCCTCTAAAACAAACTGAAATATTGTTGAAAGTGTCGTTAAACACCATAACCCTAACCCTCTAAAAAACTGAAATATTGTTGAAAGTGTCATTAAACACCATAACCCTAACCCTCTAAAACAAACTGAAATATTGTTGAAAGTGTCATTAAACATCATAACCCTAACCCTCTTAAATAAACTGAAATATTGTTGAAAGTGTCATTAAACACCATAACCCTAACCCTCTTAAGCAAACTGAAATATTGTTGAAAGTGTCATTAAACATCATAACCTTAACCCTCTTAAACAAACTGTAATATTGTTGAAAGTGTCGTTAAACATCATAACCCTAACCCTCTAAAACAAACTGAAATATTGTTGAAAGTGTCGTTAAACACCATAATCCTAATCCTCTAAAACAAACTGAAATATTGTTGAAAGTGTCGTTAAACATCATAACCCTAACCCCCAAAAACAAACTGAAATATTGTTGAAAGTGTCGTTAAACACCATAATCCTAACCCTCTAAAACAAACTGAAATATTGTTGAAAGTGTCGTTAAACATCATAATCCTAACCCTCTAAAACAAACTGAAATATTGTTGAAAGTGTCGTTAAACACCATAACCCTAACCCTCTAAAACAAACTGAAATATTGTTGAAAGTGTCATTAAACATCATAACCCTAACCCTCTAAAACAAACTGAAATATTGTTGAAAGTGTCGTTAAACACCATAATCCTAACCCTCTAAAACAAACTGAAATATTGTTGAAAGTGTCGTTAAACACCATAATCCTAATCCTCTAAAACAAACTGAAATATTGTTGAAAGTGTCGTTAAACACCATAACCCTAACCCTCTAAAGCAAACTGAAATATTGTTGAAAGTGTCGTTAAACACCATAACCCTAACCCTCTAAAACTAACTGAAATATTGTTGAAAGTGTCGTTAAACATCATAATCCTAACCCTCTAAAACTAACTGAAATATTGTTGAAAGTGTCTTTAAACATCATAACCCTAACCCCCAAAAACAAACTGAAATATTGTTGAAAGTGTCGTTAAACACCATAATGCTAACCCTCTAAAACAAACTGAAATATTGTTGAAAGTGTCGTTAAACATCATAATCCTAACCCTCTAAAACAAACTGAAATATTGTTGAAAGTGTCTTTAAACACCATAACCCTAACCCTCTAAAACAAACTGAAATATTGTTGAAAGTGTCATTAAACATCATAACCCTAACCCTCTAAAACAAACTGAAATATTGTTGAAAGTGTCGTTAAACACCATAACCCTAACCCTCTAAAGCAAACTGAAATATTGTTGAAAGTGTCGTTAAACACCATAACCCTAACCCTCTAAAACTAACTGAAATAGTGTTGAAAGTGTCGTTAAACATCATAATCCTAACCCTCTAAAACAAACTGAAATATTGTTGAAAGTGTCGTAAAACACTATAATCCTAATCCTCTAAAACAAACTGAAATATTGTTGAAAGTGTCGTTAAACATCATAATCCTAACCCTCTAAAACAAACTGAAATATTGTTGAAAGTGTCGTTAAACACCATAACCCTAACCCTCTAAAACAAACTGAAATATTGTTGAAAGTGTCGTTAAACACCATAACCCTAACCCTCTAAAGCAAACTGAAATATTGTTGAAAGTGTCGTTAAACACCATTACCCTAACCCTCTAAAACTAACTGAAATATTGTTGAAAGTGTCGTTAAACATCATAATCCTAACCCTCTAAAACTAACTGAAATATTGTTGAAAGTGTCGTTAAACACCATAATCCTAATCCTCTAAAACAAACTGAAATATTGTTGAAAGTGTCGTTAAACACCATAACCCTAACCCTCTAAAACAAACTGAAATATTGTTGAAAGTGTCGTTAAACACCATAACCCTAACCCTCTAAAACTAACTGAAATATTGTTGAAAGTGTCGTTAAACACCATAATCCTAATCCTCTAAAACAAAATGAAATATTGTTGAAAGTGTCGTTACACACCATAACCCTAACCCTCTAAAACAAACTGAAATATTGTTGAAAGTGTCGTTAAACACCATAACCCTAACCCTCTAAAACAAACTGAAATATTGTTGAAAGTGTCGTTAAACACCATAACCCTAACCCTCTAAAACAAACTGAAATATTGTTGAAAGTGTCATTAAACACCATAACCCTAACCCTCTAAAACAAACTGAAATATTGTTGAAAGTGTCATTAAACATCATAACCCTAACCCTCTTAAATAAACTGAAATATTGTTGAAAGTGTCATTAAACACCATAACCCTAACCCTCTTAAGCAAACTGAAATATTGTTGAAAGTGTCATTAAACATCATAACCTTAACCCTCTTAAACAAACTGTAATATTGTTGAAAGTGTCGTTAAACATCATAACCCTAACCCTCTAAAACAAACTGAAATATTGTTGAAAGTGTCGTTAAACACCATAATCCTAATCCTCTAAAACAAACTGAAATATTGTTGAAAGTGTCGTTAAACACCATAACCCTAACCCTCTAAAGCAAACTGAAATATTGTTGAAAGTGTCGTTAAACACCATAACCCTAACCCTCTAAAACTAACTGAAATATTGTTGAAAGTGTCGTTAAACATCATAATCCTAACCCTCTAAAACTAACTGAAATATTGTTGAAAGTGTCTTTAAACATCATAACCCTAACCCCCAAAAACAAACTGAAATATTGTTGAAAGTGTCGTTAAACACCATAATCCTAACCCTCTAAAACAAACTGAAATATTGTTGAAAGTGTCGTTAAACATCATAATCCTAACCCTCTAAAACAAACTGAAATATTGTTGAAAGTGTCATTAAACATCATAACCCTAACCCTCTAAAACAAACTGAAATATTGTTGAAAGTGTCGTTAAACACCATAACCCTAACCCTCTAAAGCAAACTGAAATATTGTTGAAAGTGTCGTTAAACACCATAACCCTAACCCTCTAAAACTAACTGAAATAGTGTTGAAAGTGTCGTTAAACATCATAATCCTAACCCTCTAAAACAAACTGAAATATTGTTGAAAGTGTCGTAAAACACTATAATCCTAATCCTCTAAAACAAACTGAAATATTGTTGAAAGTGTCGTTAAACATCATAATCCTAACCCTCTAAAACAAACTGAAATATTGTTGAAAGTGTCGTTAAACACCATAACCCTAACCCTCTAAAACAAACTGAAATATTGTTGAAAGTGTCGTTAAACACCATAACCCTAACCCTCTAAAACTAACTGAAATATTGTTGAAAGTGTCATTAAACATCATAACCCTAACCCTCTAAAACAAACTGAAATATTGTTGAAAGTGTCGTTAAACACCATAATCCTAACCCTCTAAAACAAACTGAAATATTGTTGAAAGTGTCGTTAAACACCATAATCCTAACCCTCTAAAACAAACTGAAATATTGTTGAAAGTGTCGTTAAACATCATAACCCTAACCCTCTAAAACTAACTGAAATATTGTTGAAAGTGTCATTAAACATCATAACCCTAACCCTCTAAAACAAACTGAAATATTGTTGAAAGTGTCGTTAAACACCATAATCCTAACCCTCTAAAACAAACTGAAATATTGTTGAAAGTGTCGTTAAACACCATAACCCTAACCCTCTAAAACTAACTGAAATATTGTTGAAAGTGTCGTTAAACACCATAACCCTAACCCTCTAAAACAAACTGAAATATTGTTGAAAGTGTCGTTAAACATCATAATCCTAACCCTCTAAAACTAACTGAAATATTGTTGAAAGTGTCGTTAAACACCATAATCCTAATCCTCTAAAACAAACTGAAATATTGTTGAAAGTCTCGTTAAACACCATAACCCTAACCCTCTAAAACAAACTGAAATATTGTTGAAAGTGTCGTTAAACACCATAACCCTAACCCTCTAAAACTAACTGAAATATTGTTGAAAGTGTCGTTAAACACCATAATCCTAATCCTCTAAAACAAACTGAAATATTGTTGAAAGTGTCGTTAAACACCATAACCCTAACCCTCTAAAACAAACTGAAATATTGTTGAAAGTGTCGTTAAACACCATAACCCTAACCCTCTAAAACAAACTGAAATATTGTTGAAAGTGTCGTTAAACACCATAACCCTAACCCTCTAAAACAAACTGAAATATTGTTGAAAGTGTCATTAAACACCATAACCCTAACCCTCTAAAACAAACTGAAATATTGTTGAAAGTGTCATTAAACATCATAACCCTAACCCTCTTAAATAAACTGAAATATTGTTGAAAGTGTCATTAAACACCATAACCCTAACCCTCTTAAGCAAACTGTAATATTGTTGAAAGTGTCATTAAACATCATATCCCTAACCCTCTAAAACAAACTGAAATATTGTTGAAAGTGTCGTTAAACACCATAATCCTAATCCTCTAAAACAAACTGAAATATTGTTGAAAGTGTCGTTAAACACCATAACCCTAACCCTCTAAAACAAACTGAAATATTGTTGAAAGTGTCGTTAAACACCATAACCCTAACCCTCTAAAACTAACTGAAATATTGTTGAAAGTGTCGTTAAACACCATAATCCTAATCCTCTAAAACAAAATGAAATATTGTTGAAAGTGTCGTTACACACCATAACCCTAACCCTCTAAAACAAACTGAAATATTGTTGAAAGTGTCGTTAAACACCATAACCCTAACCCTCTAAAACAAACTGAAATATTGTTGAAAGTGTCGTTAAACACCATAACCCTAACCCTCTAAAACAAACTGAAATATTGTTGAAAGTGTCATTAAACACCATAACCCTAACCCTCTAAAACAAACTGAAATATTGTTGAAAGTGTCATTAAACATCATAACCCTAACCCTCTTAAATAAACTGAAATATTGTTGAAAGTGTCATTAAACACCATAACCCTAACCCTCTTAAGCAAACTGAAATATTGTTGAAAGTGTCATTAAACATCATAACCTTAACCCTCTTAAACAAACTGTAATATTGTTGAAAGTGTCGTTAAACATCATAACCCTAACCCTCTAAAACAAACTGAAATATTGTTGAAAGTGTCGTTAAACACCATAATCCTAATCCTCTAAAACAAACTGAAATATTGTTGAAAGTGTCGTTAAACACCATAACCCTAACCCTCTAAAGCAAACTGAAATATTGTTGAAAGTGTCGTTAAACACCATAACCCTAACCCTCTAAAACTAACTGAAATATTGTTGAAAGTGTCGTTAAACATCATAATCCTAACCCTCTAAAACTAACTGAAATATTGTTGAAAGTGTCTTTAAACATCATAACCCTAACCCCCAAAAACAAACTGAAATATTGTTGAAAGTGTCGTTAAACACCATAATCCTAACCCTCTAAAACAAACTGAAATATTGTTGAAAGTGTCGTTAAACATCATAATCCTAACCCTCTAAAACAAACTGAAATATTGTTGAAAGTGTCTTTAAACACCATAACCCTAACCCTCTAAAACAAACTGAAATATTGTTGAAAGTGTCATTAAACATCATAACCCTAACCCTCTAAAACAAACTGAAATATTGTTGAAAGTGTCGTTAAACACCATAACCCTAACCCTCTAAAGCAAACTGAAATATTGTTGAAAGTGTCGTTAAACACCATAACCCTAACCCTCTAAAACTAACTGAAATAGTGTTGAAAGTGTCGTTAAACATCATAATCCTAACCCTCTAAAACAAACTGAAATATTGTTGAAAGTGTCGTAAAACACTATAATCCTAATCCTCTAAAACAAACTGAAATATTGTTGAAAGTGTCGTTAAACATCATAATCCTAACCCTCTAAAACAAACTGAAATATTGTTGAAAGTGTCGTTAAACACCATAACCCTAACCCTCTAAAACAAACTGAAATATTGTTGAAAGTGTCGTTAAACACCATAACCCTAACCCTCTAAAACTAACTGAAATATTGTTGAAAGTGTCATTAAACATCATAACCCTAACCCTCTAAAACAAACTGAAATATTGTTGAAAGTGTCGTTAAACACCATAATCCTAACCCTCTAAAACAAACTGAAATATTGTTGAAAGTGTCGTTAAACACCATAATCCTAACCCTCTAAAACAAACTGAAATATTGTTGAAAGTGTCGTTAAACATCATAACCCTAACCCTCTAAAACTAACTGAAATATTGTTGAAAGTGTCATTAAACATCATAACCCTAACCCTCTAAAACAAACTGAAATATTGTTGAAAGTGTCGTTAAACACCATAATCCTAACCCTCTAAAACAAACTGAAATATTGTTGAAAGTGTCGTTAAACACCATAACCCTAACCCTCTAAAACTAACTGAAATATTGTTGAAAGTGTCGTTAAACACCATAACCCTAACCCTCTAAAACAAACTTAAATATTGTTGAAAGTGTCGTTAAACATCATAATCCTAACCCTCTAAAACTAACTGAAATATTGTTGAAAGTGTCGTTAAACACCATAATCCTAATCCTCTAAAACAAACTGAAATATTGTTGAAAGTCTCGTTAAACACCATAACCCTAACCCTCTAAAACAAACTGAAATATTGTTGAAAGTGTCGTTAAACACCATAACCCTAACCCTCTAAAACTAACTGAAATATTGTTGAAAGTGTCGTTAAACACCATAATCCTAATCCTCTAAAACAAACTGAAATATTGTTGAAAGTGTCGTTAAACACCATAACCCTAACCCTCTAAAACAAACTGAAATATTGTTGAAAGTGTCGTTAAACACCATAACCCTAACCCTCTAAAACAAACTGAAATATTGTTGAAAGTGTCGTTAAACACCATAACCCTAACCCTCTAAAACAAACTGAAATATTGTTGAAAGTGTCATTAAACACCATAACCCTAACCCTCTAAAACAAACTGAAATATTGTTGAAAGTGTCATTAAACATCATAACCCTAACCCTCTTAAATAAACTGAAATATTGTTGAAAGTGTCATTAAACACCATAACCCTAACCCTCTTAAGCAAACTGTAATATTGTTGAAAGTGTCATTAAACATCATATCCCTAACCCTCTAAAACAAACTGAAATATTGTTGAAAGTGTCGTTAAACATCATAACCCTAACCCTCTTAAATAAACTGAAATATTGTTGAAAGTGTCATTAAACACCATAACCCTAACCCTCTTAAGCAAACTGAAATATTGTTGAAAGTGTCATTAAACATCATAACCCTAACCCTCTTAAACAAACTGAAATATTGTTGATAGTGTCATTAAACATCATAACCCTAACCCTCTAAAACAAACTGAAATATTGTTGAAAGTGTCGTTAAACATCATAACCCTAACCCTCTAAAACAAACTGAAATATTGTTGAAAATGTCGTAAAACACCATAATCCTAATCCTCTAAAACAAACTGAAATATTGTTGAAAGTGTCGTTAAACACCATAACCCTAACCCTCTAAAGCAAACTGAAATATTGTTGAAAGTGTCGTTAAACACCATAACCCTAACCCTCTAAAACTAACTGAAATAGTGTTGAAAGTGTCGTTAAACATCATAATCCTAACCCTCTAAAACAAACTGAAATATTGTTGAAAGTGTCGTAAAACACTATAATCCTAATCCTCTAAAACAAACTGAAATATTGTTGAAAGTGTCGTTAAACATCATAATCCTAACCCTCTAAAACAAACTGAAATATTGTTGAAAGTGTCGTTAAACACCATAACCCTAACCCTCTAAAACAAACTGAAATATTGTTGAAAGTGTCGTTAAACACCATAACCCTAACCCTCTAAAACTAACTGAAATATTGTTGAAAGTGTCATTAAACATCATAACCCTAACCCTCTAAAACAAACTGAAATATTGTTGAAAGTGTCGTTAAACACCATAATCCTAACCCTCTAAAACAAACTGAAATATTGTTGAAAGTGTCGTTAAACACCATAATCCTAACCCTCTAAAACAAACTGAAATATTGTTGAAAGTGTCGTTAAACATCATAACTCTAACCCTCTAAAACTAACTGAAATATTGTTGAAAGTGTCATTAAACATCATAACCCTAACCCTCTAAAACAAACTGAAATATTGTTGAAAGTGTCGTTAAACACCATAATCCTAACCCTCTAAAACAAACTGAAATATTGTTGAAAGTGTCGTTAAACACCATAACCCTAACCCTCTAAAACTAACTGAAATATTGTTGAAAGTGTCGTTAAACACCATAACCCTAACCCTCTAAAACAAACTGAAATATTGTTGAAAGTGTCGTTAAACATCATAATCCTAACCCTCTAAAACTAACTGAAATATTGTTGAAAGTGTCGTTAAACACCATAATCCTAATCCTCTAAAACAAACTGAAATATTGTTGAAAGTCTCGTTAAACACCATAACCCTAACCCTCTAAAACAAACTGAAATATTGTTGAAAGTGTCGTTAAACACCATAACCCTAACCCTCTAAAACTAACTGAAATATTGTTGAAAGTGTCGTTAAACACCATAATCCTAATCCTCTAAAACAAACTGAAATATTGTTGAAAGTGTCGTTAAACACCATAACCCTAACCCTCTAAAACAAACTGAAATATTGTTGAAAGTGTCGTTAAACACCATAACCCTAACCCTCTAAAACAAACTGAAATATTGTTGAAAGTGTCGTTAAACACCATAACCCTAACCCTCTAAAACAAACTGAAATATTGTTGAAAGTGTCATTAAACACCATAACCCTAACCATCTAAAACAAACTGAAATATTGTTGAAAGTGTCATTAAACATCATAACCCTAACCCTCTTAAATAAACTGAAATATTGTTGAAAGTGTCATTAAACACCATAACCCTAACCCTCTTAAGCAAACTGTAATATTGTTGAAAGTGTCATTAAACATCATATCCCTAACCCTCTAAAACAAACTGAAATATTGTTGAAAGTGTCGTTAAACATCATAACCCTAACCCTCTTAAATAAACTGAAATATTGTTGAAAGTGTCATTAAACACCATAACCCTAACCCTCTTAAGCAAACTGAAATATTGTTGAAAGTGTCATTAAACATCATAACCCTAACCCTCTTAAACAAACTGAAATATTGTTGATAGTGTCATTAAACATCATAACCCTAACCCTCTAAAACAAACTGAAATATTGTTGAAAGTGTCGTTAAACATCATAACCCTAACCCTCTAAAACAAACTGAAATATTGTTGAAAATGTCGTAAAACACCATAATCCTAATCCTCTAAAACAAACTGAAATATTGTTGAAAGTGTCGTTAAACACCATAACCCTATCCCTCTAAAACAAACTGAAATATTGTTGAAAGTGTCGTTAAACACCATAACCCTAACCCTCTAAAACTAACAAAAATATTGTTGAAAGTGTCGTTAAACATCATAACCCTAACACTCTAAAACTAACTGAAATATTGTTGAAAGTGTCGTTAAACACCATAATCCTAACCCTCTAAAACAAACTGAAATATTGTTGAAAGTGTCGTTAAACACCATAACCCTAACCCTCTAAAACTAACTGAAATATTGTTGAAAGTGTCGTTAAACACCATAACCCTAACCCTCTAAAACTAACTGAAATATTGTTGAAAGTATCATTAAACATCATAACCCTAACCCTCTAAAACAAACTGAAATATTGTTGAAAGTGTCGTTAAACACCATAATCCTAACCCTCTAAAACAAACTGAAATATTGTTGAAAGTGTCGTTAAACACCATAATCCTAACCCTCTAAAACAAACTGAAATATTGTTGAAAGTGTCGTTAAACACCATAACCCTAACCCTCTTAAACAAACTGAAATATTGTTGAAAGTGTCGTTAAACACCATAATTCTAATCCTCTAAAACAAACTGAAATATTGTTGAAAATGTCGTTAAACACCATAACCCTAACCCTCTAAAACAAACTGAAATATTGTTGAAAGTGTCTTTAAACATCATAACCCTAACCCCCAAAAACAAACTGAAATATTGTTGAAAGTGTCGTTAAACACCATAATCCTAACCCTCTAAAACAAACTGAAATATTGTTGAAAGTGTCGTTAAACATCATAATCCTAACCCTCTAAAACAAACTGAAATATTGTTGAAAGTGTCTTTAAACACCATAACCCGAACCCTCTAAAACAAACTGAAATATTGTTGAAAGTGTCATTAAACATCATAACCCTAACCCTCTAAAACAAACTGAAATATTGTTGAAAGTGTCGTTAAACACCATAATCCTAACCCTCTAAAACAAACTGAAATATTGTTGAAAGTGTCGTTAAACACCATAACCCTAACCCTCTAAAGCAAACTGAAATATTGTTGAAAGTGTCGTTAAACACCATAACCCTAACCCTCTAAAACTAACTGAAATAGTGTTGAAAGTGTCGTTAAACATCATAATCCTAACCCTCTAAAACAAACTGAAATATTGTTGAAAGTGTCGTAAAACACTATAATCCTAATCCTCTAAAACAAACTGAAATATTGTTGAAAGTGTCGTTAAACATCATAATCCTAACCCTCTAAAACAAACTGAAATATTGTTGAAAGTGTCGTTAAACACCATAACCCTAACCCTCTAAAACTAACTGAAATATTGTTGAAAGTGTCGTTAAACACCATAACCCTAACCCTCTAAAACTAACTGAAATATTGTTGAAAGTGTCATTAAACATCATAACCCTAACCCTCTAAAATAAACTGAAATATTGTTGAAAGTGTCGTTAAACACCATAATCCTAACCCTCTAAAACAAACTGAAATATTGTTGAAAGTGTCGTTAAACACCATAATCCTAACCCTCTAAAACAAACTGAAATATTGTTGAAAGTGTCGTTAAACATCATAACCCTAACCCTCTAAAACTAACTGAAATATTGTTGAAAGTGTCATTAAACATCATAACCCTAACCCCCTAAAACTAACTGAAATATTGTTGAAAGTGTCGTTAAACACCATAACCCTAACCCTCTAAAACAAACTGAAATATTGTTGAAAGTGTCGTTAAACACCATAACCCTAACCCTCTAAAACTAACTGAAATATTGTTTAAAGTGTCATTAAACATCATAACCCTAACCCTCTAAAACAAACTGAAATATTGTTGAAAGTGTCGTTAAACACCATAATCCTAACCCTCTAAAACAAACTGAAATATTGTTGAAAGTGTCGTTAAACACCATAACCCTAACCCTCTAAAACTAACTGAAATATTGTTGAAAGTGTCGTTAAACACCATAACCCTAACCCTCTAAAACAAACTGAAATATTGTTGAAAGTGTCGTTAAACACCATAATCCTAACCCTCTAAAACAAACTGAAATATTGTTGAAAGTGTCGTTAAACACCATAATCCTAACCCTTTAAAACAAACTGAAATATTGTTGAAAGTGTCGTTAAACACCATAACCCTAACCCTCTAAAACAAACTGAAATATTGTTGAAAGTGTCATTAAACATCATAACCCTAACCCTCTAAAGCAAACTGAAATATTGTTGAAAGTGTCGTTAAACATCATAATCCTAACCCTCTAAAACAAACTGAAATATTGTTGAAAGTGTCGTTAAACACCATAACCCTAACCCTCTAAAACAAACTGAAATATTGTTGAAAGTGTCATTAAACATCATAACCCTAACCCTCTAAAACAAACTGAAATATTGTTGAAAGTGTCGTTAAACACCATAATCCTAATCCTCTAAAACAAACTGAAATATTTTTGAAAGTGTCGTTAAACATCATAACCCTAACCCCCAAAAACAAACTGAAATATTGTTGAAAGTGTCGTTAAACACCATAATCCTAACCCTCTAAAACAAACTGAAATATTGTTGAAAGTGTCGTTAAACATCATAATCCTAACCCTCTAAAACAAACTGAAATATTGTTGAAAGTGTCGTTAAACACCATAACCCTAACCATCTAAAACAAACTGAAATATTGTTGAAAGTGTCATTAAACATCATAACCCTAACCCTCTAAAACAAACTGAAATATTGTTGAAAGTGTCGTTAAACACCATAATCCTAACCCCCTAAAACAAACTGAAATATTGTTGAAAGTGTCGTTAAACACCATAATCCTAATCCTCTAAAACAAACTGAAATATTGTTGAAAGTGTCGTTAAACACCATAACCCTAACCCTCTAAAGCAAACTGAAATATTGTTGAAAGTGTCGTTAAACACCATAACCCTAACCCTCTAAAACTAACTGAAATATTGTTGAAAGTGTCGTTAAACATCATAATCCTAACCCTCTAAAACAAACTGAAATATTGTTGAAAGTGTCGTTAAACACCATAATCCTAATCCTCTAAAACAAACTGAAATATTGTTGAAAGTGTCGTTAAACACCATAACCCTAACCCTCTAAAACAAACTGAAATATTGTTGAAAGTGTCGTTAAACACCATAACCCTAACCCTCTAAAACTAACTGAAATATTGTTGAAAGTGTCGTTAAACACCATAACCCTAACCCTCTAAAACAAACTGAAATATTGTTGAAAGTGGCATTAAACATCATAGCCCTAACCCTCTAAAACAAACTGAAATATTGTTGAAAATGTCGTTAAACATCATAATCCTAACCCTCTAAAACAAACTGAAATATTGTTGAAAGTGTCGTTAAACACCATAACCCTAACCCTCTAAAACAAACTGAAATATTGTTGAAAGTGTCATTAAACATCATAACCCTAACCCTCTAAAACAAACTGAAATATTGTTGAAAGTGTCGTTAAACACCATAATCCTAATCCTCTAAAACAAACTGAAATATTGTTGAAAGTGTCGTTAAACATCATAACCCTAACCCCCAAAAACAAACTGAAATATTGTTGAAAGTGTCGTTAAACACCATAATCCTAACCCTCTAAAACAAACTGAAATATTGTTGAAAGTGTCGTTAAACATCATAATCCTAACCCTCTAAAACAGACTGAAATATTGTTGAAAGTGTCGTTAAACACCATAACCCTAACCCTCTAAAACAAACTGAAATATTGTTGAAAGTGTCATTAAACATCATAACCCTAACCCTCTAAAACAAACTGAAAAATTGTTGAAAGTGTCGTTAAACACCATAATCCTAACCCTCTAAAACAAACTGAAATATTGTTGAAAGTGTCGTTAAACACCATAATCCTAATCCTCTAAAACAAACTGAAATATTGTTGAAAGTGTCGTTAAACACCATAACCCTAACCCTCTAAAGCAAACTGAAATATTGTTGAAAGTGTCGTTAAACACCATAACCCTAACCCTCTAAAACAAACTGAAATATTGTTGAAAGTGTCGTTAGACACCATAACCCTAACCCTCTAAAACTAACTGAAATATTGTTGAAAGTGTCGTAAAACACCATAATCCTAATCCTCTAAAACAAACTGAAATATTGTTGAAAGTGTCGTTAAACACCATAACCCTAACCCTCTAAAACAAACTGAAATATTGTTGAAAGTGTCGTTAAACACCATAACCCTAACCCTCTAAAACAAACTGAAATATTGTTGAAAGTGTCGTTAAACACCATAACCCTAACCCTCTAAAACAAACTGAAATATTGTTGAAAGTGTCATTAAACACCATAACCCTAACCCTCTAAAACAAACTGAAATATTGTTGAAAGTGTCATTAAACATCATAACCCTAACCCTCTTAAATAAACTGAAATATTGTTGAAAGTGTCATTAAACACCATAACCCTAACCCTCTTAAGCAAACTGAAATATTGTTGAAAGTGTCATTAAACATCATAACCTTAACCCTCTTAAACAAACTGTAATATTGTTGAAAGTGTCATTAAACATCATATCCCTAACCCTCTAAAACAAACTGAAATATTGTTGAAAGTGTCGTTAAACATCATAACCCTAACCCTCTTAAATAAACTGAAATATTGTTGAAAGTGTCATTAAACACCATAACCCTAACCCTCTTAAGCAAACTGAAATATTGTTGAAAGTGTCATTAAACATCATAACTCTAACCCTCTTAAACAAACTGAAATATTGTTGATAGTGTCATTAAACATCATAACCCTAACCCTCTAAAACAAACTGAAATATTGTTGAAAGTGTCGTTAAACATCATAACCCTAACCCTCTAAAACAAACTGAAATATTGTTGAAAGTGTCGTTAAACACCATAATCCTAACCCTCTTAAATAAACTGAAATATTGTTGAAAGTGTCGTTAAACATCATAACCCTAATCCTCTAAAACAAACTGAAATATTGTTGAAAGTGTCGTTAAGCATCATAACCCTAACCCTCTAAAACAAACTGAAATATTGTTGAAAGTGTCATTAAACATCATAACCCTAACCCTTTTAAACAAACTGAAATATTGTTGAAAGTGTCATTAAACATCATAACCCTAATCCTCTTAAACAAACTGAAATATTGTTGAAAGTGTCATTAAACATCATAACCCTAACCCTTTTAAACAAACTGAAATATTGTTGAAAGTGTCATTAAACTTCATAACCCTAACCCTCTAAAACAAACTGAAATATTGTTGAAAGTGTCGTTAAACACCATAATCCTAACCCTCTAAAACAAACTGAAATATTGTTGAAAGTGTCGTTAAACACCATAATCCTAATCCTCTAAAACAAACTGAAATATTGTTGAAAGTGTCGTTAAACACCATAACCCTAACCCTCTAAAGCAAACTGAAATATTGTTGAAAGTGTCGTTAAACACCATAACCCTAACATTCTAAAACTAACTGAAATAGTGTTGAAAGTGTCGTTAAACATCATAATCCTAACCCTCTAAAACAAACTGAAATATTGTTGAAAGTGTCGTTAAACACTATAATCCTAATCCTCTAAAACAAACTGAAATATTGTTGAAAGTGTCGTTAAACATCATAATCCTAACCCTCTAAAACAAACTGAAATATTGTTGAAAGTGTCGTTAAACACTATAACCCTAACCCTCTAAAACTAACTGAAATATTGTTGAAAGTGTCGTTAAACACCATAACCCTAACCCTCTAAAACTAACTGAAATATTGTTGAAAGTGTCATTAAACGTCATAACCCTAACCCTCTAAAACAAACTGAAATATTGTTGAAAGTGTCGTTAAACACCATAATCCTAACCCTCTAAAACAAACTGAAATATTGTTGAAAGTGTCGTTAAACATCATAACCCTAACCCTCTAAAACTAACTGAAATATTGTTGAAAGTGTCATTAAACATCATAACCCTAACCCTCTAAAACTAACTGAAATATTGTTGAAAGTGTCGTTAAACACCATAACCCTAACCCTCTAAAACAAACTGAAATATTGTTGAAAGTGTCGTTAAACACCATAACCCTAACCCTCTAAAACTAACTGAAATATTGTTTAAAGTGTCATTAAACATCATAACCCTAACCCTCTAAAACAAATTGAAATATTGTTGAAAGTGTCGTTAAACACCATAATCCTAACCCTCTAAAACAAACTGAAATATTGTTGAAAGTGTCGTTAAACACCATAACCCTAACCCTCTAAAACAAACTGAAATATTGTTGAAAGTGTCGTTAAACACCATAACCCTAACACCCTCTAAAACTAACTGAAATATTGTTCAAAGTTTCATTAAACATCATAACCCTAACCCTCTAAAACAAACTGAAATATTGTTGAAAGTGTCGTTAAACACCATAATCCTAACCCTCTAAAACAAACTGAAATATTGTTGAAAGTGTCGTTAAACACCATAATCCTAACCCTCTAAAACAAACTGAAATATTGTTGAAAGTGTCATTAAACATCATAACCCTAACCCTCTAAAACAAACTGAAATATTGTTGAAAATGTCGTTAAACATCATAATCCTAACCCTCTAAAACAAACTGAAATATTGTTGAAAGTGTCGTTAAACACCATAACCCTAACCCTCTAAAACAAACTGAAATATTGTTGAAAGTGTCATTAAACATCATAACCCTAACCCTCTAAAACAAACTGAAATATTGTTGAAAGTGTCGTTAAACACCATAATCCTAATCCTCTAAAACAAACTGAAATATTTTTGAAAGTGTCGTTAAACATCATAACCCTAACCCCCAAAAACAAACTGAAATATTGTTGAAAGTGTCGTTAAACACCATAATCCTAACCTTCTAAAACAAACTGAAATATTGTTGAAAGTGTCGTTAAACATCATAATCCTAACCCTCTAAAACAAACTGAAATATTGTTGAAAGTGTCGTTAAACACCATAACCCCAACCCTCTAAAACTAACTGAAATATTGTTGAAAGTGTCATTAAACATCATAACCATAACCCCCAAAAACAAACTGAAATATTGTTGAAAGTGTCGTTAAACACCATAATCCTAACCTTCTAAAACAAACTGAAATATTGTTGAAAGTGTCGTTAAACATCATAATCCTAACCCTCTAAAACAAACTGAAATATTGTTGAAAGTGTCGTTAAACACCATAACCCTAACCCTCTAAAACAAACTGAAATATTGTTGAAAGTGTCATTAAACATAATAACCCTAACCCTCTAAAACAAACTGAAATATTGTTGGAAGTGTCGTTAAATACCATAATCCTAACCCTCTAAAACAAACTGAAATATTGTTGAAAGTGTCGTTAAACACCATAATCCTAATCCTCTAAAACAAACTGAAATATTGTTGAAAGTGTCGTTAAACACCATAACCCTAACCCTCTAAAGCAATCTGAAATATTGTTGAAAGTGTCGTTAAACACCATAACCCTAACCCTCTAAAACAAACTGAAATATTGTTGAAAGTGTCGTTAAACACCATAATCCTAACCCTCTAAAACAAACTGAAATATTGTTGAAAGTGTCGTTAAACACCATAATCCTAATCCTCTAAAACAAACTGAAATATTGTTGAAAGTGTCGTTAAACACCATAACCCTAACCCTCTAAAGCAAACTGAAATATTGTTGAAAGTGTCGTTAAACACCATAACCCTAACCCTCTAAAACTAACTGAAATATTGTTGAAAGTGTCGTTAAACACCATAATCCTAATCCTCTAAAACAAACTGAAATATTGTTGAAAGTGTCGTTAAACACCATAACCCTAACCTTCTAAAACAAACTGAAATATTGTTGAAAGTGTCGTTAAACACCATAACCCTAACCCTCTAAAACTAACTGAAATATTGTTGAAAGTGTCGTTAAACACCATAATCCTAATCCTCTAAAACAAACTGAAATATTGTTGAAAGTGTCGTTAAACACCATAACCCTAACCCTCTAAAACAAACTGAAATATTGTTGAAAGTGTCGTTAAACACCATAACCCTAACCCTCTAAAACAAACTGAAATATTGTTGAAAGTGTCGTTAAACACCATAACCCTAACCCTCTAAAACAAACTGAAATATTGTTGAAAGTGTCATTAAACACCATAACCCTAACCCTCTAAAACAAACTGAAATATTGTTGAAAGTGTCATTAAACATCATAACCCTAACCCTCTTAAATAAACTGAAATATTGTTGAAAGTGTCATTAAACACCATAACCCTAACCCTCTTAAGCAAACTGAAATATTGTTGAAAGTGTCATTAAACATCATAACCTTAACCCTCTTAAACAAACTGAAATATTGTTGAAAGTGTCATTAAACATCATAACCCTAACCCTCTTAAATAATCTGAAATATTGTTGAAAGTGTCATTAAACATCATATCCCTAACCCTCTAAAACAAACTGAAATATTGTTGAAAGTGTCGTTAAACACCATAACCCTAACCCTCTTAAATAAACTGAAATATTGTTGAAAGTGTCATTAAACACCATAACCCTAACCCTCTTAAGCAAACTGAAATATTGTTGAAAGTGTCATTAAACATCATAACCCTAACCCTCTTAAACAAACTGAAATATTGTTGATAGTGTCATTAAACATCATAACCCTAACCCTCTAAAACAAACTGAAATATTGTTGAAAATGTCGTTAAACATCATAATCCTAACCCTCTAAAACAAACTGAAATATTGTTGAAAGTGTCGTTAAACACCATAACCCTAACCCTCTAAAACAAACTGAAATATTGTTGAAAGTGTCATTAAACATCATAACCCTAACCCTCTAAAACAAACTGAAATATTGTTGAAAGTGTCGTTAAACACCATAATCCTAATCCTCTAAAACAAACTGAAATATTGTTGAAAGTGTCGTTAAACATCATAACCCTAACCCCCAAAAACAAACTGAAATATTGTTGAAAGTGTCGTTAAACACCATAATCCTAACCTTCTAAAACAAACTGAAATATTGTTGAAAGTGTCGTTAAACATCATAATCCTAACCCTCTAAAACAAACTGAAATATTGTTGAAAGTGTCGTTAAACACCATAACCCCAACCCTCTAAAACTAACTGAAATATTGTTGAAAGTGTCATTAAACATCATAACCATAACCCCCAAAAACAAACTGAAATATTGTTGAAAGTGTCGTTAAACACCATAATCCTAACCTTCTAAAACAAACTGAAATATTGTTGAAAGTGTCGTTAAACATCATAATCCTAACCCTCTAAAACAAACTGAAATATTGTTGAAAGTGTCGTTAAACACCATAACCCTAACCCTCTAAAACAAACTGAAATATTGTTGAAAGTGTCATTAAACATAATAACCCTAACCCTCTAAAACAAACTGAAATATTGTTGGAAGTGTCGTTAAATACCATAATCCTAACCCTCTAAAACAAACTGAAATATTGTTGAAAGTGTCGTTAAACACCATAATCCTAATCCTCTAAAACAAACTGAAATATTGTTGAAAGTGTCGTTAAACACCATAACCCTAACCCTCTAAAGCAATCTGAAATATTGTTGAAAGTGTCGTTAAACACCATAACCCTAACCCTCTAAAACAAACTGAAATATTGTTGAAAGTGTCGTTAAACACCATAATCCTAACCCTCTAAAACAAACTGAAATATTGTTGAAAGTGTCGTTAAACACCATAATCCTAATCCTCTAAAACAAACTGAAATATTGTTGAAAGTGTCGTTAAACACCATAACCCTAACCCTCTAAAGCAAACTGAAATATTGTTGAAAGTGTCGTTAAACACCATAACCCTAACCCTCTAAAACTAACTGAAATATTGTTGAAAGTGTCGTTAAACACCATAATCCTAATCCTCTAAAACAAACTGAAATATTGTTGAAAGTGTCGTTAAACACCATAACCCTAACCCTCTAAAACAAACTGAAATATTGTTGAAAGTGTCGTTAAACACCATAACCCTAACCCTCTAAAACTAACTGAAATATTGTTGAAAGTGTCGTTAAACACCATAATCCTAATCCTCTAAAACAAACTGAAATATTGTTGAAAGTGTCGTTAAACACCATAACCCTAACCCTCTAAAACAAACTGAAATATTGTTGAAAGTGTCGTTAAACACCATAACCCTAACCCTCTAAAACAAACTGAAATATTGTTGAAAGTGTCGTTAAACACCATAACCCTAACCCTCTAAAACAAACTGAAATATTGTTGAAAGTGTCATTAAACACCATAACCCTAACCCTCTAAAACAAACTGAAATATTGTTGAAAGTGTCATTAAACATCATAACCCTAACCCTCTTAAATAAACTGAAATATTGTTGAAAGTGTCATTAAACACCATAACCCTAACCCTCTTAAGCAAACTGAAATATTGTTGAAAGTGTCATTAAACATCATAACCTTAACCCTCTTAAACAAACTGAAATATTGTTGAAAGTGTCATTAAACATCATAACCCTAACCCTCTTAAATAATCTGAAATATTGTTGAAAGTGTCATTAAACATCATATCCCTAACCCTCTAAAACAAACTGAAATATTGTTGAAAGTGTCGTTAAACACCATAACCCTAACCCTCTTAAATAAACTGAAATATTGTTGAAAGTGTCATTAAACACCATAACCCTAACCCTCTTAAGCAAACTGAAATATTGTTGAAAGTGTCATTAAACATCATAACCCTAACCCTCTTAAACAAACTGAAATATTGTTGATAGTGTCATTAAACATCATAACCCTAACCCTCTAAAACAAACTGAAATATTGTTGAAAGTGTCGTTAAACATCATAACCCTAACCCTCTAAAGCAAACTGAAATATTGTTGAAAGTGTCGTTAAACACCATAATCCTAACCCTCTTAAATAAACTGAAATATTGTTGAAAGTGTCGTTAAACATCATAACCCTAATCCCCTAAAACAAACTGAAATATTGTTGAAAGTGTCGTTAAGCATCATAACCCTAACCCTCTAAAACAAACTGAAATATTGTTGAAAGTGTCATTAAACATCATAACCCTAACCCTTTTAAACAAACTGAAATATTGTTGAAAGTGTCATTAAACATCATAACCCTAACCCTCTAAAACAAACTGAAATATTGTTGAAAGTGTCATTAAGCACCATAACCCTATCCCTCTAAAACAAACTGAAATATTGTTGAAAGTGTCGTAAAACATCATAAACCTAACCCTCTTAAGCAAACTGAAATATTGTTGAAAGTGTCGTTAAACATCATAACCCTAATCCTCTTAAACAAACTGAAATATTGTTGAAAGTGTCATTAAACATCATAACCCTAACCCTTTTAAACAAACTGAAATATTGTTGAAAGTGTCATTAAGCACCATAACCCTAACCCTCAAAAACAAACTGAAATATAGTTGAAAGTGTCGTTAAACATCATAATCCTAACCCTCTGAAACAAACTGAAATATTGTTGAAAGTGTCATTAAGCACCATAACCCTAACCCTCTGAAACAAACTGAAATATTGTTAAAAGTGTCATTAAGCACCATAACCCTAACCCTCTTAAACAAACTGAAATATTGTTGAAAGTGTCGTTAAACATCATAACCCTAACCCTCTAAAACTAACTGAAATATTGTTGAAAGTGTCATTAAACATCATAACCCTAACCCTCTGAAACAAACTGAAATATTGTTGAAAGTGTCATTAAACATCATAACCCTAACCCTCTAAAACTAACTGAAATATTGTTGAAAGTGTCGTTAAACATCATAACCCTAACCCTCTGAAACAAACTGAAATATTGTTGAAAGTGTCATTAAACACCATAACCCTAACCCTCTAAAACAAACTGAAACATTGTTGAAAGTGTCGTTTAATACCATAACCCTAACCCTCTAAAACAAACTGAAATATTGTTGAAAGTGTCATTAAGCACCATAACCCTAACCCTCTGAAACAAACTGAAATATTGTTGAAAGTGTCGTTAAACATCATAACCCTAACCCTCTAAAACAAACTGAAATATTGTTGAAATTGTCATTAAACACCATAACCCTAACCCTCTGAAACAAACTGAAATATTGTTGAAAGTATCGTTAAGCATCATAACCCTAACCCTCTAAAACAAACTGAAATATTGTTGAAAGAGTCGTTAAACACCATAACCCTAACCCTCTAAAACAAACTTAAATATTGTTGAAAGTGTCATTAAGCACCATAACCCTAACCCTCTAAAACAAACTGAAATATTTTTGAAAGTGTCATTAAACACCATAACCCTAACCCTCTAAAACAAACTGAAATATTGTTGAAAGTGTCATTAAACATCATAACCCTAACCCAAACTGAAATATTGCTAAAAGTGTCGTTAAAAATCATAACCCTAACCCTCTAAAACAAACTGAAATATTGTTTAAAGTGTCATTAAGCACCATAACCCTAACCCTCTAAAACAAACTGAAATATTGTTGAAAGTGTCATTAAGCATCATATCCCTAACCCTCTGAAACAAACTGAAATATTGTTGAAAATGTCGTTAAACACCATAACTCTAACCCTCTGAAACAAACTGAAATATTGATGAAAGTGTCAGTAAACACCATAACCCTAACCCTCTAAAACAAACTGAAATATTGTTGAAAGTGTCATTAAGCACCATAACCCTAACCCTCTAAAACAAACTGAAATATTTTTGAAAGTGTCATTAAACACCATAACCCTAACCCTCTAAAACAAACTGAAATATTGTTGAAAGTGTCATTAAGCACCATAACCCTAACCCTCTAAAACAAACTGAAATATTGTTGAAAGTTTCATTAAACACCATAACCCTAACCCTCTAAAACAAACTGAAATATTGTTGAACGTGTCATTAAGCACCATAACCCTAACCCTCTAAAACAAACTGAAATATTTTTGAAAGTGTCATTAAACACCATAACCCTAACCCTCTAAAACAAACTGAAATATTGTTGAAAGTGTCATTAAACATCATAACCCTAACCCAAACTGAAATATTGCTAAAAGTGTCGTTAAAAATCATAACCCTAACCCTCTAAAACAAACTGAAATATTTTTGAAAGTGTCGTTAAACATCATAACGCTAACCCTCTAAAACAAACTGAAATATTGTTGAAAGTGTCATTAAGCACCATAACCCTAACCCTCTAAAACAAACTGAAATATTTTTGAAAGTGTCATTAAACACCATAACCCTAACCCTCTAAAACAAACTGAAATATTGTTGAAAGTGTCATTAAGCACCATAACCCTAACCCTCTAAAACAAACTGAAATATTGTTGAAAGTTTCATTAAACACCATAACCCTAACCCTCTAAAACAAACTGAAATATTGTTGAACGTGTCATTAAGCACCATAACCCTAACCTTCTAAAACAAACTGAAATATTTTTGAAAGTGTCATTAAACACCATAACCCTAACCCTCTAAAACAAACTGAAATATTGTTGAAATTGTCATTAAGCACCATAACCCTAACCCTCTAAAACAAACTGAAATATTGTTGAAAGTTTCATTAAACACCATAACCCTAACCCTCTAAAACAAACTGAAATATTATTGAACGTGTCATTAAGCACCATAACCCTAACCCTCTAAAACAAACTGAAATATTTTTGAAAGTGTCATTAAACACCATAACCCTATCCCTCTAAAACAAACTGAAATATTGTTGAAAGTGTCATTAAACATCATAACCCTAACCCAAACTGAAATATTGCTAAAAGTGTCGTTAAAAATCATAACCCTAACCCTCTAAAACAAACTGAAATATTTTTGAAAGTGTCGTTAAACATCATAACGCTAACCCTCTAAAACAAACTGAAATATTGTTGAAAGTGTCATTAAGCACCATAACCCTAACCCTCTAAAACAAACTGAAATATTTTTGAAAGTGTCATTAAACACCATAACCCTAACCCTCTAAAACAAACTGAAATATTGTTGAAAGTGTCATTAAGCACCATAACCCTAACCCTCTAAAACAAACTGAAATATTGTTGAAAGTTTCATTAAACACCATAACCCTAACCCTCTAAAACAAACTGAAATATTGTTGAACGTGTCATTAAGCACCATAACCCTAACCCTCTAAAACAAACTGAAATACTTTTGAAAGTGTCATTAAACACCATAACCCTAACCCTCTAAAACAAACTGAAATATTGTTGAAAGTGTCGTTAAACATCATAACCCTAACCCAAACTGAAATATTGCTAAAAGTGTCGTTAAAAATCATAACCCTAACCCTCTAAAACAAACTGAAATATTGTTGAAAGTGTCTATAAACATCATAACCCTAACCCTTTTAAACAAACTGAAATATTGTTGAAAGTGTCATTAAACATCATAACCCTAACCCTCTAAAACAAACTGAAATATTGTTGAAAGTGTCATTAAGCACCATAACCCTATCCCTCTAAAACAAACTGAAATATTGTTGAAAGTGTCGTAAAACATCATAAACCTAACCCTCTTAAGCAAACTGAAATATTGTTGAAAGTGTCGTTAAACATCATAACCCTAATCCTCTTAAACAAACTGAAATATTGTTGAAAGTGTCATTAAACATCATAACCCTAACCCTTTTAAACAAACTGAAATATTGTTGAAAGTGTCATTAAGCACCATAACCCTAACCATCAAAAACAAACTGAAATATAGTTGAAAGTGTCGTTAAACATCATAATCCTAACCCTCTGAAACAAACTGAAATATTGTTGAAAGTGTCATTAAGCACCATAACCCTAACCCTCTGAAACAAACTGAAATATTGTTAAAAGTGTCATTAAGCACCATAACCCTAACCCTCTTAAACAAACTGAAATATTGTTGAAAGTGTCGTTAAACATCATAACCCTAACCCTCTAAAACTAACTGAAATATTGTTGAAAGTGTCATTAAACATCATAACCCTAACCCTCTGAAACAAACTGAAATATTGTTGAAAGTGTCATTAAACATCATAACCCTAACCCTCTAAAACTAACTGAAATATTGTTGAAAGTGTCGTTAAACATCATAACCCTAACCCTCTGAAACAAACTGAAATATTGTTGAAAGTGTCATTAAACACCATAACCCTAACCCTCTAAAACAAACTGAAACATTGTTGAAAGTGTCGTTTAATACCATAACCCTAACCCTCTAAAACAAACTGAAATATTGTTGAAAGTGTCATTAAGCACCATAACCCTAACCCTCTGAAACAAACTGAAATATTGTTGAAAGTGTCGTTAAACATCATAACCCTAACCCTCTAAAACAAACTGAAATATTGTTGAAATTGTCATTAAACACCATAACCCTAACCCTCTGAAACAAACTGAAATATTGCTGAAAGTATCGTTAAGCATCATAACCCTAACCCTCTAAAACAAACTGAAATATTGTTGAAAGAGTCGTTAAACACCATAACCCTAACCCTCTAAAACAAACTTAAATATTGTTGAAAGTGTCATTAAGCACCATAACCCTAACCCTCTAAAACAAACTGAAATATTTTTGAAAGTGTCATTAAACACCATAACCCTAACCGTCTAAAACAAACTGAAATATTGTTGAAAGTGTCATTAAACATCATAACCCTAACCCAAACTGAAATATTGCTAAAAGTGTCGTTAAAAATCATAACCCTAACCCTCTAAAACAAACTGAAATATTGTTGAAAGTGTCATTAAGCACCATAACCCTAACCCTCTAAAACAAACTGAAATATTGTTGAAAGTGTCATTAAGCATCATATCCCTAACCCTCTGAAACAAACTGAAATATTGTTGAAAGTGTCGTTAAACACCATAACTCTAACCCTCTGAAACAAACTGAAATATTGATGAAAGTGTCATTAAGCACCATAACCCTAACCCTCTAAAACAAACTGAAATATTTTTGAAAGTGTCATTAAACACCATAACCCTAACCCTCTAAAACAAACTGAAATATTGTTGAAAGTGTCATTAAGCACCATAACCCTAACCCTCTAAAACAAACTGAAATATTGTTGAAAGTTTCATTAAACACCATAACCCTAACCCTCTAAAACAAACTGAAATATTGTTGAACGTGTCATTAAGCACCATAACCCTAACCCTCTAAAACAAACTGAAATATTTTTGAAAGTGTTATTAAACACCATAACCCTAACCCTCTAAAACAAACTGAAATATTGTTGAAAGTGTCATTAAACATCATAACCCTAACCCAAACTGAAATATTGCTAAAAGTGTCGTTAAAAATCATAACCCTAACCCTCTAAAACAAACTGAAATATTGTTGAAAGTGTCATTAAGCACCATAACCCTAACCCTCTAAAACAAACTGAAATATTTTTGAAAGTGTCATTAAACACCATAACCCTAACCCTCTAAAACAAACTGAAATATTGTTGAAAGTGTCATTAAGCACCATAACCCTAACCCTCTAAAACAAACTGAAATATTGTTGAAAGTTTCATTAAACACCATAACCCTAACCCTCTAAAACAAACTGAAATATTGTTGAACGTGTCATTAAGCACCATAACCCTAACCTTCTAAAACAAACTGAAATATTTTTGAAAGTGTCATTAAACACCATAACCCTAACCCTCTAAAACAAACTGAAATATTGTTGAAAGTGTCATTAAGCACCATAACCCTAACCCTCTAAAACAAACTGAAATATTTTTGAAAGTTTCATTAAACACCATAACCCTAACCCTCTAAAACAAACTGAAATATTGTTGAACGTGTCATTAAGCACCATAACCCTAACCCTCTAAAACAAACTGAAATACTTTTGAAAGTGTCATTAAACACCATAACCCTAACCCTCTAAAACAAACTGAAATATTGTTGAAAGTGTCGTTAAACATCATAACCCTAACCCAAACTGAAATATTGCTAAAAGTGTCGTTAAAAATCATAACCATAACCCTCTAAAACAAACTGAAATATTGTTGAAAGTGTCATTAAACATCATAACCCTAACCCTTTTAAACAAACTGAAATATTGTTGAAAGTGTCATTAAACATCATAACCCTAACCCTCTAAAACAAACTGAAATATTGTTGAAAGTGTCATTAAGCACCATAACCCTATCCCTCTAAAACAAACTGAAATATTGTTGAAAGTGTCGTAAAACATCATAAACCTAACCCTCTTAAGCAAACTGAAATATTGTTGAAAGTGTCGTTAAACATCATAACCCTAATCCTCTTAAACAAACTGAAATATTGTTGAAAGTGTCATTAAACATCATAACCCTAACCCTTTTAAACAAACTGAAATATTGTTGAAAGTGTCATTAAGCACCATAACCCTAACCCTCAAAAACAAACTGAAATATAGTTGAAAGTGTCGTTAAACATCATAATCCTAACCCTCTGAAACAAACTGAAATACTGTTGAAAGTGTCATTAAGCACCATAACCCTAACCCTCTGAAACAAACTGAAATATTGTTAAAAGTGTCATTAAGCACCATAACCCTAACCCTCTTAAACAAACTGAAATATTGTTGAAAGTGTCGTTAAACATCATAACCCTAACCCTCTAAAACTAACTGAAATATTGTTGAAAGTGTCATTAAACATCATAACCCTAACCCTCTGAAACAAACTGAAATATTGTTGAAAGTGTCATTAAACATCATAACCCTAACCCTCTAAAACTAACTGAAATATTGTTGAAAGTGTCGTTAAACATCATAACCCTAACCCTCTGAAACAAACTGAAATATTGTTGAAAGTGTCATTAAACACCATAACCCTAACCCTCTAAAACAAACTGAAACATTGTTGAAAGTGTCGTTTAATACCATAACCCTAACCCTCTAAAACAAACTGAAATATTGTTGAAAGTGTCATTAAGCACCATAACCCTAACCCTCTGAAACAAACTGAAATATTGTTGAAAGTGTCGTTAAACATCATAACCCTAACCCTCTAAAACAAACTGAAATATTGTTGAAATTGTCATTAAACACCATAACCCTAACCCTCTGAAACAAACTGAAATATTGTTGAAAGTATCGTTAAGCATCATAACCCTAACCCTCTAAAACAAACTGAAATATTGTTGAAAGAGTCGTTAAACACCATAACCCTAACCCTCTAAAACAAACTTAAATATTGTTGAAAGTGTCATTAAGCACCATAACCCTAACCCTCTAAAACAAACTGAAATATTTTTGAAAGTGTCATTAAACACCATAACCCTAACCCTCTAAAACAAACTGAAATATTGTTGAAAGTGTCATTAAACATCATAACCCTAACCCAAACTGAAATATTGCTAAAAGTGTCGTTAAAAATCATAACCCTAACCCTCTAAAACAAACTGAAATATTGTTGAAAGTGTCATTAAGCACCATAACCCTAACCCTCTAAAACAAACTGAAATATTGTTGAAAGTGTCATTAAGCATCATATCCCTAACCCTCTGAAACAAACTGAAATATTGTTGAAAGTGTCGTTAAACACCATAACTCTAACCCTCTGAAACAAACTGAAATATTGATGAAAGTGTCAGTAAACACCATAACCCTAACCCTCTAAAACAAACTGAAATATTGTTGAAAGTGTCATTAAGCACCATAACCCTAACCCTCTAAAACAAACTGAAATATTTTTGAAAGTGTCATTAAACACCATAACCCTAACCCTCTAAAACAAACGGAAATATTGTTGAAAGTGTCATTAAGCACCATAACCCTAACCCTCTAAAACAAACTGAAATATTGTTGAAAGTTTCATTAAACACCATAACCCTAACCCTCTAAAACAAACTGAAATATTGTTGAACGTGTCATTAAGCACCATAACCCTAACCCTCTAAAACAAACTGAAATATTTTTGAAAGTGTCATTAAACACCATAACCCT
The DNA here is from genome assembly GCA_963680875.1 of Bathymodiolus brooksi. Classification (NCBI taxonomy): domain Eukaryota; kingdom Metazoa; phylum Mollusca; class Bivalvia; order Mytilida; family Modiolidae; genus Bathymodiolus; species Bathymodiolus brooksi. Next base: position 48,859,223 of record OY804576.1, on the reverse strand, counting down.
AACCCTCTAAAACAAACTGAAATATTGTTGAAAGTGTCATTAAACATCATAACCCTAACCCAAACTGAAATATTGCTAAAAGTGTCGTTAAAAATCATAACCCTAACCCTCTAAAACAAACTGAAATATTTTTGAAAGTGTCGTTAAACATCATAACGCTAACCCTCTAAAACAAACTGAAATATTGTTGAAAGTGTCATTAAGCACCATAACCCTAACCCTCTAAAACAAACTGAAATATTTTTGAAAGTGTCATTAAACACCATAACCCTAACCCTCTAAATCAAACTGAAATATTGTTGAAAGTGTCATTAAGCACCATAACCCTAACCCTCTAAAACAAACTGAAATATTGTTGAAAGTTTCATTAAACACCATAACCCTAACTCTCTAAAACAAACTGAAATATTGTTGAACGTGTCATTAAGCACCATAACCCTAACCTTCTAAAACAAACTGAAATATTTTTGAAAGTGTCATTAAACACCATAACCCTAACCCTCTAAAACAAACTGAAATATTGTTGAAAGTGTCATTAAGCACCATAACCCTAACCCTCTAAAACAAACTGAAATATTGTTGAAAGTTTCATTAAACACCATAACCCTAACCCTCTAAAACAAACTGAAATATTATTGAACGTGTCATTAAGCACCATAACCCTAACCCTCTAAAACAAACTGAAATATTTTTGAAAGTGTCATTAAATACCATAACCCTAACCCTCTAAAACAAACTGAAATATTGTTGAAAGTGTCATTAAACATCATAACCCTAACCCAAACTGAAATATTGCTAAAAGTGTCGTTAAAAATCATAACCCTAACCCTCTAAAACAAACTGAAATATTTTTGAAAGTGTCATTAAACACCATAACCCTAACCCTCTAAAACAAACTGAAATATTGTTGAAAGTGTCGTTAAACATCATAACCCTAACCCAAACTGAAATATTGCTAAAAGTGTCGTTAAAAATCATAACCCTAACCCTCTAAAACAAACTGAAATATTGTTGAAAGTGTCATTAAGCACCATAACCCTAACCCTCTAAAACAAACTGAAATATTGTTGAAAGTGTCATTAAGCATCATATCCCTAACCCTCTGAAACAAACTGAAATATTGTTGAAAGTGTCGTTAAACACCATAACTCTAACCCTCTGAAACAAACTGAAATATTGATGAAAGTGTCAGTAAACACCATAACCCTAACCCTCTAAAACAAACTGAAATATTTTTGAAAGTGTCGTTAAACATCATAACGCTAACCGTCTAAAACAAACTGAAATATTGTTGAAAGTGTCATTAAGCATCATAACCCTAACCCTCTGAAACAAACTGAAATATTGTTGAAAGTATCGTTAAGCATCATAACCCTAACACTCTAAAACAAACTGAAATATTGTTGAAAGAGTCGTTAAACACCATAACCCTAACCCTCTAAAACAAACTTAAATATTGTTGAAAGTGTCATTAAGCACCATAACCCTAACCCTCTAAAACAAACTGAAATATTTTTGAAAGTGTCATTAAACACCATAACCCTAACCCTCTAAAACAAACTGAAATATTGTTGAAAGTGTCATTAAACATCATAACCCTAACCCAAACTGAAATATTGCTAAAAGTGTCGTTAAAAATCATAACCCTAACCCTCTAAAACAAACTGAAATATTGTTGAAAGTGTCATTAAGCACCATAACCCTAACCCTCTAAAACAAACTGAAATATTGTTGAAAGTGTCATTAAGCATCATATCCCTAACCCTCTGAAACAAACTGAAATATTGTTGAAAGTGTCGTTAAACACCATAACTCTAACCCTCTGAAACAAACTGAAATATTGATGAAAGTGTCAGTAAACACCATAACCCTAACCCTCTAAAACAAACTGAAATATTTTTGAAAGTGTCGTTAAACACCATAACCCTAACCCTCTAAAACAAACTGAAATATTGTTGAAAGTGTCATTAAGCACCATAACCCTAACCCTCTAAAACAAACTGAAATATTTTTGAAAGGGTCATTAAACACCATAACCCTAACCCTCTAAAACAAACTGAAATATTGTTGAAAGTGTCATTAAGCACCATAACCCTAACCCTCTAAAACAAACTGAAATATTGTTGAAAGTTTCATTAAACACCATAACCCTAACCCTCTAAAACAAACTGAAATATTGTTGAACGTGTCATTAAGCACCATAACCCTAACCCTCTAAAACAAACTGAAATATTTTTGAAAGTGTTATTAAACACCATAACCCTAACCCTCTAAAACAAACTGAAATATTGTTGAAAGTGTCATTAAACATCATAACCCTAACCCAAACTGAAATATTGCTAAAAGTGTCGTTAAAAATCATAACCCTAACCCTCTAAAACAAACTGAAATATTTTTGAAAGTGTCGTTAAACATCATAACGCTAACCCTCTAAAACAAACTGAAATATTGTTGAAAGTGTCATTAAGCACCATAACCCTAACCCTCTAAAACAAACTGAAATATTTTTGAAAGTGTCATTAAACACCATAACCCTAACCCTCTAAAACAAACTGAAATATTGTTGAAAGTGTCATTAAGCACCATAACCCTAACCCTCTAAAACAAACTGAAATATTTTTGAAAGTGTCGTTAAACATCATAACGCTAACCCTCTAAAACAAACTGAAATATTGTTGAAAGTGTCATTAAGCACCATAACCCTAACCCTCTAAAACAAACTGAAATATTTTTGAAAGTGTCATTAAACACCATAACCCTAACCCTCTAAAACAAACTGAAATATTGTTGAAAGTGTCATTAAGCACCATAACCCTAACCCTCTAAAACAAACTGAAATATTGTTGAAAGTTTCATTAAACACCATAACCCTAACCCTCTAAAACAAACTGAAATATTGTTGAACGTGTCATTAAGCACCATAACCCTAACCCTCTAAAACAAACTGAAATATTGTTGAAAGTGTCATTAAGCACCATAACCCTAACCCTCTAAAACAAACTGAAATATTGTTGAAAGTGTCATTAAGCATCATATCCCTAACCCTCTGAAACAAACTGAAATATTGTTGAAAGTGTCGTTAAACACCATAACTCTAACCCTCTGAAACAAACTGAAATATTGATGAAAGTGTCAGTAAACACCATAACCCTAACCCTCTAAAACAAACTGAAATATTTTTGAAAGTGTCGTTAAACATCATAACGCTAACCCTCTAAAACAAACTGAAATATTATTGAAAGTGTCATTAAGCACCATAACCCTAACCCTCTAAAACAAACTGAAATATTGTTGAAAGTGTCATTAAGCACCATAACCCTAACCCTCTAAAACAAACTGAAATATTGTTGAAAGTGTCATTAAACATCATAACCCTAACCCAAACTGAAATATTGCTAAAAGTGTCGTTAAAAATCATAACCCTAACCCTCTAAAACAAACTGAAATATTTTTGAAAGTGTCGTTAAACATCATAACGCTAACCCTCTAAAACAAACTGAAATATTGTTGAAAGTGTCATTAAGCACCATAACCCTAACCCTCTAAAACAAACTGAAATATTTTTGAAAGTGTCATTAAACACCATAACCCTAACCCTCTGAAACAAACTGAAATATTGTTGAAAGTGTCATTAAACACCATAACCCTAACCCTCTAAAACAAACTGAAACATTGTTGAAAGTGTCGTTTAATACCATAACCCTAACCCTCTAAAACAAACTGAAATATTGTTGAAAGTGTCATTAAGCACCATAACCCTAACCCTCTGAAACAAACTGAAATATTGTTGAAAGTGTCGTTAAACATCATAACCCTAACCCTCTAAAACAAACTGAAATATTGTTGAAATTGTCATTAAACACCATAACCCTAACCCTCTGAAACAAACTGAAATATTGTTGAAAGTATCGTTAAGCATCATAACCCTAACCCTCTAAAACAAACTGAAATATTGTTGAAAGAGTCGTTAAACACCATAACCCTAACCCTCTAAAACAAACTTAAATATTGTTGAAAGTGTCATTAAGCACCATAACCCTAACCCTCTAAAACAAACTGAAATATTTTTGAAAGTGTCATTAAACATCATAACCCTAACCCTCTAAAACAAACTGAAATATTGTTGAAAGTGTCATTAAACATCATAACCCTAACCCAAACTGAAATATTGCTAAAAGTGTCGTTAAAAATCATAACCCTAACCCTCTAAAACAAACTGAAATATTTTTGAAAGTGTCATTAAACACCATAACCCTAACCCTCTAAAACAAACTGAAATATTGTTGAAAGTGTCGTTAAACATCATAACCCTAACCCAAACTGAAATATTGCTAAAAGTGTCGTTAAAAATCATAACCCTAACCCTCTAAAACAAACTGAAATATTGTTGAAAGTGTCATTAAGCACCATAACCCTAACCCTCTAAAACAAACTGAAATATTGTTGAAAGTGTCATTAAGCATCATATCCCTAACCCTCTGAAACAAACTGAAATATTGTTGAAAGTGTCGTTAAACACCATAACTCTAACCCTCTGAAACAAACTGAAATATTGATGAAAGTGTCAGTAAACACCATAACCCTAACCCTCTAAAACAAACTGAAATATTTTTGAAAGTGTCGTTAAACATCATAACGCTAACCCTCTAAAACAAACTGAAATATTGTTGAAAGTGTCATTAAGCATCATAACCCTAACCCTCTGAAACAAACTGAAATATTGTTGAAAGTATCGTTAAGCATCATAACCCTAACCCTCTAAAACAAACTGAAATATTGTTGAAAGAGTCGTTAAACACCATAACCCTAACCCTCTAAAACAAACTTAAATATTGTTGAAAGTGTCATTAAGCACCATAACCCTAACCCTCTAAAACAAACTGAAATATTTTTGAAAGTGTCATTAAACACCATAACCCTAACCCTCTAAAACAAACTGAAATATTGTTGAAAGTGTCATTAAACATCATAACCCTAACCCAAACTGAAATATTGCTAAAAGTGTCGTTAAAAATCATAACCCTAACCCTCTAAAACAAACTGAAATATTGTTGAAAGTGTCATTAAGCACCATAACCCTAACCCTCTAAAACAAACTGAAATATTGTTGAAAGTGTCATTAAGCATCATATCCCTAACCCTCTGAAACAAACTGAAATATTGTTGAAAGTGTCGTTAAACACCATAACTCTAACCCTCTGAAACAAACTGAAATATTGATGAAAGTGTCAGTAAACACCATAACCCTAACCCTCTAAAACAAACTGAAATATTTTTGAAAGTGTCGTTAAACATCATAACGCTAACCCTCTAAAACAAACTGAAATATTGTTGAAAGTGTCATTAAGCACCATAACCCTAACCCTCTAAAACAAACTGAAATATTTTTGAAAGGGTCATTAAACACCATAACCCTAACCCTCTAAAACAAACTGAAATATTGTTGAAAGTGTCATTAAGCACCATAACCCTAACCCTCTAAAACAAAATGAAATATTGTTGAAAGTTTCATTAAACACCATAACCCTAACCCTCTAAAACAAACTGAAATATTGTTGAACGTGTCATTAAGCACCATAACCCTAACCCTCTAAAACAAACTGAAATATTTTTGAAAGTGTTATTAAACACCATAACCCTAACCCTCTAAAACAAACTGAAATATTGTTGAAAGTGTCATTAAACATCATAACCCTAACCCAAACTGAAATATTGCTAAAAGTGTCGTTAAAAATCATAACCCTAACCCTCTAAAACAAACTGAAATATTTTTGAAAGTGTCGTTAAACATCATAACGCTAACCCTCTAAAACAAACTGAAATATTGTTGAAAGTGTCATTAAGCACCATAACCCTAACCCTCTAAAACAAACTGAAATATTTTTGAAAGTGTCATTAAACACCATAACCCTAACCCTCTAAAACAAACTGAAATATTGTTGAAAGTGTCATTAAGCACCATAACCCTAACCCTCTAAAACAAACTGAAATATTTTTGAAAGTGTCGTTAAACATCATAACGCTAACCCTCTAAAACAAACTGAAATATTGTTGAAAGTGTCATTAAGCACCATAACCCTAACCCTCTAAAACAAACTGAAATATTTTTGAAAGTGTCATTAAACACCATAACCCTAACCCTCTAAAACAAACTGAAATATTGTTGAAAGTGTCATTAAGCACCATAACCCTAACCCTCTAAAACAAACTGAAATATTGTTGAAAGTTTCATTAAACACCATAATCCTAACCCTCTAAAACAAACTGAAATATTGTTGAACGTGTCATTAAGCACCATAACCCTAACCCTCTAAAACAAACTGAAATATTTTTGAAAGTGTCATTAAACACCATAACCCTAACCCTCTAAAACAAACTGAAATATTGTTGAAAGTGTCATTAAGCACCATAACCCTAACCCTCTAAAACAAACTGAAATATTGTTGAAAGTGTCATTAAGCATCATATCCCTAACCCTCTGAAACAAACTGAAATATTGTTGAAAGTGTCGTTAAACACCATAACTCTAACCCTCTGAAACAAACTGAAATATTGATGAAAGTGTCAGTAAACACCATAACCCTAACCCTCTAAAACAAACTGAAATATTTTTGAAAGTGTCGTTAAACATCATAACGCTAACCCTCAAAAACAAACTGAAATATTATTGAAAGTGTCATTAAGCACCATAACCCTAACCCTCTAAAACAAACTGAAATATTGTTGAAAGTGTCATTAAGCACCATAACCCTAACCCTCTAAAACAAACTGAAATATTGTTGAAAGTGTCATTAAACATCATAACCCTAACCCAAACTGAAATATTGCTAAAAGTGTCGTTAAAAATCATAACCCTAACCCTCTAAAACAAACTGAAATATTTTTGAAAGTGTCGTTAAACATCATAACGCTAACCCTCTAAAACAAACTGAAATATTGTTGAAAGTGTCATTAAGCACCATAACCCTAACCCTCTAAAACAAACTGAAATATTTTTGAAAGTGTCATTAAACACCATAACCCTAACCCTCTAAAACAAACTGAAATATTGTTGAAAGTGTCATTAAGCACCATAACCCTAACCCTCTAAAACAAACTGAAATATTTTTGAAAGTGTCGTTAAACATCATAACGCTAACCCTCTAAAACAAACTGAAATATTATTGAAAGTGTCATTAAGCACCATAACCCTAACCCTCTAAAACAAACTGAAATATTGTTGAAAGTGTCATTAAGCACCATAACCCTAACCCTCTAAAACAAACTGAAATATTGTTGAAAGTGTCATTAAACATCATAACCCTAACCCAAACTGAAATATTGCAAAAAGTGTCGTTAAAAATCATAACCCTAACCCTCTAAAACAAACTGAAATATTTTTGAAAGTGTCGTTAAACATCATAACGCTAACCCTCTAAAACAAACTGAAATATTGTTGAAAGTGTCATTAAGCACCATAACCCTAACCCTCTAAAACAAACTGAAATATTTTTGAAAGTGTCATTAAACACCATAACCCTAACCCTCTAAAACAAACTGAAATATTGTTGAAAGTGTCATTAAGCACCATAACCCTAACCCTCTAAAACAAACTGAAATATTGTTGAAAGTTTCATTAAACACCATAACCCTAACCCTCTAAAACAAACTGAAATATTGTTGAACGTGTCATTAAGCACCATAACCCTAACCCTCTAAAACAAACTGAAATATTTTTGAAAGTTTCATTAAACACCATAACCCTAACCCTCTAAAACAAACTGAAATATTGTTGAAAGTGTCATTAAGCACCATAACCCTAACCCTCTAAAACAAACTGAAATATTGTTGAAAGTGTCATTAAGCATCATATCCCTAACCCTCTGAAACAAACTGAAATATTGTTGAAAGTGTCGTTAAACACCATAACTCTAACCCTCTGAAACAAACTGAAATATTGATGAAAGTGTCAGTAAACACCATAACCCTAACCCTCTAAAACAAACTGAAATATTTTTGAAAGTGTCGTTAAACATCATAACGCTAACCCTCTAAAACAAACTGAAATATTATTGAAAGTGTCATTAAGCACCATAACCCTAACCCTCTAAAACAAACTGAAATATTGTTGAAAGTGTCATTAAGCACCATAACCTAACCCTCTAAAACAAACTGAAATATTTTTGAAAGTGTCATTAAACACCATAACCCTAACCCTCTAAAACAAACTGAAATATTGTTGAAAGTGTCATTAAGCACCATAACCCTAACCCTCTAAAACAAACTGAAATATTGTTGAAAGTTTCATTAAACACCATAACCCTAACACTCTAAAACAAACTGAAATATTGTTGAACGTGTCATTAAGCACCATAACCCTAACCCTCTAAAACAAACTGAAATATTGTTGAAAGTGTCGTTAAACATCATAACCCTAACCCTCTTAAACAAACTGAAATATTGTTGAAAGTGTCGTTAAACACCATAACCCTAACCCTCTAAAACAAACTGAAATATTGTTGAAAGTGTCGTTAAACATCATAACGCTAACCCTCTAAAACAAACTGAAATATTGTTGAAAGTGTCATTAAGCACCATAACCCTAACCCTCTAAAACAAACTGAAATATTGTTGAAAGTTTCATTAAACACCATAACCCTAACCCTCTAAAACAAACTGAAATATTGTTGAAAGTGTCATTAAGCACCATAACCCTAACCCTCTAAAACAAACTGAAATATTGATGAAAGTGTCGTTAAACATCATAACCCTAACCCTCTTAAACAAACTGAAATATTGTTGAAAGTGTCATTAAACACCATAACCCTAACCCTCTAAAACAAACTGAAATATTTTTGAACGTGTCATTAAGCACCATAACCCTAACCCTCTAAAACAAACTGAAATATTGTTGAAAGTGTCGTTAAACATCATAACCCTAACACTCTTAAACAAACTGAAATATTGTTGAAAGTTTCGTTAAACATCATAACCCTAACCCTCTAAAACAAACTGAAATAGTGTTGAAAGTGTCATTAAACACCATAACCCTAACCCTCTAAAACAAACTGAAATATTGTTGAAAGTGTCATTAAACACCATAACCCTAACCCTCTAAAACAAACTGAAATATTGTTGAAAGTGTCGTTAAACATCATAATCCTAACCCAAACTGAAATATTGCTAAAAGTGTCGTTAAAAATCATAACCCTAACCCTCTAAAACAAACTGAAATATTGTTGAAAGTGTCGTTAAGCACCATAACCCTAACCCTCTAAAACAAACTGAAATATTGTTGAAAGTGTCATTAAGCACCATAACCCTAACCCTCTAAAACAAACTGAAATATTTTTGAAAGTGTCATTAAACACCATAACCCTAACCCTCTAAAACAAACTGAAATATTGTTGAAAGTGTCATTAAGCACCATAACCCTAACCCTCTAAAACAAACTGAAATATTGTTGAAAGTTTCATTAAACACCATAACCCTAACCCTCTAAAACAAACTGAAATATTGTTGAACGTGTCATTAAGCACCATAACCCTAACCCTCTAAAACAAACTGAAATATTGTTGAAAGTGTCGTTAAACATCATAACCCTAACCCTCTTAAACAAACTGAAATATTGTTGAAAGTGTCGTTAAACACCATAACCCTAACCCTCTAAAACAAACTGAAATATTGTTGAAAGTGTCGTTAAACATCATAACGCTAACCCTCTAAAACAAACTGAAATATTGTTGAAAGTGTCATTAAGCACCATAACCCTAACCCTCTAAAACAAACTGAAATATTGTTGAAAGTTTCATTAAACACCATAACCCTAACCCTCTAAAACAAACTGAAATATTGTTGAAAGTGTCATTAAGCACCATAACCCTAACCCTCTAAAACAAACTGAAATATTGATGAAAGTGTCGTTAAACATCATAACCCTAACCCTCTTAAACAAACTGAAATATTGTTGAAAGTGTCATTAAACACCATAACCCTAACCCTCTAAAACAAACTGAAATATTTTTGAACGTGTCATTAAGCACCATAACCCTAACCCTCTAAAACAAACTGAAATATTGTTGAAAGTGTCGTTAAACATCATAAACCTAACACTCTTAAACAAACTGAAATATTGTTGAAAGTTTCGTTAAACATCATAACCCTAACCCTCTAAAACAAACTGAAATAGTGTTGAAAGTGTCATTAAACACCATAACCCTAACCCTCTAAAACAAACTGAAATATTGTTGAAAGTGTCATTAAACACCATAACCCTAACCCTCTAAAACAAACTGAAATATTGTTGAAAGTGTCGTTAAACATCATAATCCTAACCCAAACTGAAATATTGCTAAAAGTGTCGTTAAAAATCATAACCCTAACCCTCTAAAACAAACTGAAATATTGTTGAAAGTGTCGTTAAGCACCATAACCCTAACCCTCTAAAACAAACTGAAATATTGTTGAAAGTGTCATTAAACACCATAACCCTAACCCTCTAAAACAAACTGAAATATTGTTGAACGTGTCATTAAGCACCATAACCCTAACCCTCTAAAACAAACTGAAATATTGTTGAAAGTGTCGTTAAACATCATAACCCTAACCCTCTAAAACAAACTGAAATATTGTTGAAAGTGTCATTAAACATCATAACCCTAAACCTCTAAAACAAACTGAAATATTGTTGAACGTGTCATTAAGCACCATAACCCTAACCCTCTAAAACAAACTGAAATATTGTTGAAAGTGTCGTTAAACATCATAACCCTAACCCTCTTAAACAAACTGAAATATAGTTGAAAGTTTCGTTAAACATCATAACCCTAACCCTCTAAAACAAACTGAAATAGTGTTGAACGTGTCCTTAAACACCATAACCCTAACCCTCTGAAGCAAACTGAAATATTTTAGAAAGTGTCGTTACACATCATAACACTAACCCTCTAAAACAAACTGAAATATTGTTGAAAGTGTCGTTAAACATCATAATCCTAACCCCCTAAAACAAACTGAAATATTGTTGAAAGTGTCGTTAAACACCATAACCCTAACCCTCTAAAGCAAACTGAAACATTGTTGAAAGTGTCGTTTAATACCATAACCCTAACCCTCTAAAACAAACTGAAATATCGTTGAAAGTGTCATTAAGCACCATAACCCTAACCCTCTGAAACAAACTGAAATATTGTTGAAAGTGTCGTTAAACACCATAACCCTAACCCTCTGAAACAAACTGAAATATTGTTGAAAGTGTCGTTAAACACCATAACCCTAACCCTCTAAAACAAACTGAAATATTGTTGAAAGTGTCATTAAGCACCATAACCCTAACCCTCTAAAACAAACTGAAATATTTTTGAAAGTGTCATTAAACACCATAACCCTAACCCTCTAAAACAAACTGAAATATTGTTGAAAGTGTCATTAAGCACCATAACCCTAACCCTCTAAAACAAACTGAAATATTGTTGAAAGTTTCATTAAACACCATAACCCTAACCCTCTAAAACAAACTGAAATATTGTCGAACGTGTCATTAAGCACCATAACCCTAACCCTCTAAAACAAACTGAAATATTGTTGAAAGTGTCGTTAAACATCATAACCCTAACCCTCTTAAACAAACTGAAATATTGTTGAAAGTATCGTTAAACACCATAACCCTAACCCTCTAAAACAAACTGAAATATTGTTGAAAGTGTCGTTAAACATCATGACGCTAACCCTCTAAAACAAACTGAAATATTGTTGAACGTGTCATTAAGCACCATAACCCTAACCCTCTAAAACAAACTGAAATATTGATGAAAGTGTCGTTAAACATCATAACCCTAACCCTCTAAAACAAACTGAAATATTTTTGAAAGTGTCATTAAACACCATAACCCTAACCCTCTAAAACAAACTGAAATATTGTTGAAAGTGTCATTAAGCACCATAACCCTAACCCTCTAAAACAAACTGAAATATTGTTGAAAGTTTCATTAAACACCATAACCCTAACCCTCTAAAACAAACTGAAATATTGTTGAACGTGTCATTAAGCACCATAACCCTAACCCTCTAAAACAAACTGAAATATTTTTGAAAGTGTCATTAAACACCATAACCCTAACCCTCTAAAACAAACTGAAATATTGTTGAAAGTGTCATTAAACATCATAACCCTAACCCAAACTGAAATATTGCTAAAAGTGTCGTTAAAAATCATAACCCTAACCCTCTAAAACAAACTGAAATATTTTTGAAAGTGTCGTTAAACATCATAACGCTAACCCTCTAAAACAAACTGAAATATTGTTGAAAGTGTCATTAAGCACCATAACCCTAACCCTCTAAAACAAACTGAAATATTTTTGAAAGTGTCATTAAACACCATAACCCTAACCCACTAAAACAAACTGAAATATTGTTGAAAGTGTCATTAAGCACCATAACCCTAACCCTCTAAAACAAACTGAAATATTGTTGAAAGTTTCATTAAACACCATAACCCTAACCCTCTAAAACAAACTGAAATATTGTTGAACGTGTCATTAAGCACCATAACCCTAACCCTCTAAAACAAACTGAAATATTTTTGAAAGTGTCATTAAACACCATAACTCTAACCCTCTAAAACAAACTGAGATATTGTTGAAAGTGTCGTTAAACATCATAACCCTAACCCAAACTGAAATATTGCTAAAAGTGTCGTTAAAAATCATAACCCTAACCCTCTAAAACAAACTGAAATATTGTTGAAAGTGCCATTAAGCACCATAACCCTAACCCTCTAAAACAAACTGAAATATTGTTGAAAGTGTCATTAAGCATCATATCCCTAACCCTCTGAAACAAACTGAAATATTGTTGAAAGTGTCGTTAAACACCATAACTCTAACCCTCTGAAACAAACTGAAATATTGATGAAAGTGTCAGTAAACACCATAACCCTAACCCTCTAAAACAAACTGAAATATTTTTGAAAGTGTCATTAAGCACCATAACCCTAACACTCTGAAACAAACTGAAATATTGTTGAAAGTGTCATTAAACACCATAACCCTAACCCTCTAAAACAAACTGAAATATTGTTGAAAGTGTCATTAAGCACCATAACCCTAACCCTCTAAAACAAACTGAAATATTGTTGAAAGTTTCATTAAACACCATAACCCTAACCCTCTAAAACAAACTGAAATATTGTTGAACGTGTCATTAAGCACCATAACCCTAACCCTCTAAAACAAACTGAAATATTGTTGAAAGTGTCGTTAAACATCATAACCATAACCCTCTTAAACAAACTGAAATATTGTTGAAAGTGTCGTTAAACACCATAACCCTAACCCTCTAAAACAAACTGAAATATTGTTGAAAGTGTCGTTAAACATCATAACGCTAACCCTCTAAAACAAACTGAAATATTGTTGAAAGTGTCATTAAGCACCATAACGCTAACCCTCTAAAACAAACTGAAATATTGTTGAAAGTTTCATTAAACACCATAACCCTAACCCTCTAAAACAAACTGAAATATTGTTGAACGTGTCATTAAGCACCATAAACCTAACCCTCTAAAACAAACTGAAATATTGATGAAAGTGTCGTTAAACATCATAACCCTAACCCTCTTAAACAAACTGAAATATAGTTGAAAGTGTCATTAAACACCATAACCCTAACCCTCTAAAACAAACTGAAATATTGTTGAACGTGTCATTAAGCACCATAACCCTAACCCTCTAAAACAAACTGAAATATTGTTGAAAGTGTCGTTAAACATCATAACCCTAACACTCTTAAACAAACTGAAATATTGTTGAAAGTTTCGTTAAACATCATAACCCTAACCCTCTAAAACAAACTGAAATATTGTTGAAAGTGTCATTAAACACCATAACCCTAACCCTCTAAAACAAACTGAAATATTGTTGAAAGTGTCATTAAACACCATAACCCTAACCCTCTAAAACAAACTGAAATATTGTTGAAAGTGTCGTTAAACATCATAATCCTAACCCAAACTGAAATATTGCTAAAAGTGTCGTTAAAAATCATAACCCTAACCCTCTAAAACAAACTGAAATATTGTTGAAAGTGTCGTTAAGCACCATAAGCCTAACCCTCTAAAACAAACTGAAATATTGTTGAAAGTGTCATTAAACACCTTAACCCTAACCCTCTAAAACAAACTGAAATATTGTTGAAAGTGTGAGTAAACACCATAACCCTAACCCTCTGAAACAAACTGAAATATTGTTGAAAGTGTCATTAAACACCATAACCCTAACCCTCTAAAACAAACTGAAATATTGTTGAAAGTGTCATTAAGCACCATAACCCTAACCCTCTAAAACAAACTGAAATATTGTTGAAAGTGTCGTTAAACATCATAACCCTAACCCTCTTAAACAAACTGAAATATTGTTGAAAGTGTCATTAAACATCATAACCCTAACCCTCTAAAACAAACTGAAATATTGTTGAACGTGTCATTAAGCACCATAACCCTAACCCTCTAAAACAAACTGAAATATTGTTGAAAGTGTCGTTAAACATCACAACCCTAACCATCTAAAACAAACTGAAATATAGTTGAAAGTTTCGTTAAACATCATAACCCTAACCCTCTAAAACAAACTGAAATAGTGTTGAACGTGTCCTTAAACACCATAACCCTAACCCTCTGAAACAAACTGAAATATTTTAGAAAGTGTCGTTACACATCATAACCCTAATCCTCTAAAACAAACTGAAATATTGTTGAAAGTGTCGTTAAACATCATAATCCTAACCCCCTAAAACAAACTGAAATATTGTTGAAAGTGTCGTTAAACACCATAACCCTAACCCTCTAAAGCAAACTGAAACATTGTTGAAAGTGTCGTTTAATACCATAACCCTAACCCTCTAAAACAAACTGAAATATCGTTGAAAGTGTCATTAAGCACCATAACCCTAACACTCTGAAACAAACTGAAATATTGTTGAAAGTGTCGTTAAACACCATAACCCTAACCCTCTGAAACAAACTGAAATATTGTTGAAAGTGTCGTTAAACACCATAACCCTAACCCTCTAAAACAAACTGAAATATTGTTGAAATTGTCATTAAACACCATAACCCTAACCCTCTAAAACAAACTGAAATATTGTTGAAAGTGTCGTTAAAAATCATAACACTAACACTCTAAAACAAACTGAAATATTTTTGAAAGTGTCGTTAAACATCATAACGCTAACCCTCTAAAACAAACTGAAATATTGTTGAAAGTGTCATTAAGCACCATAACCCTAACCCTCTAAAACAAACTGAAATATTTTTGAAAGTGTCATTAAACACCATAACCCTAACCCACTAAAACAAACTGAAATATTGTTGAAAGTGTCATTAAGCACCATAACCCTAACCCTCTAAAACAAACTGAAATATTGTTGAAAGTTTCATTAAACACCATAACCCTAACCCTCTAAAACAAACTGAAATATTGTTGAACGTGTCATTAAGCACCATAACCCTAACCCTCTAAAACAAACTGAAATATTTTTGAAAGTGTCATTAAACACCATAACTCTAACCCTCTAAAACAAACTGAGATATTGTTGAAAGTGTCGTTAAACATCATAACCCTAACCCAAACTGAAATATTGCTAAAAGTGTCGTTAAAAATCATAACCCTAACCCTCTAAAACAAACTGAAATATTGTTGAAAGTGCCATTAAGCACCATAACCCTAACCCTCTAAAACAAACTGAAATATTGTTGAAAGTGTCATTAAGCATCATATCCCTAACCCTCTGAAACAAACTGAAATATTGTTGAAAGTGTCGTTAAACACCATAACTCTAACCCTCTGAAACAAACTGAAATATTGATGAAAGTGTCAGTAAACACCATAACCCTAACCCTCTAAAACAAACTGAAATATTTTTGAAAGTGTCGTTAAACATCATAACGCTAACCCTCTAAAACAAACTGAAATATTGTTGAAAGTGTCATTAAGCACCATAACCCTAACCCTCTAAAACAAACTGAAATATTTTTGAAAGTGTCATTAAACACCATAACCCTAACCCTCTAAAACAAACTGAAATATTGTTGAAAGTGTCATTAAGCACCATAACCCTAACCCTCTAAAACAAACTGAAATATTGTTGAAAGTTTCATTAAACACCATAACCCTAACCCTCTAAAACAAACTGAAATATTGTTGAACGTGTCATTAAGCACCATAACCCTAACCCTCTAAAACAAACTGAAATATTGTTGAAAGTGTCGTTAAACATCATAACCATAACCCTCTTAAACAAACTGAAATATTGTTGAAAGTGTCGTTAAACACCATAACCCTAACCCTCTAAAACAAACTGAAATATTGTTGAAAGTGTCGTTAAACATCATAACGCTAACCCTCTAAAACAAACTGAAATATTGTTGAAAGTGTCATTAAGCACCATAACGCTAACCCTCTAAAACAAACTGAAATATTGTTGAAAGTTTCATTAAACACCATAACCCTAACCCTCTAAAACAAACTGAAATATTGTTGAACGTGTCATTAAGCACCATAAACCTAACCCTCTAAAACAAACTGAAATATTGATGAAAGTGTCGTTAAACATCATAACCCTAACCCTCTTAAACAAACTGAAATATAGTTGAAAGTGTCATTAAGCACCATAACCCTAACCCTCTAAAACAAACTGAAATATTGTTGAAAGTGTCGTTAAACATCATAACCCTAACACTCTTAAACAAACTGAAATATTGTTGAAAGTTTCGTTAAACATCATAACCCTAACCCTCTAAAACAAACTGAAATATTGTTGAAAGTGTCATTAAACACCATAACCCTAACCCTCTAAAACAAACTGAAATATTGTTGAAAGTGTCATTAAACACCATAACCCTAACCCTCTAAAACAAACTGAAATATTGTTGAAAGTGTCGTTAAACATCATAATCCTAACCCAAACTGAAATATTGCTAAAAGTGTCGTTAAAAATCATAACCCTAACCCTCTAAAACAAACTGAAATATTGTTGAAAGTGTCGTTAAGCACCATAAGCCTAACCCTCTAAAACAAACTGAAATATTGTTGAAAGTGTCATTAAACACCTTAACCCTAACCCTCTAAAACAAACTGAAATATTGTTGAAAGTGTGAGTAAACACCATAACCCTAACCCTCTGAAACAAACTGAAATATTGTTGAAAGTGTCATTAAACACCATAACCCTAACCCTCTAAAACAAACTGAAATATTGTTGAAAGTGTCATTAAGCACCATAATCCTAACCCTCTAAAACAAACTGAAATATTGTTGAAAGTGTCGTTAAACATCATAACCCTAACCCTCTTAAACAAACTGAAATATTGTTGAAAGTGTCATTAAACATCATAACCCTAACCCTCTAAAACAAACTGAAATATTGTTGAACGTGTCATTAAGCACCATTACCCTAACCCTCTAAAACAAACTGAAATATTGTTGAAAGTGTCGTTAAACATCACAACCCTAACCCTCTAAAACAAACTGAAATATAGTTGAAAGTTTCGTTAAACATCATAACCCTAACCCTCTAAAACAAACTGAAATAGTGTTGAACGTGTCCTTAAACACCATAACCCTAACCCTCTGAAACAAACTGAAATATTTTAGAAAGTGTCGTTACACATCATAACCCTAATCCTCTAAAACAAACTGAAATATTGTTGAAAGTGTCGTTAAACATCATAATCCTAACCCCCTAAAACAAACTGAAATATTGTTGAAAGTGTCGTTAAACACCATAACCCTAACCCTCTAAAGCAAACTGAAACATTGTTGAAAGTGTCGTTTAATACCATAACCCTAACCCTCTAAAACAAACTGAAATATCGTTGAAAGTGTCATTAAGCACCATAACCCTAACACTCTGAAACAAACTGAAATATTGTTGAAAGTGTCGTTAAACACCATAACCCTAACCCTCTGAAACAAACTGAAATATTGTTGAAAGTGTCGTTAAACACCATAACCCTAACCCTCTAAAACAAACTGAAATATTGTTGAAATTGTCATTAAACACCATAACCCTAACCCTCTAAAACAAACTGAAATATTGTTGAAAGTGTCGTTAAACATCATAACCATAACCCTCTTAAACAAACTGAAATATTGTTGAAAGTGTCGTTAAACACCATAACCCTAACCCTCTGAAACAAACTGAAATGTTGTTGATAGTGTCGTTAAACATCATAACCCTAACCCTCTAAAACAAACTGAAATATTGTTGAACGTGTCGTTAAACACCATAACACTAACCCTCTAAAACAAACTGAAATATTGTTGAAAGTGTCGTTAAACACCATAACACTAACCCTCTGAAACAAACTGAAATATTGTTGAAAGTGTCATTAAGCACCATAACATTAACCCTCTAAAACAAACTGAAATATTGTTGAAAGAGTCGTTAAAAACCATAAATCTAACCCTCGGAAACAAACTGAAATATTGTTGAAAGTGTCATTAAGCACCATAACCCTAACCCTCTGAAACAAACTGAAATATTGTTGAAAGTGTCATTAAGCACCATATCCCTAATCCTCTAAAACAAACTGAAATATTGTTGAAAGTGTCGTTAAACACCATAACCCTAACCCTCTAAAACAAACTGAAATATTGTTGAAAGTGTCATTAAGCATCATATTCCTAACCCTCTAAAACAAACTGAAATATTGTTGAAAGTTTCATTAAACACCATAACCCTAACCCTCTAAAACAAACTGAAATATTGTTGAACGTGTCATTAAGCACCATAACCCTAACCCTCTAAAACAAACTGAAATATTGATGAAAGTGTCGTTAAACATCATAACCCTAACCCTCTGAAACAAACTGAAATATTGTAGAAAGTGTCGTTACACATCATAACCCTAACCCTTTAAAACAAACTGAAATATTGTTGAAAGCGTCATTAAACACCATAACCCTAACCCTCTAAAACAAACTGAAATATTGTTGAAAGTGTCATTAAACACCATAACCCTAACCCTCTAAAACAAACTGAAATATTGTTGAAAGTGTCGTTAAACATCATAATCCTAACCCAAACTGAAATATTGCTTAAAGTGTCGTTAAAAATCATAACCCTAACCCTCTAAAACAAACTGAAATAGTGTTGAAAGTGTCGTTAAGCACCATAACCCTAACCCTCTAAAACAAACTGAAATATTGTTGAAAGTGTCATTAAACACCATAACCCTAACCCTCTAAAACAAACTGAAATATTGTTGAAAGTGTGAGTAAACACCATAACCCTAACCCTCTGAAACAAACTGAAATATTGTTGAAAGTGTCATTAAACACCATAACCCTAACCCTCTAAAACAAACTGAAATATTGTTGAACGTGTCATTAAGCACCATAACCCTAACCCTCTAAAACAAACTGAAATATTGTTGAAAGAGTCGTTAAACATCATAACCCTAACCCTCTTAAACAAACTGAAATATTGTTGAAAGTGTCATTAAACATCATAACTCTAACCCTCTAAAACAAACTGAAATATTGTTGAACGTGTCATTAAGCACCATAACCCTAACCCTCTAAAACAAACTGAAATATTGTTGAAAGTGTCGTTAAACATCATAACCCTAACCCTCTTAAACAAACTGAAATATAGTTGAAAGTTTCGTTAAACATCATAACCCTAACCCTCTAAAACAAACTGAAATAGTGTTGAACGTGTCCTTAAACACCATAACCCTAACCCTCTGAAACAAACTGAAATATTGTAGAAAGTGTCGTTACACATCATAACCCTAACCCTCTAAAACAAACTGAAATATTGTTGAAAGTGTCGTTAAACATCATAATCCTAACCCCCTAAAACAAACTGAAATATTGTTGAAAGTGTCGTTAAACACCATAACCCTAACCCTCTAAAGCAAACTGAAACATTGTTGAAAGTGTCGTTTAGTACCATAACCCTAACCCTCTAAAACAAACTGAAATATCGTTGAAAGTGTCATTAAGCACCATAACCCTAACCCTCTGAAACAAACTGAAATATTGTTGAAAGTGTCGTTAAACACCATAACCCTAACCCTCTGAAACAAACTGAAATATTGATGAAAGTGTCGTTAAACACCATAACCCTAACCCTCTAAAACAAACTGAAATATTGTTGAAATTGTCATTAAACACCATAACCCTAACCCTCTAAAACAAACTGAAATATTGTTGAAATTGTCGTTAAACATCATAACCCTAACCCTCTAAAACAAACTGAAATATTGTTGAAAGTGTCGTTAAACACCATAACCCTAACCCTCTAAAACAAACTGAAATATTGTTGAAAGTGTCGTTAAACACCATAACCCTAACCCTCTGAAACAAACTGAAATATTGTTGATAGTGTCGTTAAACATCATAACCCTAACCCTCTAAAACAAACTGAAATATTGTTGAACGTGTCGTTAAACACCATAGCACTAACCCTCTAAAACAAACTGAAATATTGTTGAAAGAGTCGTTAAACACCATAACTCTAACCCTCTGAAACAAACTGAAATATTGTTGAAAGTGTCATTAAGCACCATAACACTAACCCTCTAAAACAAACTGAAATATTGTTGAAAGAGTCGTTAAAAACCATAACTCTAACCCTCGGAAACAAACTGAAATATTGTTGAAAGCGTCATTAAGCACCATAACCCTAACCCTCTGAAACAAACTGAAATATTGTTGAAAGTGTCATTAAGCACCATATCCCTAATCCTCTAAAACAAACTGAAATATTGTTGAAAGTGTCGTTAAACACCATAACCCTAACCCTCTAAAACAAACTGAAATATTGTTGAAAGTGTCATTAAGCATCATATCCCTAACCCTCTAAAACAAACTGAAATATTGTTGAAAGTGTCGTTAAACACCATAACCCTAACCCTCTAAAACAAACTGAAATATTGTTGAACGTGTCGTTAAACACCATAACCCTAACCCTCTAAAACAAACTGAAATATTGTTGAAAGTGTCGTTAAGCACCATAACCCTAACCCTCTTAAACAAACTGAAATATTGTTGAAAGTGTCGTTAAACACCATAACCCTAACCCTCTGAAACAAACTGAAATATTGTTGAAAGTGTCATTAAACACCATAACCCTAACCCTCTTAAACAAACTGAAATATTGTTGAAAGTGTCGTTAAACACCATAACACTAACCCTCTAAAACAAACTGAAATATTGTTGAAAGTGTCGTTAAACACCATAACCCTAACCCTCTTAAACAAACTGAAATATTGTTGAAAGTGTCATTAAACACCATAACCCTAACCCTCTGAAACAAACTGAAATATTGCTGAAAGTGTCATTAAAAATCATAACCCTAACCCTCTAAAACAAACTGAAATATTTTTGAAAGTGTCGTTAAACATCATAACCCTAACCCTCTAAAACAAACTGAAATATTGTTGGAAGTGTCGTTAAACACCATAACCCTAACCCTCTAAAACAAACTGAAATATTGTTGAAAGTGTCGTTAAACATCATAACGCTAACCCTCTAAAACAAACTGAAATATTGTTGAAAGTGTCATTAAGCACCATAACCCTAACCCTCTAAAACAAACTGAAATATTGTTGAAAGTGTCATTAAGCACCATAACCCTAACCCTCTAGAACAAACTGAAATATTATTGAAAGTGTCATTACGCACCATAACCCTAACCCTCTGAAACAAACTGAAATATTGTTGAAAGTGTCGTTAAACATCATAACCCTAACCCTCTTAAACAAACTGAAATATAGTTGAAAGTTTCGTTAAACATCATAACCCTAACCCTCTAAAACAAACTGAAATAGTGTTGAACGTGTCCTTAAACACCATAACCCTAACCCTCTGAAACAAACTGAAATATTGTAGAAAGTGTCGTTACACATCATAACCCTAACCCTCTAAAACAAACTGAAATATTGTTGAAAGTGTCGTTAAACATCATAATCCTAACCCCCTAAAACAAACTGAAATATTGTTGAAAGTGTCGTTAAACACCATAACCCTAACCCTCTAAAGCAAACTGAAACATTGTTGAAAGTGTCGTTTAGTACCATAACCCTAACCCTCTAAAACAAACTGAAATATCGTTGAAAGTGTCATTAAGCACCATAACCCTAACCCTCTGAAACAAACTGAAATATTGTTGAAAGTGTCGTTAAACACCATAACCCTAACCCTCTGAAACAAACTGAAATATTGATGAAAGTGTCGTTAAACACCATAACCCTAACCCTCTAAAACAAACTGAAATATTGTTGAAATTGTCATTAAACACCATAACCCTAACCCTCTAAAACAAACTGAAATATTGTTGAAATTGTCGTTAAACATCATAACCCTAACCCTCTAAAACAAACTGAAATATTGTTGAAAGTGTCGTTAAACACCATAACCCTAACCCTCTAAAACAAACTGAAATATTGTTGAAAGTGTCGTTAAACACCATAACCCTAACCCTCTGAAACAAACTGAAATATTGTTGATAGTGTCGTTAAACATCATAACCCTAACCCTCTAAAACAAACTGAAATATTGTTGAACGTGTCGTTAAACACCATAACACTAACCCTCTAAAACAAACTGAAATATTGTTGAAAGAGTCGTTAAACACCATAACACTAACCCTCTGAAACAAACTGAAATATTGTTGAAAGTGTCATTAAGCACCATAACATTAACCCTCTAAAACAAACTGAAATATTGTTGAAAGAGTCGTTAAAAACCATAAATCTAACCCTCGGAAACAAACTGAAATATTGTTGAAAGTGTCATTAAGCACCATAACCCTAACCCTCTGAAACAAACTGAAATATTGTTGAAAGTGTCATTAAGCACCATATCCCTAATCCTCTAAAACAAACTGAAATATTGTTGAAAGTGTCGTTAAACACCATAACCCTAACCCTCTAAAACAAACTGAAATATTGTTGAAAGTGTCATTAAGCATCATATCCCTAACCCTCTAAAACAAACTGAAATATTGTTGAAAGTTTCATTAAACACCATAACCCTAACCCTCTAAAACAAACTGAAATATTGTTGAACGTGTCATTAAGCACCATAACCCTAACCCTCTAAAACAAACTGAAATATTGATGAAAGTGTCGTTAAACATCATAACCCTAACCCTCTTAAACAAACTGAAATATTGTTGAAAGTGTCATTAAACACCATAACCCTAACCCTCTAAAACAAACTGAAATATTGTTGAACGTGTCATTAAGCACCATAACCCTAACCCTCTAAAACAAACTGAAATATTGTTGAAAGTGTCGTTAAACATCATAACCCTAACACTCTTAAACAAACTGAAATATTGTTGAAAGTTTCGTTAAACATCATAACCCTAACCCTCTAAAACAAACTGAAATAGTGTTGAACGTGTCCTTAAACACCATAACCCTAACCCTCTGAAACAAACTGAAATATTGTAGAAAGTGTCGTTACACATCATAACCCTAACCCTCTAAAACAAACTGAAATATTGTTGAAAGCGTCATTAAACACCATAACCCTAACCCTCTAAAACAAACTGAAATATTGTTGAAAGTGTCATTAAACACCATAACCCTAACCCTCTAAAACAAACTGAAATATTGTTGAAAGTGTCGTTAAACATCATAATCCTAACCCAAACTGAAATATTGCTTAAAGTGTCGTTAAAAATCATAACCCTAACCCTCTAAAACAAACTGAAATATTGTTGAAAGTGTCGTTAAGCACCATAACCCTAACCCTCTAAAACAAACTGAAATATTGTTGAAAGTGTCATTAAACACCATAACCCTAACCCTCTAAAACAAACTGAAATATTGTTGAAAGTGTGAGTAAACACCATAACCCTAACCCTCTGAAACAAACTGAAATATTGTTGAAAGTGTCATTAAACACCATAACCCTAACCCTCTAAAACAAACTGAAATATTGTTGAACGTGTCATTAAGCACCATAACCCTAACCCTCTAAAACAAACTGAAATATTGTTGAAAGTGTCGTTAAACATCATAACCCTAACCCTCTTAAACAAACTGAAATATTGTTGAAAGTGTCATTAAACATCATAACTCTAACCCTCTAAAACAAACTGAAATATTGTTGAACGTGTCATTAAGCACCATAACCCTAACCCTCTAAAACAAACTGAAATATTGTTGAAAGTGTCGTTAAACATCATAACCCTAACCCTCTTAAACAAACTGAAATATAGTTGAAAGTTTCGTTAAACATCATAACCCTAACCCTCTAAAACAAACTGAAATAGTGTTGAACGTGTCCTTAAACACCATAACCCTAACCCTCTGAAACAAACTGAAATATTGTAGAAAGTGTCGTTACACATCATAACCCTAACCCTCTAAAACAAACTGAAATATTGTTGAAAGTGTCGTTAAACATCATAATCCTAACCCCCTAAAACAAACTGAAATATTGTTGAAAGTGTCGTTAAACACCATAACCCTAACCCTCTAAAGCAAACTGAAACATTGTTGAAAGTGTCGTTTAGTACCATAACCCTAACCCTCTAAAACAAACTGAAATATCGTTGAAAGTGTCATTAAGCACCATAACCCTAACCCTCTGAAACAAACTGAAATATTGTTGAAAGTGTCGTTAAACACCATAACCCTAACCTTCTGAAACAAACTGAAATATTGATGAAAGTGTCGTTAAACACCATAACCCTAACCCTCTAAAACAAACTGAAATATTGTTGAAATTGTCATTAAACACCATAACCCTAACCCTCTAAAACAAACTGAAATATTGTTGAAATTGTCGTTAAACATCATAATCCTAACCCTCTAAAACAAACTGAAATATTGTTGAAAGTGTCGTTAAACACCATAACCCTAACCCTCTAAAACAAACTGAAATATTGTTGAAAGTGTCGTTAAACACGATAACCCTAACCCTCTGAAACAAACTGAAATATTGTTGATAGTGTCGTTAAACATCATAACCCTAACCCTCTAAAACAAACTGAAATATTGTTGAACGTGTCGTTAAACACCATAACACTAACCCTCTAAAACAAACTGAAATATTGTTGAAAGAGTCGTTAAACACCATAACTCTAACCCTCTGAAACAAACTGAAATATTGTTGAAAGCGTCATTAAGCACCATAACCCTAACCCTCTGAAACAAACTGAAATATTGTTGAAAGTGTCATTAAGCACCATATCACTAATCCTCTAAAACAAACTGAAATATTGTTGAAAGTGTCGTTAAACACCATAACCCTAACCCTCTAAAACAAACTGAAATATTGTTGAAAGTGTCATTAAGCATCATATCCCTAACCCTCTAAAACAAACTGAAATATTGTTGAAAGTGTCGTTAAACACCATAACCCTAACCCTCTAAAACAAACTGAAATATTGTTGAAAGTGTCATTAAGCACCATAACACTAACCCTCTAAAACAAACTGAAATATTGTTGAAAGAGTCGTTAAAAACCATAACTCTAACCCTCGGAAACAAACTGAAATATTGTTGAAAGCGTCATTAAGCACCATAACCCTAACCCTCTGAAACAAACTGAAATATTGTTGAAAGTGTCATTAAGCACCATATCCCTAATCCTCTAAAACAAACTGAAATATTGTTGAAAGTGTCGTTAAACACCATAACCCTAACCCTCTAAAACAAACTGAAATATTGTTGAAAGTGTCATTAAGCATCATATCCCTAACCCTCTAAAACAAACTGAAATATTGTTGAAAGTGTCGTTAAACACCATAACCCTAACCCTCTAAAACAAACTGAAATATTGTTGAACGTGTCGTTAAACACCATAACCCTAACCCTCTAAAACAAACTGAAATATTGTTGAAAGTGTCGTTAAGCACCATAACCCTAACCCTCTTAAACAAACTGAAATATTGTTGAAAGTGTCGTTAAACACCATAACCCTAACCCTCTGAAACAAACTGAAATATTGTTGAAAGTGTCATTAAACACCATAACCCTAACCCTCTTAAACAAACTGAAATATTGTTGAAAGTGTCGTTAAACACCATAACACTAACCCTCTAAAACAAACTGAAATATTGTTGAAAGTGTCGTTAAACACCATAACCCTAACCCTCTTAAACAAACTGAAATATTGTTGAAAGTGTCATTAAACACCATAACCCTAACCCTCTGAAACAAACTGAAATATTGCTGAAAGTGTCATTAAAAATCATAACCCTAACCCTCTAAAACAAACTGAAATATTTTTGAAAGTGTCGTTAAACATCATAACCCTAACCCTCTAAAACAAACTGAAATATTGTTGGAAGTGTCGTTAAACACCATAACCCTAACCCTCTAAAACAAACTGAAATATTGTTGAAAGTGTCGTTAAACATCATAACGCTAACCCTCTAAAACAAACTGAAATATTGTTGAAAGTGTCATTAAGCACCATAACCCTAACCCTCTAAAACAAACTGAAATATTGTTGAAAGTGTCATTAAGCACCATAACCCTAACCCTCTAGAACAAACTGAAATATTATTGAAAGTGTCATTACGCACCATAACCCTAACCCTCTAAAACAAACTGAAATATTGTTGAAAGTGTCGTTAAACATCATAACCCTAACCCTCTTAAACAAACTGAAATATAGTTGAAAGTTTCGTTAAACATCATAACCCTAACCCTCTAAAACAAACTGAAATAGTGTTGAACGTGTCCTTAAACACCATAACCCTAACCCTCTGAAACAAACTGAAATATTGTAGAAAGTGTCGTTACACATCATAACCCTAACCCTCTAAAACAAACTGAAATATTGTTGAAAGTGTCGTTAAACATCATAATCCTAACCCCCTAAAACAAACTGAAATATTGTTGAAAGTGTCGTTAAACACCATAACCCTAACCCTCTAAAGCAAACTGAAACATTGTTGAAAGTGTCGTTTAGTACCATAACCCTAACCCTCTAAAACAAACTGAAATATCGTTGAAAGTGTCATTAAGCACCATAACCCTAACCCTCTGAAACAAACTGAAATATTGTTGAAAGTGTCGTTAAACACCATAACCCTAACCCTCTGAAACAAACTGAAATATTGATGAAAGTGTCGTTAAACACCATAACCCTAACCCTCTAAAACAAACTGAAATATTGTTGAAATTGTCATTAAACACCATAACCCTAACCCTCTAAAACAAACTGAAATATTGTTGAAATTGTCGTTAAACATCATAACCCTAACCCTCTAAAACAAACTGAAATATTGTTGAAAGTGTCGTTAAACACCATAACCCTAACCCTCTAAAACAAACTGAAATATTGTTGAAAGTGTCGTTAAACACCATAACCCTAACCCTCTGAAACAAACTGAAATATTGTTGATAGTGTCGTTAAACATCATAACCCTAACCCTCTAAAACAAACTGAAATATTGTTGAACGTGTCGTTAAACACCATAACACTAACCCTCTAAAACAAACTGAAATATTGTTGAAAGAGTCGTTAAAAACCATAACTCTAACCCTCGGAAACAAACTGAAATATTGTTGAAAGCGTCATTAAGCACCATAACCCTAACCCTCTGAAACAAACTGAAATATTGTTGAAAGTGTCATTAAGCACCATATCCCTAATCCTCTAAAACAAACTGAAATATTGTTGAAAGTGTCGTTAAACACCATAACCCTAACCCTCTAAAACAAACTGAAATATTGTTGAAAGTGTCATTAAGCATCATATCCCTAACCCTCTAAAACAAACTGAAATATTGTTGAAAGTGTCGTTAAACACCATAACCCTAACCCTCTAAAACAAACTGAAATATTGTTGAACGTGTCGTTAAACACCATAACCCTAACCCTCTAAAACAAACTGAAATATTGTTGAAAGTGTCGTTAAGCACCATAACCCTAACCCTCTTAAACAAACTGAAATATTGTTGAAAGTGTCGTTAAACACCATAACCCTAACCCTCTGAAACAAACTGAAATATTGTTGAAAGTGTCATTAAACACCATAACCCTAACCCTCTTAAACAAACTGAAATATTGTTGAAAGTGTCGTTAAACACCATAACACTAACCCTCTAAAACAAACTGAAATATTGTTGAAAGTGTCGTTAAACACCATAACCCTAACCCTCTTAAACAAACTGAAATATTGTTGAAAGTGTCATTAAACACCATAACCCTAACCCTCTGAAACAAACTGAAATATTGCTGAAAGTGTCATTAAAAATCATAACCCTAACCCTCTAAAACAAACTGAAATATTTTTGAAAGTGTCGTTAAACATCATAACCCTAACCCTCTAAAACAAACTGAAATATTGTTGGAAGTGTCGTTAAACACCATAACCCTAACCCTCTAAAACAAACTGAAATATTGTTGAAAGTGTCATTAAGCACCATAACCCTAACCCTCTAGAACAAACTGAAATATTATTGAAAGTGTCATTACGCACCATAACCCTAACCCTCTAAAACAAACTGAAATATTGTTGAAAGTGTCGTTAAACATCATAACCCTAACCCAAACTGAAATATTGCCAAAAGTGTCGTTTAAAATCATAACCCTAACCCTCTAAAACAAACTGAAATATTGTTGAAAGTGTCATTAAACACCATAACCCTAATCCTCTAAAACAAACTGAAATATTGTTGAAAGTGTGAGTAAACACCATAACCCTAACCCTCTAAAACAAACTGAAATACTGTTGAAAGTGTCATTAAACACCATAACCCTAACCCTCTAAAACAAACTGAAATATTTTTGAAAGTGTCATTAAGCACCATAACCCTAACCCTCTAAAACAAACTGAAATATTGTTGAAAGTGTCGTTAAACATCATAACCCTAACCCTCTAAAACAAACTGAAATATTGTTGAAAGTGTCCTTAAACACCATAACCCTAACCCTCTGAAACAAACTGAAATATTGTAGAAAGTGTCGTTACACATCATAACCCTAACCCTCTAAAACAAACTGAAATATTGTTGAAAGTGTCGTTAAACACCATAACCCAAACCTTCTAAAGCAAACTGAAACATTGTTGAAAGTGTCGTTTAATACCATAACCCTAACCCTCTAAAACAAACTGAAATATTGTTGAAAGTGTCATTAAGCACCATAACCCTAACCCTCTGAAACAAACTGAAATATTGTTGAAAGTGTCGTTAAACATCATAACCCTAACCCTCTAAAACAAACTGAAATATTGTTGAAATTGTCATTAAATACCATAACCCTAACCCTCTAAAACAAACTGAAATATTGTTGAAAGTGTCATTAAGCACCATAACCCTAACCCTCTGAAACAAACTGAAATATTGTTGAAAGTGTCGTTAAGCATCATAACCCTAACCCTCTAAAACAGACTGAAATATTGTTGAAAGTGTCGTTAAACACCATAACTCTTACCCTCTGAAACAAACTGAAATATTGTTGAAAGTGTCATTAAGCACCATAACCCTAACCCTCTGAAACAAACTGAAATATTGTTGAAAGTGTCATTAAGCATCATATCCCTAACTCTCTAAAACAAACTGAAATATTGTTGAAAGTGTCGTTAAACACCATAACCCTAACCCTCTAAAACAAACTGAAATATTGTTGAACGTGTCGTTAAACACCATAACACTAACACTGTAAAACAAACTGAAATATTGTTGAAAGTGTCGTTAAGCACCATAACCCTAACCCTCTTAAACAAACTGAAATATTGTTGAAAGTGTCGTTAAACACCATAACCCTAACCCTTTGAAACAAACTGAAATAATGTTGAAAGTGTCATTAAACACCATAACCCTAACCCTCTAAAGCAAACTGAAATATTGTTGAAAGAGTCGTTAAACACCATAACTCTAACCCTCTAAAGCAAACTGAAATATTGTTGAAAGTGTCATTAAGCATCATAACCCTAACCCTCTGAAACAAACTGAAATATTGTTGAAAGTATCGTTAAGCATCATAACCCTAACACTCTAAAACAAACTGAAATATTGTTGAAAGAGTCGTTAAACACCATAACTCTAACCCTCTGAAACAAACTGAAATATTGTTGAAAGTGTCATTAAACATCATAACCCTAACCCTCTGAAACAAACTGAAATATTGTTGAAAGTGTCATTAAACATCATAACCCTAACCCTCTAAAACTAACTGAAATATTGTTGAAAGTGTCGTTAAACATCATAACCCTAACCCTCTGAAACAAACTGAAATATTGTTGAAAGTGTCATTAAACACCATAACCCTAACCCTCTAAAACAAACTGAAACATTGTTGAAAGTGTCGTTTAATACCATAACCCTAACCCTCTAAAACAAACTGAAATATTGTTGAAAGTGTCATTAAGCACCATAACCCTAACCCTCTAAAACAAACTGAAATATTGTTGAAAGTGTCGTTTAATACCATAACCCTAACCCTCTAAAACAAACTGAAATATTGTTGAAAGTGTCATTAAGCACCATAACCCTAACCCTCTAAAACAAACTGAAATATTGTTGAAAGAGTCGTTAAACACCATAACCCTAACCCTCTAAAACAAACTTAAATATTGTTGAAAGTGTCATTAAGCACCATAACCCTAACCCTCTAAAACAAACTGAAATATTGTTGAAAGTGTCATTAAGCATCATATCCCTAACCCTCTGAAAAAAACTGAAATATTGTTGAAAGTGTCGTTAAACACCATAACTCTAACCCTCTGAAACAAACTGAAATATTGATGAAAGTGTCAGTAAACACCATAACCCTAACCCTCTAAAACAAACTGAAATATTTTTGAAAGTGTCGTTAAACATCATAACGCTAACCCTCTATAACAAACTGAAATATTGTTGAAAGTGTCATTAAGCACCATAACCCTAACCCTCTAAAACAAACTGAAATATTTTTGAAAGTGTCATTAAACACCATAACCCTAACCCTCTGAAACAAACTGAAATATTGTTGAAAGTGTCATTAAACACCATAACCCTAACCCTCTAAAACAAACTGAAATATTGTTGAACGTGTCATTAAGCACCATAACCCTAACCCTCTAAAACAAACTGAAATATTGTTGAAAGTGTCGTTAAACATCATAACCCTAACCCAAACTGAAATATTGCTAAAAGTGTCGTTAAAAATCATAACCCTAACCCTCTAAAACAAACTGAAATATTGTTGAAAGTGTCATTAAGCACCATAACCCTAACCCTCTAAAACAAACTGAAATATTGTTGAAAGTGTCATTAAGCATCATATCCCTAACCCTCTGAAACAAACTGAAATATTGTTGAAAGTGTCGTTAAACACCATAACTCTAACCCTCTGAAACAAACTGAAATATTGATGAAAGTGTCAGTATACACCATAACCCTAACCCTCTAAAACAAACTGAAATATTTTTGAAAGTGTCGTTAAACATCATAACGCTAACCCTCTATAACAAACTGAAATATTGTTGAAAGTGTCATTAAACACCATAACCCTAACCCTCTAAAACAAACTGAAATATTGTTGAAAGTGTCATTAAGCACCATAACCCTAACCCTCTAAAACAAACTGAAATATTGTTGAAAGTTTCATTAAACACCATAACCCTAACCCTCTAAAACAAACTGAAATATTGTTGAACGTGTCATTAAGCACCATAACCCTAACCCTCTAAAACAAACTGAAATATTTTTGAAAGTGTCATTAAACACCATAACCCTAACCCTCTAAAACAAACTGAAATATTGTTGAAAGTGTCATTAAGCACCATAACCCTAACCCTCTAAAACAAACTGAAATATTGTTGAAAGTTTCATTAAACACCATAACCCTAACCCTCTAAAACAAACTGAAATATTGTTGAACGTGTCATTAAGCACCATAACCCTAACCCTCTAAAACAAACTGAAATATTGTTGAAAGTGTCGTTAAACATCATAACCCTAACCCTCTTAAACAAACTGAAATATTGTTGAAAGTGTCGTTAAACACCATAACCCTAACCCTCTAAAACAAACTGAAATATTGTTGAAAGTGTCGTTAAACATCATAATCCTAACCCAAACTGAAATATTGCTAAAAGTGTCGTTAAAAATCATAACCCTAACCCTCTAAAACAAACTGAAATATTGTTGAAAGTGTCGTTAAGCACCATAACCCTAACCCTCTAAAACAAACTGAAATATTGTTGAAAGTGTCATTAAACACCATAACCCTAACCCTCTAAAACAAACTGAAATATTGTTGAAAGTGTGAGTAAACACCATAACCCTAACCCTCTGAAACAAACTGAAATATTGTTGAAAGTGTCATTAAACACCATAACCCTAACCCTCTAAAACAAACTGAAATATTGTTGAACGTGTCATTAAGCACCATAACCCTAACCCTCTAAAACAAACTGAAATATTGTTGAAAGTGTCGTTAAACATCATAACCCTAACCCTCTAAAACAAACTGAAATAGTGTTGAACGTGTCCTTAAACACCATAACCCTAACCCTCTGAAACAAACTGAAATATTTTAGAAAGTGTCGTTACACCTCATAACCCTAATCCTCTAAAACAAACTGAAATATTGTTGAAAGTGTCGTTAAACATCATAATCCTAACCCCCTAAAACAAACTGAAATATTGTTGAAAGTGTCGTTAAACACCATAACCCTAACCCTCTAAAGCAAACTGAAACATTGTTGAAAGTGTCGTTTAATACCATAACCCTAATCCTCTAAAACAAACTGAAATATCGTTGAAAGTGTCATTAAGCACCATAACCCTAACCCTCTGAAACAAACTGAAATATTGTTGAAAGTGTCGTTAAACACCATAACCCTAACCCTCTAAAACAAACTGAAATATTGTTGAAATTGTCATTAAACACCATAACCCTAACCCTCTAAAACAAACTGAAATATTGTTGAAAGTATCGTTAAACATCATAACCCTAACCCTCTAAAACAAACTGAAATATTGTTGAAAGTGTCGTTAAACACCATAACCCTAACCCTCTAAAACAAACTGAAATATTGTTGAAAGTGTCGTTAAACACCATAACCCTAACCCTCTGAAACAAACTGAAATATTGTTGAACGTGTCGTTAAACACCATAACACTAACCCTCTAAAACAAACTGAAATATTGTTGAAAGAGTCGTTAAACACCATAACTCTAACCCTCTGAAACAAACTGAAATATTGTTGAAAGTGTCATTAAGCACCATAACACTAACCCTCTAAAACAAACTGAAATATTGTTGAAAGAGTCGTTAAAAACCATAACTCTAACCCTCGGAAACAAACTGAAATATTGTTGAAAGTGTCATTAAGCACCATAACCCTAACCCTCTGAAACAAACTGAAATATTGTTGAAAGTGTCATTAAGCACCATATCCCTAATCCTCTAAAACAAACTGAAATATTGTTGAAAGTGTCGTTAAACACCATAACCCTAACCCTCTAAAACAAACTGAAATATTGTTGAAAGTGTCATTAAGCATCATATCCCTAACCCTCTAAAACAAACTGAAATATTGTTGAAAGTTCCATTAAACACCATAACCCTAACCCTCTAAAACAAACTGAAATATTGTTGAACGTGTCATTAAGCACCATAACCCTAACCCTCTAAAACAAACTGAAATATTGAAGAAAGTGTCGTTAAACATCATAACCCTAACCCTCTTAAACAAACTGAAATATTGTTGAAAGTGTCATTAAACACCATAACCCTAACCCTCTAAAACAAACTGAAATATTGTTGAACGTGTCATTAAGCACCATAACCCTAACCCTCTAAAACAAACTGAAATATTGTTGAAAGTGTCGTTAAACATCATAACCCTAACACTCTTAAACAAACTGAAATATTGTTGAAAGTTTCGTTAAACATCATAACCTTAACCCTCTAAAACAAACTGAAATAGTGTTGAACGTGTCCTTAAACACCATAACCCTAACCCTCTGAAACAAACTGAAATATTGTAGAAAGTGTCGTTACACATCATAACCCTAACCCTCTAAAACAAACTGAAATATTGTTGAAAGTGTCATTAAACACCATAACCCTAACCCTCTAAAACAAACTGAAATATTGTTGAAAGTGTCATTAAACACCATAACCCTAACCCTCTAAAACAAACTGAAATATTGTTGAAAGTGTCGTTAAACATCATAATCATAACCCAAACTGAAATATTGCTAAAAGTGTCGTTAAAAATCATAACCCTAACCCTCTAAAACAAACTGAAATATTGTTGAAAGTGTCGTTAAGCACCATAACCCTAACCCTCTAAAACAAACTGAAATATTGTTGAAAGTGTCATTAAACACCATAACCCTAACCCTCTAAAACAAACTGAAATATTGTTGAAAGTGTGAGTAAACACCATAACCCTAACCCTCTGAAACAAACTGAAATATTGTTGAAAGTGTCATTAAACACCATAACCCTAATCCTCTAAAACAAACTGAAATATTGTTGAACGTGTCATTAAGCACCATAACCCTAACCCTCTAAAACAAACTGAAATATTGTTGAAAGTGTCGTTAAACATCATAACCCTAACCCTCTTAAACAAACTGAAATATTGTTGAAAGTGTCATTAAACATCATAACCCTAACCCTCTAAAACAAACTGAAATATTGTTGAACGTGTCATTAAGCACCATAACCCTAACCCTCTAAAACAAACTGAAATATTGTTGAAAGTGTCGTTAAACATCATAACCCTAACCCTCTTAAACAAACTGAAATATAGTTGAAAGTTTCGTTAAACATCATAACCCTAACCCTCTAAAACAAACTGAAATATTGTTGAACGTGTCCTTAAACACCATAACCCTAACCCTCTGAAACAAACTGAAATATTGTAGAAAGTGTCGTTACACATCATAACCCTAACCCTCTAAAACAAACTGAAATATTGTTGAAAGTGTCGTTAAACATCATAATCCTAACCCCCTAAAACAAACTGAAATATTGTTGAAAGTGTCGTTAAACACCATAACCCTAACCCTCTAAAGCAAACTGAAACATTGTTGAAAGTGTCGTTTAATACCATAACCCTAACCCTCTAAAACAAACTGAAATATCGTTGAAAGTGTCATTAAGCACCATAACCCTAACCCTCTGAAAAAACTGAAATATTGTTGAACGTGTCATTAAGCACCATAACCCTAACCCTCTAAAACAAACTGAAATATTGTTGAAAGTGTCGTTAAACATCATAACCCTAACCCTCTTAAACAAACTGAAATATAGTTGAAAGTTTCGTTAAACATCATAACCCTAACCCTCTAAAACAAACTGAAATATTGTTGAAAGTGTCGTTAAACACCATAACCCTAACCCTCTAAAACAAACTGAAATATTGTTGAAATTGTCATTAAACACCATAACCCTAACCCTCTAAAACAAACTGAAATATTGTTGAAAGTGTCGTTAAACATCATAACCCTAACCCTCTAAAACAAACTGAAATATTGTTGAAAGTGTCGTTAAACACCATAACCCTAACCCTCTAAAACAAACTGAAATATTGTTGAAAGTGTCGTTAAACACCATAACCCTAACCCTCTGAAACAAACTGAAATATTGTTGATAGTGTCGTTAAACATCATAACCCTAACCCTCTAAAACAAACTGAAATATTGTTGAACGTGTCGTTAAACACCATAACACTAACCCTCTAAAACAAACTGAAATATTGTTGAAAGAGTCGTTAAACACCATAACTCTAACCCTCTGAAACAAACTGAAATATTGTTGAAAGTGTCATTAAGCACCATAACACTAACCCTCTAAAACAAACTGAAATATTGTTGAAAGAGTCGTTAAAAACCATAACTCTAACCCTCGGAAACAAACTGAAATATTGTTGAAAGCGTCATTAAGCACCATAACCCTAACCCTCTGAAACAAACTGAAATATTGTTGAAAGTGTCATTAAGCACCATATCCCTAATCCTCTAAAACAAACTGAAATATTGTTGAAAGTGTCGTTAAACACCATAACCCTAACCCTCTAAAACAAACTGAAATATTGTTGAAAGTGTCATTAAGCATCATATCCCTAACCCTCTAAAACAAACTGAAATATTGTTGAAAGTGTCGTTAAACACCATAACCCTAACCCTCTAAAACAAACTGAAATATTGTTGAACGTGTCGTTAAACACCATAACCCTAACCCTCTAAAACAAACTGAAATATTGTTGAAAGTGTCGTTAAGCACCATAACCCTAACACTCTTAAACAAACTGAAATATTGTTGAAAGTGTCGTTAAACATCATAACCCTAACACTCTGAAACAAACTGAAATATTGTTGAAAGTGTCATTAAACACCATAACCCTAACCCTCTTAAACAAACTGAAATATTGTTGAAAGTGTCGTTAAACACCATAACACTAACCCTCTAAAACAAACTGAAATATTGTTGAAAGTGTCGTTAAACACCATAACCCTAACCCTCTAAAACAAACTGAAATATTGTTGAAAGTGTCATTAAACACCATAACCCTAACCCTCTGAAACAAACTGAAATATTGCTGAAAGTGTCATTAAAAATCATAACCCTAACCCTCTAAAACAAACTGAAATATTTTTGAAAGTGTCGTTAAACATCATAACCCTAACCCTCTAAAACAAACTGAAATATTGTTGGAAGTGTCGTTAAACACCATAACCCTAACCCTCTAAAACAAACTGAAATATTGTTGAAAGTGTCGTTAAACATCATATCGCTAACCCTCTAAAACAAACTGAAATATTGTTGAAAGTGTCATTAAGCACCATAACCCTAACCCTCTAAAACAAACTGAAATATTGTTGAAAGTGTCATTAAGCACCATAACCCTAACCCTCTAGAACAAACTGAAATATTGTTGAAAGTGTCATTAAGCACCATAACCCTAACCCTCTAAAACAAACTGAAATATTGTTGAAAGTGTCGTTAAACATCATAACCCTAACTCAAACTGAAATATTGCCAAAAGAGTCGTTAAAAATCATAACCCTAACCCTCTAAAACAAACTGAAATATTGTTGATAGTGTCATTAAGCACCATAACCCTAACCCTCTAAAACAAACTGAAATATTGTTGAAAGTGTCATTAAACACCATAACCCTAATCCTCTAAAACAAACTGAAATATTGTTGAAAGTGTGAGTAAACACCATAACCCTAACCCTCTAAAACAAACTGAAATACTGTTGAAAGTGTCATTAAACACCATAACCCTAACCCTCTAAAACAAACTGAAATATTGTTGAAAGTGTCGTTAAGCACCATAACCCTAACCCTCTAAAACAAACTGAAATATTGTTGAAAGTGTCATTAAACACCATAACCCTAACCCTCTAAAACAAACTGAAATATTGTTGAAAGTGTGAGTAAACACCATAACCCTAACCCTCTGAAACAAACTGAAATATTGTTGAAAGTGTCATTAAACACCATAACCCTAATCCTCTAAAACAAACTGAAATATTGTTGAACGTGTCATTAAGCACCATAACCCTAACCCTCTAAAACAAACTGAAATATTGTTGAAAGTGTCGTTAAACATCATAACCCTAACCCTCTTAAACAAACTGAAATATAGTTGAAAGTTTCGTTAAACATCATAACCCTAACCCTCTAAAACAAACTGAAATATTGTTGAACGTGTCCTTAAACACCATAACCCTAACCCTCTGAAACAAACTGAAATATTGTAGAAAGTGTCGTTACACATCATAACCCTAACCCTCTAAAACAAACTGAAATATTGTTGAAAGTGTCGTTAAACATCATAATCCTAACCCCCTAAAACAAACTGAAATATTGTTGAAAGTGTCGTTAAACACCATAACCCTAACCCTCTAAAGCAAACTGAAACATTGTTGAAAGTGTCGTTTAATACCATAACCCTAACCCTCTAAAACAAACTGAAATATCGTTGAAAGTGTCATTAAGCACCATAACCCTAACCCTCTGAAACAAACTGAAATATTGTTGAACGTGTCATTAAGCACCATAACCCTAACCCTCTAAAACAAACTGAAATATTGTTGAAAGTGTCGTTAAACATCATAACCCTAACCCTCTTAAACAAACTGAAATATAGTTGAAAGTTTCGTTAAACATCATAACCCTAACCCTCTAAAACAAACTGAAATATTGTTGAAAGTGTCGTTAAACACCATAACCCTAACCCTCTAAAACAAACTGAAATATTGTTGAAATTGTCATTAAACACCATAACCCTAACCCTCTAAAACAAACTGAAATATTGTTGAAAGTGTCGTTAAACATCATAACCCTAACCCTCTAAAACAAACTGAAATATTGTTGAAAGTGTCGTTAAACACCATAACCCTAACCCTCTAAAACAAACTGAAATATTGTTGAAAGTGTCGTTAAACACCATAACCCTAACCCTCTGAAACAAACTGAAATATTGTTGATAGTGTCGTTAAACATCATAACCCTAACCCTCTAAAACAAACTGAAATATTGTTGAACGTGTCGTTAAACACCATAACACTAACCCTCTAAAACAAACTGAAATATTGTTGAAAGAGTCGTTAAACACCATAACTCTAACCCTCTGAAACAAACTGAAATATTGTTGAAAGTGTCATTAAGCACCATAACACTAACCCTCTGAAACAAACTGAAATATTGTTGAAAGTGTCATTAAGCACCATATCCCTAATCCTCTAAAATAAACTGAAATATTGTTGAAAGTGTCGTTAAACACCATAACCCTAACCCTCTAAAACAAACTGAAATATTGTTGAAAGTGTCATTAAGCATCATATCCCTAACCCTCTAAAACAAACTGAAATATTGTTGAAAGTGTCGTTAAACACCATAACCCTAACCCTCTAAAACAAACTGAAATATTGTTGAACGTGTCGTTAAACACCATAACCCTAACCCTCTAAAACAAACTGAAATATTGTTGAAAGTGTCGTTAAGCACCATAACCCTAACACTCTTAAACAAACTGAAATATTGTTGAAAGTGTCGTTAAACATCATAACCCTAACCCTCTGAAACAAACTGAAATATTGTTGAAAGTGTCATTAAACACCATAACCCTAACCCTCTTAAACAAACTGAAATATTGTTGAAAGTGTCGTTAAACACCATAACACTAACCCTCTAAAACAAATTGAAATATTGTTGAAAGTGTCGTTAAACACCATAACCCTAACCCTCTTAAACAAACTGAAATATTGTTGAAAGTGTCATTAAACACCATAACCCTAACCCTCTGAAACAAACTGAAATATTGCTGAAAGTGTCATTAAAAATCATAACCCTAACCCTCTAAAACAAACTGAAATATTTTTGAAAGTGTCGTTAAACATCATAACCCTAACCCTCTAAAACAAACTGAAATATTGTTGGAAGTGTCGTTAAACACCATAACCCTAACCCTCTAAAACAAACTGAAATATTGTTGAAAGTGTCGTTAAACATCATATCGCTAACCCTCTAAAACAAACTGAAATATTGTTGAAAGTGTCATTAAGCACCATAACCCTAACCCTCTAAAACAAACTGAAATATTGTTGAAAGTGTCATTAAGCACCATAACCCTAACCCTCTAGAACAAACTGAAATATTGTTGAAAGTGTCATTAAGCACCATAACCCTAACCCTCTAAAACAAACTGAAATATTGTTGAAAGTGTCGTTAAACATCATAACCCTAACTCAAACTGAAATATTGCCAAAAGTGTCGTTAAAAATCATAACCCTAACCCTCTAAAACAAACTGAAATATTGTTGATAGTGTCATTAAGCACCATAACCCTAACCCTCTAAAACAAACTGAAATATTGTTGAAAGTGTCATTAAACACCATAACCCTAATCCTCTAAAACAAACTGAAATATTGTTGAAAGTGTGAGTAAACACCATAACCCTAACCCTCTAAAACAAACTGAAATACTGTTGAAAGTGTCATTAAACACCATAACCCTAACCCTCTAAAACAAACTGAAATATTGTTGAAAGTGTCGTTAAGCACCATAACCCTAACCCTCTAAAACAAACTGAAATATTGTTGAAAGTGTCATTAAACACCATAACCCTAACCCTCTAAAACAAACTGAAATATTGTTGAAAGTGTGAGTAAACACCATAACCCTAACCCTCTGAAACAAACTGAAATATTGTTGAAAGTGTCATTAAACACCATAACCCTAATCCTCTAAAACAAACTGAAATATTGTTGAACGTGTCATTAAGCACCATAACCCTAACCCTCTAAAACAAACTGAAATATTGTTGAAAGTGTCGTTAAACATCATAACCCTAACCCTCTTAAACAAACTGAAATATAGTTGAAAGTTTCGTTAAACATCATAACCCTAACCCTCTAATACAAACTGAAATATTGTTGAACGTGTCCTTAAACACCATAACCCTAACCCTCTGAAACAAACTGAAATATTGTAGAAAGTGTCGTTACACATCATAACCCTAACCCTCTAAAACAAACTGAAATATTGTTGAAAGTGTCGTTAAACATCATAATCCTAACCCCCTAAAACAAACTGAAATATTGTTGAAAGTGTCGTTAAACACCATAACCCTAACCCTCTAAAGCAAACTGAAACATTGTTGAAAGTGTCGTTTAATACCATAACCCTAACCCTCTAAAACAAACTGAAATATCGTTGAAAGTGTCATTAAGCACCATAACCCTAACCCTCTGAAACCAACTGAAATATTGTTGAACGTGTCATTAAGCACCATAACCCTAACCCTCTAAAACAAACTGAAATATTGTTGAAAGTGTCGTTAAACATCATAACCCTAACACTCTTAAACAAACTGAAATATAGTTGAAAGTTTCGTTAAACATCATAACCCTAACCCTCTAAAACAAACTGAAATATTGTTGAAAGTGTCGTTAAACACCATAACCCTAACCCTCTAAAACAAACTGAAATATTGTTGAAATTGTCATTAAACACCATAACCCTAACCCTCTAAAACAAACTGAAATATTGTTGAAAGTGTCGTTAAACATCATAACCCTAACCCTCTAAAACAAACTGAAATATTGTTGAAAGAGTCGTTAAACACCATAACTCTAACCCTCTGAAACAAACTGAAATATTGTTGAAAGTGTCATTAAGCACCATAACACTAACCCTCTGAAACAAACTGAAATATTGTTGAAAGTGTCATTAAGCACCATATCCCTAATCCTCTAAAATAAACTGAAATATTGTTGAAAGTGTCGTTAAACACCATAACCCTAACCCTCTAAAACAAACTGAAATATTGTTGAAAGTGTCATTAAGCATCATATCCCTAACCCTCTAAAACAAACTGAAATATTGTTGAAAGTGTCGTTAAACACCATAACCCTAACCCTCTAAAACAAACTGAAATATTGTTGAACGTGTCGTTAAACACCATAACCCTAACCCTCTAAAACAAACTGAAATATTGTTGAAAGTGTCGTTAAGCACCATAACCCTAACACTCTTAAACAAACTGAAATATTGTTGAAAGTGTCGTTAAACATCATAACCCTAACCCTCTGAAACAAACTGAAATATTGTTGAAAGTGTCATTAAACACCATAACCCTAACCCTCTTAAACAAACTGAAATATTGTTGAAAGTGTCGTTAAACACCATAACACTAACCCTCTAAAACAAATTGAAATATTGTTGAAAGTGTCGTTAAACACCATAACCCTAACCCTCTTAAACAAACTGAAATATTGTTGAAAGTGTCATTAAACACCATAACCCTAACCCTCTGAAACAAACTGAAATATTGCTGAAAGTGTCATTAAAAATCATAACCCTAACCCTCTAAAACAAACTGAAATATTTTTGAAAGTGTCGTTAAACATCATAACCCTAACCCTCTAAAACAAACTGAAATATTGTTGGAAGTGTCGTTAAACACCATAACCCTAACCCTCTAAAACAAACTGAAATATTGTTGAAAGTGTCGTTAAACATCATATCGCTAACCCTCTAAAACAAACTGAAATATTGTTGAAAGTGTCATTAAGCACCATAACCCTAACCCTCTAAAACAAACTGAAATATTGTTGAAAGTGTCATTAAGCACCATAACCCTAACCCTCTAGAACAAACTGAAATATTGTTGAAAGTGTCATTAAGCACCATAACCCTAACCCTCTAAAACAAACTGAAATATTGTTGAAAGTGTCGTTAAACATCATAACCCTAACTCAAACTGAAATATTGCCAAAAGTGTCGTTAAAAATCATAACCCTAACCCTCTAAAACAAACTGAAATATTGTTGATAGTGTCATTAAGCACCATAACCCTAACCCTCTAAAACAAACTGAAATATTGTTGAAAGTGTCATTAAACACCATAACCCTAATCCTCTAAAACAAACTGAAATATTGTTGAAAGTGTGAGTAAACACCATAACCCTAACCCTCTAAAACAAACTGAAATACTGTTGAAAGTGTCATTAAACACCATAACCCTAACCCTCTAAAACAAACTGAAATATTGTTGAAAGTGTCGTTAAGCACCATAACCCTAACCCTCTAAAACAAACTGAAATATTGTTGAAAGTGTCATTAAACACCATAACCCTAACCCTCTAAAACAAACTGAAATATTGTTGAAAGTGTGAGTAAACACCATAACCCTAACCCTCTGAAACAAACTGAAATATTGTTGAAAGTGTCATTAAACACCATAACCCTAATCCTCTAAAACAAA
The DNA here is from genome assembly GCA_963680875.1 of Bathymodiolus brooksi. Lineage (NCBI taxonomy): Eukaryota > Metazoa > Mollusca > Bivalvia > Mytilida > Modiolidae > Bathymodiolus > Bathymodiolus brooksi. The sequence goes on along the minus strand of OY804576.1, from coordinate 48,816,537 downwards.
CTGAAATATTGTTGAACGTGTCATTAAGCACCATAACCCTAACCCTCTAAAACAAACTGAAATATTGTTGAAAGTGTCGTTAAACATCATAACCCTAACCCTCTTAAACAAACTGAAATATAGTTGAAAGTTTCGTTAAACATCATAACCCTAACCCTCTAATACAAACTGAAATATTGTTGAACGTGTCCTTAAACACCATAACCCTAACCCTCTGAAACAAACTGAAATATTGTAGAAAGTGTCGTTACACATCATAACCCTAACCCTCTAAAACAAACTGAAATATTGTTGAAAGTGTCGTTAAACATCATAATCCTAACCCCCTAAAACAAACTGAAATATTGTTGAAAGTGTCGTTAAACACCATAACCCTAACCCTCTAAAGCAAACTGAAACATTGTTGAAAGTGTCGTTTAATACCATAACCCTAACCCTCTAAAACAAACTGAAATATCGTTGAAAGTGTCATTAAGCACCATAACCCTAACCCTCTGAAACCAACTGAAATATTGTTGAACGTGTCATTAAGCACCATAACCCTAACCCTCTAAAACAAACTGAAATATTGTTGAAAGTGTCGTTAAACATCATAACCCTAACACTCTTAAACAAACTGAAATATAGTTGAAAGTTTCGTTAAACATCATAACCCTAACCCTCTAAAACAAACTGAAATATTGTTGAAAGTGTCGTTAAACACCATAACCCTAACCCTCTAAAACAAACTGAAATATTGTTGAAATTGTCATTAAACACCATAACCCTAACCCTCTAAAACAAACTGAAATATTGTTGAAAGTGTCGTTAAACATCATAACCCTAACCCTCTAAAACAAACTGAAATATTGTTGAAAGTGTCGTTAAACACCATAACCCTAACCCTCTAAAACAAACTGAAATATTGTTGAAAGTGTCGTTAAACACCATAACCGTAACCCTCTGAAACAAACTGAAATATTGTTGATAGTGTCGTTAAACATCATAACCCTAACCCTCTAAAACAAACTGAAATATTGTTGAACGTGTCGTTAAACACCATAACACTAACCCTCTAAAACAAACTGAAATATAGTTGAAAGAGTCGTTAAACACCATAACTCTAACCCTCTGAAACAAACTGAAATATTGTTGAAAGTGTCATTAAGCACCATAACACTAACCCTCTAAAACAAACTGAAATATTGTTGAAAGAGTCGTTAAAAACCATAACTCTAACCCTCGGAAACAAACTGAAATATTGTTGAAAGCGTCATTAAGCACCATAACCCTAACCCTCTGAAACAAACTGAAATATTGTTGAAAGTGTCATTAAGCACCATATCCCTAATCCTCTAAAACAAACTGAAATATTGTTGAAAGTGTCGTTAAACACCATAACCCTAACCCTCTAAAACAAACTGAAATATTGTTGAAAGTGTCATTAAGCATCATATCCCTAACCCTCTAAAACAAACTGAAATATTGTTGAAAGTGTCGTTAAACACCATAACCCTAACCCTCTAAAACAAACTGAAATATTGTTGAACGTGTCGTTAAACACCATAACCCTAACCCTCTAAAACAAACTGAAATATTGTTGAAAGTGTGAGTAAACACCATAACCCTAATCCTCTAAAACAAACTGAAATATTGTTGAACGTGTCATTAAGCACCATAACCCTAACCCTCTAAAACAAACTGAAATATTGTTGAAAGTGTCGTTAAACATCATAACCCTAACCCTCTTAAACAAACTGAAATATAGTTGAAAGTTTCGTTAAACATCATAACCCTAACCCTCTAAAACAAACTGAAATATTGTTGAACGTGTCCTTAAACACCATAACCCTAACCCTCTGAAACAAACTGAAATATTGTAGAAAGTGTCGTTACACATCATAACCCTAACCCTCTAAAACAAACTGAAATATTGTTGAAAGTGTCGTTAAACATCATAATCCTAACCCCCTAAAACAAACTGAAATATTGTTGAAAGTGTCGTTAAACACCATAACCCTAACCCTCTAAAGCAAACTGAAACATTGTTGAAAGTGTCGTTTAATACCATAACCCTAACCCTCTAAAACAAACTGAAATATCGTTGAAAGTGTCATTAAGCACCATAACCCTAACCCTCTGAAACAAACTGAAATATTGTTGAACGTGTAATTAAGCACCATAACCCTAACCCTCTAAAACAAACTGAAATATTGTTGAAAGTGTCGTTAAACATCATAACCCTAACACTCTTAAACAAACTGAAATATAGTTGAAAGTTTCGTTAAACATCATAACCCTAACCCTCTAAAACAAACTGAAATATTGTTGAAAGTGTCGTTAAACACCATAACCCTAACCCTCTAAAACAAACTGAAATATTGTTGAAATTGTCATTAAACACCATAACCCTAACCCTCTAAAACAAACTGAAATATTGTTGAAAGTGTCGTTAAACATCATAACCCTAACCCTCTAAAACAAACTGAAATATTGTTGAAAGTGTCGTTAAACACCATAACCCTAACCCTCTAAAACAAACTGAAATATTGTTGAAAGTGTCGTTAAACACCATAACCCTAACCCTCTGAAACAAACTGAAATATTGTTGATAGTGTCGTTAAACATCATAACCCTAACCCTCTAAAACAAACTGAAATATTGTTGAACGTGTCGTTAAACACCATAACACTAACCCTCTAAAACAAACTGAAATATTGTTGAAAGAGTCGTTAAACACCATAACTCTAACCCTCTGAAACAAACTGAAATATTGTTGAAAGTGTCATTAAGCACCATAACACTAACCCTCTAAAACAAACTGAAATATTGTTGAAAGAGTCGTTAAAAACCATAACTCTAACCCTCGGAAACAAACTGAAATATTGTTGAAAGCGTCATTAAGCACCATAACCCTAACCCTCTGAAACAAACTGAAATATTGTTGAAAGTGTCATTAAGCACCATATCCCTAATCCTCTAAAACAAACTGAAATATTGTTGAAAGTGTCGTTAAACACCATAACCCTAACCCTCTAAAACAAACTGAAATATTGTTGAAAGTGTCATTAAGCATCATATCCCTAACCCTCTAAAACAAACTGAAATATTGTTGAAAGTGTCGTTAAACACCATAACCCTAACCCTCTAAAACAAACTGAAATATTGTTGAACGTGTCGTTAAACACCATAACCCTAACCCTCTAAAACAAACTGAAATATTGTTGAAAGTGTGAGTAAACACCATAACCCTAACCCTCTGAAACAAACTGAAATATTGTTGAAAGTGTCATTAAACACCATAACCCTAATCCTCTAAAACAAACTGAAATATTGTTGAACGTGTCATTAAGCACCATAACCCTAACCCTCTAAAACAAACTGAAATATTGTTGAAAGTGTCGTTAAACATCATAACCCTAACCCTCTTAAACAAACTGAAATATAGTTGAAAGTTTCGTTAAACATCATAACCCTAACCCTCTAAAACAAACTGAAATATTGTTGAACGTGTCCTTAAACACCATAACCCTAACCCTCTGAAACAAACTGAAATATTGTAGAAAGTGTCGTTACACATCATAACCCTAACCCTCTAAAACAAACTGAAATATTGTTGAAAGTGTCGTTAAACATCATAATCCTAACCCCCTAAAACAAACTGGAATATTGTTGAAAGTGTCGTTAAACACCATAACCCTAACCCTCTAAAGCAAACTGAAACATTGTTGAAAGTGTCGTTTAATACCATAACCCTAACCCTCTAAAACAAACTGAAATATCGTTGAAAGTGTCATTAAGCACCATAACCCTAACCCTCTGAAACAAACTGAAATATTGTTGAACGTGTCATTAAGCACCATAACCCTAACCCTCTAAAACAAACTGAAATATTGTTGAAAGTGTCGTTAAACATCATAACCCTAACACTCTTAAACAAACTGAAATATAGTTGAAAGTTTCGTTAAACATCATAACCCTAACCCTCTAAAACAAACTGAAATATTGTTGAAAGTGTCGTTAAACACCATAACCCTAACCCTCTAAAACAAACTGAAATATTGTTGAAATTGTCATTAAACACCATAACCCTAACCCTCTAAAACAAACTGAAATATTGTTGAAAGTGTCGTTAAACATCATAACCCTAACCCTCTAAAACAAACTGAAATATTGTTGAAAGTGTCGTTAAACACCATAACCCTAACCCTCTAAAACAAACTGAAATATTGTTGAAAGTGTCGTTAAACACCATAACCCTAACCCTCTGAAACAAACTGAAATATTGTTGATAGTGTCGTTAAACATCATAACCCTAACCCTCTAAAACAAACTGAAATATTGTTGAACGTGTCGTTAAACACCATAACACTAACCCTCTTAAACAAACTGAAATATTGTTGAAAGAGTCGTTAAACACCATAACTCTAACCCTCTGAAACAAACTGAAATATTGTTGAAAGTGTCATTAAGCACCATAACACTAACCCTCTAAAACAAACTGAAATATTGTTGAAAGAGTCGTTAAAAACCATAACTCTAACCCTCGGAAACAAACTGAAATATTGTTGAAAGCGTCATTAAGCACCATAACCCTAACCCTCTGAAACAAACTGAAATATTGTTGAAAGTGTCATTAAGCACCATATCCCTAATCCTCTAAAACAAACTGAAATATTGTTGAAAGTGTCGTTAAACACCATAACCCTAACCCTCTAAAACAAACTGAAATATTGTTGAAAGTGTCATTAAGCATCATATCCCTAACCCTCTAAAACAAACTGAAATATTGTTGAAAGTGTCGTTAAACACCATAACCCTAACCCTCTAAAACAAACTGAAATACTGTTGAACGTGTCGTTAAACACCATAACCCTAACCCTCTAAAACAAACTGAAATATTGTTGAAAGTGTCGTTAAGCACCATAACCCTAACCCTCTTAAACAAACTGAAATATTGTTGAAAGTGTCGTTAAACACCATAACCCTAACCCTCTGAAACAAACTGAAATATTGTTGAAAGTGTCATTAAACACCATAACCCTAACCCTCTTAAACAAACTGAAATATTGTTGAAAGTGTCGTTAAACACCATAACACTAACCCTCTAAAACAAACTGAAATATTGTTGAAAGTGTCGTTAAACACCATAACCCTAACCCTCTTAAACAAACTGAAATATTGTTGAAAGTGTCATTAAACACCATAACCCTAACCCTCTTAAACAAACTGAAATATTGCTGAAAGTGTCATTAAAAATCATAACCCTAACCCTCTAAAACAAACTGAAATATTTTTGAAAGTGTCGTTAAACATCATAACCCTAACCCTCTAAAACAAACTGAAATATTGTTGGAAGTGTCGTTAAACACTATAACCCTAACCCTCTAAAACAAACTGAAATATTGTTGAAAGTGTCGTTAAACATCATAACCCTAACCCTCTTAAACAAACTGAAATATTGTTGAAAGTGTCGTTAAACATCATAACCCTAACCCTCTTAAACAAACTGAAATATAGTTGAAAGTTTCGTTAAACATCATAACCCTAACCCTCTAAAACAAACTGAAATATTGTTGAACGTGTCCTTAAACACCATAACCCTAACCCTCTGAAACAAACTGAAATATTGTAGAAAGTGTCGTTACACATCATAACCCTAACCCTCTAAAACAAACTGAAATATTGTTGAAAGTGTCGTTAAACATCATAATCCTAACCCCCTAAAACAAACTGAAATATTGTTGAAAGTGTCGTTAAACACCATAACCCTAACCCTCTAAAGCAAACTGAAACATTGTTGAAAGTGTCGTTTAATACCATAACCCTAACCCTCTAAAACAAATTGAAATATCGTTGAAAGTGTCATTAAGCACCATAACCCTAACCCTCTGAAACAAACTGAAATATTGTTGAACGTGTCATTAAGCACCATAACCCTAACCCTCTAAAACAAACTGAAATATTGTTGAAAGTGTCGTTAAACATCATAACCCTAACCCTCTTAAACAAACTGAAATATAGTTGAAAGTTTCGTTAAACATCATAACCCTAACCCTCTAAAACAAACTGAAATATTGTTGAAAGTGTCGTTAAACACCATAACCCTAACCCTCTAAAACAAACTGAAATATTGTTGAAATTGTCATTAAACACCATAACCCTAACCCTCTAAAACAAACTGAAATATTGTTGAAAGTGTCGTTAAACACCATAACCCTAACCCTCTAAAACAAACTGAAATATTGTTGAAATTGTCATTAAACACCATAACCCTAACCCTCTAAAACAAACTGAAATATTGTTGAAAGTGTCCTTAAACACCATAACCCTAACCCTCTGAAACAAACTGAAATATTGTTGATAGTGTCGTTAAACATCATAACCCTAACCCTCTAAAACAAACTGAAATATTGTTGAACGTGTCGTTAAACACCATAACACTAACCCTCTAAAACAAACTGAAATATTGTTGAAAGAGTCGTTAAACACCATAACTCTAACCCTCTGAAACAAACTGAAATATTGTTGAAAGTGTCATTAAGCACCATAACACTAACCCTCTAAAACAAACTGAAATATTGTTGAAAGAGTCGTTAAAAACCATAACTCTAACCCTCGGAAACAAACTGAAATATTGTTGAAAGCGTCATTAAGCACCATAACCCTAACCCTCTGAAACAAACTGAAATATTGTTGAAAGTGTCATTAAGCACCATATCCCTAATCCTCTAAAACAAACTGAAATATTGTTGAAAGTGTCGTTAAACACCATAACCCTAACCCTCTAAAACAAACTGAAATATTGTTGAAAGTGTCATTAAGCATCATATCCCTAACCCTCTAAAACAAACTGAAATATTGTTGAAAGTGTCGTTAAACACCATAACCCTAACCCTCTAAAACAAACTGAAATATTGTTGAACGTGTCGTTAAACACCATAACCCTAACCCTCTAAAACAAACTGAAATATTGTTGAAAGTGTCGTTAAGCACCATAACCCTAACCCTCTTAAACAAACTGAAATATTGTTGAAAGTGTCGTTAAACACCATAACCCTAACCCTCTGAAACAAACTGAAATATTGTTGAAAGTGTCATTAAACACCATAACCCTAACCCTCTTAAACAAACTGAAATATTGTTGAAAGTTTTGTTAAACACCATAACACTAACCCTCTAAAACAAACTGAAATATTGTTGAAAGTGTCGTTAAAACCATAACCCTAACCCTCTTAAACAAACTGAAATATTGTTGAAAGTGTCATTAAACACCATAACCCTAACCCTCTGAAACAAACTGAAATATTGCTGAAAGTGTCATTAAAAATCATAACCCTAACCCTCTAAAACAAACTGAAATATTTTTGAAAGTGTCGTTAAACATCATAACCCTAACCCTCTAAAACAAACTGAAATATTGTTGGAAGTGTCGTTAAACACCATAACCCTAACCCTCTAAAACAAACTGAAATATTGTTGAAAGTGTCGTTAAACATCATAACGCTAACCCTCTAAAACAAACTGAAATATTGTTGAAAGTGTCATTAAGCACCATAACCCTAACCCTCTAAAACAAACTGAAATAGTGTTGAAAGTGTCATTAAGCACCATAACCCTAACCCTCTAGAACAAACTGAAATATTGTTGAAAGTGTCATTAAGCACCATAACCCTAACCCTCTAAAACAAACTGAAATATTGTTGAAAGTGTCGTTAAACATCATAACCCTAACCCAAACTGAAATATTGCCAAAAGTGTCGTTAAAAATCATAACCCTAACCCTCTAAAACAAACTGAAATATTGTTGATAGTGTCATTAAGCACCATAACCCTAACCCTCTAAAACAAACTGAAATATTGTTGAAAGTGTCATTAAGCACCATAACCCTAACCCCCTAAAACAAACTGAAATATTGTTGAAAGTGTCGTTAAACACCATAACCCTAACCCTCTAAAACAAACTGAAATATTGTTGAAAGTGTCGTTAAGCACCATAACCCTAACCCTCTTAAACAAACTGAAATATTGTAGAAAGTGTCGTTACACATCATAACCCTAACCCTCTAAAACAAACTGAAATATTGTTGAAAGTGTCATTAAGCATCATATCCCTAACCCTCTAAAACAAACTGAAATATTGTTGAAAGTGTCGTTAAACACCATAACCCTAACCCTCTAAAACAAACTGAAATATTGTTGAACGTGTCGTTAAACACCATAACCCTAACCCTCTAAAACAAACTGAAATATTGTTGAAAGTGTCGTTAAGCACCATAACCCTAACCCTCTTAAACAAACTGAAATATTGTTGAAAGTGTCGTTAAACACCATAACCCTAACCCTCTGAAACAAACTGAAATATTGTTGAAAGTGTCATTAAACACCATAACCCTAACCCTCTTAAACAAACTGAAATATTGTTGAAAGTTTTGTTAAACACCATAACACTAACCCTCTAAAACAAACTGAAATATTGTTGAAAGTGTCGTTAAAACCATAACCCTAACCCTCTTAAACAAACTGAAATATTGTTGAAAGTGTCATTAAACACCATAACCCTAACCCTCTGAAACAAACTGAAATATTGCTGAAAGTGTCATTAAAAATCATAACCCTAACCCTCTAAAACAAACTGAAATATTTTTGAAAGTGTCGTTAAACATCATAACCCTAACCCTCTAAAACAAACTGAAATATTGTTGGAAGTGTCGTTAAACACCATAACCCTAACCCTCTAAAACAAACTGAAATATTGTTGAAAGTGTCGTTAAACATCATAACGCTAACCCTCTAAAACAAACTGAAATATTGTTGAAAGTGTCATTAAGCACCATAACCCTAACCCTCTAAAACAAACTGAAATAGTGTTGAAAGTGTCATTAAGCACCATAACCCTAACCCTCTAGAACAAACTGAAATATTGTTGAAAGTGTCATTAAGCACCATAACCCTAACCCTCTAAAACAAACTGAAATATTGTTGAAAGTGTCGTTAAACATCATAACCCTAACCCAAACTGAAATATTGCCAAAAGTGTCGTTAAAAATCATAACCCTAACCCTCTAAAACAAACTGAAATATTGTTGATAGTGTCATTAAGCACCATAACCCTAACCCTCTAAAACAAACTGAAATATTGTTGAAAGTGTCATTAAGCACCATAACCCTAACCCCCTAAAACAAACTGAAATATTGTTGAAAGTGTCGTTAAACACCATAACCCTAACCCTCTAAAACAAACTGAAATATTGTTGAAAGTGTCGTTAAGCACCATAACCCTAACCCTCTTAAACAAACTGAAATATTGTTGAAAGTGTCGTTAAACACCATAACCCTAACCCTCTGAAACAAACTGAAATATTGTTGAAAGTGTCATTAAACACCATAACCCTAACCCTCTTAAACAAACTGAAATATTGTTGAAAGTGTCGTTAAACACCATAACACTAACCCTCTAAAACAAACTGAAATATTGTTGAAAGTCTCGTTAAACACCATAACCCTAACCCTCTTAAACAAACTGAAATATTGTTGAAAGTGTCATTAAACACCATAACCCTAACCCTCTGAAACAAACTGAAATATTGCTGAAAGTGTCATTAAAAATCATAACCCTAACCCTCTAAAACAAACTGAAATATTTTTGAAAGTGTCGTTAAACATCATAACCCTAACCCTCTAAAACAAACTGAAATATTGTTGGAAGTGTCGTTAAACACCATAACCCTAACCCTCTAGAACAAACTGAAATATTGTTGAAAGTGTCATTAAGCACCATAACCCTAACCCTCTAAAACAAACTGAAATATTGTTGAAAGTGTCGTTAAACATCATAACCCTAACCCAAACTGAAATATTGCCAAAAGTGTCGTTAAAAATCATAACCCTAACCCTCTAAAACAAACTGAAATATTGTTGATAGTGTCATTAAGCACCATAACCCTAACCCTCTAAAACAAACTGAAATATTGTTGAAAGTGTCGTTAAACATCATAACCCTAACCCAAACTGAAATATTGCCAAAAGTGTCGTTAAAAATCATAACCCTAACCCTCTAAAACAAACTGAAATATTGTTGATAGTGTCATTAAGCACCATAACCCTAACTCTCTAAAACAAACTGAAATATTGTTGAAAGTGTCATTAAACACCATAACCCTAATCCTCTAAAACAAACTGAAATATTGTTGAAAGTGTGAGTAAACACCATAACCCTAACCCTCTAAAACAAACTGAAATACTGTTGAAAGTGTCATTAAACTCCATAACCCTAACCCTCTAAAACAAACTGAAATATTGTTGAAAGTGTCATTAAGCACCATAACCCTAACCCCCTAAAACAAACTGAAATATTGTTGAAAGTGTCGTTAAACATCATAACCCTAACCCTCTTAAACAAACTGAAATATTGTTGAAAGTTTCGTTAAACACCATAACCCTAACCCTCTAAAACAAACTGAAATATTGTTGAAAGTGTCGTTAAACATCATAACCCTAACCCTCTAAAACAAACTGAAATATTGTTGAAAGTGTCCTTAAACACCATAACCCTAACCCTCTGAAACAAACTGAAATATTGTAGAAAGTGTCGTTACACATCATAACCCTAACCCTCTAAAACAAACTGAAATATTGTTGAAAGTGTCGTTAAACACCATAACCCTAACCCTCTAAAACAAACTGAAATATTGTTGAAAGTGTCGTTAAGCACCATAACCCTAACCCTCTTAAACAAACTGAAATATTGTTGAAAGTGTCGTTAAACACCATAACCCTAACCCTCTGAAACAAACTGAAATATTGTTGAAAGTGTCCTTAAACACCATAACCCTAACCCTCTGAAACAAACTGAAATATTGTAGAAAGTGTCGTTAAACATTATAATCCTAACCCCCTAAAACAAACTGAAATATTGTTGAAAGTGTCGTTAAACACCATAACCCTAACCCTCTAAAACAAACTGAAATATTGTTGAAAGTGTCGTTAAGCACCATAACCCTAACCCTCTTAAACAAACTGAAATATTGTTGAAAGTGTCGTTAAACACCATAACCCTAACCCTCTGAAACAAACTGAAATATTGTTGAAAGTGTCATTAAACACCATAACCCTAACCCTCTTAAACAAACTGAAATATTGTTGAAAGTGTCGTTAAACACCATAACACTAACCCTCTAAAACAAACTGAAATATTGTTGAAAGTGTCGTTAAAACCATAACCCTAACCCTCTTAAACAAACTGAAATATTGTTGAAAGTGTCATTAAACACCATAACCCTAACCCTCTGAAACAAACTGAAATATTGCTGAAAGTGTCATTAAAAATCATAACCCTAACCCTCTAAAACAAACTGAAATATTTTTGAAAGTGTCGTTAAACATCATAACCCTAACCCTCTAAAACAAACTGAAATATTGTTGGAAGTGTCGTTAAACACCATAACCCTAACCCTCTAAAACAAACTGAAATATTGTTGAAAGTGTCGTTAAACATCATAACGCTAACCATCTAAAACAAACTGAAATATTGTTGAAAGTGTCATTAAGCACCATAACCCTAACCCTCTAAAACAAACTGAAATATTGTTGAAAGTGTCGTTAAACACCATAACACTAACCCTCTAAAACAAACTGAAATATTGTTGAAAGTCTCGTTAAACACCATAACCCTAACCCTCTTAAAAAACTGAAATATTGTTGAAAGTGTCATTAAACACCATAACCCTAACCCTCTGAAACAAACTGAAATATTGCTGAAAGTGTCATTAAAAATCATAACCCTAACCCTCTAAAACAAACTGAAATATTTTTGAAAGTGTCGTTAAACATCATAACCCTAACCCTCTAAAACAAACTGAAATATTGTTGGAAGTGTCGTTAAACACCATAACCCTAACCCTCTAGAACAAACTGAAATATTGTTGAAAGTGTCATTAAGCACCATAACCCTAACCCTCTAAAACAAACTGAAATATTGTTGAAAGTGTCGTTAAACATCATAACCCTAACCCAAACTGAAATATTGCCAAAAGTGTCGTTAAAAATCATAACCCTAACCCTCTAAAACAAACTGAAATATTGTTGATAGTGTCATTAAGCACCATAACCCTAACCCTCTAAAACAAACTGAAATATTGTTGAAAGTGTCATTAAACACCATAACCCTAATCCTCTAAAACAAACTGAAATATTGTTGAAAGTGTGAGTAAACACCATAACCCTAACCCTCTAAAACAAACTGAAATACTGTTGAAAGTGTCATTAAACACCATAACCCTAACCCTCTAAAACAAACTGAAATATTGTTGAAAGTGTCATTAAGCACCATAACCCTAACCCCCTAAAACAAACTGAAATATTGTTGAAAGTGTCGTTAAACACCATAACCCTAACCCTCTAAAACAAACTGAAATATTGTTGAAAGTGTCGTTAAGCACCATAACCCTAACCCTCTTAAACAAACTGAAATATTGTTGAAAGTGTCGTTAAACACCATAACCCTAACCCTCTGAAACAAACTGAAATATTGTTGAAAGTGTCATTAAACACCATAACCCTAACCCTCTTAAACAAACTGAAATATTGTTGAAAGTGTCGTTAAACACCATAACACTAACCCTCTAAAACAAACTTAAATATTGTTGAAAGTGTCGTTAAACACCATAACCCTAACCCTCTTAAACAAACTGAAATATTGTTGAAAGTGTCATTAAACACCATAACCCTAACCCTCTGAAACAAACTGAAATATTGCTGAAAGTGTCATTAAAAATCATAACCCTAACCCTCTAGAACAAACTGAAATATTGTTGAAAGTGTCATTAAGCACCATAACCCTAACCCTCTAAAACAAACTGAAATATTGTTGAAAGTGTCGTTAAACATCATAACCCTAACCCAAACTGAAATATTGCCAGAAGTGTCGTTAAAAATCATAACCCTAACCCTCTAAAGCAAACTGAAATATTGTTGATAGTGTCATTAAGCACCATAACCCTAACTCTCTAAAACAAACTGAAATATTGTTGAAAGTGTCATTAAACACCATAACCCTAATCCTCTAAAACAAACTGAAATATTGTTGAAAGTGTGAGTAAACACCATAACCCTAACCCTCTAAAACAAACTGAAATACTGTTGAAAGTGTCATTAAACACCATAACCCTAACCCTCTAAAACAAACTGAAATATTGTTGAAAGTGTCATTAAGCACCATAACCCTAACCCCCTAAAACAAACTGAAATATTGTTGAAAGTGTCCTTAAACACCATAACCCTAACCCTCTGAAACAAACTGAAATATTGTAGAAAGTGTCGTTAAACATTATAATCCTAACCCCCTAAAACAAACTGAAATATTGTTGAAAGTGTCGTTAAACACCATAACCCTAACCCTCTAAAACAAACTGAAATATTGTTGAAAGTGTCGTTAAGCACCATAACCCTAACCCTCTTAAACAAACTGAAATATTGTTGAAAGTGTCGTTAAACACCATAACCCTAACCCTCTGAAACAAACTGAAATATTGTTGAAAGTGTCATTAAACACCATAACCCTAACCCTCTTAAACAAACTGAAATATTGTTGAAAGTGTCGTTAAACACCATAACACTAACCCTCTAAAACAAACTGAAATATTGTTGAAAGTGTCGTTAAAACCATAACCCTAACCCTCTTAAACAAACTGAAATATTGTTGAAAGTGTCATTAAACACCATAACCCTAACCCTCTGAAACAAACTGAAATATTGCTGAAAGTGTCATTAAAAATCATAACCCTAACCCTCTAAAACAAACTGAAATATTTTTGAAAGTGTCGTTAAACATCATAACCCTAACCCTCTAAAACAAACTGAAATATTGTTGGAAGTGTCGTTAAACACCATAACCCTAACCCTCTAAAACAAACTGAAATATTGTTGAAAGTGTCGTTAAACATCATAACGCTAACCATCTAAAACAAACTGAAATATTGTTGAAAGTGTCATTAAGCACCATAACCCTAACCCTCTAAAACAAACTGAAATATTGTTGAAAGTGTCGTTAAACACCATAACACTAACCCTCTAAAACAAACTGAAATATTGTTGAAAGTCTCGTTAAACACCATAACCCTAACCCTCTTAAAAAACTGAAATATTGTTGAAAGTGTCATTAAACACCATAACCCTAACCCTCTGAAACAAACTGAAATATTGCTGAAAGTGTCATTAAAAATCATAACCCTAACCCTCTAAAACAAACTGAAATATTTTTGAAAGTGTCGTTAAACATCATAACCCTAACCCTCTAAAACAAACTGAAATATTGTTGGAAGTGTCGTTAAACACCATAACCCTAACCCTCTAGAACAAACTGAAATATTGTTGAAAGTGTCATTAAGCACCATAACCCTAACCCTCTAAAACAAACTGAAATATTGTTGAAAGTGTCGTTAAACATCATAACCCTAACCCAAACTGAAATATTGCCAAAAGTGTCGTTAAAAATCATAACCCTAACCCTCTAAAACAAACTGAAATATTGTTGATAGTGTCATTAAGCACCATAACCCTAACCCTCTAAAACAAACTGAAATATTGTTGAAAGTGTCATTAAACACCATAACCCTAATCCTCTAAAACAAACTGAAATATTGTTGAAAGTGTGAGTAAACACCATAACCCTAACCCTCTAAAACAAACTGAAATACTGTTGAAAGTGTCATTAAACACCATAACCCTAACCCTCTAAAACAAACTGAAATATTGTTGAAAGTGTCATTAAGCACCATAACCCTAACCCCCTAAAACAAACTGAAATATTGTTGAAAGTGTCGTTAAACACCATAACCCTAACCCTCTAAAACAAACTGAAATATTGTTGAAAGTGTCGTTAAGCACCATAACCCTAACCCTCTTAAACAAACTGAAATATTGTTGAAAGTGTCGTTAAACACCATAACCCTAACCCTCTGAAACAAACTGAAATATTGTTGAAAGTGTCATTAAACACCATAACCCTAACCCTCTTAAACAAACTGAAATATTGTTGAAAGTGTCGTCAAACACCATAACACTAACCCTCTAAAACAAACTTAAATATTGTTGAAAGTGTCGTTAAACACCATAACCCTAACCCTCTTAAACAAACTGAAATATTGTTGAAAGTGTCATTAAACACCATAACCCTAACCCTCTGAAACAAACTGAAATATTGCTGAAAGTGTCATTAAAAATCATAACCCTAACCCTCTAGAACAAACTGAAATATTGTTGAAAGTGTCATTAAGCACCATAACCCTAACCCTCTAAAACAAACTGAAATATTGTTGAAAGTGTCGTTAAACATCATAACCCTAACCCAAACTGAAATATTGCCAGAAGTGTCGTTAAAAATCATAACCCTAACCCTCTAAAGCAAACTGAAATATTGTTGATAGTGTCATTAAGCACCATAACCCTAACTCTCTAAAACAAACTGAAATATTGTTGAAAGTGTCATTAAACACCATAACCCTAATCCTCTAAAACAAACTGAAATATTGTTGAAAGTGTGAGTAAACACCATAACCCTAACCCTCTAAAACAAACTGAAATACTGTTGAAAGTGTCATTAAACACCATAACCCTAACCCTCTAAAACAAACTGAAATATTGTTGAAAGTGTCATTAAGCACCATAACCCTAACCCCCTAAAACAAACTGAAATATTGTTGAAAGTGTCGTTAAACATCATAACCCTAACCCTCTTAAACAAACTGAAATATTGTTGAAAGTTTCGTTAAACACCATAACCCTAACCCTCTAAAACAAACTGAAATATTGTTGAAAGTGTCGTTAAACATCATAACCCTAACCCTCTAAAACAAACTGAAATATTGTTGAAAGTGTCCTTAAACACCATAACCCTAACCCTCTGAAACAAACTGAAATATTGTAGAAAGTGTCGTTACACATCATAACCCTAACCTTCTAAAACAAACTGAAATATTGTTGAAAGTGTCGTTAAACATTATAATCCTAACCCCCTAAAACAAACTGAAATATTGTTGAAAGTGTCGTTAAACACCATAACCCTAACCCTCTAAAACAAACTGAAATATTGTTGAAAGTGTCGTTAAGCACCATAACCCTAACCCTCTTAAACAAACTGAAATATTGTTGAAAGTGTCGTTAAACACCATAACCCTAACCCTCTGAAACAAACTGAAATATTGTTGAAAGTGTCATTAAACACCATAACCCTAACCCTCTTAAACAAACTGAAATATTGTTGAAAGTGTCGTTAAACACCATAACACTAACCCTCTAAAACAAACTGAAATATTGTTGAAAGTGTCGTTAAAACCATAACCCTAACCCTCTTAAACAAACTGAAATATTGTTGAAAGTGTCATTAAACACCATAACCCTAACCCTCTGAAACAAACTGAAATATTGCTGAAAGTGTCATTAAAAATCATAACCCTAACCCTCTAAAACAAACTGAAATATTTTTGAAAGTGTCGTTAAACATCATAACCCTAACCCTCTAAAACAAACTGAAATATTGTTGGAAGTGTCGTTAAACACCATAACCCTAACCCTCTAAAACAAACTGAAATATTGTTGAAAGTGTCGTTAAACATCATAACGCTAACCCTCTAAAACAAACTGAAATATTGTTGAAAGTGTCATTAAGCACCATAACCCTAACCCTCTAAAACAAACTGAAATATTGTTGAAAGTGTCATTAAGCACCATAACCCTAACCCTCTAGAACAAACTGAAATATTGTTGAAAGTGTCATTAAGCACCATAACCCTAACCCTCTTAAACAAACTGAAATATTGTTGAAAGTGTCGTTAAACACCATAACCCTAACCCTCTGAAACAAACTGAAATATTGTTGAAAGTGTCATTAAACACCATAACCCTAACCCTCTTAAACAAACTGAAATATTGTTGAAAGTGTCGTTAAACACCATAACACTAACCCTCTAAAACAAACTGAAATATTGTTGAAAGTCTCGTTAAACACCATAACCCTAACCCTCTTAAACAAACTGAAATATTGTTGAAAGTGTCATTAAACACCATAACCCTAACCCTCTGAAACAAACTGAAATATTGCTGAAAGTGTCATTAAAAATCATAACCCTAACCCTCTAAAACAAACTGAAATATTTTTGAAAGTGTCGTTAAACATCATAACCCTAACCCTCTAAAACAAACTGAAATATTGTTGGAAGTGTCATTAAACACCATAACCCTAACCCTCTAGAACAAACTGAAATATTGTTGAAAGTGTCATTAAGCACCATAACCCTAACCCTCTAAAACAAACTGAAATATTGTTGAAAGTGTCGTTAAACATCATAACCCTAACCCAAACTGAAATATTGCCAAAAGTGTCGTTAAAAATCATAACCCTAACCCTCTAAAACAAACTGAAATATTGTTGATAGTGTCATTAAGCACCATAACCCTAACCCTCTAAAACAAACTGAAATATTGTTGAAAGTGTCATTAAACACCATAACCCTAATCCTCTAAAACAAACTGAAATATTGTTGAAAGTGTGAGTAAACACCATAACCCTAACCCTCTAAAACAAACTGAAATACTGTTGAAAGTGTCATTAAACACCATAACCCTAACCCTCTAAAACAAACTGAAATATTGTTGAAAGTGTCATTAAGCACCATAACCCTAACCCCCTAAAACAAACTGAAATATTGTTGAAAGTGTCGTTAAACACCATAACCCTAACCCTCTAAAACAAACTGAAATATTGTTGAAAGTGTCGTTAAGCACCATAACCCTAACCCTCTTAAACAAACTGAAATATTGTTGAAAGTGTCGTTAAACACCATAACCCTAACCCTCTGAAACAAACTGAAATATTGTTGAAAGTGTCATTAAACACCATAACCCTAACCCTCTTAAACAAACTGAAATATTGTTGAAAGTGTCGTTAAACACCATAACACTAACCCTCTAAAACAAACTGAAATATTGTTGAAAGTGTCGTTAAACACCATAACCCTAACCCTCTTAAACAAACTGAAATATTGTTGAAAGTGTCATTAAACACCATAACCCTAACCCTCTGAAACAAACTGAAATATTGCTGAAAGTGTCATTAAAAATCATAACCCTAACCCTTTAGAACAAACTGAAATATTGTTGAAAGTGTCATTAAGCACCATAACCCTAACCCTCTAAAACAAACTGAAATATTGTTGAAAGTGTCGTTAAACATCATAACCCTAACCCAAACTGAAATATTGCCAAAAGTGTCGTTAAAAATCATAACCCTAACCCTCTAAAACAAACTGAAATATTGTTGATAGTGTCATTAAGCACCATAACCCTAACTCTCTAAAACAAACTGAAATATTGTTGAAAGTGTGAGTAAACACCATAACCCTAACCCTCTAAAACAAACTGAAATACTGTTGAAAGTGTCATTAAACACCATAACCCTAACCCTCTAAAACAAACTGAAATATTGTTGAAAGTGTCATTAAGCACCATAACCCTAACCCCCTAAAACAAACTGAAATATCGTTGAAAGTGTCGTTAAACATCATAACCCTAACCCTCTTAAACAAACTGAAATATTGTTGAAAGTTTCGTTAAACACCATAACCCTAACCCTCTAAAACAAACTGAAATATTGTTGAAAGTGTCGTTAAACATCATAACCCTAACCCTCTAAAACAAACTGAAATATTGTTGAAAGTGTCCTTAAACACCATAACCCTAACCCTCTGCAACAAACTGAAATATTGTAGAAAGTGTCGTTACACATCATAACCCTAACCCTCTAAAACAAACTGAAATATTGTTGAAAGTGTCTTTAAACATTATAATCCTAACCCCCTAAAACAAACTGAAATATTGTTGAAAGTGTAGTTAAACACCATAACCCTAACCCTCTAAAGCAAACTGAAACATTGTTGAAAGTGTCGTTTAATACCATAACCCTAACCCTCTAAAACAAACTGAAATATTGTTGAAAGTGTCATTAAGCACCATAACCCTAACCCTCTGAAACAAACTGAAAAATTGTTGAAAGTGTCGTTAAACATCATAACCCTAACCCTCTAAAACAAACTGAAATATTGTTGAAAGTGTCGTTAAACACCATAACTCTTACCCTTTGAAACAAACTGAAATATTGTTGAAAGTGTCATTATGCACCATAACCCTAACCCTCTGAAACAAACTGAAATATTGTTGAAAGTGTCATTAAGCACCATATCCCTAACCCTCTAAAACAAACTGAAATATTGTTGAAAGTGTCGTTAAACACCATAAACCTAACCCTCTAAAACAAACTGAAATTTTGTTGAAAGTGTCATTAAGCATCATATCCCTAACTCTCTAAAACAAATTGAAATATTGTTGAAAGTGTCGTTAAACACCATAACCCTAACCCTCTAAAACAAACTGAAATATTGTTGAACGTGTCGTAAAACACCATAACACTAACCCTGTAAAACAAACTGAAATATTGTTTAAAGTGTCGTTAAGCACCATAACCCTAACCCTCTTAAACAAACTGAAATATTGTTGAAAGTGTCGTTAAACACCATAACCCTAACCCTCTGAATCAAACTGAAATAATGTTGAAAGTGTCATTAAACACCATAACCCTAACCCTCTTAAACAAACTGAAATATTGTTGAAAGTGTCGTTAAACACCATAACACTAACCCTCTAAAACAAACTGAAATATTTTTGAAAGTGTCGTTAAACATCATAACCCTAACCCTCTAAAACAAACTGAAATATTGTTGGAAGTGTCGTTAAACACCATAACCCTAACCCTCTAGAACAAACTGAAATATTGTTGAAAGTGTCATTAAGCACCATAACCCTAACCCTCTAAAACAAACTGAAATATTGTTGAAAGTGTCGTTAAACATCATAACCCTAACCCAAACTGAAATATTGCCAAAAGTGTCGTTAAAAATCATAACCCTAACCCTCTAAAACAAACTGAAATATTGTTGATAGTGTCATTAAGCACCATAACCCTAACCCTCTAAAACAAACTGAAATATTGTTGAAAGTGTCATTAAACACCATAACCCTAATCCTCTAAAACAAACTGAAATATTGTTGAAAGTGTGAGTAAACACCATAACCCTAACCCTCTAAAACAAACTGAAATACTGTTGAAAGTGTCATTAAACACCATAACCCTAACCCTCTAAAACAAACTGAAATATTGTTGAAAGTGTCATTAAGCACCATAACCCTAACCCCCTAAAACAAACTGAAATATTGTTGAAAGTGTCGTTAAACACCATAACCCTAACCCTCTAAAACAAACTGAAATATTGTTGAAAGTGTCGTTAAGCACCATAACCCTAACCCTCTTAAACAAACTGAAATATTGTTGAAAGTGTCGTTAAACACCATAACCCTAACCCTCTGAAACAAACTGAAATATTGTTGAAATTGTCATTAAACACCATAACCCTAACCCTCTTAAACAAACTGAAATATTGTTGAAAGTGTCGTTAAACACCATAACACTAACCCTCTAAAACAAACTGAAATATTGTTGAAAGTGTCGTTAAACACCATAACCCTAACCCTCTTAAACAAACTGAAATATTGTTGAAAGTGTCATTAAACACCATAACCCTAACCCTCTGAAACAAACTGAAATATTGCTGAAAGTGTCATTAAAAATCATAACCCTAACCCTCTAGAACAAACTGAAATATTGTTGAAAGTGTCATTAAGCACCATAACCCTAACCCTCTAAAACAAACTGAAATATTGTTGAAAGTGTCGTTAAACATCATAACCCTAACCCAAACTGAAATATTGCCAAAAGTGTCGTTAAAAATCATAACCCTAACCCTCTAAAACAAACTGAAATATTGTTGATAGTGTCATTAAGCACCATAACCCTAACCCTCTAAAACAAACTGAAATATTGTTGAAAGTGTCATTAAACACCATAACCCTAATCCTCTAAAACAAACTGAAATATTGTTGAAAGTGTGAGTAAACACCATAACCCTAACCCTCTAAAACAAACTGAAATACTGTTGAAAGTGTCATTAAACACCATAACCCTAACCCTCTAAAACAAACTGAAATATTGTTGAAAGTGTCATTAAGCACCATAACCCTAACCCCCTAAAACAAACTGAAATATTGTTGAAAGTGTCGTTAAACATCATAACCCTAACCCTCTTAAACAAACTGAAATATTGTTGAAAGTTTCGTTAAACACCATAACCCTAACCCTCTAAAACAAACTGAAATATTGTTGAAAGTGTCGTTAAACATCATAACCCTAACCCTCTAAAACAAACTGAAATATTGTTGAAAGTGTCCTTAAACACCATAACCCTAACCCTCTGAAACAAACTGAAATATTGTAGAAAGTGTCGTTACACATCATAACCCTAACCCTCTAAAACAAACTGAAATATTGTTGAAAGTGTCGTTAAACATTATAATCCTAACCCCCTAAAACAAACTGAAATATTGTTGAAAGTGTCGTTAAACACCATAACCCTAACCCTCTAAAGCAAACTGAAACATTGTTGAAAGTGTCGTTTAATACCATAACCCTAACCCTCTAAAACAAACTGAAATATTGTTGAAAGTGTCATTAAGCACCATAACCCTAACCCTCTGAAACAAACTGAAATATTGTTGAAAGTGTCGTTAAACATCATAACCCTAACCCTCTAAAACAAACTGAAATATTGTTGAAAGTGTCGTTAAACACCATAACTCTTACCCTCTGAAACAAACTGAAATATTGTTGAAAGTGTCATTATGCACCATAACCCTAACCCTCTGAAACAAACTGAAATATTGTTGAAAGTGTCATTAAGCACCATATCCCTAACCCTCTAAAACAAACTGAAATATTGTTGAAAGTGTCGTTAAACACCATAAACCTAACCCTCTAAAACAAACTGAAATTTTGTTGAAAGTGTCATTAAGCATCATATCCCTAACTCTCTAAAACAAACTGAAATATTGTTGAAAGTGTCGTTAAACACCATAACCCTAACCCTCTAAAGCAAACTGAAACATTGTTGAAAGTGTCGTTTAATACCATAACCCTAACCCTCTAAAACAAACTGAAATATTGTTGAAAGTGTCATTAAGCACCATAACCCTAACCCTCTGAAACAAACTGAAATATTGTTGAAAGTGTCGTTAAACATCATAACCCTAACCCTCTAAAACAAACTGAAATATTGTTGAAAGTGTCGTTAAACACCATAACTCTTACCCTCTGAAACAAACTGAAATATTGTTGAAAGTGTCATTATGCACCATAACCCTAACCCTCTGAAACAAACTGAAATATTGTTGAAAGTGTCATTAAGCACCATATCCCTAACCCTCTAAAACAAACTGAAATATTGTTGAAAGTGTCGTTAAACACCATAAACCTAACCCTCTAAAACAAACTGAAATTTTGTTGAAAGTGTCATTAAGCATCATATCCCTAACTCTCTAAAACAAACTGAAATATTGTTGAAAGTGTCGTTAAACACCATAACCCTAACCCTCTAAAACAAACTGAAATATTGTTGAACGTGTCGTAAAACACCATAACACTAACCCTGTAAAACAAACTGAAATATTGTTTAAAGTGTCGTTAAGCACCATAACCCTAACCCTCTTAAACAAACTGAAATATTGTTGAAAGTGTCGTTAAACACCATAACCCTAACCCTCTGAAACAAACTGAAATAATGTTGAAAGTGTCATTAAACACCATAACCCTAACCCTCTAAAACAAACTGAAATATTGTTGAACGTGTCGTTAAACACCATAACACTAACCCTGTAAAACAAACTGAAATATTGTTGAAAGTATCGTTAAGCATCATAACCCTAACACTCTAAAACAAACTGAAATATTGTTGAAAGAGTCGTTAAACACCATAACTCTAACCCTCTGAAACAAACTGAAATATTGTTGAAAATGTCATTAAGCACCATAACCCTAACCCTCTGAAACAAACTGAAATATTGTTGAAAGTGTCATTAAGCACCATATCCCTAACCCTATAAAACAAACTGAAATATTGTTGAAAGTGTCGTTAAACACCATAACCCTAACCCTCTAAAACAAACTGAAATATTGTTGAACGTGTCGTTAAACACCATAACCCTAATCCTCTAAAACAAACTGAAATATTGTTGAAAGTGTCGTTAAGCACCATAACCCTAACCCTCTTAAACAAACTGAACTATTGTTGAAAGTGTCGTTAAACACCATAACCCTAACCGTCTGAAACAAACTGAAATAATGTTGAAAGTGACATTAAACACCATAACCCTAACCCTCTTAGACAAACTGAAATATTGTTGAAAGTGTCGTTAAACACCATAACCCTAACCCTCTAAAACAAACTGAAATATTGTTGAAAGTGTCGTTAAACACCATAACCCTAACCCTCTTAAACAAACTGAAATATTGTTGAAAGTGTCATTAAACACCATAACCCTAACCCTCTGAAACAAACTGAAATATTGTTGAAAGTGTCATTAAACACCATAACCCTAACCCTCTGAAACAAACTGAAATATTGCTGAAAGTGTCGTTAAACATCATAACCCTAACCCTCTAAAACAAACTGAAATATTGTTGAAAGTGTCCTTAAACACCATAACCCTAACCCTCTGAAACAAACTGAAATATTGTAGAAAGTGTCGTTACACATCATAACCCTAACCCTCTAAAACAAACTGAAATATTGTTGAAAGTGTCGTTAAACATTATAATCCTAACCCCCTAAAACAAACTGAAATATTGTTGAAAGTGTCGTTAAACACCATAACCCTAACCCTCTAAAGCAAACTGAAACATTGTTGAAAGTGTCGTTTAATACCATAACCCTAACCCTCTAAAACAAACTGAAATATTGTTGAAAGTGTCATTAAGCACCATAACCCTAACCCTCTGAAACAAACTGAAATATTGTTGAAAGTGTCGTTAAACATCATAACCCTAACCCTCTAAAACAAACTGAAATATTGTTGAAAGTGTCGTTAAACATCATAACCCTAACCCTCTAAAACAAACTGAAATATTGTTGAAATTGTCATTAAATACCATAACCCTAACCCTCTGAAACAAACTGAAATATTGTTGAAAGTGTCGTTAAACATCATAACCCTAACCCTCTAAAACAAACTGAAATATTGTTGAAAGTGTCGTTAAACATCATAACCCTAACCCTCTAAAACAAACTGAAATATTGTTGAAAGTGTCGTTAAACACCATAACCCTAACCCTCTGAAACAAACTGAAATATTGTTGAAAGAGTCGTTAAACACCATAACTCTAACCCTCTGAAACAAACTGAAAAATTGTTGAAAGTGTCATTAAGCACCATAACCCTAACCCTCTGAAACAAACTGAAATATTGTTGAAAGTGTCATTAAGCACCATATCCCTAACCCTATAAAACAAACTGAAATATTGTTGAAAGTGTCGTTAAACACCATAACCCTAACCCTCTAAAACAAACTGAAATATTGTTGAACGTGTCGTTAAACACCATAACCCTAACCCTCTAAAACAAACTGAAATATTGTTGAAAGTGTCGTTAAACACCATAACCCTAACCCTCTTAAACAAACTGAAATATTGTTGAACATGTCGTTAAACACCATAACCCTAACCGTCTGAAACAAACTGAAATAATGTTGAAAGTGTCATTAAACACCATAACCCTAACCGTCTTAGACAAACTGAAATATTGTTGAAAGTGTCGTTAAACACCATACCCCTAACCCTCTAAAACAAACTGAAATATTGTTGAAAGTGTCGTTAAACACCATAACCCTAACCCTCTTAAACAAACTGAAATATTGTTGAAAGTGTCATTAAACACCATAACCCTAACCCTCTGAAACAAACTGAAATATTGTTGAAAGTGTCATTAAACACCATAACCCTAACCCTCTGAAACAAACTGAAATATTGCTGAAAGTGTCGTTAAACATCATAACCCTAACCCTCTGAAACAAACTGAAATATTGCTGAAAGTGTCGTTAAAAATCATAACCCTAACCCTCTAAAACAAACTGAAATATTGTTGAAAGTGTCCTTAAACACCATAACCCTAACCCTCTGAAACAAACTGAAATATTGTAGAAAGTGTCGTTACACATCATAACCCTAACCCTCTAAAACAAACTGAAACATTGTTGAAAGTGTCGTTTAATACCATAACCCTAACCCTCTAAAACAAACTGAAATATTGTTGAAATTGTCATTAAACACCATAACCCTAACCCTCTGAAACAAACTGAAATATTGTTGAAAGTGTCATTAAACATCATAACCCTAACCCTCTAAAACAAACTGAAATATTGTTGAAAGTGTCGTTAAACATCATAACCCTAACCCACTGAAACAAACTGAAATATTGCTGAAAGTGTCGTTAAACATCATAACCCTAACCCTCTGAAACAAACTGAAATATTGCTGAAAGTGTCGTTAAAAATCATAACCCTAGCCCTCTAAAACAAACTGAAATATTGTTGAAAGTGTGGATAAACATCATAACCCTAACCCTCTAAAACAAACTGAAATATTGTTGAAAGTTTCGTTAAACATCATAACACTAACCCTCTAAAACAAACTGAAATATTGTTGAAAGTGTCAGTAAACACCATAACCCTAACCCTCTAAAACAAACTGAAATATAGTTGAAAGTGTCATTAAACACCATAACCCTAACCCTCTAAAACAAACTGAAATATTGTTGAAAGTGTCATTAAGCACCATAACCCTAACCCTCTAAAACAAACTGAAATATTGTTGAAAGTGTAGTTAAACATCATAACCCTAACCCCCTAAAACAAACTGAAATATTGTTGAAAGTGTCATTAGGCACCATAACCCTAACCCTCTTAAACAAACTGAAATATTGTTGAAAGTTTCGTAAAACATCATAACCCTAACCCTCTAAAACAAACTGAAATATTGTTGAAAGTGTCGTTAAACATCATAACCCTAACCCTCTAAAACAAACTGAAATATTGTTGAAAGTGTCCTTAAACACCATAACACTAACCCTCTGAAACAAACTGAAATATTGTAGAAAGTGTCGTTACACATCATAACCCTAACCCTCTAATACAAACTGAAACATTGTTGAAAGTGTCATTAAATACCATAACCCTAAACCTCTAAAACAAACTGAAATATTGTTGAAAGTGTCGTTAAGCATCATAACCCTAACCCTCTTAAACAAACTGAAATATTGTTGAAAGTTTCGTTAAACATCATAACCCTAACCCTCTAAAACAAACTGAAATATTGTTGAAAGTGTCGTTAAACACCATAACCCTAACCCTCTAAAACAAACTGAAATATTGTTGAAAGTGTCCTTAAGCACCATAACCCTAACCCTCTGAAACAAACTGAAATATTGTAGAAAGTGTCGTTACACATCATAACCCTAACCCTCTAAAACAAACTGAAACATTGTTGAAAGTGTCGTTTAATACCATAACCCTAACCCTCTAAAACAAACTGAAATAGTGTTGAAAGTGTCATTAAACACCATAACCCTAACCCTCTGAAACAAACTGAAATATTGTTGAAAGTGTCGTTAAACATCATAACCCTAACCCTCTAAAACAAATTGAAATATTGTTGAAAGTATCGTTAAACATCATAACCCTAACCCTCTGAAACAAACTGAAATATTGTTGAAAGTGTCGTTAAACATCATAACCCTAACCCTCTGAAACAAACTGAAATATTGTTGAAATTGTCATTAAACACCATTACCCTAACCCTCTGAAACAAACTGAAATATTGTTGAAAGTATCGTAAAGCATCATAACCCTAACCCTCTGAAACAAACTGAAATATTGTTGAAAGTGTCATTAAGCACCATAACCCTAACTCTCTAAAACAAACTGAAATATTGTTGAAAGTGTCGTTAAACACCATAACCCTAACCCTCTAAAACAAACTGAAATATTGTTGAAAGTGTCGTTAAGCACCATAACCCTAACCCTCTGAAACAAACTGAAATATTGTTGAAAGTGTCATTAAACACCATAACCCTAACCCTTAAAAAAAAACTTAAATATTGTTGAAAGTGTCGTTAAACACCATAACCCTAACCCTCTGAAACAAACTGAAATAATGTTGAAAGTGTCATTAAACACCATAACCCTAACCCTCTTAGACAAACTGAAATATTGTTGAAAGTGTCGTTAAACACCATAACCCTAACCCTCTTAAACAAACTGAAATATTGTTGAAAGTGTCGTTAAACACCATAACCCTAACCCTCTTAAACAAACTGAAATATTGTTTAAAGTGTCATTAAACACCATAACCCTAACCCTCTGAAATAAACTGAAATATTGTTGAAAGTGTCATTAAACACCATAACCCTAACCCTCTAAAACAAACTGAAATATTGTTGAAAGTGTCGTTAAGCACCATAACCCTAACCCTCTTAAACAAGCTGAAATATTGTTGAAAGTGTCGTTAAACACCATAACCCTAACCCTCTGAAACAAACTGAAATATTGTTGAAAGTGTCATTAAACACCATAACCCTAACCCTTAAAAAAAAAATGAAATATTGTTGAAAGTGTCGTTAAACACCATAACCCTAACCCTCTTAAACAAACTGAAATATTGTTGAAAGTGTCATTAAGCACCATATCCCTAACCCTCTAAAACAAACTGAAATATTGTTGAAAGTGTCATTAAGCACCATATCCCTAACCCTCTAAAACAAACTGAAATATTGTTGAAAGTGTCGTTAAACACCATAACCCTAACCCTCTCAAACAAACTGAAATATTGTTGAAAGTGTCATTAAGCATCATATCCCTAACCCTCTGAAACAAACTGAAATATTGTTGAAAGTGTCGTTAAACATCATAACCCTAACCCTCTGAAACAAACTGAAATATTGTTGAAATTGTCATTAAACACCATAACCCTAACCCTCTGAAACAAACTGAAATATTGTTGAAAGTATCGTTAAGCATCATAACCCTAACCCTCTGAAACAAACTGAAATATTGTTGAAAGTGTCATTAAGCACCATAACCCTAACCCTCTAAAAGAAACTGAAATATTGTTGAAAGTGTCATTAAGCATCATATCCCTAACCCTCTAAAACAAACTGAAATATTGTTGAAAGTGTCGTTAAACACCATAACCCTAACCCTCTAAAACAAACTGAAATATTGTTGAAAGTGTCGTTAAGCACCATAACCCTAACCCTCTGAAACAAACTGAAATATTGTTGAAAGTGTCATTAAACACCATAACCCTAACCCTTAAAAAAAAACTGAAATATTGTTGAAAGTGTCGTTAAACACCATAACCCTAACCCTCTGAAACAAACTGAAATAATGTTGAAAGTGTCATTAAACACCATAACCCTAACCCTCTTAGACAAACTGAAATATTGTTGAAAGTGTCGTTAAACACCATAACCCTAACCCTCTGAAACAAACTGAAATATTGTTGAAAGTGTCGTTAAACACCATAACCCTAACCCTCTTAAACAAACTGAAATATTGTTTGAAGTGTCATTAAACACCATAACCCTAACCCTCTGAAATAAACTGAAATATTGTTGAAAGTGTCATTAAACACCATAACCCTAACCCTCTAAAACAAACTGAAATATTGTTGAAAGTGTCGTTAAGCACCATAACCCTAACCCTCTTAAACAAGCTGAAATATTGTTGAAAGTGTCGTTAAACACCATAACCCTAACCCTCTGAAACAAACTGAAATATTGTTGAAAGTGTCATTAAACACCATAACCCTAACCCTTAAAAAAAAACTGAAATATTGTTGAAAGTGTCGTTAAACACCATAACCCTAACCCTCTTAAACAAACTGAAGTATTGTTGAAAGTGTCATTAAACACCATGACCCTAACCCTCTGAAACAAACTGAAATATTGTTGAAAGTGTCATTAAGCACCATATCCCTAACCCTCTAAAACAAACTGAAATATTGTTGAAAGTGTCGTTAAACACCATAACCCTAACCCTCTCAAACAAACTGAAATATTGTTGAAAGTGTCATTAAGCATCATATCCCTAACCCTCTAAAACAAACTGAAATATTGTTGAAAGTGTCGTTAAACACCATAACCCTAACCCTCTGAAACAAACTGAAATAATGTTGAAAGTATCATTAAACACCATAACCCTAACCCTCTAAAACTAACTGAAATATTGTTGAAAGTGTCATTAAACACCATAACCCTAACCCTCTTAGACAAACTGAAATATTGTTGAAAGCGTCGTTAAACACCATAACCCTAACCCTCTTAAACAAACTGAAATATTGTTGAAAGTGTCGTTAAACACCATAACCCTAACCCTCTTAAACAAACTGAAATATTGTTTAAAGTGTCATTAAACACCATAACCCTAACCCTCTGAAATAAACTGAAATATTGTTGAAAGTGTCATTAAACACCATAACCCTAACCCTATAAAACAAACTGAAATATTGTTGAAAGTGTCGTTAAGCACCATAACCCTAACCCTCTTAAACAAGCTGAAATATTGTTGAAAGTGTCGTTAAACACCATAACCCTAACCCTCTGAAACAAACTGAAATATTGTTGAAAGTGTCATTAAACACCATAACCCTAACCCTTAAAAAAGAACTGAAATATTGTTGAAAGTGTCGTTAAACACCATAACCCTAACCCTCTTAAACAAACTGAAATATTGTTGAAAGTGTCATTAAACACCATGACCCTAACCCTCTGAAACAAACTGAAATATTGTTGAAAGTGTCATTAAGCACCATATCCCTAACCCTCTAAAACAAACTGAAATATTGTTGAAAGTGTCGTTAAACACCATAACCCTAACCCTCTCAAACAAACTGAAATATTGTTGAAAGTGTCATTAAGCATCATATCCCTAACCCTCTGAAACAAACTGAAATATTGTTGAAAGTGTCGTTAAACATCATAACCCTAACCCTCTGAAACAAACTGAAATAATGTTGAAAGTGTCATTAAACACCATAACCCTAACCCTCTTAGACAAACTGAAATATTGTTGAAAGTGTCGTTAAACACCATAACCCTAACCCTCTTAAACAAACTGAAATATTGTTGAAAGTGTCGTTAAACACCATAACCCTAACCCTCTTAAACAAACTGAAATATTGTTTAAAGTGTCATTAAACACCATAACCCTAACCCTCTGAAATAAACTGAAATATTGTTGAAAGTGTCATTAAACACCATAACCCTAACCCTCTAAAACAAACTGAAATATTGTTGAAAGTGTCGTTAAGCACCATAACCCTAACCCTCTTAAACAAGCTGAAATATTGTTGAAAGTGTCGTTAAACACCATAACCCTAACCCTCTGAAACAAACTGAAATATTGTTGAAAGTGTCATTAAACACCATAACCCTAACCCTTAAAAAAAAAATGAAATATTGTTGAAAGTGTCGTTAAACACCATAACCCTAACCCTCTTAAACAAACTGAAATATTGTTGAAAGTGTCATTAAGCACCATATCCCTAACCCTCTAAAACAAACTGAAATATTGTTGAAAGTGTCATTAAGCACCATATCCCTAACCCTCTAAAACAAACTGAAATATTGTTGAAAGTGTCGTTAAACACCATAACCCTAACCCTCTCAAACAAACTGAAATATTGTTGAAAGTGTCATTAAGCATCATATCCCTAACCCTCTGAAACAAACTGAAATATTGTTGAAAGTGTCGTTAAACATCATAACCCTAACCCTCTGAAACAAACTGAAATATTGTTGAAATTGTCATTAAACACCATAACCCTAACCCTCTGAAACAAACTGAAATATTGTTGAAAGTATCGTTAAGCATCATAACCCTAACCCTCTGAAACAAACTGAAATATTGTTGAAAGTGTCATTAAGCACCATAACCCTAACCCTCTAAAAGAAACTGAAATATTGTTGAAAGTGTCATTAAGCATCATATCCCTAACCCTCTAAAACAAACTGAAATATTGTTGAAAGTGTCGTTAAACACCATAACCCTAACCCTCTAAAACAAACTGAAATATTGTTGAAAGTGTCGTTAAGCACCATAACCCTAACCCTCTGAAACAAACTGAAATATTGTTGAAAGTGTCATTAAACACCATAACCCTAACCCTTAAAAAAAAACTGAAATATTGTTGAAAGTGTCGTTAAACACCATAACCCTAACCCTCTGAAACAAACTGAAATAATGTTGAAAGTGTCATTAAACACCATAACCCTAACCCTCTTAGACAAACTGAAATATTGTTGAAAGTGTCGTTAAACACCATAACCCTAACCCTCTGAAACAAACTGAAATATTGTTGAAAGTGTCGTTAAACACCATAACCCTAACCCTCTTAAACAAACTGAAATATTGTTTGAAGTGTCATTAAACACCATAACCCTAACCCTCTGAAATAAACTGAAATATTGTTGAAAGTGTCATTAAACACCATAACCCTAACCCTCTAAAACAAACTGAAATATTGTTGAAAGTGTCGTTAAGCACCATAACCCTAACCCTCTTAAACAAGCTGAAATATTGTTGAAAGTGTCGTTAAACACCATAACCCTAACCCTCTGAAACAAACTGAAATATTGTTGAAAGTGTCATTAAACACCATAACCCTAACCCTTAAAAAAAAACTGAAATATTGTTGAAAGTGTCGTTAAACACCATAACCCTAACCCTCTTAAACAAACTGAAGTATTGTTGAAAGTGTCATTAAACACCATGACCCTAACCCTCTGAAACAAACTGAAATATTGTTGAAAGTGTCATTAAGCACCATATCCCTAACCCTCTAAAACAAACTGAAATATTGTTGAAAGTGTCGTTAAACACCATAACCCTAACCCTCTCAAACAAACTGAAATATTGTTGAAAGTGTCATTAAGCATCATATCCCTAACCCTCTAAAACAAACTGAAATATTGTTGAAAGTGTCGTTAAACACCATAACCCTAACCCTCTGAAACAAACTGAAATAATGTTGAAAGTGTCATTAAACACCATAACCCTAACCCTCTAAAACTAACTGAAATATTGTTGAAAGTGTCATTAAACACCATAACCCTAACCCTCTTAGACAAACTGAAATATTGTTGAAAGCGTCGTTAAACACCATAACCCTAACCCTCTTAAACAAACTGAAATATTGTTGAAAGTGTCGTTAAACACCATAACCCTAACCCTCTTAAACAAACTGAAATATTGTTTAAAGTGTCATTAAACACCATAACCCTAACCCTCTGAAACAAACTGAAATATTGTTGAAATTGTCATTAAACACCATAACCCTAACCCTCTGAAACAAACTGAAATATTGTTGAAAGTATCGTTAAGCATCATAACCCTAACCCTCTGAAACAAACTGAAATATTCTTGAAAGTGTCATTAAGCACCATAACCCTAACCCTCTAAAACAAACTGAAATATTGTTGAAAGTGTCATTAAGCATCATATCCCTAACCCTCTAAAACAAACTGAAATATTGTTGAAAGTGTCGTTAAACACCATAACCCTAACCCTCTAGAACAAACTGAAATATTGTTGAAAGTGTCGTTAAGCACCATAACCCTAACCCTTAAAAAAAAACTGAAATATTGTTGAAAGTGTCGTTAAACACCATAACCCTAACCCTCTGAAACAAACTGAAATAATGTTGAAAGTGTCATTAAACACCATAACCCTAACCCTCTTAGACGAACTGAAATATTGTTGAAAGTGTCGTTAAACACCATAACCCTAACCCTCTGAAACAAACTGAAATATTGTTGAAAGTGTCGTTAAACACCATAACCCTAACCCTCTTAAACAAACTGAAATATTGTTTGAAGTGTCATTAAACACCATAACCCTAACCCTCTGAAATAAACTGAAATATTGTTGAAAGTGTCATTAAACACCATAACCCTAACCCTCTAAAACAAACTGAAATATTGTTGAAAGTGTCGTTAAGCACCATAACCCTAACCCTCTTAAACAAGCTGAAATATTGTTGAAAGTGTCGTTAAACACCATAACCCTAACCCTCTGAAACAAACTGAAATATTGTTGAAAGTGTCATTAAACACCATAACCCTAACCCTTAAAAAAAAACTGAAATATTGTTGAAAGTGTCGTTAAACACCATAACCCTAACCCTCTTAAACAAACTGAAGTATTGTTGAAAGTGTCATTAAACACCATGACCCTAACCCTCTGAAACAAACTGAAATATTGTTGAAAGTGTCGTTAAACACCATAACCCTAACCCTCTGAAACAAACTGAAATAATGTTGAAAGTGTCATTAAACACCATAACCCTAACCCTCTTAGACAAACTGAAATATTGTTGAAAGCGTCGTTAAACACCATAACCCTAACCCTCTTAAACAAACTGAAATATTGTTGAAAGTGTCGTTAAACACCATAACCCTAACCCTCTTAAACAAACTGAAATATTGTTTAAAGTGTCATTAAACACCATAACCCTAACCCTCTGAAATAAACTGAAATATTGTTGAAAGTGTCATTAAACACCATAACCCTAACCCTATAAAACAAACTGAAATATTGTTGAAAGTGTCGTTAAGCACCATAACCCTAACCCTCTTAAACAAGCTGAAATATTGTTGAAAGTGTCGTTAAACACCATAACCCTAACCCTCTGAAACAAACTGAAATATTGTTGAAAGTGTCATTAAACACCATAACCCTAACCCTTAAAAAAGAACTGAAATATTGTTGAAAGTGTCGTTAAACACCATAACCCTAACCCTCTTAAACAAACTGAAATATTGTTGAAAGTGTCATTAAACACCATGACCCTAACCCTCTGAAACAAACTGAAATATTGTTGAAAGTGTCATTAAGCACCATATCCCTAACCCTCTAAAACAAACTGAAATATTGTTGAAAGTGTCGTTAAACACCATAACCCTAACCCTCTCAAACAAACTGAAATATTGTTGAAAGTGTCATTAAGCATCATATCCCTAACCCTCTGAAACAAACTGAAATATTGTTGAAAGTGTCGTTAAACATCATAACCCTAACCCTCTGAAACAAACTGAAATATTGTTGAAATTGTCATTAAACACCATAACCCTAACCCTCTAAAACAAACTGAAATATTGTTGAAAGTGTCGTTAAACACCATAACCCTAACCCTCTGAAACAAACTGAAATATTGTTAAAAGTATCGTTAAGCATCATAACCCTAACCCTCTGAAACAAACTGAAATATTGTTGAAAGTGTCATTAAGCACCATAACCCTAACCCTCTAAAACAAACTGAAATATTGTTGAAAGTGTCATTAAGCATCATATCCCTAACCCTCTAAAACAAACTGAAATATTGTTGAAAGTGTCGTTAAACACCATAACCCTAACCCTCTTAAACAAACTGAAATATTGTTGAAAGTGTCGTTAAGCACCATAACCCTAACCCTCTGAAACAAACTGAAATATTGTTGAAAGTGTCATTAAACACCATAACCCTAACCCTTAAAAAAAAACTGAAATATTGTTGAAAGTGTCGTTAAACACCATAACCCTAACCCTCTGAAACAAACTGAAATAATGTTGAAAGTGTCATTAAACACCATAACCCTAACCCTCTAAAACAAACTGAAATATTGTTGAAAGTGTCGTTAAACACCATAACCCTAACCCTCTTAAACAAACTGAAATATTGTTGAAAGTGTCGTTAAACACCATAACCCTACCCCTCTTAAACAAACTGAAATATTGTTTAAAGTGTCATTAAACACCATAACCCTAACACTCTGAAATAAACTGAAATATTGTTGAAAGTGTCATTAAACACCATAACCCTAACCCTCTAAAACAAACTGAAATAATGTTGAAAGTGTCATTAAGCACCATAACCCTAACCCTCTTAAACAAGCTGAAATATAGTTGAAAGTGTCGTTAAACACCATAACCCTAACCCTCTGAAACAAACTGAAATATTGTTGAAAGTGTCATTAAACACCATAACCCTAACCCTTAAAAAAAAACTGAAA
Organism: Bathymodiolus brooksi; assembly: GCA_963680875.1. Lineage (NCBI taxonomy): Eukaryota > Metazoa > Mollusca > Bivalvia > Mytilida > Modiolidae > Bathymodiolus > Bathymodiolus brooksi. Next base: position 48,781,522 of record OY804576.1, on the reverse strand, counting down.
TATTGTTGAAAGTGTCGTTAAACACCATAACCCTAACCCTCTTAAACAAACTGAAGTATTGTTGAAAGTGTCATTAAACACCATGACCCTAACCCTCTGAAACAAACTGAAATATTGTTGAAAGTGTCATTAAGCACCATATCCCTAACCCTCTAAAACAAACTGAAATATTGTTGAAAGTGTCGTTAAACACCATAACCCTAACCCTCTCAAACAAACTGAAATATTGTTGAAAGTGTCATTAAGCATCATATCCCTAACCCTCTAAAACAAACTGAAATATTGTTGAAAGTGTCGTTAAACACCATAACCCTAACCCTCTGAAACAAACTGAAATAATGTTGAAAGTGTCATTAAACACCATAACCCTAACCCTCTTAGACAAACTGAAGTATTGTTGAAAGCGTCGTTAAACACCATAACCCTAACCCTCTTAAACAAACTGAAATATTGTTGAAAGTGTCGTTAAACACCATAACCCTAACCCTCTTAAACAAACTGAAATATTGTTTAAAGTGTCATTAAACATCATAACCCTAACCCTCTGAAATAAACTGAAATATTGTTGAAAGTGTCATTAAACACCATAACCCTAACCCTCTGAAACAAACTGAAATATTGCTGAAAGTGTCGTTAAAAATCATAACCCTAACCCTCTAAAACAAACTGAAATATTGTTGAAAGAGTCATTAAGCATCATAACCCTAACCCTCTAAAACAAACTGAAATATTGTTGAAAGTGTCGTTAAACACCATAACCCTAACCCTCTAAAACAAACTGAAATATTTTTGAAAGTTTCGTTAAACATCATAACCCTAACCCTCTAAAACAAACTGAAATATTGTTGAAAGTGTCAGTAAACACCATAACCCTAACCCTTAAAAAAAAACTGAAATATTGTTGAAAGTGTCGTTAAACACCATAACCCTAACTCTCTGAAACAAACTGAAATAATGTTGAAAGTGTCATTAAACACCATAACCCTAACCCTCTAAAACAAACTGAAATATTGTTGAAAGTGTCGTTAAACACCATAACCCTAACCCTCTTAAACAAACTGAAATATTGTTGAAAGTGTCGTTAAACACCATAACCCTACCCCTCTTAAACAAACTGAAATATTGTTTAAAGTGTCATTAAACACCATAACCCTAACACTCTGAAATAAACTGAAATATTGTTGAAAGTGTCATTAAACACCATAACCCTAACCCTCTAAAACAAACTGAAATAATGTTGAAAGTGTCATTAAGCACCATAACCCTAACCCTCTTAAACAAGCTGAAATATAGTTGAAAGTGTCGTTAAACACCATAACCCTAACCCTCTGAAGCAAACTGAAATATTGTTGAAAGTGTCATTAAACACCATAACCCTAACCCTTAAAAAAAAACTGAAATATTGTTGAAAGTGTCGTTAAACACCATAACCCTAACCCTCTTAAACAAACTGAAATATTGTTGAAAGTGTCATTAAACACCATGACCCTAACCCTCTGAAACAAACTGAAATATTGTTGAAAGTGTCATTAAGCACCATATCCCTAACCCTCTAAAACAAACTGAAATATTGTTGAAAGTGTCGTTAAACACCATAACCCTAACCCTCTCAAACAAACTGAAATATTGTTGAAAGTGTCATTAAGCATCATATCCCTAACCCTCTATAACAAACTGAAATATTGTTGAAAGTGTCGTTAAACACCATAACCCTAACCCTCTGAAACAAACTGAAATAATGTTGAAAGTGTCATTAAACACCATAACCATAACCCTCTTAGACAAACTGAAGTATTGTTGAAAGCGTCGTTAAACACCATAACCCTAACCCTCTTAAACAAACTGAAATATTGTTGAAAGTGTCGTTAAACACCATAACCATAACCCTCTTAAACAAACTGAAATATTGTTTAAAGTGTCATTAAACATCATAACCCTAACCCTCTGAAATAAACTGAAATATTGTTGAAAGTGTCATTAAACACCATAACCCTAACCCTCTGAAACAAACTGAAATATTGCTGAAAGTGTCGTTAAAAATCATAACCCTAACCCTCTAAAACAAACTGAAATATTGTTGAAAGAGTCATTAAGCATCATAACCCTAACCCTCTAAAACAAACTGAAATATTGTTGAAAGTGTCGTTAAACACCATAACCCTAACCCTCTAAAACAAACTGAAATATTGTTGAAAGTTTCGTTAAACATCATAACCCTAACCCTCTAAAACAAACTGAAATATTGTTGAAAGTGTCAGTAAACACCATAACCCTAACCCTCGAAAACAAACTGAAATATTGTTGAAAGTGTCGTTAAACACCATAACCCTAACCGTCGAAAACAAACTGAAATATTGTTGAAAGTGTCATTAAGCATCATATCCCTAACTCTCTAAAACAAACTGAAATATTGTTGAAAGTTTCGTTAAACATCATAACCCTAAGCCTCTAAAACAAACTGAAATATTGTTGAAAGTGTCAGTAAACACCATAACCCTAACCCTCTAAAACAAACTGAAATATTGTTGAAAGTGTCGTTAAACACCATAACCCTAACCCTCGAAAACAAACTGAAATATTGTTGAAAGTGTCATTAAGCATCATATCCCTAACCCTCTAAAACAAACTGAAATATTGTTGAAAGTTTCGTTAAATATCATAACCCTAACCCTCTAAAACAAACTGAAATATTGTTGAAAGTGTCATTAAACACCATAACCCTAACCCTCTAAAACAAACTGAAATATTGTTGAAAGTGTCGTTAAGCACCATAACCCTAACCCTCTTAAACAAACTGAAATATTGTTTAAAGTGTCATTAAACACCATAACCCTAACCCTCTGAAATAAACTGAAATATTGTTGAAAGTGTCATTAAACACCATAACCCTAACCCTTAAAAAAAAACTGAAATATTGTTGAAAGTGTCGTTAAACACCATAACCCTAACCCTCTGAAACACACTGAAATAATGTTGAAAGTGTCATTAAACACCATAACCCTAACCCTCTTAGACAAACTGAAATATTGTTGAAAGTGTCGTTAAACACCATAACCCTAACCCTCTGAAACAAACTGAAATATTGTTGAAAGTGTCGTTAAACACCATAACCCTAACCCTCTTAAACAAACTGAAATATTGTTTGAAGTGTCATTAAACGCCATAACCCTAACCCTCTGAAATAAACTGAAATATTGTTGAAAGTGTCATTAAACACCATAACCCTAACCCTCTAAAACAAACTGAAATATTGTTGAAAGTGTCGTTAAGCACCATAACCCTAACCCTCTTAAACAAGCTGAAATATTGTTGAAAGTGTCGTTAAACACCATAACCCTAACCCTCTGAAACAAACTGAAATATTGTTGAAAGTGTCATTAAACACCATAACCCTAACCCTTAAAAAAAAACTGAAATATTGTTGAAAGTGTCGTTAAACACCATAACCCTAACCCTCTTAAACAAACTGAAGTATTGTTGAAAGTGTCATTAAACACCATGACCCTAACCCTCTGAAACAAACTGAAATATTGTTGAAAGTGTCATTAAGCACCTTATCCCTAACCCTCTAAAACAAACTGAAATATTGTTGAAAGTGTCGTTAAACACCATAACCCTAACCCTCTTAAACAAACTGAAATATTGTTGAAAGTGTCATTAAGCATCATATCCCTAACCCTCTAAAACAAACTGAAATATTGTTGAAAGTGTCGTTAAACACCATAACCCTAACCCTCTGAAACAAACTGAAATAATGTTGAAAGTGTCATTAAACACCATAACCCTAACCCTCTTAGACAAACTGAAATATTGTTGAAAGCGTCGTTAAACACCATAACCCTAACCCTCTTAAACAAACTGAAATATTGTTGAAAGTGTCGTTAAACACCATAACCCTAACCCTCTTAAACAAACTGAAATATTATTTAAAGTGTCATTAAACACCATAACCCTAACCCTCTGAAATAAACTGAAATATTGTTGAAAGTGTCATTAAACACCATAACCCTAACCCTATAAAACAAACTGAAATATTGTTGAAAGTGTCGTTAAGCACCATAACCCTAACCCTCTTAAACAAGCTGAAATATTGTTGAAAGTGTCGTTAAACACCATAACCCTAACCCTCTGAAACAAACTGAAATATTGTTGAAAGTGTCATTAAACACCATAACCCTAACCCTTAAAAAAAAACTGAAATATTGTTGAAAGTGTCGTTAAACACCATAACCCTAACCCTCTTAAACAAACTGAAATATTGTTGAAAGTGTCATTAAACACCATGACCCTAACCCTCTGAAACAAACTGAAATATTGTTGAAAGTGTCATTAAGCACCATATCCCTAACCCTCTAAAACAAACTGAAATATTGTTGAAAGTGTCGTTAAACACCATAACCCTAACCCTCTCAAACAAACTGAAATATTGTTGAAAGTGTCATTAAGCATCATATCATTAACCCTCTGAAACAAACTGAAATATTGTTGAAAGTGTCGTTAAACATCATAACCCTAACCCTCTGAAACAAACTGAAATATTTTTGAAATTGTCATTAAACACCATAACCCTAACCCTCTAAAACAAACTGAAATATTGTTGAAAGTGTCGTTAAACACCATAACCCTAACCCTCTCAAACAAACTGAAATATTGTTGAAAGTGTCATTAAGCACCATAACCCTAACCCTCTAAAACAAACTGAAATATTGTTGAAAGTGTCATTAAGCATCATATCCCTAACCCTCTAAAACAAACTGAAATATTGTTGAAAGTGTCGTTAAACACCATAACCCTAACCCTCTTAAACAAACTGAAATATTGTTGAAAGTGTCGTTAAGCACCATAACCCTAACCCTCTGAAACAAACTGAAATATTGTTGAAAGTGTCATTAAACACCATAACCCTAACCCTTAAAAAAAAACTGAAATATTGTTGAAAGTGTCGTTAAACACCATAACCCTAACCCTCTGAAACAAACTGAAATAATGTTGAAAGTGTCATTAAACACCATAACCCTAACCCTCTAAAACAAACTGAAATATTGTTGAAAGTGTCGTTAAACACCATAACCCTAACCCTCTTAAACAAACTGAAATATGGTTGAAAGTGTCGTTAAACACCATAACCCTAACCCTCTTAAACAAACTGAAATATTGTTTAAAGTGTCAATAAACACCATAACCCTAACACTCTGAAATAAACTGAAATATTGTTGAAAGTGTCATTAAACGCCATAACCCTAACCCTCTAAAACAAACTGAAATAATGTTGAAAGTGTCATTAAGCACCATAACCCTAACCCTCTTAAACAAGCTGAAATATTGTTGAAAGTGTCGTTAAACACCATAACCCTAACCCTCTGAAACAAACTGAAATATTGTTGAAAGTGTCATTAAACACCATAACCCTAACCCTTAAAAAAAAACTGAAATATTGTTGAAAGTGTCGTTAAACACCATAACCCTAACCCTCTTAAACAAACTGAAGTATTGTTGAAAGTGTCATTAAACACCATGACCCTAACCCTCTGAAACAAACTGAAATATTGTTGAAAGTGTCATTAAGCACCATATCCCTAACCCTCTAAAACAAACTGAAATATTGTTGAAAGTGTCGTTAAACACCATAACCCTAACCCTCTCAAACAAACTGAAATATTGTTGAAAGTGTCATTAAGCATCATATCCCTAACCCTCTAAAACAAACTGAAATATTGTTGAAAGTGTCGTTAAACACCATAACCCTAACCCTCTGAAACAAACTGAAATAATGTTGAAAGTGTCATTAAACACCATAACCCTAACCCTCTTAGACAAACTGAAGTATTGTTGAAAGCGTCGTTAAACACCATAACCCTAACCCTCTTAAACAAACTGAAATATTGTTGAAAGTGTCGTTAAACACCATAACCCTAACCCTCTTAAACAAACTGAAATATTGTTGAAAGTGTCATTAAACATCATAACCCTAACCCTCTGAAATAAACTGAAATATTGTTGAAAGTGTCATTAAACACCATAACCCTAACCCTCTGAAACAAACTGAAATATTGCTGAAAGTGTCGTTAAAAATCATAACCCTAACCCTCTAAAACAAACTGAAATATTGTTGAAAGTGTCATTAAGCATCATAACTCTAACCCTCTAAAACAAACTGAAATATTGTTGAAAGTGTCGTTAAACACCATAACCCTAACCCTCTAAAACAAACTGAAATATTGTTGAAAGTTTCGTTAAACATCATAACCCTAACCCTCTAAAACAAACTGAAATATTGTTGAAAGTGTCATTAAGCATCATATCCCTAACCCTCTAAAACAAACTGAAATATTGTTGAAAGTGTCGTTAAACACCATAACCCTAACCCTCTTAAACAAACTGAAATATTGTTGAAAGTGTCGTTAAGCACCATAACCCTAACCCTCTGAAACAAACTGAAATATTGTTGAAAGTGTCATTAAACACCATAACCCTAACCCTTAAAAAAAAACTGAAATATTGTTGAAAGTGTCGTTAAACACCATAACCCTAACCCTCTGAAACAAACTGAAATAATGTTGAAAGTGTCATTAAACACCATAACCCTAACCCTCTAAAACAAACTGAAATATTGTTGAAAGTGTCGTTAAACACCATAACCCTAACCCTCTTAAACAAACTGAAATATTGTTGAAAGTGTCGTTAAACACCATAACCCTACCCCTCTTAAACAAACTGAAATATTGTTTAAAGTGTCATTAAACACCATAACCCTAACACTCTGAAATAAACTGAAATATTGTTGAAAGTGTCATTAAACACCATAACCCTAACCCTCTAAAACAAACTGAAATAATGTTGAAAGTGTCATTAAGCACCATAACCCTAACCCTCTTAAACAAGCTGAAATATTGTTGAAAGTGTCGTTAAACACCATAACCCTAACCCTCTGAAACAAACTGAAATATTGTTGAAAGTGTCATTAAACACCATAACCCTAACCCTTAAAAAAAAACTGAAATATTGTTGAAAGTGTCGTTAAACACCATAACCCTAACCCTCTTAAACAAACTGAAGTATTGTTGAAAGTGTCATTAAACACCATGACCCTAACCCTCTGAAACAAACTGAAATATTGTTGAAAGTGTCATTAAGCACCATATCCCTAACCCTCTAAAACAAACTGAAATATTGTTGAAAGTGTCGTTAAACACCATAACCCTAACCCTCTCAAACAAACTGAAATATTGTTGAAAGTGTCATTAAGCATCATATCCCTAACCCTCTAAAACAAACTGAAATATTGTTGAAAGTGTCGTTAAACACCATAACCCTAACCCTCTGAAACAAACTGAAATAATGTTGAAAGTGTCATTAAACACCATAACCCTAACCCTCTTAGACAAACTGAAGTATTGTTGAAAGCGTCGTTAAACACCATAACCCTAACCCTCTTAAACAAACTGAAATATTGTTGAAAGTGTCGTTAAACACCATAACCCTAACCCTCTTAAACAAACTGAAATATTGTTTAAAGTGTCATTAAACATCATAACCCTAACCCTCTGAAATAAACTGAAATATTGTTGAAAGTGTCATTAAACACCATAACCCTAACCCTCTGAAACAAACTGAAATATTGCTGAAAGTGTCGTTAAAAATCATAACCCTAACCCTCTAAAACAAACTGAAATATTGTTGAAAGAGTCATTAAGCATCATAACCCTAACCCTCTAAAACAAACTGAAATATTGTTGAAAGTGTCGTTAAACACCATAACCCTAACCCTCTAAAACAAACTGAAATATTGTTGAAAGTTTCGTTAAACATCATAACCCTAACCCTCTAAAACAAACTGAAATATTGTTGAAAGTGTCAGTAAACACCATAACCCTAACCCTCGAAAACAAACTGAAATATTGTTGAAAGTGTCGTTAAACACCATAACCCTAACCCTCGAAAACAAACTGAAATATTGTTGAAAGTGTCATTAAGCATCATATCCCTAACTCTCTAAAACAAACTGAAATATTGTTGAAAGTTTCGTTAAACATCATAACCCTAAGCCTCTAAAACAAACTGAAATATTGTTGAAAGTGTCAGTAAACACCATAACCCTAACCCTCTAAAACAAACTGAAATATTGTTGAAAGTGTCGTTAAACACCATAACCCTAACCCTCGAAAACAAACTGAAATATTGTTGAAAGTGTCATTAAGCATCATATCCCTAACCCTCTAAAACAAACTGAAATATTGTTGAAAGTTTCGTTAAATATCATAACCCTAACCCTCTAAAACAAACTGAAATATTGTTGAAAGTGTCATTAAACACCATAACCCTAACCCTCTAAAACAAACTGAAATATTGTTGAAAGTGTCGTTAAGCACCATAACCCTAACCCTCTTAAACAAACTGAAATATTGTTTAAAGTGTCATTAAACACCATAACCCTATCCCTCTGAAATAAACTGAAATATTGTTGAAAGTGTCATTAAACACCATAACCCTAACCCTTAAAAAAAAACTGAAATATTGTTGAAAGTGTCGTTAAACACCATAACCCTAACCCTCTGAAACAAACTGAAATAATGTTGAAAGTGTCATTAAACACCATAACCCTAACCCTCTTAGACAAACTGAAATATTGTTGAAAGTGTCGTTAAACACCATAACCCTAACCCTCTGAAACAAACTGAAATATTGTTGAAAGTGTCGTTAAACACCATAACCCTAACCCTTTTAAAACAACCTGAAATATTGTTTGAAGTGTCATTAAACACAATAACCCTAACCCTCTGAAATAAACTGAAATATTGTTGAAAGTGTCATTAAACACCATAACCCTAACCCTCTAAAACAAACTGAAATATTGTTGAAAGTGTCGTTAAGCACCATAACCCTAACCCTCTTAAACAAGCTGAAATATTGTTGAAAGTGTCGTTAAACACCATAACCCTAACCCTCTGAAACAAACTGAAATATTGTTGAAAGTGTCATTAAACACCATAACCCTAACCCTTAAAAAAAAACTGAAATATTGTTGAAAGTGTCGTTAAACACCATAACCCTAACCCTCTTAAACAAACTGAAGTATTGTTGAAAGTGTCATTAAACACCATGACCCTAACCCTCTGAAACAAACTGAAATATTGTTGAAAGTGTCATTAAGCACCATATCCCTAACCCTCTAAAACAAACTGAAATATTGATGAAAGTGTCGTTAAACACCATAACCCTAACCCTCTTAAACAAACTGAAATATTGTTGAAAGTGTCATTAAGCATCATATCCCTAACCCTCTAAAACAAACTGAAATATTGTTGAAAGTGTCGTTAAACACCATAACCCTAACCCTCTGAAACAAACTGAAATAATGTTGAAAGTGTCATTAAACACCATAACCCTAACCCTCTTAGACAAACTGAAATATTGTTGAAAGCGTCGTTAAACACCATAACCCTAACCCTCTTAAACAAACTGAAATATTGTTGAAAGTGTCGTTAAACACCATAACCCTAACCCTCTTAAACAAGCTGAAATATTGTTTAAAGTGTCATTAAACACCATAACCCTAACCCTCTGAAATAAACTGAAATATTGTTGAAAGTGTCATTAAACACCATAACCCTAACCCTATAAAACAAACTGAAATATTGTTGAAAGTGTCGTTAAGCACCATAACCCTAACCCTCTTAAACAAGCTGAAATATTGTTGAAAGTGTCGTTAAACACCATAACCCTAACCCTCTGAAACAAACTGAAATATTGTTGAAAGTGTCATTAAACACCATAACCCTAACCCTTAAAAAAAAACTGAAATATTGTTGAAAGTGTCGTTAAACACCATAACCCTAACCCTCTTAAACAAACTGAAATATTGTTGAAAGTGTCATTAAACACCATGACCCTAACCCTCTGAAACAAACTGAAATATTGTTGAAAGTGTCATTAAGCACCATATCCCTAACCCTCTAAAACAAACTGAAATATTGTTGAAAGTGTCGTTAAACACCATAACCCTAACCCTCTCAAACAAACTGAAATATTGTTGAAAGTGTCATTAAGCATCATATCATTAACCCTCTGAAACAAACTGAAATATTGTTGAAAGTGTCGTTAAACATCATAACCCTAACCCTCTGAAACAAACTGAAATATTGTTGAAATTGTCATTAAACACCATAACCCTAACCCTCTAAAACAAACTGAAATATTGTTGAAAGTGTCGTTAAACACCATAACCCTAACCCTCTGAAACAAACTGAAATATTGTTAAAAGTATCGTTAAGCATCATAACCCTAACCCTCTGAAACAAACTGAAATATTGTTGAAAGTGTCATTAAGCACCATAACCCTAACCCTCTAAAACAAACTGAAATATTGTTGAAAGTGTCATTAAGCATCATATCCCTAACCCTCTAAAACAAACTGAAATATTGTTGAAAGTGTCGTTAAACACCATAACCCTAACCCTCTTAAACAAACTGAAGTATTGTTGAAAGTGTCATTAAACACCATGACCCTAACCCTCTGAAACAAACTGAAATATTGTTGAAAGTGTCATTAAGCACCATATCCCTAACCCTCTAAAACAAACTGAAATATTGATGAAAGTGTCGTTAAACACCATAACCCTAACCCTCTTAAACAAACTGAAATATTGTTGAAAGTGTCATTAAGCATCATATCCCTAACCCTCTAAAACAAACTGAAATATTGTTGAAAGTGTCGTTAAACACCATAACCCTAACCCTCTGAAACAAACTGAAATAATGTTGAAAGTGTCATTAAACACCATAACCCTAACCCTCTTAGACAAACTGAAATATTGTTGAAAGCGTCGTTAAACACCATAACCCTAACCCTCTTAAACAAACTGAAATATTGTTGAAAGTGTCGTTAAACACCATAACCCTAACCCTCTTAAACAAGCTGAAATATTGTTTAAAGTGTCATTAAACACCATAACCCTAACCCTCTGAAATAAACTGAAATATTGTTGAAAGTGTCATTAAACACCATAACCCTAACCCTATAAAACAAACTGAAATATTGTTGAAAGTGTCGTTAAGCACCATAACCCTAACCCTCTTAAACAAGCTGAAATATTGTTGAAAGTGTCGTTAAACACCATAACCCTAACCCTCTGAAACAAACTGAAATATTGTTGAAAGTGTCATTAAACACCATAACCCTAACCCTTAAAAAAAAACTGAAATATTGTTGAAAGTGTCGTTAAACACCATAACCCTAACCCTCTTAAACAAACTGAAATATTGTTGAAAGTGTCATTAAACACCATGACCCTAACCCTCTGAAACAAACTGAAATATTGTTGAAAGTGTCATTAAGCACCATATCCCTAACCCTCTAAAACAAACTGAAATATTGTTGAAAGTGTCGTTAAACACCATAACCCTAGCCCTCTCAAACAAACTGAAATATTGTTGAAAGTGTCATTAAGCATCATATCATTAACCCTCTGAAACAAACTGAAATATTGTTGAAAGTGTCGTTAAACATCATAACCCTAACCCTCTGAAACAAACTGAAATATTGTTGAAATTGTCATTAAACACCATAACCCTAACCCTCTAAAACAAACTGAAATATTGTTGAAAGTGTCGTTAAACACCATAACCCTAACCCTCTGAAACAAACTGAAATATTGTTAAAAGTATCGTTAAGCATCATAACCCTAACCCTCTGAAACAAACTGAAATATTGTTGAAAGTGTCATTAAGCACCATAACCCTAACCCTCTAAAACAAACTGAAATATTGTTGAAAGTGTCATTAAGCATCATATCCCTAACCCTCTAAAACAAACTGAAATATTGTTGAAAGTGTCGTTAAACACCATAACCCTAACCCTCTTAAACAAACTGAAATATTGTTGAAAGTGTCGTTAAGCACCATAACCCTAACCCTCTGAAACAAACTGAAATATTGTTGAAAGTGTCATTAAACACCATAACCCTAACCCTTAAAAAAAACTGAAATATTGTTGAAAGTGTCGTTAAACACCATAACCCTAACCCTCTGAAACAAACTGAAATAATGTTGAAAGTGTCATTAAACACCATAACCCTAACCCTCTAAAACAAACTGAAATATTGTTGAAAGTGTCGTTAAACACCATAACCCTAACCCTCTTAAACAAACTGAAATATTGTTGAAAGTGTCATTAAACGCCATAACCCTAACCCTCTAAAACAAACTGAAATAATGTTGAAAGTGTCATTAAGCACCATAACCCTAACCCTCTTAAACAAGCTGAAATATTGTTGAAAGTGTCGTTAAACACCATAACCCTAACCCTCTGAAACAAACTGAAATATTGTTGAAAGTGTCATTAAACACCATAACCCTAACCCTTAAAAAAAAACTGAAATATTGTTGAAAGTGTCGTTAAACACCATAACCCTAACCCTCTTAAACAAACTGAAGTATTGTTGAAAGTGTCATTAAACACCATGACCCTAACCCTCTGAAACAAACTGAAATATTGTTGAAAGTGTCATTAAGCACCATATCCCTAACCCTCTAAAACAAACTGAAATATTGTTGAAAGTGTCGTTAAACACCATAACCCTAACCCTCTCAAACAAACTGAAATATTGTTGAAAGTGTCATTAAGCATCATATCCCTAACCCTCTAAAACAAACTGAAATATTGTTGAAAGTGTCGTTAAACACCATAACCCTAACCCTCTGAAACAAACTGAAATAATGTTGAAAGTGTCATTAAACACCATAACCCTAACCCTCTTAGACAAACTGAAGTATTGTTGAAAGCGTCGTTAAACACCATAACCCTAACCCTCTTAAACAAACTGAAATATTGTTGAAAGTGTCATTAAACAACATAACCCTAACCCTCTGAAATAAACTGAAATATTGTTGAAAGTGTCATTAAACACCATAACCCTAACCCTCTGAAACAAACTGAAATATTGTTTAAAAGTATCGTTAAGCATCATAACCCTAACCCTCTGAAACAAACTGAAATATTGTTGAAAGTGTCATTAAGCACCATAACCCTAACCCTCTAAAACAAACTGAAATATTGTTGAAAGTGTCATTAAGCATCATATCCCTAACCCTCTAAAACAAACTGAAATATTGTTGAAAGTGTCGTTAAACACCATAACCCTAACCCTCTTAAACAAACTGAAATATTGTTGAAAGTGTCGTTAAGCACCATAACCCTAACCCTCTGAAACAAACTGAAATATTGTTGAAAGTGTCATTAAACACCATAACCCTAACCCTTAAAAAAAAACTGAAATATTGTTGAAAGTGTCGTTAAACACCATAACCCTAACCCTCTTAACCAAACTGAAATATTGTTGAAAGTGTCGTTAAGCACCATAACCCTAACCCTCTGAAACAAACTGAAATATTGTTGAAAGTGTCATTAAACACCATAACCCTAACCCTTAAAAAAAAACTGAAATATTGTTGAAAGTGTCGTTAAACACCATAACCCTAACCCTCTGAAACAAACTGAAATAATGTTGAAAGTGTCATTAAACACCATAACCCTAACCCTCTAAAACAAACTGAAATATTGTTGAAAGTGTCGTTAAACACCATAACCCTAACCCTCTTAAACAAACTGAAATATTGTTGAAAGTGTCGTTAAACACCATAACCCTAACCCTCTTAAACAAACTGAAATATTGTTTAAAGTGTCATTAAACACCATAACCCTAACACTCTGAAATAAACTGAAATATTGTTGAAAGTGTCATTAAACGCCATAACCCAAACCCTCTAAAACAAACTGAAATAATGTTGAAAGTGTCATTAAGCACCATAACCCTAACCCTCTTAAACAAGCTGAAATATTGTTGAAAGTGTCGTTAAACACCATAACCCTAACCCTCTGAAACAAACTGAAATATTGTTGAAAGTGTCATTAAACGCCATAACCCAAACCCTCTAAAACAAACTGAAATAATGTTGAAAGTGTCATTAAGCACCATAACCCTAACCCTCTTAAACAAGCTGAAATATTGTTGAAAGTGTCGTTAAACACCATAACCCTAACCCTCTGAAACAAACTGAAATATTGCTGAAAGTGTCGTTAAAAATCATAACCCTAACCCTCTAAAACAAACTGAAATATTGTTGAAAGTGTCATTAAGCATCATAACCCTAACCCTCTAAAACAAACTGAAATATTGTTGAAAGTGTCGTTAAACACCATAACCCTAACCCTCTAAAACAAACTGAAATATTGTTGAAAGTTTCGTTAAACATCATAACCCTAACCCTCTAAAACAAACTGAAATATTGTTGAAAGTGTCAGTAAACACCATAACCCTAACCCTCGAAAACAAACTGAAATATTGTTGAAAGTGTCGTTAAACACCATAACCCTAACCCTCGAAAACAAACTGAAATATTGTTGAAAGTGTCATTAAGCATCATATCCCTAACTCTCTAAAACAAACTGAAATATTGTTGAAAGTTTCGTTAAACATCATAACCCTAAGCCTCTAAAACAAACTGAAATATTGTTGAAAGTGTCAGTAAACACCATAACCCTAACCCTCTAAAACAAACTGAAATATTGTTGAAAGTGTCGTTAAACACCATAACCCTAACCCTCGAAAACAAACTGAAATATTGTTGAAAGTGTCATTAAGCATCATATCCCTAACCCTCTAAAACAAACTGAAATATTGTTGAAAGTTTCGTTAAACATCATAACCCTAACCCTCTAAAACAAACTGAAATATTGTTGAAAGTGTCATTAAACACCATAACCCTAACCCTCTAAAACAAACTGAAATATTGTTGAAAGTGTCGTTAAGCACCATAACCCTAACCCTCTTAAACAAACTGAAATATTGTTTAAAGTGTCATTAAACACCATAACCCTAACCCTCTGAAATAAACTGAAATATTGTTGAAAGTGTCATTAAACACCATAACCCTAACCCTCTAAAACAAACTGAAATATTGTTGAAAGTGTCATTAAGCACCATAACCCTAACCCTCTTAAACAAGCTGAAATATTGTTGAAAGTTTCGTTAAACACCATAACCCTAACCCTCTGAAACAAACTGAAATATTGTTGAAAGTGTCATTAAACACCATAACCCTAACCCTTAAAAAAAAACTGAAATATTGTTGAAAGTGTCGTTAAACACCATAACCCTAACCCTCTTAAACAAACTGAAGTATTGTTGAAAGTGTCATTAAACACCATGACCCTAACCCTCTGAAACAAACTGAAATATTGTTGAAAGTGTCATTAAGCACCATATCCCTAACCCTCTAAAACAAACTGAAATATTGTTGAAAGTGTCGTTAAACACCATAACCCTAACCCTCTCAAACAAACTGAAATATTGTTGAAAGTGTCATTAAGCATCATATCCCTAACCCTCTAAAACAAACTGAAATATTGTTGAAAGTGTCGTTAAACGCCATAACCCTAACCCTCTTAGACAAACTGAAATATTGTTGAAAGCGTCGTTAAACACCATAAACCTAACCCTCTTAAACAAACTGAAATATTGTTGAAAGTGTCGTTAAACACCATAACCCTAACCCTCTTAAACAAACTGAAATATTGTTTAAAGTGTCATTAAACATCATAACCCTAACCCTCTGAAACAAACTGAAATATTGCTGAAAGTGTCGTTAAAAATCATAACCCTAACCCTCTAAAACAAACTGAAATATTGTTGAAAGTGTCATTAAGCATCATAACCCTAACCCTCTAAAACAAACTGAAATATTGTTGAAAGTGTCGTTAAACACCATAACCCTAACCCTCTAAAACAAACTGAAATATTGTTGAAAGTTTCGTTAAACATCATAACCCTAACCCTCTAAAACAAACTGAAATATTGTTGAAAGTGTCAGTAAACACCATAACTCTAACCCTCGAAAACAAACTGAAATATTGTTGAAAGTGTCGTTAAACACCATAACCCTAACCCTCGAAAACAAACTGAAATATTTTTGAAAGTGTCATTAAGCATCATATCCCTAACTCTTTAAAACAAACTGAAATATTGTTGAAAGTTTCGTTAAACATCATAACCCTAAGCCTCTAAAACAAACTGAAATATTGTTGAAAGTGTCAGTAAACACCATAACCCTAACCCTCTAAAACAAACTGAAATATTGTTGAAAGTGTCGTTAAACACCATAACCCTAACCGTCGAAAACAAACTGAAATATTGTTGAAAGTGTCATTAAGCATCATATCCCTAACCCTCTAAAACAAACTGAAATATTGTTGAAAGTTTCGTTAAACATCATAACCCTAACCCTCTAAAACAAACTGAAATATTGTTGAAAGTGTCATTAAACATCATAACCCTAACCCTCTAAAACAAACTGAAATATTGTTGAAAGTGTCGTTAAGCACCATAACCCTAACCCTCGAAAACAAACTGAAATATTGTTGAAAGTTTCGTTAAACATCATAACCCTAACCCTCTAAAACAAACTGAAATATTGTTGAAAGTGTCGTTAAACACCATAACCCTAACTCTCTAAACAAACTGAAATATTGTTGAAAGTGTCAGTAAACACCACAACCCTAACCCTCTAAAACAAACTGAAATATTGTTGAAAGTGTCATTAAACACCATAACCCTAACCCTCTAAAACAAACTGAAATATTGTTGATAGTGTCGTTAAACACCATAACCCTAACCCTCTAAAACAAACTGAAATATTGTTGAAAGTGTCGATAAACATCATAACCCTAACCCTCTTAAACAAACTGAAATATTGTTGAAAGTTTCGTTAAACATCATAACCCTAACCCTCTAAAACAAACTGAAATATTGTTGAAAGTGTCGTTAAACACCATAACCCTAACCCTCGAAAACAAACTGAAATATTGTTGAAAGTGTCATTAAGCATCATATCCCTAACCCTCTAAAACAAACTGAAATATTGTTGAAAGTGTCGTTAAACACCATAACCCTAACCCTCTGAAACAAACTGAAATAATGTTGAAAGTGTCATTAAACACCATAACCCTAACCCTCTTAGACAAACTGAAATATTGTTGAAAGTGTCGTTAAACACCATAACCCTAACACTCTTAAACAAACTGAAATATTGTTGAAAGTGTCGTTAAACACCATAACCCTAACCCTCTTAAACAAACTGAAATATTGTTTAAAGTGTCATTAAACATCATAAACCTAACCCTCTGAAATAAACTGAAATATTGTTGAAAGTGTCATTTAACACCATAACCCTAATCCTCTGAAACAAACTGAAATATTGCTGAAAGTGTCGTTAAAAATCATAACCCTAACCCTCTAAAACAAACTGAAATATTGTTGAAAGTGTCGTTAAACATCATAACCCTAACCCTCTAAAACAAACTGAAATATTGTTGAAAGTTTCGTTAAACATCATAAACCTAACCCTCTAAAACAAACAGAAATATTGTTGAAAGTGTCAGTAAACACCATAACCCTAACCCTCTAAAACAAACTGAAATATTGTTGAAAGTGTCATTAAACACCATAACCCTAACCCTCTAAAACAAACTGAAATATTGTTGAAAGTGTCATTAAACACCATAACCCTAACCCTCTTAAACAAACTGAAATATTGTTGAAAGTGTCATTAAACACCATAACCCTAACCCTCTGAAACAAACTGAAATATTGCTGAAAGTGTCGTTAAACATCATAACCCTAACCCTCTGAAACAAACTGAAATATTGCTGAAAGTGTCGTTAAAAATCATAACCCTAACCTTCTAAAACAAACTGAAATATTGTTGAAAGTGTCGTTAAACATCATAACCCTAACCCTCTAAAACAAACTGAAATATTGTTGAAAGTTTCGTTAAACATCATAACCCTAACCCTCTAAAACAAACTGAAATATTGTTGAAAGTGTCAGTAAACAGCATAACCCTAACCCTCTAAAACAAACTGAAATATTGTTGAAATTGTCATTAAACACCATAACCCTAACCCTCTAAAACAAACTGAAATATTGTTAAAAGTGTCATTAAGCACCATAACCCTAACCCTCTAAAACAAACTGAAATATTGTTGAAATTGTCATTAAACACCATAACCCTAACCCTCTTAGACAAACTGAAATATTGTTGAAAGTGTCGTTTAACACCATAACCCTAACCCTCTTAAACAAACTGAAATATTGTTGAAAGTGTCGTTAAACACCATAACCCTAACCCTCTTAAACAAACTGAAATATTGTTTAAAGTGTCATTAAACATCATAACCCTAACCCTCTGAAATAAACTGAAATATTGTTGAAAGTGTCATTTAACACCATAACCCTAATCCTCTGAAACAAACTGAAATATTGCTGAAAGTGTCGTTAAAAATCATAACCCTAACCCTCTAAAACAAACTGAAATATTGTTGAAAGTGTCGTTAAACATCATATCCCTAACCCTCTAAAACAAACTGAAATATTGTTGAAAGTATCGTTAAACATCATAAACCTAACCCTCTAAAACAAACTGAAATATTGTTGAAAGTGTCAGTAAACACCATAACCCTAACCCTCTAAAACAAACTGAAATATTGTTGAAAGTGTCATTAAACACCATAACCCTAACCCTCTAAAACAAACTGAAATATTGTTGAAAGTGTCATTAAACACCATAACCCTAACCCTCTGAAACAAACTGAAATATTGTTGAAAGTGTCATTAAACACCATAACCCTAACCCTCTGAAACAAACTGAAATATTGCTGAAAGTGTCGTTAAACATCATAACCCTAACCCTCTGAAACAAACTGAAATATTGCTGAAAGTGTCGTTAAAAATCATAACCCTAACCTCTAAAACAAACTGAAATATTGTTGAAAGTGTCGTTAAACATCATAACCCTAACCCTCTAAAACAAACTGAAATATTGTTGAAAGTTTCGTTAAACATCATAACCCTAACCCTCTAAAACAAACTGAAATATTGTTGAAAGTGTCAGTAAACAGCATAACCCTAACCCTCTAAAACAAACTGAAATATTGTTGAAATTGTCATTAAACACCATAACCCTAACCCTCTAAAACAAACTGAAATATTGTTGAAAGTGTCATTAAGCACCATAACCCTAACCCTCTAAAACAAACTGAAATATTGTTGAAATTGTCATTAAACACCATAACCCTAACCCTCTTAGACAAACTGAAATATTGTTGAAAGTGTCGTTAAACACCATAACCCTAACCCTCTTAAACAAACTGAAATATTGTTTAAAGTGTCATTTAACACCATAACCCTAATCCTCTGAAACAAACTGAAATATTGCTGAAAGTGTCGTTAAAAATCATAACCCTAAACCTCTAAAACAAACTGAATTATTGTTGAAAGTGTCGTTAAACATCATAACCCTAACCCTCTAAAACAAACTGAAATATTGTTGAAAGTTTCGTTAAACATCATAAACCTAACCCTCTGAAACAAACTGAAATATTGTTGAAAGTGTCAGTAAACACCATAACCCTAACCCTCTAAAACAAACTGAAATATTGTTGAAAGTGTCATTAAACACCATAACCCTAACCCTCTAAAACAAACTGAAATATTGTTGAAAGTGTCATTAAACACCATAACCCTAACCCTCTGAAACAAACTGAAATATTGTTGAAAGTGTCATTAAACACCATAACCCTAACCCTCTGAAACAAACTGAAATATTGCTGAAAGTGTCGTTAAAAATCATAACCCTAACCCTCTAAAACAAACTGAAATATTGTTGAAAGTGTCGTTAAACATCATAACCCTAACCCTCTAAAACAAACTGAAATATTGTTGAAAGTTTCGTTAAACATCATAACCCTAACCCTCTAAAACAAACTGAAATATTGTTGAAAATGTCAGTAAACAGCATAACCCTAACCCTCTAAAACAAACTGAAATATTGTTGAAATTGTCATTAAACACCATAACCCTAACCCTCTAAAACAAACTGAAATATTGTTGAAAGTGTCATTAAGCACCATAACCCTAACCCTCTAAAACAAACTGAAATATTGTTGAAAGTGTCGATAAACATCATAACCCTAACCCTCTTAAACAAACTGAAATATTGTTGAAAGTTTCGTTAAACATCATAACCCTAACCCTCTAAAACAAACTGAAATATTGTTGAAAGTGTCGTTAAACACCATAACCCTAACCCTCTAAAACAAACTGAAATATTGTTGAAAGTGTCGTTAAACACCATAACCCTAACCCTCTGAAACAAACTGAAATATTGTAGAAAGTGTCGTTACACATCATAACCCTAACCCTCTAATACAAACTGAAACATTGTTGAAAGTGTCGTTTAATACCATAACCCTAAACCTCTAAAACAAACTGAAATATTGTTGAAAGTGTCAGTAAACACCATAACCCTAACCCTCTAAAACAAACTGAAATATTGTTGAAAGTGTCGTTAAACACCATAACCCTAACCCTCTAAAACAAACTGAAATATTGTTGAAAGTGTCCTTAAACACCATAACCCTAACCCTCTGAAACAAACTGAAATATTGTAGAAAGTGTCGTTACACATCATAACCCTAACCCTCTGAAACAAACTGAAATATTGCTGAAAGTGTCGTTAAAAATCATAACCCTAACCCTCTAAAACAAACTGAAATATTGTTGAAAGTGTCGTTAAACATCATATCCCTAACCCTCTAAAACAAACTGAAATATTGTTGAAAGTGTCGTTAAACATCATAAACCTAACCCTCTAAAACAAACTGAAATATTGTTGAAAGTGTCAGTAAACACCATAACCCTAACCCTCTAAAACAAACTGAAATATTGTTGAAAGTGTCATTAAACACCATAACCCTAACCCTCTAAAACAAACTGAAATATTGTTGAAAGTGTCATTAAACACCATAACCCTAACCCTCTGAAACAAACTGAAATATTGTTGAAAGTGTCATTAAACACCATAACCCTAACCCTCTGAAACAAACTGAAATATTGCTGAAAGTGTCGTTAAACATCATAACCCTAACCCTCTGAAACAAACTGAAATATTGCTGAAAGTGTCGTTAAAAATCATAACCCTAACCTCTAAAACAAACTGAAATATTGTTGAAAGTGTCGTTAAACATCATAACCCTAACCCTCTAAAACAAACTGAAATATTGTTGAAAGTTTCGTTAAACATCATAACCCTAACCCTCTAAAACAAACTGAAATATTGTTGAAAGTGTCAGTAAACAGCATAACCCTAACCCTCTAAAACAAACTGAAATATTGTTGAAATTGTCATTAAACACCATAACCCTAACCCTCTAAAACAAACTGAAATATTGTTGAAAGTGTCATTAAGCACCATAACCCTAACCCTCTAAAACAAACTGAAATATTGTTGAAATTGTCATTAAACACCATAACCCTAACCCTCTTAGACAAACTGAAATATTGTTGAAAGTGTCGTTAAACACCATAACCCTAACCCTCTTAAACAAACTGAAATATTGTTTAAAGTGTCATTTAACACCATAACCCTAATCCTCTGAAACAAACTGAAATATTGCTGAAAGTGTCGTTAAAAATCATAACCCTAAACCTCTAAAACAAACTGAATTATTGTTGAAAGTGTCGTTAAACATCATAACCCTAACCCTCTAAAACAAACTGAAATATTGTTGAAAGTTTCGTTAAACATCATAAACCTAACCCTCTGAAACAAACTGAAATATTGTTGAAAGTGTCAGTAAACACCATAACCCTAACCCTCTAAAACAAACTGAAATATTGTTGAAAGTGTCATTAAACACCATAACCCTAACCCTCTAAAACAAACTGAAATATTGTTGAAAGTGTCATTAAACACCATAACCCTAACCCTCTGAAACAAACTGAAATATTGTTGAAAGTGTCATTAAACACCATAACCCTAACCCTCTGAAACAAACTGAAATATTGCTGAAAGTGTCGTTAAAAATCATAACCCTAACCCTCTAAAACAAACTGAAATATTGTTGAAAGTGTCGTTAAACATCATAACCCTAACCCTCTAAAACAAACTGAAATATTGTTGAAAGTTTCGTTAAACATCATAACCCTAACCCTCTAAAACAAACTGAAATATTGTTGAAAATGTCAGTAAACAGCATAACCCTAACCCTCTAAAACAAACTGAAATATTGTTGAAATTGTCATTAAACACCATAACCCTAACCCTCTAAAACAAACTGAAATATTGTTGAAAGTGTCATTAAGCACCATAACCCTAACCCTCTAAAACAAACTGAAATATTGTTGAAAGTGTCGATAAACATCATAACCCTAACCCTCTTAAACAAACTGAAATATTGTTGAAAGTTTCGTTAAACATCATAACCCTAACCCTCTAAAACAAACTGAAATATTGTTGAAAGTGTCGTTAAACACCATAACCCTAACCCTCTAAAACAAACTGAAATATTGTTGAAAGTGTCGTTAAACACCATAACCCTAACCCTCTGAAACAAACTGAAATATTGTAGAAAGTGTCGTTACACATCATAACCCTAACCCTCTAATACAAACTGAAACATTGTTGAAAGTGTCGTTTAATACCATAACCCTAAACCTCTAAAACAAACTGAAATATTGTTGAAAGTGTCAGTAAACACCATAACCCTAACCCTCTAAAACAAACTGAAATATTGTTGAAAGTGTCGTTAAACACCATAACCCTAACCCTCTAAAACAAACTGAAATATTGTTGAAAGTGTCCTTAAACACCATAACCCTAACCCTCTGAAACAAACTGAAATATTGTAGAAAGTGTCGTTACACATCATAACCCTAACCCTCTAAAACAAACTGAAACATTGTTGAAAGTGTCGTTTAATACCATAACCCTAACCCTCTAAAACAAACTGAAATATTGTTGAAAGTGTCATTAAGCACCATAACCCTAACCCTCTGAAACAAACTGAAATATTGTTGAAAGCGTCGTTAAACATCATAACCCTAACCCTCTGAAACAAACTGAAATATTGTTGAAAGCGTCGTTAAACATCATAACCCTAACACTCTGAAACAAACTGAAATATTGTTGAAAGTGTCATTAAACACCATAACCCTAACCCTCTGAAACAAACTGAAATATTGTTGAAAGTATCGTTAAGCATCATAACCCTAACCCTCTGAAACAAACTGAAATATTGTTGAAAGTGTCATTAAGCACCATAACCCTAACCCTCTAAAACAAACTGAAATATTGCTGAAAGTGTCGTTTAAAATCATAACCCTAACCCTCTTAAACAAACAGAAATATTGTTGAAAGTTTCGTTAAACATCATAACCCTAACCCTCTAAAACAAACTGAAATATTGTTGAAAGTGTCATTAAACACCATATCCCTAACCCTTAAAAAAAAACTGAAATATTGTTGAAAGTGTCGTTAAACACCATAACCCTAACCCTCTTAAACAAACTGAAATATTGTTGAAAGTGTCATTAAACATTATAACCCTAACCCTCTGAAACAAACTGAAATATTGTTGAAAGTGTCGTTAAAAATCATAACCCTAACCCCCTAAAACAAACTGAAATATTTTTGAAAGTGTCGTTAAGCACCATAACCCTAACCCTCTTAAACAAACTGAAATATTGTTGAAAGTGTCGTTAAACACCATAACCCTAACCCTCTGAAACAAACTGAAATATTGTTGAAAGTGTCATTAAACACCATAACCCTAACCCTTTAAAAAAAACTGAAATATTGTTGAAAGTGTCGTTAAACACCATAACCCTAACCCTCTTAAACAAACTGAAGTATTGTTGAAAGTGTCATTAAACACCATGACCCTAACCCTCTTAAACAAACTGAAATATTGTTGAAAGTGTCATTAAACACCATAACCCTAACCCTCTGAAACAAACTAAAATATTGCTGAAAGTGTCGTTAAAAATCATAACCCTAACTCTCTTAAACAAACTGAAATATTGTTGAAAGTGTCGTAAAACATCATAACCCTAACCCTCTAAAACAAACTGAAATATTGTTGAAAGTGTCGTTAAACACCATAACCCTAACCCTCTGAAAAAAACTGAAATATTGTTGAAAGTGTCCTTAAACACCATAACCCTAACCCTCTGAAACAAACTGAAATATTGTAGAAAGTGTCGTTACACATCATAACCCTAACCCTCTAAAACAAACTGAAATATTGTTGAAAGTGTCATTAAACACCATAACCCTAACCCTCTAAAACAAACTGAAATATTGTTGAAAGTGTCATTAAACACCATAACCCTAACCCTCTAAAACAAACTGAAACATTGTTGAAAGTGTCGTTTAATACCATAACCCTAACCCTCTAAAACAAACTGAAATATTGTTGAAAGTGTCATTAAGCACCATAACCCTAACCCTCTGAAACAAACCGAAATATTGTTGAAAGTGTCGTTAAACATCATAACCCTAACCCTCTAAAACAAACTGAAATATTGTTGAAAGTGTCGTTAAACATCATAACCCTAACCCTCTGAAACAAACTGAAATATTGTTGAAATTGTAATTAAACACCATAACCCTAACCCTCTGAAACAAACTGAAATATTGTTGAAAGTATCGTTAAGCATCATAACCCTAACCATCTGAAACAAACTGAAATATTGTTGAAAGTGTCATTAAGCACCATAACCCTAACCCTCTAAAACAAACTGAAATATTGTTGAAAGTGTCATTAAGCATCATATCCCTAACCCTCTAAAACAAATTGAAATATTGTTGAAAGTGTCGTTAAACACAATAACCCTAACCCTCTAAAACAAACTGAAATATTGTTGAAAGTGTCCTGAAACACCATAACCCTAACCCTCTAAAACAAATTGAAATATTGTTGAAAGTGTCGTTAAACATCATAATCCTAACCCCCTAAAACAAACTGAAATATTGTTGAAAGTGTCGTTAAACATCATAACCCTAACCCTCTAAAACAAACTGAAATATTGTTGAAAGTGTCGTTAAGCACCATAACCCTAACCCTCTGAAACAAACTGAAATATTGTTGAAAGTGTCATTAAGCACCATAACCCTAACCCTCTGAAACAAACTGAAATATTGTTGAAAGTGTCGTTAAACATCATAACCCTAACCCTCTTAAACAAACTGAAATATTGTTGAAAGTGTCGTTAAACATCATAACCCTAACCCTCTAAAACAAACTCAAATATTGTTGAAAGTGTCATTAGACACCATAACCCTAACCCTCTAAAACAAACTGAAATATTGTTGAAAGTGTTGTTAAGCACCATAACCCTAACCCTCTTAAACAAACTGAAATATTGTTGAAAGTGTCGTTAAACACCATAACCCTAACCCTCTTAAACAAACTGAAATATTGTTGAAAGTGTCATTAAACACCATAACCCTAACCCTTCAAAAAAAACTGAAATATTGTTGAAAGTGACGTTAAACACCATAACCCTAACCCTCTAAAACAAACTGAAGTATTGTTGAAAGTGTCATTAAACACCATGACCCTAACCCTCTGAAACCATCTGAAATATTGTTGAAAGTGTCATTAAACACCATAACCCTAACCCTCTGAAACAAACTGAAATATTGCTGAAAGTGTCGTTAAAAATCATAACACTAACCCTCTAAAACAAACTGAAATATTTTTGAAAGTGTCGTTAAACATCATAACCCTAACCCTCTAAAACAAACTGAAATATTGTTGAAAGTGTCATTAAGCACCATAACCCTAACCCTCTAAAACAAACTGAAATATTGTTGAAAGTGTCATTAAACACCATAACCCTAACCCTCTAAAACAAACTGAAATATTGTTGAAAGTGTCGTTAAACATCATAACCCTAACCCAAACTGAAATATTGCTGAAAGTGTCGTTAAAAATCATAACCCTAACCCTCTAAAACAAACTGAAATATTGTTGAAAGTGTCGTTAAACATCATAACCCTAACCCTCTAAAACAAACTGAAATATTGTTGAAAGTGTCGTTAAGCACCATAACCCTAACCCTCTTAAACAAACTGAAATATTGTTGAAAGTGTCGTTAAACACCATAACCCTAACCCTCTGAAACAAACTGAAATATTGTTGAAAGTGTCATTAAACACCATAACCCTAACCCTTCAAAAAAAAATGAAATATTGTTGAAAGTGTCGTTAAACACCATAACCCTAACCCTCTTAAACAAAC
Source organism: Bathymodiolus brooksi (assembly GCA_963680875.1). Taxonomy (NCBI): domain Eukaryota; kingdom Metazoa; phylum Mollusca; class Bivalvia; order Mytilida; family Modiolidae; genus Bathymodiolus; species Bathymodiolus brooksi. Next base: position 48,755,385 of record OY804576.1, on the reverse strand, counting down.
TGAAGTATTGTTGAAAGTGTCATTAAACACCATGACCCTAACCCTCTGAAACCAACTGAAATAATGTTGAAAGTGTCATTAAACACCATAACCCTAACCCTCTGAAACAAACTGAAATATTGCTGAAAGTGTCGTTAAAAATCATAATCCTAACCCTCTAAAACAAACGGAAATATTTTTGAAAGTGTCGTTAAACATCATAACCCTAACCCTCTAAAACAAACTGAAATATTGTTGAAAGTGTCATTAAGCACCATAACCCTAACCCTCTAAAACAAACTGAAATATTGTTGAAAGTGTCATTAAACACCATAACCCTAACCCTCTAAAACAAACTGAAATATTGTTGAAAGTGTCGTTAAACATCATAACCCTAACCCAAACTGAAATATTGCTGAAAGTGTCGTTAAAAATCATAACCCTAACCCTCTAAAAGAAACTGAAATATTGTTGAAAGTGTCGTTAAACATCATAACCCTAACCCTCTAAAACAAACTGAAATATTGTTGAAAGTGTCATTAAGCACCATAACCCTAACCCTCTGAAACAAACTGAAATATTGTTGAAAGTGTCGTTAAACATCATAACCCTAACCCTCTTAAACAAACTGAAATATTGTTGAAAGTGTCGTTAAACATCATAACCCTAACCCTCTAAAACAAACTCAAATATTGTTGAAAGTGTCATTAGACACCATAACCCTAACCCTCTAAAACAAACTGAAATATTGTTGAAAGTGTCGTTAAGCACCATAACCCTAACCCTCTTAAACAAACTGAAATATTGTTGAAAGTGTCGTTAAACACCATAACCCTAACCCTCTTAAACAAACTGAAATATTGTTGAAAGTGTCATTAAACACCATAACCCTAACCCTTCAAAAAAAACTGAAATATTGTTGAAAGTGACGTTAAACACCATAACCCTAACCCTCTAAAACAAACTGAAGTATTGTTGAAAGTGTCATTAAACACCATGACCCTAACCCTCTGAAACCAACTGAAATATTGTTGAAAGTGTCATTAAGCACCATAACCCTAACCCTCTAAAACAAACTGAAATATTGTTGAAAGTGTCATTAAACACCATAACCCTAACCCTCTAAAACAAACTGAAATATTGTTGAAAGTGTCGTTAAACATCATAACCCTAACCAAAACTGAAATATTGCTGAAAGTGTCGTTAAAAATCATAACCCTAACCCTCTAAAAGAAACTGAAATATTGTTGAAAGTGTCGTTAAACATCATAACCCTAACCCTCTAAAACAAACTGAAATATTGTTGAAAGTGTCATTCAGCACCATAACCCTAACCCTCTAAAACAAACTGAAATATTGTTGAAAGTGTCGTTAAACATCATAACCCTAACCCTCTTAAACAAACTGAAATATTGTTGAAAGTTTCGTTAAACATCATAACCCTAACCCTCTAAAACAAACTGAAATATTGTTGAAAGTGTCGTTAAACACCATAACCCTAACCCTCTAAAACAAACTGAAATATTTTTGAAAGTGTCCTTAAACACCATAACCCTAACCCTCTAAAACAAACTGAAATATTGTTGAAAGTGTCGTTAAACATCATAACCCTAACCCTCTAAAACAAACTGAAATATTGTTGAAAGTGTCATTAAGCACCATAACCCTAACCCTCTAAAACAAACTGAAATATTCTTGAAAGTGTCATTAAGCACCATAACCCTAACCCTCTAAAACAAACTGAAATATTGTTGAAAGTGTCGTTAAACATCATAACCCTAACCCTCTAAAAGAAACTGAAATATTGTTGAAAGTGTCGTTAAACACCATAACCCTAACCCTCTAAAACAAACTGAAATATTGTTGAACGTGCCGTTAGACACCATAACCCTAACCCTCTAAAACAAACTGAAATATTGTTGAAAGTGTCGTTAAGCACCATAACCCTAACCCTCTTAAACAAACTGAAATATTGTTGAAAGTGTCGTTAAACACCATAACCCTAACCCTCTTAAACAAACTGAAGTATTGTTGAAAGTGTCATTAAACACCATGACCCTAACCCTCTGAAACCAACGGAAATATTTTTGAAAGTGTCATTAAACACCATAACCCTAACCCTCTGAAACAAACTGAAATATTGCTGAAAGTGTCGTTAAAAATCATAACCCTAACCCTCTAAAACAAACTGAAATATTTTTGAAAGTGTCGTTAAACATCATAACCCTAACCCTCTAAAACAAACTGAAATATTGTTGAAAGTGTCATTAAGCACCATAACCCTAACCCTCTAAAACAAACTGAAATATTGTTGAAAGTGTCGTTAAACATCATAACCCTAACCCTCTAAAACAAACTGAAATATTGTTGAAAGTGTCATTAAACACCATATCCCTAACCCTCTAAAACAAACTGAAATATTGTTGAAAGTGTCGTTAAACATCATAACCCTAACCCAAACTGAAATATTGCTGAAAGTGTCGTTAAAAATCATAACCCTAACCCTCTAAAAGAACTGAAATATTGTTGAAAGTGTCGTTAAACATCATAGCCCTAACCCTCTAAAACAAACTGAAATATTGTTGAAAATGTCATTAAGCGCCATAACCCTAACCCTCTAAAAGAAACTGAAATATTGTTGAAAGTGTCGTTAAGCACCATAACCCTAACCCTCTAAAACAAACTGAAATATTGTTGAAAGTGTCGTTAAGCACCATAACCCTAACCCTCTTAAACAAACTGAAATATTGTTGAAAGTTTCGTTAAACATCATAACCCTAACCCTCTAAAACAAACTGAAATATTGTTGAAAGTGTCGTTAAACACCATAACCCTTACCCTCTAAAACAAACTGAAATATTGTTGAAAGTGTCCTGAAACACCATAACCCTAACCCTCTAAAACAAATTGAAATATTGTTGAAAGTGTCGTTAAACATCATAATCCTAACCCCCTAAATCAAACTGAAATATTGTTGAAAGTGTCGTTAAACATCATAACCCTAACCCTCTAAAACAAACTGAAATATTGTTGAAAGTGTCGTTAAGCACCATAACCCTAACCCTCTGAAACAAACTGAAATATTGTTGAAAGTGTCATTAAGCACCATAACCCTAACCCTCTGAAACAAACTGAAATATTGTTGAAAGTGTCGTTAAACATCATAACCCTAACCCTCTTAAACAAACTGAAATATTGTTGAAAGTGTCGTTAAACATCATAACCCTAACCCTCTAAAACAAACTCAAATATTGTTGAAAGTGTCATTAGACACCATAACCCTAACCCTCTAAAACAAACTGAAATATTGTTGAAAGTGTTGTTAAGCACCATAACCCTAACCCTCTTAAACAAACTGAAATATTGTTGAAAGTGTCGTTAAACACCATAACCCTAACCCTCTTAAACAAACTGAAATATTGTTGAAAGTGTCATTAAACACCATAACCCTAACCCTTCAAAAAAAACTGAAATATTGTTGAAAGTGACGTTAAACACCATAACCCTAACCCTCTAAAACAAACTGAAGTATTGTTGAAAGTGTCATTAAACACCATGACCCTAACCCTCTGAAACCAACTGAAATATTGTTGAAAGTGTCATTAAACACCATAACCCTAACCCTCTGAAACAAACTGAAATATTGCTGAAAGTGTCGTTAAAAATCATAACACTAACCCTCTAAAACAAACTGAAATATTTTTGAAAGTGTCGTTAAACATCATAGCCCTAACCCTCTAAAACAAACTGAAATATTGTTGAAAGTGTCATTAAGCACCATAACCCTAACCCTCTAAAACAAACTGAAATATTGTTGAAAGTGTCATTAAACACCATAACCCTAACCCTCTAAAACAAACTGAAATATTGTTGAAAGTGTCGTTAAACATCATAACCCTAACCCAAACTGAAATATTGCTGAAAGTGTCGTTAAAAATCATAACCCTAACCCTCTAAAAGAAACTGAAATATTGTTGAAAGTGTCGTTAAACATCATAACCCTAACCCTCTAAAACAAACTGAAATATTGTTGAAAGTGTCATTCAGCACCATAACCCTAACCCTCTAAAACAAACTGAAATATTGTTGAAAGTGTCGTTAAACATCATAACCCTAACCCTCTTAAACAAACTGAAATATTGTTGAAAGTTTCGTTAAACATCATAACCCTAACCCTCTAAAACAAACTGAAATATTGTTGAAAGTGTCGTTAAACACCATAACCCTAACCCTCTAAAACAAACTGAAATATTTTTGAAAGTGTCCTTAAACACCATAACCCTAACCCTCTAAAACAAACTGAAATATTGTTGAAAGTGTCGTTAAACATCATAACCCTAACCCTCTAAAACAAACTGAAATATTGTTGAAAGTGTCATTAAGCACCATAACCCTAACCCTCTAAAACAAACTGAAATATTCTTGAAAGTGTCATTAAGCACCATAACCCTAACCCTCTAAAACAAACTGAAATATTGTTGAAAGTGTCGTTAAACATCATAACCCTAACCCTCTAAAAGAAACTGAAATATTGTTGAAAGTGTCGTTAAACACCATAACCCTAACCCTCTAAAACAAACTGAAATATTGTTGAACGTGCCGTTAGACACCATAACCCTAACCCTCTAAAACAAACTGAAATATTGTTGAAAGTGTCGTTAAGCACCATAACCCTAACCCTCTTAAACAAACTGAAATATTGTTGAAAGTGTCGTTAAACACCATAACCCTAACCCTCTTAAACAAACTGAAGTATTGTTGAAAGTGTCATTAAACACCATGACCCTAACCCTCTGAAACCAACGGAAATATTTTTGAAAGTGTCATTAAACACCATAACCCTAACCCTCTGAAACAAACTGAAATATTGCTGAAAGTGTCGTTAAAAATCATAACCCTAACCCTCTAAAACAAACTGAAATATTTTTGAAAGTGTCGTTAAACATCATAACCCTAACCCTCTAAAACAAACTGAAATATTGTTGAAAGTGTCATTAAGCACCATAACCCTAACCCTCTAAAACAAACTGAAATATTGTTGAAAGTGTCGTTAAACATCATAACCCTAACCCTCTAAAACAAACTGAAATATTGTTGAAAGTGTCATTAAACACCATATCCCTAACCCTCTAAAACAAACTGAAATATTGTTGAAAGTGTCGTTAAACATCATAACCCTAACCCAAACTGAAATATTGCTGAAAGTGTCGTTAAAAATCATAACCCTAACCCTCTAAAAGAACTGAAATATTGTTGAAAGTGTCGTTAAACATCATAGCCCTAACCCTCTAAAACAAACTGAAATATTGTTGAAAATGTCATTAAGCGCCATAACCCTAACCCTCTAAAAGAAACTGAAATATTGTTGAAAGTGTCGTTAAGCACCATAACCCTAACCCTCTAAAACAAACTGAAATATTGTTGAAAGTGTCGTTAAGCACCATAACCCTAACCCTCTTAAACAAACTGAAATATTGTTGAAAGTTTCGTTAAACATCATAACCCTAACCCTCTAAAACAAACTGAAATATTGTTGAAAGTGTCCTGAAACACCATAACCCTAACCCTCTAAAACAAATTGAAATATTGTTGAAAGTGTCGTTAAACATCATAATCCTAACCCCCTAAATCAAACTGAAATATTGTTGAAAGTGTCGTTAAACATCATAACCCTAACCCTCTAAAACAAACTGAAATATTGTTGAAAGTGTCGTTAAGCACCATAACCCTAACCCTCTGAAACAAACTGAAATATTGTTGAAAGTGTCATTAAGCACCATAACCCTAACCCTCTGAAACAAACTGAAATATTGTTGAAAGTGTCGTTAAACATCATAACCCTAACCCTCTTAAACAAACTGAAATATTGTTGAAAGTGTCGTTAAACATCATAACCCTAACCCTCTAAAACAAACTCAAGTATTGTTGAAAGTGTCATTAGACACCATAACCCTAACCCTCTAAAACAAACTGAAATATTGTTGAAAGTGTTGTTAAGCACCATAACCCTAACCCTCTTAAACAAACTGAAATATTGTTGAAAGTGTCGTTAAACACCATAACCCTAACCCTCTTAAACAAACTGAAATATTGTTGAAAGTGTCATTAAACACCATAACCCTAACCCTTCAAAAAAAACTGAAATATTGTTGAAAGTGACGTTAAACACCATAACCCTAACCCTCTAAAACAAACTGAAGTATTGTTGAAAGTGTCATTAAACACCATGACCCTAACCCTCTGAAACCATCTGAAATATTGTTGAAAGTGTCATTAAACACCATAACCCTAACCCTCTGAAACAAACTGAAATATTGCTGAAAGTGTCGTTAAAAATCATAACACTAACCCTCTAAAACAAACTGAAATATTTTTGAAAGTGTCGTTAAACATCATAACCCTAACCCTCTAAAACAAACTGAAATATTGTTGAAAGTGTCATTAAGCACCATAACCCTAACCCTCTAAAACAAACTGAAATATTGTTGAAAGTGTCATTAAACACCATAACCCTAACCCTCTAAAACAAACTGAAATATTGTTGAAAGTGTCGTTAAACATCATAACCCTAACCCAAACTGAAATATTGCTGAAAGTGTCGTTAAAAATCATAACCCTAACCCTCTAAAACAAACTGAAATATTGTTGAAAGTGTCGTTAAACATCATAACCCTAACCCTCTAAAACAAACTGAAATATTGTTGAAAGTGTCTTTAAGCACCATAACCCTAACCCTCTAAAACAAACTGAAATATTGTTGAAAGTGTCGTTAAACATCATAACCCTAACCCTCTTAAACAAACTGAAATATTGTTGAAAGTTTCGTTAAACATCATAACCCTAACCCTCTAAAACAAACTGAAATATTGTTGAAAGTGTCGTTAAACACCATAACCCTAACCCTCTAAAACAAACTGAAATATTTTTGAAAGTGTCCTTAAACACCATAACCCTAACCCTCTAAAACAAACTGAAATATTGTTGAAAGTGTCGTTAAACATCATAACCCTAACCCTCTAAAACAAACTGAAATATTGTTGAAAGTGTCATTAAGCACCATAACCCTAACCCTCTAAAACAAACTGAAATATTGTTGAAAGTGTCATTAAGCACCATAACCCTATCCCTCTAAAACAAACTGAAATATTGTTGAAAGTGTCGTTAAACATCATAACCCTAACCCTCTAAAAGAAACTGAAATATTGTTGAAAGTGTCGTTAAACACCATAACCCTAACCCTCTAAAACAAACTGAAATATTGTTGAACGTGCCGTTAGACACCATAACCCTAACCCCCTAAAACAAACTGAAATATTGTTGAAAGTGTCGTTAAGCACCATAACCCTAACCCTCTTAAACAAACTGAAATATTGTTGAAAGTGTCGTTAAACACCATAACCCTAACCCTCTTAAACAAACTGAAATATTGTTGAAAGTGTCATTAAACACCATGACCCTAACCCTCTGAAACCAACTGAAATATTTTTGAAAGTGTCATTAAACACCATAACCCTAACCCTCTGAAACAAACTGAAATATTGCTGAAAGTGTCGTTAAAAATCATAACCCTAACCCTCTAAAACAAACTGAAATATTTTTGAAAGTGTCGTTAAACATCATAACCCTAACCCTCTAAAACAAACTGAAATATTGTTGAAAGTGTCATTAAGCACCATAACCCTAACCCTCTAAAACAAACTGAAATATTGTTGAAAGTGTCGTTAAACATCATAACCCTAACCCTCTAAAACAAACTGAAATATTGTTGAAAGTGTCATTAAACACCATATCCCTAACCCTCTAAAACAAACTGAAATATTGTTGAAAGTGTCGTTAAACATCATAACCCTAACCCAAACTGAAATATTGCTGAAAGTGTCGTTAAAAATCATAACCCTAACCCTCTAAAAGAAACTGAAATATTGTTGAAAGTGTCGTTAAACATCATAACCCTAACCCTCTAAAACAAACTGAAATATTGTTGAAAGTGTCATTAAGCGCCATAACCCTAACCCTCTAAAAGAAACTGAAATATTGTTGAAAGTGTCGTTAAGCACCATAACCCTAACCCTCTAAAACAAACTGAAATATTGTTGAAAGTGTCGTTAAGCACCATAACCCTAACCCTCTTAAACAAACTGAAATATTGTTGAAAGTTTCGTTAAACATCATAACCCTAACCCTCTAAAACAAACTGAAATATTGTTGAAAGTGTCGTTAAACACCATAACCCTAACCCTCTAAAACAAACTGAAATATTGTTGAAAGTGTCCTTAAACACCATAACCCTAACCCTCTAAAACAAACTGAAATATTGTTGAAAGTGTCGTTAAACATCATAATCCTAACCCCCTAAAACAAACTGAAATATTGTTGAAAGTGTCGTTAAACATCATAACCCTAACCCTCTAAAACAAACTGAAATATTGTTGAAAGTGTCGTTAAGCACCATAACCCTAACCCTCTGAAACAAACTGAAATATTGTTGAAAGTGTCATTAAGCACCATAACCCTAACCCTCTGAAACAAACTGAAATATTGTTGAAAGTGTCGTTAAACATCATAACCCTAACCCTCTTAAACAAACTGAAATATTGTTGAAAGTGTCGTTAAACATCATAACCCTAACCCTCTAAAACAAACTCAAATATTGTTGAAAGTGTCATTAAACACCATAACCCTAACCCTTCAAAAAAAACTGAAATATTGTTGAAAGTGACGTTAAACACCATAACCCTAACCCTCTAAAACAAACTGAAGTATTGTTGAAAGTGTCATTAAACACCATGACCCTAACCCTCTGAAACCATCTGAAATATTGTTGAAAGTGTCATTAAACACCATAACCCTAACCCTCTGAAACAAACTGAAATATTGCTGAAAGTGTCGTTAAAAATCATAACACTAACCCTCTAAAACAAACTGAAATATTTTTGAAAGTGTCGTTAAACATCATAACCCTAACCCTCTAAAACAAACTGAAATATTGTTGAAAGTGTCATTAAGCACCATAACCCTAACCCTCTAAAACAAACTGAAATATTGTTGAAAGTGTCATTAAACACCATAACCCTAACCCTCTAAAACAAACTGAAATATTGTTGAAAGTGTCGTTAAACATCATAACCCTAACCCAAACTGAAATATTGCTGAAAGTGTCGTTAAAAATCATAACCCTAACCCTCTAAAACAAACTGAAATATTGTTGAAAGTGTCGTTAAACATCATAACCCTAACCCTCTAAAACAAACTGAAATATTGTTGAAAGTGTCATTAAGCGCCATAACCCTAACCCTCTAAAAGAAACTGAAATATTGTTGAAAGTGTCGTTAAGCACCATAACCCTAACCCTCTAAAACAAACTGAAATATTGTTGAAAGTGTCGTTAAGCACCATAACCCTAACCCTCTTAAACAAACTGAAATATTGTTGAAAGTTTCGTTAAACATCATAACCCTAACCCTCTAAAACAAACTGAAATATTGTTGAAAGTGTCGTTAAACACCATAACCCTAACCCTCTAAAACAAACTGAAATATTGTTGAAAGTGTCCTTAAACACCATAACCCTAACCCTCTAAAACAAACTGAAATATTGTTGAAAGTGTCGTTAAACATCATAATCCTAACCCCCTAAAACAAACTGAAATATTGTTGAAAGTGTCGTTAAACATCATAACCCTAACCCTCTAAAACAAACTGAAATATTGTTGAAAGTGTCGTTAAGCACCATAACCCTAACCCTCTGAAACAAACTGAAATATTGTTGAAAGTGTCATTAAGCACCATAACCCTAACCCTCTGAAACAAACTGAAATATTGTTGAAAGTGTCGTTAAACATCATAACCCTAACCTTCTTAAACAAACTGAAATATTGTTGAAAGTGTCGTTAAACATCATAACCCTAACCCTCTAAAACAAACTCAAATATTGTTGAAAGTGTCATTAAACACCATAACCCTAACCCTTCAAAAAAAACTGAAATATTGTTGAAAGTGACGTTAAACACCATAACCCTAACCCTCTAAAACAAACTGAAGTATTGTTGAAAGTGTCATTAAACACCATGACCCTAACCCTCTGAAACCATCTGAAATATTGTTGAAAGTGTCATTAAACACCATAACCCTAACCCTCTGAAACAAACTGAAATATTGCTGAAAGTGTCGTTAAAAATCATAACACTAACCCTCTAAAACAAACTGAAATATTTTTGAAAGTGTCGTTAAACATCATAACCCTAACCCTCTAAAACAAACTGAAATATTGTTGAAAGTGTCATTAAGCACCATAACCCTAACCCTCTAAAACAAACTGAAATATTGTTGAAAGTGTCATTAAACACCATAACCCTAACCCTCTAAAACAAACTGAAATATTGTTGAAAGTGTCGTTAAACATCATAACCCTAACCCAAACTGAAATATTGCTGAAAGTGTCGTTAAAAATCATAACCCTAACCCTCTAAAACAAACTGAAATATTGTTGAAAGTGTCGTTAAACATCATAACCCTAACCCTCTAAAACAAACTGAAATATTGTTGAAAGTGTCTTTAAGCACCATAACCCTAACCCTCTAAAACAAACTGAAATATTGTTGAAAGTGTCGTTAAACATCATAACCCTAACCCTCTTAAACAAACTGAAATATTGTTGAAAGTTTCGTTAAACATCATAACCCTAACCCTCTAAAACAAACTGAAATATTGTTGAAAGTGTCGTTAAACACCATAACCCTAACCCTCTAAAACAAACTGAAATATTGTTGAAAGTGTCCTTAAACACCATAACCCTAACCCTCTAAAACAAACTGAAATATTGTTGAAAGTGTCGTTAAACATCATAACCCTAACCCTCTAAAACAAACTGAAATATTGTTGAAAGTGTCATTAAGCACCATAACCCTAACCCTCTAAAACAAACTGAAATATTGTTGAAAGTGTCATTAAGCACCATAACCCTATCCCTCTAAAACAAACTGAAATATTGTTGAAAGTGTCGTTAAACATCATAACCCTAACCCTCTAAAAGAAACTGAAATATTGTTGAAAGTGTCGTTAAACACCATAACCCTAACCCTCTAAAACAAACTGAAATATTGTTGAACGTGCCGTTAGACACCATAACCCTAACCCTCTAAAACAAACTGAAATATTGTTGAAAGTGTCGTTAAGCACCATAACCCTAACCCTCTTAAACAAACTGAAATATTGTTGAAAGTGTCGTTAAACACCATAACCCTAACCCTCTTAAACAAACTGAAATATTGTTGAAAGTGTCATTAAACACCATGACCCTAACCCTCTGAAACCAACTGAAATATTTTTGAAAGTGTCATTAAACACCATAACCCTAACCCTCTGAAACAAACTGAAATATTGCTGAAAGTGTCGTTAAAAATCATAACCCTAACCCTCTAAAACAAACTGAAATATTTTTGAAAGTGTCGTTAAACATCATAACCCTAACCCTCTAAAACAAACTGAAATATTGTTGAAAGTGTCATTAAGCACCATAACCCTAACCCTCTAAAACAAACTGAAATATTGTTGAAAGTGTCGTTAAACATCATAACCCTAACCTTCTAAAACAAACTGAAATATTGTTGAAAGTGTCATTAAACACCATATCCCTAACCCTCTAAAACAAACTGAAATATTGTTGAAAGTGTCGTTAAACATCATAACCCTAACCCTCTTAAACAAACTGAAATATTGTTGAAAGTGTCTTTAAGCACCATAACCCTAACCCTCTAAAACAAACTGAAATATTGTTGAAAGTGTCGTTAAACATCATAACCCTAACCCTCTTAAACAAACTGAAATATTGTTGAAAGTTTCGTTAAACATCATAACCCTAACCCTCTAAAACAAACTGAAATATTGTTGAAAGTGTCGTTAAACACCATAACCCTAACCCTCTAAAACAAACTGAAATATTGTTGAAAGTGTCCTTAAACACCATAACCCTAACCCTCTAAAACAAACTGAAATATTGTTGAAAGTGTCGTTAAACATCATAACCCTAACCCTCTAAAACAAACTGAAATATTGTTGAAAGTGTCATTAAGCACCATAACCCTAACCCTCTAAAACAAACTGAAATATTGTTGAAAGTGTCATTAAGCACCATAACCCTATCCCTCTAAAACAAACTGAAATATTGTTGAAAGTGTCGTTAAACATCATAACCCTAACCCTCTAAAAGAAACTGAAATATTGTTGAAAGTGTCGTTAAACACCATAACCCTAACCCTCTAAAACAAACTGAAATATTGTTGAACGTGCCGTTAGACACCATAACCCTAACCCTCTAAAACAAACTGAAATATTGTTGAAAGTGTCGTTAAGCACCATAACCCTAACCCTCTTAAACAAACTGAAATATTGTTGAAAGTGTCGTTAAACACCATAACCCTAACCCTCTTAAACAAACTGAAATATTGTTGAAAGTGTCATTAAACACCATGACCCTAACCCTCTGAAACCAACTGAAATATTTTTGAAAGTGTCATTAAACACCATAACCCTAACCCTCTGAAACAAACTGAAATATTGCTGAAAGTGTCGTTAAAAATCATAACCCTAACCCTCTAAAACAAACTGAAATATTTTTGAAAGTGTCGTTAAACATCATAACCCTAACCCTCTAAAACAAACTGAAATATTGTTGAAAGTGTCATTAAGCACCATAACCCTAACCCTCTAAAACAAACTGAAATATTGTTGAAAGTGTCGTTAAACATCATAACCCTAACCTTCTAAAACAAACTGAAATATTGTTGAAAGTGTCATTAAACACCATATCCCTAACCCTCTAAAACAAACTGAAATATTGTTGAAAGTGTCGTTAAACATCATAACCCTAACCCAAACTGAAATATTGCTGAAAGTGTCGTTAAAAATCATAACCCTAACCCTCTAAAAGAAACTGAAATATTGTTGAAAGTGTCGTTAAACATCATAACCCTAACCCTCTAAAACAAACTGAAATATTGTTGAAAGTGTCATTAAGCGCCATAACCCTAACCCTCTAAAAGAAACTGAAATATTGTTGAAAGTGTCGTTAAGCACCATAACCCTAACCCTCTAAAACAAACTGAAATATTGTTGAAAGTGTCGTTAAGCACCATAACCCTAACCCTCTTAAACAAACTGAAATATTGTTGAAAGTTTCGTTAAACATCATAACCCTAACCCTCTAAAACAAACTGAAATATTGTTGAAAGTGTCGTTAAACACCATAACCCTAACCCTCTAAAACAAACTGAAATATTGTTGAAAGTGTCCTTAAACACCATAACCCTAACCCTCTAAAACAAACTGAAATATTGTTGAAAGTGTCGTTAAACATCATAATCCTAACCCCCTAAAACAAACTGAAATATTGTTGAAAGTGTCGATAAACATCATATCCCTAACCCTCTAAAACAAACTGAAATATTGTTGAAAGTGTCGTTAAGCACCATAACCCTAACCCTCTGAAACAAACTGAAATATTGTTGAAAGTGTCATTAAGCACCATAACCCTAACCCTCTGAAACAAACTGAAATATTGTTGAAAGTGGCGTTAAACATCATAACCCTAACCCTCTTAAACAAACTGAAATATTGTTGAAAGTGTCGTTAAACATCATAACCCTAACCCTCTAAAACAAACTCAAATATTGTTGAAAGTGTCATTAGACACCATAACCCTAACCCTCTAAAACAAACTGAAATATTGTTGAAAGTGTTGTTAAGCACCATAACCCTAACCCTCTTAAACAAACTGAAATATTGTTGAAAGTGTCGTTAAACACCATAACCCTAACCCTCTTAAACAAACTGAAATATTGTTGAAAGTGTCATTAAACACCATAACCCTAACCCTTCAAAAAAAACTGAAATATTGTTGAAAGTGACGTTAAACACCATAACCCTAACCCTCTAAAACAAACTGAAGTATTGTTGAAAGTGTCATTAAACACCATGACCCTAACCCTCTTAAACCAACTGAAATATTGTTGAAAGTGTCATTAAACACCATAACCCTAACCCTCTGAAACAAACTGAAATATTGCTGAAAGTGTCGTTAAAAATCATAACACTAACCCTCTAAAACAAACTGAAATATTTTTGAAAGTGTCGTTAAACATCATAACCCTAACCCTCTAAAACAAACTGAAATATTGTTGAAAGTGTCATTAAGCACCATAACCCTAACCCTCTAAAACAAACTGAAATATTGTTGAAAGTGTCATTAAACACCATAACCCTAACCCTCTAAAACAAACTGAAATATTGTTGAAAGTGTCGTTAAACATCATAACCCTAACCCAAACTGAAATATTGCTGAAAGTGTCGTTAAAAATCATAACCCTAACCCTCTAAAACAAACTGAAATATTGTTGAAAGTGTCGTTAAACATCATAACCCTAACCCTCTAAAACAAACTGAAATATTGTTGAAAGTGTCTTTAAGCACCATAACCCTAACCCTCTAAAACAAACTGAAATATTGTTGAAAGTGTCGTTAAACATCATAACCCTAACCCTCTTAAACAAACTGAAATATTGTTGAAAGTTTCGTTAAACATCATAACCCTAACCCTCTAAAACAAACTGAAATATTGTTGAAAGTGTCGTTAAACACCATAACCCTAACCCTCTAAAACAAACTGAAATATTTTTGAAAGTGTCCTTAAACACCATAACCCTAACCCTCTAAAACAAACTGAAATATTGTTGAAAGTGTCGTTAAACATCATAACCCTAACCCTCTAAAACAAACTGAAATATTGTTGAAAGTGTCATTAAGCACCATAAACCTAACCCTCTAAAACAAACTGAAATATTGTTGAAAGTGTCATTAAGCACCATAACCCTATCCCTCTAAAACAAACTGAAATATTGTTGAAAGTTTCGTTAAACATCATAACCCTAACCCTCTAAAAGAAACTGAAATATTGTTGAAAGTGTCGTTAAACACCATAACCCTAACCCTCTAAAACAAACTGAAATATTGTTGAACGTGCCGTTAGACACCATAACCCTAACCCTCTAAAACAAACTGAAATATTGTTGAAAGTGTCGTTAAGCACCATAACCCTAACCCTCTTAAACAAACTGAAATATTGTTGAAAGTGTCGTTAAACACCATAACCCTAACCCTCTTAAACAAACTGAAATATTGTTGAAAGTGTCATTAAACACCATGACCCTAACCCTCTGAAACCAACTGAAATATTTTTGAAAGTGTCATTAAACACCATAACCCTAACCCTCTGAAACAAACTGAAATATTGCTGAAAGTGTCGTTAAAAATCATAACCCTAACCCTCTAAAACAAACTGAAATATTTTTGAAAGTGTCGTTAAACATCATAACCCTAACCCTCTAAAACAAACTGAAATATTGTTGAAAGTGTCATTAAGCACCATAACCCTAACCCTCTAAAACAAACTGAAATATTGTTGAAAGTGTCGTTAAACATCATAACCCTAACCCTCTAAAACAAACTGAAATATTGTTGAAAGTGTCATTAAACACCATATCCCTAACCCTCTAAAACAAACTGAAATATTGTTGAAAGTGTCGTTAAACATCATAACCCTAACCCAAACTGAAATATTGCTGAAAGTGTCGTTAAAAATCATAACCCTAACCCTCTAAAAGAAACTGAAATATTGTTGAAAGTGTCGTTAAACATCATAACCCTAACCCTCTAAAACAAACTGAAATATTGTTGAAAGTGTCATTAAGCGCCATAACCCTAACCCTCTAAAAGAAACTGAAATATTGTTGAAAGTGTCGTTAAGCACCATAACCCTAACCCTCTAAAACAAACTGAAATATTGTTGAAAGTGTCGTTAAGCACCATAACCCTAACCCTCTTAAACAAACTGAAATATTGTTGAAAGTTTCGTTAAACATCATAACCCTAACCCTCTAAAACAAACTGAAATATTGTTGAAAGTGTCGTTAAACACCATAACCCTAACCCTCTAAAACAAACTGAAATATTGTTGAAAGTGTCCTTAAACACCATATCCCTAACCCTCTAAAACAAACTGAAATATTGTTGAAAGTGTCGTTAAACATCATAATCCTAACCCCCTAAAACAAACTGAAATATTGTTGAAAGTGTCGTTAAACATCATAACCCTAACCATCTAAAACAAACTGAAATATTGTTGAAAGTGTCGTTAAGCACCATAACCCTAACCCTCTGAAACAAACTGAAATATTGTTGAAAGTGTCATTAAGCACCATAACCCTAACCCTCTGAAACAAACTGAAATATTGTTGAAAGTGTCGTTAAACATCATAACCCTAACCCTCTTAAAC
Source organism: Bathymodiolus brooksi (assembly GCA_963680875.1). NCBI lineage: Eukaryota > Metazoa > Mollusca > Bivalvia > Mytilida > Modiolidae > Bathymodiolus > Bathymodiolus brooksi. Next base: position 48,739,079 of record OY804576.1, on the reverse strand, counting down.
AAACTGAAATATTGTTGAAAGTGTCGTTAAACATCATAACCCTAACCCTCTAAAACAAACTCAAATATTGTTGAAAGTGTCATTAGACACCATAACCCTAACCCTCTAAAACAAACTGAAATATTGTTGAAAGTGTGGTTAAGCACCATAACCCTAACCCTCTTAAACAAACTGAAATATTGTTGAAAGTGTCGTTAAACACCATAACCCTAACCCTCTTAAACAAACTGAAATATTGTTGAAAGTGTCATTAAACACCATAACCCTAACCCTTCAAAAAAAACAGAAATATTGTTGAAAGTGACGTTAAACACCATAACCCTAACCCTCTAAAACAAACTGAAGTATTGTTGAAAGTGTCATTAAACACCATGACCCTAACCCTCTGAAACCAACTGAAATATTGTTGAAAGTGTCATTAAACACCATAACCCTAACCCTCTGAAACAAACTGAAATATTGCTGAAAGTGTCGTTAAAAATCTTAACACTAACCCTCTAAAACAAACTGAAATATTTTTGAAAGTGTCGTTAAACATCATAACCCTAACCCTCTAAAACAAACTGAAATATTGTTGAAAGTGTCATTAAGCACCATAACACTAACCCTCTAAAACAAACTGAAATATTGTTGAAAGTGTCATTAAACACCATAACCCTAACCCTCTAAAACAAACTGAAATATTGTTGAAAGTGTCGTTAAACATCATAACCCTAACCCAAACTGAAATATTGCTGAAAGTGTCGTTAAAAATCATAACCCTAACCCTCTAAAACAAACTGAAATATTGTTGAAAGTGTCGTTAAACATCATAACCCTAACCCTCTAAAACAAACTGAAATATTGTTGAAAGTGTCGTTAAGCACCATAACCCTAACCCTCTAAAACAAACTGAAATATTGTTGAAAGTGTCGTTAAACATCATAACCCTAACCCTCTTAAACAAACTGAAATATTGTTGAAAGTTTCGTTAAACATCATAACCCTAACCCTCTAAAACAAACTGAAATATTGTTGAAAGTGTCCTTAAACACCATAACCCTAACCCTCTAAAACAAACTGAAATATTGTTGAAAGTGTCGTTAAACATCATAACCCTAACCCTCTAAAACAAACTGAAATATTGTTGAAAGTGTCATTAAGCACCATAACCCTAACCCTCTAAAACAAACTGAAATATTGTTGAAAGTGTCATTAAGCACCATAACCCTATCCCTCTAAAACAAACTGAAATATTGTTGAAAGTGTCGTTAAACATCATAACCCTAACCCTCTAAAAGAAACTGAAATATTGTTGAAAGTGTCGTTAAACACCATAACCCTAACCCTCTAAAACAAACTGAAATATTGTTGAACGTGCCGTTAGACACCATAACCCTAACCCTCTAAAACAAACTGAAATATTGTTGAAAGTGTCGTTAAGCACCATAACCCTAACCCTCTTAAACAAACTGAAATATTGTTGAAAGTTTCATTAAACATCATAACCCTAACCCTCTAAAACAAACTGAAATATTGTTGAAAGTGTCACTAAACACCATAACCCTAACCCTCTAAAACAAACTGAAATATTTTTGAAAGTGTCCTTAAACACCATAACCCTAACCCTCTAAAACAAACTGAAATATTGTTGAAAGTGTCGTTAAACACCATAACCCTAACCCTCTAAAACAAACTGAAATATTGTTGAAAGTGTCCTTAAACACCATAACCCTAACCCTCTAAAACAAACTGAAATATTGTTGAAAGTGTCCTTAAACACCATAACCCTAACCCTCTAAAACAAACTGAAATATTGTTGAAAGTGTCGTTAAACATCATAATCCTAACCCCCTAAAACAAACTGAAATATTGTTGAAAGTATCGTTAAACACCATGACCCTAACCGTCTGAAACAATAATGTATAATATCATGACCTTTGGTCTTTAATAAAGCCGTTTTTAACCTTGACCTTAATGAAGGTGATGAATTGAAATGCCATGGGTAATAGCACATATGTGTGCGGTTTTGGCATTAATGAACGCTAAAATAAATTAACCAATCAAATTTAATGTTATTTGAATAAAGGATTTTTAGTACGTTTCAAGATTTCTTACCAAATCAATCACTTTACGAGTGAATTTTTTCCCGATATTTTTTATGCATTCAAAAGGGTTTAAATGTGTTCTAGATCATTATCAATAAATAAAATGTATGAAAAAGACTGTATAATTGTAGTGTACCATTTCAGATTTAAATAAATGCACATTAAAAATAATTCACTACAAATGTATCATATATTTGGGAATTCGATCTAATGTCACCGTCTTGTATACACAACGAACTCCTTGTCAATTTTATAGTGTTTTTTAAAAGGTTTATGTAAACATTAAGAATCCTGTTACGACAGCCAAGGTTATCAGATATGAGACACAGTAAATTATAAAGAAAGGTGTTTACTTTCAATCTCTTTATTAGACCTGGTGACATCCCACTATGTCATGTATTCGTTGTATATATGATTAAATGCTTTACGAGAGGTATTGTTGTGTTCAGTACAATTTCTGCGTACAATGATGTGTTGTTTCTACTAACAGTATTCCTTGGTAACCGAGTGTTATAGGTCGAAGACTGCCAACCAGATGGAGGTCGAAATAAGATTTGGTATGCAGCTCGGAGCAACCGGAAGAAAGCATACCAATTAATTGGATGTTTTGGAGGCGTTTCTGACAAGTGAACAATGTTGATGCATAAAATAGTAGACACGATGTAGGTACTGATTTGTTTGTAGAGATGAGAGTGGAAACCCGATTTTTGTTTTTGGCCAAGAAATTGTATCATCCTCCTTTCTCACTTTACACATTTTATAATAGAAAAATCAAACTTCAAGACCCAATGCCAACTATCGAATACCACTGACGTGAGATCGAGGCATGCTATCAACCTCATGTTTAATGTTTCCTTGTACCTACTTAATATTAGAGATTTCACCAGTCAGTTCGTTATGTTTGTTCGTTTCTCCTTCAGCAATAAATCTGACAGTTATGATATAGCTGGAAAATTTTTAAGTAACGAAAACAATATCCATATCCTTCCGCACAAAAGCGATGATTGTGTCGTCATAATAAAGTACATGTGTAATGTATTCTACAGAATATGCTAAGCCTTTCGAAGAACATTGTCTTAACTCCATTCTTTTCTTTGTGGTATTATCTGTTATAGTGAAGTTCAATATTATATCGTGGCGGTCAGTTTTATTGGTGTAGGAAATCGGAGTACCCGGAGGAAATGACCGACCTGTCGCAAATAACTGACCCACTTTATCACATAATATTGTATCAAATGCACCTCGCCATGAATGGGGTTCGAACTCGCAGCTTTAGTGGTTATAGGCACTGATTGATGTAAATTCAACTCACATGCGATACCGACCACGACGGTCCCAAAGATTGAACGTAGAACATGTTAACGTATTCATCCATTATGTCCATTAAACATAGAAATACACCATACTTACGTTTGCAACATACACAACATATACAAGTAGCGAAAAGACCAAGTCAAATCAGGCCGCCAATACAAGCTCCAACAACAACTCTAAAAATAATAAAGATATATAGGCAATAACTAATGTTGTATAGAACGTCATTCGATAAAACATCCGATTGCTTGATAAATATTTACAAAAATATACTGGAACTTTATTTTTCTGTGTAGAGTTTTGTAGATGATTGTTTGTCATTTTGTCCCTTTTCTTTCGGCCATTGAATTGTTTGTCTTTTGAATTAACGGTTTCTGATTGCTTCAGTGGTATCATCAAACTTTTCTTCCTTTATTTGATTTTTCCGATAAGAAAGTAAACATTAGAGAATACCGAACGGGCAATCAAAATAGAACAAACCAGAGAAACTAGCAACACAAGACGAAGAAACAAAAAGCAAAAACACAACACAATATGTGTTGGACACCACTATGCGCAATCAAACACAAATAACGTAAATATGACGAAAGATATTATTCTAGATAAATGTAAAGACACCACGGACGATGTAGACACGACTGTATATCTACAGAATGTCACAAGAAAAGTTAGGCAAAATAGGATCTCAGATAAATCTTTTGTGTTATTTTAATAATAACCTAACAGTATTACATGTAACTACATGACCTTGTGCTACTATTTGTAGAAATGTAATAATAATTGGCTATACTGTGAAAAATATTGCCACGATCCGTCAAAATAGCTTCGAATCAAGATATGTCCCAGCAAAGTTTGAAGATACCAAATGGGTAATCAGAAGCTGTAAATCGAAGGACAGGCAATACAATGGTCAAAAGAAAAAGAACAGAAAGACAAACAATGATCTACAAAACTGAGCAACACGAACTCCATTAAAAGTCGGATTTAATATCATGGTGAGGCAACAAATAATTTACATAATGGTATTTTACTCTAATTCTAATTTCAGAAAATAAGCAAAAATGTTATGCCCTATAGTTATCACTGCTTTCGTGGTCCATAATTTGATTATTAATACAATAAGTGAAGGACGAGAGTGTGGTATATTTTGTTTTTCATTTAATTAATTAACTTACCCTATAGACAGGCATGATGCTGATCCAGTGCATATGTAGCCAGTACGGCAACACCATTTTAAATCATTACAAAGGTAATAACCACTATAACAACTTTGTGCTGTAACAAGATGTAAATAGCTAGTGTAAGAACTTTGTGACGTAACAAGATGTAAAATAACCAATGTAGTAACATTGTGTTGTAACAAGATGTAAATTACCAGTTTAGCAACTTTATATCTTGTAAGAAGATGTGAAATAGCCAGTCTAACAACTTTGTGTTGTAACAAGATGTACAATAACCAGTTTAACAACATTGTGTTTTAAAAAGTTGTAAAATAACCAGTCTAGCACCTTTGTGTTGCAACAAGATGTAAAATAACCAGTCTAAAAACTTTGTGTTGCAACTAGATGTAAAACTACCAGTGTAACAAATTTGTGCTGTAGCAAGATGTAAAATAACCAGTGTAACAACTTTGTGTTGTAACAAGATGTAGAATTACTAGTCAAACAACTTTGTGTTGTAACAAAATTTAGGATAACCAGTGTAACAACTTTGAGTTGTAACAAGGTATAAAATAACCAGTGTAACAACTCTGTGTTGTAACAAGATGTAAAATATCCAGTGTAACAACTATGTGTTGTAACAAGATGTAGAATTACCAGTCTAACAACTTTGTGTTGTAACAAAATGTAGGATAACCAGTGTAACAACTTTGTGTTGTAACAAGATGTAAAATAACCAGTCTAACAACTTTGTGTTGTAACAAGATGTAAAATAACCAATGTAACAACTTTGTGCTGTAACAAGATGTAAAATGACCAGTCTAACAACTCTGTGTTGTAACAAGATGTAAAATATCCAGTGTAACAACTTTGTGTTGTACCAAGATGTATGATAACTAATGTAACAACTTTGTGTTGTAAGAAGATGTATAATAATCAGTGTAACAACTTTATGTTGTAACAAGGTGTAAAATAACCAGAACAATAACTTTGTGTTGTGACAAGATGTAAAATAACTAGTGTAGCAACTTTGTGTTGTAACAAGATGTAGAATAACCAGTCTAAGAACGTTGTGTTGTAACAAGGTGTAAAATAACCAATGGAAGACCTTTTTGTTGTAACAAGATGTAAAATAACCAGAATAACAACTTTGTGTGTTAACAAGATATAAAATAATCAGTGTAGCAACTTTGTGTTGTAACAATATGTAAAAGAACAAATTTAAGAACTTTGTGTTGTAACAAGATATAAAATAACCAATGTAACAACTTTGTGATTTAACAAGATGTAAAATGACTAGTCTAACAAATCTGTGTTGTAACAATATGTAAAATATCCAGTGTATCAACTTTGTGTTGTACCAAGATGTATGATAACTAATATAACAACTTTGTGCTGTAACAAGATGTAAAATAATCAATGTAGCAACTTTGTGTTGGAACAAGGTGTAAAATAACCAGAATGATAACGTTTTGTTGTGACAAGATGTAAAATAACCAGTGTAGCAACTTTGTGTTGTAACAAGATTTAAAATAACCAATGTAGCAGCTTTTTGTTGTAACAAGATGTAAAGTATCCAATGTAACAACTTTGTGTTGTAGCAAGATGTAAAGTAACGAATATAGCAACTTTGTGTTGTAGCAAGATGTAGAAAATTTGTAGTGTAACAAGATGTAAAATAACCAGTGTAACAACTTTGTGTTGCAGCAACGTGTAAAATAACCAGTATAGCAACTTTGTGTTGTAACAAGGTGTTAAATAATCAGTGTAACAACCTTGCATTGTAACAAGGTGTAAAATAATCAGTCTAACAGCTTTGTTTTGCAACAAGATGTAAATTAACCAGAATAACAACTTTGTGTTGTGACAAGATGTAAAATAACCAGTGTAGCAACTTTGTGTTGTAACAAGATGTAAAATAACCATTGTAACAGCTTTGTGTTGTAACAAGATGTAACATAACCAGTGTAACAACTTTGTGTTGTACCAAGATATAAAGTAACCAATCTAACAGCTTTGTGTTGTAACAAGATATACAATAACCAATGTAACAACTTTGTGCTATAACAAGATGTATGATAACCAATGTAACATATTTGTGTTGTAACAAGATGTGAAATAATCAGTGTAACAACTTTGTGTTGTAACAAGATGTAAAATAACCATTGTAGAAACTTTGTGTTGTAACAAGATGTAAAATAAGCATTGTAGAAACTTTGTGTTGTAACAAGATGTAAAATAACCATTGTAGAAACTTTGTATTGTAACAAGATGTAAAATAATCAATGTAACAACTTTGTGTTGCAAAAATATGTAACATAATCAGTTTAACAACTTTATATGGTAACTAGATGTAAAATAACCAGTGTAGCAACTTTGTGTTGTAACAAGGTGTAAAATAACCAACGGAAGAACTTTTTGTTGTAACAAGATGTAAAATAACCAGTCTAACAACTTTGTGTTGTAACAAGGTGTAAACTAACGAGAATAACGACTTTGTGTTGTGACAAGATGAACAATAACCAGTGTAACAACTTTGTATTTTAACAAGATGTAATATAATCAGTGCAACAACTTTGTGTTGTAAAAAGATGTAAAATAACCAATGTAACAACTTTGTGTTGTAACAAGATGTAGAATAACCAATGTAACAACTTTGTGTTGTAACAAGGTGTTAAATAACCAATGTAAGAAGATGTAAAATAACCATTCTAACAGCTTTGTGCTGTAACAAGGTGTAACATAACCAGAACAATAACTTTGTGTTGTGACAAGATGTCATATAACTAGTGTAACAACTTTGTGTTGTAACAAGATGAAAAATAATCAATGTAACAACTTTATGTGGTAACAAGGTGTAAAATAACCAATGAAGCAATTTGGTGTTGTAAAAAGATGTAAAATAACCAGTTTAACAATTTTGTGTTGTAACAAGATATAAAGTAACCAATCTAACAGCTTTGTGTTGTAACAAGATATACAATAACCAATGTAACAACTTTGTGCTATAACAAGATGTATGATAACCAATGTAACATATTTGTGTTGTAACAAGATGTGAAATAATCAGTGTAACAACTTTGTGTTGTAACAAGATGTAAAATAACCATTGTAGAAACTTTGTGTTGTAACAAGATGTAAAATAAGCATTGTAGAAACTTTGTGTTGTAACAAGATGTAAAATAACCATTGTAGAAACTTTGTGTTGTAACAAGATGTAAAATAATCAATGTAACAACTTTGTGTTGCAAAAATATGTAACATAATCAGTTTAACAACTTTATATGGTAACTAGATGTAAAATAACCAGTGTAGCAACTTTGTGTTGTAACAAGGTGTAAAATAACCAACGGAAGAACTTTTTGTTGTAACAAGATGTAAAATAACCAGTCTAACAACTTTGTGTTGTAACAAGGTGTAAACTAACGAGAATAACGACTTTGTGTTGTGACAAGATGAACAATAACCAGTGTAACAACTTTGTATTTTAACAAGATGTAATATAATCAGTGCAACAACTTTGTGTTGTAAAAAGATGTAAAATAACCAATGTAACAACTTTGTGTTGTAACAAGGTGTTAAATAACCAATGTAAGAAGATGTAAAATAACCATTCTAACAGCTTTGTGCTGTAACAAGGTGTAACATAACCAGAACAATAACTTTGTGTTGTGACAAGATGTCATATAACTAGTGTAACAACTTTGTGTTGTAACAAGATGAAAAATAATCAATGTAACAACTTTGTGTTGTAACAAGGTGTAAAATAACCAATGAAGCAATTTGGTGTTGTAAAAAGATGTAAAATAACCAGTTTAACAATTTTGTGTTGTAACAAGATATAAAGTAACCAATCTAACAGCTTTGTGTTGTAACAAGATATACAATAACCAATGTAACAACTTTGTGCTATAACAAGATGTATGATAACCAATGTAACATATTTGTGTTGTAACAAGATGTGAAATAATCAGTGTAACAACTTTGTGTTGTAACAAGATGTAAAATAACCATTGTAGAAACTTTGTGTTGTAACAAGATGTAAAATAAGCATTGTAGAAACTTTGTGTTGTAACAAGATGTAAAATAACCATTGTAGAACCTTTGTGTTGTAACAAGATGTAAAATAATCAATGTAACAACTTTGTGTTGCAAACATATGTAACATAATCAGTTTAACAACTTTATATGGTAACTAGATGTAAAATAACCAGTGTAGCAACTTTGTGTTGTAACAAGATATAAAGTAACCAATCTAACAGCTTTGTGTTGTAACAAGATATACAATAACCAATGTAACAACTTTGTGCTATAACAAGATGTATGATAACCAATGTAACATATTTGTGTTGTAACAAGATGTGAAATAATCAGTGTAACAACTTTGTGTTGTAACAAGATGTAAAATAACCATTGTAGAAACTTTGTGTTGTAACAAGATGTAAAATAAGCATTGTAGAAACTTTGTGTTGTAACAAGATGTAAAATAACCATTGTAGAAACTTTGTGTTGTAACAAGATGTAAAATAATCAATGTAACAACTTTGTGTTGCAAAAATATGTAACATAATCAGTTTAACAACTTTATATGGTAACTAGATGTAAAATAACCAGTGTAGCAACTTTGTGTTGTAACAAGGTGTAAAATAACCAACGGAAGAACTTTTTGTTGTAACTAGATGTAAAATAACCAATCTAACAACTTTGTGTTGTAACAAGGTGTAAACTAACGAGAATAACGACTTTGTGTTGTGACAAGATGAACAATAACCAGTGTAACAACTTTGTATTTTAACAAGATGTAATATAATCAGTGCAACAACTTTGTGTTGTAAAAAGATGTAAAATAACCAATGTAACAACTTTGTGTTGTAACAAGATGTAGAATAACCAATGTAACAACTTTGTGTTGTAACAAGGTGTTAAATAACCAATGTAAGAAGATGTAAAATAACCATTCTAACAGCTTTGTGCTGTAACAAGTATAACATAACCAGAACAATAACTTTGTGTTGTGACAAGATGTCATATAACTAGTGTAACAACTTTGTGTTGAAACAAGATGAAAAATAATCAATGTAACAACTTTGTGTTGTAACAAGGTGTAAAATAACCAATGAAGCAATTTGGTGTTGTAAAAAGATGTAAAATAACCAGTTTAACAATTTTGTGTTGTAACAAGATATAAAGTAACCAATCTAACAGCTTTGTGTTGTAACAAGATATACAATAACCAATGTAACAACTTTGTGCTATTACAAGATGTATGATAACCAATGTAACATATTTGTGTTGTAACAAGATGTGAAATAATCAGTGTAACAACTTTGTGTTGTAACAAGATGTAAAATAAGCATTGTAGAAACTTTGTGTTGTAACAAGATGTAAAATAACCATTGTAGAACCTTTGTGTTGTAACAAGATGTAAAATAATCAATGTAACAACTTTGTGTTGCAAACATATGTAACATAATCAGTTTAACAACTTTATATGGTAACTAGATGTAAAATAACCAGTGTAGCAACTTTGTGTTGTAACAAGATATAAAGTAACCAATCTAACAGCTTTGTGTTGTAACAAGATATACAATAACCAATGTAACAACTTTGTGCTATAACAAGATGTATGATAACCAATGTAACATATTTGTGTTGTAACAAGATGTGAAATAATCAGTGTAACAACTTTGTGTTGTAACAAGATGTAAAATAACCATTGTAGAAACTTTGTGTTGTAACAAGATGTAAAATAAGCATTGTAGAAATTTGTGTTGTAACAAGATGTAAAATAACCATTGTAGAAACTTTGTGTTGTAACAAGATGTAAAATAATCAATGTAACAACTTTGTGTTGCAAAAATATGTAACATAATCAGTTTAACAACTTTATATGGTAACTAGATGTAAAATAACCAGTGTAGCAACTTTGTGTTGTAACAAGGTGTAAAATAACCAACGGAAGAACTTTTTGTTGTAACAAGATGTAAAATAACCAGTCTAACAACTTTGTGTTGTAACAAGGTGTAAACTAACGAGAATAACGACTTTGTGTTGTGACAAGATGAACAATAACCAGTGTAACAACTTTGTATTTTAACAAGATGTAATATAATCAGTGCAACAACTTTGTGTTGTAAAAAGATGTAAAATAACCAATGTAACAACTTTGTGTTGTAACAAGATGTAGAATAACCAATGTAACAACTTTGTGTTGTAACAAGGTGTTAAATAACCAATGTAAGAAGATGTAAAATAACCATTCTAACAGCTTTGCGCTGTAACAAGGTGTAACATAACCAGAACAATAACTTTGTGTTGTGACAAGATGTCATATAACTAGTGTAACAACTTTGTGTTGTAACAAGATGAAAAATAATCAATGTAACAACTTTATGTTGTAACAAGGTGTAAAATAACCAATGAAGCAATTTGGTTATTGTATTGTGTTTTTTGCTTTGTCCTCGTTATGTGTCTTGGTGGTGTCCTATACATATTGTATTATGTTTTTTGTTTTGTCCTCGTTATGTGTATGGTGTGTCCTACACATATTGTATTATGTTTTTTGTTTTGTTCTCGTTATGTGTATGGTGGTGTCCTATACATATTGTATTGTGTTTTTTGTTTTGTCCTCGTTATGTGTCTGGTGGTGTCCCTATACATATTGTATTGTGTTTTTTGTTTTGTCCTCGTTATATGTATGGTGGTAACTTTGTGTTGTAACAAGATGTAAAATAACCATTGTAGAAACTTTGTGTTGTAACAAGATGTAAAATAATCAATGTAACAACTTTGTGTTGCAAAAATATGTAACATAATCAGTTTAACAACTTTATATGGTAACTAGATGTTAAAATAACAGTGTAGCAACTTTGTGTTGTAACAAGGTGTAAAATAACCAACGGAAGAACTTTTTGTTGTAACAAGATGTTAAAATAACCAGTCTAACAACTTTGTGTTGTAACAAGGTGTAAACTAACGAGAATAACGACTTTGTGTTGTGACAAGATGAACAATAACCAGTGTAACAACTTTGTATTTTAACAAGATGTAATATAATCAGTGCAACAACTTTGTGTTGTAAAAAGATGTAAAATAACCAATGTAACAACTTTGTGTTGTAACAAGATGTAGAATAACCAATGTAACAACTTTGTGTTGTAACAAGGTGATAAATAACCAATGTAAGAAGATGTAAAATAACCATTCTAACAGCTTTGTGCTGTAACAAGGTGTAACATAACCAGAACAATAACTTTGTGTTGTGACAAGATGTCATATAACTAGTGTAACAACTTTGTGTTGTAACAAGATAAAAAATAATCAATGTAACAACTTTGTGTTGTAACAAGGTGTAAATTAACCAATGAAGCAATTTGGTGTTGTAAAAAGATGTAAAATAACCAGTTTAACAATTTTGTGTTGTAACAAGATATAAAGTAACCAATCTAACAGCTTTGTGTTGTAACAAGATATACAATAACCAATGTAACAACGTTGTGCTATAACAAGATGTATGATAACCAATGTAACATATTTGTGTTGTAACAAGATGTGAAATAATCAGTGTAACAACTTTGTGTTGTAACAAGATGTAAAATAACCATTGTAGAAACTTGTGTTGTAACAAGATGTAAAATAAGCATTGTAGAAACTTTGTGTTGTAACAAGATGTAAAATAACCATTGTAGAACCTTTGTGTTGTAACAAGATGTAAAATAATCAATGTAACAACTTTGTGTTGCAAACATATGTAACATAATCAGTTTAACAACTTTATATGGTAACTAGATGTAAAATAACCAGTGTAGCAACTTTGTGATGTAACAAGATATAAAGTAACCAATCTAACAGCTTTGTGTTGTAACAAGATATACAATAACCAATGTAACAACTTTGTGCTATAACAAGATGTATGATAACCAATGTAACATATTTGTGTTGTAACAAGATGTGAAATAATCAGTGTAACAACTTTGTGTTGTAACAAGATGTAAAATAACCATTGTAGAAACTTTGTGTTGTAACAAGATGTAAAATAAGCATTGTAGAAACTTTGTGTTGTAACAAGATGTAAAATAACCATTGTAGAAACTTTGTGTTGTAACAAGATGTAAAATAATCAATGTAACAACTTTGTGTTGCAAAAATATGTAACATAATCAGTTTAACAACTTTATATGGTAACTAGATGTAAAATAACCAGTGTAGCAACTTTGTGTTGCAACAAGATGTAAAATAACCAGTCTAACAACTTTGTGTTGTAACAAGGTGTAAACTAACGAGAATAACGACTTTGTGTTGTGACAAGATGAACAATAACCAGTGTAACAACTTTGTATTTTAACAAGATGTAATATAATCAGTGCAACAACTTTGTGTTGTAAAAAGATGTAAAATAACCAATGTAACAACTTTGTGTTGTAACAAGATGTAGAATAACCAATGTAACAACTTTGTGTTGTAACAAGGTGTTAAATAACCAATGTAAGAAGATGTAAAATAACCATTCTAACAGCTTTGTGCTGTAACAAGGTGTAACATAACCAGAACAATAACTTTGTGTTGTGACAAGATGTCATATAACTAGTGTAACAACTTTGTGTTGTAACAAGATGAAAAATAATCAATGTAACAACTTTGTTTTGTAACAAGGTGTAAAATAACCAATGAAGCAATTTGGTGTTGTAAAAAGATGTAAAATAACCAGTTTAACAATTTTGTGTTGTAACAAGATATAAAGTAACCAATCTAACAGCTTTGTGTTGTAACAAGATATACAATAACCAATGTAACAACTTTGTGATATAACAAGATGTATGATAACCAATGTAACATATTTGTGTTGTAACAAGATGTGAAATAATCAGTGTAACAACTTTGTGTTGTAACAAGATGTAAAATAACCATTGTAGAAACTTTGTGTTGTAACAAGATGTAAAATAAGCATTGTAGAAACTTTGTGTTGTAACAAGATGTAAAATAACCATTGTAGAACCTTTGTGTTGTAACAAGATGTAAAATAATCAATGTAACAACTTTGTGTTGCAAACATATGTAACATAATCAGTTTAACAACTTTATATGGTAACTAGATGTAAAATAACCAGTGTAGCAACTTTGTGTTGTAACAAGATATAAAGTAACCAATCTAACAGCTTTGTGTTGTAACAAGATATACAATAACCAATGTAACAACTTTGTGCTATAACAAGATGTATGATAACCAATGTAACATATTTGTGTTGTAACAAGATGTAACATAACCAGTGTAACAACTTTGTGTTGTACCAAGATATAAAGTAACCAATCTAACAGCTTTGTGTTGTAACAAGATATACAATAACCAATGTAACAACTTTGTGCTATAACAAGATGTATGATAACCAATGTAACATATTTGTGTTGTAACAAGATGTGAAATAATCAGTGTAACAACTTTGTGTTGTAACAAGATGTAAAATAACCATTGTAGAAACTTTGTGTTGTAACAAGATGTAAAATAAGCATTGTAGAAACTTTGTGTTGTAACAAGATGTAAAATAACCATTGTAGAAACTTTGTATTGTAACAAGATGTAAAATAATCAATGTAACAACTTTGTGTTGCAAAAATATGTAACATAATCAGTTTAACAACTTTATATGGTAACTAGATGTAAAATAACCAGTGTAGCAACTTTGTGTTGTAACAAGGTGTAAAATAACCAACGGAAGAACTTTTTGTTGTAACAAGATGTAAAATAACCAGTCTAACAACTTTGTGTTGTAACAAGGTGTAAACTAACGAGAATAACGACTTTGTGTTGTGACAAGATGAACAATAACCAGTGTAACAACTTTGTATTTTAACAAGATGTAATATAATCAGTGCAACAACTTTGTGTTGTAAAAAGATGTAAAATAACCAATGTAACAACTTTGTGTTGTAACAAGATGTAGAATAACCAATGTAACAACTTTGTGTTGTAACAAGGTGTTAAATAACCAATGTAAGAAGATGTAAAATAACCATTCTAACAGCTTTGTGCTGTAACAAGGTGTAACATAACCAGAACAATAACTTTGTGTTGTGACAAGATGTCATATAACTAGTGTAACAACTTTGTGTTGTAACAAGATGAAAAATAATCAATGTAACAACTTTATGTGGTAACAAGGTGTAAAATAACCAATGAAGCAATTTGGTGTTGTAAAAAGATGTAAAATAACCAGTTTAACAATTTTGTGTTGTAACAAGATATAAAGTAACCAATCTAACAGCTTTGTGTTGTAACAAGATATACAATAACCAATGTAACAACTTTGTGCTATAACAAGATGTATGATAACCAATGTAACATATTTGTGTTGTAACAAGATGTGAAATAATCAGTGTAACAACTTTGTGTTGTAACAAGATGTAAAATAACCATTGTAGAAACTTTGTGTTGTAACAAGATGTAAAATAAGCATTGTAGAAACTTTGTGTTGTAACAAGATGTAAAATAACCATTGTAGAAACTTTGTGTTGTAACAAGATGTAAAATAATCAATGTAACAACTTTGTGTTGCAAAAATATGTAACATAATCAGTTTAACAACTTTATATGGTAACTAGATGTAAAATAACCAGTGTAGCAACTTTGTGTTGTAACAAGGTGTAAAATAACCAACGGAAGAACTTTTTGTTGTAACAAGATGTAAAATAACCAGTCTAACAACTTTGTGTTGTAACAAGGTGTAAACTAACGAGAATAACGACTTTGTGTTGTGACAAGATGAACAATAACCAGTGTAACAACTTTGTATTTTAACAAGATGTAATATAATCAGTGCAACAACTTTGTGTTGTAAAAAGATGTAAAATAACCAATGTAACAACTTTGTGTTGTAACAAGGTGTTAAATAACCAATGTAAGAAGATGTAAAATAACCATTCTAACAGCTTTGTGCTGTAACAAGGTGTAACATAACCAGAACAATAACTTTGTGTTGTGACAAGATGTCATATAACTAGTGTAACAACTTTGTGTTGTAACAAGATGAAAAATAATCAATGTAACAACTTTGTGTTGTAACAAGGTGTAAAATAACCAATGAAGCAATTTGGTGTTGTAAAAAGATGTAAAATAACCAGTTTAACAATTTTGTGTTGTAACAAGATATAAAGTAACCAATCTAACAGCTTTGTGTTGTAACAAGATATACAATAACCAATGTAACAACTTTGTGCTATAACAAGATGTATGATAACCAATGTAACATATTTGTGTTGTAACAAGATGTGAAATAATCAGTGTAACAACTTTGTGTTGTAACAAGATGTAAAATAACCATTGTAGAAACTTTGTGTTGTAACAAGATGTAAAATAAGCATTGTAGAAACTTTGTGTTGTAACAAGATGTAAAATAACCATTGTAGAACCTTTGTGTTGTAACAAGATGTAAAATAATCAATGTAACAACTTTGTGTTGCAAACATATGTAACATAATCAGTTTAACAACTTTATATGGTAACTAGATGTAAAATAACCAGTGTAGCAACTTTGTGTTGTAACAAGATATAAAGTAACCAATCTAACAGCTTTGTGTTGTAACAAGATATACAATAACCAATGTAACAACTTTGTGCTATAACAAGATGTATGATAACCAATGTAACATATTTGTGTTGTAACAAGATGTGAAATAATCAGTGTAACAACTTTGTGTTGTAACAAGATGTAAAATAACCATTGTAGAAACTTTGTGTTGTAACAAGATGTAAAATAAGCATTGTAGAAACTTTGTGTTGTAACAAGATGTAAAATAACCATTGTAGAAACTTTGTGTTGTAACAAGATGTAAAATAATCAATGTAACAACTTTGTGTTGCAAAAATATGTAACATAATCAGTTTAACAACTTTATATGGTAACTAGATGTTAAATAACCAGTGTAGCAACTTTGTGTTGTAACAAGGTGTAAAATAACCAACGGAAGAACTTTTTGTTGTAACTAGATGTAAAATAACCAATCTAACAACTTTGTGTTGTAACAAGGTGTAAACTAACGAGAATAACGACTTTGTGTTGTGACAAGATGAACAATAACCAGTGTAACAACTTTGTATTTTAACAAGATGTAATATAATCAGTGCAACAACTTTGTGTTGTAAAAAGATGTAAAATAACCAATGTAACAACTTTGTGTTGTAACAAGATGTAGAATAACCAATGTAACAACTTTGTGTTGTAACAAGGTGTTAAATAACCAATGTAAGAAGATGTAAAATAACCATTCTAACAGCTTTGTGCTGTAACAAGTATAACATAACCAGAACAATAACTTTGTGTTGTGACAAGATGTCATATAACTAGTGTAACAACTTTGTGTTGAAACAAGATGAAAAATAATCAATGTAACAACTTTGTGTTGTAACAAGGTGTAAAATAACCAATGAAGCAATTTGGTGTTGTAAAAAGATGTAAAATAACCAGTTTAACAATTTTGTGTTGTAACAAGATATAAAGTAACCAATCTAACAGCTTTGTGTTGTAACAAGATATACAATAACCAATGTAACAACTTTGTGCTATTACAAGATGTATGATAACCAATGTAACATATTTGTGTTGTAACAAGATGTGAAATAATCAGTGTAACAACTTTGTGTTGTAACAAGATGTAAAATAAGCATTGTAGAAACTTTGTGTTGTAACAAGATGTAAAATAACCATTGTAGAACCTTTGTGTTGTAACAAGATGTAAAATAATCAATGTAACAACTTTGTGTTGCAAACATATGTAACATAATCAGTTTAACAACTTTATATGGTAACTAGATGTAAAATAACCAGTGTAGCAACTTTGTGTTGTAACAAGATATAAAGTAACCAATCTAACAGCTTTGTGTTGTAACAAGATATACAATAACCAATGTAACAACTTTGTGCTATAACAAGATGTATGATAACCAATGTAACATATTTGTGTTGTAACAAGATGTGAAATAATCAGTGTAACAACTTTGTGTTGTAACAAGATGTAAAATAACCATTGTAGAAACTTTGTGTTGTAACAAGATGTAAAATAAGCATTGTAGAAATTTGTGTTGTAACAAGATGTAAAATAACCATTGTAGAAACTTTGTGTTGTAACAAGATGTAAAATAATCAATGTAACAACTTTGTGTTGCAAAAATATGTAACATAATCAGTTTAACAACTTTATATGGTAACTAGATGTAAAATAACCAGTGTAGCAACTTTGTGTTGTAACAAGGTGTAAAATAACCAACGGAAGAACTTTTTGTTGTAACAAGATGTAAAATAACCAGTCTAACAACTTTGTGTTGTAACAAGGTGTAAACTAACGAGAATAACGACTTTGTGTTGTGACAAGATGAACAATAACCAGTGTAACAACTTTGTATTTTAACAAGATGTAATATAATCAGTGCAACAACTTTGTGTTGTAAAAAGATGTAAAATAACCAATGTAACAACTTTGTGTTGTAACAAGATGTAGAATAACCAATGTAACAACTTTGTGTTGTAACAAGGTGTTAAATAACCAATGTAAGAAGATGTAAAATAACCATTCTAACAGCTTTGCGCTGTAACAAGGTGTAACATAACCAGAACAATAACTTTGTGTTGTGACAAGATGTCATATAACTAGTGTAACAACTTTGTGTTGTAACAAGATGAAAAATAATCAATGTAACAACTTTATGTTGTAACAAGGTGTAAAATAACCAATGAAGCAATTTGGTGTTGTAAAAAGATGTAAAATAACCAGTTTAACAATTTTGTGTTGTAACAAGATATAAAGTAACCAATCTAACAGCTTTGTGTTGTAACAAGATATACAATAACCAATGTAACAACTTTGTGCTATAACAAGATGTATGATAACCAATGTAACATATTTGTGTTGTAACAAGATGTGAAATAATCAGTGTAACAACTTTGTGTTGTAACAAGATGTAAAATAACCATTGTAGAAACTTTGTGTTGTAACAAGATGTAAAATAAGCATTGTAGAAACTTTGTGTTGTAACAAGATGTAAAATAACCATTGTAGAAACTTTGTGTTGTAACAAGATGTAAAATAATCAATGTAACAACTTTGTGTTGCAAAAATATGTAACATAATCAGTTTAACAACTTTATATGGTAACTAGATGTAAAATAACCAGTGTAGCAACTTTGTGTTGTAACAAGGTGTAAAATAACCAACGGAAGAACTTTTTGTTGTAACAAGATGTAAAATAACCAGTCTAACAACTTTGTGTTGTAACAAGGTGTAAACTAACGAGAATAACGACTTTGTGTTGTGACAAGATGAACAATAACCAGTGTAACAACTTTGTATTTTAACAAGATGTAATATAATCAGTGCAACAACTTTGTGTTGTAAAAAGATGTAAAATAACCAATGTAACAACTTTGTGTTGTAACAAGATGTAGAATAACCAATGTAACATCTTTGTGTTGTAACAAGGTGTTAAATAACCAATGTAAGAAGATGTAAAATAACCATTCTAACAGCTTTGTGCTGTAACAAGGTGTAACATAACCAGAACAATAACTTTGTGTTGTGACAAGATGTCATATAACTAGTGTAACAACTTTGTGTTGTAACAAGATAAAAAATAATCAATGTAACAACTTTGTGTTGTAACAAGGTGTAAATTAACCAATGAAGCAATTTGGTGTTGTAAAAAGATGTAAAATAACCAGTTTAACAATTTTGTGTTGTAACAAGATATAAAGTAACCAATCTAACAGCTTTGTGTTGTAACAAGATATACAATAACCAATGTAACAACGTTGTGCTATAACAAGATGTATGATAACCAATGTAACATATTTGTGTTGTAACAAGATGTGAAATAATCAGTGTAACAACTTTGTGTTGTAACAAGATGTAAAATAACCATTGTAGAAACTTGTGTTGTAACAAGATGTAAAATAAGCATTGTAGAAACTTTGTGTTGTAACAAGATGTAAAATAACCATTGTAGAACCTTTGTGTTGTAACAAGATGTAAAATAATCAATGTAACAACTTTGTGTTGCAAACATATGTAACATAATCAGTTTAACAACTTTATATGGTAACTAGATGTAAAATAACCAGTGTAGCAACTTTGTGATGTAACAAGATATAAAGTAACCAATCTAACAGCTTTGTGTTGTAACAAGATATACAATAACCAATGTAACAACTTTGTGCTATAACAAGATGTATGATAACCAATGTAACATATTTGTGTTGTAACAAGATGTGAAATAATCAGTGTAACAACTTTGTGTTGTAACAAGATGTAAAATAACCATTGTAGAAACTTTGTGTTGTAACAAGATGTAAAATAAGCATTGTAGAAACTTTGTGTTGTAACAAGATGTAAAATAACCATTGTAGAAACTTTGTGTTGTAACAAGATGTAAAATAATCAATGTAACAACTTTGTGTTGCAAAAATATGTAACATAATCAGTTTAACAACTTTATATGGTAACTAGATGTAAAATAACCAGTGTAGCAACTTTGTGTTGCAACAAGATGTAAAATAACCAGTCTAACAACTTTGTGTTGTAACAAGGTGTAAACTAACGAGAATAACGACTTTGTGTTGTGACAAGATGAACAATAACCAGTGTAACAACTTTGTATTTTAACAAGATGTAATATAATCAGTGCAACAACTTTGTGTTGTAAAAAGATGTAAAATAACCAATGTAACAACTTTGTGTTGTAACAAGATGTAGAATAACCAATGTAACAACTTTGTGTTGTAACAAGGTGTTAAATAACCAATGTAAGAAGATGTAAAATAACCATTCTAACAGCTTTGTGCTGTAACAAGGTGTAACATAACCAGAACAATAACTTTGTGTTGTGACAAGATGTCATATAACTAGTGTAACAACTTTGTGTTGTAACAAGATGAAAAATAATCAATGTAACAACTTTGTTTTGTAACAAGGTGTAAAATAACCAATGAAGCAATTTGGTGTTGTAAAAAGATGTAAAATAACCAGTTTAACAATTTTGTGTTGTAACAAGATATAAAGTAACCAATCTAACAGCTTTGTGTTGTAACAAGATATACAATAACCAATGTAACAACGTTGTGCTATAACAAGATGTATGATAACCAATGTAACATATTTGTGTTGTAACAAGATGTGAAATAATCAGTGTAACAACTTTGTGTTGTAACAAGATGTAAAATAACCATTGTAGAAACTTGTGTTGTAACAAGATGTAAAATAAGCATTGTAGAAACTTTGTGTTGTAACAAGATGTAAAATAACCATTGTAGAACCTTTGTGTTGTAACAAGATGTAAAATAATCAATGTAACAACTTTGTGTTGCAAACATATGTAACATAATCAGTTTAACAACTTTATATGGTAACTAGATGTAAAATAACCAGTGTAGCAACTTTGTGATGTAACAAGATATAAAGTAACCAATCTAACAGCTTTGTGTTGTAACAAGATATACAATAACCAATGTAACAACTTTGTGCTATAACAAGATGTATGATAACCAATGTAACATATTTGTGTTGTAACAAGATGTGAAATAATCAGTGTAACAACTTTGTGTTGTAACAAGATGTAAAATAACCATTGTAGAAACTTTGTGTTGTAACAAGATGTAAAATAAGCATTGTAGAAACTTTGTGTTGTAACAAGATGTAAAATAACCATTGTAGAAACTTTGTGTTGTAACAAGATGTAAAATAATCAATGTAACAACTTTGTGTTGCAAAAATATGTAACATAATCAGTTTAACAACTTTATATGGTAACTAGATGTAAAATAACCAGTGTAGCAACTTTGTGTTGTAACAAGGTGTAAAATAACCAACGGAAGAACTTTTTGTTGTAACAAGATGTAAAATAACCAGTCTAACAACTTTGTGTTGTAACAAGGTGTAAACTAACGAGAATAACGACTTTGTGTTGTGACAAGATGAACAATAACCAGTGTAACAACTTTGTATTTTAACAAGATGTAATATAATCAGTGCAACAACTTTGTGTTGTAAAAAGATGTAAAATAACCAATGTAACAACTTTGTGTTGTAACAAGATGTAGAATAACCAATGTAACAACTTTGTGTTGTAACAAGGTGTTAAATAACCAATGTAAGAAGATGTAAAATAACCATTCTAACAGCTTTGTGCTGTAACAAGGTGTAACATATCCAAAACAATAACTTTGTGTTGTGACAAGATGTCATATAACTAGTGTAACAACTTTGTGTTGTAACAAGATGAAAAATAATCACTGTAACAACTTTATGTTGTAACAAGGTGTAAAATAACCAATGAAGCAATTTGGTGTTGTAAAAAGATGTAAAATAACCAGTTTAACAATTTTGTGTTGTAACAAGATATAAAGTAACCAATCTAACAGCTTTGTGTTGTAACAAGATATACAATAACCAATGTAACAACTTTGTGCTATAACAAGATGTATGATAACCAATGTAACATATTTGTGTTGTAACAAGATGTGAAATAATCAGTGTAACAACTTTGTGTTGTAACAAGATGTAAAATAACCATTGTAGAAACTTTGTGTTGTAACAAGATGTAAAATAAGCATTGTAGAAACTTTGTGTTGTAACAAGATGTAAAATAACCATTGTAGAAACTTTGTGTTGTAACAAGATGTAAAATATTCAATGTAACAACTTTGTGTTGCAAAAATATGTAACATAATCAGTTTAACAACTTTATATGGTAACTAGATGTAAAATAACCAGTGTAGCAACTTTGTGTTGTAACAAGGTGTAAAATAACCAACGGAAGAACTTTTTGTTGTAACAAGATGTAAAATAACCAGTCTAACAACTTTGTGTTGTAACAAGGTGTAATCTAACGAGAATAACGACTTTGTGTTGTGACAAGATGAACAATAACCAGTGTAACAACTTTGTATTTTAACAAGATGTAATATAATCAGTGCAACAACTTTGTGTTGTAAAAAGATGTAAAATAACCAATGTAACAACTTTGTGTTGTAACAAGATGTAGAATAACCAATGTAACAACTTTGTGTTGTAACAAGGTGTTAAATAACCAATGTAAGAAGATGTAAAATAACCATTCTAACAGCTTTGTGCTGTAACAAGGTGTAACATAACCAGAACAATAACTTTGTGTTGTGACAAGATGTCATATAACTAGTGTAACAACTTTGTGTTGTAACAAGATGAAAAATAATCAATGTAACAACTTTATGTTGTAACAAGGTGTAAAATAACCAATGAAGCAATTTGGTGTTGTAAAAAGATGTAAAATAACCAGTTTAACAATTTTGTGTTGTAACAAGATATAAAGTAACCAATCTAACAGCTTTGTGTTGTAACAAGATATACAATAACCAATGTAACAACTTTGTGCTATAACAAGATGTATGATAACCAATGTAACATATTTGTGTTGTAACAAGATGTGAAATAATCAGTGTAACAACTTTGTGTTGTAACAAGATGTAAAATAACCATTGTAGAAACTTTGTGTTGTAACAAGATGTAAAATAAGCATTGTAGAAACTTTGTGTTGTAACAAGATGTAAAATAACCATTGTAGAAACTTTGTGTTGTAACAAGATGTAAAATAATCAATGTAACAACTTTGTGTTGCAAAAATATGTAACATAATCAGTGTAACAACTTTATATGGTAACTAGATGTAAAATAACCAGTGTAGCAACTTTGTGTTGTAACAAGGTGTAAAATAACCAACGGAAGAACTTTTTGTTGTAACAAGATGTAAAATAACCAGTCTAACAACTTTGTGTTGTAACAAGGTGTAAACTAACGAGAATAACGACTTTGTGTTGTGACAAGATGAACAATAACCAGTGTAACAACTTTGTATTTTAACAAGATGTAATATAATCAGTGCAACAACTTTGTGTTGTAAAAAGATGTAAAATAACCAATGTAACAACTTTGTGTTGTAACAAGATGTAGAATAACCAATGTAACAACTGTGTGTTGTAACAAGGTGTTAAATAACCAATGTAAGAAGATGTAAAATAACCATTCTAACAGCTTTGTGCTGTAACAAGGTGTAACATAACCAGAACAATAACTTTGTGTTGTGACAAGATGTCATATAACTAGTGTAACAACTTTGTGTTGTAACAAGATGAAAAATAATCAATGTAACAACTTTGTGTTGTAACAAGGTGTAAAATAACCAATGAAGCAATTTGGTGTTGTAAAAAGATGTAAAATAACCAGTTTAACAATTTTGTGTTGTAACAAGATATAAAGTAACCAATCTAACAGCTTTGTGTTGTAACAAGATATACAATAACCAATGTAACAACTTTGTGCTATAACAAGATGTATGATAACCAATGTAACATATTTGTGTTGTAACAAGATGTGAAATAATCAGTGTAACAACTTTGTGTTGTAACAAGATGTAAAATAACCATTGTAGAAACTTTGTGTTGTAACAAGATGTAAAATAAGCATTGTAGAAACTTTGTGTTGTAACAAGATGTAAAATAACCATTGTAGAACCTTTGTGTTGTAACAAGATGTAAAATAATCAATGTAACAACTTTGTGTTGCAAACATATGTAACATAATCAGTTTAACAACTTTATATGGTAACTAGATGTAAAATAACCAGTGTAGCAACTTTGTGTTGTAACAAGATATAAAGTAACCAATCTAACAGCTTTGTGTTGTAACAAGATATACAATAACCAATGTAACAACTTTGTGCTATAACAAGATGTATGATAACCAATGTAACATATTTGTGTTGTAACAAGATGTGAAATAATCAGTGTAACAACTTTGTGTTGTAACAAGATGTAAAATAACCATTGTAGAAACTTTGTGTTGTAACAAGATGTAAAATAAGCATTGTAGAAACTTTGTGTTGTAACAAGATGTAAAATAACCATTGTAGAAACTTTGTGTTGTAACAAGATGTAAAATAATCAATGTAACAACTTTGTGTTGCAAAAATATGTAACATAATCAGTTTAACAACTTTATATGGTAACTAGATGTAAAATAACCAGTGTAGCAACTTTGTGTTGTAACAAGGTGTAAAATAACCAACGGAAGAACTTTTTGTTGTAACAAGATGTAAAATAACCAATCTAACAACTTTGTGTTGTAACAAGGTGTAAACTAACGAGAATAACGACTTTGTGTTGTGACAAGATGAACAATAACCAGTGTAACAACTTTGTATTTTAACAAGATGTAATATAATCAGTGCAACAACTTTGTGTTGTAAAAAGATGTAAAATAACCAATGTAACAACTTTGTGTTGTAACAAGATGTAGAATAACCAATGTAACAACTTTGTGTTGTAACAAGGTGTTAAATAACCAATGTAAGAAGATGTAAAATAACCATTCTAACAGCTTTGTGCTGTAACAAGGTGTAACATAACCAGAACAATAACTTTGTGTTGTGACAAGATGTCATATAACTAGTGTAACAACTTTGTGTTGTAACAAGATGAAAAATAATCAATGTAACAACTTTGTGTTGTAACAAGGTGTAAAATAACCAATGAAGCAATTTGGTGTTGTAAAAAGATGTAAAATAACCAGTTTAACAATTTTGTGTTGTAACAAGATATAAAGTAACCAATCTAACAACTTTGTGTTGTAACAAGATATACAATAACCAATGTAACAACTTTGTGCTATAACAAGATGTATGATAACCAATGTAACATATTTGTGTTGTAACAAGATGTGAAATAATCAGTGTAACAACTTTGTGTTGTAACAAGATGTAAAATAACCATTGTAGAAACTTTGTGTTGTAACAAGATGTAAAATAAGCATTGTAGAAACTTTGTGTTGTAACAAGATGTAAAATAACCATTGTAGAACCTTTGTGTTGTAACAAGATGTAAAATAATCAATGTAACAACTTTGTGTTGCAAACATATGTAACATAATCAGTTTAACAACTTTATATGGTAACTAGATGTAAAATAACCAGTGTAGCAACTTTGTGTTGTAACAAGATATAAAGTAACCAATCTAACAGCTTTGTGTTGTAACAAGATATACAATAACCAATGTAACAACTTTGTGTTGTAACAAGATGTAAAATATTCAATGTAACAACTTTGTGTTGCAAAAATATGTAACATAATCAGTTTAACAACTTTATATGGTAACTAGATGTAAAATAACCAGTGTAGCAACTTTGTGTTGTAACAAGGTGTAAAATAACCAACGGAAGAACTTTTTGTTGTAACAAGATGTAAAATAACCAGTCTAACAACTTTGTGTTGTAACAAGGTGTAAACTAACGAGAATAACGACTTTGTGTTGTGACAAGATGAACAATAACCAGTGTAACAACTTTGTATTTTAACAAGATGTAATATAATCAGTGCAACAACTTTGTGTTGTAAAAAGATGTAAAATAACCAATGTAACAACTTTGTGTTGTAACAAGATGTAGAATAACCAATGTAACAACTTTGTGTTGTAACAAGGTGTTAAATAACCAATGTAAGAAGATGTAAAATAACCATTCTAACAGCTTTGTGCTGTAACAAGGTGTAACATAACCAGAACAATAACTTTGTGTTGTGACAAGATGTCATATAACTAGTGTAACAACTTTGTGTTGTAACAAGATGAAAAATAATCAATGTAACAACTTTGTGTTGTAACAAGGTGTAAAATAACCAACGAAGCAATTTGGTGTTGTAAAAAGATGTAAAATAACCAGTTTAACAATTTTGTGTTGTAACAAGATAGAAAGTAACCAATCTAACAGCTTTGTGTTGTAACAAGATATACAATAACCAATGTAACAACTTTGTGCTATAACAAGATGTATGATAACCAATGTAACATATTTGTGTTGTAACAAGATGTGATATGATCAGTGTAACAACTTTGTGTTGTAACAAGATGTAAAATAACCATTGTAGAAACTTTGTGTTGTAACAAGATGTAAAATAAGCATTGTAGAAACTTTGTGTTGTAACAAGATGTAAAATAACCATTGTAGAACCTTTGTGTTGTAACAAGATGTAAAATAATCAATGTAACAACTTTGTGTTGCAAACATATGTAACATAATCAGTTTAACAACTTTATATGGTAACTAGATGTAAAATAACCAGTGTAGCAACTTTGTGTTGTAACAAGATATAAAGTAACCAATCTAACAGCTTTGTGTTGTAACAAGATATACAATAACCAATGTAACAACTTTGTGCTATAACAAGATGTATGATAACCAATGTAACATATTTGTGTTGTAACAAGATGTGAAATAATCAGTGTAACAACTTTGTGTTGTAACAAGATGTAAAATAACCATTGTAGAAACTTTGTGTTGTAACAAGATGTAAAATAAGCATTGTAGAAACTTTGTGTTGTAACAAGATGTAAAATAACCATTGTAGAAACTTTGTGTTGTAACAAGATGTAAAATAATCAATGTAACAACTTTGTGTTGCAAAAATATGTAACATAATCAGTTTAACAACTTTATATGGTAACTAGATGTAAAATAACCAGTGTAGTAACTTTGTGTTGTAACAAGGTGTAAAATAACCAACGAAGAACTTTTTGTTGTAACAAGATGTAAAATAACCAGTCTAACAACTTTGTGTTGTAACAAGGTGTAAACTAACGAGAATAACGACTTTGTGTTGTGACAAGATGAACAATAACCAGTGTAACAACTTTGTATTTTAACAAGATGTAATATAATCAGTGCAACAACTTTGTGTTGTAAAAGATGTAAAATAACCAATGTAACAACTTTGTGTTGTAACAAGATGTAGAATAACCAATGTAACAACTTTGTGTTGTAACAAGGTGTTAAATAACCAATGTAAGAAGATGTAAAATAACCATTCTAACAGCTTTGTGCTGTAACAAGGTGTAACATAACCAGAACAATAACTTTGTGTTGTGACAAGATGTCATATAACTAGTGTAACAACTTTGTGCTGTAACAAGATGAAAAATAATCAATGTAACAACTTTATGTTGTAACAAGGTGTAAAATAACCAATGAAGCAATTTGGTGTTGTAAAAAGATGTAAAATAACCAGTTTAACAATTTTGTGTTGTAACAAGATATAAAGTAACCAATCTAACAGCTTTGTGTTGTAACAAGATATACAATAACCAATGTAACAACTTTGTGCTATAACAAGATGTATGATAACCAATGTAACATATTTGTGTTGTAACAAGATGTGAAATAATCAGTGTAACAACTTTGTGTTGTAACAAGATGTAAAATAACCATTGTAGAAACTTTGTGTTGTAACAAGATGTAAAATAAGCATTGTAGAAACTTTGTGTTGTAACAAGATGTAAAATAACCATTGTAGAAACTTTGTGTTGTAACAAGATGTAAAATAATCAATGTAACAACTTTGTGTTGCAAAAATATGTAACATAATCAGTTTAACAACTTTATATGGTAACTAGATGTAAAATAACCAGTGTAGCAACTTTGTGTTGTAACAAGGTGTAAAATAACCAACGGAAGAACTTTTTGTTGTAACAAGATGTAAAATAACCAGTCTAACAACTTTGTGTTGTAACAAGGTGTAAACTAACGAGAATAACGACTTTGTGTTGTGACAAGATGAACAATAACCAGTGTAACAACTTTGTATTTTAACAAGATGTAATATAATCAGTGCAACAACTTTGTGTTGTAAAAAGATGTAAAATAACCAATGTAACAACTTTGTGTTGTAACAAGATGTAGAATAACCAATGTAACAACTTTGTGTTGTAACAAGGTGTTAAATAACCAATGTAAGAAGATGTAAAATAACCATTCTAACAGCTTTGTGCTGTAACAAGGTGTAACATAACCAGAACAATAACTTTGTGTTGTGACAAGATGTCATATAACTAGTGTAACAACTTTGTGTTGTAACAAGATGAAAAATAATCAATGTAACAACTTTGTGTTGTAACAAGGTGTAAAATAACCAATGAAGCAATTTGGTGTTGTAAAAAGATGTAAAATAACCAGTTTAACAATTTTGTGTTGTAACAAGATATAAAGTAACCAATCTAACAGCTTTGTGTTGTAACAAGATATACAATAACCAATGTAACAACTTTGTGCTATAACAAGATGTATGATAACCAATGTAACATATTTGTGTTGTAACAAGATGTGAAATAATCAGTGTAACAACTTTGTGTTGTAACAAGATGTAAAATAACCATTGTAGAAACTTTGTGTTGTAACAAGATGTAAAATAAGCATTGTAGAAACTTTGTGTTGTAACAAGATGTAAAATAACCATTGTAGAAACTTTGTGTTGTAACAAGATGTAAAATAATCAATGTAACAACTTTGTGTTGCAAAAATATGTAACATAATCAGTTTAACAACTTTATATGGTAACTAGATGTAAAATAACCAGTGTAGCAACTTTGTGTTGTAACAAGGTGTAAAATAACCAACGGAAGAACTTTTTGTTGTAACAAGATGTAAAATAACCAGTCTAACAACTTTGTGTTGTAACAAGGTGTAAACTAACGAGAATAACGACTTTGTGTTGTGACAAGATGAACAATAACCAGTGTAACAACTTTGTATTTTAACAAGATGTAATATAATCAGTGCAACAACTTTGTGTTGTAAAAAGATGTAAAATAACCAATGTAACAACTTTGTGTTGTAACAAGATGTAGAATAACCAATGTAACAACTTTGTGTTGTAACAAGGTGTTAAATAACCAATGTAAGAAGATGTAAAATAACCATTCTAACAGCTTTGTGCTGTAACAAGGTGTAACATAACCAGAACAATAACTTTGTGTTGTGACAAGATGTCATATAACTAGTGTAACAACTTTGTGTTGTAACAAGATGAAAAATAATCAATGTAACAACTTTGTGTTGTAACAAGGTGTAAAATAACCAATGAAGCAATTTGGTGTTGTAAAAAGATGTAAAATAACCAGTTTAACAATTTTGTGTTGTAACAAGATATAAAGTAACCAATCTAACAGCTTTGTGTTGTAACAAGATATACAATAACCAATGTAACAACTTTGTGCTATAACAAGATGTATGATAACCAATGTAACATATTTGTGTTGTAACAAGATGTGAAATAATCAGTGTAACAACTTTGTGTTGTAACAAGATGTAAAATAACCATTGTAGAAACTTTGTGTTGTAACAAGATGTAAAATAAGCATTGTAGAAACTTTGTGTTGTAACAAGATGTAAAATAACCATTGTAGAACCTTTGTGTTGTAACAAGATGTAAAATAATCAATGTAACAACTTTGTGTTGCAAACATATGTAACATAATCAGTTTAACAACTTTATATGGTAACTAGATGTAAAATAACCAGTGTAGCAACTTTGTGTTGTAACAAGATATAAAGTAACCAATCTAACAGCTTTGTGTTGTAACAAGATATACAATAACCAATGTAACAACTTTGTGCTATAACAAGATGTATGATAACCAATGTAACATATTTGTGTTGTAACAAGATGTGAAATAATCAGTGTAACAACTTTGTGTTGTAACAAGATGTAAAATAACCATTGTAGAAACTTTGTGTTGTAACAAGATGTAAAATAAGCATTGTAGAAACTTTGTGTTGTAACAAGATGTAAAATAACCATTGTAGAAACTTTGTGTTGTAACAAGATGTAAAATAATCAATGTAACAACTTTGTGTTGCAAAAATATGTAACATAATCAGTTTAACAACTTTATATGGTAACTAGATGTAAAATAACCAGTGTAGCAACTTTGTGTTGTAACAAGGTGTAAAATAACCAACGGAAGAACTTTTTGTTGTAACAAGATGTAAAATAACCAATCTAACAACTTTGTGTTGTAACAAGGTGTAAACTAACGAGAATAACGACTTTGTGTTGTGACAAGATGAACAATAACCAGTGTAACAACTTTGTATTTTAACAAGATGTAATATAATCAGTGCAACAACTTTGTGTTGTAAAAAGATGTAAAATAACCAATGTAACAACTTTGTGTTGTAACAAGATGTAGAATAACCAATGTAACAACTTTGTGTTGTAACAAGGTGTTAAATAACCAATGTAAGAAGATGTAAAATAACCATTCTAACAGCTTTGCGCTGTAACAAGGTGTAACATAACCAGAACAATAACTTTGTGTTGTGACAAGATGTCATATAACTAGTGTAACAACTTTGTGTTGTAACAAGATGAAAAATAATCAATGTAACAACTTTATGTTGTAACAAGGTGTAAAATAACCAATGAAGCAATTTGGTGTTGTAAAAAGATGTAAAATAACCAGTTTAACAATTTTGTGTTGTAGCAAGATATAAAGTAACCAATCTAACAGCTTTGTGTTGTAACAAGATATACAATAACCAATGTAACAACTTTGTGCTATAAAAAGATGTATGATAACCAATGTAACATATTTGTGTTGTAACAAGATGTGAAATAATCAGTGTAACAACTTTGTGTTGTAACAAGATGTAAAATAACCATTGTAGAAACTTTGTGTTGTAACAAGATGTAAAATAAGCATTGTAGAAACTTTGTGTTGTAACAAGATGTAAAATAACCATTGTAGAAACTTTGTGTTGTAACAAGATGTAAAATAATCAATGTAACAACTTTGTGTTGCAAAAATATGTAACATAATCAGTTTATCAACTTTATATGGTAACTAGATGTAAAATAACCAGTGTAGCAACTTTGTGTTGTAACAAGGTGTAAAATAACCAACGGAAGAACTTTTTGTTGTAACAAGATGTAAAATAACCAGTCTAACAACTTTGTGTTGTAACAAGGTGTAAACTAACGAGAATAACGACTTTGTGTTGTGACAAGATGAACAATAACCAGTGTAACAACTTTGTATTTTAACAAGATGTAATATAATCAGTGCAACAACTTTGTGTTGTAAAAAGATGTAAAATAACCAATGTAACAACTTTGTGTTGTAACAAGATGTAGAATAACCAATGTAACAACTTTGTGTTGTAACAAGGTGTTAAATAACCAATGTAAGAAGATGTAAAATAACCATTCTAACAGCTTTGTGCTGTAACAAGGTGTAACATAACCAGAACAATAACTTTGTGCTGTGACAAGATGTCATATAACTAGTGTAACAACTTTGTGTTGTAACAAGATAAAAAATAATCAATGTAACAACTTTGTGTTGTAACAAGGTGTAAATTAACCAATGAAGCAATTTGGTGTTGTAAAAAGATGTAAAATAACCAGTTTAACAATTTTGTGTTGTAACAAGATATAAAGTAACCAATCTAACAGCTTTGTGTTGTAACAAGATATACAATAACCAATGTAACAACGTTGTGCTATAACAAGATGTATGATAACCAATGTAACATATTTGTGTTGTAACAAGATGTGAAATAATCAGTGTAACAACTTTGTGTTGTAACAAGATGTAAAATAACCATTGTAGAAACTTGTGTTGTAACAAGATGTAAAATAAGCATTGTAGAAACTTTGTGTTGTAACAAGATGTAAAATAACCATTGTAGAACCTTTGTGTTGTAACAAGATGTAAAATAATCAATGTAACAACTTTGTGTTGCAAACATATGTAACATAATCAGTTTAACAACTTTATATGGTAACTAGATGTAAAATAACCAGTGTAGCAACTTTGTGATGTAACAAGATATAAAGTAACCAATCTAACAGCTTTGTGTTGTAACAAGATATACAATAACCAATGTAACAACTTTGTGCTATAACAAGATGTATGATAACCAATGTAACATATTTGTGTTGTAACAAGATGTGAAATAATCAGTGTAACAACTTTGTGTTGTAACAAGATGTAAAATAACCATTGTAGAAACTTTGTGTTGTAACAAGATGTAAAATAAGCATTGTAGAAACTTTGTGTTGTAACAAGATGTAAAATAACCATTGTAGAAACTTTGTGTTGTAACAAGATGTAAAATAATCAATGTAACAACTTTGTGTTGCAAAAATATGTAACATAATCAGTTTAACAACTTTATATGGTAACTAGATGTAAAATAACCAGTGTAGCAACTTTGTGTTGTAACAAGGTGTAAAATAACCAACGGAAGAACTTTTTGTTGTAACAAGATGTAAAATAACCAGTCTAACAACTTTGTGTTGTAACAAGGTGTAAACTAACGAGAATAACGACTTTGTGTTGTGACAAGATGAACAATAACCAGTGTAACAACTTTGTATTTTAACAAGATGTAATATAATCAGTGCAACAACTTTGTGTTGTAAAAAGATGTAAAATAACCAATGTAACAACTTTGTGTTGTAACAAGATGTAGAATAACCAATGTAACAACTTTGTGTTGTAACAAGGTGTTAAATAACCAATGTAAGAAGATGTAAAATAACCATTCTAACAGCTTTGTGCTGTAACAAGGTGTAACATAACCAGAACAATAACTTTGTGTTGTGACAAGATGTCATATAACTAGTGTAACAACTTTGTGTTGTAACAAGATGAAAAATAATCAATGTAACAACTTTGTGTTGTAACAAGGTGTAAAATAACCAATGAAGCAATTTGGTGTTGTAAAAAGATGTAAAATAACCAGTTTAACAATTTTGTGTTGTAACAAGATATAAAGTAACCAATCTAACAGCTTTGTGTTGTAACAAGATATACAATAACCAATGTAACAACTTTGTGATATAACAAGATGTATGATAACCAATGTAACATATTTGTGTTGTAACAAGATGTGAAATAATCAGTGTAACAACTTTGTGTTGTAACAAGATGTAAAATAACCATTGTAGAAACTTTGTGTTGTAACAAGATGTAAAATAAGCATTGTAGAAACTTTGTGTTGTAACAAGATGTAAAATAACCATTGTAGAACCTTTGTGTTGTAACAAGATGTAAAATAATCAATGTAACAACTTTGTGTTGCAAACATATGTAACATAATCAGTTTAACAACTTTATATGGTAACTAGATGTAAAATAACCAGTGTAGCAACTTTGTGTTGTAACAAGATATAAAGTAACCAATCTAACAGCTTTGTGTTGTAACAAGATATACAATAACCAATGTAACAACTTTGTGCTATAACAAGATGTATGATAACCAATGTAACATATTTGTGTTGTAACAAGATGTGAAATAATCAGTGTAACAACTTTGTGTTGTAACAAGATGTAAAATAACCATTGTAGAAACTTTGTGTTGTAACAAGATGTAAAATAATCAATGTAACAACTTTGTGTTGCAAAAATATGTAACATAATCAGTTTAACAACTTTATATGGTAACTAGATGTAAAATAACCAGTGTAGCAACTTTGTGTTGTAACAAGGTGTAAAATAACCAACGGAAGAACTTTTTGTTGTAACAAGATGTAAAATAACCAGTCTAACAACTTTGTGTTGTAACAAGGTGTAAACTAACGAGAATAACGACTTTGTGTTGTGACAAGATGAACAATAACCAGTGTAACAACTTTGTATTTTAACAAGATGTAATATAATCAGTGCAACAACTTTGTGTTGTAAAAAGATGTAAAATAACCAATGTAACAACTTTGTGTTGTAACAAGATGTAGAATAACCAATGTAACAACTTTGTGTTGTAACAAGGTGTTAAATAACCAATGTAAGAAGATGTAAAATAACCATTCTAACAGCTTTGTGCTGTAACAAGGTGTAACATAACCAAAACAATAACTTTGTGTTGTGACAAGATGTCATATAACTAGTGTAACAACTTTGTGTTGTAACAAGATGAAAAATAATCAATGTAACAACTTTATGTTGTAACAAGGTGTAAAATAACCAATGAAGCAATTTGGTGTTGTAAAAAGATGTAAAATAACCAGTTTAACAATTTTGTGTTGTAACAAGATATAAAGTAACCAATCTAACAGCTTTGTGTTGTAACAAGATATACAATAACCAATGTAACAACTTTGTGCTATAACAAGATGTATGATAACCAATGTAACATATTTGTGTTGTAACAAGATGTGAAATAATCAGTGTAACAACTTTGTGTTGTAACAAGATGTAAAATAACCATTGTAGAAACTTTGTGTTGTAACAAGATGTAAAATAAGCATTGTAGAAACTTTGTGTTGTAACAAGATGTAAAATAACCATTGTAGAAACTTTGTGTTGTAACAAGATGTAAAATAATCAATGTAACAACTTTGTGTTGCAAAAATATGTAACATAATCAGTTTAACAACTTTATATGGTAACTAGATGTAAAATAACCAGTGTAGCAACTTTGTGTTGTAACAAGGTGTAAAATAACCAACGGAAGAACTTTTTGTTGTAACAAGATGTAAAATAACCAGTCTAACAACTTTGTGTTGTAACAAGGTGTAAACTAACGAGAATAACGACTTTGTGTTGTGACAAGATGAACAATAACCAGTGTAACAACTTTGTATTTTAACAAGATGTAATATAATCAGTGCAACAACTTTGTGTTGTAAAAAGATGTAAAATAACCAATGTAACAACTTTGTGTTGTAACAAGATGTAGAATAACCAATGTAACAACTTTGTGTTGTAACAAGGTGTTAAATAACCAATGTAAGAAGATGTAAAATAACCATTCTAACAGCTTTGTGCTGTAACAAGGTGTAACATAACCAAAACAATAACTTTGTGTTGTGACAAGATGTCATATAACTAGTGTAACAACTTTGTGTTGTAACAAGATGAAAAATAATCAATGTAACAACTTTATGTTGTAACAAGGTGTAAAATAACCAATGAAGCAATTTGGTGTTGTAAAAAGATGTAAAATAACCAGTTTAACAATTTTGTGTTGTAACAAGATATAAAGTAACCAATCTAACAGCTTTGTGTTGTAACAAGATATACAATAACCAATGTAACAACTTTGTGCTATAACAAGATGTATGATAACCAATGTAACATATTTGTGTTGTAACAAGATGTGAAATAATCAGTGTAACAACTTTGTGTTGTAACAAGATGTAAAATAACCATTGTAGAAACTTTGTGTTGTAACAAGATGTAAAATATGCATTGTAGAAACTTTGTGTTGTAACAAGATGTAAAATAACCATTGTAGAAACTTTGTGTTGTAACAAGATGTAAAATATTCAATGTAACAACTTTGTGTTGCAAAAATATGTAACATAATCAGTTTAACAACTTTATATGGTAACTAGATGTAAAATAACCAGTGTAGCAACTTTGTGTTGTAACAAGGTGTAAAATAACCAACGGAAGAACTTTTTGTTGTAACAAGATGTAAAATAACCAGTCTAACAACTTTGTGTTGTAACAAGGTGTAAACTAACGAGAATAACGACTTTGTGTTGTGACAAGATGAACAATAACCAGTGTAACAACTTTGTATTTTAACAAGATGTAATATAATCAGTGCAACAACTTTGTGTTGTAAAAAGATGTAAAATAACCAATGTAACAACTTTGTGTTGTAACAAGATGTAGAATAACCAATGTAACAACTTTGTGTTGTAACAAGGTGTTAAATAACCAATGTAAGAAGATGTAAAATAACCATTCTAACAGCTTTGTGCTGTAACAAGGTGTAACATAACCAGAACAATAACTTTGTGTTGTGACAAGATGTCATATAACTAGTGTAACAACTTTGTGTTGTAACAAGATGAAAAATAATCAATGTAACAACTTTGTGTTGTAACAAGGTGTAAAATAACCAACGAAGCAATTTGGTGTTGTAAAAAGATGTAAAATAACCAGTTTAACAATTTTGTGTTGTAACAAGATATAAAGTAACCAATCTAACAGCTTTGTGTTGTAACAAGATATACAATAACCAATGTAACAACTTTGTGCTATAACAAGATGTATGATAACCAATGTAACATATTTGTGTTGTAACAAGATGTGATATAATCAGTGTAACAACTTTGTGTTGTAACAAGATGTAAAATAACCATTGTAGAAACTTTGTGTTGTAACAAGATGTAAAATAAGCATTGTAGAAACTTTGTGCTGTAACAAGATGTAAAATAACCATTGTAGAACCTTTGTGTTGTAACAAGATGTAAAATAATCAATGTAACAACTTTGTGTTGCAAACATATGTAACATAATCAGTTTAACAACTTTATATGGTAACTAGATGTAAAATAACCAGTGTAGCAACTTTGTGTTGTAACAAGATATAAAGTAACCAATCTAACAGCTTTGTGTTGTAACAAGATATACAATAACCAATGTAACAACTTTGTGCTATAACAAGATGTATGATAACCAATGTAACATATTTGTGTTGTAACAAGATGTGATATAATCAGTGTAACAACTTTGTGTTGTAACAAGATGTAAAATAACTATTGTAGAAACTTTGTGTTGTAACAAGATGTCAAATAAGCATTGTAGAAACTTTGTGTTGTAACAAGATGTAAAATAACCATTGTAGAACCTTTGTGTTGTAACAAGATGTAAAATAATCAATGTAACAACTTTGTGTTGCAAACATATGTAACATAATCAGTTTAACAACTTTATATGGTAACTAGATGTAAAATAACCAGTGTAGCAACTTTGTGTTGTAACAAGATATAAAGTAACCAATCTAACAGCTTTGTGTTGTAACAAGATATACAATAACCAATGTAACAACTTTGTGCTATAACAAGATGTATGATAACCAATGTAACATATTTGTGTTGTAACAAGATGTGAAATAATCAGTGTAACAACTTTGTGTTGTAACAAGATGTAAAATAACCATTGTAGAAACTTTGTGTTGTAACAAGATGTAAAATAAGCATTGTAGAAACTTTGTGTTGTAACAAGATGTAAAATAACCATTGTAGAAACTTTGTGTTGTAACAAGATGTAAAATAATCAATGTAACAACTTTGTGTTGCAAAAATATGTAACATAATCAGTTTAACAACTTTATATGGTAACTAGATGTAAAATAACCAGTGTAGTAACTTTGTGTTGTAACAAGGTGTAAAATAACCAACGAAGAACTTTTTGTTGTAACAAGATGTAAAATAACCAGTCTAACAACTTTGTGTTGTAACAAGGTGTAAACTAACGAGAATAACGACTTTGTGTTGTGACAAGATGAACAATAACCAGTGTAACAACTTTGTATTTTAACAAGATGTAATATAATCAGTGCAACAACTTTGTGTTGTAAAAAGATGTAAAATAACCAATGTAACAACTTTGTGTTGTAACAAGATGTAGAATAACCAATGTAACAACTTTGTGTTGTAACAAGGTGTTAAATAACCAATGTAAGAAGATGTAAAATAACCATTCTAACAGCTTTGTGCTGTAACAAGGTGTAACATAACCAGAACAATAACTTTGTGTTGTGACAAGATGTCATATAACTAGTGTAACAACTTTGTGCTGTAACAAGATGAAAAATAATCAATGTAACAACTTTATGTTGTAACAAGGTGTAAAATAACCAATGAAGCAATTTGGTGTTGTAAAAAGATGTAAAATAACCAGTTTAACAATTTTGTGTTGTAACAAGATATAAAGTAACCAATCTAACAGCTTTGTGTTGTAACAAGATATACAATAACCAATGTAACAACTTTGTGCTATAACAAGATGTATGATAACCAATGTAACATATTTGTGTTGTAACAAGATGTGAAATAATCAGTGTAACAACTTTGTGTTGTAACAAGATGTAAAATAACCATTGTAGAAACTTTGTGTTGTAACAAGATGTAAAATAAGCATTGTAGAAACTTTGTGTTGTAACAAGATGTAAAATAACCATTGTAGAAACTTTGTGTTGTAACAAGATGTAAAATAATCAATGTAACAACTTTGTGTTGCAAAAATATGTAACATAATCAGTTTAACAACTTTATATGGTAACTAGATGTAAAATAACCAGTGTAGCAACTTTGTGTTGTAACAAGGTGTAAAATAACCAACGGAAGAACTTTTTGTTGTAACAAGATGTAAAATAACCAGTCTAACAACTTTGTGTTGTAACAAGGTGTAAACTAACGAGAATAACGACTTTGTGTTGTGACAAGATGAACAATAACCAGTGTAACAACTTTGTATTTTAACAAGATGTAATATAATCAGTGCAACAACTTTGTGTTGTAAAAAGATGTAAAATAACCAATGTAACAACTTTGTGTTGTAACAAGATGTAGAATAACCAATGTAACAACTTTGTGTTGTAACAAGGTGTTAAATAACCAATGTAAGAAGATGTAAAATAACCATTCTAACAGCTTTGTGCTGTAACAAGGTGTAACATAACCAGAACAATAACTTTGTGTTGTGACAAGATGTCATATAACTAGTGTAACAACTTTGTGTTGTAACAAGATGAAAAATAATCAATGTAACAACTTTGTGTTGTAACAAGGTGTAAAATAACCAATGAAGCAATTTGGTGTTGTAAAAAGATGTAAAATAACCAGTTTAACAATTTTGTGTTGTAACAAGATATAAAGTAACCAATCTAACAGCTTTGTGTTGTAACAAGATATACAATAACCAATGTAACAACTTTGTGATATAACAAGATGTATGATAACCAATGTAACATATTTGTGTTGTAACAAGATGTGAAATAATCAGTGTAACAACTTTGTGTTGTAACAAGATGTAAAATAACCATTGTAGAAACTTTGTGTTGTAACAAGATGTAAAATAAGCATTGTAGAAACTTTGTGTTGTAACAAGATGTAAAATAACCATTGTAGAACCTTTGTGTTGTAACAAGATGTAAAATAATCAATGTAACAACTTTGTGTTGCAAACATATGTAACATAATCAGTTTAACAACTTTATATGGTAACTAGATGTAAAATAACCAGTGTAGCAACTTTGTGTTGTAACAAGATATAAAGTAACCAATCTAACAGCTTTGTGTTGTAACAAGATATACAATAACCAATGTAACAACTTTGTGCTATAACAAGATGTATGATAACCAATGTAACATATTTGTGTTGTAACAAGATGTGAAATAATCAGTGTAACAACTTTGTGTTGTAACAAGATGTAAAATAACCATTGTAGAAACTTTGTGTTGTAACAAGATGTAAAATAAGCATTGTAGAAACTTTGTGTTGTAACAAGATGTAAAATAACCATTGTAGAAACTTTGTGTTGTAACAAGATGTAAAATAATCAATGTAACAACTTTGTGTTGCAAAAATATGTAACATAATCAGTTTAACAACTTTATATGGTAACTAGATGTAAAATAACCAGTGTAGCAACTTTGTGTTGTAACAAGGTGTAAAATAACCAACGGAAGAACTTTTTGTTGTAACAAGATGTAAAATAACCAGTCTAACAACTTTGTGTTGTAACAAGGTGTAAACTAGCGAGAATAACGACTTTGTGTTGTGACAAGATGAACAATAACCAGTGTAACAACTTTGTATTTTAACAAGATGTAATATAATCAGTGCAACAACTTTGTGTTGTAAAAAGATGTAAAATAACCAATGTAACAACTTTGTGTTGTAACAAGATGTAGAATAACCAATGTAACAACTTTGTGTTGTAACAAGGTGTTAAATAACCAATGTAAGAAGATGTAAAATAACCATTCTAACAGCTTTGTGCTGTAACAAGGTGTAACATAACCAAAACAATAACTTTGTGTTGTGACAAGATGTCATATAACTAGTGTAACAACTTTGTGTTGTAACAAGATGAAAAATAATCAATGTAACAACTTTATGTTGTAACAAGGTGTAAAATAACCAATGAAGCAATTTGGTGTTGTAAAAAGATGTAAAATAACCAGTTTAACAATTTTGTGTTGTAACAAGATATAAAGTAACCAATCTAACAGCTTTGTGTTGTAACAAGATATACAATAACCAATGTAACAACTTTGTGCTATAACAAGATGTATGATAACCAATGTAACATATTTGTGTTGTAACAAGATGTGAAATAATCAGTGTAACAACTTTGTGTTGTAACAAGATGTAAAATAACCATTGTAGAAACTTTGTGTTGTAACAAGATGTAAAATATGCATTGTAGAAACTTTGTGTTGTAACAAGATGTAAAATAACCATTGTAGAAACTTTGTGTTGTAACAAGATGTAAAATATTCAATGTAACAACTTTGTGTTGCAAAAATATGTAACATAATCAGTTTAACAACTTTATATGGTAACTAGATGTAAAATAACCAGTGTAGCAACTTTGTGTTGTAACAAGGTGTAAAATAACCAACGGAAGAACGTTTTGTTGTAACAAGATGTAAAATAACCAGTCTAACAACTTTGTGTTGTAACAAGGTGTAAACTAACGAGAATAACGACTTTGTGTTGTGACAAGATGAACAATAACCAGTGTAACAACTTTGTATTTTAACAAGATGTAATATAATCAGTGCAACAACTTTGTGTTGTAAAAAGATGTAAAATAACCAATGTAACAACTTTGTGTTGTAACAAGATGTAGAATAACCAATGTAACAACTTTGTGTTGTAACAAGGTGTTAAATAACCAATGTAAGAAGATGTAAAATAACCATTCTAACAGCTTTGTGCTGTAACAAGGTGTAACATAACCAGAACAATAACTTTGTGTTGTGACAAGATGTCATATAACTAGTGTAACAACTTTGTGTTGTAACAAGATGAAAAATAATCAATGTAACAACTTTGTGTTGTAACAAGGTGTAAAATAACCAACGAAGCAATTTGGTGTTGTAAAAAGATGTAAAATAACCAGTTTAACAATTTTGTGTTGTAACAAGATATAAAGTAACCAATCTAACAGCTTTGTGTTGTAACAAGATATACAATAACCAATGTAACAACTTTGTGCTATAACAAGATGTATGATAACCAATGTAACATATTTGTGTTGTAACAAGATGTGAAATAATCAGTGTAACAACTTTGTGTTGTAACAAGATGTAAAATAACCATTGTAGAAACTTTGTGTTGTAACAAGATGTAAAATAACCATTGTAGAACCTTTGTGTTGTAACAAGATGTAAAATAATCAATGTAACAACTTTGTGTTGCAAACATATGTAACATAATCAGTTTAACAACTTTATATGGTAACTAGATGTAAAATAACCAGTGTAGCAACTTTGTGTTGTAACAAGATATAAAGTAACCAATCTAACAGCTTTGTGTTGTAACAAGATATACAATAACCAATGTAACAACTTTGTGCTATAACAAGATGTATGATAACCAATGTAACATATTTGTGTTGTAACAAGATGTGAAATAATCAGTGTAACAACTTTGTGTTGTAACAAGATGTAAAATAACCATTGTAGAAACTTTGTGTTGTAACAAGATGTAAAATAAGCATTGTAGAAACTTTGTGTTGTAACAAGATGTAAAATAACCATTGTAGAAACTTTGTGTTGTAACAAGATGTAAAATAATCAATGTAACAACTTTGTGTTGCAAAAATATGTAACATAATCAGTTTAACAACTTTATATGGTAACTAGATGTAAAATAACCAGTGTAGCAACTTTGTGTTGTAACAAGGTGTAAAATAACCAACGGAAGAACTTTTTGTTGTAACAAGATGTAAAATAACCAGTCTAACAACTTTGTGTTGTAACAAGGTGTAAACTAGCGAGAATAACGACTTTGTGTTGTGACAAGATGAACAATAACCAGTGTAACAACTTTGTATTTTAACAAGATGTAATATAATCAGTGCAACAACTTTGTGTTGTAAAAAGATGTAAAATAACCAATGTAACAACTTTGTGTTGTAACAAGATGTAGAATAACCAATGTAACAACTTTGTGTTGTAACAAGGTGTTAAATAACCAATGTAAGAAGATGTAAAATAACCATTCTAACAGCTTTGTGCTGTAACAAGGTGTAACATAACCAAAACAATAACTTTGTGTTGTGACAAGATGTCATATAACTAGTGTAACAACTTTGTGTTGTAACAAGATGAAAAATAATCAATGTAACAACTTTATGTTGTAACAAGGTGTAAAATAACCAATGAAGCAATTTGGTGTTGTAAAAAGATGTAAAATAACCAGTTTAACAATTTTGTGTTGTAACAAGATATAAAGTAACCAATCTAACAGCTTTGTGTTGTAACAAGATATACAATAACCAATGTAACAACTTTGTGCTATAACAAGATGTATGATAACCAATGTAACATATTTGTGTTGTAACAAGATGTGAAATAATCAGTGTAACAACTTTGTGTTGTAACAAGATGTAAAATAACCATTGTAGAAACTTTGTGTTGTAACAAGATGTAAAATATGCATTGTAGAAACTTTGTGTTGTAACAAGATGTAAAATAACCATTGTAGAAACTTTGTGTTGTAACAAGATGTAAAATATTCAATGTAACAACTTTGTGTTGCAAAAATATGTAACATAATCAGTTTAACAACTTTATATGGTAACTAGATGTAAAATAACCAGTGTAGCAACTTTGTGTTGTAACAAGGTGTAAAATAACCAACGGAAGAACTTTTTGTTGTAACAAGATGTAAAATAACCAGTCTAACAACTTTGTGTTGTAACAAGGTGTAAACTAACGAGAATAACGACTTTGTGTTGTGACAAGATGAACAATAACCAGTGTAACAACTTTGTATTTTAACAAGATGTAATATAATCAGTGCAACAACTTTGTGTTGTAAAAAGATGTAAAATAACCAATGTAACAACTTTGTGTTGTAACAAGATGTAGAATAACCAATGTAACAACTTTGTGTTGTAACAAGGTGTTAAATAACCAATGTAAGAAGATGTAAAATAACCATTCTAACAGCTTTGTGCTGTAACAAGGTGTAACATAACCAGAACAATAACTTTGTGTTGTGACAAGATGTCATATAACTAGTGTAACAACTTTGTGTTGTAACAAGATGAAAAATAATCAATGTAACAACTTTGTGTTGTAACAAGGTGTAAAATAACCAACGAAGCAATTTGGTGTTGTAAAAAGATGTAAAATAACCAGTTTAACAATTTTGTGTTGTAACAAGATATAAAGTAACCAATCTAACAGCTTTGTGTTGTAACAAGATATACAATAACCAATGTAACAACTTTGTGCTATAACAAGATGTATGATAACCAATGTAACATATTTGTGTTGTAACAAGATGTGATATAATCAGTGTAACAACTTTGTGTTGTAACAAGATGTAAAATAACCATTGTAGAAACTTTGTGTTGTAACAAGATGTAAAATAAGCATTGTAGAAACTTTGTGCTGTAACAAGATGTAAAATAACCATTGTAGAACCTTTGTGTTGTAACAAGATGTAAAATAATCAATGTAACAACTTTGTGTTGCAAACATATGTAACATAATCAGTTTAACAACTTTATATGGTAACTAGATGTAAAATAACCAGTGTAGCAACTTTGTGTTGTAACAAGATATAAAGTAACCAATCTAACAGCTTTGTGTTGTAACAAGATATACAATAACCAATGTAACAACTTTGTGCTATAACAAGATGTATGATAACCAATGTAACATATTTGTGTTGTAACAAGATGTGAAATAATCAGTGTAACAACTTTGTGTTGTAACAAGATGTAAAATAACCATTGTAGAAACTTTGTGTTGTAACAAGATGTAAAATAAGCATTGTAGAAACTTTGTGTTGTAACAAGATGTAAAATAACCATTGTAGAAACTTTGTGTTGTAACAAGATGTAAAATAATCAATGTAACAACTTTGTGTTGCAAAAATATGTAACATAATCAGTTTAACAACTTTATATGGTAACTAGATGTAAAATAACCAGTGTAGTAACTTTGTGTTGTAACAAGGTGTAAAATAACCAACGAAGAACTTTTTGTTGTAACA
The DNA here is from genome assembly GCA_963680875.1 of Bathymodiolus brooksi. NCBI lineage: Eukaryota > Metazoa > Mollusca > Bivalvia > Mytilida > Modiolidae > Bathymodiolus > Bathymodiolus brooksi. The sequence goes on along the minus strand of OY804576.1, from coordinate 48,694,693 downwards.
AGATGTAAAATAACCAGTCTAACAACTTTGTGTTGTAACAAGGTGTAAACTAACGAGAATAACGACTTTGTGTTGTGACAAGATGAACAATAACCAGTGTAACAACTTTGTATTTTAACAAGATGTAATATAATCAGTGCAACAACTTTGTGTTGTAAAAAGATGTAAAATAACCAATGTAACAACTTTGTGTTGTAACAAGATGTAGAATAACCAATGTAACAACTTTGTGTTGTAACAAGGTGTTAAATAACCAATGTAAGAAGATGTAAAATAACCATTCTAACAGCTTTGTGCTGTAACAAGGTGTAACATAACCAGAACAATAACTTTGTGTTGTGACAAGATGTCATATAACTAGTGTAACAACTTTGTGCTGTAACAAGATGAAAAATAATCAATGTAACAACTTTATGTTGTAACAAGGTGTAAAATAACCAATGAAGCAATTTGGTGTTGTAAAAAGATGTAAAATAACCAGTTTAACAATTTTGTGTTGTAACAAGATATAAAGTAACCAATCTAACAGCTTTGTGTTGTAACAAGATATACAATAACCAATGTAACAACTTTGTGCTATAACAAGATGTATGATAACCAATGTAACATATTTGTGTTGTAACAAGATGTGAAATAATCAGTGTAACAACTTTGTGTTGTAACAAGATGTAAAATAACCATTGTAGAAACTTTGTGTTGTAACAAGATGTAAAATAAGCATTGTAGAAACTTTGTGTTGTAACAAGATGTAAAATAACCATTGTAGAAACTTTGTGTTGTAACAAGATGTAAAATAATCAATGTAACAACTTTGTGTTGCAAAAATATGTAACATAATCAGTTTAACAACTTTATATGGTAACTAGATGTAAAATAACCAGTGTAGCAACTTTGTGTTGTAACAAGGTGTAAAATAACCAACGGAAGAACTTTTTGTTGTAACAAGATGTAAAATAACCAGTCTAACAACTTTGTGTTGTAACAAGGTGTAAACTAACGAGAATAACGACTTTGTGTTGTGACAAGATGAACAATAACCAGTGTAACAACTTTGTATTTTAACAAGATGTAATATAATCAGTGCAACAACTTTGTGTTGTAAAAAGATGTAAAATAACCAATGTAACAACTTTGTGTTGTAACAAGATGTAGAATAACCAATGTAACAACTTTGTGTTGTAACAAGGTGTTAAATAACCAATGTAAGAAGATGTAAAATAACCATTCTAACAGCTTTGTGCTGTAACAAGGTGTAACATGACCAGAACAATAACTTTGTGTTGTGACAAGATGTCATATAACTAGTGTAGCAACTTTGTGTTGTAACAAGATGAAAAATAATCAATGTAACAACTTTGTGTTGTAACAAGGTGTAAAATAACCAATGAAGCAATTTGGTGTTGTAAAAAGATGTAAAATAACCAGTTTAACAATTTTGTGTTGTAACAAGTTGTAAAATAACCAGAATAAAAACTTTGTGTTGTGACAAGATGCAAAATAATCAGTGTAAAAAATTTGTGTTGTCAAAAGACGTAAAATAACCAGTGTAGCAACTTTGTGTTATACCAAGATGTAAAATAATCAGTGTAGCAAATTTGTGTTGTAACAAGATGTACAATAACCAGTGTAACAACTTTGTGTTGTAATAAGATGTAAAAGAACCAGTCTAACAACTTTGTGATGTAACAAGGTGTAAAATAACCAGAACAATAACTTTGTATTGTGACAAGATGTCAAATAACTAGTGTAACAACTTTTTTTGTAACAAGATGCAAAATAATCAGTGTAGCAACTTTGTGTTGTAACAAGATGTAAAATAACCACTGTAGCAATTTGTGTTGTAACAAGATGTAAAATAATCAATGTGGAAAATTTGTGTTGTAACAAGATGTAACAAGATATAAAATAATCAATGTAACAACTTTGTGTTGTTACAAGTTGCAACAAGATCCAAAATAATCAGTGTAACAACTTTGTGTTGTAACAAAATGTCAAATAACCAGTCTAAGAACTTTCTGGTGTAACAAGATGTAAAATAATAAATGTAGCAACTTTGTGTTGTAACAAGATTGAAAATAACCAGTGTAGCAGCTTTGTGTTGTAACAAGTTGTAGAATAACCAATGTAGCAACTTTGTGTTGTAACAAGATGTAAAATAACCAGTCTAACATCTTTGTGTTGCAACAAGATGTACAATAATGAATGTAGCAACTGTGTGTTGTAACAAGATGTAAAATAACCAGTGTAGCAGCTTTGTGTTGTAACAAGATGTAAAGTAACCAATATAGCAACCTTGTGCTGTAACAAGATGTAGTAAATGTGTAGTGTAACAAGATGCAAAATAACCAGTGTAACAACTTTGTGTTGTAACAAGGTGTAAAATGACCAGAATAACAACTTTCTGCTGTGATAGGATGTACAATAACCAGTCTAACTACTTTGTGTTGTAACAAGATGTAAAGTAACCAGTGTAGCAACTTTGTGTTGTAACAAAATATAAAGTAACCAATCGAACAACCTTGTGTTGTAACAAGATGTAAAGTAACTAGTGTAACAACTTTGTGTTGTAACAAGATGATAAATAATCAATGTAGCAACTTTGTGTTGTAACAAGTTGTAAAATAACCAGAATAACAACTTTGTGTTGTAACAAGATATAAAATAATCAGTGTAACAACTTTGTGTTGTAACAAGATGTAAAATAATCAGTGTAGCAACTTTATGGTGTCACAAGATGTAAAATAATAAGTGTAACAGCTTTGTGTTGTAACAAGATGTAAAATAACCAAAATAACAATTTTGTGTTATGACAAGATGTAAAATAACCAGTGTAACAACTTTGTGTTGTAACAAGGTGTAAAATAGCCAGTCTAACAACTTTGTGATGTAACAAGATGTAAAATATCCATTCTAACAACTTTGTGTCGTAACAAGATATAAAATAACCAATGTAACAACTTTGTATTGTAACAAGATGTAAAATCAGTGTATGTATAGTTAATTACGGATGGAAAAAATGACTACAATTCGCCTGCTCTTTTTCGAAAGTTACAAAAGATATCTTAAAGGTGCAGCGAGCGTGGCACTCTCCAAATACGTTACTCACTATCGTCCAATGTCAGGCCTTTTGTACTATAACGTGAGAGCACCCCCATCCTCCCTACCTAGTGAGAGTATCATCGATCACCCACATGGGGATTGGCCGGACAGTTCCAGGAACTATCACCAATACATATATTTACAGATTGAAACCCAATCCTCATTTTAATGTTTGAACATTTGATTTGTCATTAAATAGAAAATACGTGAGCCGTTAATTATGTTTAGGGAAATGATACATAATATCTAATAAATGAGGTTTTATTTTTGTTATTTAAAGCAAGAAATATGATTACGTAAAAAAAGAAAGTTGATGATAACTATATTGAGGATCCCATTGACAACTGTAGACACAGAACCTTTCCCTCAGAATGGTTTGGTTTGCGGTGTTTAAGGCCACTTTCAACAATAGTTCAGTTATATCGTGGCGATCAGTTTTATTGGTGGAGGAAACCGGAGTACCAGGGGAAAACCACAATGTAGTAAGTCACTAACAAACTTTATCACATAATGTTGTATCGAGTATACCTCGCCATGAACGGGATTTGAACTCACACTCACAACTTTGGTGGTGTGAGGCACTGGTTGCACAGGTAGTTGTAAATCTAACTACCATATGATTACGACCACGACGACCACTTCTTGCCTCAGGAAGATGATATTGTATATATCAAGTACCCAATAAAATGTAGGATACCGAACCCCTTCACCAGGAGGATCGTGTTATATTAAGGAAAGGACCACACGAACAATTCTGGATAAATAACTATTGTTATGGTTATGATGTTTAACGCCACTTTCAATAATATTTCAGTTTTATATCGTGGCGGTACTAAAGATTTGAGGGTACGTCTTAAGGGTGCTTAAAATAGTACCTAGTACTGGAACGACTGTGAACATATATACTATCACTAATACATCATACTGAAACTCCTTGATTCTCCAAAAATATAAATACGAATTTGTGTATTCATTGTGGAATATGTAAATGGTGTTTATAAATAAACCATTGGGATTTTTTTTCCATATTGAGAGGCGGGCTGGTATCCAATAAACAGATATATCAACTCAGCCCAACTTTCGTTTCTATCCCAAGCCAGGATCTATATTTCCATTGTTACAAATGTTAATAAATATTCAAGCTAAAACATGATCAAATTCAATCGTCCTAGCATTATTTATTTGATATTTTAGCTATATTTTGTAGCAGTTTATGTCTATTATTGTGATAATTAAAGCAAGACGAAATCTGCAGACATTTGCGTTTATAATAAAAACAATTTCATCATGTAAAGCGATTGGTTTAAATCTTAGACTTTAAAAAAATAAAAAAAATCACCTGTATTTCTTGTTTTTCAAATAACACGTATGTTATAATTTAAAAAAGTAAATTTGATTTGTCTGTACATGTTTCTGTTTTAAATCACGAACAGAAATTTAAGATGCATTTAAATTACGTCGTCAGACAATTAACATGTTAGGTCATGCGAAGACGCAAAACAACATTTCTCGAAAATTCATAGGGGTTTCCCATTATAGGGTTCGTATCAGCAGAATAAATTAAATACCTCGTTGGAAAGTATTTGTCTGCTTGCATAAATATCGATATGGCGACCAAGCATTAAATATAGAGTAATATCTAATGTTGGGATCCAAACTTCCACCATCAACAAAAATAATAATCATCATTAGCTTTGATCTTTTTATTCTCATGTTTTGCTTTTGCATCTATCTAGATAACTTTCTTAGTATCTTGTGTAATTTAAGCAAATAAAATATGCTCAATGTAAAAAAAACCATTTAATTTGCAAAGAATGCAAATAGATATGATATGTCTATCAAATATCCTGACATATAAAACGAATATTGGTTACTGGTATGCAAAAAGGAGTTCCTGTGTATAGAAATAGGGCCATTATTTCTCCGACGAGGGATACCCACTTTTGAGATAATATTGTATGATCGAGAAGATGAACATATTTTCAAGCAACATAAACGTGGTATGTTAAAATCGATAAGCCACCATATAGCTGGAATGCTATTAAAGTTGGTGTTAAACATCAATCAATCAATCGATTAAGATCGATAAAATAAATAACACTTCTAAGACTATCTTTTCAAGATATTTCGTACATGAATGACTCTGCTGTTGGTCTTTGTTTTTCACTACTTTACTGTTGGTTAGCTAATGGAACGGCAAGCTTTGTTGGAAAACTTATGCCTGTTACCGAAACCATACAACCAAAATATGAAATAAGTGTAATCATATAAGGCCAGCATTCAAGAATACTAAATATTCCTCCTATAATTTAGGAGCACCGTTTGGAAGAAATTGGGTTTGGTATGTCATCGTTGTTTTGTATTATTAGTTTTGCGTTTAATTTTACTGTTCTCTGGACCAAACAAACATTTAATCAATTTTATATATATTTTATTTCTTCTCAATGTAACCAGACACCTATTCTGTACATAAATTGCGTATTAAAAATTAATCATTAGTCTCGTAAGAATATAATTTAAAAAATATGTTATTCTACCACGATGCGAGCTAATATTTAAACAGATGGGAATTAAGTCATCTGAAGAGTATGTTTACGAAACCTTCATTTATTGAGCTGAAAACCAAAAAAGAATAATAATAATAATAATTCATTCCCAGTGTACATTTCAGTGTAGTATACAAAAACTGTAAAGCCAAGCGAAAGCTTTGCCATGTTTGTAAAAAACAAATGAATCAGTTGAACTCTATTCTTTCATTAATTGCTTTAAGATGAAGAGATTTTTGTTAAGAATTAAGTGATTTGATTATTACTTCATGTGATCAAAATTATGTTTGAGATGACGGAAATAATATGTTGGCGCATTGATGAAGTATGCAGTTTTATTAGATTTATAAATAAAAATATCTGTCCTCTTGTCTGAAAAATGTAACTATCTCTCTCTACTCTCTTGTTGTAAATATTGTATATAGCTGTTTTGTTATTATGTAATGTACTTTAATTAATTGTATGCATACAATTGTATTAACTAACAAAGGTTATCAGAAACAAAATATCATGAGTAACACATACTTCTCAGCAGGGAAATAAATAAACAAATAAATAAATAAATAAACAAATAAATAAATAAATAAATATATATATAAAAGAAGAAAAACACAATAAATCCAAGCTTACCGTCTAAACCTACAAATAATTGGAAACTTAAAATTAGGAAACAAACCAACTCCATTCTGAAATATTTCTGTACATACGATTCTATTGGTTTCATGAGGATTTACCCTACTTATATTGGATACCTAAACTCCATAAGACACCATACAAAGAAAGGTACATAGCGGGATCATCAACTTGTTCGACGAAAGAATTGTCTATTCACCTGACAAAGATTCTGTCTGCAGTAAAAGAGGGACAACAGAAATATTGTGAAACTGTTTACTCGCGTAGTGGCATAAATCACATGTGGATTTTGAAAAACTCTAAAGATCTTTTGGATAACCTGAAATCAAGATCTTTCTCTCAGGTATCCTCCATCAAAACATTTGATTTTTCAACTCTATATACCACCCTACCGCATGACAAATTAAAAACCCGCTTAAAAGAAACAATTCATAAAGCTTTTAGTCATAGAAACTATGGCTCAAAATTTGTTGTGTTAGGCTACAATTCCACATATTTTTCAAACAAAATTCATAAAGGTAAAACATGCTACTCCGAGGAACAAGTGATCAGTATGCTGGAGTTCCTCATCGATAACATATTTGTCTCCTTTGGAGGGACACTGTTTCAGCAGGTCGTCGGCATACCAATGGGTACGAATTGTGCCCCTCTTCTAGCCGATTTATTTTTATACTCATATGAGTCGGAGTTTCTTCAAAAGCTTGTAAAAGATAAGAATATTCATGAGGCTAGAGCCTTTAATTTCACATACAGGTATATTGATGACGTTTTATCTATCAATAATTCTAGATTTGCAGAATTTCTTCCATTGATATATCCTCCAGAGCTAGAAGTTAAAGAGACCACCGATACAGCTTCGTCCGCATCATTTTTGGACTTATACCTCGAATTTGACGACAGTGGTCAACTCAGCACTAAAATTTATGATAAGCGGGACGACTTCAATTTTAAAATCATAAATTTTCCAAACATGTGCAGCAATATACCAGCTTCTCCTGCATATGGTGTTTACATCTCGCAATTGATTCGCTATGCAAGGGCCAGTAGCAATTATTCTGATTTCCTGAAACGTCATCTTCATTTGAGAAACAGGCTACTGGACCAGGGCTATAAAAAGATTCGCCTTATTCGATCTCTTAAAAAGTTTATATTCCGATACCAATATCTTGTCGAAATATATTCCGTCTCTGCAGAAAAAATTATAAGCGATGCATTTTCATATAGTGAAAATGTATAAAGATAAAGAAGTCGCAAATGTCAAGAATATTTTTGTCAATGTGTGACGTAAAAGTATTTTTGACATTTACGTCACCGAATATGGTACTGCTTTGACAACTATTTTACCTATTTTGTTCCTGTATTTAAATACTGTTACAGTGACAGCCGGAACCTTTGAACCGTAATGAGAGCGGGAGGTTTGGCGCCTTAAAATCTGATTCAACCCACCATTTCTTTAGAAATGCCTGTACCAAGTCAGGGTCATTACGGTTTTCACAGTTTTCCGGTTGTTGACTGATTTTGTCTGTTTATATAATTATGAGTTTTGACTTTCCCTTTGTAAGATTGTTCGGAGTTCGGTAATTTTGTTATTACCTTTATTGGTCTATTTCATGAATAACAATTATTACCTTCAAAACAGGTTTATATAGGATTGAAAACTAAGATCATTTATCAGAATATTTAAATGTATTGATGCGAATCGTATTGCAAACAACAAGTATTTTAATATGATCTTGCCAAACAAAGAAGGGTTGTATTTGCAAATCACTGCTTGACCAGCAAGATAAAAAAAAGTATTTGAAGGGAGGTCTAAAACAATACAATTAATACAAAACCGAACTATTTATTCGGGTAATAAACATGTCTTCTTTTTGTTGAATATATACATGTCATATTGTTTTTTCCTACTTTGTAGTTACATGAACCCCCGAACGAACACCAGGGCAGGTTATATATAAAGTTTATTCACTGCATGTTCAGTTTGCAGTATTAGGGAATGGTTTGAGGGCTCAACCCACAAAGCCAGGCGCGGATCCAGGTGGGGGCGAATCCGGCGTGCGCCCCCTAAAAGAAAGAAAAAGCATTGGCGTGACTGGACTGACAATCGCTTGATGTTAAATACGTGATATTAACACTTTGTTCTTTCAACTCATCTCTCATTGCAATGAATATTCGTACATGTCTTTGCTGCCCAGTTCCAGATCATGATGCTTATAAATCCATTGTCTGGCAAATAAACTACGATAACTGCAGGATGTATGCATACCTTTATATTGCGTTGAGGAATTTATATAACAATGTGTATATCTTCTGGTTATATGTGCATAATATAGTTTCGGTTTGGTCATTTTTTTTATTTTTTTTTATTTCGTGATCTATTTGTTTGTACATGTAATATATAAATCTTCCCTAGGTCTATACAATTACAGACGTTTTTAGAAGTGAATATGAGTTCTTACTGACCTGTAAAATAATATTGGTTTTGCAGGTCAATAAAAACTCTTATTAAATAATATGATTAAAACAGCCCTAATACGTTTAAATCAGTCTGTATCATAGAGTAGGTCTGCCCAGCTTAATATCTATACAGCTTTTCGGCCCCGGGCCAATACAGCTTTGGTCCGTATTGGCCCGGGGCCGAAAAAGCTGTATGGGTTCCGGTTTGCAATCTTACTTCCGTTCCGACATTACGTTCGCATACTACAATTCGTCATGACGTAATTATTACAAACATGTCATCTGACAAGGCTGTCGTTGGTTTTAAGTTTAAGTTTTAAGTTGGTTAAAATTAAAAAAACATTGTTAATATTATATGTTAATAACATTCTGCTAAAAGCATATTGGAAGTTTTTAACTGTTTCATCTAGACATGCACAATGACACTGGCGTCTGAAATTCAAATACCATGTGAAAATGATAAGGTCAGTATAGAACCAGCTTAGCAGGTCTTATATTTGTCGTATAGACAACATAAGTCGAATTATTTAATAAAGGTGTTATTAACTGGTTGTTTCTGTATTGGCCCCGTATAGATTCTCAGTCAGCTATATTGACCCGCTGCCAGGGCCAATTGGCCAATACAGCTGACCTCGAATCTATACCGGGGCCAATACAGAAACAACCAGTTAATAACACTATAATATTCACTGATACAAAAGCCTGTAATTGTTTAATTACATATGCTATAAGGCTTATAACGTCACCCGGCGAATACCATTATTTATTGACTTCTAGACTTTATTTAGCTAAAGTAGGAATATGTACAGTCATTATGTAATAATACCAATTATTGATCAATTTTAAAGCAGACATCACAGTTTTCTGAAAGTCATACATGCGGCGTTAAGTTGTGAATATTTTTCACCTGTTCTTTTCCATTCTGTTTGAGACATGTCCATTTCCCCCTTCCTAATACTATTTCAAACATACGAATTAGTTCTTTCTCTTTCGAGCGAAGGGATATAGGGTAATGTGCATTGAACAAAATCACACATATTTTCCTGGAACAAGCAAAAGCCTTTGATTGCTGTTCTTCATATTGAAGTCGTAACAAGGCCTTACGTCATGAGTAAAATAACATACTTCATTGTACGTATACCTTCGATGTGAAGCGTCATACCTCACATGGTACAATTTTAATCAATTTCGGTTCAGAAAAGAGGTCCTATATTTTCTAATTCCCAGGAGCTTCAGGGGGATTAACCCCACCGGTCCGCCCACCGGGAGCTGTCCTGGACCCGCTGGGGTCCTAGACAGTCCCCAGACCCCTCGCCAAGAAGTGCGCACTCCTAACGTAAAATCCTGGATCCGCGCATGAGAGCTACCCATCACGTTGGCGGATTTGAGAGACCCTCTCGAAGGGGGTGCTCAGGTGATAAGAACTTATATGAAAGCATGACCGTGTATCAAAGGGCGTAGCTAACCTACATTGATCAGTGGTGTAAAGGTTACCGTGCTCGCCTTGAGTGCGGTAGATGGTAGGTTCGAGTCCCAATCGGGTCAAATCAAAGACCATTAAATTGGGATTTGTTGCTTCTCCGGTAAGCACGTACGTCTTACATATGCTTTCTGCATGCACACAACTGCATATTTTCGTCATTGGATAGATGCAATCAATGACAAAGGCTTCTCTGTTCATAGTCTATTACGCTATGGTCCGTCAATATTGACGTCACGATTTACATATGGCTTGGCATTATGGTGGCATAAAGCAAATTTTCTATGTCAATTAGAAGCGAGATTTATACGTATAGTGTACTAAGATATTAAATTAAAAATGACTGTCTTTAAACAAACACGTTTTTGCTTAATACTAGAATGCTCTGTTGTAAAAATTGTATAGAAAAGTTTACTCCTTGCGGAGTATTTAACATCAACATCAGTCTTCTGTGTTGAGTGTGAGGCCCAATATCTACATATATTACATAGCAGTATAATTTATATAACATTTTATTGACCGTCGTAGTCGTGACCGTATGGTAGTTGGCCATACTGTTGTTGGCTAACGGTGTTTACAGTTCTGCCACCAGTTGGCTGTGCGAACACTGTACCAACAGATCCTATAGGAGCTGAAAACAAAAAAAATCATGGCTAGCTTTTAATCAGTTTTATTTTATTGAGAAATAATAGATTGTTCTTTGGTTATTTTCAGTTGCGGTTAAACCATAAAATGTTCTTAACCAATTGCTAATCAGTGTTACGACATGTACATTTTCTCTTCCGCATCGGTGGTGTAATAACTAGCGAGGTCGCCTCGAGTGCGGAAGATATTGGTGGGTTAGAGTCCCCATCAGTCCCAACTAAAGACTATAAAACTGGTATGTGTTGCTTCTCTGCTAATCACGCAGCATTAAAGAGAAAAGGCAAAGACAATTTACCTGTTCCATACAATAAATTCACCAATTTAGAGTATAAAACGTTGAACAACGATGTTTCTTTTGCAGTTCAATATATTATTATATTTGTTTTTAGAAAATGTGTCTCTGGGTTTTTTTTAAATTAATAATACTGTATCATGGTAAAATGCTTAATCGTAATTTTGTTTCAAACATGCTTAATTCAATTCTCTTATTGACTGCATTTTCTGAATTTTGTTAGTTTGCGTGGCCACCATCGTATAGGGAGAAGTATTTCAGCTATATATATATATATATCAAGGGAAACCAGCATACAATCAATAAATCATCAAAACACTGTGTTGTGCTTTTTGTGAATGTTTAGATAGTCACAGTGAAAAAGAAGGCAGGGAGATAGATTGTTTTTTTTAACCTCCAACCGACCACCAGCGATCACTACTATTCAACTATTGCTGCATGAACTGATGTAAGTCGTCTTTAATGTGCATGGTCTCCACATACATTCAATTTAACCAGTTATTTTCTGCAAGTAAACTTATTGTATTATAAAGATTATTATTACGTAAGTCCAGCCTCTTGGTTAGTTTTGGTGTAAACTTTCCACAGCTTAATATGTTGTATAAAACTGTTAACTTCTCCGTAACTATATGAATTTTATTTATGAGAATGAAATTCATTCATTCATTCAAATATATGCTTATACGAGACATTCCTGAACTTCCCGGATTGGGAAGAGTTGTGTATTTCCTCCCAAAACCAACGGAGGGACCTTGTCGGTGAGGTTGTAGCCTGCACTGGAGAACATATATCCTACTATATATCCCTGAGATGTGTTGCACGATGCAATATGTGTCTTATTTGGACAGCATTGTTAACTTTCGACATTTCATTTACATGTTGGTCAAGATTGTTTTTTTATTGTTTTCTCATTTTGTTCTGTTGTTTCAGTGTATTGTATAGGATTGTGCTTTTCTGTCATACAACATTCCAGATTTTGGTTTCCGTATTTCTATGTGCATGTCTGTGTATATTCGCTATGTGTGTTGTTCACATCGGATCACAAGAAAACAAATGTTTACCTTTTAAATGTATTCATCGTGTACCTGTATTTGATATTTTTCAGAATTCCCTAAATCTGTATTTTATTTAATTATTATACTCACTCCTGCAACACAAATATACCATGATAACCAGTCCTGCTAAGCCAATAAGTGCACCAATACAGATACCAACGATTGAACTGTAAATATATTATTGGAATATTGTGCAGCAACTGAAATATGTGTGTCTGCTGTCTGTTAACAATCGTGTTACCCTTTTAACATATGGTACTTGTTCATTAAATCTAAGAAGTTCATAGAATAAAACGAGTAGGTGAACTGTTATAAATGGCGAGAAAAATATATTGTTTAACTGCTATGAGCAAGCTGATTTGAGACTTTATTGTACTGCTAACACAGGGTGATTATTTCGTTTATTTACAACCATTAGAAAGTAGTATGTATATCATATCACCGCCACGATATAACTGAAGTATTGTTGAAAGTGGCGTTAAATACCATACACTTAGCTTAACCCATATCACAATGATTTAATGTTATATATCTTAAAACTGAGTCTTTGCGTATTATATGTTAGTGATCAAGACGGTTACAAAAGTTGATTGTTTATTTGTTTTATGGTGTTTAACGCCACTTTCAACAATATTTCAGTTATATCCAAAAATGTTGAATATCTCACACAAGTCAAAGATATTGCTCAATGGAAGACCTATTTCTTTTATAAACAATGTTAAAGGCAAATATTTCTTAAATAATTGCGGAACACTTAATGCCATTCCCAAAATCGTTTAACTCAATCAGAAAGCATTGAACGTTACAACATACGAGACAATTGATATGTGTAGACGCCGAACATTGTGTTTCGCCGGACGTCAGTTTAATTTCAAGTATCCTGACGGATGTATAAACACGTTCTTAGAAATGGTCGCCTCCTCTCGTTCGATCTATGCTACCTCCTGTGTTATGTGGATAATAGTAACACATAACTTGAGGCCTAATAGCTGTCAATGGATAATTCTTTACTCGTGATTCATTTTGTAAGCACTTCCCGATCCTTTCCTAATACATGACGTATTACCGGTTTTGTAACTGGAGTAGCACGACGGGTGCAACTAGTGGAGCAGGAACTACTTAACCCCACGGAGCACCTGGGATCACGCCTGGTTTTTAATGGATTTTTTGTTGCCCGATCTTTATTTTGCTGTGTAGTGTTTTGTAGATCGTTGTTTTTCCTTTTGTCCTTTTTCTTTTGGTCTTTGTGTTGTCTGTCCTTCGATTTACGGATTCTGGTATCTTCAAACTCTTCTTAAGAAGAAATAGAATAATTCATATTGTGCAAATATTCAGGTAAAAGTTGACTCGTTTTAAAACTTTTACACTAAGCGTTTCTAAGTGTCTAAACAAATATTTCATAAGATTATGGATTCATTGGGAATATAAAATGAGAAATTTTCTGTAGAGATTTCGTGGGCGCATTCATGTTTACATTACAATTATACCTCCTACAAAAAAGATTTCCGAAAGTAATTCAAATAGAAGCTTTCGTATTACGGACGCCGGTTAATGGAGGTACGGAATCAGATAAATCCATCGGGACAACATTTCTCCACGTCATCGCATTTGTGGTACCCATCCAGGAAACACGTCCAGTCAATTCCTGTAAAATGTCCGAGCATACTAAATTCAAGCAAAACAATGGGAGTGACCATTTGTTTTACGTCATCGATTCTGACCTGTTTATAGTATATTGTGTAGCATGTTTTAGACTTTTAAAGTTTCGTGGACAATTTGTGCAACAAATGCTCCCCGTACGACGGTGCGAGCAGATTTAAAATATAAAACGTAATCATACTACCTACATGTACACAAAGCACATACTAGTATCGTTTTTGAAGTTGCATTACAATTTTTGGACTGCAAAGTATGCTTAGCATATTGGCAAAGTATATGCTATATGCCACTGTGTTGTCTATCCTTCTTCGATTTACGGATTCTGATTACCCCTTTGGTATCTTCTATTCTCTCTATGCATCCAATAATTTATCAGAATATTAGTAATGACTGTTGTTCCCCCAAGCATCTGTAGCTTTAGGGAGCTTTGCCCAATGATCCCCCTGCAACGACTCTACCCTGTACCCACTATGGATCAAAGCAACCCCAGATCTCACACTACCCCTAACACCAAATACTGGATCTGCTTCTGTTAAATGTCCGACTTCATATGCTATACATTTAACTAAATAAGGAATAATGCCTATTATATTAACAATTGGGTGAAACCTGTATTCTAATCTGATTTGTTTGTATCGTCGGATATTTGCGACTGTAAAACCGACGATTTACACCCGCAAAGATTAAACTACAATACAGTTATCTCCTAATTCTAAATCAGTTATTCCTATCAATCGAATTATTCTTAAAAATGCTTAAAAATAAATCTTAGCTCAACTAAAGTTGAGGCAAAGGAGAGGCATATTTTTAAATCGACTTTAAAAAAAAATGTATCAACATGAAAGGTCATTTGGTTTAATTGTTTGGCGTTAACGATAATTGTATTATCTATCTTCTGTCAACAAAGATTTATATTATATTTTAAGTTGATTTTCTGCTAGATACGAATTTCTTGGGCCACATTCCAGGATACAAAATTTACATTATAGCACTTTATATAACATTATCATATTCTAATATATAATTCATATAATTAGCTATTTAATAAACACGTAAATATCTAGTATAGTGCCCACGACACGTTTCTACATTAGCCAAATAATTTGAAAGCCAAATAATTTAAAACAATGCCATCATAAAATTCCCGATATATCATGCTTCGCGCATTCGTTTTGGCGAAATATTGTGGCCATCGTTTTTGAGTGGTGTCATATATGTATACAAGACCATGTGACACATATGATACATACATTAAATTATTCATGTTGTTTCATTTCATGTTCATTTCCCGACAAAATTCTCGAGATAACAATCGGTTCATTTGTGTAAATTGTCGTCTTCCGGTGACGTCACTTTCCAGGAATATTAACTGATACTGACACATTGATACTGCTTTATTTTACGATTTGTTTTTAGCATTCTACATGTTTAAGTTGCTCAAATCAAAATGACATCAAATATCAGAAATTTGATATCAACTAAGGATGTTTGTCTATGTAGTATATATAACTGTATATATAGAATAACGGCAGTTTTAAAAGTGGAGACATATATTATCGCTAGTATCACAACGAGTCCGATAGGAAGAGCTGTGATGCTAGTGGTAATGTATGTCGAGACATTCAAAACTAAGGTTATTGTTTTATTGGTAACGTCATGATGTGTTTGACGTCCCACTGACCGATGATATTCATTTTCCCTTTGATCATTGCATGCGATAATATCTATTTATTGGTAAATTGGATATTTTTTCTTTGATCTCACGGACTGATCAGATTGACTGATACTGAAAATATCGGTCAGTGTGACATCACATTATGACGTGAAATATAGGAAAAAAACAATAACGTCAGTTTTGAAAGTTTCAACATACACTATCACTAGTATCAAAGCCCGTCCTATCGGACTCACTGTGATACTAGAGATAATGCATGTCTCGACCTTCAAAACAGCAATTATTCTCTTAATAATCAGTCATGTTCTAGAATGTGAGATGGGACAATTCTACACGAGGGTTCACATTTTCAAGTCACAAAGGAGGCTTGTCGAATTTCTGATGAAAGGAATTTTGAACCCGAATATGGATTGTCTCATCTCACTTTATTGATCATCACTGATTTTTTTTCCCACATTATTCGGCAATTATCAAATATTTACTTTAAACATATTTTATTGTCTTACAAAACAAGACAAATGGATAAGACACAAGTTGTAAACTTATGAAGTCTTCTCCGGTACATCAATAAATATGACAATAAACAAGACAGCCATTTTAATATATAATTGTTATATTATGTTATGTTATGTTATGTTGAATATGGAATGTATTAAAAACAACATTCAAAAATCAACCTGAGGTAGAATGCGAAGAATAAAATAAAAGAAAACGATTGTGTAAGCTCAGATAATACAACAAAATAAGCGGTAAAACAAGGTAGGAATATATCAATGATTGTATATAACTACTCTGATCCTAAAGTCTATTTTGTAAATATTACTCTTTAAATATGATAAATATAAATTTGATACAATTCAAACGAGTTTTATTTATATTGTGCTGCAGGTGGAACTGCTTGTTCGTAGCTAGGTGGTGGTGGAAAATTGCCGCTGGGGGGGTACAATGTTTGTCCATCGACTAACGATAGTTGTCCGCCTTGTTGTCGTCCATCGTTTGATGTACCTCCAGTATCTTGAGAGAACACTGTACCAACAGTACCCCCCTTTTCTCTGTAAAAAAAATATTTTCTAACTTGATTTCAACATTTGTACCAGTGCCTATCACCACCAACGTTGTGAGTTCGAACCCCGCTCAGGCGAGGTGTACTCGATACAACGTTATGTGATAAAGTTTGTCAGTGACTTGCGACAGGTCGGTAGTTTTTTCCGGTTTCCTCCACCAACAAAACAGACCGCCACGATATAACTGAAATATTGTTGAAAGTGGCTTTAAACACCATAACCCTAACCCTAACCGTCAACATTTTGTTACTTAAAATGCAACAATCCAGTAATTTATTGTTTCATTCCAATTATTGGTCTTCATCTGTCTCTGTATGGAAGTGATGATATAGCGAGATACAGCGTTAGACATATTAATCAGTCTACTATAGGAGTGAGAAGTATAATCAAATACCACCGAAAAGTACAATATCACGCTCGGATTTCAATAGTTGAGAACTTGACAAATCTCGTTCGCGACGATTGAAACCCTATCATCTGGTAGATGAGAGTTCCCTAGTACTATTACCGTTGTTAGATTCTATTAATCTAACGTTTGTATCTAATATCGAATAGGCGAGTTATCATGTGTACAGTCATGTCAGAAAATAGGATGCAGTCTTGAACAAAAGAAAAAATATAAATTATATATATAATGTACATGTTATTGTTTAATTTTATGTTATTATGAAAGAATTTCTACCAGCTAACACTTATATAAAGTTAATCTCAGAATGGCAAGACTAATAAAAATAAATGATCTCTCTGTTAATATTAAAAATGAACTCCTTTTACAAATAGGTATATAATAAAAAAAAAAATACCACGGAATTTATGATTGCAATGGTGGATATAACGTGGTAATGAACACAATTGATCCAACAAAATTGTTTCAAGATGAAACCTAAAAACATATTACCGTTCATTCCCATACTTGTATTTATATTTCGAGGGCTCGAGTGGCTCAGTGAGCTAGGTAGTTGGATTACCTAACAACTCATGCAAGCCTATCACCAATATGGCGTGGGTTCGCGCCCGGATTTGTAAATTACAAAAAGGGTGCACTCGACTCGCAAGAGATAAAGTTTACCAGTTGCTTGCCCATGGTCGGTGGTTCTCTCCGGGTAATTCGGCTTCTTCCACCACTAAAACTGGTTGCCATGATATAGCTGAAATATTGCTGAAAGTGGCGTTAAACACCAAAAATCAATCAATCATGTATTTATATTTCTGAAATGGGAAATAAACTGTTACTGTATCCCTGTCTGAACATTGAAATACTTACGCTTGGTACATAAACAAATGACCACGACGAGAGTTATTATGCCACCTAAAGCTCCTAATGACAGAACAACTATCGCACTGAAACAAAAACGAAATACAGCTGTACTGACACACGAACACTCAAATTGAATTGTTGATATAAAGTGGTAAATAATGACAGCTGAAATGATTTTGTATGGCTGATGTTATTCTTTTTGGAAAAATGTGATCTGAAGGTTAATCGTATTTATTTGTGAAAAAAAAAAAAAAAAACATGTACGAATTGAAATATTACACGCTGGTTAACAACTGATTTTCTTCTTTCACGTGGAGTGATCTGCGACTTGCATGCGTCTTGATATTAATATATTACTGTACTTTCAAAGGTGTTGAGATATAATGACGCACGAATGCAATTAAACGGAAACTAATCCAGGGTTCAAATAACAGATGTAGTGGCACGGAATAAAAACAGTAAGCTTGATTTTATAGATGAAACGGAATGATTATTGAACAGAATGCACATTGCGGCGTAGCATACAGTGAAATCAGGCCTACCCGAGTCCAACTTTTGTCTTCGTAATAAAATGGTGTTCGATTTATAGAGGTTAAATTAACAAAGCTTTCCCACATTGGGACTTTATATAAAGTTCGATTTATACAGGATTCTAGTTTATTCAGTGTTCGGTCTATACAGGTTTCACTGTATATGTGCAGATGCATGTCTTAAAAATGTTAAAAACTATATATTAACAAAATATTACCCTTTTATGAATTTACCTGATCGGGAAGCAGGTATCTGTTCCTGCACAAACGTGAGTCACAAAACAACATTTGTTGTACCCATCACACTGGTGGTAACCATCAAGATAGCAGTTTTTATCAATGCCTATAACGATGTTTAAGTTTAAATAAATATATGTAGGCTAAAGGTAAATGTAAAACATAAAAGTAATAAAAGATCGAGGACAAAGAACTTAGATGTTTTGAATGGAAGGTGTCT
Source organism: Bathymodiolus brooksi (assembly GCA_963680875.1). Lineage (NCBI taxonomy): Eukaryota > Metazoa > Mollusca > Bivalvia > Mytilida > Modiolidae > Bathymodiolus > Bathymodiolus brooksi. The sequence goes on along the minus strand of OY804576.1, from coordinate 48,675,843 downwards.
CTTGTTACATGTGTGACACATGCGTGTTTGTTTGTTTGTTTTATGGTGCTTAAAGCCACTTTCAAAAATATTTTTTCAGTTATATTGTGGCGGTCAGTTTTATTGGTGGAGGAAACCAGAGTAACAGGAAAACCCCAACGATCTGCCGCAAGTCATTGACAAACTATCACATAATGTTGTACTCCTCGCCTCGAGCGGGAGTCGAACCCACAACATCAGTGGTGATAGACATCGATTGCATAGGTAGTTGTAAATCCAACGACCATACAATCACGGCCATGACGGCCCCTGACACATGCATGCAGTGTAATCATGAGTAACAAACTGGATGTATAATAGAAATAGGGTGAAAGTTGTGACATTTATGTTTATGAAGAGCTGAGAAACCAAAGAATATATTTAAAATGCTGAACCGAAAGCGAAATTTCTGAATTTTAGAAATTTCATAGCCATTGAACCATAACATATACAAACAACTACATTACCTATACGTAAATATCATCGAAAAGGTACTTTCACCATTTGAAGATATTTTTGTCAAAATGAGATTAGAGAAAAATCGTCTTTCCAAAATATTACAGTTAAATATTATAAATTATGGCATCCAAATTTTATTTTATTTTATTTTATCTAATATTTAATATTTTCTACTCTTTGTCTGCATGCAGTTTGATTTTTAGCGCACATTTTCTCCTTTTTGCTTTCTTAAAGATGTGAGAGGGTCGTTGTGATCGCATGGTAGTTGAATTTACTTCTACCCTTACAACCAGTGCAAACATAAAAACAAAACAAAAAACAAAACAAAACAATCCCCAAGAAACTCCAGGTACAATTAGGCACAGGCAAGTAGTATGCAAGAATAAAATATATCAAGACATCATGACACAGGAAGTGACTAGTCAATCATTCAGACAGAATTCGTGAAATACATATCCAGGATTCTGAATCACTTTATTGCCACGTAAGATCAAATGACCGCCCCCTTAAATCATATCCATCAGTTGTGATATTACGAATGGCGAATTAGGAGATAACTGTATTGTATTTGAAAATTTCACGGCATCAATTGGAGATTTGATAGTCGCAAATTGAGTTTACTGGCGACTCGATAGCGGAGCCAGTAAACGGATATTTACGATCATTAAATCGACAATTGATGCTGTGAAATTTTCAAATACAATACAGTTATCTCCATTCTACTGTAATCATGTGCATTGCCACATTATTGACAAGATGACATAAGCGGTAATTGGCAAAATTCTCATGATATTTCAACCATGGAATTGATACCTCGAAAATTTTAGCATTGTCCAATCACAAACCAGGAATATTAAACAACTACATTCGAATATCCGATAATCGAAGGGATATTCGAATAAATAGAAAGTTAAAAGGCGATTCGGATAAAATAAACAACCAACAGTTCCAATATGAATGTAAAACAAAGGACAAGAACAAAACCTCAGACAACACGAACTTCTACAAAAACCGGGAGTGAAAATGGCTGCCTCTTATGAGGAATACACTATCATTGAATAAGATTTGCCATGCTCAATATTCCAACTTGCAGAAAGCTTGTTTGTACGGAATAATTTTGTTTATTAAGCAAGTGTTTTTACTGAATCTTTATATCACGTATTCTTAAAAGTAAGATATGGCATGCAAGACCGAATACATACTTTACATGTCTTACTTGCCGATCGACAGTAAGAAAGATAACTTTATATTACAAAATATGGCCCTGAGTTCATGTTGCGTTTTTCGTTTTATGTATCGGCCTCTCGGGATGGTAACAGTCTTGATATAGAAAAAAGGCATGCATTAATCTATTTATCACATATTTCAACATTGAATTAAAAAGAACAAAATTAACTTCACACACACACCAAACTATGAGTGATTGATATCGGTTGAGGGATGATAACAGTCCTGATATGGAAAAAGGCATGCATTGTTCTATTTATAAAGAAGCTTGATATCATGTTGTTCTATTTAAAAAGAGGCCTTGATATAATGTTGTTCTATTTATATAATAATGTTGTGTTAGCAATGACTGTGTCAGGGTTGAAGACACTATGCTGACTGTTATATGTAGACAAAATATATTGAGAACTATTACAATAAAGGAGGTCCTGATATTGGTGACTAATATATTGGATCAGATAGTCTTGAAAGTGTGAGAATATTCTTTGTATCAATTAAGGCTTTAAAAATATAAAGATTTTTGAAGTTTGAAATTTAATTAACAACAATAACAAGTATTAAACAACAGTAACATTATTACGGAAATGATACTTAAATTAAAGCGTTTAGACGACTATGATAGATTGACAGATTGGATCCGCCCCCTTGCACGTGGACTACCTATTTATAGCTTGACAGACAGCTGAAAACCCAACCTTTCCCGCGTGAAACTGGCATAGTAGATGTACTATTTTCGCATAGTATATCAACGCTATATAATTCTGTGTGATATATGCCAAAATATCGTATGAACTTATATTACAGAAAGCATAATAATTATAAAGAGGCTTGATATCATGTTGTTCTATTTATAAAGAGGCTTGTTATCATGTTGTTCTATTCATAAAGAGGTTTGATATCATTGTTATCAGATTTTCGCCCCGATATCTGCCCATGAGCTGATATCACTGTAGCACTTAGGTGTATACGTATGGGCAAGATTGACGTGATTACTCATAAATATGTGATACTGAATCTTTATATCACGTATTCTTAAAAGTAAGATATGGCCTGCAAGAACGAATACATACTTTACATGTCTTACTTGCCGATCGACAGTAAGAAAGGTAACTTTATATTACAAAAATATGGCCCCGAGTTCATGTTGTGTTTTTCGTTTTATGTATTGGTTTTGTATTGTTTCCGCATTACCATTTTCATAATAATCTTCCATTCTGATTTTGGCAAACAGTGTTCGTCCTGATTCTAATTTGTTACAAATAAATCACTGAAGGTCATTTAAAGCTGGCTTGTGTATTATTGGTTACACAAATTAAAAGAATCTCAATATCAAAAGTTAAAAGTAAATAATAATAAAAATATACGTACCTTTTATCGCATTGATCAGATTAAAAAATATGGTGACCAAAATAAGAACGTCCATTTCTTATTTTGATATGGAATAACTAATGAAAATGCATCTTAATTTGTATTATGCACTATTTATCATCACACTTTTTAATCTTGTGACCAATGGCCGTTTTAAATTGAGGTAATCTTATTATATCACTGTGCATACGTGACGTTTTTAAATATAGAGATAACTTATGTTATTGTTGTGTAATATTTCCTTGTGTTGTGAAATCGGATTAATAGTTCAATTAATGTTAAATATTTCATTTGATCAAATACCCGAAATAAAGAATTTTAAAGCCCATACGCGTTTCATTCCAACATTTCGATTACCTTCCCTCTCAATTCTGAAAATATAAACATTTTATGGTTCGGTTTATGGTGTTAACGCCACTTTCAACAATATTATAGTTATATAGTGGCGGCCAGTTTTATTGGTGGAGTACCTGGAGAAAACCACCGACCTGTCGCACATGTACAAAATTTAATATGTTGTATATTATTAGTTACTTCTCTGTAACTATATGTATTTGGTTTTTGAGAATAAAATTCATTCATTCATGCATTCAGTTTTATTAATAATTACATTATTTAGGAACTGTGTGACGTAAAAATGTTTTTGACATTTACTTCACTGAGTATGGTACTGCTCTGACAACTATTTTACCTATTTTGTTCCTGTATTTAAATACTGTTATAGTGACAGCCGAAAACTTTGAACCGTAATGAGAGCGGGAGGTTTGGTGCTTTAAAATCTGATTCAACCCACAGTTTCTTTAGAAATGCCTGTACCAAGTCAGGGTCATTACGGTTTTCACAGTTTTCCGGTTGTTGACTGATTTTGTCTGTTTATATAATTATGAGTTTTGACTTTCCCTTTGTAAGATTGTTCGGAGTTCGGTAATTTTGTTATTACCCTTATTTACAGTAATAAATATATCTAATAAACCATGTCAGTGCCGAAGCACTGACTACTGGGAGGATGATAACCTCGGGGACTATTAGTCCACCAGCTGAGGTATCGACCCAGTGATAGTGATAAACACATATGTCAAATTTAGTGTGCACGACGCGTTTCTGGAATAACCTTCATCAGGTACGGTCAAATCGAAAGATTGGAAAGTCAAATAATTTAAAGTTTTGGGAGCAATAAAAACAAAAAGACATAAACACGATCACCAAAAATCGGCTAAGGTCACCTTAGGTTAAGGTCACCTATGTCTGAGGGAGGAGAACCTTAGGCTAAGGTCACCTATGTCTGAGGGAGGAGAACCTTAGGCTAAGGTCACCTATGTCTGAGGGAGGAGAACCTTAGGCTAATGTCACCTATGTCTGAGGGAGGAGAACCTTAGGCTAAGGTCACCTATGTCTGAGGGAGGAGAACCTTAGGTTAAGGTCACCTATGTCTGAGGGAGGAGAACCTTAGGCTAAGGTCACCTATGTCTGAGGGAGGAGAACCTTAGGCTAAGGTCACCTATGTCTGAGGGAGGAGAACCTTAGGCTAAGGTCACCTATGTCTGAGGGAGGAGAACCTTAGGCTAAGGTCACCTATGTCTGAGGGAGGAGAACCTTAGGCTAAGGTCACCTATGTCTGAGGGAGGAGAACCTTAGGCTAAGGTCACCTATGTCTGAGGGAGGAGAACCTTAGGCTAAGGTCACCTATGTCTGAGGGAGGAGAACCTTAGGTTAAGGTCACCTATGTCTGAGGGAGGAGAACCTTAGGCTAAGGTCACCTATGTCTGAGGGAGGAGAACCTTAGGCTAAGGTCACCTATGTCTGAGGGAGGAGAACCTTAGGCTAAGGTCACCTATGTCTGAGGGAGGAGAACCTTAGGCCAAGGTCACCTATGTCTGAGGGAGGAGAACCTTAGGCTAAGGTCACCTATGTCTGAGGGAGGAGAACCTTAGGCTAAGGTCACCTATGTCTGAGGGAGGAGAACCTTAGGTTAAGGTCACCTATGTCTGAGGGAGGAGAACCTTAGGCTAAGGTCACCTATGTCTGAGGGAGGAGAACCTTAGGCTAAGGTCACCTATGTCTGAGGGAGGAGAACCTTAGGCTAAGGTCACCTATGTCTGAGGGAGGAGAACCTTAGGCCAAGGTCACCTATGTCTGAGGGAGGAGAACCTTAGGCTAAGGTCACCTATGTCTGAGGGAGGAGAACCTTAGGCTAAGGTCACCTATGTCTGAGGGAGGAGAACCTTAGGCTAAGGTCATCTATGTCTGAGGGAGGAGAACCTTAGGCCAAGGTCACCTATGTCTGAGGGAGGAGAACCTTAGGCTAAGGTCACCTATGTCTGAGGGAGGAGAACCTTAGGCTAAGGTCACCTATGTCTGAGGGAGGAGAACCTTAGGCTAAGGTCACCTATGTCTGAGGGAGGAGAACCATAGGCTAAGGTCACCTATGTCTGAGGGAGGAGAACCTTAGGCTAAGGTCACCTATGTCTGAGGGAGGAGAACCTTAGGCTAAGGTCACCTATGTCTGAGGGAGGAGAACCTTAGGCTAAGGTCACCTATGTCTGAGGGAGGAGAACCTTAGGCCAAGGTCACCTATGTCTGAGGGAGGAGAACCTTAGGCTAAGGTCACCTATGTCTGAGGGAGGAGAACCTTAGGCTAAGGTCACCTATGTCTGAGGGAGGAGAACCTTAGGCCAAGGTCACCTATGTCTGAGGGAGGAGAACCTTAGGTTAAGGTCACCTATGTCTGAGGGAGGAGAACCTTAGGCTAAGGTCACCTATGTCTGAGGGAGGAGAACCTTAGGCTAAGGTCACCTATGTCTGAGGGAGGAGAACCTTAGGCTAAGGTCACCTATGTCTGAGGGAGGAGAACCTTAGGCTAAGGTCACCTATGTCTGAGGGAGGAGAACCTTAGGCTAAGGTCACCTATGTCTGAGGGAGGAGAACCTTAGGCTAAGGTCACCTATGTCTGAGGGAGGAGAACCTTAGGCTAAGGTCACCTATGTCTGAGGGAAGAGAGCCTTAGGCTAAGGTCACCTATGTCTGAGGGAGGAGAACCTTAGGTTAAGGTCAACTATGTCTGAGGGAGGAGAACCTTAGGCTAAGGTCACCTATGTCTGAGGGAGGAGAACCTTAGGCTAAGGTCACCTATGTCTGAGGGAGGAGAACCTTAGGCTAAGGTCACCTATGTCTGAGGGAGGAGAACCTTAGGCTAAGGTCACCTATGTCTGAGGGAGGAGAACCTTAGGCTAAGGTCACCTATGTCTGAGGGAGGAGAACCTTAGGCTAAGGTCACCTATGTCTGAGGGAGGAGAACCTTAGGCTAAGGTCACCTATGTCTGAGGGAGGAGAACCTTAGGCTAAGGTCACCTATGTCTGAGGGAGGAGAACCTTAGGCTAAGGTCACCTATGTCTGAGGGAGGAGACCCTTAGGCTAAGGTCACCTATGTCTGAGGGAGGAGAACCTTAGGCTATGGTCACCTATGTCTGAGGGAGGAGAACCTTAGGCTAAGGTCACCTATGTCTGAGGGAGGAGAACCTTAGGCTAAGGTCACCTATGTCTGAGGGAGGAGAACCTTAGGCTAAGGTCACCTATGTCTGAGGGAGGAGAACCTTAGGCTAAGGTCACCTATGTCTGAGGGAGGAGAACCTTAGGCTAAGGTCACCTATGTCTGAGGGAGGAGAACCTTAGGCTAAGGTCACCTATGTCTGAGGGAGGAGAACCTTAGGCTAAGGTCACCTATGTCTGAGGGAGGAGAACCTTAGGCTAAGGTCACCTATGTCTGAGGGAGGAGAACCTTAGGCTAAGGTCACCTATGTCTGAGGGAGGAGAACCTTAGGCTAAGGTCACCTATGTCTGAGGGAGGAGAACCTTAGGCTAAGGTCACCTATGTCTGAGGGAGGAGAACCTTAGGCTAAGGTCACCTATGTCTGAGGGAGGAGAACCTTAGGCTAAGGTCACCTATGTCTGAGGGAGGAGAACCTTAGGCTAAGGTCACCTATGTCTGAGGGAGGAGAACCTTAGGCTAAGGTCACCTATGTCTGAGGGAGGAGAACCTTAGGCTAAGGTCACCTATGTCTGAGGGAGGAGAACCTTAGGCTAAGGTCACCTATGTCTGAGGGAGGAGAACCTTAGGCTAAGGTCACCTATGTCTGAGGGAGGAGAACCTTAGGCTAAGGTCACCTATGACTGAGGGAGGAGAACCTTAGGTTAAGGTCACCTATGTCTGAGGGAGGAGAACCTTAGGCTATGGTCACCTATGTCTGAGGGAGGAGAACCTTAGGCTAAGGTCACCTATGTCTGAGGGAGGAGAACCTTAGGCTAAGGTCACCTATGTCTGAGGGAGGAGAACCTTAGGCTAAGGTCACCTATGTCTGAGGGAGGAGAACCTTAGGCTAAGGTCACCTATGTCTGAGGGAGGAGAACCTTAGGCTAAGGTCACCTATGTCTGAGGGAGGAGAACCTTAGGCTAAGGTCACCTATGTCTGAGGTAGGAGAACCTTAGGCTAAGGTCACCTATGTCTGAGGGAGGAGAACCTTAGGCTAAGGTCACCTATGTCTGAGGGAGGAGAACCTTAGGCTAAGGTCACCTATGTCTGAGGGAGGAGAACCTTAGGCTAAGGTCGCCTATGTCTGAGGGAGGAGAACCTTAGGCTAAGGTCACCTATGTCTGAGGGAGGAGAACCTTAGGCTAATGTCACCTATGTCTGAGGGAGGAGAACCGTAGGCTAAGGTCACCTATGTCTGAGGGAGGAGAACCGTAGGCTAATGTCACCTATGTCTGAGGGAGGAGAACCTTAGGCTAAGGTCACCTATGTCTGAGGGAGGAGAACCTTAGGCTAAGGTCACCTATGTCTGAGGGAGGAGAACCTTAGGCTAAGGTCACCTATGTCTGAGGGAGGAGAACCTTAGGCTAAGGTCACCTATGTCTGAGGGAGGAGAACCTTAGGCTAAGGTCACCTATGTCTGAGGGAGGAGAACCTTAGGCTAAGGTCACCTATGTCTGAGGGAGGAGAACCTTAGGCTAAGGTCACCTATGTCTGAGGGAGGAGAACCTTAGTTTTATTAATAATTACATTATATATTGTTCAATTACTCATTTAAACACGTTTTTTGATATATTTTTTTAATAAAGTTTCCTGTCAAGAGTCATATATATTAATTATATTGTATAGTGGTGTGGTCACTGTAACCGTGTTGTCTGACGGAAGTTTTCAAACTTTCCATCCGACTTTAAAAAAGCCAGATACACATTTCTTAAAAATAATCAACTGTCCTAACAATAGTGTGACGTCGGAGAAATGTATTTCTATTTCAAAATATTCGATAAAAATAACTTCCCTATGTATCTGCCAAAAAATGATATTTAAAGTCACCCATACAAAGGCATTAGTGAAGTGTATTAAAACATAATGAAGATAAGATCAGTTGTAACAAAATACGGATCAACTTAATTTTTTGAAAATAATTGTATTTGATCGTCCCACAATTTGCCCTGGTTTATTTTCAATAGGGAGTTTTCGGAAAACTAGAATGTTGAGAGACATACATTAATTTAGGTTTGTATGATTACCAGCTGTATACAAATACTGATTAAGATTGATTGCAACCATGGTGATCTATTGAATTGTATTTGAATAACATTTTATTGTTCATAAACAAAATGAAAGTATTTGTAGACATGCTAGACACTCCTGTAATAGGGGGGGGGGGGGGGGGGGGGGGTGTTCCCATAAGCAGAAGAAACTAGGCATTATTTCTATTCTCCTGGAGTTTGAACATGGTTACTTAACTGATGCATATTGTGTTTGTAATACCAGTGTATAGACATGATACTTCTTTTTCGAAATACGAATTACAACCCTTTTCTCCTGATTATAAGGGACAAATAACATACAAAAGACACGATGACGAAATATATGAATCAGACGTAAATGAGGGTCTCTAGCTTAGAATATGTATTACTCATTGCACATAGAAGACAACTCCCAGCAACAATCTCTGATGAGCAAAATTTCATGGGAATGGTCGTTGGTAATTTCCGACCATATCATCTATATTTCTTATTACGTTTGGCGATAAAGTTTGTTAGTGACTTGCGACAGGTCGGTGGTTTTCTCCGGTTTCCTCCACCAATAAAACTAACCGCGATATAACTGAAATATTGCTGAAAGTGGTGTTAAAAACCATAACCCTAACCCTATATTGAATGTAATATTCTGGTTGGCTGTTGTTTGAGTAAGTCGTCTATCCTGAAAGAAATTAATATGAATATGTGCTTAGGAAACCAGGGTACCAGAGCAAACCATCATTTGAAATTGGAATTGTATTGGCTTGGTAAAGAATGCATTTTGTTATCAAAATATTTTTAACTATACATTTTATGTCACAATTCCAACGTAATGTAAGTACAAAGTTTGAATATCTTTTTTTATATAAATTTAATGTCTTTTATCTGTGTAAAATCGTATATGCATATCATATGTTTTTTTAAATGTATATTTTTGTATTTGTATCTGCCTCGGCTTTTCTTTAAAAATATAAAAAATTACAAAAAATATGCAACGTATACAATACAATTGCAAGTAAATTTACATTTACAATATAAGATTCTCCGATTCCATGAAGTTTAAAAAGCAATACAGCCGCTTATGTCAATATAAATACATTGTTATGCATATACCGGTGGTGGTAGAGGGCTATGATCATTGCGTACTTCGTTACCGGAAGGTTGTGATAACCCAGTCATTGCTGGACCATAATGATGTTGTTGAACGTAAGAAACAGATTGGCCACCATATTGTTGTTGTCCAGCATTAGTTACGAATGTTCCACCGACCGGCTGTGTGAAAACGACCCCAACCGTCCGTTTATCTTCTGTAATGAAGAATAGAGTCATATTGTAGAAATACAGTTAAGAATTATGGATTTTCTAAACAATTTAAAAACTAAAAAAATTCCATTGTTTTCTTGATATATGTATCATCCCTAATCAGGTTTGCATTTTAGGCTTGTATGTGAGCATGATCACCGCTAAAGTTTTCACTTGTATAAAACAAACCGATTTCATTGCTATAATGTCTCAATTAAAAAACGCAAAGAAATTACACAATATTAACATAGACCACATATCTTTTCTTATATGGCTGAACATAAATCCTTTATTTAAAACAAAAATAGTTCGATTCTCATTATAATAACACTGATTGCATCGTCAAAATGGCGGATTTTTGAAAAATAATGTTGTGCATTTTGGTTACTCTGGAATTCCCCTGACGTTGACATTCTATAGGGAACAATTCAACACTCCCTACATGTTCATTTTTCTCTTCTTGTACTTTTATGAGGCAGTTAGATAGATCATTCCAGAACTATTATTCCATCATTTCAATAAATAAATCATGAAATGTTTTGTCCCATAACAACCATATGTTTTTTTCTATTACCATTACTTGTTTCAGTGACCACTTGTTCAAATTATATCACCAAGGTAAATATAGAGTTAGGGTTATGGTGTTTAACGCAACTTTCAACAATATTCTAGTTTTATCGTGGCGGTCAGTTTTATTGATGGAGGAATCGGAGTACTCGGAGAAAACCACCGGACATGCCGCAAGTCACTGACAACTTTATCACATAAAGTTGAATTGAGTATACTTCGACATGAGCGGGATTCGAACTCACATGTTTAGTGGTTATAGGCATTGATTGCACAGATAGCTGAAAATCGAACAACCATACGATTTACGACCACCAAGGCCCCCCCCCAAAGTAAATATATAAATATTGCTTATAGATATGCCTCGTAATAGACATATGATTGTCAAGATGAGTTCATTTTCCAAATTAGATACATGTAGTAAATATATTCTTTATCTTTGAGTAGAAGAGGTACGATTGGTTTCGTTCACTACATATGGAGTGGTCATATTCTTGACAATATAACCTGTTCAACTTCAGATACAGTGTGATATTCTTCTCTTGGAGAAAGCAATCGACCTGTCGTAGATACACGTTAGAGCAAACCAATGGGGCGGGGTGATCAAGAATGGACAATCGAGAGACACAGGTAACATTGGGTACAAGACACACAAGTAAAAGATAAAAATAATAAATAAAGATAAAAAATACAAAAATAAAACAAAAACTCAGAAAAACAAGATGGGTAATTGGTAAGTTTTATCCTATTGAGTTGCATTGTTAATACGACCGGAACTCGAACAGATATGCTTAGTAGTGATAGACATTGATTGCATGTGTAGATATACCTATAACTACCGGTCACGATTGCCAGACAGCCAGACAGAGACATTACTCGTTAGTCTGATACAATACTTACTTCTCGTACAGCAATATATTACAGAGCACAAGGTTACGATTCCAATTACACCGGCAAAAAAAATACCAACTATAGCTCTGGAAAAAAATAAATAAAAAGACGATGATATTTATGAGATAACATGGTATGACTGATGAACAAACAATACATAATTCAGACGAATTTTCATAATGAAATAAAACAAGTGACGGTCATTAAGCCAGGAGAAACAAAGTTCAATAAGTAATAGTAATTTACCTCGTGTTTAAGAATTTGAAAGGCTTGAGGTGGATTATTCGGTTCGTCTTTACCTCCAGTTGTTTGTAGGAAGGTCCATGTCTTATCTACGTTATTTGTGTTTGCTTGCGTATAGTAGTGTTCAATACATATTATGCTGTGTTTTTTGTTTGGTCTATCTTCGCCTTGTGTCTTGTGCATTGTGGTGTCCAACACTCTCTGGATTGTCCATTCTTGATTGCCCCTTCGGTTTCTCTAACTTTTATTCATTCAATATATTACTTATATCTGTAGTATATTTTTTCGAAACAAAAATAAAATCATCTCTAAACACCAGGAACCCGAAAAAACGGTAAGTGTACAGTTATTGTTCATCAGTGATATCAAGAACATAACTAAATCAGACATTTATATAACATGTAGTCTGGTCTTTCTAACAATAAATTATTACCTTGTAACAAAAGATGTAATCAATGTAAAAGATAATATTCGGGAATTTCCTTGCATCTTCTTGTCACTTTTCGGAAAACTAGCTTTAACTAGATAGGGAACATAATGCAACCCCGTGTAGATATATAACATATAGTAATCATTACATGTTATATTTATTCATTTGTCAAAGGACCCGGCGACCTAGTGCTTAATATTATTATCACTATGTGTTCTATTGATAAGATACACCCGGTCTGGCACAATTGCTCGTGCACTATGGTATACTACATGCGCTATTGCATATCCATATGCAAGGGTGTTTTTGGTAGTTCGTACCGAACCCTTGAAAACCAAGATGGGACTTTAAAAGTCGAGATGTCGGTTGAACTATGACTATTAAAGCCCTGATTTTGACCCCATGTCGCAAGAGTGTCTCACATAGCGAGGTGCCAGACTCGCGAAAACAATCACCCCCCTTTTGATACATACATACATACATACTCTCTATATGCTTGTATTATATTCCAACATAATTGCTACAAATATCTCATTCACAATAATGTGCAGGCAATACGGTAATTTTTAAGAAATATGAAGTGATTTCAAGTAAAATTTGTAACCAAGAAATGAAAAACTACCAAGTTTTATCATTGATTACAGCTACGATGCAGGAATGTTTGTACATTAATACATAATTTAGATTTGAACTTACCCTGTCGATAAACAGGAATCACTACCGACACAGACAGAACCATTCAAACAACAATTGTCATAGCCAGTACATTGATGGTAACCAAAAGACGAGCATAGCAAATCAGCTCCTATAAATATTGTCAATTAAGATAGAATAGTTCAGATGATGATTTATTTGTTGTCTCTAGCTTTCTACATTTATTTGAAGAAAAAGCTTTGTAGATACCAAAGTGGTAATTAGAAGCCGTGAATCGAAGAACAGTCACTAGCCAAAAAAAAATGAAAAAAAAAATGACAAACAATAATCTACAAAACGGTACACAGAAAACTAAAGATTGAGCAAGCAACACGAACCCTACTAAAAACCGGGAGTGAACTCAGATAATTCGGAAAGGTAAGCAGTTCCTGTTCCACTAGTGACACGATAAACGGAACATAATCGTGGACATTTGTGCCTCAGATAATCCGCAACGGTTAACCAAGACATTATATTATAGCATGCAATAAATGTGAAAATATGACATTTTAAACAAGATGTATCAGTCATCCTTCGCAATGTTTGTTATTTTGAGTTGATAAATATATATATATATAATTTGTTGATTCATTCCACTATGATGTTTTCTGCATGTATGCTTTCATAACGATTCCTTGACTGGTTATTGCTTAACATCAAGAAAGCAATATTTTAGCTATATTCACCACGAGAACAATTTTACCAACAATATATTGAGTAGGTAAAAAGATGGCTCTAAAATGAGCCCATGAGCGGAGAATTTAGATTATCGAAAGTAAACAAAGAGGATATAAAATGGATAGAGTTGGGAAATCTTGCCTTGTGACAAACTTTCAACGACCCCTCCTAACGAAGTGGTTATGAGTTGTTGCAAGTTGTCTTTTACGTGCAAGAATGGCGACATTCTCCAAATACTAGACACCCATTTGCGTCTTGTTTGTACGTATTTGATACTTCCATGCAACTACCGCGCCTCTTATATAGATTGTACACAACAGTGGAGAAACCTGGGACCGAATACACTAAGTCATTTCAGTTAAGATTGTCCATAAGAAACACCGAAATGAGTTAAACAAGGCTCATTTTCCATAAGTGGTATGCAGAAAACTTCTTAAGGTATTTAGTAACGAAATCCTTAGTTATTATTACCCCCTCACATTGTACTTAAGTGATATACATGACTAATTATCGGGTTTCTAGCCAGGTGTAATACGATGAGTGCCACACGTGGAGCAGGAACTGCCTACCTTTCCGGATCACCTGAGTTCACACCCGGTTTTAGTAGGATTCGTGTTGCTCCAATTTTAGTTTTGTGTGTAGTGTTTTGTAGATCACTGATTGTCCTTTTGTCCTTTTTCTTTTGACCTTTGTATTGCCTGTCCTTCGATTTACGGTTTCTGATTACCCCTTTGATTTCTTTAAGCATTTCTTAAACAAAGAATACGCCTTAGATTTATCTTAAGTCTAAGACAGCTTATAAGGGTATCTTAAATCATATATTTGTGAAGAGGGTTTTATATCTGACCTTATTGTTGAGTCATTGGCAATGACATATGTTTGAAGAGAGGTAGAATGACTAAAACTTATGTCTCACGCCTTATATTTCAATCTGTGCATTTATAAATCTGCATTAAGCACGGAACGTGAAGCTGTAGGAGAAGCCAAAATTGTAATTCGGAGATTGACCGATGAAAGGAACGATGTTCATGTTTGTGAAGCTTTGTTTGATAAAGCATGCAAAATAGCGTCAGAATTTGAAATTACAGCAAGTAGTTCCCGCATAGTCGGACGTCAAAACAACAGAGCGACTTATCCTGTAGACAACCCATTTGACTGCTGGAGAATATCCCTATGCCTTGTCTTCTTGGATCATTTAGTGGGAGAGATATCAAAGCGAGTAGTAAGAAACGAAGGGAGTTTTTTGCGGCATCTTATCTAAACCCTGCAAATCTTCTAAACCTAACACCTGAAATAGTTGACAGATTGTTCAATGCCTATTAGACAGATTTACACAGGAAAGTAGATTTTTTTGGATGAGGTTGAGCATTAGAAATCAGATGGGCTCTTGTAGATGATAAGACAGAGAGACTACTCGACACTCTACATGCAAAACAACGTGACTTATATCCGGCTATATACAACATCATCAATATCTTACTGACAATGCCGGTATCATCTTCAACAAGCCAAAGATCTTTCAGTGCAATGAGACGCTTGAAATCCCACTTAAGGTCGACTATGGGCGATGAACGACTGTCCAACTTATAACTTATATGCATATAAACAGACATGTGCAAGTCGACTTTGATATGATTATTGATGACTTTGTTAATAGAAGGAATCGGCTGCTTGACTTTTCATAAACTTATACAAGTGAGAAAAAATTAATAATTCATGACGAATGAAATATCAGAAAGTAACTTCTATCATACATGTATTTTGTTATCCCTTACGACATTAAAGTTTCGAAGGGTATAAAGTAACGTGACCATCAGCCGGCCGTAAAAGATCTGTCTGGGTAGTCAAGGACGATAAAGTTCTAGTTAGTTCGTAGTGATATTGTCAAGCAAGGACAAATTAATCTGAATTCCATGTTGTTAAAGATTAATAACGTCACCCTTTCTGTTATATAATCCGTGAGATTCCGGGGGACTTCGCTCCCCTGTACCTCATACCAGCGCTCCATAGCCGAAGCAGCTTGTAGCCATGCTTCTCCATTATTCTGGATACACTCACAGACATGTATTTAAAAAAAAAACCACATATTAAATTTTAAAGTCCAGGAAGATTCCTGTACCTGTGTGTTTTCCTCAGATTAATACAATATTCAGTTTATTTGTGTCACGCTTTGATAGAATTTGCTCTAATGGTGGCGACAGACACAAAACTGTGGCGGGGTTAAACTAGTTAATTGCCTCTTCATATTTTATTATCCAAGTGCAAAACGGATTTAAATAGGTCCAAAATAAAAACCAGCGCATATTATAATAGGAATATGAATTTGTTTTCATTGTTTCTATTGTAGGATTTATTTAGACTTTTACTGGTCGAGATATAAATTGTTTATTTTGTGTATTGGTTAAGTTAGTCTTACCGTGAATTGAGACTATAAATTCCAACACTATTACTAAAACAATAATAGAACTCATAATAAATTTTAGTTTTTCCCAATGTAATGCTGTTTGTATTCAGTTTCAATTTTTTAAAATATATAATAGTTTAAAACATGGCTGTTATTTGGTATTGATTGATCTCTCATTTAAATGACATTCTTGATGCATGACTGTATGACATAATTACAGTCCCTATTGAATATAAGTCAAAGTATTATTTAAATAAAGATTTACATTATCACGTATTTGTCTTCTCTTCGTGACACGACACGGATTTTAATAACATTACTATGGGATCTAATTACAGTTAAAATCCCACTGTCGTCAAAGAGCTCCGATCGAAAATGCTTGGTCAACATCCGGGATATTTTAAAGCGGTATTTTTAAAGAAGACACAGATAATTATCGTAAGTATTTATGAATATACTGTGTATATAATGTTTTGAATTATGATGCTTTATGATTGTTATTATTATTAATTTCATTTTTTGTCCAAATATCATTTATTTTTGCTGTGTAAAATTAGATTTTTCTATAATTTATAAGGAATCCGGCTTCAAAATCATTACAATCAACTGAAATATCGCTATATCTTGCATTTACGAATGAATTAAATGTTGCCCAAAAAGAAAAAAATATTGATGAATGATTGATTTTACTTAAAAATACTATTTTGTTGATGAAAAGTCAATTAGTAACTAGTTATACCCTAAAACATGATGTCAACAGATGTTTTTGAAATCCGGATTGGTCAAAATGTAAACATGTATACAAACCGGTTGGGTCATTTAAAAATAGCCGGGTTTGTCAGTATGTAAATACCACTGATCTTATTGTTATTGAGCATTATATTGCAGTTTAACGATAGTTATGATTAGGAAATATCTCAAAGGCGATAAATACTGATCAATAGTATGAATATTTGCCATGGCTGCTAATTTCAGCTACTTTGTACAATAAAACAAATCGTTATTTCTATGTTAAATTGCTACTGTCGCGAACACTTGATTTTTTTTATGCTTTTTGTGGCACTGACATCACGGTTGGTGCTCAATACGCTACACTCACTTTAAGTAACTGTCCAGGCGCATCGATTGAGTAGTGGGAGATTTTTTTTATAAGGTAATATTTTGATTTTATACTCGTTGATAACGAAGTAAGTCACTCTGTGGAAATAACTTCATGGATACGATATTTAAGTTTCATCACAGTATAATGTTTACATTAACATTACAGATAAGCAAATTAACAAAGGCTGTAGTATTGAATTCCTTTCCGCACGGACGATTTTGGCAGTTTGTATACAAAGAAAAATGTTAGGTGTACTCGATTAATGCAACGTTCGTTACAAGTTGTAATACGACAAAAGTTCGTTCTTTGGATGTTATAGACACCCGCCCATCCACCAAAGAATTTCAATCACTCGTATATATTTTGCATTTTTTTTCGGGGGGGAAATAGAAATGACAGACTCAATGAATTTGTTATGTTGATATATATTTATAATAAATGCTATGCGATCTTGTAACGAACGCACTATCCTACACTGTCTCGAGTCTTATTTATATTACGTTATTTTAGTTAATAAAAAAATATTTTCTGAGGAGTGAAACGAGGGAGAGAAAAAAAATAGACAATATATATATACATTGTCGAAAATATAAAATTTATATAGACGAGTTTTGACGAGTTTTTCTTACCTATTTCGCAGCGAGTGGAAATGAATTATATATTTTCCGACAATGTACGTATATTGTATCTATCGCCCCAAAGAAACTGTCAAATTGTCTAAAAAGAGCAGAAACAAGCGTTGTTCTTATCGTTTTTGATTGTGTCCTCTGTGAAGTCCGCGCTTATAAGTTTATAAGCATAAATCCTGTTACTGTTTCTTACCGTCGCTCAACATGAATCAAGTACCAGAAAAAGATATCTTGGTCAGAAACCAAATACAAATGTATATCAAAAAAATATCTGGTCAATGCAATGTGATTACTCGAATAGAACAAGTGCAGGATAACAAAATAACATTAACTGGGCAGCGAAGAAATACTATTAAAACATCTTATGTTTCAATCTTGCGATTATCCTCATTTTATTTGTATAAGCTTCAGACAATTTGATTGCTACATTTATATTATATTGTGAGCGCCATACAGATGTTTGTGTATCTTTCCATTCAACATTCACTTACTAGTATCTGCTATACATTCAATTTTCTTTACAGATGAATCCTATCAGTATAATAGCCGTTGAGGAGTCTGTGGCGACCATGTTTGTCAACGGATCGGGATGAAATGTGCAATCTTTATAGAAGACCTTCCATAGTTGCTTCCTACCAAGTTTCGGTTTTTATTGTATCTAGCTTTAGTGAAATAATGTGTACAGATTTTGTCTGTTTATATACTTATGAGTTTTGACTTTCCCTTTGGAAGATTGCAGTGGAGTTCGGTAATTTTGTTATTACCCATATTCATTTGGCTAAGCAGTTTGAGAGGAGAAGATTTGATAAAATCGACCAATTAGAAACAAGAACCGCTTGATGCTTCCTACTAAGCTCCACTTCATTTGATTGAGGCGTTTCAGAGGAGAAGATTAAAATGTGAATAGTTAATGGACGAAAGACGACGGACGACGGGCGCTAAGTGATGGTAAAAGCTCACATTGTCTTTGGCAAGATGAGCTAATAACAGTCATTGGGTAGATATGTTGCTCCACTCGGACACATTATTCTGATTCCGAGCTAACCAGTCTCTGCTATTTCTCCTTAATGCTGAGTTCTTAGAGGAGAAGCAACAAATACCAATTTTATAGTCTTGTGTTTGACAAGACCACGGCTCGTACCCACAATCTATCGCACTCGAGGCGGGCAAGCTAACCATTACGCTACCGATGCGGTTCCCTATTTTTATTTAATTTTTATTAATTTTTTTAATCAAATATTTTTTATTGTCCTTCAATATATTATTTGAAAACAAAAATTAATCCAAAACAATAAGAGTTACTTGGAAACCGGATATTGTGAGCAAGGTGTTGAAACCGGAAGTTATTCCGTAGTTGGAAATCAGATATTGTAAACCGGAAGTTATTCCGTAGTTGGAAACCAGATATAGTGAACCTGAAGTTGAAAACAGAATTCGTAAACCGGAAGTTATAGTCCGTGGTTGTGAACCGGATATTATGGAAGTTGTATACCGGAAGTCAACACTTGAGTATCGGAAGTGAGAGTTCTTAATCTTAATTTTTGTGTATAACATTGCAAGTATATCGTTATTTATTTTATTATCTGCTCAGCTACCAAGAACATTAAACTTAATATTTGAAAATAATTTGGTTTCATTTGAATAATTTTCCTTTTGACAGTGAACTGAACTGAAGGTATGCAAATTTGAAATTGATTGTTGATTTTTTATTATTATTTTTGTCTGAATTTTATTTCATTTTGTGCATGTTTTGTATTTTTATTTGTATTAATTTTGTTTATTTTTTGTGTCAAGAATTATGATTGTTTTATGTTCATTTTTTTTCACTTAGTTTTTTTCTAGTCAAATATTTAATTTTACTGAAGTTTTTTTTTATTATGTATTGGCCAACCGACAATTCCGATATCCTACGTCTTTACAAGTAATAAGACAATTTGGATGTTTTACGAAAAATTTGCTGACGAGGGAGACAACTCGATGAACAGTCCGTTTTCTGTAATTGTATTTTCTATACCGAAAAATATTTTGTTGTCTTCTGCAAAACCAAACATTCAAGTAATACACATCTGAGAGTAGCTTCGGTATAATAAAACAGTTATTGCCTTGTTATGAGGTGGACATCAAGTTGTCAACCCTCGAGAGGTTGCTTTCCCTCGGACTTGATCCTCGGGTTGACAACTTTCGATGTTCACCCCATATGAAGGTAATAGTTGTTTTTGTTTGTATATGAAATTATAATGAGTTTCTAATAAAAAGAGCTTGGCATTTCCCAGAATTCTGGTAATCATATGCTACTAGTTTTGATAATGAAGAATTTTTTAGCAAATCACACGTCATTCAAATTATCAATGAATGTTGCCATTCATTCCTAACATGATTACGTATCTACTTTATAATGGAAACCAACACTTCAAAATAATGCATACAGAGAAAGTTATATTGCCGTTTCCTCTACTTGTTCAGTAAAATAACTCTATAATTATGACTAAAATTTTCTCTACGGTCAAACAGGTACTATAAACATAATGACTTACAAAAGTCTATTCACGTAGTTGCTTCAATCAAATGTAAATACTGTGATACCTATTGGCACCACAAATTGTGAATACAATCAATACATTGGCGTCTGCGGCATTCAACCTGTTTACTTAATGAACGATCATATTAAAAACATCCTTGTTGATCCCGACTCAAAGTCGTTATATACAACTTAAAATAGTGAAAAAAATCTAAAGTCTTTCCGATTAATTGTAATTCTTTTAAAAAAATCATGTATCCAAACATTACTGAGATTTGTCTACACTTTGCACCATCGTACCGCGTCAAAAATGATAAAACCTGTTTAAAAGAAACCATTCAAAACGTATTTTACTTTAAAAATAGTGTGCAACATTACAAATGACCACGGATATGTTCGACTTGTCGTAAACACTTCCCAGTACTTTCCTCATTCACGACTTATCACCGGGTTTGTAACTAGATTAACACGGCGGATGTCATTAGTGGAGCAGGAACTGTTTACCCTTCCGGAGAATCTGAGTTCACCCCCGGTTTTTAATGGGGTTCGTGTTACTCGATCTTTAGTTTAATGTGTATGTTTTGTAGATCGTTGTTTGTCCTTGTGTACCTTTCTCTTGGCCATTGTGTTGTCTGTTCTTCTTCTCTTGGCCATTGTGTTGTCTGTTCCTCTTCTCTTGGCCATTGTGTTGTCTGTTCTTCTTCCGATATACGGATTCTGATTACGCCTTTGGTTTCTTCAAACTCTTCTTACAGTTTTGAGAATTTGTTCTCTCAGTTAATAATTCATACTTTGTTAACTATATTACATTTATAAGAGAAACAACTTCCTCTTCCTCCTTACTTGACATCTACCTCAAGATTTACACCATTGACTAACTTTCCACAGACTCTAACTAAAGAGACAACTTAAATTTTGACATAAATGTTCAACACCCTGGTAGTAATTAAACAACCGGCCGCGCGTATGAAGTTTATGTTTCAAAATTCATACGTTACACTCGAGCATCTAGTTTGATTATTGTTTCCCTATTATGTCTTCCGATGTCCTTGTGTTCTATCTGTTATTGAAGTGATTTTAAAGCTATCCACTCTCTTTAATAGAACTAATAATATACACATATGACAACGTCTGTGTCACGAAGATTGGTGTACATGAAGCTCAAGACTATTACTCAGTGATCATTACAACAACGCTGCATCTCAGTTATATGTGAGGGTTAAGATTTTACTCGCATGTGAAAAACACGTGCATGACCATATCATTTTACAAACAGGGGGTATTTTGGCACGTCCATGACCATATCATTTTACAAACAGGGGGTATTTTGGCTTATGTAACATTAATCCCGCCACCTTGTATTGAAGTGCCTGTACCAAGTCAGGAAAGTAAACCGGTAATGTATTTGTGTGTTGGTGGTATCGTTCTGGAATCTGTGTTTGCGATTTTCTATTATATTTTGGAACTATTCCTAAAGTGTGCTTTTTTCGTGTTTCATTGAATTACACGAACTTTCACAATGTATTTTAGCAATATAAAAAAGTAAATGTTAAATTTCAAGGTAAAGGGTCGATTAATTAAGGAATATTTGAAATTTGTGAACAGGTTATACAATATAACCTGGTTTTGGGCAGCTTACGCTTAATAAACCGCAAAGCTGTTTATGAAAAGCGTAATTTGTTCCAAACCAGGTTATACAAGAATAACCTGTTAAAAAATTTCAAATATTCCTAATAATTTAATGTTTACAACAAAATTTAATGATTCCTCGATTTTAATTACGATTATTTCAAGTGACTATTTGGAAATGTCGTTGGCGAATGAATATGTTGGTGACGTCACAATACCAACCCAGGTGATCAAGTATAACCAAAATTTTCTCCAAGCGGATCAGTCAAAAAGATTGCAGTAATCAAATCAAATTAAATTATTTATTAATATTCATAGTTATATAGGGAACGATTTGTAATTTATATCTATTAAGATGCATGTATCAGTGTCTGAAATGTGACACTGTTCAGTTTCATTTGTCCTCGAGTTGCTATACAAGTATACTGCCGGTGAGGTTGTTATACTGCTAATCATATCAGTCATCGCTATGATGACTTGGTTAATCATTAATAAACATCTGAGTCACAGATGACGTCATGTATTTTTTCTTTGTCTTAGTCACAATCACATCCTTCTTTCAGGAATTTTTCACCGAATTTGTATTAATAAGATTAAACAGATGAGTGTAAATATTGGAGCAGGAACTGCTTACCTTTCCGGAGCACCCCAGTTTTAAGCGGGTCCTGGTACTCAATCTTTTTTTGAGTATTGTCTTGTAAATCATTGTTTGTCCCTTTGTCCTTTTTCAAGGCCATATACAATACTTGTGCACTGTCGAAGCATATGGGTAATATGTGTATGAGGCTTAGAAACGCGGGAAAAGGCGAGGCTTTGCCGAGCCTTTTCCCGCGTTTCGTGCCGAATACACATATTTACTTATATGCTTCGACAGTGCACATGTATTGTATTTATCCTGCAATTCTAAATCGTAAATAAACGTTTACTGGACGATGATAAAAGTATTTGAAATAATTTTGTGTATGTATTTGAAAACAATATCCCCCGATGTGCCCCGTTTTGCATTTGTATGTTCTATTTATAACTGACCAATATCAAAAAATGTTCTATTTATAACTGACCAATATCAAAAAAAATATTAGGCAGGCTATATTGGTCGGTAAATGCTGTCTTTGCAGGATAAATTGTATTATGTGACCTTCGATTTACGGCTTCAAATGACCTCTTTCTTATCTTGTAGCTTTTCAGATGACATTTTAGTAAACAAAAACAAACCCCAAAAACCTGGAAAATATGATATCAAATAGCACACAAATAGTTTATCTTTCTATTTTTAAAAAAAGTACAATATTGAAAAGAAAGAATATAAAGTGGAGGCCGTTTCACTATCAGTTTAGGGAATGTTGAAGACACTACTGTGCCTGTAACATGTAGAACAACAATAAAGGTACTGTTCCTATAATGTTGGATAGTGTCATATCAATTTACATCCACATCCTTTCTTACAAATGTGATAAAAACAAATCATTTGTTGATACTCACACTATATTTATTAGACTGGATATATACACCGAACTTGATATCAGAATTATAAAAAAATCAACACCAGATATTCCAAAAGAGAAATTAAAGATCAAATGATGACGAAAAGGTGAATAAGTCATTTGGTTTTATAATATATGTTAATGTCAATATAGGGGCCGTCATGGCCGTGATCGCATGGTAGTTTGATTTACAACTACCTATGCAATCAGTGCCTATCAACACTGAGGTTGTGAGTTAGAATCTCCATCAGGGCGAGGTGTACAACATTATCTGATAACGTTTGTCAGTCACTTGCGATAGGTCTGTGGGTTTCTCCGGGTCCCGCCACGAAGTGGCGTTAATCACAATAAAACCAAATCAAACTAATGCCAATAACCAGAATGATAAAAATCATTGTGCAAGAAGATCCTCAATGTTTTGTAGATCGTTGTTTCTTTTGGCCATTGTGTTGTCTGTTCTTCTTTTGGCCATTGTGTTTTCTGTTCTTCTTCTTTTGGCCATTGTGTTGTCTGTTCTTCTTTTGGCCATTGTGTTGTCTGTTCTTCTTTTGACCATTGTGTTGTCTGTTCTTCTTCTTTTGGCCATTGTGTTGTCTGTTCTTCCTCTTTTGGCCATTGTGTTGTCTGTTCTTCTTCTTTTGACCATTGTGCTGTCTGTTCTTCTTCTTTTGACCATTGTGTTGTCTGTTCTTCTTTTGGCCATTGTGTTGTCTGTTCTTCCTCTTTTGGCCATTGTGTTGTCTGTTCTTCTTCTTTTGGCCATTGTGTTGTCTGTTCTTCTTTTGGCCATTGTGTTGTCTGTTCTTCTTCTTTTGATCATTGTGTTGTCTGTTCTTCTTCTTTTGACCATTGTGTTGTCTGTTCTTCTTCTTTTGACCATTGTGTTGTCTGTTCTTCTTCTTTTGACCATTGTGTTGTCTGTTCTTCTTTTGACCATTGTGTTGTCTGTTCTTCTTTTGACCATTGTGTTGTCTGTTCTTCTTTTGACCATTGTGTTGTCTGTTCTTCTTTTGACCATTGTGTTGTCTGTTCTTCTTTTGGCCATTGTGTTGTTTGTTCTTCCTCTTTTGACAATTGTGTTGTCTGTTCTTCTTCTTTTGACCATTGTGTTGTCTGTTCTTCTTCTTTTGACCATTGTGTTGTCTGTTCTTCTTCTTTTGACCATTGTGCTGTCTGTTCTTCTTCTTTTGACCATTGTGTTGTCTGTTCTTCCTCTTTTGGCCATTGTGTTGTCTGTTCTTCTTTTGATCATTGTGTTGTCTGTTCTTCTTCTTTTGACCATTGTGCTTTTTGTTCTTCTTTTGACCATTGTGCTGTCTGTTCTTCTTCTTTTGATCATAGTGTTGTCTGTTCTTCTTTTGACCATTGTGTTGTCTGTTCTTCTTTTGACCATTGTGTTGTCTGTTCTTCTTTTGACCATTGTGTTGTCTGTTCTTCTTTTGGCCATTGTGTTGTTTGTTCTTCCTCTTTTGACAATTGTGTTGTCTGTTCTTCTTCTTTTGACCATTGTGTTGTCTGTTCTTCTTCTTTTGACCATTGTGTTGTCTGTTCTTCTTCTTTTGACCATTGTGCTGTCTGTTCTTCTTCTTTTGACCATTGTGTTGTCTGTTCTTCCTCTTTTGGCCATTGTGTTGTCTGTTCTTCTTTTGATCATTGTGTTGTCTGTTCTTCTTCTTTTGACCATTGTGCTTTTTGTTCTTCTTTTGACCATTGTGCTGTCTGTTCTTCTTCTTTTGATCATAGTGTTGTCTGTTCTTCTTTTGACCATTGTGTTGTCTGTTCTTCTTTTGACCATTGTGTTGTCTGTTCTTCTTCTTTTGACCATTGTGCTGTCTGTTCTTCTTCTTTTGACCATTGTGTTGTCTGTTCTTCCTCTTTTGGCCATTGTGTTGTCTGTTCTTCTTTTGATCATTGTGTTGTCTGTTCTTCTTCTTTTGACCATTGTGCTTTTTGTTCTTCTTTTGACCATTGTGTTGTCTGTTCTTCTTCTTTTGATCATAGTGTTGTCTGTTCTTCTTTTGACCATTGTGTTGTCTGTTCTTCTTTTGACCATTGTGTTGTCTGTTCTTCTTTTGACCATTGTGTTGTCTGTTCTTCTTCTTTTGACCATTGTGCTGTCTGTTCTTCTTCTTTTGACCATTGTGTTGTCTGTTCTTCTTCTTCTGACCATTGTGCTTTTTGTTCTTCTTTTGACCATTGTGCTGTCTGTTCTTCTTCTTTTGATCATAGTGTTGTCTGTTCTTCTTTTGACCATTGTGTTGTTTGTTCTTCTTCTTTTGACCATTGTGTTGTCTGTTCTTCTTCTTTTGACCATTGTGGTCTCCGTTCTTCTTTTGGCCATTGTGTTGTATGTTCTTCTTCTTTTGACCATTGTGTTGTCTGTTCTTCTTCTTTTGGCCATTGTGTTGTCTGTTCTTCCTCTTTTGGCCATTGTGTTGTCTGTTCTTCTTTTGATCATTGTGTTGTCTGTTCTTCTTCTTTTGACCATTGTGGTCTCCGTTCTTCTTTTGGCCATTGTGTTGTATGTTCTTCTTCTTTTGACCATTGTGTTGTCTGTTCTTCTTCTTTTGGCCATTGTGTTGTCTGTTCTTCTTCTTTTGACCATTGTGCTTTTT
Organism: Bathymodiolus brooksi; assembly: GCA_963680875.1. Taxonomy (NCBI): domain Eukaryota; kingdom Metazoa; phylum Mollusca; class Bivalvia; order Mytilida; family Modiolidae; genus Bathymodiolus; species Bathymodiolus brooksi. The sequence continues at coordinate 48,650,037 of OY804576.1, read as the reverse complement.
GTTCTTCTTTTGGCCATTGTGTTGTCTGTTCTTCTTCTTTTGACCATAGTGTTGTCTGTTCTTCTTTTGGCCATTGTGTTGTCTGTTCTTCTTTTGACAATTGTGTTGTCTGTTCTTCTTCTTTTGATCATTGTGTTGTCTGTTCTTCTTCTTTTGACCATTGTGTTGTCTGTTCTTCTTCTTTTGACCATTGTGTTGTCTGTTCTTCTTCTTTTGGCCATTGTGTTGTCTGTTCTTCTTCTTTTGAACATTGTGTTGTCTGTTCTTCTTTTGATCATTGTGTTGTCTGTTCTTCTTTTGACCATTGTGTTGTCTGTTCTTCTTCTTTTGACCATTGTGCTTTCTGTTCTTCTTCTTTTGACCATTGTGTTGTCTGTTCTTCTTCTTTTGACCATTGTGTTGTCTGTTCTTCTTTTGGCCATTGCGTTGTCTGTTCTTCTTCTTTTGACCATTGTGTTGTCTGTTCTTCATCTTTTGACCATTGTGTTGTCTGTTCTTCTTCTTTTGGCCATAGTGTTGTCTGTTCTTCTTCCTTTGGCCATTGTGTTGTCTGTTCTTCTTCGATTTACGGATTCTGATTACCTCTTTTGTATCTTCAAACTCTTCTTAAACTAACAAATATAAAAAAAATATATAAATCATTCGAAAATCAAGTATATTAAAATGTCGATTAAAATGGGATACACTTTATGAAATGCAATTTAACTGGAAATCAATTTGATATATATATACTGAACAAGATTAAGATTAAGTGATAACCAATCGTTATCCAGATCCATAGAAAATATCTGCATATTATCTGTCTAATAAATAGAGATTACTACATGGCCTTTTACATCCCAAGATCAGCTCACCAAAGGAGTGCAGCTAAGCGTGTTTATTTATTAAATATCAATTAAATAAACTGTCTAAAATGCACATCCAAACTGGTCGCTGCAGACAGCAATAGGATAAATCTACAACGATACAAAATAAGTATCAAAATTAACACATCATAATTAATATACTATTAATACATGATAATAATTGAACACATAACTGTGTCTCAATATCAAAACATTTAACAAAAACATAAACAATACACAAACATTCATTGTATGAGGGCGAGTGCGAGGGTTGGGGAGGGTGGGGGTACTTAAAGGCTGAGCGTCGAATGACTTCAAATTAAAATCCACGTGTGATGTAAATCTATTGTCAAAATTCTCCATTATTTTTAAGGAATGGAGAGTTATTGTTCTCTTTGTACTTTAAATACTATACACAGACTTTATTTTTGTTACAAGATTAATAATTAATAAAATTAATAAAGTACAATGGGTTGAATTTAAGTTGGAGAATGTCCTCTCCATTCCATAAAACCAATGGGCATCAGCTCCATTATTATTAAGGAATGGGGAGTTAATTGGGTATACCTAAGTTTTAATATGCAACGTAAACAAATTTCTGCCTTAACGAAAAATCATACAATGCACGTGTTCATACCTATATACAGGTATAGAAATATCATTCACCAATGAAAAACGTATTTGTAATAAATACAAACACGTGACAGTAATCAATAGTAAACACTACCACGTGTACAATACCACGTGTAATCCGTACAAAAATAAATACATTTATGTTCTAATTCATACCTCAAACTAGCATAAAGTATTTATTTTCAATAAAAATAAAATGAAAACACAACACCGTGGTATCATTATGGGATCAGCTCATCAAAGGAGTGCAGAGCTAAGCTTCGAACACGTGACAGTAATCAACGGTAAACACTACCACATGTACAATACCACGTGTAATCCGTACAAAAATAAATACATTTACGAGACAAATAAAAGAATGAAATAATTAATTGTCATTATGGCAATTTAATTGAGAATTCAACAGTTGAGATACATTTTCAGAACACTATTGTCAAACAAGAGCATCTCTACCCCATAAATAGTAATGACAACATTTCTTATGAATGCATTTTGAAACATAGAAAACTTAGAAAATTTGTTTCTTTTGTGTCGTTTTCAATATACCGTGAATCGTGAAAAGGACATTGCACGTGAATCGTTTTCATCCAAAGTCATTTTATGTTCTCCGTGAAAATCGTATATCATCTAACGGTGTCATGATGTTTTTAATGTGGTCTTCTTGGCGAATTATTTTTTCTCTCAACTCGATTTGTCAATAGTACAGACATCCTTTCTGGTCACCTCCTCTGATTCTTGTTGACACCATAAGTAGGGATGTAAGAAGGAAAAAAACGTTCTTTTAACAATTTACTTCAAACTCTTTTTACGTTGGGTTTCATATTTTTCAAGAAATGTGATCAGCAGAATTTACTGTGATTAGGTAAAACATATCTTTCGTGAACCGTGATGATAGCCCCACCTCGCTCATATTTGTGTGTCAGTTAATGTTTGTAAACAGACGACATGGAACATAACTTGCGCGAGAGGCACTGTTGTGGATTATTTGCACGAGCTAGCTGAAACCATCTATACCGCCTTTCAAATGGGCCATTTAACTTGTTCTGACTGTGTCCAGCAACTGTAGCCAATTTCTCTCCAGAGAAAGATAACTGAAATTTGAAATTTACTTGAACGCTGCAATACATTTGTTATCAGTTAAACTTAACATTAAAATTATTCAAGATTGGAACTTAATTGGTTTTCAAAATGTCCTTTTTTAGCTCACCTGGCGTCTGTCCACTAACATTTCACATTTTAATCTTCTTCTGCAAATTTGCTCAACCAAATTGAACCAAGCTTAGCAGGGATAGTCATTGAGCAGAGGAGATTCAGGTTTGTACAAATGAAGTTGATCATCCTTTGAGAGATGATATTTGAGGGCCTAAAAGGTGGAAATTGAGAGAAAAATAGAACGAACAATAGAAATGCAACAATTTTGCAGTGCAGCACCATTATGATATGTAGATTTAGATGTATACAAACGATTGGGCAGTCTATGGGGTCAGAGACCTCGTGGTGGCAGTTGAATATGAGGAACAATTTAAAGAACAAAATGATTTTCTTAAGAAGCAGTATTTGAATCAATATCGATCAAATGCCAATATACGTAAGACTCATGTGTCTTCTTTACAAGGGGAGCGAACCAGGCTCATGTGTGCCTCTGGTTCCAGATGAGCTTAGAATAAAGACGTCATTTAGATGCAGACCAGGATAATTACATTATATAATATTTTAGTAAATTACAGTTTATGAAACGGAAAAAATCCTGAAAGCAATCGATTAAAGAGGGAAGCACACGTTAATTATTTTAAAATAGTAACATAATGCTTTATAAAGAATAAATGAAAGCTCTACATTCACACCATATGAAGTGTTAATTTGTAACTAAATGCTCAGGGAGAAATGATACACGATACACTCCTGTTCTTTTCTCTATAAATTCCTTGTATATATACCTTTTCCCTACAGTTTATTGCCTGAAAGGTTAGATGAACAAATGTGAAAATATAATTGTGGAATTGTATGCCATTAAATGGTAAATATGTTTGCTTTTATTTTTAGGATTAAGAGGAAATTTAGACAATTATATTAAAAAAAAGAAAGAAAGAAAATCGACATAATTTCATAATTCAAAACATTTTAGCATTTTTTTTATTTAACACAACTACGTCATGTATCGCACTGCAAAATGTCTTCAGTCATCCTACTTTATTTGACAATTAAAAAAATAGTACCAAAGGGTAATGTATTTACAGAGTACTCTAAGACATTTGTCGTTTTGTTTCCAGATCAACAAGGCACAATGGTAAATGTGTATTTATGGAGATCCAACATCTACAAGTTATTATTACTCCTGGCAATATGTCATCGTGAAAGGTAAGTAGAGTATATATATATAGTTGTATTGTATTATGTTTATAATATATCAACAGTTCCCAAGGGGCTTCCGTGACCGTATGATAGTTGGATTTACAACTACCTATCACCATTAAAGTTGTGAGTTCGAACCCCGTTCATGGTGAGGTGTGCTCGATGCAACATTATGTGATTAAGTTTGTCAGTGACTTGCTGTGACAGGTCGGTGATTCTCACCAGGTTTCCTTCACCAATGAAACTGCCCGCCACGATATAGCTGAAATATTGTTGACAGTGGCGATTAACACCACAAACCAAACCATGCTAATCATCAACAGTTCTAAGCCATGTAATTATTATTAAAACTAAGGTTCTCCCACCTCGGGCATAGATGACATTTTTTGACTGTCACGTTTAGGGCCTTTGGTTTTCTTGTTTTCAAAGACTTAAATTATTTGGTTTTCAAATATTTTCGTTAGAGCGTACTTGATGAAGGGTATTCCAGAAAAGCGTCATGGCGCACTAAATTAAATTCTATGTTTATATAACCCGTGTAGGTATTGGTCAGAATTTGTCCCTAAATATGACACAATCACAAACCCATACGTAAAATCTAAAACACTTTCTCTACCTCTTTGTTTGATATTATCTATGGTTTTTTTCTAAAAAAATATTCTGATTCCCAATGTTGCTGAAAAAAATATTCTGATTTTGGTGGAGGAAAAAAAAAATCTGATTCAGAGTTTTTGTCATTTAACCTAATGTTAAATTCTTGAAAAAAAATTCGCTTTTTGCGCGACAAAAAAAATAAATATTCTAACTCTTGTGTTGTCCGAAAAAAAATTTCTGAACGAAACAAAAAACCATAACCCCCCCTTCAAGTTAAATGGTCGGTCCCTTACAATGAAAAATCCAAAGGAAAATAATAACAGCAAATAAAGTCATGATTAATTGTTTTACCTGCTTCAAATATACAGGAGTATATAAATTGGTTTGATTTATGGTGCTTAACGCCACTTTCAACAATATTTCAGTTATATCGTGGCGGTGAGTTTTATTGGTGGAGGAAACCGGAGAAAATCACCGACTTATTGCAAATAACTGACAAAATTTATCACAAAATGTTGTATCGAGTACACCTCACCATGAACGGGGTTCTAACTTTAGGCACTGATTTCACAGGTAGTTGTAAATCCAACTACCATGCGATCACGACCACGACGGCCCCTTTCAAAAATTGGTGGTGCCCTTCCTCATAAATATTCGTCATTTTTAAATTTGATATTGATATTGTGACCGCATTTCAAGCTAGGTGGATTGTTCATTTAATTTGTCAAATTAAATGTTTGCGTCAACAATCCAATTATTAAAGGTTATTGTTGACTTCCACCAAGTTTTTCATCTGCCAAAATTCAAATAGTTTTGTGGTTTTGTAATAATTTTACCCATGTGTGCTGTCGCATCCATGCGAAAATGTACATGTTGTATTTCATTGAGGAACCTCGAGGCTTAAAAGCTAAAAATGAGGTTTGTCAATAGAAATTAATATATAGCTCAGAAATCCAATCCGACTTCAGCACGTTTACAACTAAATGTTAATTTATTGTTAAATTTGTGGCATAATGGACCACATTCATGTATTTCAGACCCGTAAGGCCATTATAAGGATTTTCCTCCTCGGATTTTCATTTTGTGCAGGAAACTGGAATAAGTCAGGGTTGACTATTTTTTATTTCATTTAATTTAACTTGATTTCACGTATCATTTTCATTACCGACAAATAACATGTACGCAATTAGAAAAGATAATATATATTATACAGAACATATGAAAAATTGCAAACATCGGTAGGTCGCCATCTTAGATACCAAAATTCGCAATTTGCACTTCATTTCTGTCAATCGAGTTGGTCGTGGGCTGGTAGTGAGAGGCGTATCAAATATACAACGCGCCTCATAGTGCGGATGTAAATAAGTGCTTAGAATGTCACTCCTAGCACTTAAAAAGCAATTTACCGCAGCGCTTAATAAGCAACTGCTTATTAGGAATATTCCGTTGAAAGGCATGTATTATCCCATTTCCAACTTGTGAATATTAAATCATTTATACATAGGCATGTTACAGCACTTTTGATTGGTTGTGTGTGAACTAGTTATCGCCTTTAATATATCTTATATAACTCTAATTTGACATCCAAGATCACTTAATCATTCAGTCATGTCTTACACGAAAATTGTCTTGTGTTTCAACCGTTAGCTATTTTTTTTTTTATTGTAAGGGGATAATGTTTTATATTTGATCAGATTTATCCAGTTCATTTTCATAGTACGTTACCTAAAACCATCTCCGCTTGTCATGTAGATCATTTTCATCAATATTAATTATGCTTTCTACAGATCTGTTTAAACATTGACTGGTGTTACGGTCTCCAACAAATGATGTCTTCATGATTTCTAAGTCTATCTATATAAAATAACCTTCCTCATGTTCAAAAGATTGGGAGGGCCAATAATGTAGGAACATGTAAACCAAAAGGTCTAAGGGACCGACCATTTAACTTGCAGGGGGGATTGGGGGGTTGGGCTGGGGGGTTTTTTCGGACAACACGAGAGTTCGAATTTTTTTTTGTCGCGCTTAGGGCGAATTTTTTTTTCTAGAATTTAACATTAGGTTATATGTCAAAAACTCTGAATCAGATTATTTTTTTTCCTCCACCAAAATCAGAATATTTTTTCAGCAACATTTAGGAAAAAACCATAGCCCTCCCCCCTGGAAGTTAAATGGTCCGTTCCTAAATAGGATAGCCAAATTCGGCTAAGGTTAACACTGCCTGCGGGAAATTATCCTTAGTTTTAATTCATTATATAACATTCAAGTATATTCTATATACCACATCAGTGCCGAAGCATTGAATACAGAGAGGATAATACCATCGGGGACTAATATTCCATCAGCAGAGGTATCGACCCAGTGATAAAAACGTAGATATTCAATGTATCGACCCAGTGATAGTGGTAACAGCGTAGATATTTAATGTATCGACCGTGTGAAAGTGATAAAAACGTAGATATTTAATGTATCGACCCAGTGATAGTGATAAAATCGTAGATATGTAATGTATCGACCCAGTGATAGTGATAACAACGTAGATATGTAATGTATCGACCCAGTGATAGTGATAAAAACGTAGATATTTAATGTATCGACCCAGTGATAGTGATAAAAACGTAGATATTTAATGTATCGACCCAGTGATAGTGATAAAAACGTAGATATTTAATGTATCGACCCAGTGATAGCGATAACAACGTAGATATTTAATGTATCGACCCAGTGATAGTGATAAAAACGTAGATATTTAATGTATCGACCCAGTGATAGTGATAACAACGTAGATATTTAATGTATCGACCCAGTGATAGTGATAGAAACGTAGATATTTAATATATCGACCCAGTGATAGTGATAAAAACGTAGATATTTAATGTATCGACCCAGTGATAGTGATAAAAAACGTATATATTTAATGTATCGACCCAGTGATAGTGATACAAACGTAGATATTTAATGTATCGACCCAGTGATAGTGATAAAAACGTAGATATTTAATGTATCGACCCAGTGATAATGATAAAAACGTAGATATGTAATGTATCGACCCAGTGATAGTGATAAAAACGTAGATATTTAATGTATCGACCCAGTGATAGTGATAACAACGTAGATATGTAATGTATCGACCCAGTGATAGTGATAAAAACGTATATATTTAATGTATCGACCCAGTGATAGTGATACAAACGTAGATATTTAATGTATCGACCCAGTGATAGTGATAAAAACGTAGATATTTAATGTATCGACCCAGTGATAATGATAAAAACGTAGATATGTAATGTATCGACCCAGTGATAGTGATAAAATCGTAGATATGTAATGTATCGACCCAGTGATAGTGATAAAAACGTAGATATTTAATGTATCGACCCAGTGATAGTGATAAAAACGTAGATATTTAATGTATCGACCCAGTGATAATGATAAAAACGTAGATATGTAATGTATCGACCCAGTGATAGTGATAAAAACGTAGATATTTAATGTATCGACCCAGTGATAGTGATAACAACGTAGATATTTAATGTATCGACCCAGTGATAATGATAAAAACGTAGATATGTAATGTATCGACCCAGTGATAGTGATAAAATCGTAGATATGTAATGTATCGACCCAGTGATAGTGATAACAACGTAGATATTTAATGTATCGACCCAGTGATAGTGGTACAAGGTAGATATTTAATGTATCGACCCAGTGATAGTGATACAAACGTAGATATTTAATGTATCGACCCAGTGATAGTGATAACAACGTAGATATTTAATGTATCGACCCAGTGATAGTGATAAAAACGTAGATATTTAATTTAGTGATTACTCTACGTTTCTGAAATGACTTTTATCAGGTACGCTCATGATCAAAACATTTAAAAAGCCAAATAATTATCACCAACCGAGGGAACTACGTGGATAGTTTTCCTGGCTGTGAAGTATAATTCATCCAAAATGAACGGAAATGCGCGTCTAGTATAAAGAGAAACCCACGCTAGTGGTCATTTGCAAGGCAACATGTTTTCCCTTATACATTATATACTTTATAAGCTCACCTGATCCATTGTGTAGATGCATGCTATAACAAACATTGTCGCCTATGTTAATCGTTGACCCCTTACCCATATTAATTTCATTCGGACAAAAATGATCTTCATATTCATAGGTTTTATTTATATCAAATACTATAGAGCGAATTTTCTACATTTTCTACGTCCCAAGAACAATAACGTGTGATTTCATTAGATATTATGGGAGGAAGGTCAACCAAATCAGACGAATGAACGTTAGGCAGATCTAAATCAAAGGTAAAACAAGGTATGGGTTCCTTATTAATTGTAAATCCTTTTTTTTCATAGTGTATTTGGCGACAACGGACTTCAAGTAAATAACAACCAAAGACCAACAGTCCTTCATAAATACGAGGATTCTAACCAACAGGGAGGCCATCTAACAGGATCTGAAGATGTAATGAAAGGTCCGTTTGTTATATGTATCGATTCAAACAACGATTATATGTTTCAACACTTTGTGACAGTCTACCACAAATTTTTGAAAAAGGAAGATTTGCGGAAAATAGCATTATTGTGTTATCCGTTCAAAGACATTGCACCAGTCGACAATTACAAAATGAAAAGGGAAAAGGGCATTATCAAGGAAAATAATGGTGGCTATTTAAATGAAGGGACACAAGGATTTGAGGAATATCTAATAAAGGACACAGAAGAAGATAATCATGCTGTAGACAATGTTATTCCAAGAAAAGCAGAAAAGTTGGGTATAAATGTTTCTGGAAATGGTGAAATGTTTGATAATAGTTCCTTGTCTAGACAACGAAGGTCTTTGAATGGGTTTATATACTACACATATATGTTATCTAAAATTATGAATGTAGTTGATCGGAAGCGTTTATTATTTGGAAAACTTCAAAGTCAAGGAGTACGTCCGAGGTTAAGGAAACCTCGTTTTCATTTCATAACTTCAAAAGTTCCACAAGGAGGTATTTTGGACCCGATTGCTTCCCACTTGATCAGATAAAAGCAAGGAAGATATTGTATGGCAAACTCACAAAACACTCAATATTTAGGAGAATTCATATCTGTGGTATATCTTATTTAACTTACAGCGGGGGGAAAACGACTATTCATACTCTACAAGCAGTTAACTATTGTGTTTGGTATCTGTTCATCAGAGACCTATCAACTAGAATATGCTATGATTTGGCTTTCTTATCAACATCTCACATTTTCTGAATTAAATTTTCATATACAGCTTTATCTCATGTTTTCATACCATACTTTTGATTTATTCAACATCGAATAAAGCAAATAACTGTATCATATTGGTTAAAAAAATTACACTGCACATTTTTGATTAGTTCCCCACAACCGAGTAAAGACAAGAACGTCATACTTTGAGGTTGTTCTATGTTCAAGCCGGAACTACTTATTTGTAAGAAGAGTTTGAAGATACCAAAGGGGCAATCAGAATCCGTATATCGAAGAAGAGCAGACAACACAATGGCCAAAAGAAAAAGTACAAAAGGACAAACAACGATCAACAAAACATTCATATAAAACTAAAGATCGAGTAACACGAACCCCACTAAAACCCGGAAGGGTAGGCAGTTCCTGTTCCACTAGTGACACCCGTCGTGTTAATCTAGTTACAAACCCGGTGATAAGTCATGAACACAGCATTGTATATTTCTTCTACAAAACAATTCGTCGCCATGGACGGCGTACGTACACAGTATTCTTGGTTTGCTTGGGCAACTCACAAATTTGGTTTTTACTTGTATGAACTTTTGTTTCCAAGTGGAAAAAAGTAATGAATCGAGATATTACTTTGGTATAATTTACCAAAATACTAACCTACAACTATACACACAGTTATTTATTAATTCAAATGCAGTTCTTACTGTGGCATAGATAAACATTATATGTTTGTTGTCGGCAAATATGGAACTTATATGTACTAACATTCGAAACGGGTGAAAAGTGTCGTAAGCACTACTCGGTCCTCTCCTCATTCATATCTTATCACCGGATTTGTAACTAGATTAACACAACGGGTGCCACTAGTGGAGCAGGAACTGATTACCCTTCTGGAGCACCTGAGTTCACCCCCGATTTTTAACGGGATTCATTTTACTAGATCTTTAGTTTTATGTGTATGTTTTGTTGAGCGTTGTTTGTCCTTTTTCTTTTGGCCATTGTGTTGTCTGTTCTCCTTCGATTTACGGGTTCTGATTACCCCTTTGGTGTCTTCAAATACACAAAGTATATCAACACTAATAACCTATATTTATCATCAGATCGAACCAACATTCGTTGTCTACGTGTTAGTTCAAGTTAGCAATGTTACAGCTATATCATGCCGAGAACCAGTTACATTCCAAGGAGACGATGATGATATTCGCTTTGTACTAAAACAAAATGAATTTTTATATTGATAGCTAGCTGAAACAATAGTCCGTGGGTAGACATGTTTCTCCACTTGAATACATTATCCTGATTCCCAGCAAAACAATGATTGTTCTTACTCATTAATGTTGCATGCGTAGCTGAGAAGCAATATAAACACATTTTATTTCTAGTTTGACCCAACCATCGGTCGAACCCACGATATACCGCACCAGAGGCGAATACGCGAACCATTACACCACCGGCGTGGTTGAGTATGAAATAAAAGATACATTTGTCGTATATATGTAGTTCACACAAAAAAGGTTTTATGTCGTAAAAATCATGCTATTTTCGCTGGGTTTGTGTGTGTGTATTCAGTTCGTCATAATCTACATTGGTACGCGCACATATAAGTATTATTGACGTAATATGGATGGGCAGGTCTACAAGCACGCGTTTATTGATAAAGACATGAACTTTCACACATTTTCTGTGTAAGAATACAAGGATACACAAACAAACACAAATAACGTCAATAATATATGAGCCCTTCTACAAATAACTGCAAGTAAAGACGAACCGAACATCGTTTTTATGCGGAAATCGTAACGGACATCACAACACAGAACTCAAACGTAAAGACACATAATAGGACAACTCTAAAAATATGATGAACACGGAACCCACCAAGAAAACCGGGGTTATGCATGAAAAATACTGGTTCCAAAATAATAGCTGCTGTTAAAACAAACCCCATTTTCTGTATCATTCGGTCTACAATCGGTCAGTATTTCAATTTAAAACAATAATCGCCATGTAAAGCTGTTGCTCATTCTAAATTTCTTACCATTTTGTAGACTTTACACTTTTCATTTGGAATATATATTGTACAACAATTGAATTACTTCACATCTGAGATCAAATTCACTTGCAATTATTTGTAACCTATACATTTAAAACATGTCGAAGTGAAACACACAGTGTATATCAACACTTATACTCGATATTTATTATAAGATCGAACGAACACTCGTTTTTTACATGTTAGGGGTGAAGGTTTTCTGTTCAACGCAAACTCAACAATGTTACAGCTATATCATGGCGAGGGCACGTTACATTCCAAGGAGACGATGATGATATTAGTTTTGTACTAGAACAAAACGAGTATTTGAATTTTTATATTGATAGCTAACTAGCTAACTGTGCATGGGTAGACCAGTTGCTCCACTCGGACACATTATGCTGAATCCGAGCCAAACAGTCATTGTTCTTACTCCTTAATGCTTTCTGCTTAGTGGAGAAGCAACATATACAAATTTTATAGTCTGGTTTGACACAACCAGCGGTAGAACCCACGATATACAACACTAGAGGTGATCGATCACTCTAACCATCGACGTGATTTACCTGTTAGGATATGAGCATGAAATAAAAGATATATTTGTCGTATACATTTAGTTCACAAAAAAAGTTTTATAACGTAAACATCGTGTTATTTTTGCTGGGTTTGTGTGTGTGTGTTCAGTTCGTCATAAGCTACATTGGTACTCACACATATACATATTATTGACGTAATATGGATGAAACAGGTGTACAAGTACGTGCATGAAAACATGAACAAGCACGTGTATAAACGCATGAACGTTCGCACATTTTCTGTTTAGGAATACAAGTATATTTCTATAGAATATGATTATGTTGTTTGAAATCGATGGCATTGCAGAGTACAATCACATCGAGGAAATGTTCAAAGTTCCATGTAAAAAATGACGGAATAGAATGTACATACAGCGTGTTCATTTGTTTAAAACTCTTGATCCCCAAGAATCCTAAGATCGTTCTTCAACCCCACGGTGTCATGATGGTTCATGTTATGTTAGTGGTGTTTGCATTTATTTTCGAATACTGATGCCCAACACGATTTCAATATTGTGACGTAATGTTAATGTAGCTGAAGAGGAGTTTGAAGATACTAAAGGGGTAATCAGTAAAGCAACTAATGCCACTTATCTGGAGATACGACAGGGTAATCGGAAGCCGTAAACGACAGGGTAATCAGAAGCCGTAAACGACAGGGTAATCAGAAGCCGTAAACGACAGAGTAATCAGAAGCCGCAAACGACAGGGTAATCGGAAGCCGTAAACGACAGGGTAATCAGAAGCCGTAAACGACAGAGTAATCAGAAGCCGTAAACGACAGGGTAATCAGAAGCCGTAAACGACAGGGTAATCGGAAGCCGTAAACGACAGGGTAATCAGAAGCCGTAAACGATAGGGTAATCAGAAGCCGTAAACGATAGGGTAATCAGAAGCCGTAAACGATAGGGTAATCAGAAGCCGTAAACGACAGGGTAATCGGAAGCCGTAAACGACAGAGTAATCAGAAGCCGTAAACGACAGAGTAATCAGAAGCCGTAAACGACAGGGTAATCAGAAGCCGTAAACGACAGAGTAATCAGAAGTCGTAAACGACAGAGTAATCAGAAGCCGTAAACGACAGAGTAATCAGAAGCCGTAAACGACAGAGTAATCAGAAGCCGTAAACGACAGAGTAATCAGAAGCCGTAAACGACAGAGTAATCAGAAGCCGTAAACGACAGGGTAATCGGAAGCCGTAAACGACAGGGTAATTAGAAGCCGTAAACGACAGAGTAATCAGAAGCCGTAAACGATAGGGTAATCAGAAGCCGTAAACGATAGGGTAATCAGAAGCCGTAAACGATAGGGTAATCAGAAGCCGTAAACGATAGGGTAATCAGAAGCCGTAAACGACAGGGTAATCAGAAGCCGTAAACGACAGAGTAATCAGAAGCCGTAAACAATAGGGTAATCAGAATCCGTAAACGATAGGGTAATCAGAAGTCGTAAACGATAGGGTAATCAGAAGCCGTAAACGACAGGGTAATCGGAAGCCGTAAACGACAGAGTAATCAGAAGCCGTAAACGACAGAGTAATCAGAAGCCGTAAACGACAGAGTAATCGGAAGACGTAAGCGACAGAGTAATCAGAAGCCGTAAACGACAGAGTAATCAGAAGCCGTAAACGACAGGGTAATCAGAAGCCGTAAACGACAGAGTAATCAGAAGCCGTAAACGACAGGGTAATCAGAAGCCGTAAAGACAGAGTAATCAGAAGCCGTAAACGACAGAGTAATCAGAAACCGTAAACGACAGGGTAATCGGAAGCCGTAAACGACAGAGTAATCAGAAGCCGTAAACGACAGAGTAATCAGAAGCCGTAAACGACAGGGTAATCAGAAGCCGTAAACGACAGAGTAATCAGAAGCCGTAAACGACAGAGTAATCAGAAGCCGTAAACGACAGGGTAATCAGAAGCCGTAAACGACAGAGTAATCAGAAGCCGTAAACGACAGAGTAATCAGAAGCCGTAAACGACAGAGTAATCAGAAGCCGTAAACGACAGGGTAATCGGAAGCCGTAAACGACAGGGTAATCAGAAGCCGTAAACGACAGGGTAATCAGAAGCCGTATACGACAGAGTAATCAGAAGCCGTAAACGACAGGGTAATCGGAAGCCGTAAACGACAGAGTAATCAGAAGCCGTAAACGACAGAGTAATCAGAAGCCGTAAACGACAGGGTAATCAGAAGCCGTAAACGACAGGGTAATCAGAAGCCGTAAACGATAGGGTAATCAGAAGCCGTAAACGAAACAATGCAATGGTCAAATAAAAAAGACGAAGAGACAAGTCACACAAAATAGTAAACAGAAAATCAAAGATTGAGCAACAAAGATACAAATTCCACTACACACCGGTGAACTCACCCCCCTCCCAGAGGGTGTGCCGGGGGTAGAATAGACACCAGGTTTCTCCACCCTAGAGGCACTAGTCCTCTAAAAGGGGTCAACCCCACGGGAACCCCGGGGTATAAAAATTGGACCGAGAGTTTCTTCGGCTTGAAGGGGCGTCCGTCGGTTGTGCGGGTTGTATAAATTCACAACCATCCCGTCCTTCGGATGAGACGTAAATAAAACCGAGGTCCCGTTAAAGAACCCAGTGTAACAGCTCAATATGAGCATTATGCTCGTGATAAGTGGTCCATAGGAGACCTGTTGCACTGGCTAAATTATCCGTCCCTACCCATCACCTTCCCTTGTTTCGAGTCCTGTGGCGTTTATATTTTTAAATGTTCTCGTCCTGAATATAGCTGAAAAATTGCTCGCTGGACGTTAAACACCAATCAATCAATCAATCAAAAACCGGTGAACTCAGATGGACAACTGTTGCGTTTTTCTTACAGAATTGACCTAGCGCTTAACTGAAAAAAGAAGCACCAAAGGCGTTTTTCAATGGAATTCCTTAAAATTACTGTCGAGTTTTTCTAACCGATTTGATGTAGCTTTTACCGTTTCAAGGATGGTCAAAGGTTGACCAATGCCCCTTTTGTTTTTAATTTCAAGTTATATTTCATTGGGTAACAGTTTAGCATATTACCATATGCGAAAATGAATAAATATGCAGCAATTCAATAAAAACGCCTTTTACATGAATGGTGTCACGTACCATTCAAAACCTTGTTCAAACCTTAAGTCGTGAAATAGGATATAGAAATATTACAAATTACATTTCACAAAAATGTGTTTGTATGGCATATATTTGACTATTGAGTGTTTGTGATAAAACGTTGATTTCTACAGCCTGTCAAAGATATGTGTCCATAGTCTTCCAATGCTTCTTATTTCTTTAGCAAGATTTACGGCATAGTGGTGAGTGTTTGTGAGTTACGAAGAGTTAGAAGATACCAAAGACCTAACCATCAGCCGTAAATCGAAGGACAGACAATTTAATGGCCAAAAGAAATAGGACAAACAACGATCAACAAAACATCACACAGAAAATTAAAGATCAAGCAATACGAATCCCATTAAATACCGGGTGTGAACTCGGGTGCTCCGGAAAGGTAAGCAGTTCCTGTTCCACATGTGGCAGCGCCATGTTACTCTTGTTACAAACCCGGTGTTAAGTCACGAATGGGGAAAGAACTGGATTGTGATTACGACAAACGGAACATATTCGTGGTCATTTGTGACAGATACTACGTAATATAGCACACACATGGTTATTGTCATGAATAAGTTGTTTCTTCATGCAAAGTATCTTCTACGTGCAACTCACGCCAATTGTATTCAAGCACTTAGATATTCCAAATCATATCAGCAGGATACATTTCAATTCAAGTTGATCAGTTGATCTACTTTTGTAGTAGGAATCCACTATATTATGAAAGAGAAATTGTTGAACAATGTGTAATGGTAACAATTGACTTACATATTTGCATATGATTAAATATTAAACGTAGTTCTGTAATGTATGCACATTACGCGTTTCTGCAATGACGTCATCATGTACTCATGCAGAGAAAAAATTGGAAAGCCAAATATTTTTTTAAATCTTTGGGAGCAATTAACCAAAGGACCAAACGGGATATATGTTAGCATATACCTGGTTAGTTTTTAATAAATACATATAATGGAATTGTAAATTCTAAACTCAAATATATGTAATAAACCATGTCAATGTATATAACCACACCATTGTTTTCCACTCCGTACCGTCTTTCATAGAATTTTTTTTTATGATCCAAGAATTCTGACACTTGTGTACAGATCAAGAAAGATTGTATTGACAAATAGATGGCTATTGTCTCGCCATTGTGTCTTATGATTGCCTTGTGTACTATTTAACATCTAAATGATGGTTGAGTTCATCGGCTCTTTTAAATAGAAATAATATTATTCACCCCCGGTTTATAGTAGGGTTCGTGTTACTCGATCTTTAGTTGTATATGTATGTTTTGGAGACCGTTGTTTGTCCCTTTTCTGTTGGCCATTGTGTTGTCTGTTCTTCGATTTACGGATTCAGATTACCCCTTCGGCATCTTCAAACTTGTCTTATTCATATGACAACTATCTGTTTCACGAAGATGAAATATATTACATGTATGTATCTCAAGATTGAGCAACACGAACTCCAGGTACTCCGGCAGGGTAGGCAGTTCCTCCTCCACGAACTGTTGAATAGTCATGGACGTTTCTACCAATTTAACATGGTGGATAAACCCTTTATATAAGCAATGATATAATAAGTATAGGTGTAATGAGTAACACGAGTCAGTATTACCCCGTAAAATTACCGAGAATACCAGAAAATATTATTTTCTTGAAAATGTTCCTCCGTGCTCCGGGGAGAACTAACACATCGTTTATGGAAATGACTCCGACTTACGAAATAATAAACACCATAACAACTTACCAAAATAAAATGAAACAACTTTTCTAAATAACAAATCACTCTGTAGGAAATGAAATAAATGAAAAAAGAAGGAAAAAATGAGGATATAAAATAAGACATCAATTTACTTCTTCTACATATATCAGTAGATATTATGTACAAAGGGACGTAACTCGAGACTCATTTTCATTTGATTGAGACTTGTATGCCAGAATAATGAACTTGAGAATAAAAGTGTGTCTCTTTTTTCAATGATTGCAATTTTTGCATTAATTGGGAAAATAATAATCATGTAATCTGCAATAACTTTTACGAACAACATATACATGGTTGTTAAATCGTTCTGTTTGTTGCTAGATAATGGATCAAATAAAAACCTCCTATTATATTATACGTTAATGTTTTAAAGAATATCAATTTCACAATGACACCATATTTTATTTTTTCAATAGAAAACACCCATAAAAATACTCATTGTCGTATTTTATGTCTCCAGTGATATCCTCTGTCGATGAAGTTGATAAGAGAGTACACACATTTGTCCGTATTTCTATTTAATCTTCTACACCAGCTTGTTCACAAATAACTGCACACAACGTACGACACTCTACAAGAAATGACTGGAGAACATTTCGAGAATAATTCCCATCTGGGCAATCAAAAGCTAACGCATGCGACTCGAAGGTAGCAAAGTTGATTACCCCTTTGATGTCCTCAAAATTGTCTTATAAGATAATATGGTGTTTTTCCTATTATATATTATATATTCAACAAAAGGAATCATTTTATCTCTCCATCAGAATGTTTGATATTATATAAATGATTAGAAAATTATATCAAACATGTAATGAACTGGTCTATTAAGATATTGATTCGTTTGGAAATTGGACATTATCTTGTACCTTGTCGTATACAACTTTTTTTCACATTAAATCTATGTTTATACTCGTGGGACATAATATGGAAACATTTGAGTCTGAACCGCCCCTAGCTTGCAGTTGAGCGGTATTCAATGTTTAGCAATGAAGCAGAAAGAAAAGTGACAATGTCATTTCACGAAGTGGGGCGAGTGGGCCTATACAACTAGCTTACCCCTGTCATATTTTACGGAAGTGCATGTACCAAGCACAAAAGAGAGTGAGCGTCCATTCAGTAAGAAAAGAAATCAGAGGGTGAGTTTTTGTGTCCAGGCTGTCGGCCTGGCTATTTTTATGATTGTCTTATTGAATGTCGGAACTGGTCTCACGGTGTGCATTTTTATTGCTTTCATCTTTTTGCAGATATATATCATCTGATTTTCTCACGGAAAGAAGACTTTCGATTAGCCAACAGTCGCCTTGTATCATTCTATGAATACAGAAAGTAGAAATGTTATTGGCAAACAGTCAATGAATTACGTAATTTTCTTTATACCAGATTATTCATTTGAAAAGAAAACCATTACGATCGCTTCTTTCCACAAATATGTGTTGGAATCTTATATTGACATGATCTGCACATGTTTAGCTCTGTGCCAAATACGGAAAGTGATTATAAAACTTTGTCAAAGGTAGGTCTTGAGGCATTAGCCAATTAAATTAAAGTATTTCATCATTCATATTATAATCAGTATTATGGTTAGCTTAGATGTTGTCAGAGGCATGGAAACGTTATCTCTTTAATACAATATTGGAAAGTAGTATAGCCGGTGTAAGTTTTAAAGCTTACAGATATCACGAATCATGTCAACATGTCAGAAATAAATCCCATTCAGCGTTGTGTTCTACGTATTTGGCTTTATCTCCCGGCAAGTAATGTGTCAGCAGTTTACACTCTCCTGTCTTTTGGTTAACATTGAACCTCTGGCAGTTGCTTGTCTGTTTACATGTGACTGCACACAAAACAGGGGTATCTACATTGAATGACTGGATAACATATCTTGTTACTCTTAAGTTGGAGATTTTCATGAATGTTCCGTCCGGACATGAAGTGTTCGCATGATGAGGTTTATGCCCTAAAATGACAAATATGATAATAGTTTATAGAATTTGGAAATATATTTGTCATGCGCATTATTAATTTTTTTGTGAAATGGAAATGTTAACAGCTTCATCAACATTTTCCACTGTGGACCTCACAAAGTAAGTAATCCATTTTTTTCACATTTAGATTAACGATATATCTTTGAATGATACATAATACTAAATAGTTTTCAAACTGTTTGAATTATGACTATGTTTATAATTTGACTAATATGCATAAAGATACTCAAGTTAATGTACCGTGCTTTATTTTATAAAGTGAAATCATCCATACGTCTCCACATATTTCATTGGCGTTGCCAGCACACCCTGTCTGACAGCGGGAGTCCGTCACTCTGCGTCTTGATGATAACTTGACTTTGTTACTACATAGACATTTATATCCCATCTGCAAAAAATAACAGAGGAAAAAACATGTCAATAGCTGAACAGGACAAGACATATATATAGTAAATAACAACAGTGTAAAATGTATCAACGAGACTCCATTAATCGGTGATTAATTTAGCCATTTATTTTGTCTGCCTCAAAGTAGGAATTGGATCTTTATTATCTGTCTTTGTACCAAATATAAAAATATATATTGTGATAACCAAGCATGTCACGACCCAGTGGTGTAAAAGGGAAATTCAAGATTGTAATTATTAAAATCATGAAAATGTCAACACAAGAATTTTTCAAAAATTGTATGCTTATTTCTTTTCAAGTCGAGAATTCCTTGTTAAATAAATCCCTTTCTAGTTATCTTGAACTTTTTCTTTATCATAATATATATTTTTGTCTTGGTTGCGTATTGTGTATTAGAACGTTAAGCAGTGTTAGATTAGTTACAATGTGTCATATAATTTCGGAATTCCCAAAAAATTAAAAATGACATAATATTATATTTCTTAATATCAAACGTCCGGTTGTACAATAAAGAATCGAGCGTAAATAAAATGTTTGATGTGGATATTTTTCTTACCCGCATTTTAGCTTCCGGGTAGTTAATGAATTTGTTCATGACAAAATTAATACAAGAATGTGAATAGGGGACAAATCGATTTGTGAACATCTGCTCAGGACATTTCAGACCTTAAGTATTAGACATAAACTAGAGCTACCTTGAACCATAAATATTGCCTAGACATTCTATCATGGAAATACAAGGTTTGCTTAACATATATGTAGACTATTCTCATCCTTTGCAAAAAATTTAATTTTTTAGGAACACATCAAGTAATGTTCTAAAGTAATACTTTTGGCAATGTTACATTTCTATTTCGGTATTTTAAAGAATATAATTGATATTTCTCTTACATTTCATCATGATATATTGCCTAATAAGAGTTTCAAGATACCAAAAGGGCAATCAGAATTGGTAAATCGTAGGACAGACAACACAAACAACGATCTACAAAACATTACACATAAAACTAAAGATCCCCAAAGTAACACGAACCCCACTAAAAACCGGGAGTGAACTCAGGTGCTCCGGAAGGGTAAGTAGTTCCTGCTCCACTAGTGGTACCGGTCGTGTTAATCTTGTTTCGAATGTGGAAAGGACCGGGAAATGTTTACGAGGAGTGGAACATATCCGTGGTCATTGTAACACGGATAGTGCATAGCGAACGAAACTTTACGATAAAAGAGATGATTTTAATTTTCTCATTGTGAACTTTCCATTCATATGTAGCAACATGTCAGCAGCACCTGCATATGGAGTCTATATCTCTCAGTTGATATGATATTCCAGAGCTTGTGGTTCCTATCATGATTTCCTTGAAAGAGGGTTGCTGCAAACAATGCAGCTACTGAACAAAAGGTTTCTATTGGTTAAGTTAAAGTCATCACTTCGAAAGTTTTACGGTCGCCGACATGACTTGGTTGACCGTTATGTTTATACTAACGAAGGCAATAACCGTGGAAAGTGAATATTTCTAAATAGTAAACGAAAAATATAAAAATTTAGTAAGAAAGGATATGTATGTAGCTGAATATGAGGGACTATCCAGTATTACATTACAATTAGACTCAAATTAAAGTAAATGAACAGTACTTTTATTGCTCTTATATCACAGTCACAGTAGGGTCTTCAACAACTCATATCCCAAAATGAGTGTGACACGACACCCACGGCTGTCATGATTCTTTTTACGTCAGCTGATAAATGCTACATCTGTACATCGTTATCGTTCAGATGTTATTTGGTGTATATAAGTGTATTTCACAGATACAGGATTACCAACAAGAAAACACAATAGGGGTGAATTAATTTGACCAAAACCAGCATCATTGTGCACAACAACATTTTACGAAGTTACAAATACAAACAAAACACAACCCCAGGCCCCTCATCATGCATAGTAAGAATACTAGACAGTTTAATATAGGTTGTAGATGGCTGACTTATTGAATGGACTGTATACATGTTTTAGAAAATAACATCTAAAGAAGTGTACAATTACTCCATACTGTATAAATAAGAAAAGTTTTCACCCACATACCACTGTTCCTGCATATTCATACTTATGTCCACAAAGACGAACACACTTTGTAGCAGACATGAAACGTCTGTCCTCATGACTTTCAGCAGTAGGAAGTAAGTGGTTTGGGTTCATGTAACAACCCAAATATGTGTATTCTGAAATGCAAATTAAAACAGTCGTTTACTGGATGAATAATGTTCTCAAATATTTTATATAAACAACTGTCTGGAAACGAGTAAAATGTTTATAATATTGATGATAACATTTCAGCTACAGGAATGAGTTTTCTTTTTTTTTCTTTTCAACAGTCAATTTTATTGTTTTATATTAAAAAAACAAATGCAGGGAACGCAATGTATTGCATTTAATAATACGCGTATAATAAAGTTCTACTTAAATATATATATAGAGAGAGAGAGATGATACAGAAATAGGAAATGGCTGGTTCCAAGGTACATGTATGTTGTTTTCTGATACAATAAATGATAAGGCTATATAAATTATCTTTAATAATGCGCTCAAGTTATTGAGCAATAAATTGTGTCCTCACAATGAAACAAAGACCAACAAAGAATGAACAATCCAGAGAAACTGGTAACATTGTGCACACAAGACACAGGACGAAAACAAAAAAGCTTAAGACAGAAAACTAAAATGATGAGCAACACGAGTGTATGCCACAAACAGAAATGAACTATATATTGCAGGAAATGTTTTTCGCTCATTTTTAGCATTGGAAGTTTATATAGAAAAGTTTGAAGATACCAAAGGGGCAATCAGAATCCGTATATCGAAGAAGAACAGACAACACAATGACCAAATGAAAAAGCACAACAGGACAAAGAACGATCTACAAAACTTACATATAAAACTAAAGATTGAGTAACACGAACCCCACTAAAAACCGAGAAATAGATCAGGATATTGTAGAACATTTAATTTGAGCATTTACGATATGCCCGCTCTTCTGCGTGAGAGGTAGATTTCTGTGTGTGAATGATGGCGTGTTTCGCTAAGAAACCATGAGATTTGTTGCAGTATGTCGGCCTTACACTATTGTCATATGTAAATATTTGATATAATAACATTAACATATTTATTTATTAAACGTATTGACTTATTACACAATCTTACAATATCCATATCTCACTTTTAGATATTCAAGAATTCCTCCAAAAACATAATGAATGGGAGTAAGAGAAATGTGAATTTTTCGTTATCATTCCATTAAAATTAACCATATTAAATATTACATCGTTCACGTAAAAACATTTCGTTTTCAATCTATGCACACATTTAAGATCACAAGAAAATATAATATCATATGTTCGTCCAATAGCTCCCAATACACATATTATCATCTTACTCCCATAACCCACAGACATACAGATGACGAAAAATCTGCAAAGATGTTTGGCTTTGAAATATCTGATAATTTGGTTAATAAATTGCAGAAAATGAAAACCAGTTTGAAGTTACCAAAGGGGTAATCAGAAGCCGTCATTAGAATACCCCAGCTAGTATATAGATGAACAAATTGCAGAAGTGAAGACGAGACCAGAGAGGTCATCAGAATATCACAGCTAGTATATAGATGAACAAATTGCAGAAGTGAAGACGAGTTTTAAGTTACCAACGGAGTCATCAGAAACCGTCATTAGAATATCATAGTAATTACAGAAAACGACGATAAATACCAATAACACATTACCAAACACAATACACAAATTTAAAACATTTTTCATGTTTAACACTTAGTTGTCCAATGCCGTCATGTGCTGGAAATAAGCTTAACAGGACCTTTTGCAAAAGTATTGGTACATATAACTGGTTGTCAAACGTCACTCGGTAAATGAAAAGTGAAATTAAAATTAATCTGTTAGATAAATAAAGAATGTGTCAAATTTGTTTCGTATTTTCCATGTGTATCTGTCCCACCTAGATTAATAAAGGGTGTGTAAAAGATTTCCGTATTTTTCCATGTATGTCTGTCCCACCTGGATTCTTTTAAAATAATTCGAGCCGCATTGGTGGAGTAATGGTTGGCGTGTTCGCCTCGAGTGCGGGTTCGAACAAACAAACTAGCACTATAAAATCATACTAAATATATTGGCTAGTACAAAGTAGGCATCATCTCATTGAAATCTTAACTTGTTCTCGCCATGATATAGCTGAAAAATTGCTCATTAGGCGTTAAGCAACAATATCTCACTCAAAATAGTTCGTGATATACAACACATTGTATTTTATGTAGGATGTACACTGTTCCTTTTATATGTATTAGGGGCATATAACAATACCGTTAAAAAAGGGGCCGTCGTGATCGTATGATAGTAGGATTTACAATTACCTGTGCAATCAGTGTCTATCACCACTGAAGTTATGAGTTCGAATCCCGTTCAGGCGAGGTGTACTAGATACAACAATATGTGATAATGTTTGACGGTAACTTGCGACAGGTCGGTGGTTTTCTCCGGGAACTTCTGTTTCCTCCACCAATAGAACTGACCGCCACGATATAACTGAAATATTGTTGAAGGTGGCGTTTAACACCATAAACCTAACCCGTTAAATAAGGAAACGTATCTCATAAGTAACTTACCTATTGAAAATATCTGGCAAATACACACGCAGGTGAAGACTAACGATAACTGTATTAGGCCAGACATCTTATAAAGATCTAACTACTGTTTTCAATATCATTGCAGATATTTATTTGATTAATAAACTACGACATTGATGGTAATATTACAAAAATGTAATTAACAGCAGAACAATTTACCAGAAAAGGAATAGAGCAATATATTTTAGTGTTAATTAAAACAACATATGTACCTACTGAATGTTTCTGTCAACATGGAAAGATTATGATAATAATATTCGTACAGCTTTGTTAATGTTAAATTTAATATACAGAATTCATTATATAAACATATAGAAAATGTAAGCAAATAGCACCACGAAGTTATTAGTTAGAGTTAAACTCGACACTTTCTGTAATAATCCTGACTGCTATATAGATCCTAATGTCGACTGATATTGAATTCTACGAACAATAGCATAACCTAATTTTTAAAATACATATATACTTAAAGACCACCCACAAAAAATGTTGATTATTCGAGCATGTGTATTTTTAAGTTTCATGTTAGTAGTCGTGACTAAAATACCAGAACAAATATCGAATATATTAAGACCCTGGTAATGAAATATTTTATATAAAATACATTTCGGCTACACATATTACTACATGTCATTTATTATAAAAACTGAGGTTCTCCTCCCTCATGCATTATGAGACCTTAGCCAATTTGGGCTCTCCTGTTTAGTCCATTTGGTTTAATTGCTCCTGAAGACTTTTAAAAATATATGACTTTCCAATCTTTTGTCTACGAGCGTACCGGATGAAAGGTATTCCAGAAACTTGTCGTGTACACTAAGTTAGATCTCCAAGTTGTGTTTGTATGTCTTCGTGTGCCCAATGTTGCCAGCGTCTCTGGATTGTCCATTCTCGATTGCTCCGTCAGTTTTCACCAACGTTTATTAAGTACTAAACAAATTTCAGGACAATTCCCTTGACAATTGTGAAGATACCGTAAATGGAAAAACATGTTTCAAATATTCCTGCCATCTTATGAGAGCCTTGGAGGTATGTTAATATGTTATAATTTATTTGATGTCGCAATAGCTCTCCTCTTTTCTGGATAATATCAATCTCTTGCACATAAGACACATCTTGGGAACGAATTTCCGATCCGATTCTCTGATATCTACTCATTTGCATGTGGCAATTGCAACAATCGTCATGCTTTGCCTTCAACGGAAGCTGAATTTAAAGACCCTATATGACGTATATGCACTAAACAACGGAATACAACGATATAAACCATGTATGTGTCTTTGAATCAAGAACTGCAGATCAAGTTGAGATGATCGTCTGTCTTCTACCCATATAAGGGCTCAAAGACCACAATGGCAACAGCTGATTATTATCTCTGTCATCAATGCGATCAGACACAAAGAATATGGCAGTTGTAAATAATTTTGATTGAGTGTATATAGAATACCACTAATACATTTACCCCATTAAAAACTGGGATAAACATCGAATAAAATGGTGTTGGACACCACTAATAGTACTTAAATAACATGCATAAGATATGAACCCCCTATAAAACATATGGGAGTAAAGAGTAGAATGTCCTTGTTAACTCTTTAATGTGCATGGAACCAAATACACAGAACATATTAGTAAATAGAGATATGAACCACACTGTAAAGCTCCCTAGCTATTTACAATATAATTCGACTGCATTTGAGCACATACAGCGTGAAAATTATTCATCTCGTTTTCGGAAGAACAAACAAATATATTTCTATAAGATCCTTTTTTTCCGAACAATTCTGCATAGAATCAGAAAAAAAATAATTAAGTTTCTACTCGTGTTGATGTTATTTTTAAATATGTATCAGTTGTCAAAAAGGTTAATCTAAGGGTAACAAACTTGAAACAAATGTTTTTGACATTTTTATCATTTTACTGCATATTTCTGTTCATGTCAAACACTAGTCTGTTCTGGAACGTTCATATTTCAAAATAATTTCATGAATGAAAACGTTGAAACACAAGTTATGACTGGCAAACAGATATATCAGATATAAATTAAACAAAGAAACAATAATAATAGTAAATAGTTTCAAACATTGCACATTGCCGAATAATGTTTATCGACTTAAGCCCTTCAGTTACGCATGTTTCGGGACAAACAAATAAGAGTTCCTTTGTTTGAGATAAGTTTGTTGGTTATTGCATGGCCATAGTGTGGTTGTCACCACCAACGATTGGTTGTCAAACAACTGTTCGAGGTCGCCCTAAAACACAAATCAAATAATCATGTTTTAATATATTTAGTAAAATATGGTTTCCGAATCCTACAGTAGGTATGTTTATATTTGTTTTATATAGTTTATTAAATAAATGGATATATGTTACAAGTAATAAAACCGAATGAACCACTTCTAAAAATTATTAATAATTAGAAAAGCTGATGTAAGTTGTCTTTTGGGTGCAAGAAGCATGATTTACGTGATACATGACACACTCGTTAACTTTCAGTCCAAAGGGAGAGTAGCGTATATGATTAGCCGTGAATAATGAACAGAATCATTAGTTCGTGTTATGGTGTTTAGCGCCTCTTTCAACAATATTTCAGTTATATTATGGCTGTCCGTTTTATTGGTGAAGGAAACCGGAGTACCCGGAGAAATCCACCGACCTGCCGCATGTCACTGACAAACTTAATCACAGAATGATGTATCGAGTACGCATCGACATGAACGGGGTTCGAAATCACAACTTTAGTGGTGATAGGCACTGATTGCATAGATAGTTGTAAATCCAACTACCATACAATCACGACCACAACTGCCCCTGCCCATTTCCGGGGTATGCCTCTTGTGAAACAAGTATGTCAGTTCTATACCATTTTGTTCTGTATGAGTTTTCTGTATTTTTATATTTTGAACTTGTATATCTATATGGACAATGGACAAACATTAGTAAAATCATGATTTTAATGCAATTATAATGTAACGCGTATTTTCATTGGCTATTGAGAGTCGTCAAATCTGTAGTTGACAGGCCTGAAGGAATGCTATATTCCTACGCCGAATGCACTTGTTTGTAAACAATATGGCTGACCCAGATCTTTCCGACTATGAATTTGACGCTGACGGCCTATTTAGGAGATAACTGTATTGCATTTGAAAATTTCAAGGCATGAATTGGAGATTTGATGGTCGCAAATCGAGTTTACTATCCATTCTAATGCAATACTGAACATAAACTTGTATTCTTGCATATCCTTGGGTCTAAAAATCACAAAAATTAAAATTCCGAGAAATATTGTTGAACGACTTTGGCACTAAAATAAGTTTTCAAGGTAGGCATTTTAATTATTTGTGTGTATTGTTGTACATATGACATGTAGGATTTTACGTTTTCAAAATGGTGGATCCTTAAACAACTACATTACTATTCTTTTAGCGGAAGGAATTTGAAAAGTGCATATATTTCGTCATATATTTGTATATTTTCAAACTAGTGTGTACACGTTGGGAGAATTTCATTAGAATAGTAATAACAGTACTGTATTTGAAGAGTTGTCGGTGTCAATTGTGGATTTGACGATCGCAAATATCTGTTTTACTGGCTCCGCTTCGTGTCGCCAGTAAAACGGCATTTGCGACCGTCAAATTTACAATTGACACCTCCAACTCTTCAAATACAGCACTGTTATTCCTTAATTTTAATACGTACCTCTGCGCCAAAGAATAATGATAATCACACATAAAATACATATTAAAATAAAACACCCTATTGCAATACCAGCTACACCACTGAAATAAAAACAAAAACTATTGTAAAATTTAGAATTGAATAGAAAGTTACAATAGGTTTTACAAGACTCTATAGGATTTCACAATGTGTGCCGTTAATAGAGGATATACCAACCCTGCCGGAACACCTGGTCACACCATCGTTTTGCCTGTGAGTTCATGTCGACCAGAGTTTTATTCTTTTGTTTCAATTTATTTTTACTTTCGATTTGGGCACTTTGTGTTCGTCAATTATATTCCTCAGGAGAATAAGTAAATTTGCAAACAATGAAGTAGCAGGTGCTTAAGCTGAAGAATAAATGAATGCTTTGATTGTTATAGATAAAGGGTGGGGTATGTAAAGGGTTGGAAATAGTTGACTTGCAATGAGTCACTAACGAGTTAATGATTGCTGTGTTATGCAAATGAGCAATGGTTCAGCGATATCATGGCGTAAAGACGTTCAATGACATGATGAGGTCGGATTTGTACTAGACCAACACGCTGAATAGGATTTTATAGTGCTCACTCACTGAAACAACAGTCCGCGGGTAGACGTGTCGCTCCACTCAGTACATGATATTATTTCCGAGCAAGCAAGATCTTATTCCTTAATTCTGCGTGCGCAGCGGAGAAGTAGCAAATACCAATTTCATAGTCTTTGGTTTCACTCGACCCGGGTTCAACCCCATGATCTACCGCATCTGAGGTGAGAATGCTGGTTCAAACCCATGATCTACCGCATCTGAGGTGAAAATGCTGGTTCAAACCCATGATCTACCGCATCTGAGGTGAGAATGCTGGTTCAAACCCATGATCTACCGCATCTGAGGTGAGAATGCTGGTTCAAACCCATGATCTACCCCATCTGAGGTGAGAATGCTGGTTCAAACCCATGATCTACCGCATCTGAGGTGAGAATGCTGGTTCAAACCCATGATTTACCGCATCTGAGGTGAGAATGCTGGTTCAAACCCATGATTTACAGCATCTGAGGTGAGAATGCTAACCATTACACCACTGATGCGGGCAAGTCACCAATGACCACGATTCATTATATGCATTGTCAACCACAAGACACCTATTTCGTAAAGATTGAATCCCAAAAGAGAAGGTATAACTAGCTACTTTTTTTTCTGTACCCCGAGGTTAAATTGAGCACTTACCCTATCGACAGGCACGTTGAGGTACCAGTACATATATACCCATCAGGACAGCACCACTTATTGTCACTACATCGGGTTTGACTACTAGGACTTAAATAACAGAAATCAAGTCGTTCTGTAAAACCTAAATATCAATGGATTATAAAAAGCTTAGCAATTATGTAGGTTCACATAATTAAAGTTAATATTTTTTCAAATAGCTCTGAAAATTATTTACGCCATGATATAGCTGAAATACTGCTTAAGTTGGCGTTGAACATCAATCTACTGAACATTATTTAGTATATGTCTTGTTAAAGAATTAATATCTCAAAATTATGTTTTAGCTGATCGACCATTACGGAAAGTATGTGCAGTTGTGCGATTTAAACGGAAATATGTTCATTTATGTGTTATAACCAGGAAATATATCATGCTGAAGTTACGAGGACATTATTCCCCCTGGTTTTTATGATGCATGTATGATCTTGCAATATATTCTACTATATTGATTATTTGGGCACATGCCACTTTTATTTCAGTGTCTGTTCCAAGCCAGGAAAGTGAGCGGTCGTTTATTTGTGTGTTAGTGGAATCGATTTCTACTTTTCTGATATTGAATTTTGGAACATTATCAGCTTAGACAATAGCCGTAGAGGTACATTACAAAACAATACGTAGAAGGGACGAACAGACCAACAACAACAACCAGTGTATCAGTTGACATCTCTCAGAGAAGACTCCATTCCGAGATACTTCTTAAACACTCTCATATATGAACTAAATATTCATGGGTTTTATTTATATCTTATACAAATAAACTACTATTGATTGATGCTTAACATCAAATGAGCAGTATTTCAGCTATTTACGCTTACAAGCAATACATTAAATTTATAAAATTTAATCATGTATGCATAAAAAGTGGCATGTTTTTATTGCTAAAATCATAATAGGAGAAAACCGATTAAGATTTGTTGTTGTCTTTAACTTTCATGGAGCATGGCATCCCCCATACACGAGACATTCCCGTGCGTCTCTCACCGGCAAACAATATATACTCTGTAGTTGTTATCCGCCCCGAGCTCAAACCATTGGTCCTATGCACACAGAGTGATGTCATGACGGTGTTATACATGGAGCAGAGATCATTTATCCTAGTTACACTCATATTAATTCAATGGAAAAATTAGAAGTACAAATTG
Source organism: Bathymodiolus brooksi (assembly GCA_963680875.1). NCBI lineage: Eukaryota > Metazoa > Mollusca > Bivalvia > Mytilida > Modiolidae > Bathymodiolus > Bathymodiolus brooksi. Next base: position 48,619,731 of record OY804576.1, on the reverse strand, counting down.
TGATTCTGGTTGATATATTTGAGATTCTTGTTCATAAAGTTCCTAATTTTTGAATGTAATTGTACTGATTTTCGTCTTTACCTCCAGTTGTTTGTAGGAGGGCTCATGTCTTATTCACGGTATTTGAGTTTGTTTGCGCATAGTGGTGTTCAACACATATTCTGTTGTGTTTTTTGTTTTTTTCTTCGTCTTGTGTACCCAATGTTGCCAGTTTCTCTGACTTGTCCATTTTTGATTTCCCCATCGATATTCTCTACGTTTATTTAATCAATCAACCCTCGCACAACCCATTACTATTCTTAATAAAAATTATATTTTCACAAATATTCTGGTTTTCAAGGCATATGTGGCTTTTATTTATTAACTTATCTTACACTCATAAAGGATTTAACTTTTTAAAACATTAAAAATAGGTTGAAATATCGACGAGGGAGACAACCCAAACGTATATAATGTACAGGAAGCTTAAATGTTTTCACCTGGTCTACAACCCACGACAACCAGAAGATCTTTGAAAATCCGTCTTGATCAATAATTGAATTTGCTATTACTACATGTATATATATAATTGTGTTGTCGTCTACAAAACAAAACATTCAAGTTTTTAAACACCTTTAATGATATTTTCGGTATAATACAACTTTTATAAGGTGAAGATCAAGTTGTCAACCCTCGAGAGGTTATTTTCCAACCTCGTATGACTACAATAATTGTATATTGTTGCACCTACCTGTAGCGACTTCTACTATACACTGTACAATAACAATCCAGAATACAAGACGTTCCATTGATTAAATATCCGTTTTGTTTAAAAAAGCTTTCTTCTGAAAATTATGAATTAATTTCCCGATAACAAAAACCTAGATAATCGTCTTCCGGGTGTGTATTACCTTTCAAAATGCACCAAAACTAATTACAAATGTGGTAATCATTTACCTGTGACTTACGACCCTCAATTTAAATATTCTATGTAAAAATTTGAATATTGCAGTATTTGGTTTTTATATAATTTATTAATAAAATCCGAGTGCATTATTACTTATTGTGTGGTGTTATCAAGTCTGTAAGTGTTTTATTATACTGAACAACTGTGCAATTCAAAATTCTAAATTAGGTCCTTTTCTGATGGATTTCTAGTCTACTTTATTAACACATTTTCATGTGTGCATTTGAAGAAGAAATTAATTTAAAATGAAACAAAACAAACATGTGATTAAAGTGCTATTCACCGGCTGGTGAATAGTCATTTGTGCTATTCACTGGTAAATAGTACTTTTCAGACAAATTGAATGAAACTATGGAAATAGTATTTTTATTGCAATAAAATTTATATAGAAAAAAGTATGAGAAGTTTAATAATGATATCTGTTACTCTTCCCTGTTCAACAACCGGAATCCATTGCCTCTATACTTTCTTGATATGTTTCATTTGTAAATATCCACACAAAAATTTCGGTATATGATTTTAAGGATGAACATGGTGCAATGCGTATTATAGCCGTCAAGAATAAATACCTAATTATGGACATTCATAAATACTGATGTTGACGCTGCTAGCACGCCATACTTGTGAACGCTGAAATAATATTATTTGACGATTTAATTATTATTTCATTTCTGTATAATACCTAATCTTCATTGAGTAGCATGGTGTCCTATAGTACCGTGTAAGTAAAACTATAAAAATGGCTGCTAAATTAAGTTGACAAAAGCACTCAATGGGTATATGGTGCGGTACAAAAGGATAGGGGTATATAAGTACTAAGTGAACAGCTAATATGTGCTAATGTTTCTCAACAGTAAACCGGTCTAGAATGTCGCTAAAAGACAAATTACTCATACAACCAGAGATAACATATGTATATGGTTGTATATTAACTTTTGTATCACATGACTGTTACACTTGCTTAAACCTTATACGTACCAAAAAAAGAAGCAGTTAGTTTAATATGTCATCAATAAATCGTTCGGCCATTTGTCCTGGCTAAAGTGCGGTCAGCTGGTACTATGAAAATTCCAACTTCGCATGTTGGTCTAGGTACAAAGTGGAAATCATCGAAGCGGAAATCATCAAAGCGGAAATCATCAAAGCGGAAATCATCAACATCTCATTACTACGTAACTTGTTTTCGTCATGATATAGCTGAACATGATTTATTGTTGAGAGACAAAAGTTACTCATGCACTCACAGTTTTAAAGTTCATTATGTCTTCGGCGCAAAAATAGAGAAATGGCCGGTAAGCCTCGCCTTCGTTCCAATTTCTAAACCTCATACACATAACCTTTATATTTAAAGACATGGTATTAATATATTGTTTATATGTAACTTTTCACGTGTCTTATGTCATGAAGAATACTAGTTCTAAAGCATAAAACCTCGCGTTCATGTTCACAATCATTTTTTAGTTGGATTAAAAAAATGTACTGATTGTCGAACCCGAGGTTTTATTTATGGCCACAAAAACACATAGCAAAAGTTGCACGAGTACAATCTTGGGGAACTTACTAACAGAAAGTGGTTGTTAAGGACAAACCTTGCATCTCGGCGATCAATAACTAAATGTAAAAAAAGGAACAAACACATTGAAAATGAAATTGAAGATTTTGTAGTTTCGTACAATACAAAAAATATATGATTTGATAAAAATTCATTATTTTTAAATCAAATAATGAAGTCTTTATCAAATCATCGCTATGTACAACAAACGTCAAAGCTATATTTACATAACCGTTATTCAATAGGCATTTTGTTATCTATATCAGAGGCGGATTTAGAGGGGGCGTGCGGGGCGTGCGCCCCCCTAACATTCGCAAAGCATATGTTATACAACGTTAATTAAATAGTTCAACAAACATCTTTTTCATGAATGGTTAACTCGTGACCTGTAAGTCAAAATGACTAGTAATGATATTAGGAGTAAATTTGGGATATCATTCTAAAAAGTTCTACCCATTGATAAATGATCAGTATACTGTCCGTCCGGATGAAGCTTTTCGTTTCGCCGTTGGTTCATTCATTGAAAACGTATGATTCGTTCTTGTTTATAGACAAACAAAGGCGAATATGTTAACATTAATGCTGCATGAAACGATTCTGATCATCTAATTTAGCTACGTTAGCTAATCAGGAATCAACAACAAGTTCATGTATTGACAATTTCCGCTTTTGTTTGTCTATAAACAAGAACGGTCGAATCATACGTTTTCAATGAATGAATCAAACGACGAAAAGAAAAGCTCCATCCGGACGGGCAGTATTAACTAGAACCACCCAAAAGGACAAGCACCGAAAGTACAGACCAATTAATGAAATGAGGAATGCGTTAAAACTAAACCAATAGTTCTTTGAAGGGTTAAAATATCGTGATCGACCAGTCACGAGTTGAACAATTCGCATCACGGTTGTTCAAAAAAAGTTTTACTTTAGGTTCTTATAATCTGACAAAAACATACTGTTAACAATTATCCGACAAAATTAAGACTCAAATCAAGTTTTTTTGGTCTGATAAAAATGGTGTGGTTGGTTCAAAATTGTCGTTCAAATAAATGTCTGTAATTCCTTAAACCCCCAGAGCTTCAGGGGGGGCTTTGCCCCCCTAGGCCTCCCAACAGGGCTCTGCCCTGGACCCGCTGGGGACCTTATGCGGATCCCAGACCCCCCGCCTACTCACGCCCCCCTAACCACAAATCCTGGAACCGCCCCTGTATATGATAAAGAAATATGTAAAATAACAATAGTAAATGATGCCGTAGTTTATGTTTACTTACAAGTTGTGATAGTCAATACAAAGAGAAAACCAAGCATTCTAGTCACTTTGTTCTAATGTCAGTATAGTTGAATACTAACTTTATCTAAAATCTTACATTGTATTTATATAGCCATGTACTATGTAGGCGTGCATGAGCTGTCAAAATTTATCACGCACATACATTCCGTTTCCCGCATTTTGAAAAAAATGTAAATAGGGAAATATTTCAGTTTGGATTTTGGAGATGCGTTTTAAGCGTTACGATAATACGTTAAATATATATCAACATGTGTTGACTATTGTTTCCCTATAATGACTTCCGACGGTCATTAGGGGTCGTCGTGGTGTGATCGTATGGTAGTTGGATTTACAACTACCTATGCAATCAGTACATATTACCCCTAAAGTTGTGAGTTCGAATCCCACTCATGGCGAGGTGAACTCAATACAACTTTATGTGATAAAGTTTGTCAATGACTTGCGACAGGTCGGTGGTTTTCTCCGGGTACTCCGGTTTCCTCCACCAATAAAACAGACCGCCACGATATAGCTGAAATATTGTTGAAAGTGGTGTTAAACACCATAACTACCTAACCCATTTGTACTATCTAATATTTAATGATGGTTGAATATATCGGCTTTCTTTTATAGAACTAATATTATACATAATAATATATCCAATTATATGTTTGCATTTTACTCATGTGGAAGACTCCTGCATCACCGCATCATTTCACTAGTGGGGGATTTGAGACCCATACAACTAGTACCACTTTTTATTTAAGTGCATGTACCAAGACGGGAAGGTGATCGGTCATGTATCTGTTTATCATGGGTATCCACATCGATAGGTAGGTGATCGGTCATGTATCTGTTTATCATGGGTATCCACATTGACAGGAAGGTGATCGGTCATGTATCTGTTTATCATGGGTATCCTACCAAGACAGGAAGGTGATCTGATCGGTCATGTATCTGTTTATCATGGGTATCCTACCAAGACAGGAAGGTGATCGGTCATGTATCTGTTTATCATGGGTATCCTACCAAGACAGGAAGGTGATCGGTCATGTATCTGTTTATCATGGGTATCCACATTGACAGGAAGGTGATCGGTGATGTATCTGTTTATCATGGGTCCACATTGACTCTGTTTCTACGAATATCTGAAAAACGACAATTCCCTAAACTCTGTAAGAAGAGTAAGTTATATTCATGACTAGAACATGTTTACATGCCATAAACCATTTAGGTCCAAAGATGGATCTATGAAGTCGGTGGACAGATGTTTTAATAGGCAAAGGACGGGAGGATGAGGTCCGTAACGTCTGCTTGTAGCGGGCCACCAATCAAAACTCCTAGAAAATGTTGTTCAGTGGGTACTCCTGCTAGTTGTCACTTACGTGCAATGAGCATGACATTCTCCAAATACGAGACAGTCATTTCCGTCCGGTCTCAAGGACGAACTGTAAATTTTATTAGTATCCTCCCGTTCCGGAGAATCTAGGTCCTATTTTTATATTTCGGAACTGAACCATCTACGGTAATTAACATATTCCATTTATTTAAGTCTTAATAATCAAAGAACCATTCAACGAGACCATTCTTGTACACAGCTGATTTAAAATGAAGTAATAACAAAAATAAGTCGGAGTGACGTCATGGTAGTTGTAATACCGGTATACGTCATATTCACGCGTTTGTTATCATTTGTGTCACGAAGATTGTCAACTGGAACGTATTTTTATTTGTAAGTAGTTGCTATTCGTTCCGGCTAGTCGGATAAATATACAATATCCATACATTGTCGGGGAATTACATATGTAAGGCTACTTTCGTCGGGTTGTGAAAAAAACATGTTGTCAACCGACAAAAAACCTGTGGCGTGGTGTAAGGAAAGGAGGGGATGGATATAGTTTTATTGTTAAATAATTAACTAGATAGGACACAAGTTTCACAACTTAGAAACGTCTTCTCCAATACATACAGGAACTAAGACAAAATGAACTTAAATATATTATATACATAATTTATATTCAATGAAGACATGAAAAAAAAGTGCCATGGAAATGGATTAAAGTTTACTTAATCAAACACACCCTTTTTTTTTATCTTAAACGAACACACCGAACATTCAATTTTCATTTATTCTTCTAATGGATGTATATTTAAGGGGTTTAGGGTTACGGTGTTTAACGCCACTTTCAACAATATTTCAGTTATATCACGGAGGTCAATTCTATTGGCGGAGAAACCGGAGTCCCCGGAGAAAACCACCGACCTGCTTGCAAGCCACTGATGACGTAATGTAGTATCGAGTACACCTCGCCTGAACGAGAGATGTATATCTTAAAGTCTATGTTTATTTTAGTAGTCAACATTGTGAACATATAGGGAGTAAGCATTCTTCATTCACGTTCGGTAAGTGCATTTATCTTATTAACAATTTATTTCGTTCGGAACTGATTATTCATGATTTGACGACTCTTTAATCCAGTTGCATGAGACTGTCTCGAAACTAGTTCATATGATCTTGATCAATAAATTAAAACATAAATCCCCTTTTAATCTGTTTCATTAAATGATGATGACTAAGTTACAAATATATATGATCATATCATAGAAAAAGGACGAGTGTATTTAATGTATTTTTGTACAGCCAAAAATATGGAACAATTTACATCACAGTGAAATGTTTCATTCCCAAGTAATAATAAGTTGACAGTTAGCGGAATATCATTCAAATTAGGAGATAACTGTATTGTATTTGAAAATTTCACGGCATCAATTGTCGATTTAATGGTCGCAAATATCCGTTTACTGGCTTCGCTGACACGTCGCCAGTAAACTCAATTTGCGACCATCAAATCTCCAATTGATGCCGTGAAATTTTCAAGTACAATACAGTTATCTCCGTTCTAATGTAATCATGTGTATAGATTTTAATACACATTATTGACAAGATGACGTAAGCGGCTAAAATTCTAAAAAAATATCTCATGCTATTTCAACCGTGGAATTGATACCATGAAAATTACAGCATTGTCCAATCACAAACCAGGAATATTAAACAACTACATTAGAATTCAACTTATTTATTTCAAATAAGATAATAATACGTCAACTCAAATATGTTACTGTGCAACAACAAGTAATGCTCTGTATTTTCATTAACTGGTCCACATTAACAATTAACGTTTACAATTAAATTGGTATAAATTAAATCTGCACTGAATTTATGTCGCATTCTAGAGTGTAATACACTGAGAAATGTCATCTACAGAATAATATTGAGGACTTCTGCAAAGACTATTTAGCTTCGCAATCAGGATGATGTGTCCGAGTGGAGCGACATTTCTACTCGTGGGACTGTTGTTTCAATAAGCTAGCGATATAAAGATTCAATTAAGCCTGTTTGTCTAGTACAAAAAAAAATGGAATTTGATTGGGATGCCTTAATTAAAAGAGAACCTGATATTGACAAAGCATGCGTTAATTTTACCAATGCAATTCTTTCTGTGTCAGAAGAGTGTATTCCTAGACGAGAGGTTACTATTAGATGTAATGATTAAATATGGTTCGATTCAAATATTCGGAGGGAGATACGTAAACGAGACCGATTCCACAGAAAATACTTAAAACTCAAGACTGCATTATCTCAAACTATTTTCAAACAACAAAGAAACCGGGTTAATAATTCAAAGAAACAATAAAAAGAACAATGTTATACTAATGTAAATGAAAATTTGAACGAACTTAAAACTATAAATAGTAAAACTTATTGGAAGACCATCAAAACACTTCTGAAGGGAGATGCTCCATTGAACGATATTCCTCCTATTCAAGACCACAAAAATAATTATTGCTTGTCTTATGAGGGTAAAGAAAAGGCAGATGTTTTAAATCAATATTTTTGTTCGATCACTAATTTAGTCGACGAAAACAAAACTTTACCAGATTTTGATGAAAGGGGATGTGCTTGAAAATATTTGGGTGAGAGAAGAAGAAATCATTGATATAATTTCTATTTTAGATAGTAATAAGGCTACTGGTACTGATAAAATTAGCAACAAAATGATTATATCTATAAAAAGCGAAATAGCCAAACCCCTATGTTTACTTTTTAACAAATCTTTACGCCTAAAAAAATACCCACGGTCCTGGAAAATTGCTCATGTGATTCCTTTACTAAAATACGGCGACAAATCCTTACCTTCAAATTATAGACCAGTTTCATTATTATCTTGTGTAAGTAAAATATTTGAAAAGAATGTATTTAAAAACATCTTTAACCATTTACATAAAAATAAACTTCTATACAAATTCCAATCAGGTTTTATCCCTGGCCTTTCGACTACTCACCAATTACTTGAGATATATCACACTATCTTGACTGCACTTGATAGCAAAGTTTTTTTACAATTATCACTTTTGCTGATGTAAGAAAAGCGTTTGATCGTGTTTAGATTGGGGGGCTACTGTTAAAATTAGAAAGATATGGCATTAAGGGAGATTTACTCATGTGGCTTAAAAGCTATCTTACTAACAGATCACAAAAAGTTGTTATCAAAGAAGCATTATCTGAGTTAGATGGTTTAAAAGCTGGGGTTCCCCAAACAATATAAAAAAGTGGGGGGATACTTGGTTAGTAAAATTTAATCCTAATAAAACTGAGATAATGATATTCAATATTAAAAACCAACAAGACGAACTCAGCTTTGATTTCGACGGTATCGTCCTTAATTCTGTTAATAAGCACAAACATTTAGGCATAATTATCAGTAGTGATTGTAAATGGACAAAACATATAGACAGCCTAATTCAGAGAACTTCAAAGCAACTTAATGTCTTGAGGAAACTTAAATTTAGATTAAAGAGGGAATATCTGGAAAATATTTATTTTACTTTCATTAGACCAATTTTGGAATATTCATCTGAGGTATGGGATAGCTGCGGGCAAGTCAATTCTGATAGACTAGAAAAACTACAATTGGAAGCGGCTCGTATTGTTACAGAGCTAACATTCTACACAAGTTTGGATTCAATATACAGGGAGACGGGTTGGGAGAAACTTAGCACTAGGCGAGAGGTTAAAAAATTATGTATGTTTTATAAATTAAATGTTGGTAATTCTCCTGAGTTTTTATGTGATTTGATTCCTCCAAGTGTTGGAGAAACTAATAACTATAATTTACGAAATAGCCATAATATTAGTCAAACTACAAACAGATTATCAATATCCCAACAATCATTTTTTCCGTCGACGACCAAGTTATGGAATGTATTGGACCTGAGAATACGTCAACTTTCAACTTTTGAATCCTTCAAATACAAATTGAAACAACACTACTTTAAAAATGCTAAACCCCCCTCCTATTATAATATTGGCAACAGATATTTAAATATACTGCATACTAGAATAAGGAGTAATTGTAGTGCATTACGTAATGATCTATTTCATGCTAATTTGATTCATAACCCATCTTGTTCTTGTGGATATTCCACAGAGAATGCTGAACATTTTTTATTGTACTGCAAGAGGTTTGATGCACAAAGAAATATTTTGTACCGTTCTTTATTAGCTGCAAATGTACACATTGACTTAAACACTTTGCTGTTTGGAAGTCAAATTTATAATATTGACACAAATAGGCATGTATTCATTACTGTACAGACATATATTAAGGAAACATGTCGCTTTTCTTTCCGCTGATTATCGTGAATGTAATCAGGTAACAGTTGGTTTGTGGCTGACCAGGGCCCGGTTGTTCAACTTGTTGTTAAATTAACCATATGGTTATATTTAACCATTTTTTAAAGATTTAACCATGGGTTAGTAAACCAAGGGTTAAAAATGAGTTTTTCAACTTCATTTAACCACTTGTTTTAAATAACAATTTGGTTAAAATTTAACCAACCAATAACTGCAGGTTAATATTTAACCAAGACCAATGTATCCCACAATTCCTTGTTTTATCCTAGCAGCAGATAAATAAAAAAATAAATATGGCTGACTCAATCCCCCCTTCACAGGACAAAAAGAGACTGAAGAAATGCAATTTTAATAGAGAGGAGATTGTCTTAATACAGAGGGAAGTGGGGAAAATTATACCATCATAAATTCAAAGCACTCAAATATAATCACAAATGAAAAGAAAAGAGTATGGACTGAGATAGCTGAGAAGACCAGCTAACTAGGAGAGGCCATTAGGACCCCAAATGAAATCAAAGAAAAATGGAACAAAAGAACATTTGTGTAAATGGTTTTATTTTTAAATGAAAATGAAAAAAAAGACATTATACCGCAGAGAATGGTTTTTTTTAATTTCTTTTCTTTTTTGTTTTGTTTTGTTATCATTTTCTTAATAAAATAATAAAGTTATTAAAATAAAAAATAAAAAGTGAAATCTTTACTTGAGAAATATAACTTACATGTCATTGTCTAAGGTTATTTGTCCTATATTAAAAGTATGTTGTACAAGTTAGTACGGAAGCGTCTATGGACTTCGTCTTAGTTGCTTAATAACATTAAAAGCAATGTTAATAAGACGTGTTTAGTGCATTATAATACACTAAGGGTGTGTTATTTAGGTGACGATAACTTCTTATAACTCATTAAACTACTTTTAATTAAATCTTCTTATTGTCTTATAATTTCAAGGACTGTTCATTTTCATTATGTAAGTTAGGCTTAGAATATTTTCTTTAGTTTCCAACATCTCATTAAAATTGGGTCCATGCATACACATGTATGTCAAAAGTCTGTTTCTCTCTCTGATTTTAATGTGTGAATTTCTTTTTATTTCAATTAACATGCAAAATGTTTTTCATGAATAATAATTAAGAAAAAATATAACCCCCTTTTCATTATGAAATGAATGGATGGTGTCTAATACATGTATGTAAATTATCCAATTTCTCCAATTGACGAGGAATGTCCATGATGTTATAGAGGTACCTCATGCTATTTTTGAAGTTTTATAGTTTAGTTTTTCCAACGTATTTGTACGACCAGCGTATTTTCTGATTGATTTTTGATAACCAATGGTTAAATATTTTAACAGAGCCCCTATACCGTGGTTAAATATTAATAAGTTTAACCATGCTTTAACCAATAGCTAAATTTAACCATAAGTTGAACATCGCATTGCGTGCTTTGGTTAAATTTTAACCATAGGTTATCATTTTTATCCATTGGTTAAAATTTAACTACAAGTTGAACAACCGGGCCCTGGTGTGAATTAGTAAATGTTGCAATACACACGTGTGAGCACTTTATGTTAAAATTCTTACTGAATAAATAATGATATTATTATATATTTTGAAACTAATTTTTAAAAGATCCTACCTTTACCGAATTAATAATAAATAATTGTATAACAATTATTGATTTTCATCATTCTATGTGTGTTCTATATACTAGTCCAATTATTGTAAAGGTCTGATCGATTTGTCATTTGGCAAATATCAAATTGTGTTGCACTCGTATATTTCATGTTGTTGTTTTTTGTTGTTTTTTTTTCTAATTATTAAGAAAGACTGTAGCTTTTGTGTATTTATGCTCAACTGTATATGTATATTGTTTATATAAAGGATAAGATGTTCTAAGTTGAAAAACTTGTATCTGATCCTATTGTCATGTTTTTGGACAAAAGAATATGTTTAAACTAGTACAAAGCGGACATCGTCATTTATTTGAATGTAACTTGTTCTCGCCACGATATAGACGAAAAAAAATTCATTTGGCGTTAAACAACAATCACTCACTCATTCTAAAATCGTGATAAGATTATGGTTTGCTTTATGATTCTCAAAACCATTTAAATTCCGCAATAATATATTATACATCTATAAACATGTTCAATGAAAACAATGCTTTCTCCCACATTTTCCATACTACCCGTCGCTATGAACACGAGGAAGGTCTTGAAAGAGTGATTTTTTTTCAGCACATATATTATTTCTACTTGGAGAGAATCACCTCGGACATATTTACCAAAACGTTCTTGGGATTTAGCGTGAGCCAAATTAAGTACGAATGTACTTTCTCCGTTGGGTTATAAATCGAACACTCTACACGCGGAAATAAATTACACACATTCCATATCATCCTATATTCTAACAACTGAAACTAAAGTGGTTTAGTTAATTCTTTTATCATTCAGTTGTTTACTTTGCCCCGGTACTTATAAATAGAGTATGGGGAAATTAGACCGGAAGTAAAAGGTTGTGACAAAGACAAATTAAAATTTCCACTCTTTAAACCATCATAACTTCCGTGTTTATTGTGTACCATCAAGAAGTAGTAACGTATAGTCCATTAGTATCAATTATCACGTTAAGGTTAGTACATTTATATTTTAATCAAATATACTGAATTGTTTTTCATTTTCTTAGCAGGTTTTTTCATTTTGTTTGATCAAATTCAGATATTGTATCTATCTTTATCTAAAATAATTATAAAACTGTTGTGTATTATGTCAAGTTACGATGAGAGAAAAACCTTGTTTCTCGTTTATTGATTTTATTTTAAAATGAAGAAGCTTAAAGAGACATTAGCTACGATTTTGACGAAAAAAATTATATCTTTTGGAAATTGGTAAATAGCTTTAAAATGATGAAATAAAGGTAAATAGTTCACATTAAACAGCTTATCGTACCACTTTTCGCCTTTTGAGAACGAAAATTACATCGATTTATTATTTCCTTGCAAGCAAATAATTTGACCTCGCTTTCTTCGTATGCAACTGACCTTACTAGTGACAGGTAAAAACGAATAATTTGTATGTTGTCGCTTATTAACTGCAAACTTGCATGGTTCTTTGTCCGTAATTAACGCCGACTAAAAGCAGATTTACAGAAAATAAGAAATACGTGCATTGTTGTACTGATTTAATGACGATTCGGCAAACTCCGTAAACAATGTCGATAATTAATAACGTCCATTTCTTGATCGATCTCAAAACACGAACAGTTGCACCTTTTTTCCCCGATGCGCGTACATTTCATAACATTTATAGGTTACATAAACACGTTTTATTAAGGCATCAATCATATCTGATAGTTTTTATGGGTAACAAAAATTTACGATTTTGGCAGATAATGCCCCTTTAACAATTAAAATATTTATTGATGAATCCTCTGCTTCTTACAAGTTCGTTTCTAATCACCCATTGACACCTGAGCTCAGTTCACAAAGGACACACTCGGTTTAAATTCTACAATAGATAAAATCAACGAGTGACGTAATTGAATACCGAATTCACTTCATCTTTCTCATTTGATTAAATCTCTGTCATAAATAGTTTTTAACATTATGTTCAATAAAGATATTTAAGATATAATAGGTACACATGTATATGTAGTTTGATTGGATTTAACAGTTTCTTTGTTTTGTATTTAATGCGTTATTTTGGTAACAATCCTTTGTATATGGATTTCACACCAATGACAATTCTGTTCTGTGTTCTGGGTTGCGTGTTGGGGGTGCCCTCTACCCGTAGATTCCAAAGTTGTTGAAGTTCTAGGTGAATCTAAGGAGTGAGGCATTTTGGAAAAAATACCCTTTCTCGGGAATGTTAACCAATATTCTAAGCTTAAAATGTAGAGCCGTGATCGAAAAGTGTGATTTGCATTTAAAGTGTCATATGTAATGACTTTTTAATAAAATTAGGTTAGATCTATTGTCAGTTATAACTTACACATATAATGGATAACATAAATCACAAGTAATCATTTTCACATTACCAAAGAAGTGATTGTGTACTAAATTAGTCACATAGATTTTTCTCTTTATATCTAGAATCCATTATCCTTCCAAAATAAAAACGTAGATAAAAGGGTCTAAACAGGATCGATAAAATCAATTAAGATCTCCTATGTCTGAGGGGGGAGAATCTTAGTTTTAATAATAATTACATAATTTAGTCACTGCTTCCTTGTGTAAGAAAATCCTCTAATACACGGTTGCATATATTAGATCATACAAAGGTATTTTTTAAATATTTATTCGGGAATATAAGGAAATACATACCAATGAAAACAGAATTGTTCCATTATAATTTTTGTCTGATTCGTTCAACGATCAGCATAATTTATTTTCTTTTGTTCAAGCAAGGAAATAATAATAATAAAAAAACAAATCCAACCCAGTGCGCCCCTACAAAGATCTAAACTTTTCGTTGGTTCTCATTGTTATTACATAATATCTGTTTTCATTTCTTTAAATAACTGTAATAAATTTGATACGTTTTTATTATTGAGATTTATTTAGCGATCCGTATCGGATATTTAATTATTATATGGATTCTTACGCTCCTTTCATTTCATATCCATGTATTACTGAATTTTCAAAACTAATATACCGCATCGGTTGCGCAATGGTTAGCGTGCTCGCCTCGAGTGAGGTGGATCGAAGGTTCGAGTCCCGGTCGGGTCAAACCAAAGACTATAAAATTGGTATTTGTTGCTTCTCCGCTAAGCATGCAGCATTAAGGAGAAAGAGCAAAGACTGGTTGCTTGGAATCAGAATAACGTGTCCGAGTGGAGCCACATGTCTACCTGCGGACTGTTGTTTCTGTGGGCTAGTACTATAAAGATCCAACTCAGCGTGTTGGTCTAGTACAAAGCTGACCTCATCATCATCTCCTTGAAAATTAACTTGTTTTCATTATGATATAGCTGAAAAATTGCTGAATTGGCATTAAACAACAATCACTCACTCATTCAAAGCTAATATAAACATGACTGTCGATGGTGACATATTTAAGATTATTCTTTTGCAGGTTAATATGGCAACAGCGTCCGAAAACCACGAGCTGAACGGAGTACAGCGAGAAAAAGCGATATCTTCATCAACGGTTAGTTATATACATGTATATTCGCTATGTATTGCCATATGTATCCCATGTACTCGATACTACCTTATGTGATGAAGTTTGGCAGTAACCTGGGATAGACCGTAAATATTCTCAGCCAACAAAACTGACCAACAGCCCTAATGAATTTGAATGTTTTTGAAAGATGCTGTAAATACATAGAGTCTTAAATCATTGACGTATATAGGAACAAAGACATTGAACTTGCTATGATTAAGCGTCGAGCGAACCGTGGTATAGAAATAATACAAACGTAGATATTAAAGAGGGAGAGGCGTTAAGGTGCAAAATTGGCCCCACATTATATTAAAAAATAATGCTTGACATAGAATAAAAACAATTTACTAATTTAATTGTTATACAAACAAATTTGAAAAAAATATAACTTTCCGTGAAATTGGGTGCGCTATGACGTCATAATGACATCATAATTAGACGGATAATGCTAAAAATGGACTATAAACGACATATTTAATGTACATTTTAGCTATGTTATATACCTCCACAGTCTTCCACCAACACCAAATTGAGCAGTTGTTTTGAGTATAGAGGGTTAATGATTATATCAAAATATTTTGTTGGTGGAGGATTGTGGAGGTTGTTAAATATTAATTTATTTATAACCTCAGCCAGACCCTTAAAATCAATATTTTCACTCTTCTGATTGTATATATGAGACCATTATATACACAATCTGTACATTTCATGATTCATTTCAAGTAATGAAATTCATCAGTAAATAACTTATGTTTCTGAAAATAATTGTATTTATTTTAAATACAGTTTGTGTACATTAAAACCAAGAGAAAAACTCAGTGCATGTAATCCGGCGTCAATGCCATAAAAAGAACTGGGGACTATAAGTGCCATATATGGCCCCATATTTAATGAATCATTATCTCAGAACATACTTGATTAAAATTTGATTTGTTTTATATTATAGACGAGATCATACTTTTGATGTTAAAACTTGTTTCCAACAAAATCGATACGTATTTGACGTCATTGTGACGTCATGAGCGTTATTTGTTTTCTGTATTTCGTGGAATTTTGCCCGCGATATTTGGACGGTTTTCGAAGAAATTAAGCACCTCCGCAGTCGTGCACCAGAAAAATATTTTACCAGATTATTAAAATAAATAAAACACAAATACTGTTAAAGTATTTTTTGGGTTTCACGAGGTGTTAAATTTCTTGAAAAATGACGGGAAAATGTTCAAATATTCCAAGCGCTTAGATGACGTTTTGATATTTGAGAAGCAATCTTTGCCGTAAAAAACGATGGTATGTCGGCACGTAACAGTTATATACAAATGTAAGATAGAAATAAAATAAACACCACTTCATCCAAAATAGTTTTTTTTTCATAACCCCCCAATTATTGATTATATATTTTCTTCCGGGATACTGAAATAGTTATTACTACAGTGATACGGAGGTAACGGGTTTAATGGTCTATCGATGCTACTTCTAAAATGAAGAAAAATAGTTTGATCCAAAAGGAGTAGATATTTTTTGGGCACAATCCAACAGATAGCTCTCACATTATGACCCAAAGGTGTTTTATGTTATGCACTACATACACAAACGTTTGATCCATCATTTGTCCATTGGAGGTTAGGTGTTTAACACCACTTTCAAAAATATTTCAGTTACTACTTTTGTGGCGGAAATTGGAGTACCCAGAGAAATCCACAGACCTGTCGCAAGTCACTGACAAACTCTATCACATAATGTTTTATCGAGTACACCTCGCCATGAATGGGGTTCAAACTCACAACTTAAGTGGTGATAGGCAATGATTGCACAAGTAGTTGTATATTCAACTACCATACGACCACGACGGTTCAAGTTCAGTTAAGATGAAAGGTAATTGTTTTATTGATATTGATGGAATTTATGATTATCACTGTTTATAATTGGTTTGCTGAAAGTAGGTTTTGTGTTGGGGTTCATTGGATGGAATTTGCAGACACAACGTTAGGCATATCAGAACAATACCTTTTTTTTTCCACCAGACTGGGATGGTTGGCCACTGAATTCACATCACATTTTCATAAATTATATAAAGTTTCCCCTTTTGCGCCCAAATTAAACTTTTAACTTCTATCAGTTCCATTCTCTTAAATCAACCTCCAATGGACAAATGATGGATCAAAAGTTTGTGTATGTAGTGCATTGAAAATGCGTTCTGTCATGTGCATAAGTTATTGTTTGCATGATTGACAGACACTATTCATCATATTGTTTTCTAGCTTCTGAACTGTCAATCGAGAAAATAATAAAATATTCTAGACAGGCAGCAAATAGCCAGTCAATGGGGTTTGCAATTAATATTTCGCATGCACAATAGCGACCCCACACCACAAGGTGTGGAAAATAGAAATATTCTTCTGTGGATTAAATGCGTATTTACTGCATTACATGTAAACTGTATGATTCTGTTTGATAAAGTCCTTTAACTAGAACAGGAACAAAATGTACACTTGAGTGAAACAGTGTTGTAATAAAAGATCGTGAACGTGATGTACAAGTACAAGTATTACAGAATGTCAAGGTATATTTTAAATGAGGTTGAAACAAGTCACCATTTGATATTAATTCGATTGTATTTCATTTTGACGATTCTAATTACGGAAGACGATCACAACCATATTGTTTTTTATTGAATTAAAATTATAGCTGTATAATAATGTATAATATCCTATTATTATTAGAATCCTAACATGACTGCGAATTTGACATAAATAAAATAACAAATGGCTTCCTCTAGGAAAACGCCGACTTTATGTGAAAGGGACACCAGACAATTCTGATAGCAACAGTTTATTAGGAGTGTTGTTGTTGGTTTGTCACAAAGCAAAATAATATCTACCATCTCCTCTTTTTCTAGTGACAATCAAAACAATCATACATAGACTCATGGCAGCGACACACATTTTACCTACACGATTAATCATATGGTTGTAAACTTGTTCTCATCATAAATATATATGAAATACTTGATTGTAAAACAATTATCTATCGACAACCACTTTCTATGGGATATCTGATTCCAAGGCTTGTTATCAGTTTATAAAAAAAAAAATAATTGTCACAGGGTCCTAGCTAAAATCGTTACACATTAAACATTTTGTTTCACACCATTTCCCAAAATATTTCCATATTATAAAAAAAAGCGATCTTTAAATATTGGACTTCTCTCAACCCGCACCTTGGCATTTTTTTTTCTATAGATTTGTGATGGTTGTCCGTAAAAATGTACTGGAATATATCATCGCATTGGTTGTCGTTAAGAATAAAGTACGGTTAAAAAAATTTCAAATATGACACAGTTCTATTGTCCAAATAAATCTATCTATTACTTCTTTCAGATTAATACTAAAATTTCGACCAGTTTTCGACGATCAATGTTAATAAGTTTCTGAATTGATGTCCCAGGGGCGGATCCAGGGGGGAGGGCGCACCCGGTGCGCGCCCCTACCCTACAATTGGAAAAAATATGATTTTTTTTGGCGTAAAATCGTGATTTTTCACACGAAATACCCCAAAAAATTTTGCACCTCCCTCCGCTCGGCGCAATTTTTTTAAGTGCGCCCCCCTAACTTGAAATCCTGAATCCGCCCCTATTGACCTCAATATGTACATTATCAATGTCATAGTAGACGATGAATCCAAAATTGGTCTGTATGAGATATATTTTTTAAATGATTAAAGCTTTGTTAAGGTGACGAAAAAATGAATTACGAAAAACTACAATTTGAACGTGAAATAATAGATGTGGCACGTAGTTCTTACATTTAAAGATGACATTTTCAGATCAGATTTCATGAGATCATTCATGCAATTTCAGCATCATAATATAACCTCTGACAAATGAAGCGATCAAAATAATGAGAGATTTTATCACGTGAAACAAACCGTCGAAAACAGGAGACCGTCGAAAATGGGTGACGTTGCGACATTACTATTCGTTCACTTTAATTTCATAATACAGCTTCGGAACATGTCTTTATTCCTGAAATCAATCCACATTGCATATTAAGTCAAATTTATACTTTGTTTATTGAGTTTTATTATGCTTTGTTTTTGTTTTTTTATAGATATGCATTATAATACAATGATACGTACGTTCTGTATAATGAAAAAAATGACGTTCACTGCTTTTCATTACCTGAATTTGTCGATCCGCTGTGAGGAATTAGATACACATATTAACTAACTGTATTTATTTCTGAAAAGTACATATTGTAAATACATTTTGGAGAAAATTTTATCGACATCTGAGGTGGGGCCGATTTTGGCCCTTATAGCTCCCAGTCCTTTAGTGCGCACAACCCGTTTCTGTAACAACCTTCACCAGGTATGCTCAAAGCCATAATATTTGAAAGCCAACTACAATACGATTGCTTCGATGCGCTGTATAACCACTCAATGGGCTCACTGGTTGTGCGGAGCAATCAAATAAGGGCGGGACGTGAACGAGTGTCACCTGTGTGCTTGATTATTGCAGGTTATTTGTGCCTGAAATACAGCAACTTCAAATGAGAATAGTTTGTTGTTAATTGTCGTTAGTGGCCCGTTGCAAGGCAAAATTATCCAACAATATCCAATATATTATAACCTTGTGTTCCTGTGGCAATGTAAGTTTCTTCATAGCCCCATCCCGATGCCTCCATTCTGTCTACACGAGGTAAAACAATCTTGTTCTCGCGATATAAGTAGCTAAAATATTACTGACTTATTGAGAAAAGAAACCCATTGTATTTGTTGTGATACTGTTTGCACTATATTTATTTCCTCGATGCATAAGTCTACGGATTTGTGCTTGCACCATGAAGGATGTATATGGAGACTGGTTCATGCTGGGCGTAGTGGGTGCTCCCTAATATTATCAGAAGAATATATGTTTTTACTTTTAAGTTTAAGTTTAAACGTTATATTCTTCATTAATGGTGTCCATATACCGGTATGAAATCCAACTGTTTATAATGGAAAAGAGATTGGCTGACCGAAGCATTTCTAACGTGAAATCCTAATTTCATCAACTACCATCCATCAACCCCTGAGGGAACCCCCATGCTCTGTAAAAGTAAAATAAAACTTGCAGCTGTTCCTAATGATAGTTAGTAGTGGTCGTAGGTGTCCTAGTTGCTGACTAAATCCAATATGTATCATAATTTGTATATGGTCGGCAAAATGTGTCTTCTAACAGAGAAACAATGACAACTCCTAACAAATATTACTCATTACGAGCTAATAATTTCTTTTAAGTTGCAAGAGCATGACATCATCCAGACACAGGGCGCTAATTTACGTCAAGTTCTAAGGACGAGCTGGGCATTTGATTGAGTCCATACAACCACTGGATGACACTTTTGGAGGATTATAATATTTAGCAGCGTAGAACAACTAGGTTGTATTTCTACATCTCTGGTTCCTCCACCAATAAAACTGACCAGTACGATATAATTGAACTATTGTGGTGTTAAGTCTTGATAGTCTTAATCTCTGTTCGAAAAATAATATTTTTCTGTGTCAATCTTAATTTCTACCCACATGTCCACCTGTATACCTAGACCTTAATAATTCATTTGGTTTTTTTTCTCCATTGGATAAAGGGGGTGAAGGGTTAGTTACATTCGATTCTATATAGATAGAGGAGAATACATGTATGCTATATCATATTACTGCAATGCTTCATGGAAACAAAAGACGATACGAATTAGCAGTGCCAAAATTCACATTCACTACTATATACACTACAAGATACCGGAAATACTATCATGTAATCAATACATATTAATAGTTATCTTCCTGTCCAAGGGCGAGATATATATACAATACATGTTGTGATGTTTGTCAGTTGCTAGTGGGAAGTCCGGTAGTTTTCTTTGGGTACTAATAAAACAGTCCGACATTACAAACTGTTGAAATAAGTGAACTCGCATGTACACATGAAGTTTTTGGATTCCCAGATGTAATGATTTTAATTGATATTTTATATCATAGATTTGTTTTACGATTGAATAGGCAATTTCACATCTGCATGTACAAGATGATATACACCATGAAACAAATATAGAAGCAGAAGAAGATGACGAACAGGTATGGATTTACATCAAATAGTAAGGGGCTTAGTATTCATCAAAATGTCGTCGTCATAGTTCAGGTCATATAAAGTAGGTTAAGCTTTGATTGGTTATTGTGTAACATCATATGAGCAGTATTTAAGCTATATTGGCGGATACAAGTTGAATAAAAAAAACAAAAAACAATATATCGTAAAATGATAGCATATAGTTATGGCTATATTGACGCATGGTTTAGTTACACGGTGGTGGATATGATAGTCACGACTCAGTATATTTTTGCTTTACAACGAGCCACCAATTGCCACTCCTAAGAAGACGATTTACATTAGAAACTCCTTTTAGGCTTACTTTTATATACAAATTCATGGGGTGGTGTACACCGATAAAACATTGTGTGATAAAGTTTGCGGCAGGTCGGTGGTTTTCTCCGGGTAATCCGGATTCCTCCACCAATAAAACTGACTGCCACGATATAACTGAAATATTGTTGAAAGTGGCATTAAGCAACTTACCCCCCCCCCCCCCACCCCCCCCCCCCCCCCACCCCCCACCCCAACCATGTACAAGTAAAGTTTGAAGATGTCAAAGGGGTAAACAGACTGACAATATAATGGCCAAAGTGGTAAACAGACTGACAGTATAATGGCCAAAGTGGTAAACAGACTGACAGTATAATGGCCAAAGGAGTAAACAGACTGACAGTATAATGGCCAAAGGAGTAAACAGACTGACAGTATAATGGCCAAAGGAGTAAACAGACTGACAGTATAATGGCCAAAGGAGTAAACAGACTGACAGTATAATGGCCAAAGGGGTAAACAGACTGACAGTATAATGGCCAAAGGAGTAAACAGACTGACAGTATAATGGCCAAAAGAAAAAGATGTACAAGTAAAGTTTGAAGATGTCCCTGGGGTAAACAGACTGACAGTATAATGGCCAAAGGGGTAAACAGACTGACAGTATAATGGCCAAAGGAGTAAACAGACTGACAGTATAATGGCCAAAGGGGTAAACAGACTGACAGTATAATGGCCAAAGGAGTAAACAGACTGACAGTATAATGGCCAAAAGAAAAAGATGTACAAGTAAAGTTTGAAGATGTCCCTGGGGTAAACAGACTGACAGTATAATGGCCAAAGGGGTAAACAGACTGACAGTATAATGGCCAAAGGAGTAAACAGACTGACAGTATAATGGCCAAAGGAGTAAACAGACTGACAGTATAATGGCCAAAGGAGTAAACAAACTGACAGTATAATGGCCAAAGGAGTAAACAGACTGACAGTATAATGGCCAAAAGAAAAAGATGTACAAGTAAAGTTTGAAGATGTCCCTGGGGCAAACAGACTGACAGTATAATGGCCAAAGGGGTAAACAGACTGACAGTATAATGGCCAAAGGAGTAAACAGACTGACAGTATAATGGCCAAAAGAAAAAGATGTACAAGTAAAGTTTGAAGATGTCCCTGGGGTAAACAGACTGACAGTATAATGGCCAAAGGGGTAAACAGACTGACAGTATAATGGCCAAAGGAGTAAACAGACTGACAGTATAATGGCCAAAGGGGTAAACAGACTGACAGTATAATGGCCAAAGGAGTAAACAGACTGACAGTATAATGGCCAAAAGAAAAAGATGTACAAGTAAAGTTTGAAGATGTCCCTGGGGTAAACAGACTGACAGTATAATGGCCAAAGGGGTAAACAGACTGACAGTATAATGGCCAAAGAAGTAAACAGACTGACAGTATAATGGCCAAAGGAGTAAACAGACTGACAGTATAATGGCCAAAGGAGTAAACAGACTGACAGTATAATGGCCAAAGGAGTAAACAGACTGACAGTATAATGGCCAAAAGAAAAAGATGTACAAGTAAAGTTTGAAGATGTCCCTGGGGCAAACAGACTGACAGTATAATGGCCAAAGGAGTAAACAGACTGACAGTATAATGGCCAAAGGAGTAAACAGACTGACAGTATAATGGCCAAAGGAGTAAACAGACTGACAGTATAATGGCCAAAGGAGTAAACAGACTGACAGTATAATGGCCAAAGGAGTAAACAGACTGACAGTATAATGGCCAAAGGAGTAAACAGACTGACAGTATAATGGCCAAAGGAGTAAACAGACTGACAGTATAATGGCCAAAGGAGTAAACAGACTGACAGTATAATGGCCGAAGGAGTAAACAGACTGACAGTATAATGGCCAAAGGAGTAAACAGACTGACAGTATAATGGCCAAAGGAGTAAACAGACTGACAGTATAATGGCCAAAGGAGTAAACAGACTGACAGTATAATGGCCAAAGGAGTAAACAGACTGACAGTATAATGGCCAAAGGAGTAAACAGACTGACAGTATAATGGCCAAATGAGTAAACAGACTGACAGTATAATGGCCAAAGGAGTAAACAGACTGACAGTATAATGGCCAAAGGAGTAAACAGACTGACAGTATAATGGCCAAAAGGAGTAAACAGACTGACAGTATAATGGCCAAAGGGGTAAACAGACTGACAGTATAATGGCCAAAGGAGTAAATAGACTGACAGTATAATGGCCAAAGGAGTAAACAGACTGACAGTATAATGGCCAAAGGAGTAAACAGACTGACAGTATAATGGCCAAAGGAGTAAACAGACTGACAGTATAATGGCCAAAGGAGTAAACAGACTGACAGTATAATGGCCAAAGGAGTAAACAGACTGACAGTATAATGGCCAAAGGAGTAAACAGACTGACAGTATAATGGCCAAAGGAGTAAACAGACTGACAGTATAATGGCCAAAGGGGTAAACAGACTGACAGTATAATGGCCAAAGGGGTAAACAGACTGACAGTATAATGGCCAAAGGAGTAAACAGACTGACAGTATAATGGCCAAAGGAGTAAACAGACTGACAGTATAATGGCCAAAGGAGTAAACAGACTGACAGTATAATGGCCAAAGGGGTAAACAGACTGACAGTATAATGGCCAAAGGGGTAAACAGACTGACAGTATAATGGCCAAAGGAGTAAACAGACTGACAGTATAATGGCCAAAGGAGTAAACAGACTGACAGTATAATGGCCAAAGGAGTAAACAGACTGACAGTATAATGGCCAAAGGAGTAAACAGACTGACAGTATAATGGCCAAAGGGGTAAACAGACTGACAGTATAATGGCCAAAGGAGTAAACAGACTGACAGTATAATGGCCAAAGGAGTAAACAGACTGACAGTATAATGGCCAAAGGGGTAAACAGACTGACAGTATAATGGCCAAAGGAGTAAACAGACTGACAGTATAATGGCCAAAGGAGTAAACAGACTGACAGTATAATGGCCAAAGGAGTAAACAGACTGACAGTATAATGGCCAAAGGAGTAAACAGACTGACAGTATAATGGCCAAAGGGGTAAACAGACTGACAGTATAATGGCCAAAGGGGTAAACAGACTGACAGTAGAATGGCCAAAGGAGTAAACAGACTGACAGTAGAATGGCCAAAGGGGTAAACAGACTGACAGTATAATGGCCAAAGGAGTAAACAGACTGACAGTATAATGGCCAAAGGAGTAAACAGACTGACAGTATAATGGCCAAAGGAGTAAACAGACTGACAGTATAATGGCCAAAGGAGTAAACAGACTGACAGTATAATGGCCAAAGGAGTAAACAGACTGACAGTATAATGGCCAAAGGAGTAAACAGACTGACAGTATAATGGCCAAAGGGGTAAACAGACTGACAGTATAATGGCCAAAGGAGTAAACAGACTGACAGTATAATGGCCAAAGGAGTAAACAGACTGACAGTATAATGGCCAAAGGAGTAAACAGACTGACAGTATAATGGCCAAAGGAGTAAACAGACTGACAGTATAATGGCCAAAGGAGTAAACAGACTGACAGTATAATGGCCAAAGGAGTAAACAGACTGACAGTATAATGGCCAAAGGAGTAAACAGACTGACAGTATAATGGCCAAAGGAGTAAACAGACTGACAGTATAATGGCCAAAGGAGTAAACAGACTGACAGTATAATGGCCAAAGGAGTAAACAGACTGACAGTATAATGGCCAAAGGAGTAAACAGACTGACAGTATAATGGCCAAAGGAGTAAACAGACTGACAGTATAATGGCCAAAGGAGTAAACAGACTGACAGTATAATGGCCAAAGGAGTAAACAGACTGACAGTATAATGGCCAAAGGAGTAAACAGACTGACAGTATAATGGCCAAAGGAGTAAACAGACTGACAGTATAATGGCCAAAGGGGTAAACAGACTGACAGTATAATGGCCAAAGGGGTAAACAGACTGACAGTATAATGGCCAAAGGAGTAAACAGACTGACAGTATAATGGCCAAAGGAGTAAACAGACTGACAGTATAATGGCCAAAGGAGTAAACAGACTGACAGTATAATGGCCAAAGGGGTAAACAGACTGACAGTATAATGGCCAAAGGGGTAAACAGACTGACAGTATAATGGCCAAAGGGGTAAACAGACTGACAGTATAATGGCCAAAGGAGTAAACAGACTGACAGTATAATGGCCAAAGGAGTAAACAGACTGACAGTATAATGGCCAAAGGAGTAAACAGACTGACAGTATAATGGCCAAAGGAGTAAACAGACTGACAGTATAATGGCCAAAGGAGTAAACAGACTGACAGTATAATGGCCAAAGGGGTAAACAGACTGACAGTATAATGGCCAAAGGGGTAAACAGACTGACAGTATAATGGCCAAAGGAGTAAACAGACTGACAGTATAATGGCCAAAGGGGTAAACAGACTGACAGTATAATGGCCAAAGGAGTAAACAGACTGACAGTATAATGGCCAAAGGAGTAAACAGACTGACAGTATAATGGCCAAAGGAGTAAACAGACTGACAGTATAATGGCCAAAGGAGTAAACAGACTGACAGTATAATGGCCAAAGGGGTAAACAGACTGACAGTATAATGGCCAAAGGGGTAAACAGACTGACAGTATAATGGCCAAAGGGGTAAACAGACTGACAGTATAATGGCCAAAGGGGTAAACAGACTGACAGTATAATGGCCAAAGGGGTAAACAGACTGACAGTATAATGGCCAAAGGAGTAAACAGACTGACAGTATAATGGCCAAAGGAGTAAACAGACTGACAGTATAATGGCCAAAGGAGTAAACAGACTGACAGTATAATGGCCAAAGGAGTAAACAGACTGACAGTATAATGGCCAAAGGAGTAAACAGACTGACAGTATAATGGCCAAAGGAGTAAACAGACTGACAGTATAATGGCCAAAGGAGTAAACAGACTGACAGTATAATGGCCAAAGGAGTAAACAGACTGACAGTATAATGGCCAAAGGAGTAAACAGACTGACAGTATAATGGCCGAAGGAGTAAACAGACTGACAGTATAATGGCCAAAGGAGTAAACAGACTGACAGTATAATGGCCAAAGGAGTAAACAGACTGACAGTATAATGGCCAAAGGAGTAAACAGACTGACAGTATAATGGCCAAAGGAGTAAACAGACTGACAGTATAATGGCCAAAGGAGTAAACAGACTGACAGTATAATGGCCAAAGGAGTAAACAGACTGACAGTATAATGGCCAAAGGAGTAAACAGACTGACAGTATAATGGCCAAAGGGGTAAACAGACTGACAGTATAATGGCCAAAGGGGTAAACAGACTGACAGTATAATGGCCAAAGGAGTAAACAGACTGACAGTATAATGGCCAAAGGAGTAAACAGACTGACAGTATAATGGCCAAAGGAGTAAACAGACTGACAGTATAATGGCCAAAGGAGTAAACAGACTGACAGTATAATGGCCAAAGGAGTAAACAGACTGACAGTATAATGGCCAAAGGGGTAAACAGACTGACAGTATAATGGCCAAAGGAGTAAACAGACTGACAGTATAATGGCCAAAGGAGTAAACAGACTGACAGTATAATGGCCAAAAGAAAAAGGATAAACATACAATGATCTACACAGAAAACTAAAGATCGAGAAACACGAACCCCACTTAAACCCCGGGCTGACACTAATTTACGTCCCGTCCTCAGAGCAATCTATGTATTTGATAACTCTCCTACAAGCAGCGTACTCCTCTTTCGGAGAACCGAGAGTTTATAAATATACCAAGCTGAGAAATTAGGTTCTTTTTCTATACCTGGTGTTCTTACAGGGGAGGGGAAAATAATGACAATTCTGTTACTCCATCCAATTTTTATTTATTTACTATTTACGTATTACATTCTATGATTCCATGTTTCTGAATAATATAGTCATACATCATTTTGAATGCTAAATAATTCTGGTTACACGTAAGTGATAACCTTTATATAAAACCTCATATGTGCATGATGTTCACAATGTGTTAATTTAATAAATCTAAGCGCAAAACATGATTCCAATTTACTATAATCGGAATTTTGTTATTAAAGTTGGCGTTAAACATGAATAAATCAATCGATCTATAATTGTAATTAGAGGTTTAAAGTCCCGATAGGAAATTCCATGATATGAATTTGCGAATCTGATTGATTGATTATGTGCACACAATAAATCATATGTAAAATATGAGTGCCTTTGTGAAATGATTATTGACGGATGGTGTGTTGCTAAAGGTAGAGAGGAAGATTGTTGATAGGAATGGGAAATTAGTTCATGCTATGGACCAATAACGACTGTTCTTAAAATGTTAATGATCGTCGGGAATTGACGCGTGTTGTGTGTTTCACGTGTTTGGGTCGACACATTCTCCAATCACAAAATGTAATGTTTTTCTCCCCATATTTAGGGAATGTAACTTACAGCACAACCAATTGAAAACTTGGGTCCCATTTTATACCTCGGTGATGTGAAAATCGGGATATGCGCCTCGCATTTAGGCTATCCATTAAATAACACTTATGATTAAATGAAAGAAATATATTATAAATATAATTATTGAATATTTTATTCACAGGAGGAAGAAATGTCAAATATCATTCTGAAATTCTCAGAATCTGTGGACAAAGACACGGGGTTTATATTACATACCACAAAAACAGGACATTTCATCAAAACGACGACCAGTTTAAATTCCAATCAGCTGGACCTTAATTTAAGGTATATAATATCTAATTATGCAAATCTTTGCTTTGTTTTCATCAAAACAGTTTTTAGTAATTAATTTGAATTTACACAAAAAAGTTTGAAGATACCAAATTTAATGAGATTATAAGAAGCCGTGAATTGAAGAAATACAAACAATACAATGGGCAAAAGAAAAATAACAAACAGTGATCTACAAAACACTACACAGAAAACTAAAGATTGAGCAACACGAGTCCCACTCCAGAAGGTTAAGCAGTTCCTGTCCTAGTAACAACCATAGAATTACTTTTGTTAAGGTTCTTTTGGATAAAATTCTTTAGATTTTTTTTCTGAACCAATCTAATAGCATGTAATCGAGTTTGTAGTTAGAGTAAAGGTTCTTAGTCCAGTCATGGTCGTGGTCATATGATAGTTGGATTTACAACTACCTATGCAATCAGTGCCTATCACCACTAAAGTTGTGAGTTCGAATCCCGTTCATGGCGAGGTACTCGATACAACATTATGTGATAACGTTTGTCAGTGACTTGTTACAGGTCAGTGGTTTTCTCCGGGTTCTCCGGTTTCCTCCACCAATAAAACTGACTGCCACGATATAACTGAAATATTGTTGAAAGTGGCGTTAAACATCATAAACCTAACCAAAGGTTTTTCACACATGTCAGAATGAAAATGAAAAGTTAAGCACGTTTGTATTCTCACAAGTTTACAACTGATGCCATGTACTTACTAAACACCCATTTAAGTAGCACATGATACGATACTAAAAATGTTAATGACAGTCTTCGTTTAATTTAAACAAATATAAGAAATTGAGTTCGGACACAATTTTTTCAAACTTATTATCACGAATACAATATTGTAAAATGCACATTTAAAATGATGTAATATACATATAAATAAACACAGAGCGATTTTATACAAAAAGAAAGTAGAGACTATCTATGAAAAAAAGGAAATAGTTTTGAGGATATGTGTATGTTGGTTCTTCGAATCATTTTAAGCAATTGTAAATCTTTTGGAGTCTTTAATATATCGAGAAGAGTTTGAGATTATACAATTTGACAAACAAACGGGCATCTAATCAGGAAGGTAGCACATGTAGTGGTCTATGGGAGGATATTTGTATTGTCATATGTACATAAAGGGTGGTATTGGATTTTTTTTTAAATATAGATTGTATTCCAATTTACTTCATATTAGAGAGAATGTCTGATTTCTTAACTTATTGTACATTGAATAGGGGCTATATAACAACACGTGTCATGTATTTGTATTAGACTAGAAATTACCTACCAGATTAAATCACTATATGTTTTATTCATGCAGGGATAATGACCGATTACTTGGAATTAATGGGAAGGTAGTTACATTCTGGAACCATTGGATTGTGTTAGAAAGTTTAAAATATCTACTCGTTTATTCTGAACCAAGTGAAAGGCTGTCATTAGTAAGTAAAACACAATTGTAAGATTTTGATTACGACTATGCATGCTGCAAGGACAAAAATATTAAAATTGTGAACTTGGTCTTCATTCTGTTATAAATAGTTTATAGATGACGTGAAATGCTATTGGCAATTAGATTATGACTCAGAGTTGACCATTGTATCCTTATTATGTTTGCCGATGGCATTGTATACTGTGTACTACTTAAATGAATGTGAAGGTCATCGGCTTCCTGTTGTAGAAGTAGTATTATACACATAACAACTTTTACGCCATGTTTATACAATTATTATCCACATTTCTTGAAGACAACGGCTGATCATTCAGTTATATGTGAGGTCTGCATTTTACTCATATATGGAAAGACAGGTCGGTGGTTTTCTCCGGTTTCCTCCGCCAATAAAACTGACCTCCACGATTTAATTGAACTATTGTTGAAAGTGGTGTTAAACACCATAAACCAACCATATGTGGAAAAACACTCACTTGACCGTATCATTCCAAGAGAAGACGTTTAGTTTCATTAAACTAGTTTCACCCTGCAACTTTTTTTTAAATGTTATTGTTGAGGTCATCTACTATCTTTTGTAAATGAATACATTACATGCATAAATATTGTTCGTTTTATTGATAAAGATGGATTGATGGCCATCGCTGTTTAAAATTTCTTTTCATATAATGATAACTGTTATGTCACGAATAATGCATACTAAGTACATGTGTATTGAGGTATTACCCGGGGGTTTCTTTACAACAACGTCTGATCACTCGGTCATATGTGAGTGTCTACATTGCCGCATCAATTCACTCTGATAGGGAGGTTTATGCTCATTAATCTAGTATAACCCCGTCACTTTTTATTGAAGTGTGGAGACTGAGCGGTCTGTAAACTAGTTTTAAGGGTAGCGTTCTGTTCCTGGATTTTTACTGAACTGGTCGGATGATATGATGTATCTTATTTTTTTTATTTTATTCATAATATATTATATTATAAAAGTTGAATGTGTGATTAGTGCTTTGCTATGTTCTTGCACATTAGATTGTTACGCTGTACAATTACCACTTACACTGATGTGTAGACTTTTGTGGTACTCATTTACATTCAGTAAACGTTAAAGACATGTCGTTACTATTCAATTTAATCATATTGCCCTACTTATGACAATTTGAAACAGTGATGGTCAACAATTTCACCAATATCATCAAAACGAACAATCACCTCTCATCTTAACTGACGGAACACAACAAAGACTATTTCATCTGAAGTTGGAAATTCAGGTCCTGGCCTGAGACAGGTCCTCATATGTGGTGGGGTTAAACCGGTTAATGGGATTCCAAAGCTTACCTCTTGATAACTGGATCTCCAATGGCAATACATATATAAACAAATGCTAAAAAACATTGCACCTACAACATACACGTTTGATTTGTGCTGGTAGTGGATAAGATTTCATCATGAATATTAAAATGTAAATTATGAATATGAAAATATCAATATTTGATTCATCAATAATAAAATACCAATACTTGTCAATCTAGAGGTTACTCATTATAAAATACCAATACTTGTCAATCTAGAGGTTACTCATTATAAAATACCAATACTTGTCAATCTAGAGGTTACTCATTATAAAATACCAATACTTGTCAATCTAGAGGTTACTCATTATAAAATACCAATACTTGTCAATCTAGAGGTTACTCATTATAAAATACCAATACTTGTCAATCTAGAGGTTACTCATTATAACATACCAATACTTGTCAATCTAGAGGTTACTCATTATAAAATACCAATACTTGTCAATCTAGAGGTTACTCATTATAAAATACCAATACTTGTCAATCTAGAGGTTACTCATTATAAAATATCGATACTTGTCAATCTAGAGGTTGCTCATTATAAAATACCAATACTTGTCAATCTAGAGGTTACTCATTATAAAATACCAATACTTGTCAATCTAGAGGTTACTCATTATAACATACCAATACTTGTCAATCTAGAGGTTACTCATTATAAAATACCAATACTTGTCAATCTAGAGGTTACTCATTACAAAATACCAATACTTGTCAATCTAGAGGTTACTCATTATAAAATACCAATACTTGTCAATCTAGAGGTTACTGAGGGAGAGGACAGTCCATAAGTTGTGATAACGTTTTGTCCAATCCCATTGCTGTTTTATTTGCAATAAAATAATATTAAACTTAAACTAGAGGTTACTCATTACAATTCCGTGTGTTGCTTAACGTCTTGCAATTAACATATTATATTCAAGTATTTACAAGTATTCAAATTGTTTATTCTGTCTTTGTTTTTCAAAATTACTTTTTGTTTTACTTCGAGTTTTATTTGTACTTTTTAGATAATTGATAGACAGGATGAGGACGGTAACATTGCTGTTTATGAAATTTGTGTATCTGTGACCAGAAGTAGAGGTATGTTCCCTTTTTGTGCTAATGTCTTATTAAAATATTACTTTAAAAAAAAGGCTTATTCCAAATTAACAACATATAAAACTAAGATTCTCCTCCTTCAGACATAGGTGACCGTAGCCAGTTTTGGATATCTTGTTTATGCCCTTTGCTTCTATTGCTCTCAAAACTTTAAATTGCTTTGCCTTTGAGCATACCTGATTAAGGTTATTCCAGAATGGCGTCGTTTGCACTAAATTTGAAAAATCTATGTTTTTTATGAACACAATCAATGATTTTGTATATTCTTTGGTAGAAAATGAAGTAAGTCATAAAACAATTTAAAAGACCTCTATAAATCTATAACTACCAATTACACTATAGTTTGAAGATTATTGTGATGAAGATCTCGCAAATGACAGACACTTGGACCGATATGGTTCATGGGGTATTAACCAGGCCTATATGGAAAGGATCATGTTTTAATTAATTCAGTATATATTTAAAATTAATTGATCTGAAAATATGTGCCAGGCTTATAGACGTTAGAAAATACCGTTATAAACGTTAGAGAATACCGAAGGGGAAATACAAAAAGGACAATCCAGAGAAACTAGACGAAGAAAAACTACACAAAAACACAACACAATATGTGTTTGACACCACTATATGTAAACAAACACAAATAACGCCCTCCTACAAACAACTGGAGGTAAAGACGAATCGAGCATCGTTTTAATGCGGAAATCGTAACGGGCATAACAACACGGAACTCAGAACGTAAAAACACATAATAGGACAACACAATTATGTTATGACCCCGGTTGGCCTGATACAAATGTACATGCCATCCTTATTTAAGCATTTTGAACCGTTTGTAAATATTATTGATACTGTCATTTAATAAGACAATAACCGAATTTTGTTGGTTAAAATACCGATTTATCAACGAAAGTAATATTCACCTCAGCATTTGGTCGCGTGAAATATTGTATCTTGGATTTATCAATCCTAATTTTATCCTCATCAACATTTGCATGGAAGGAAATTTGAATTAAGGCTGGTTCTTTTAAACTCTATTTGATCTGTATGGAGTTCTTTAATATATGAAATGTAACTTTCAGATAAACACAACGATATTGAAATTGATCATGGTATGTTAAACTGCTAAGTTACCGACAAGCAAAATGCTTTAGCTTAAAAAATATATGTATGATGCTCATGAAATTTCTGTAGCTGATCTTTTAATAATTTTAAACTTCTTTTTTTCTTCAATATTTGAAATAGATGGTAAACAAAGATTTCGTTCTTAATCGACACTCACTGTCAATTTCGAGTTTTAGGCAAGATATGAAACTGTATCTGTGATATCCTTTATTACAATAGTATTACGATGTGGAGGACCCGGGTGGGTCAATGAGTTAGGTATTTGAATTACCTAACAACTCATACAAGCCTATCACCAATACGGCGTGGGTTCGCACCCGACGCTATAAATTACAAAAAGGGTGCACTCGACTCGCAGCCACAAATGATAAAGTTTACCAGTTGCTTGCCCATGGTCGGTGATTCTCTCCGGGCACTCCGACTTCTTCCACCACTAAAACTGGTCGCCATGATATAGCTGAAATATTGCTGAATGTGGCGTTAAACACAAAAAATCAATCAAATCATTACGATGGGTGCCACATGTGGAGCAGAAACTGCTTATCCTTCAAGAGCACATGAGTTCACCCGCGGTTTTCAGTGAGGTTTGTGTTGCTCCGTCTTTTGTTTTCTGTGTAATGTTTTGTATATCGTTATTTGTCTTTTTTTCTTTTGGCTATTGTATTGTCTGTCTTTCGATTGATGGTTTTTGATTACTCCTTTAGCATGGTTAAACTTTGCTTACAATAAGTATAAACAAGGCATATAATATAGCATGTTAAATGTAAACTATTAATTATTATATTTGGTTGGTTTGTCCAAACGTAATATCGTTCATTTTTGGCAACATGTTATTACTAAGCATATGATCATTGAAGAAGCAATCTGTTATCTTAAGAGAATTTAGATAAAATGCATAAACATTGTATTTAATGCATAAACATTGTATTCTTTTGATTTAAATGAAACTTTAAACCCATTAGCCAATGTTTTGATTTATTAAATTTGATCTCATGTTATTAGTAAATATTTATGTGAACATATTTAACTTTCATTTTTATAACTTTTTATATATAATTGAGGAGGACACCAACGAGTGTATAGGCCAAATACGGTGAAATTCGGAAATTCTGAAAACACATCATTCGAAGGAGAGGGAAATCTGGTAAAAAATCAAATATCCATTTTGTGTTCATTAGAACAGAAACAACACTGATGAACTTTATCACAACCAAATGACAGTTGTACATCTTTAATATATCTAATGGTGAAATAGTATATTTTTCTTTTGAAGCTTTATAATTATACGGTTGGAAATTCTTGTTTTTTAAATTTTGCATGGACATTTGTATGTCTTCCAATGCATTATGATAATGAATAGAAATGTTGAACTGTCAAATATGTATATTCGTCTTAAGGTCCCAATACTATTATACATAAAAATCATCATTGATGAAGCACCGGTCACGATAAAAATGAAATATATTCATATTATGCTTATTGTATTAAACCTCTGCTAATAATTTCTTTTATCCTGCAATCAGTACATTTGCTGTACAAATATACCACACGAATAAATGTTTGCTTTATTCGTAGCCTACGAATAAACTTTTGAAGCCTACAAATAAACTTTTAAACCTACGAATAAACTTTTAAGCCCCGCCCATAGATTCCGGAACTACTTTTTGTGTTTTTGCTCTCCTGTGAAGGAGTTAAAATATTAACCGTAACCAATGTCAATAATCGACGTCGTCTTTTTCTAATGAATGTTTTCGTTCTCACTATTTGTAAATTTACAAACCGACAAAATGAAACTAATAATTTTAAAATTTCATATTTTTTATACATATTTTACGATAAAAAAAATCCTAGAAGTCAATAAAAAACAAAACAAAAATCTTAAACAAATCTGAATCATTTATAACTTGACAGGGAAGCTTTGAAAACAAAACAAAAGCAACTAAAACTACAGGACAAAGGGAATAAACCAAAGAGGGCATGCCCTCCAACAGATGAGGAAATTAACATCCTTTATAACAGAAACGTTCTGGGCAGTCACACAACACAATCTTTACTAAACACACTTATATGGTTAAATAACTCAGTACAGTTTGAACATCAAACTCTAAGATTACTACATATGTCATATATTTTATTATAAAATTTCTTCATATTAAATGTTCAATTAATTCACATCAATTACTTCAACATATCAGATAGTAGATTTCTTCAAGGTGAAAATAACACATATTCCTGCTATTGCATCAAGTCACTTTAAAATTATAGATAATTTTTTATATTCTGAATTCTTTATGACACCACAAAATATCTATATAATTTGCTTTAACCATTTGGAATAATTGTATTCAGTCACTTCCTCCAATCATTTTGCATCTTTTTTTAAAACATTTTTTTCTTTTGCAAAATTCCAACAAAGTTGTATGATTTGTCAGTTGAAACTAGTGTTTTATCTGCTGGAATTCTACTCACTGTTGATCAGGATTACAGTACATTTTTAATTTTGTGCAATTCCATTTGAAAATGATTCACATACCCCTGGCCTGTATGCAACAACTGAGTGATAGTTCTTGAAAGATGTCCTTTGTTTAATCAGATCTTATAAAACGTTCATAGGTTTTTATGCAATTATTTCTTTCATATATATAGTCTTTGCACTTATTTCAAACATCACATGTACATTGTACACTGTTAAACCATTAATCCAGCCATTCATCTGAAAGACATTAATATAGCATTGATTATAATTAAAATACATGTTATTATATATTTACTAATAAAATAACAAGAAAAAAGGAACAAAATGCAGGCTAAATTAGCAATGTTTGAATATTTGAAACTTCAACCTTTCATAATGCATTTTTGTATGATCCGACTCAGAAAATATATTCACACATTAGTCATTACTTGCAACAGCCAACATTATCATGTAAATATTGTTCATTCCAGAAAAATATATCCTTCACTCTAATATTTTTCTGGTCACAACACTTATGCAATAAACCTATGTCCATAATATTCTTGGGTCCTTAGTGACATCGCATTATGTAATTTACCAATCAATGGATTATGGTTTAATAATAGCAAATTTGATATGAAGAAAATAGTTGGTGGGGATTCTACATACATGTAGACTTCAATGCATATTAATTCATTTGATTATGATATACAAACAGAAGTTAAATATAGTAATTAAGATCACATCTGGTGCTTGTTGACACTAAATCAGATCTCCATTTTGATTTTCTTCAATTTACCGTGTATATATGAAAGTTTTATTTTATTCTATAAAAATAAATTCCAATTTTCCATTGAAACCTATGTAAAGTCCAGAGGATTGGTATTAGCTTCTCCTCCTTTATATACTTGCATTGTCGCGAAATACATAATTTATTTGTACGAGCTTTAGAAACAGGTAGAAAAGTACATGAAAGAAAACTTTCCAGTCTCATGAAAAAAATGAAGGATAGTTGCAAATTAGACATTAATCAATCAGTGCCAGAAAATATCTTATCCCGTCCAGAAGTTAAGAGAAAACAATGTGGAGGGGATAGATATTATGCAAATATCAGGGCATAAAAATGTGGCATTTATTAATAATTACTCAATATTGAGTGAGGAAAGACACAAGAAAATATCAAACATCTTCACGACTTCAGCAACACTGAAAGTGAAACTAACAGAAATGCTTTTCAGCAAACTTACCTCGTAAAACCTCCACTAATTCTACAGCCAGTAGCACTTCTGATGTTTCGTGTCGAAGCAATCCCGATGTTCCTTCTTACAGTTCCAATACAAATATGTCAAGTCAAATTAGTTCTATGTTTTACGGCGTGGTCATCCATAACAAATGGTGAATGTGTACACAATTTTCACAAATGACTAAATATCCCAATAACTGAGCATTTGAGTGTTTGACATCGTTGTTAAATACATTTCCGTGAATCAGTTCAGTTTGTTGAGATAAATGATTAATCTTTCTGTTTTCTCTACTCTACCTAGTTTACTTAAAACATGCTCGAATCGTCGATACATGTATGTGTGTATTGCTTTCACATGTTTACAAACTGTGTGGGTCATACTTAAATACGCCTGCAGTAGTAACCAGGTAAATATATACGCCTGTGTGTCATACAAAGGTGGACGCCTGCAACTATATGGTTCTTTTTTATTTATTTTTTTTTAATATAAACTAGTAAAAGGAATATATCGGATGTTTATTATTTGATATAAAAAAAATAAAAATAAAAGTGAACCATATAGTTGCAGGCGTATACCTTTTCACAGGCGTATATATTTACCTGGTTACTACTGCAGGCGTATTTAAGTAAGACCGCATGTGACGTATGATCGCTAAATTAATGTGTTTTCATATCTATGAAAAACATATTAAATATATATATTTCAGGTTCTAAACTATCAATTTTCTATATAGATTTTCACCTTAATCAATAAATCTTCACTTAAATAAAGTTATTTCACTTCCTTTTGAGAACTATTTGTTCGCGAATTTTTGTCGGCAAAAAAAATCTGGTATTTTACTACGCCAAATAGTGAGGATTCCGTTGCATAAAAAAATGCATTTTTACGAGTTAAGATTATTTTTTAGGACATCGTGGATTGCAGGATAAATACAATATTGGTCTGTTGACGGTTAATATAGAATTTATTTGACTCGGCGCGAAACGGGGAGAAAGACTCGCTAGAAGCTCGTCTTTCACCCCGTTTCTCAGCCTTGTCAAATAAATTCTATATTTACCGTCAACAGACCAATATTGTATATTTATTCCTGTCAATGTTAATATTTTGTCGACAAGAGGATGCGATAGCACATCTACAAAACAAGGAAATAATATCCGGATCTGATCTATATATACCGTATGTTTCAGTAATAATTCAAATGTAAAGAAATCATCAATTTGATTAACATTGTTGAGAAATCTTAATTCATAAATGTTTTAATAAACAAGCCGTGTCAAATCTACAAATAATTGTTTGTTTTTGGTAATCCACGATGTTCTTCAGTCTACTGCATCAATCAAAGTAACCGACACGATATAATCGGGATATTGATAAATCCCGCCTAATAATTTCAAAAATAACCAAAGGATCATTAATTCATGTTATACATTATATTTTAGGTGATGCTTACATTGAAATAAAAAGTCTGCTGAAAAGAATTTCATATCAACCTCGTATGAAAGCTGTCAAGTTCAAGAACTTGTTTCAGTGTCGTATCAGACATGGTGCTAGAACAAACTGCTACTTGAAAGTAGACGAAAAGAGGAATTTGGTCATGGAAACACTCACTAATAAAGATGAAGATTTTTGTAAGACTATTTTCAAAACTATTTTAAATTGACATATATGAGTGTATTGCAAATTTCAGAATTACACACACATAAAAAGCTTCACTCCAAGGAAGAAATAGAATTAGGTATATTCATTTTGAAATCGTGTACAAGATACAAGAACAAAATATAACAGCAGAGGGTCATATATTTACAGTTGCTACCATCATATTTGGTTAACAGTTACAGAATGTCTGTGTCAGAGATGACCACAGATGTGTGCCATTTTTGTAGTGCCGTTCTTCTTTTCTCATTCATGATGTATCCTCAAATATAACCGGATATAAACACGAGTTATACGACGGGTTAGTGGAACAGAAACTGCCTGCTCTTCCGAAGTACATATGTATATGAGTTCACCTCATGTTTTTGGTGTGGTTCATGTTACTCAAATTCTAGTTTTCTGCGTAGTGTTTTGTGAACCGTGTTCCTTTTTGTTCCTTTCTTTTGTTTATTATATTGTCTTTACTTTTATTCACTGTGTCAGTTGGAACCAATCTAAATATTGTACAAAATCGGAAATGCAAAATGGCTTCCAGGACCAGTAATGGGTTCTGATTTGTTGCAATTAAAAAGATCTGATGATAAACTGTTGCATTATGGTAATGTTGCCTAAATTATCCTGTAATAAATATTGTTGTTGGACGGCCAGGTATAATTCAAGATAGCTGCCACAGGAGAATCTAGTTTAATGAAGGATTAATATACTTTTTCTAAAGCAAAACTGCAATTGTGGTTAAAAATTCATTAGATGATTCTTTACAAATGCTATTTGATGTACACGAATAAAAACTTCAAGATGGACACCACTGCCGTATAAAATTTAAAATATGACCCTACAGTAAGTGATTGATAAATCTGCGCTGAAACCTCTGAACATTTTGAAAGGAGGCTTAATTAAAATGTTTCCTAGATGGCTACCCGCAAAATTATCGTTTTGAGGTCAATGTGAAGTCCAAGATGACCGTTAATGCGAAACAGAATTTGACATATCACCCTCTCGGAAAATATCAGAAACGGTCAACTTCATTGATCCTAAAATACATGAAATATTAATGCATGGTATCGGTAGCTTCGCAAATCAGAAATTGACGTTACTACAGTACAGAGTTAAATAATACCCCATAAAAACTTACCAATCGGTACCTTGAATAAACTGATAACCCGGTGGGTGAAAATTACATTCCCCTGTAATCTCCATTCCAATGCTACTGAAATAAAGATAAATATCTATAAATATATTGGTTTCAAAGCCACAAGTTTAGAGAATCGAAGTGACATAGAATGAGGTATTATAATTAGATATGATACTTATGTTTTCAGGGAAATTTGACTGTTATGTGTACCATTGTCTGAAATTATGTATTTCGCGAAATGAACTACCAACAAACGTGTTTATATGTGTTTTGAGGTCATGTCACTCCTTTGATGGGCAAAGACCATACATCATGGCAAAGAACTGTGAAAATGTTGGAACAATGGTATGTAACAAAAACATATACTGTATATTTATTTGGGTTTGAGGTCCAAATGGCGATCAATAAGTGTCATATAGCATGTATATTTGTGCATATAATTTGAATTTTAACTCCATGTTTGTTGTTTATTGTCTGGCAT
The DNA here is from genome assembly GCA_963680875.1 of Bathymodiolus brooksi. Taxonomy (NCBI): domain Eukaryota; kingdom Metazoa; phylum Mollusca; class Bivalvia; order Mytilida; family Modiolidae; genus Bathymodiolus; species Bathymodiolus brooksi. The sequence continues at coordinate 48,579,906 of OY804576.1, read as the reverse complement.
GTAATTAATGTCGAGGAGAGTTAGAAATAGTATATACACTTTCAGTCGTCGTTTTAATAATAGTGGTTAACATTTAGTTTAGCCCTAATATTAATCACGAATAATTTCATCAAATATTATGATTTCACGAATCTTGAGCAGAAACCCCTTTAAGGTCACACTATTTTATCCTGCAATCGTTACATTTGCGGTACAAAAAAGGTATTTGAATACAAATAACAATCTCCTGGTATCGGATTCATGTAGAACGAATCGTAAAATAACAGTAACAATAAAGCGGACGTGTCAGAGAACACATTTGAAAACGATTTGAATGACGCGTGGCTGTTCTTTTCAGTGAAATGAGACCATCGTTTTAGAAATTTTTACATTGCAAAATGAACACAATATACGAACATTATCGACAAATATAACATTCATTTCCACTCACTGCGAAACAGACTAGAAAACACTCACCACAGACACGCCTTTCTACATGTTTCTAAAGCTCATACAAATAAATTATATATTTTTCGATCATGTATGTACAAATATTTTGTAAATTAAAAAAAAAAAAAAAATTCTCTTTCGGGAGATCATTTTGTCATACCGTAATGTTAAGGTTGGTTTTTTTTTAAGTCTCAAATAATTTAATATAATTTCTACTTAAATATTTGCAAATTATACAAGGTTGACCGTAATGCTTATGTTTTTTAAAAAGAAAACTGTGACGATAACAAAGAGGTAATAAGAAGCCATAAGTAGAACAGACATTGTAATGGCCACAAAACAAAGAGAAGACAATGATCTACAAAACACGACCCAGAAAACAAAAGACTGAGCAACACGAACAACCCCACACAAACTGGGGAGGAACTCCGGAAGAGTAAGCAATTCCTTCTCCACTAGTGGTACCCGTCATGTTACTGTTAAACGAGACGAATATCAGGTGATAGCGAAATCTTGTTGGACACCAGTATACGTAAATAAATACAAATAATAAAATAACAAATAAACACCCCTCAGAAATAAATTGGGGTAAAGACGAACCCACCATCGTTTTTACGTACATCATTTTAAAAGTAGTAACTGTGAATCAGTCAGCAATTTTGTATAACCTACATTCAGGTTAAGAGTGAATATTTATTGTTGGTTATGAATTATGCTCATTATTGAAGACTTTGCTGTGATTGGGAAATGTAGAACAATAAAAACGCTGTTCCTTTACATTATTTTTTTGTCAAAGTGTAAAATTGGATAGTCTTCTATGTTCAGTTATATATATATATCATTTCTTACTAATAGCAGGATGTCAACTGATTAGATGATGGCATGCAAATGTTTTATATTTCAAAACTAGAATTGTGCAACAATCTAAAATTTTAAACTACTTTCGATACTCTGTTAAATGAATTAAATCGTAATTAAAATATAAACCTTTGTCTTTTGTCATTAACTACACTTGAGAAAATAAAAATAAATATTCCAAATCGATAAGTAGGAAACTGGTTTTCATTATATTTGACTGTTATTTTTGAAAACGTGAATTGTTTGGTGTTTAACGCCACTTTCAACAATATTTCAGTTACATCGTGGCGGTCAGCTTTATTGGTGGAGGAAACCGGAAGACCCGGTGAAAACCCACGGACCTGTCGCAAGTCACTGACAAGCTTTATCACATAATTTTTGTACACTTCGCCCTGATCGAGATTCGAACTCACAACATCAGTGGTGATAGGCACTAATTGCATAGGTAGTTGTAAATCCAACTACCATGCGATCACGAACACGACGGTCCTTCGGATTTGTGTGCTTTTTGTTTTACGTAATATTTGTGTTGATTTCTTTCTTGACAAATTAAGGACATCATTGCTGATTGATTCCATATATTTATTCAGGATCGACACTGATTGCATAAGTAGTTGAAAATCCATCTACCATACGATCACGACCAAGACAGCCTCAGGGAAAAGTGAATAGAAGTTCTTCGGCAACATATGTTAATATATTATGGGTTCATTTTTTCAATAGTGATGGATGAATTCAATAAATGTTATTATGGCCGGCTACGGAATAACAATACTTCTGTCCTATCTAAATATCAACGGCTGTTTAAAACAAACGGTTATATTTAAAAACAATCACTAAAAGATAATTACTTCTTTTGTATTATAAATTTTATATTTGTATTTGTAGACACATTAGATTAGAAATTAAGTGATTAAATCTAAAAAATCAATTAATTCTCATATTTTGTAATTAGGTGATATCGTATATGGCTCCCTGATTGTTTACATAACTGATACTTTTGTACCTTTACAGTCTTTCAGGACACTTGAACTCGATGAGAGAAGAACTGAAAAGACTGATCCGCGTTTCTTCAAAATCAGCAAAACGGGAACAGGCGCACATATGTTTGAATCACTGATATATAAAGGTAACGTCAACCACTCTATTAACTGTACAGAATTTACTCCCATTGTTTTTGTCTCGTCTGTAATTAAAGTCGCTGAGGGTTATACATAATGTCTACACTTTCCGTCGTTGCCTTATAAATTGTGGTTAACATTTAGTTTAACCCTAATAATCACGAATAACTTCATCAAACCTTATAATTTCACGAATCTTAAACAGAAACACCTTTGAGGTCACAATATCTTATCCTGGATTCAAGCAGAGCGAATGGTAAAAAAAAACGGTAACAATATAGCACAGAACAGAATTACTTAGCACAGAAACATGTTGGCATATATTGTATTCGTCAAATTCACAACACATATTTGCTTCTAATCAAAAGGCCGATTTGAAAATAATATTCTATGAACACATCGAATTGACGCCATATTCAGGGATAGTTGTATCTCGTAGCGATAGAAATGTAAATGTATCAACTTGCTACAACCAAGGTTTCAATCGTCGTAACTGAATAATTAGGCGAGCGCTGCATCGAATAAAGATACAGATATTGTAGAATTGTCTTCTTGGTTCAAGCCTTGCTGCAAACATATTTGGACGGTGGCCTGGTCAATAATGACCACTCATTCTTTTTTGTTACATACATAAGCTGTTGCAGGTTTTTATGTCCTGTAATGAACGTTACCTTAGGACGCGTTATGTATATTCTATATCACATACAGTCACTGAACATCACAAATAGGTCATTTTATACCTTATTTCTAGAAAGAACATATAACCCAGATGGTTCAGTTTCTTATAATATTTTAATATACAATTTCAGCAGGACACGTTTTATCGATTTGAAACTATATATAAAAAGGTAAACGGTTGTTTTATTCTAGATTATATCCTTCTCGTGATTTTGTCCTAATTTAAATGGTTGCACATCAGAGTTGATCTGCGTGCGATTTTCATCGATCTCTTATGTTCTCCAATCATTACACTACCGATTGCTAGTTCAGTCCATATTTCAGAGAACTGATGTGTTTTGTTTGTCTTCGTCCTGTGTCTTACAAGTGTGTCCAATGTTGTCATTCTCTCTAGATTGTCCCTTCGGGTTTCTTTAATGTTTATATAATATAATATATATCACATAAACCGATGTGTATTTCAGCTTTAGCTTTGATATGTAGAACGTTGTATGTGCTGCAATGTTAATTTCAACACGTAGAAGTGTTACATTAAAAACGAAATACACACCCTATGAACAATTATACGCATTAAAGATATAATACACACTAATTTATGTTACACCACTACGCATTAAAACTGAAATAGACATAGGTTTATGTGATATATATTATAAATATATAAACATTAGATAATATCGAAGGGGCAATCAAGAGTGGACAATCCAAAGACGACAATAGCATCATTAGGCACACAAGACACATGATGACCACAAACAAAACACCAAAACACATCAGTGAAAACTAAAACGATGTGCTACACGGACCCCACCAAATAAACCGGTGGTGAACACGGGTGCTCGCGAATGGTAAGTAGTTCCCTTTGTTTTGTGACTAATTAATTGCAAAAAAATTTGTTTTTCTTTTAGATTATTACCTCAGTTGGAATAACATGAGTTTGAAGTTAGCAAAACATACTAATGCAGAAATGGTAGCAACAGCCAATTATCTTTATGAATGTCAATTTGAAATATTGTCCGACAGTGCTATAGCGATTTGAGACCCAGAAAAAGTTGTTGGCATTTAAAAATCAAATATTGTATAATATTGTATGCTATATAGTCATTTGAAGATGGAATGAATAATGAGCAGACAGTGAATAGTTGCTTAGAAATTTTGTAGCTACTGTAAAGATTAAATGTTGATTATTCTAGTGTTGAAGAACAAATTATTTTAATATATTGATGTTATCTTGGAAATTGACAATATGGAGCCAGACAGGCAAGATTACTTAAAGTTTTTCATTGTAAAGTTCCCTATCCTATGTAGCAAAATCACAGCATATTTAATCTATGTATCACAATTGATACAATACTAAAGAGTGTGTGTTTCTTGTTTAGATATCTAGGTAGAAGTTTACTGTTTGCCATCATTAATTCCTTGACAGTTTAGGATTATATATCTCATAGATGATCGTAGATCTGTTCCGCTTGACATAATATTGTCTCAGTCTATTTACTGAATTGTAACTATTTACTAGATTTCGACTATGAATAGCACGATGGATTCCATTAGTGGATTTGGTCTGCCTACCTCTCAGGAGCACCTGAGTTAATCCCCCTTTGTGTGTTGCTCTTATTTAGGTTTCTGTGTTTCTGTACTGTGTTTCTCCAAGTCTTTTTTTCTTTTACCGTAATTTTGTATCCTTCTACTGATATAGCTGTTAATGTATTTGTTTTGGTTGCAGTAGATGAAAGTATATATTTTTCTCTTCACATAAAATTAGCATTATATGAAAGGTAGAACAATATTAAAAGTTACACTGTGATCGGCTTTCGTTAATAATGACCTACATTTTTGCTATGTATTGAAGCTAGACATGGTCATAACAATCAGCTGGCATTTCTTGATTGAAATATTTGTGACTGATCAATGAAATCAGTCAGAAGTAAAATATGAAACAATGCTATGGTTGATTAATTGACTGTTTTCCGTCAATGTTTCAGTTATATTCATGGTTGTTTAAGAAAATTAAATTGGTGTGTGGAATAACAATAAACGAAACACATGATAACATGCATACCAGTTTCCGCTGCTCATGTGTTCCACTTGACTGAACACTGAAAACCAGGTGAAATAATATTTTGTTCCAGGATAATGAATTTAAAATATTATAAACTAACGGGAGAATATGTTAGTTTAAAGTGGCACTGGGATAACTGTATGGTAGAATAGCTTGATTGCCATAAGGTGACAAGAAGGGATATGATTGAAAGAATAGTAAATATTTTCTTGGCACTTTCCATCAACTACCACCTTTAACATATAGCTGATTATTAGAAGATGCTATAAGATATATTTGATGTGCAAAGAGTGTGGTAATATCCATATACGAGGCACTCATGATGATTATTGCTTATTCGTTGGTTTTTTTTTCAGTTCTCATTTATTAAATGATAAGAAAACATGTAGGTGGTTTTAGGAGTTTGTTGATACCAAAAGGGTAATCAGAATCTGTAATTCGAAGTACAGACAACACAATGGCCAAACGAAATAGGGCAAACCATGATCTAAAAAACACTACAAAGAAAACTAAAGATGGCGCAACACGAACCCCACTAAAACCGGTGTTGAACTGGGGTGCTTTGGAAGGGTCTGCAGTTCCTGTCCCACTAGCGGCACCCGTCGTGATAATCAAGTTATAAACCGGTGATTAGTCGTACATGAGAAATGCTATTAAACAAATGAGTGTGTATTAGTTACTGAATACAATTGCAATATTTATTTTTTCTTCTAGTCACAATAAAAAGTAATATATTTTTTTACAATCAATCAAATCGTTTTCCGTACTTTATTCTAATTAGAATTTTGTATTTACATTAACTCTAGACAATAAATAGTCAAAGAACATTTTCATTGATTTTGATTCAATTTCAAATATTTGAACAGGTGAATAAACCCCACAGGGAACCATTTTTTTGGCTTTAGTTTAAATGATTCCCATTATATTATTAGAAATCAATAGAAGCTGGTCTTCAGACAATTAATAAAACGTTAATAAATGATGTGAAAGAATTCTCAATAGTCATTTTTATTCTGGACATTCTAGAATTTAAAGAACGAAATACTCAATTCTACGAATGTTTAAGAGATATCAAATCTTAGTTTTCAAGAGAAAGATTTTCACAGACGCTTAACAATGAAACAAGCATTAATTTTTATTGTTTTTTCCTGTATTTTGTGTTTTGTGTTTTGTCAAACGGGAGATAATTTAAAGAATTTATTAACAGATTTATTTACAACAAATAACTATAATAAGTACGTTAGACCAAGTAAAAGCCAATCAGCTGTCTCTTCTACTGATGTTCACGTGAGCTTTTTCTTAGCTGGAATTGGTGAATTGAACGAAATATCCGAAAAACTTACCACAACTGGTTATTTGAGTATAACATGGAAGGACCAATATTTAACATGGAACGCGTCGAATTATGGATCTATAGAATATATCATTTATCCGCAAGATGCCATTTGGAAGCCTGACATATCATTACAGAACGGATTTACAAAGATGAAAGAACTTGGATCCAGCTTTGTAAATGTAAAGGTGGATTACAGAGGGACGGTAACCTGGCAACCTTTTGAAATCTTTGAATCTCATTGCACTGTTGACACAAAATATTTCCCATTTGATGAACAAACATGTGATCTTGTATTTGTATGTTGGAGCTATAACTACCAGGAAGTCAATTTGACGAGCGGTAGCGACACCATACAGTACTATGATGACTTTTCGTCAAATGGTGAATGGTTAGTGGTTGGTTCTTCCTCATTGGTTGAAAATACGGGTGTTGAGGTGAAGGTTACGTTTTCACTTACCGTCAAACGGAAGCCACACTATTTCATACTTAATATGATGATGCCAGTTTTGTTACTCTCTGTGCTAAATCTGTTTACCTTTGCAATTCCGTGTGATAGTGGAGAACGGATGAGTTATTCTATAACTGTTTGGCTATCGTTCGCTGTTTTCTTAACTGTGATCAATGCGAACCTGCCACAAAGTTCTAATATATCAGTTATTGCTGTATATGGTATAATGCAGCTGTTTATAACAACAATCGTTGTTATCACGAGTGCGATTCAACTACGAATAAACAGCTATTCGGAAGAAAAGAAAATACCAAAGATATTGACAAGATGTGTTTCGGCTTGCGGGAATACTGCCAAAATTTGTCCTGTTAAGTGCGTAGAAATGGAGCTGAGAGCATGCTGGAAAGATGTTGTTTCTGCTTTAGATTTTGTTTTCTTTTGGTCTTGCTTTATTGTAAATTTCTTGATAACATTAATCTGTTATTGCTACGCAACATTATAACCTCGCTTTTTGAGAGAGAGACAGTAATTACATATGTACATATTTTTTTTACACTTGGATGTAATTCAGTCTTGTAGTAGGGGAGGGAATTTATGTCAATTTGACATTGGTGTCTATCACCGTTCATGCTTGTGAGTCCTAACATCCAAAGGTAAATAAATAAATAAATAAATAAATAAATAAATAAATAAATAAATAAATAAATAAATAAATAAATAAATAAATAAATAAATAAATAAATAAATAAATAAATAAATAAATAAATAAATAAATAAATAATTAATTAATTAATTTAAAAAAAAACAAAAAAAACACGACCGAGTTTAATGCTGTTATAGAAGGGCTGTCATATTTATATCACCATTTGATTTTCGTGGTTCCAAAGATTTAGATTATTTGGTCATCAGCGTTCCTGATGATCGCATTTCCCAGAATGTGCACTAAATTAGATACATGTATATATTTTTTTATTCATTGCCGTTATTTCGTTTTCATTGTACTCTTCCCATCCCTTCTGTCAAACATAGCGAATAGTTAAGGCTACAATAACAAAAATATCAAGAAAATTTTAAAATTTAATATCAGTATACGCTGTGTATCTCTTAGTTGTAGAAAGGGATACATTTTCAACAACAAAATAAAGAAACAATCCTGCAAATATGAATACAATAATTATGACATACAGTTACGTTAGATAATACACTCCCGAAGGGAGCATTAATGGTAGAAGTATGAACATACTAATGCACTTCAAAACGTTCAGCAACATGGCTGCCAACCGGAAATAAATTAAAGACAAATCACATGACCTACACCATGGCTGCCAACCGGAATAAATAAATAAATAAAAATAAATAAATAAGTTTTATTTAAAGTCGGCATGGTTAAAAACAACAAGCATACACACATAAGCTCTAATGAGTTTTTGACCGACATACAACATAAATAACAATAACCAAGGCATGCAAAAATAAATTAAAACAAAGACAAAGTGAGCACTACAAGAAAAACACAGACATGCAAGTTGGTAGAAATCTGAAATAATTAAAGCATGAAAAGCAATTTAAAAGCAGATGTTATAGCTGAACAGAACTAAAATAATAAGCTTACATGAAAGCTAAACATAACTAAAAGCTGATGTAGCAAGCTACACAAAAATAAAAACTAAGTATAACATATAAAAGATGGACATGGAAATAAATTAAAAGACAAATTACGTGACCTAAACTATCTCCAATATAAACAAATACGTGAGCAGCAAATAAAGTGATCGATGCAACGAGAAAAAAGAAGAAATAGAGAACAATACACCTCTAGTGGATATTTTTTTCAAATAAAAATGAAACAATGAAACGGAAAATCCCGAACTCAAAGCGAATAACACCGAATCTTTAATTATTTGCCACTGCGCATTCTCATTCATTGTGATCGTCTGCTGCAAGAAATCCATAGTTTTCAGCTGTAGAATTTTAGGTAGTGTTATTTGTAAGCTTGATATTTTGTAAACAGGAAGAAAAAATACTGTTCTTTGGGAGTGTTTCAGGTTGCACCTGCCTCATATTAGAATTATAAATAAGAAAAGATGAAAGACTGACTAAAACGAACGAAGAGCACAAAAGTCGAATGTGTTATTACAATAAACCGGAAATATGGATATGAAAGAGGCTTAATTTTATCTATATATAGATTAATTTTAGAGTCACATGTAATTTTATACGTGTTTTGATTGGTTTTAGAAGTTGAGGTTATTTTCATATGTACTGAATCTGAAATTAGACGTCGTTCTCACTTGGCGTCGCGTGCCGTTGTCATCGGATGATTTTCTTTAAATGAGGCACCTTTGGGGTTATTTAAATTTATTTCCGATTATTTTCCTTATTTTGAAAAAATAAATGTATTTTTCAATATCATAACAAAAAAAGTTTTAATTAGTTTATAAGGATTGATCGAAATGATTTGTTCGGTTCATTGCGGGTTTACACGGTGTGTACAACCTGATAGAGGTGATTTCTTCATGAACCGAACAAAAATTCCGATCAATCCTTAAGTAGGTTAGCAACATGTTTGTAAATTGTTCTGTAAATAGTTTTGCTATATACAAAATAAAAGGAAATTTGAATCCAGCTTGTCAGATTGTTCACGTTTTTGTCATTTGTACATATACAACATTTATATAAATATAGTGTTCTTCGTTATAAAAAAAATCCATTGTGTCCTGATTTGGAAACATTGGAATTCCTAAATTTCAATGGAATTTGGAATCTGCAACCGACAACTCTTGACAAGGCACGACTGTCTTGTGGTAGGGAACATAGCTTTGTTGGTATCACAGAGTTTTTTACTCTCACCAATAGTACAGTTGTATTCATGTTTGTACATCAATTATTGGCAATTGCCGTTTCAATCAGGAATCGACTGTACAGGTTCCTGTTTGCTCGGTTGTTTCCGGCTACTGTCATGGCCTAGATACTGTGCATGTTATTGTGTACTCGGTTGTTTCCGGTTATAATGGTGTCCCGGTTATCGCTATAAATAACTATGAAGAGGTAATAAAACTCAATGCTTTACCTGTACATAACGTCTTTGAAGGATCGATCCATAGAGCTTTCTTTAACATTACAGTTGTTAGTGGTATTAATAATTCTAATTAGAAAGTATTACGTTTTAAATTTAGTAGCATTGTATTGTTCATCTTTCTTAAATTTACGTCTTCTGACTACCTTTGTAATCTTCAAACTCCTCTTCCTAGCAATGTTACAAGTGTGAAAATCGTTTTAACGGGATGTATACTGATTATATTTCAGCAAGGAGGACAGGATCCGTTTCTTTACTGTTCACAAACTACTATATTTTCTTTAAAATATGTCGTTTTCATTAACTATATCTGCTGTTTTTATTTAGAAAATAGTATGATTCCATTGTCAATTTGAATGATAGATATTTAATTATTCTCTTTTTATGGTCCTACCTCCATAAGGATAATATGCATGATGGGGTAAAAGTAAAAACGTAGACATCAAATTTAATGCATAAGACGAGTTTCTGGAATAACCTTCATTAGGTACACTCAAACACGAAAGATTGGAAAGCCAAATAGTTTAAAAGTTTGGGGGAATGATCAATATTTACCAGTGACATAAGCTTTGTTATGATTGATTCAATAAATATCGCATCACAATCTATTTGACAAATGACCACTTTACGGTCCTTTCCTCATTCATGACTTATCACCGGGTTTGTAACTAGATTAACACGACGGGTGCCACTAGTGGAGCAGGAACTGCCTACTCTTCCGGTGTACATGAGCACCCCTGTGTTTAGTGGGGTTCCTGTTACTCGATGTTTAGTTTTATGTGTATGTGTTGTAGATAGTTGTTTGTCCTTTTGTACTTTTTCTTTTGGCCATTGTGTTGTCTGTTCTTCTGCGATATACGGATTCTGATGACCCCTTTGTTATCTTCAAACTCTTCTTGTTAAGAAATTGTGTATGCAAGATATGTCATGCATGAATGACTTCTATTGTGCTTTTGTCAATATAGTAGTACATGAAATAAACCAGTTTTGAGACAATTCTAGCCACATATAATATTATGTGGGTTTTTGTTTTTAGAATAATTCTATCGCTGCAAACGAAAATCATATTTTTTAAGATAAAAACGAAACATATTCTCTTTCAGAATTTTTCTTCTCTTAAATAGCTTTATAACAGGAAGATACTGTACATTGTACCGATCTATAAAAACAGAATTTATATCAATGAGTCTTTTAATCAAAATGGAAATGATGATAACATATCCTTGAAACACCTAACAATTTTTCTAAAGATTGCTCAATTTTTGCTAAGAGTACGAATCCAATGTGATTAAAATCACAATTCTTGCGTTTCCTCATTTATTGATATGTCGCGATGTGCGAGATCTGACGAAAACCTTATTACGGGTCACTCACACGAATGTTTAATGACATGATAAATACATACGGGTGATGACCTGGCTGCTCATTGCAAACAAAGCAGTTTAGTTATAAGTTATAACCTTCTCAATGTCTCACAAGCGTCATTTTCATTCGACGGCAAAGGTCATCATATAGGGTCACTCGTATAAGACCTATAACCAGTGCCATCTTTACGCATGGCAGTTGCCCCGTGTCACACAAGTATAGGGGCTCCATGATAATCTATGTATGATGTGAATATCATGCTTTTGAATGTTTAAAACTGATTTTGTTGGAAGTACCAATGCAATAAATTTATGTTTAATTCTATCGACATTTGCAGTTTTTATCCTGTGAGTGGTTATTTAGGTATGGGCCCCAGTGCACTACCTTGCCCGGGGCCTATAATACTGTTAAGACGCCCTGCCTATAATGACGTTTTATTCAGATCTACCGCGCGAAGACATATTCAATTTAATGCAAGTGAGAAATGTTATTTTTTTTTAGATAATTATGAAAGCCACGTCGTTTATTTCTTTAAAGAGAGTACATTGGATCGATTCCTCTGCTGATGGACTATCAGTCCCCGAGGGTATCATCCTCCCAGTAGACAGTGTTGCTGCACTGATGTAATTATTATCTTCTCCCTCAGGTATAGGTGACCATAGCCGATGACTTTTCTGTTTGTGTTCTTTGATTGTATTGCTCCTCAACACTTTTAAATTTTTCGATTTTGATCGTACCGTATGAAGGTTATTCCAAAATAAAAATTATTTTTTATTTTATAAAATCATAATGCAATAAACAATAATATTTTTTATTTATATTTTTGTTTCATCCAAATAAATTTGTAATGTCTAGATTGTTCATGTATTTGGACAAATCCATTTCCGTCAGCTGATATCCTCCACCGAGATTATTCATAATCGTATTGACATCATCGTGGTGGTATTGAATTGATGTGCCCGACCCAGCTCCACCAAACGTAAAAACAAACAAAAAGACAAGTTCGTTGTCGATTACAAAGAAACATGGATTTCCACTATCACCGGCCATTTTTGATTCGTAATATTCCCGACGAGTTGTGTTCGAAAAAGGCGGACTAAGATACGCCATATTATTGAATTGTATCCTAAAATCATCAACCAATGCCTTTTCCTCGAAATCTGTACACAGCGTTGGCAATCGCACATATAGTCTAAAGGGATCAAACCGTTTAAAATATTTCGGAAGTACTTTGGCGAAACTTACGGAAGTTGGTACATCACTGTCGAGAAGACCAATTACCATGTCGTATCCATGGAGATATGCACGGCTGCTTGTAGAATTACTCGTAACTGGAATAGCTCTTGTTTTTATTATTCTACGATCGAATACTTGATTATTTTGATCAACGAATCGTAGAGTGGAATTAACTTTTATACTATAGTGACGAGCCCAAACGGCGTGTCTCGGAGATAAAAGTGTCCCTGCCTTTCTTTTATGACCTTGGCTATTCCAAGGTGAAATACACGATAGGTCTACACCATAGGCCCAGCAATGTGTATCTCGGAGGTAAATTTTATGGACGTGGTCCTGCTTTGAAAATATTTTAATGGCTGCTTGTGGCAATCTTCCCTCCTTCTTCACAGATTCGAGTCGATCATCTATACCATGGATGATATTGGAAAATAAATTCATAGTACCAGCAGTAATGGTAGGATTATGCAATGTGCTATGTATTCTACAGTTCGGACCATATCCAACTACTTGTATAGTTTCATTGTGAAAAAATGTTTGGACGCAAAATTCCTTATGAAAGTTACAACTGAAATATACAATAACAATATATCTGAATAAAGCAATATGGTTTTGACTGTGTACATAGAAGAACTATTCATAGTGGCATTGGGGTCGTCGTGGCCGTATGGTAGTTGGATATTAAACTACATATGCAATCAGTGCCTATTTAATTGATAAAAATTTTATTTGCTCATAGAGACAAAAAGGATAAGACACAAGTTTTACCAACTTATGAAGTCTTCTCCTTGAAATTACATAACAAATATAGCACATATACATATGAAAAAAGAGCTTGCACATTAATGAAAGTATACCAGTAACAATTGCTCATGTAAAAGAGAACAGAAAAACAGCGAAAAAAGGGGGAAAAGAGTTATGTGTGGACACGATGATCATGCTGGATATATTTATAAGTTTATACAATGAGGAATGGTTTAGATCTTCTAATAAATTTGTAAGCTTCTTTAAAGATTAGACAGTTATCTTCATAAGTTAGATTTTGGTTACATCTAGTTAATAAAGCAAGATCGATTTTCTTTCTAAATCGATTTACACAAATTAACAGATCCCTCCTAATATCAGTGTATTTACTACATTCAAAGAAGAAATGAAATACATCTTCTCGAGGAACACCACAAGCACAATTTGGACTAGATACTATATTTGATTTAAATAAATCGTTGTTCAAGAAAGAAGCTGAACATCGAAGTTGTGTTAATATCACATTTAACTTCCGTGGACCATACATGAAATGTTTGGGAACAATATTTATTTCATTTCTATTGTTTAGTAACGCACGTTTGAATTTTAAAGGGGTGTCAAGATTACGGACAGAGTTCTCAAGTTTATTCCATTCTCTAACAGAAGAAGGAATGAATGATGAAATCTTCGAAGAAAGTCTATAAAAGGGGACTATTAGATCGCTGCCATTACGTAATGGGTAGGTTGTTGTACTTTGAATAGTGGGGGAATTAAATCATGCAGATATTGCGATGCAAGATCTTTGTATATCTTATAAAACAATTGAAGTTTTCTTCTGTACCACCTATTATGTAATGGTTCCCAGCCAGTTTCGAAGTATAAAGAATCAGTCTTTGTAAATATGGGCAATCCAGTTATAATTATGGCAGCTTCTCACTGTAATTTTTCTAATTTGTTTGAATGGCACGTACCACAGTTGTCACAAGCTTCACAGGCGTATTCAAAGATGGGACGAATATAAACTAAATACATTTTTTCTAAGTTTTGTCTATTCGTTTTAAATTTAATTTTCTTAATACTCCTTAATGCTTACTTTTAGTTTTGGCAATATTTTCTACCTGCTCGCTCCACTTTGCGTCATGAGATAATGCTACACCTAAATGTTTATGACTGGAAGTATTGGATATTAATTTACCATTGAATGAACAATTTTAATTATTGGGTATTACCATATTTCCGTTTTGTCTGGATTAAATGACATGAGACCAAGTACTAAGTTTATTTAGGTCATGATTTATAACTAATTCTAAAGTATCAGGACTGGGGCTTGAATACCCCAAGGATGTATCATCAGCAAATAACATAGTTAAAGAAAGAAGTTGTTCACCAATATCGTTTATATAAATGAGGAATAATAGGGTCCAAGCACAGATCCTTGGGGTACACCAGCAGAAACATTAGACAATGATGACGAGAAATCTCTGATGACTACTTTTTGCTTTCTTTCATGAAGATATATGAATTCATTTTATGTATAAGTCCATTATGCCATACCTTGTCAAAAGCTTTTGAAAAATCACAAAATACAAAACAACTAAATTCTTTATTTTCTAGTGAATTTAAAAGTGTTATATAATTCAATTAATTGATGAACAGTTGAGTGTTTGGGTAAAAAGCCCGATTGGTATTCGTAAATAAGTTTGTTACTATGTAGATGGTTGTAGACATGTTTATAAACTACCCTCTCCATAACCTTTCCTACACAGCTTATAAGTGATATGGGTCGGTAATTAGAGGGTAAGGAGGAATCCCCCTTTTTGAATATGGAAATTACATGAGCTATTTTCCATGCGAATGGATATTTACCTTGGGCCAACGATTTATTGAATATAATTTTAAGTGGTTTTGCTATTTATTCTGGTGATAGTTTTAACATCTGATGACTGATGCGGTCAGAACCGGACGCTCCTTTTTGGATCAAGAGTATGCAGTATATCTTCTATTTTATTCTCTCGTATTTGAATATCACTAATAATATTATCTGTTCTATTCTCAAATTCGGGAAGTTCTTTATTTTCTTCGCTTAATTTAGATATTAGAGTGAAATATTTATTCAATAATTCACATTTGTCTGAGTTCGTCATATACAATATCGTCAAAATGTTTATCATTAAGTGTGTTTTGGATTGGTGGAATAGAGTCGTTCCCCTTGTTTGATTTTATTAGCATTTTCATTATTTTCCAATAGGTTTAGAATTTGAATTATCCAGTAAAAAATTGTCTATATTATTTTCAAAATTTTCCCTAGCTATTTTTTTTCATATTATTTACTTTATTTCTTTGCTTTTTCAATTTCGTTATATCACTTTCTCTATTGTGTTTTAAAACCTTTTTTTCGTATTCAGTCGCGAATTCGAATTTCCTTTTTTAATGTATTGTTGAACCAGGGCTTGTCTTTTTTTCGTGCTATTATTTCCTTAGTAGGTACGCAATTCCTAGCTATTTCTAAAAACGTTTTAGTAAATTCATTACACATATCATCGACATCATCAAAATTTCCTATCTTATCATTCCAATCAATATCATTTATATTTTTGTCAAACTTTTCTGTGTCTATTTTGTCATATTGCCAAATTTCTCTTTTAAATGTAGTTGAAATTCCCTTGGGACAATCAATATATGCCACGGTTGCATCATGATCGCTAATATTTCGTGGTATATTTATAACATCAGAATAAATAGAATTAAGACTATCACTCAAAATAATCGGATCTAGCAAAGTGCTAGAATTTTCAGTAACACTGGTTAGTTTATCAATAACATTTTTAAAAACAAATATATTCATAATATCTACAAGATTGTTTTTGTTTACACAAAATAAGTTGAATTCAAGTCCCCGACTACCACCATATTTTCGTTGAACTGAGTGGCCAACTTGATTGCATACATTAATCTGTTCCAGTATTCTGGGTCAGTCCATTGTGCCCGATAAGTATTTCATACAAGAAAGGATTGACCTTTGGCATTAATTGCAACCCAAAGTGTTTCATCAATTGAATTTTCTAGTTCTTGTTTTCTTACCATTCGTACAGAATCTTTAGAATAAATTAGTAGATCACCACCTGCATTTGTTCTATCTTTACGATGGATTATATTTGAAAAGGATTCTAGAAAAATGTCGCATTCGTCAATTCGTTCGTCAAGGTGTGTCTCCGTTAATAATAGGATATCATAATCTTCAGCGAAATCATTGAGAAAGCCAATTTTATTTCTTAAACTACGTATATTAAGATTACAAAGAGATATTGTTTTTGTCTAAAATGATATTTTGTGAACTGGAGGAGCTTGGTCCTTGGGGGCCTGTATTAGTTTCGACGTTGCCTACCATAAGTATGAATGTTAATATGAAAAGAAGAAATACTGCATTTACATTTGGATTTAAACTTTAGAGACAGAGAAGTACAGCAAAAAGGAACGAGCAACGCAAGTTAGTCAAACATATATCTTTGTATGAATAAGCAGAAAAGTTTATTGGTCCTGTATGTCTCAAGGCTGTTACCCATTTGGCAACAGGACCACCATTCAGGGCAAATTAATTGTCTCATTTCATGTACATGTATAATATGCAAGCCATCGTGTCCACAAACATAGGAAAGGGTAAAAAAAGGGGGGGGGGGAATGAAAACAGTTGGAGCAATAAAAATGTACAAGCAAATCTACAGATTGCTGAATAAAAAAAAGATAACATTTGTTATGGAATTCCCAATGGGGAAAATGGGATTGTATCAGCTTATGCATGTTTGACTTTGATTCAATATAATATATTAAATTCCTTTACAAAGAAAAATATCAAAAGTTCAATCACAGATATAGGAGAAAGTAGACGGGGTTAAATACATACATACATGTAAAATTATATTATACAAGAGTTCATATAAGTTTACACAAACATACACATTATATATAACAATTCACATAATTTTACACTTTAACATGGCAGATAACGCACTTGGGAAAATAAAGACAACAGTTACGTGTTGTGTAGAGGTTTAACAATTATGTTGACTTTAAGGATAGCAGGTACTCAAGTAATGACAATTGAATTTCTGAAGATAAACATTTTATATCATTATCAATAAGGCGATTATTTGTGATATAATTCAAATGTTACCAGGGTAGACTTGGACAAAATCTTTCAATAGAAAGAAAAGGGGGGAACATATATTTGGATGATTACATTAACATGCACCTTAAAGGGATATTGTCTACTAAAATCGTAATTTTTTCATACCCAAAATTATTGTCGTTTTCCGTACTGACCTTCATAAAATGAAGATTAACACCGAGTTATGCTGCAAAAAATACGATTTTTTGACAAAAAAAGACCCAAAACTATCGTTATCAGAATTATTGTCCTGGATGACAATATTCAAATCTATTCATATGGCCATCTATGTGAACCCGTCTTGAGCATGCGCACTGTTTAGAAACAATAAACAACATGTGGTTCTTGGGCAAAAGAGAAATGTCAACGCGTGGAAGAAAGCGGACTTTGACGGATTCAGAGAGAAAGATGAATAGAAGTGAAGTGTCTTCCAAATGGAACAAATGCAGGATATATGTAGGGGATCAGTTGGACCGTTGGAACAAACTCAAGGAAGTGCTACGCGTCCAAACTCGCGCTGAATTTGTAAATAGTTTGCTTGATAGGTAAGCCGAACATGTTTTTTCCTTCTTTTCTCAATCGTTTTTCATATTTTATGACTTTATGATGATGCCTATGATCATTTTCGGTAGATATTATTCAATATATGTAATCTTGCACCTGGCAACAGCAAATTATTGTCAATGAATAGCATAAAACAGCCGTATTTGCGAGGTAAACAAACACGAATTTTAACATCCATGCTGCAGCATCAGGGCTACTGGCATAAAAATAGATAAAAATAGATTTGGCCTCGCTCAGGTCAGTGAATAATTAATTAGCTTCCAGTAACGATGGTCAGCTTTTTTATATCGAAAAAAAACAACGTTTCGTAGCGTATTCGCCAATAATTCGGTGTTTAATCTTCATTTTATGAAGGTCAGTATGGAAAACGACAATCATTTTGCATTTTTGGGTATGAAAAAATTACGATTGTGGTAGACAATATCCCTTTAAGTGGAAAAGGGTACTATTTATAAAACGAGCCAACCCGCTGATCAACAATAAAAATGACTAATGAATAATGATGGTCAATTATATATGTACACATGTACATGTATGATGCATAGTCGAGATCACCGTGGGAGTATAACGAAACCACACATTGATCAACAAATAAACAAATAAATATGGCTAATAATAGACCATTATATATGAACATATAACTGATGTGTATTCGAGACCACTGTGGAAGTATAACCCATTGGTCAACAAATAAGCATGACTAATTATAGACAATTATATATATACATATAAATGATGTGTACTCCAGATCATCGTGGAAGTATAACGAACACACCCATTTATCAACAAATAACTATGAAAACTAAAAATTGACTATTATACGTAGACATACATGATGTATAGTCGAGATCACCGTGGAAATTGAACTCACTGATCAAATATCATATTATGTTGGACAAAAAAAAACTTAATTACTGAAGTTTATTATTCTGAGCCAAAAAAAAAAATACAAATACAAAAACAAATAATGAAAGAAAGAACGAAAATAAAGAGAGAAAAAAAATATAACAACCATTATTGGTTGCATAATAAACAATAAAAGGGGGTAACTTGAAACACAACACTACTAAAGTGTGATGTGAAATGTAAAACATTGGCAGTTTATTTAATTTGTTTTCTGCACGGTACTATAAGTTTTATGACAGCCGGAGACTTTGAGCCGTAATGAAAGGGGGAGGTTTGGCGCTTTAAAATCTTATTCAACCCACCATTTCTTTAGAAATGTCTGTACCAAGTCAGGGTCATTACCATTTTCACAATTTTCCGGTTGTTGACTGATTTTGTCTGTTTATATACTTATGAGTTTTGACTTTCCCTTTGTGAGATTGTTCGGAGTTCGGTAATTTTGTTATTACCCTTATTTGCTGGTCTATAAAAAAAGTGTTCTTTTCTTTCTCTCTCTCTTTCCCCTCATTCGGTCATTACTTTTCCCTCGTTACTGTTTTTTTTTATCAGAACATACAAATATGATAACGCTAAATTTTAGTTGCATAATTTTATCTATTTGATTTTCCTTAGGTTGGTGATTTTTTATTAGGGCAGGGTCTAAATAAAAAAACAAAACAAAGCAAAACAAAAAAAAACTCCCGAAAAAAAACCCAAGCATTCGAAAAAGGAAGTCGAAAAACATTTTAATTGCTGGTATGTCATGTTGAAATATTACTCTCGACTGTTTGGACTGAGATTGTCCTGGACGCGCACATTTTCCATATCAGTAACAGGTTCAACAAAATCTCTGTCTCTCAGTAGATCGAGGATGTCGTTGTGGTTACGAATGAGTTGTTTGGTGGAGGATTCAAATTTCTTAGCATATATACAGTAAGACGGCGGGTGTCACTAGGAACTACTAGCCATTCCGGAACATTTGTTTTCACCCGCGGGTGTCACTAGGAACTACTAGCCATTCCGGAGCATTTGTTTTCACCCGCGGGTGTCACTAGGAACTACTAGCCATTCCGGAGCATTTGTTTTCACCCGCGGGTGTCACTAGGAACTACTAGCCATTCCGGAGCATTTGTTTTCACCCGTGGTTTTTAGTAAGGTTCGTCTTGCTCGAGCTTTATTTTCGTGTGTAGTTTTTTGTAGATCATTGTTTGTTTGTTTTTTCTTTTGGCCATGGTATTTTCTGTCCTTCTTCGGCTTACGGCTTCGGATGTCCCCTTTGGTATCTTCAAACTTATGTGATAATTGTGATGAATTCAAATATTCGAAATTCACGAGGACATTAATTCACTATTCAAGAAGTCACAGAACTAAAACAGTCTAGATTACCATAAAATTGTTAATTTATGCGTCAATCTATTGTATAAAAATAATAATACAATACTGACCTTCCGTTAATGACTTTTCCATTAGATAAGCAATATTGATTTTGGTCATTGATCCCATGTCTACAACCAGTGTCCATTACGTCTAAACAATCTTGATATGTTGCCATTGTACATATCCACACTTAAAGAAATTTATAGCATAGACTTAGATGTTAGTCTTCAAAAAAATTATAACATAGACTTAGGTGTTAGTCTTCAAAAACATTATAGCATAGACCTAGGTGTTAGTCTTCCAGAAACTTATACATGTATTTATATGTATAGCTTATATGTAGACTTAGGTGTTAATCTTCCAAAAAATATATAGCATAAACCTTCGGTGTGAGTGTTACAGACATTAATAAGTGACTTAGGTGTTAGTCGTCCAGAAATTTATAAACATATACTTAGGTGTTAGTCTTCCAAATAATATATAGCATATACCTAGCTGTTAGTCTTCCAGAAATTTATGACATAGACCTAGGTGTTAGTCTTCCAGAAATTTATAAACATATACTTAGGTGTTAGTCTTCCAGAAATTTATGACATATACCTAGGTGTTAGTATTCCAGAAATTTATAACATAGACCTAGGTGTTAGTCTTCCAAAAAATATAGATTAAACCTAGGTGTTAGTCTTCCAGAAATGTATAACATATACTTAGGTATTAATCTTCCAGAAATGTATAACATATATTTAGGTGTTAGTCTTCCAGAAATTTATAGCATAGACCTAGGTGTTAGTCTTCCAGAAATTTATGACATAGACCTAGGTGTTAGTCTTCCAGAAATTCATGACATATACTTAGGTATTAGTCTTACAGAAATTTATAGCATAGACATAGGTGTTAGTCTTCCAGAAATTTATAGCATAGACCTAGTTGTTAGTCTTCCAGAAATTTATAACATAGACCTAGGTGTTAGTCTTCCAGAAATTTATAACATAGACCTAGGTGTTAGTCTTCCAAAAAATATAGCATAAACCTAGGTGTTAGTCTTCCAGAAATTTATAACATATACTTAGGTATTAATCTTCCAGAAATTTATAGCATATATTTAGGTGTTAGTCTTCCAGAAATTCATGACATATACTTAGATATTAGTCTTACAGAAATTTATAGCATAGACATAGGTGTTAGTCTTCCAGAAATTTATAGCATAGACCTAGTTGTTAGTCTTCCAGAAATTTATAACATAGACCTAGGTGTTAGTCTTACAGAAATTTATAGCATAGACATAGGTGTTAGTCTTCCAAAAAATATAGCATAAACCTAGGTGTTAGTCTTCCAGAAATTTATAACATATACTTAGGTATTAATCTTCCAGAAATTAATAACAGACCTAGGTGTTAAGTCTTCCAGAAATTTATAACATATACTTAGGTGTTAGTCTTCCAGAAATTTATAGCATATACTTAGGTGTTAGTCTTCCAGAAATTTATAGCATATCCTTAGGTGTTAGTCTTCCAGAAATGTATAACATATACTAGGTGTTAGTCTTCCAAAACATAAAAACATAGAATTAGGTGTTAGTCTTCCAGAAATTGATAACATAGACATAGATGTGAGGATTCCTTATATTTAGATGTGAGTATTCCAGATATTGATAGCATAGACATATATTTGAGTATTCCAGAAATTGATAGCATAGACATAGACATTACTTGTGAAGTAGAGATGTGTAGCCCTTCTAAACCAATCAAGAATACCACCTTCGGAAAGAAAACTAAATAACAAATCTGATTACAAATGAAATAACTAGCGCAGTACTTCAGATCCTGTCGACAAAAATGTGTGAACATTGAGGATCCGAAATATGCATTATTGTCTTAGCCACATTATAAATCCCTCTTTGACTCAGGTAAACCTCAGATATCAATGTGTTTAAGAATTAAATAACAGGTATCCCATTTCATTTCCTGTAAAAGAGAATGTGGAAATTTGATTTTTGGGTTCTATAGAGTGCTTTATGAAGAATTGCAGAATAGATTGGAAGGTATATCTTTCCCAGTACATTATTGAAAATTCATTTTGTCTCTAGGTAAAAGGTTCTAGAAAGTAATATGATGAAAAGATTTTACTTACGTTTAATTTGTAGATAAGTGCAATGAAATTCATGCGCAATATAAATACTTGTTCATCTACTTTTTAATCATTCTCTAAGCGATTCGATACGACTTTATGAGAACTGAATGTGTACGAAATGCTTACATACGATATTCGTATTAAAACGATGTTCGGTTCGTTTTTAGCTCACCTGGCCAAAGGCCATGTGAGCTTTTTCCATCACTTGGCGTCCGTCGTCGTCCGTCCGTCCGTCCGTCCGTCCGTCCGTCCGTCCGTCGTACGTCGTAAACTTTCACATTTAAATCTTCTCCTCTGAAACCGCTGAACCAAATTAAACCTAACCGTGCAGGGATTGTCCCTGGGTGGATCCCTTTCAAAATTGTGTCCGACAGCTCCGCCCTCCATTCAAGATGGCTGCTGTTACTAAAAATAGAAATTTCTTCAATTGTCCATTGCTGCTTTAGTTCAAGTCAAAATGAGCTCAATTTTTTACTGCAGCTACATACCAAGGAGTAGTTTAACATATATTCCCGGTTTTTCTGTGAAATTTTTCTTTCAGCCGATTTTTACCGATTATGCAAATTAGGCATAGGTTGAAGGTTGGCATCAAATTATGCTTGGCAAGTAATATATGTGTTATTCGTGAATGTTGGCATACAATTATGCTTGGCAAGTAATATATGTGTTATTCGGTTGGCATATTACTCACATATGGAAAACATTTACATGACCGATTCATTTCACTAAAAAGAGAGGTTTGTGCCAATACAACTAGTGTAATGCCGCCACGTTTTATGTCCCATGTATTTGGGGGTGCCAACTTTGCCTCTTTCTACCATTTTACTGTTGGATTTTGGAACAGTTCCGACAGGGTGGTAACGTTTTTGTTATTCATTTATTATTTTTACAACAACAAATGACAACAAGATATGATTATAATCTAACGATTATGAAGTCTCCCAAACCGGCCACTGACAACAGTTTAAATGAACACTTTGCATTGTGACAAATTCTGAGGTTGGTTTTTTTGCGGTATTGTGGTGGCCATTTTGAAAATGGAGACCGGTAGAAATTTGGCAATGTCGGGAATCAATTCCGGACATCATAATCTACCAACATATGAAATTTCGTTGAAATCGAACAATGTTGAATTTGTGCGGTATTGTGGCGGCCATTTTAAAAATGGCGATCGGTAGAAATTTTTCGAAGTAAGGAATCAATTCGGGACATCATAATCTACCTAAATATGAAATTTCGTTGAAATCGGACAATCACGGTTGAATTTGTGTGGTATTGTGGCGTCCATTTTGAAAATGGCAACCGGTAGAAATTTTTCAATGTCGGGAATCAATTCAGGATATCATTATCTACCCACATATCAAATTTTGATGGTATCGGACAATGTTGAATTTTGCGGTATTGTGGTGGCCATTTTGAAAATGGCGGCCGGTAGAAATTTGTCAATGTCGGGAATCAATTCGGGACATCATTATCTACCCACATATCAAATTTTGATGATATCGGACAATGTTGAATTTTTATCCCCCATTTTTATGCCGTGTTTTGGCAGCCATTTTGAAAATGGCAGACATCTTGAAAATTTTGAAAACGCAGAATTGCTCCTCTAATGGTGACCTATCACTATGTCAAATTTTATGTCTCTATCAATATCCAGTTAGAAGTTATCAACATTAATGTACGAAATTTCAAGTTTCCCATAGGATTCTATAGTAACCCCCATCCCCTTTGAACCCCCAAAAATATGGCTTTGACCCCCTTTACCACAAATCTGAAAACTTTAGGATCAACTAGAAACATATATCTATAACTCCACCAAGTGTCATGAAATTCTGTCCTGTAGTTCCTGAGATCTGCCGTGGACAAGTTCATGGTCCACGGAAAGAAAGGAGAAAGAGAATAAGAAGAATAAGAAGAATAATAATAAAAATAAAAATAATAATAAGAAACGGAGCAAAAACAATAAGTCCCCCAAACTTTGTTTGGGAGACTTAATTACTAATAAAAACAAATATAATACAAACTTACACAACGTGGTAATAATCAAACCAAACAGAATATTAGCCATTCCTGTCCCTTTGTTCTAAATAGAATTCTTATCGTGAGGACAACGTCGCTTAATATTAACTTTATCTATATATACTTGACATATATTATGAAAAGTCGTGTTTATGATTGGTGCGAATGGACGGACTACATGTGCACTACACATTCAAGATTTGAAATTACAAGTATTGCAAGGGGCCGTCGTGGTCGTGATGGCATGGTAGTTGGATTAACAACTACCTGTGCAATCAGTGCCTATCACCACTAACATTGTGAGTTCGAATCCCGCTCATGGCGAGGTGTACTCGATACAACATTATGTGATAAAGTTTGTCAGTGACTTGCGACATGTCGGTGGTATTCTCCAGGTACACCAATAAAACTGACCGCCACGAAATAGCTGAAATATTATTGAAAGTGGCGTTAAACACCATAAACCTAGCCCTAACTCAAAAGTTGAGTTGATGTCCATGACTGTAATCAACATATCGATAAGGAATTATTTCAATTTGTCTACAATTGAGGGATGCAAATTTAAAAAAGTAGATTTCTGCATTGCAATAACACACAGGAATCTGAAATGTTATTAATAAGAAAACATCAATCGGTGTAATTGCACTATTCACATATTTTAGTACTATCTAGTAGTTAGAAAGCATTTAGATACAAATGAACATGAGAGACTACTCAAAATTTATACAAAATCATACATTTGACCACAGGTACTCGCGATCGGGAACAGGATAGCCACCCCCCCTTTCCTAAACTACGAAACAATTGCATCGTATCCTTCAGCTGTTATTTTCAGTTTAATTATACGATAATCTTATTTATATCATCACAAAATGGCCCTTTCTATACCAAATAGACGTTTTTAAAAAATCCATCTTCGATATGTATATTAATACGGAGAAGGTATTTAACTCCACGATATTTCTCATCGGGTCATCTTGGGAAATCTCATATGCATTTCACATATAAAGCCTTTATCAATCGAAAAGTGGTCATGAATCCATCCTTCGATCATTTATCTGTACAAATCAACTTGCTTTTTAGATATCCAAGACGATTTAGCCTTATAATTTTATCCAAAATCAGTTTCGGATTGTCTCATTTGAACCTCGATCAACGGAAGTGACGTTTTCAATAGGCAGAACATAGTCTGGTTCCTAGTCTGTGTACGTCTGTACGATAAATGTCCATTAGAACACCTCCGAATTGTTCAAATGGTAAAATAATGTTCTCCTGTTTAAATCATGTCAATTGTTGGATGTGTAGCAAGGACCGATCGTAAGCCAACTGGACCAATTACTGCCTATTGGGCTCCTCGATGGAGTTATCTACTCTCGGCTGTTCAAGTACACAAAACATTGCAGGTTTTACAGAGAACAGCATTGGGCCCCGCATCTCCTAAGACCAACCCTGGTTATAGCAATAAAAAATGGGAAATAATCTAAAAGTAATTATTTTCAAGCTATGAATTAATTTAAATTTTCTAATTCCATTCCAAGTGAAAATGAATATAAAATTATATATGTTTTGAAAATACCAAAGATAGATGAAATTGAGTATATATGTTTTGAAAATACCCGAAATAAGATATAAAAAAAAACGTGCTGGAACGATAGCCCAATAAACGTTTCCACGTACATATTTTGAATGCAATAAAAACACGTGTGAAAAACTTAACTGGGAAAACAAAATATCATCTATGAATAATTGAAAGATTTCTTATAATATTTATGGCTATATGTATAAGCGCGGACAACACAGAGGACACCATCAACAATGATTAGAACGAGGCTTGTTTCTGCTCATTATAGATGATTCAGCAATAGCTTTGGGCTTTTTGACATTGAGGATAAACACAATATAGGTACCTTGTCGGGAATTATGTTGTACTACCGGTTTCTAAAGCTCGTACAAATAAATTTTACATTTTCCCACAATCAACCTCTATCGTCTATATAAAAGTGTTGAGGAAAATCGCTAGTAGCCATTGGCTGTCGACAATCCTCGTTAAATAAATAAAGAATTAAAATTAAAAAAAGTATTTATAATGAGATTGGGAATTACATGTTATTGATATTTCAAGTCATGTGTTTGTAGAATAAAGCAGAGTTAACGAGAGGATATAATCATACTGATATACATTAAAAGTTCAGGTACACAGTTGTTACATTATAGAATATTACAGGAACGTGTCCAAATCTTGGTTTTAGGAATTATACCACTAAATAATCCCCCTGGCACTATATGCAGGTTTTACCTGAAGCTTAATATAAGCAGCACTCATAACTCATGGAAGGGGTACCTAATTGGAAACTTACCTCCGAAAATCAACATACATTTAATGGCATATAAGGAAAAAATCGTCTGCTTGAAGTTTTCAACCCTCGAAAATCCTACTTTCACTTTTGTTTTAACACAAATTCATGTGGTTACTTTCCAATTCAAGCAAATCTTTATTTAGGACAGCAAGGTAATCAAATTTGGGCTTAAAATGATCTTTAAATCAATCAGTAGGTTTCTGCTGACATTACGTATTTTGCAGTATCTACTATGATTTATTTTTTATCTAGCAGTGTAGGGATTCATTATGTATTTTACGTACTACTTTACCATACATCACTTTGACTAGTTCCCGGATGTAATGGTCTTACACCTTTATACATACATTTTATGTATGTAGATAGCTATTGACAGGAGGCACTATGGTACGCCATTTTATATTGCATGACGTACCGAAACGAATGGTCCAACTATTATTGTTTTACATTTCATGCGTATTATAATAAATGTTAATCAATATAGCGGATTAGACATAATGGCATTTACTATTTTACAGCTTATCGTCAACAACATGATTGAGATTTGATTAGGTTAAGGATTTTAAACTAGAAATGTGATGCCATACCCCTGACCAATACAACTACTAACGATGGACAGTGGAGTGAAGGGTTTGGCGATTAACACCAATTTATTGCGTGGCCGTCCTGGTCGTGATCGTATGGTAGTTACATATGCAATCAGTGTCTATCACCACTAAAGTTGTGATGGCGAATACAAGTTACATCTTCATTGTTGATAAGTCTAAAATATATAATGTAAATTATTGATACTATCTTATTATGTTTATTTATTCTGTATACTATAACGTTATACACACAAATTAAAATATAGGTAAACATATATACAATTGACTATAATTACTAAAACAACTTAACATCATCTGTTTAATTACGTCAATAATCAAATGTACAGAAAACAGACTGACATTTAAAACACTCAATACCTTAAATATGGCTTCCAGTTTTAGAGACAGAAAAGTCAATCAATCGCGAAGGGTTAAAATCAAATGGAACAGAACGAATATTGACAATTAATCTTTATCAAATATATTGAGTTATATAATAAATTTATTATTAACAAAAGGACCAATAAAAACGTCAGAGAAAACCGAAGGGACAACCAAGAGTGCCAAGAATGGATAATTCAGAGACACTGGACACACAAGACACAGTACGAAAAAAATACTAAAAAGATGGCAGCACGTTTTTAATATATTGTAAAGACATTTTGTTCTGGTTGTTTTGTTTAGTGTTTTTTTGGCATCTGGTTTCTATGTTCAGTTATATGTCCACAAATATTTGAGACAGATTTCCTTTGTTTTTGATATAGAAAATCTGCTGTTGCAACTAGTACGCCGAACTATATCAGTATATTCATATTTCATTTCATATTATATTACTATTTGATGTTTAATATTTGATACCATCAAATTGATTGAGAGTGGTTGTCTGCCCTTGACCAATATGGACGGAGTCCTTTTCGCTCAGGAAATAATTCTAAATTTTCGACGATTCAAACCGTTTTTTGGAAAAAATGAGAGAGACTATTAGTTTTGATATTCCACAAGGAACCGTATTTCGCAAGGAAACGTAATAGGTTCGTCGTTTTAGACATGTTATATTATATGCACTTTGTAGTATATTTTTATATCAGCACCTAAATATACACATACACAAACACCTATGATCACAACTCACTAAGTCCGAAAATGTCCATTACTTAGTGAATCCTTGACGCCGTTGGCGAAATTGACCTTTGAACTTTAAACTTCGAACTCGATTTATTCAATTATCATTCATCATTACTCTATTGTTGTACCGTTATAGTTATGTCGCTCAGTGAAACCCGCAAGCTACTACAACAAAGTAGAAAAGTTGTTGAAGAAGCAGATGAAAATACAAGCGTAACCTCTATTCTTAACATGATATTAAATCTTGTTTCTAGCATAGACAAAAGACTACAAAGTGTTGAAAAATGTGTTGGAAAATTTGACGAAATAAAAAATATTATAACCTCACTTACTAGCCGGGTAGTGTCGACCGAGAAAGATATCAAGGAAAGTCAACGTAAAATCACGGAAGTTGAAAGCGGTATCCAGGGCGTAGGAAACTTGTTTGATAATTTAAAAACCGTTTGTGAGAAAAACAAAAACGCAGTTGCAAAGACTGAGGACCAGTACGAAGTACTAAGCGTAAAATGCAATAAGAATAAGTCAGACATTAAAAAGCTCTCTGAGAAAGTTGATATCGTAAATAATAGTAATAATGGCTTAGGGTCACAATGTGACTGCCAGGAGAACATTCATCATCTGAGAAGTTCGATACTCGACTTACAGTGTAGATCGATGAAGAACAACCTCATCTTTACTGGTTTACATGAGGTTCGTGACGGGAATACAGAAGAACTATTGAGAACTTTTTTGTACAAAGAAATAGGAGTCGATTATCGTATCGAATTTGGGAACGTGCACAGATTCAGCCACAAACCAAGGGGAAAGCGACCTATAGTAGCACGGTTTTTATACCACAGTGACTTGCAATATGTATTGAACAATGCTTATCAACTGCGTAACACCCCTTATGGAATAAGACAACAATTTCCGAAAGAAATTGAAGACAACAGAAGGAAATTATATCCTATTCAGAAAGAAGCGAAAAGGCAGGGAAAACATGTTGTACTTGTCCGGGACCGTCTCTACATTGACAACGAACTGTATGTTGCTCCGCATGAATACGATCAAATGGACGACATTGAGCCGACACGTCCCGCGGAAAACGTATTAGCGACCCCAGCTACCACAGGAGGCCGACGACCACCTAAGCGCCAACGTGTTAGCTCATCAACACCAAACCGGGATTAGGGACGCCAAAGAGAAAACTGTTTTGGGACTGATGATAGTGATGCTAGTTATTTTGACTTTAATAAAATACCTAATAATATTGAAATTGATGACCTTGAATTGTCTGAAAATGATTGTGTTGTAAATAAATTGTTTAATGTATTAAATACTAGTAGTACTAATCAGATTAGTGACACTAATGTTAACAATGACTCTTCATTACTTGTAGATACTGATGTAACAGATATAGGTAATGTTAGTAGGAATTGTCATTATGAAAATACATGTAATCTCAATATTTTAAGTCTTAACTGTTGTGGTGTTAAATTACGTCTGCAATATCCTGAATTTTGTCAACTTGTATGTAATCAGGATATTATATGTTTACAAGAAACAAAAACTGATGATTTGGATACAATTGAACAACCAGGTTACATATTTAAAATGAAAAATAGAAAAAAAATTGGCAGAAAATCTGGTGGAATGATATTAGCATATAAAGAATCGTTAGAAAATTATATTGAATTGTTAGATATAGAATCAAAGTATGTTTTATGGTTCAAAGTTTCATCAAAATTAGTAAACCTTAACGAAGACGTCATTTTTGGTAATGTGTATATTCCCCCACAAGGTTCACCTTATTTTCAACCAGATACTTTTGATCAAATAGAAAATGAAATTCGAACTTTTTCACAAAATTATAAATACATCTCTTTATTTGGTGATTTTAACAGTAGAACTGCAGAAGAACCAGACTTTATTGATTTTGAGATAAATGAACATGAAGAAGACTTTACTGAATTTTTACAAAATGATTTGGCTACTCTTAATGAATTAAATATAGATAAAAATAGAAAAAATGTGGACAAAATTAAAAGCAGATCTGGTAACAATTTGTTAGACATTTGTAAAGCAAACAATTTATTTATTGTAAATGGCCGCATTGGTGATGATAAAACCGAATCAGGAAAATTAACATGTAAAAACTCAAGTGTTGTTGATTATTGTATTTGTACATGTAGTTTTTTACAATTTGTTTACAATTTTAAAGTACTAGATTTTTGTCGTTTGTATTCTGATGTTCACTCTCCAACTATTACAAATCTCAAATTTAAACTTGCCGCGGGGAATGATCAATCGACTAGTAATAATAGTAATGGTATTCTCGCCGATAATAGAGCTAAGAAATGGGACGCGTCGAAACATACGGCTTTCAATAATAATATAGATAAAGAAAAGTTAAATGGATTATATAATGAAATTGTGAACACATTAATCGATGATATAGATAAAGATAAAGTCAATTCGTTTGTCAGTGAACTTTGTAATCTTTTAATTGACAGTGCGAAAACAACATTTGGAACTCACAAATATAAAACCAGACCTGATACATGTAATAAAAAACCTAAGGGAGATAAACCCTGGTTTAATTATGAGTGTAAAGTTGCTCGACAAAATTATCGTAAACTAAAACGGAAATTAAAAATAAAACGAACAGAAGCGTTGAAACAAGATGTCGCTGAAGCCGAGAAACGATACAAAAAGACGCTTGACAAACATAGTAAAATTTATCGTGCAGATATGCGTAAGAAGATAAAAAAACTAAAAACATCAGACCCAAAAGAATACTGGAAACTGTTGAATAAGGATAGGGATAGAAAACAACCCAACATCCCTTTGGGAGACTTATTCAAGTTTTTCAAAAACCTGAATAAAGCTCCCGATGAACTTCTTGTACAACAAGAGAATTTTGATACAGATCTCCTTGATAATGTTAATATTGGTCCCCTAAATGAAGAAATTAATTTCAGTATAACGCAAGAGGAAATACTTCGCTGTATTAAGAAGTTAAAAAATAATAAAGCTTGTGGAGAAGATTATGTTGTAAACGAATATATAAAATCTACATCAGAACTGTTTCTCCCAACTTATGAGAAGATATTTAATGCAATTTTTAACTCTGGTGTAATGCCCGACATTTGGCTTGTAGGTAATATAAAACCAATATACAAAAATAAAGGCAATCCACTTGATCCAAAAAACTTCCGCTCGATTACTATCCTTAGCTGCCTTGGTAAATTATTCACAGCTATATTAAATGAAAGACTATGTCGTTTCTCGGAAGAAGCTCTCTTGATGAACGAAAACCAATTTGGCTTCCGAAAATCTTACTCGACGACGGACAGTTTTTTCACATTATTTTCGTTTTTTGAGATCTTAAAAAGAAAAAAGAAAAAACTGTTTTGTGCCTTTGTCGACTTCGAAAAGGCTTTTGACACGGTATGGAGAGATGCATTATGGTACAAATTACTATTGAATCACATAAATGGCAAAATGTATACTATTATTCTAAATATGTACACAGATGTTAAATCATGTATAACCTATAATTATTGTAAATCTGATTATTTTAACTGTGATATGGGAGTGAGGCAAGGGGAAAATTTATCCCCTTTTCTATTTGCTATGTTCCTAAACGATCTACAAATGTTTTTTGAAAATGCAAGTCTTAATGGTTTAGAAACAGTTTCAAACTGCATAGAGGATAAGTTGAATATTTATTTAAAGCTTTTTGCACTTTTATATGCTGACGATACTGTCCTACTGGCTGAAGCCCACGATGATTTACAAAATATTTTGAATAAATTCGGTGAATATTGCAATACTTGGAGATTAAAAGCAAACACTGATAAAACTAAAGTTATAGTTTTTTCCAGGGGGAGACAATCAACCAATTTAAAATTTACATTGAACGGGTCTGAATTAGAAATTGTTAATGAATTTAATTATCTTGGAATATTGTTTAACAGGACAGGAAACTTTAACAAAGCTATTAAAAAGCAAACTGAAAAAGCTACAAAAGCAATGTTTGAAGTTTTGAAAAGAGGTAGAACACATAACTTATCAATTGAATGCCAGCTTGAACTTTTTAACAAAATGGTAAAACTAATATTACTATATGGTTCAGAAATATGGGGTTTTAGTAAAAATATTCAATGTCTTGAAAAAGTACAACTTAGATTTTGCAAGCTGTTATTGAAATTAAAAACATCGACACCTAGTTATATGATATATGGTGAACTTGGATTGTTTCCTATTGAAATTGATGTAAAATTAAGAATGATATCATATTGGGCAAGACTGTTAACCGGTAAAGAAACAAAACTCTCATATTTATCTTATAAAATTTTGTATAACCTTTTTATTGATGAAAATCTGGATTTTTCGTGGATTAAACATGTTAAACACATCTTTGATGATACAGGTTATTCCTACATTTGGTCTCAACAATTCTTTCAAAATTCCGACCTGCTTTTAGCTTTAATTAGGAACCGTCTCCATGAGCAGTTTACACAGGAGTGGCATTCTCTGATACAAAACTCACCAAAAGCTATCAATTATAGATTATTTAAAGACAACTTTGAATTCGAAAATTATTTCAATATTTTGGAAGACAAAGATATATATACACTATGTAAATTTCGAACCACAAACCACAAATTACCAATAGAAACTGGACGGTGGAATGGTATCGACAGAGAAAATAGACAGTGTTTAAAATGTAATAGCAGATCTATTGGTGACGAATTCCACTATATTATGGAATGTCATTTTTTTACTGAAAATCGATCCCAACTAATAAGTAGATATCTTACTCAAAGGCCAAATATATTAAAATTTAAACAAATAATGTGTACTTCTGAAAAAATAAAACTAGAAAAGTTATGTAGATTAATAAGAAAAATCAACAGATCAGATATTCTCTTGGCTAATACTTAACTCCTACTGTTGTAATGTAAATATTGTATGTATATGTATTTGTATATCTGTTATTTATTTGTCATGTATGTGTTGTGTTGTATTCTTATATGTAGCTTCTCTATACCATTGTAATGTATGGTTTATTTGAGAATAAAGATTCTTAGTCTTAGATGATTTATTTGTTCTGGTCTCCCAAGGTGACCATTGATTTCTTTAGATGTTTATAGCTAATTGATATTGCATATATTAGAAGTATCAGTTATGATTTTTTTTGCGATAAGTGTAATGGTCTTTACCCATCAGAGTATACCTTCCTAGCTAGAAGGCAGTCAACTACAAGCATTCGATGACCTTGTTGTACTGTCCATGTTTATGTTGTCATTCATTTTTGTGATAGTATGCGGTATTTTTGAGTGGAAGCAAATCTGTACAGGTTTTCAATAGCCTGCTTATATCTCACTAGCAGCTGGAGATCCAATTATCAACAGATGGAAGTTTGGGATTCCATTGACTGGTTTGACCCCGCAACATATGTGTGCTTGTCCCAAGCCAGGACCATGATTGCCAACATTATATGTCGTGGTCGTTTTATTTTCATTTATTTGAGTTTAGAGGTGATTGTTCGTTTGTTGGTATTGGTGGAATCGTTAACCACCACTATTTTTCATAATTTGACAAATTTTAGTAGGGAAATTCTAGAGCACCGAGTTGACATATTTAATCATACATCATATATCCTCGTCTGACAATATTTACCGGTGAGATATAAACTTTTAACAATGTAGGAAATTTTGTTTTGTTTTCATGAAATCATTAATATTCTACTGGACACTCAATTCTAAGTATTCTGGGAAATTGTGTCTTCTGATGTATCTATGTTCATAAATCCTTTTTTCTTGATATATGGTTATGCATATTTGTGATACATGTAACACACACATAAAATAGTGAAAAAATGCATGCGTTTTTTTTCTACCGATCTGATTTTTGTCACCAGTTTGAAAACTATCAAGAATGTATATGTGTAATAATAATAATATAATAATAATAGTGTCTTAATGTAAATTCATTATTATATTTGATTAATTAATATATTTTATTCATTACTATATTTAATTAATGCTGAGTTCATCCCCGGTTTTTAGTGGGGTTCGTGTTACTCGATCTTTAGTATCATGTGCATGTTTTGTAGATCGTTGCTTGTCCCTTTGTACTTTTTCCGTTGGCCATTGTGTTGTCTGTCCTTCGATTTACGGATTCTGATTACCCCTTTGGTATCTTCAACCTCTTTTTAACAAATGCACACATTTTGGTTTCATTATTTTCTGTGACGTAACATTAGCAAAGAAGAATCCCCGCCCCCATTTTTTTAGATAATCTACTGTAAAATGATGTCATAAACGCCAAGTTTCTCAACGAAATAAAATTAAAATTCTATTTTTTCTTAATAAAGTGTGAATTTATTTATGCATATTTTCTTCATTCAACCTGTAGCTACATAACAAAAACATATCAATGTGGTTAAAAATAACACAATTAGGGAAACCCAAAATAAAATAAAATCAACTGCTGAAATCACATTTTCCCACGATACTGGTCCATGTTCAACCCAGAATGTATGTCCATGCTCACCGGTTTGAGTGTTCTGTTCATTTCCTTCCGATGATTCAACTTTAGTTTTTCTTTTTCTTCTTAGAAATAAAACCAAGCGCTTCAATAATTTTGGTATTTTATTTTCTTCCACAGAAAAGCCACTTATGCGTATTTCTACAGCACTGATCATCACAACTAAAGTACCAATAAGTATTTGAAGCATTAAATAGACTTCGATGACGCAAGTTGTACTGGCACTACGTGGCAGAATTGATCCGACAATGGTCAGAAACACAGCAAATGCTAACCATCCGGTTATAGCATAACTTATCCGTTCTCCGCCGTTACATGGAATAATGAACGTAAATATATTCAATACTGATAACAAAACAATTGGTAACATAATATTTAAAACAAAATATTGGGATTTACGTTTGATCGTTATTGAAAACGTGATCTGTACGTCATCATCACCATTGTCAACGTTTGAAGATAATTTAGTAACAGACCATTCTCCATTGGACGCGAAATCGTCATACAGTTGGACATCATCGGTTCCTGTAGTCATGTTGACTTCAATTGGCTTTGTACCCCAACATACAAAAATTAACTTGCATGTCTGTTTATCGAAAGGGAAAAATGTCGTATCAACGGCGCATCGTGTCTGAAATGCTTCAAATGGCGTCCATGTCACTGTGCCGTTGTAATTTACATTGACATTGATGAATGTTGATCCCATTTCTGTCATCTTCCCAAGGCCATTTTGTAAAGAAACACCTGGTTTCCAAACATAATCTTGAGAATAATATATATCATTTATATTACCATACGACGAAGGTGTCCACATAAGATATTGGTCTTGCCATATTATCTGTAAATATCCCGAAGTTGTGAATGATTCTGCTATTTCATCTAAACTACTAATTCCAGCCAAATAGAAATCTACAGTTACAGTCGTTGGTAAAGACTGATCTATTTTCGGTCGCGCATGTTTATTGTAACTGTTAGTTGTAAATAAATTTGTTAATAAATCCTTCAAATTAGTTCCCGTTTGGCAAACACAATAACTGAAATTTAGGAAAAGGAAGAGGCTTAATACATTAATATACATTATAATACACTTCTCCAAACTCCTGATTACAAATGAATATACAATATAAAACAATTTCAATATAATGCCTCTCTCTTGACTACATGTGATTATGCATTACAATATAACTCCATTATTCATCTCGACTCCTTATTGACTGCAAATAAATGATCATTGTTATACAATTCCAACAGTCTGAATACAAAGTCAAATTACGATAAACAAAATACTCCAGTTTTACATAGGTCTAAATGTGTTTGATATTAAATACAATTCAACCTGAATTAAAAATGGTTGGATTTAAATCAATAAAGAATTATTATAGTTGCGTGAACAATATTTTATATTATTTAGTTATTGTTATCAAGTTAATTGCCAAAGGTTCAATACCATTATGAGCTCGTCCACTATTTAAATAAATATGTAATCAATAAATGAAATTCTCCAAAGACAAACCAGTTTTTTCTATAAATATGCCAAAGCTGTAAAAATAATAAACTCCATGTGTATATTGTCACGTTACTAAAGTATCAACACTGTTAAGTGTTTATTATATAATCTATATATTTAGAATTACTTTATGATTTATTATTTTAATTTAGCTGATATCAAAATTAGTGCACACCACGGGTTTCTGGAATATTCTTCATCAGGTACGCTAAAAATCGGAAGATTGGACAGCCAAATAATTTAAAGTTTTGGGAGCAATAAAACCAAAGGGTAATTAGGGCATCGGGCCACAAATAGCTCAATATATTGAGACGGAAAACGTGTCACGTATGAAGAAGACGCAAGAGAATTATGTAAATGGTCTTATCGCAAGAGCAGAATATCTCAAATCGATGGCTTACCGCGCCCAACCGGTATTGAATTTGTAACCGACTTTTATCATAAAGTGTGACTTTTATCGGAAAGTGTGAGTTTTATGTAACAGGTTTTATAGAATCTTATTATGATTTTAAGGAATCTTTTAAGTATCATATTGTATACATGTATAATGTTTTTAGGTAACCTTTTAATCATTTTATCATAAATGTACTTTGAGGTTTATCATTAAATATGTATAAAGATCCTGCTCGAAATCCTACTTCCACCTCCCCGTTGGTGAGCAGGGGGCAACAGATTATAATTTATAATCTGGCTAACAGAAGAGGTACAGGTAAATATCGCGCTTTTGATACATAGAAAAGTCGCGCTTATGACTTACTTTTTGTCGCGCTTTTGATATATTGCGCTTTTGAAAATTTCACAAAAAGTCACGCTTTTGAATAAGTCCCGTTTAAACAGGATAGCCAAAATCGACCAAGATCACCTATGTCTGAGGGAGGAGAACTAAGGTCACCTATGCCTGAGGGAGGAGAACCTCAGTTTTATTAATAAATACATTATTTAGAAACTGTAAGTTTAATTAATAAATGTATCTAATAAATTCTGTAAGAGCCGAAGCATTGACTACTGATGTGGATGATACCCTCGGGGACTAATAGTTCACCAGCAGAGGCATCGACCCAGTGATAACAATTTACAATTTAGTATTATAATTAAGGATAGAATTATGATTACACGTCAGGAAATACTAATCAATGCTACTTTTATTAATGGTGATAACATGAAGATCACGTGCAAGAATGTTTGACAAGAATAAGATTAAGAATCTTTATTCTCAAATAAACCATACATTACAATGGTATAGAGAAGTTACATATAAAAATACAACACAACGCATACATGACAAATAAATAACAGATACACAAATACATATACATACATACAATATTTACATTACAACAGGAGGAGTTAAGTATTAGCCAAGATAATATCTGATCTGTTGATTTTTCTTATAAATCTACATAACTTTTCTAGTTTTGTTTTTTCAGTAGTACACATTTTTTATTTAAATTTTAATATATTTGGCCTTTGAGTAAGATATCTACTTATTAGTTGGTTTCGATTTTCAGTAAAAAAAATAACATTCCATAATATAGTGGAATTCGTCACCAATAGATCTGCTATTACATTTTAAACACTGTCTATTTTCTCTGTCGATACCATTCCACCGTCCAGTTTCTATCGGTAATTTGTGGTTTGTGGTTTGAAATTTACATAGTGTATATATATCTTTGTCTTCCAAAATATTGAAATAATTTTCGAATTCAAAGTTGTCTTTAAATAATCTATAATTGATAGCTTTTGCTGAGTTTTATATCGGAGAATGTCACTCCTGTGTAAACTGCTCATGGAGACGGTTCCTAATTAAAGTTAAAAGCAGGTCGGAATTTTGAAAGAATTGTTGAGACCAAATGTAGGAATAGCTTGTATCATCAAAAATGTGTTCAACATGTTTAATCCACGAAAAATCCAGATTTTCATCAATAAAAAGGTTATACAAAATTTTATAGGATAAATATAAGAGTTTTGTTTCTTTACCGGTTAACAGTCTTGCACAATATGATATCATTCTTAATTTTATATCAATTTCAATAGGAAACAATCCAAGTTCACCATATATCATATAACTAGGTGTCGATGTTTTTAATTTCAATAACAGCTTGCAAAATCTAAGTTGTACTTTTTCAAGACATTGAATATTTTTACTAAAACCCCATAATTCTGAACCATATAGTAATATTGGTTTTACCATTTTGTTAAAAAGTTCAAGTTGGTATTCAATTGATAAGTTATGTCTTCTACCTCTTTTCAAAACTTCAAACATTGCTTTTGTAGCTTTTTCGGCTTGCTTTTTAATAGTTTTGTTAAAGTTTCCTGTTCTGTTAAACAATATTCCCAGATAATTAAATTCATTAACAATTTCTAATTCAGACCCATTCAATGTAAATTTTAAGACAAGACAAGAATCTTTATTCATGACAAACAAATAATAGATACAGAAATACATACATACAATATTTACATTACATCAGGGGGTTTTAAGTATTAGCCTAGAGAATATCTGATATGTTTATTTTTCTTATAGCTTTTCTAGTTTTGTTTTTTCCGCGGTACACATAACTTATTTAAATCTTATTACATTTTGCCTTTGGGTAAGATTTCTACTTATTAAATGGATTCTATTTTCAGTAAAAATTAACATTCAATAATATAGTGAAATTTGTCACCAATAGATCTGCTGACGATACCAACGGTGTATGATTCCATTTGTTTTAAATTTCAGCTATGCGTAGAGGACGAATGCCGAGTATCCAAGTCGGACGAGAGCTTGAGCAACAGGACAATACAGATAGTGAGATACCAAACACATTAATAGCAACAAAGATGTAACCTAACAATAGAACAATAGAAATAAAACTACACAAAAGTAAGAATTCTCGCTCGGTTATTATTAGATTCTTTCCACAATAGACAATGGTCATGTCATGATTACCATCGCCATTTAATGAAATCAATCTTTAAACAAAGAAATATTCGCTGAAAGTTGCATATGTTTATCATAGTTAATATGCTCTTTTCTGGTCCATTGCTTCTGTCTGGATAACGATCTTCTCTTCTTTAGTAAATTTCTCATTCCAATAACGCTAAAATAAAGTCATTGTTTTTAAGACCAACACTTACTTCATACAGGCTCTTAGAGCTTCATCTTATCACATACATTTTACAATACTATAGCTTTAAACTTTCTTTGCTGAGTTCAGATAAATAAGACGTCGCAACGGGCGCCAATACTTAAGAAGGATAACGGTATTGCAATTCACATGTATATATCATAGTTATTATGCTAAAGCTTTTTCTGTGGTGGTGGTCTTTTTCGGTGGTTTTCCCCAGGTACTCCCGTTAGCTCCATCAATAAAACTGACCGCCACGATAACTGAAATATTGTTGAAAGTGGCATTAAACACCATAAACCAACATTGCTAAATGGAATCTCTCATCTTCACGACATATGCGGTGATATACACTGGGTTTGGATACTTGAGATACCACACAACCATAAAATCATATAATAAGTATCTCCCTTATTAATTGTAGAGGCTCATATTGTTCGGCTTTTACACATATATTTCAGATTTCGCATTGGTTTATGGACTGTTCTTTGCTTTGAACTATGTAGCTCCCTTTGATCTTTAAATGTATATTAATTCTGTTCAATTGAAAACGATTATCAACTTGGGCCGGCGTGGTCGTGATCGTATTGTAGTTGGATTTACAACTATCTATGCAACCAGGACCTATCACCACTAACGTTGTGAGTTCGAATCCCGCTCAGGCGACACAACGTTGTGTAATAAAGTTTGTCAATGACTTGCGACAAGTCGATGGTTTTCTCCGGTTTCCTCCATCAATAAAACTGACCGCTACGAAATAACTGAAATATTGTTGAAAGTGGTGTTAAACACCATACACCACTCAAACCAACCAACTTAAGTTGAACTGAGGAAGTTACAAGAAGAAATATTCTTCTGAAGTACATAATTGATACAAGTATCTGGTATATTATTACGCTAATCCTGTCTATTTTACTGGTGGTGAACAGTAAGTCACCGATGCTATCAGTTAGTCAACACATTAGGACTCCTTGCTCACATGAACATGTTTGTTTGTTTGATGGTGTTTAACGCCACTTTCAACAATAGTTCAGTTATATCGTGGCGGTCAGTTTTATTGGTGGAGGAA
Organism: Bathymodiolus brooksi; assembly: GCA_963680875.1. Lineage (NCBI taxonomy): Eukaryota > Metazoa > Mollusca > Bivalvia > Mytilida > Modiolidae > Bathymodiolus > Bathymodiolus brooksi. Next base: position 48,539,124 of record OY804576.1, on the reverse strand, counting down.
ACCGGAGAAAATCCCCGACCTGTTGCAAGACACTGACAAACTTTACATGAAAATAATTGATATAATATTTATATAATTGATCAAACATTAAATGTTAGAGTTTACTATAAAACCTTCGTTTATATCCCTCAAAGTTTGAGGGGACAGGTGGTGCGTGTGCTCCTCGAACATTTGATATTTGATTTTGTTTTCCATCTAATAGTGGGAATGCACCACTTTCAGAAGTTAAATACAGATATTTGCTTATGATGTGTTTCCTATGAATGCATTAGAACCTTGCCATTTCACGACGAGTATTTAGCTGTATACATCGTTCATTATTACGATGTATTGTTACGTGTCGTCCAGATCGTAATGCTCTTAATATATTTTATTTATTAAAAGTTCAATGTTAGTATTTAAAAGACATTTTTGTTTGTTTGAAATTTGGATTTCAATTGAAATTATTTAATCTTGAATCAATACACCTTTTTTAAATGTTTTTTTCAAACATCAATGTTTTTACTAAACGATGTAAATAACGTCTTGATTTAAATAAACAATATTATTGTGACTGTTGTTAAATTTTTAGCATAAATATTTTTGTAAATGTTTTCAATGACCTCGAAATATGGGAGTATATTTGATACACTTCTCGAATATCATTTTGGAACAAGTTTCACTAGAATTTTACTTTCATCTTTTGCCTGACGGAACTGTATATGAAAAACAACGCAGATTAAAAAAATGTATCTTTCTTAACAATCTAGACTTAGAGCTTATGAATAACTGAATAATCTCAGTCCGGAAGATTTTTCACAAGCTGAACTTGATACTTATGTTGAAAAGCTCGGTAAACTTTTAATAAATTCAGCTAAATACACGTCAGAGAAAACCAAATGGGCAATCAAGAGAAACTGGCAACATTTGTGTACACGTCAGAGAAAACCAAAGGGGCAATCAAGAGAAACTGGCAGCATTTGTGTACACGTCAGAGAAAACCAAAGGGGCAATCAAGAGAAACTGGCAACATGTGTGTACACGTCAGAGAAAACCAAAGGGGCAATCAAGAGAAACTGGCAGCATGTGTGTACACGTCAGAGAAAACCAAAGGGGCAATCAAGAGAAACTGGCAACATGTGTGTACACGTCAGAGAAAACCAAAGGGGCAATCAAGAGAAACTGGCAACATGTGTGTACACGTCAGAGAAAACCAAAGGGGCAATCAAGAGAAACTGGCAACATTTGTGTACACGTCAGAGAAAACCAAAGGGGCAATCAAGAGAAACTGGCAACATTTGTGTACACGTCAGAGAAAACCAAAGGGGCAATCAAGAGAAACTGGCAACATTTGTGTACACGTCAGAGAAAACCAAAGGGGCAATCAAGAGAAACTGGCAACATGTGTGTACACGTCAGAGAAAACCAAAGGGGCAATCAAGAGAAACTGGCAACATGTGTGTACACGTCAGAGAAAACCAAAGGGGCAATCAAGAGAAACTGGCAACATGTGTGTACACGTCAGAGAAAACCAAAGGGGCAATCAAGAGAAACTGGCAACATGTGTGTACACGTCAGAGAAAACCAAAGGGGCAATCAAGAGAAACTGGCAACATATGTGTACACGTCAGAGAAAACCAAAGGGGCAATCAAGAGAAACTGGCAACATGTGTGTACACGTCAGAGAAAACCAAAGGGGCAATCAAGAGAAACTGGCAACATTTGTGTACACGTCAGAGAAAACCAAAGGGGCAATCAAGAGAAACTGGCAACATGTGTGTACACGTCAGAGAAAACCAAAGGGGCAATCAAGAGAAAATGGCAACATTTGTGTACACGTCAGAGAAAACCAAAGGGGCAATCAAGAGAAACTGGCAACATTTGTGTACACGTCAGAGAAAACCAAAGGGGCAATCAAGAGAAACTGGCAACATGTGTGTACACGTCAGAGAAAACCAAAGGGGCAATCAAGAGAAACTGGCAACATTTGTGTACACGTCAGAGAAAACCAAAGGGGCAATCAAGAGAAACTGGCAACATGTGTGTACACGTCAGAGAAAACCAAAGGGGCAATCAAGAGAAACTGGCAACATTTGTGTACACGTCAGAGAAAACCAAAGGGGCAATCAATAGAAAATGGCAACATATGTGTACACGTCAGAGAAAACCAAAGGGGCAATCAAGAGAAACTGGCAACATGTGTGTACACGTCAGAGAAAACCAAAGGGGCAATCAAGAGAAAATGGCAACATATGTGTACACGTCAGAGAAAACCAAAGGGGCAATCAAGAGAAAATGGCAACATATGTGTACACGTCAGAGAAAACCAAAGGGGCAATCAAGAGAAAATGGCAACATATGTGTACACGTCAGAGAAAACCAAAGGGGCAATCAAGAGAAAATGGCAACATATGTGTACACGTCAGAGAAAACCAAAGGGGCAATCAAGAGAAAATGGCAACATGTGTGTACACGTCAGAGAAAACCAAAGGGGCAATCAAGAGAAAATGGCAACATATGTGTACACGTCAGAGAAAACCAAAGGGGCAATCAAGAGAAAATGGCAACATATGTGTACACGTCAGAGAAAACCAAAGGGGCAATCAAGAGAAAATGGCAACATATGTGTACACGTCAGAGAAAACCAAAGGGGCAATCAAGAGAAAATGGCAACATATGTGTACACGTCAGAGAAAACCAAAGGGGCAATCAAGAGAAAATGGCAACATATGTGTACACGTCAGAGAAAACCAAAGGGGCAATCAAGAGAAAATGGCAACATATGTGTACACGTCAGAGAAAACCAAAGGGGCAATCAAGAGAAAATGGCAACATATGTGTACACGTCAGAGAAAACCAAAGGGGCAATCAAGAGAAAATGGCAACATATGTGTACACGTCAGAGAAAACCAAAGGGGCAATCAAGAGAAAATGGCAACATGTGTGTACACGTCAGAGAAAACCAAAGGGGCAATCAAGAGAAACTGGCAGCATGTGTGTACACGTCAGAGAAAACCAAAGGGGCAATCAAGAGAAAATGGCAACATATGTGTACACGTCAGAGAAAACCAAAGGGGCAATCAAGAGAAAATGGCAACATATGTGTACACGTCAGAGAAAACCAAAGGGGCAATCAAGAGAAAATGGCAACATATGTGTACACGTCAGAGAAAACCAAAGGGGCAATCAAGAGAAAATGGCAACATATGTGTACACGTCAGAGAAAACCAAAGGGGCAATCAAGAGAAAATGGCAACATATGTGTACACGTCAGAGAAAACCAAAGGGGCAATCAAGAGAAAATGGCAACATATGTGTACACGTCAGAGAAAACCAAAGGGGCAATCAAGAGAAAATGGCAACATATGTGTACACGTCAGAGAAAACCAAAGGGGCAATCAAGAGAAAATGGCAACATATGTGTACACGTCAGAGAAAACCAAAGGGGCAATCAAGAGAAAATGGCAACATATGTGTACACGTCAGAGAAAACCAAAGGGGCAATCAAGAGAAAATGGCAACATATGTGTACACGTCAGAGAAAACCAAAGGGGCAATCAAGAGAAAATGGCAACATATGTGTACACGTCAGAGAAAACCAAAGGGGCAATCAAGAGAAAATGGCAACATATGTGTACACGTCAGAGAAAACCAAAGGGGCAATCAAGAGAAACTGGCAACATATGTGTACACGTCAGAGAAAACCAAAGGGGCAATCAAGAGAAAATGGCAACATATGTGTACACGTCAGAGAAAACCAAAGGGGCAATCAAGAGAAAATGGCAACATATGTGTACACGTCAGAGAAAACCAAAGGGGCAATCAAGAGAAACTGGCAACATATGTGTACACGTCAGAGAAAACCAAAGGGGCAATCAAGAGAAACTGGCAACATTTGTGTACACGTCAGAGAAAACCAAAGGGGCAATCAAGAGAAAATGGCAACATATGTGTACACGTCAGAGAAAACCAAAGGGGCAATCAAGAGAAACTGGCAACATATGTGTACACGTCAGAGAAAACCAAAGGGGCAATCAAGAGAAAATGGCAACATATGTGTACACGTCAGAGGAAACCAAAGGGGCAATCAAGAGAAACTGGCAACATATGTGTACACGTCAGAGAAAACCAAAGGGGCAATCAAGAGAAACTGGCAACATATGTGTACACGTCAGAGAAAACCAAAGGGGCAATCAAGAGAAACTGGCAACATTTGTGTACACGTCAGAGAAAACCAAAGGGGCAATCAAGAGAAAATGGCAACATATGTGTACACGTCAGAGAAAACCAAAGGGGCAATCAAGAGAAACTGGCAACATATGTGTACACGTCAGAGAAAACCAAAGGGGCAATCAAGAGAAAATGGCAACATATGTGTACACGTCAGAGAAAACCAAAGGGGCAATCAAGAGAAACTGGCAACATATGTGTGCACGTCAGAGAAAACCAAAGGGGCAATCAAGAGAAACTGGCAACATATGTGTACACGTCAGAGAAAACCAAAGGGGCAATCAAGAGAAACTGGCAACATTTGTGTACACGTCAGAGAAAACCAAAGGGGCAATCAAGAGAAACTGGCAACATTTGTGTACACGTCAGAGAAAACCAAAGGGGCAATCAAGAGAAAATGGCAACATATGTGTACACGTCAGAGAAAACCAAAGGGGCAATCAAGAGAAAATGGCAACATATGTGTACACGTCAGAGAAAACCAAAGGGGCAATCAAGAGAAACTGGCAACATTTGTGTACACGTCAGAGAAAACCAAAGGGGCAATCAAGAGAAACTGGCAACATTTGTGTACACGTCAGAGAAAACCAAAGGGGCAATCAAGAGAAACTGGCAACATTTGTGTACACGTCAGAGAAAACCAAAGGGGCAATCAAGAGAAACTGGCAACATATGTGTACACGTCAGAGAAAACCAAAGGGGCAATCAAGAGAAACTGGCAACATTTGTGTACACGTCAGAGAAAACCAAAGGGGCAATCAAGAGAAACTGGCAACATTTGTGTACACGTCAGAGAAAACCAAAGGGGCAATCAAGAGAAACTGGCAACATATGTGTACACGTCAGAGAAAACCAAAGGGGCAATCAAGAGAAAATGGCAACATATGTGTACACGTCAGAGAAAACCAAAGGGGCAATCAAGAGAAAATGGCAACATATGTGTACACGTCAGAGAAAACCAAAGGGGCAATCAAGAGAAACTGGCAACATATGTGTACACGTCAGAGAAAACCAAAGGGGCAATCAAGAGAAACTGGCAACATTTGTGTACACAAGACAGAGGACAAAAATAAATCAAAGCAAAAAACACAACACAGAAAACCAAAACGATGAACAACATGGACCCCACCAACAATCGGGGATGAACCCAGGAGCCTGCGAAGGACAAGCACCCCCTGTCTCCCACAAGACACTCATATAATCAATATGTATTGGACACTACTATGCGCAAACAAACACAAATAACGTAATTAAGACATGAGCCCTCCTACATACGACTGGCAGTAAAGATGAACCGAACAACGTTTAATGCAGAAAGTTAAGCGGACATCACAACACGGAACTAAGAACATAAAGACAAATATGAGAACAAAATGTACAACACGAACCCCACTGCTTAAAACCGGGGACGATCCCAAGAGACACAGACACCATTGGGAACATTTCGACTGCAAAGACATACATAACACAGAAAATTACAGAGATGAGCAACACAGAACCCACTAAAAAACCGGGGGTAGCATTTGGAGTTAAGAGATCGCGAAACACAAAAGAGAAAGGTAAGCGTATCTAAAATGTCATGGCGACCGTTTCACTAAAGTGATCGTAAATCGTAAGTCTAAGATCACTCTTAAGATTTCCTTACGTGCACGTATACGTGTGTTTCACTAAACTAGTCCTAAACTTAAGAGTTACGACTTACGACTTGCGACAAGTAACATCTCCTATAATGGAGGTAAAAAGATATTATATTGTATCATATATTTTTTATATAATAAACCCAACAGCTCAAAAGCTGATTAGGGTGGCTCAATGAGTTAGGTCGTTGGATCTAACAACTCGTACAAGCCTATCCCCAATACGGAGTGGGTTCGCGCCCGGCTTTGTAAATTACAAAAAGGGTGCACTCGATTCGCAGCCGATATAGCTGAAATACTGCTGAAAGTGGCGTTAAGACACCAAAAAATCAAATCAAAAAGCTGATTACATTAATAATCACATTTTAAATGTGTTTAAATACATTTTTAATATTCAACTAATTATAAAACTCCAAAGTGATTTTTTTAAATGAATAAACCAAAGCTATCAGGAACAAAATGTTAAGTGTAAAAATTCACTGAAATTTGAAAAGAAATTTTTGTTATGGAATATATTTTAACAAATTTCATGCTATATGTAAGGGGAAATTTCAAAAATGTGACCATATATATTTGGCAATACATTCACATTCTGCACTAATATTCCGTTTGCGGTGCATTTTAATTGCGCGGAAAAAAATCCTACATTTACGTGAAGAACTTCAACACATGACAATTGTGCGGATTTTTTTTTTACCTTTCTTTAAAGTACAATTCGTATTTTCATAATATTTTATGGTTTTTATAAACACTAATGCAGCAACTTCTTTTTTAACTCTTTATTGACTTCTTTCGCCAGCCAGAAATTACTTAATCTGTAATCCCTGCCCACCACAGTGGGGGTTAGGATTTGGGTAGTTTTATTGCATCACTATATTCACGCATATAAAATAATGTTTCATCAACACATAAAACAACAAAAATACACATCTTACAATATCAAACCTTAACATGTATATGTACTGTTGATTTATATTCATAGTGAGTGTTTAAGGCTTTATATAATCAATAAAAACTACCAATGAATTTTAACATTTGGACTGCTAGATTATCTGTTGCCTTCAAAATTATTGTTTTTTTAATACATGTATGTTACACTATTTTTTTTTAATTTATATTTCATATATTTGTATAGATGTTATTCTTATATTTTTTGTTTTCATTTTAAAGGCTGACCAAAGAGGCGAATAATCCATATTGCATCGTCAGTCGTGCTGCAAAATGCAGAAAATATTATGAGTAAATCAAGTATATTCTAAATAACAGGTAATCCGCGCAAATGTAAAAAAAAGTCTCGGGTATATTTTACGGGCAATTGTAATGCTCTTTCTCCGTGGAAAAATGATACCTGACTGTTAATCCTCAAATCCAGAACTGATAGAAAGTACACTGAAACAAACAATAATGTGTAGCTGTTTTAATGATTTTTTATGGCTCTCGAAATATCAAAAATGTTGCTGCATCTAATATTTATTGATTGCTTCGTTTGATTAATGTTCATATTAAAAAAAATATATAGATAGCAATTCTTCTCTTTAAAAACATGTTTACGATTTACGACTTACGTGTACCTTCCACCACTCTTAACTTTGCGATCACTTTTTATCGTAAGTCGTAAATCCTAACTATTAGTGAAACGGTCGTAACTCTTAAGAGTACACTTACGTCTACGTTTACGACTTACGACCTTTAGTGAAACGGTCGCATGATTCGGATTAAACTTTAAGGTTGCTAGACAAAACTAATAGGCATAAGAGAAATAAAACAGAATCCTCAAAAACAGACACGAAGAAGGCAGAAAAAGAGTATCTTTATTCATAGAAAAAAAATGAGACAAAAGATATGAAGGAATTAAGGTAGAACAATAGTAAAGAATATTGGAAAATATTAAATCTAGGCTGTCGTAAGAAGCAACCAAATATTTCTGTTGTTTTTCTTAATGTTTTTCAAAACAATTGAATAAAACTCCTGATGACATAGAAAATGATTACGATCTCCTGGATATAGAACCTCATTTTATAAATACCCTTAATATGAAAATGTGGTCAAATTACCGCAGATGAGATATTAAAGTCTAACTAAGATTTAAAAACCGAAAAGGCATGGGGCGATGATAATATAATAAATTTACATATAAAATCATCGGCATATTTGCTGATACCAATTTATGTTAAATTGTTGACTTGTGTATTCGATTCAGGTACATGGCTTTCAGGAAATAGCATACCCATATTCAAAAACAAGGGGATATCTAATGATTCTCAAAATTATAGACCAATTTCGATTTCGAGATGTCTAAGGAAATATTTTACGTCGATACTTAATAAAAGATTGAATGCTTGCTCAGACGAATTTCTGTTAATCAACGAAAACCAAGTAGGTTTTAGAAATTGATATTCAACTGTTGATAATATATTTTCTTTGCATTCATTATTTTAACTTTTAACCTTGAAAAAGAAAAAAAAACTGTTGTGTGTATTCATAGATTTTGAAAAAGCCTTCGATACTGTTTGGAGAGAGGGTTTATGGTGTAAATTACCCAGGAATTATATTAATGGTAAAATGAACAATGTAATAGATAATATCTATCATGATGTGAAATCTAGAATTATGCATAATAATGAATTTTCCGATTTGTTACACGTGGGAATGTTGGCAGACAAGGTGATATTATCTTCTTTTCTATTTTCTTTATACTTAAATGATTTGGAAACTTTTTTGGAAAATAATAATAACTACTTTATCTGACGAATTGGAATAAGTGCTTGGTTATTATGTAAAATTATGTGTGATTATCTATACTGATGATACTGTTCCTTTAGCAGAATTTGAAAATAATTTACAGAATATGCTGAATCTATTCCAAGAATACTGCATCAAATGGAAAATTAAAGTAAAAATAATTTATCTATATAATGTCTATAAGAACTATTTAACAGTATGGTTACATACAGGGGCTTCTCAAGAAAAACGAAAAGAAGCTAGCCTGATCCTTTAATTTCACGTTCCGCTGTATATATGATGTCCTCCTTTCACTAAATAATTCCAGGTTTGGTGATTTTGTTGATCGCATCTATCCCATTGAGCTTGAAATAAAGGATACCACAGATACAGATAGGTCTGCTTCATACCTTGAAATCGACAGTGAGGGTCGGTTAAGAACAAAACATTACAACAAAAGAGATCATTTCAATTTTCCGATTGTGACCTTTCCATTTATATGTAGCAGCATTCCAGCAGCACATGCATATGGAGTATATCTCTCTCAGATGATACGATATTCCAGAGCTTGTGGTTCCTATCAAGATGTCCTTGATAGAGGGTTGCTGCTAACAAGGAAGCTACTGATCCAAGGGTTCCTTTTGGTAAAGTTGAAGTCATGACTTCGAAAATTTTACGGTCGCCACCATGACTTGGTTGACCGTTATGGAATATCTGTGTCACAAATGACCACGGCTATGTTCCACTTGTCGTAAACACTTCCCGGTCCTTTCCTCATTCACGACTTATTACCGGGTTTGTAACTAGATTAACACGACGGGTGCCACTAGTGGAACAGGAACTACTTATCCTTCCGGAGCACCTGCGTTCACCCCCGGTTTTAGTGGGGTTCGTGTTACTCGATCGTTTGTTTTATATGTATGTTTTGTAGATCGTTGTTTGTCCCTTTGTACTTTTCTTTTGGCCATTGTGTTGTCTGTTCTTCGATATACGGATTTTGATTGCCCCTTTGGTATATTCAACCTCTTCTTAAGCCAATAATACTTTATGGGTGTGAAACGTGAATATTTGGATATAAAGATACTATTGAAAGATATCGAATTAGAATTGATATTAAAGTCAGAATGATAAAATTATGATGTAAAATTATTATGGGAAATCAAAGTAAGCTTTCTCACATATGCCATAAATTATTTTACAACAATAATTTGATAAGAGATTGTTTATAAAAAGATATTTTAAATAAGAGTGGTTTATACTATATATGGTTATACAAGAATTGTATATCAGAAAAATGGTTGAGTAATGTTGTTAAGATGAAGTTAATAGATCAATTTAAGCAGACTTGGAGTACATCTGTAGATAATTCACCAAAGCCGTTGAATTATAAATTATACAAAAAATATATCTCTTTTGAAAATACTTAAGGATAAGGACTTATTCATACTTTGTCGTTTTCCGTACCTCTATTAACAGACTACAGAAATCGGTTGGTAGAAAAATATAAATCGAGAGATTAGAGTATGCAATGTGTGTCAGGGTAGAGAGTTGGGAGGCGAGTATCACTATTTATTCGAATGCACTGAATTTAAACATGAAAGGGACAGTTTGATTCCCAACAAATACAGATATAGACCAAATACTGTAAAACATTATGCCTTAATGTGTTCAAATTATGTGACTGAAATAAGTAAATTATGTAAATTCATTAGAATAGTTAGCAGTAAAGTATATCCTTAGGTAGCTATTGCTTTGCTTAGTTCCTACTCGGTTTGCATTTTTGATATTTATCTCCTTACCATGTAATTTGGTTATGAGAATAAAGATATATATTTATCAGGTCAAACGGAAAATATGTGATGATTTAACTGCAAGGCCCTTCCAAACTTATTAGATCTGAATTACATAAATTTGACGAACATATGTAAGATTGATTTGATTTGATTTGATTTATTGTGTTTAATACCACTTTCAGAGCTATTTCAGCTATATCATGGCGACCAGTTTTAGTGGTGGAAGAAGCCGGAGTACCCGGAGAGAACCACCGACCATGAGCAAGCAACTGGTAAACTGTATCACTTGCGGCTGCGAGTCGAGTGCACCCTTTTTGTAATTTACAAAGCCGGGCGCGAACCCACGCGTATTGGTGACAGGCTTGTATGAGTTGTTAGGTAATCCATCTACCTAACTCATTGAGCCACCCGGGCCCTAACATATGTAAGAATCTAAGGACATGAGGCATAGAGAACAATCCCTGTATAAAGAAAGACACAAAGTTTATCCTGGTTTGCTTAATTCTCGAGACGAATGCCATTGAATTGATGGATATGTCCACATGCAAAGTTGAGGATTTCGCGCTTTTGAAATAAACAAAAAATCCGCACTTTTAATTGATCAAAATACGCGCTTTCGTAGGAGAAAACCGCGCTTTCGTAAACCTACCTGTTGTGTTGATGTTGAGTGTATCAATGGATTATGCTCGGCGTATATTTATCTCTCAATCAAGTCTTTAGAACCTTCAGTAGAGACCGGCAAATAATTAGTAAAAATTCTTGGGCGTGTTTTTTTAATTTATTAAATCCGTGTAATCATTACACTATAATATGAAGCAGGCACTGCCTGGAAAGCTCGCAAAGCTAATCACTAATTAGATATCCTTGGTCTTGGATGAGCAAACATATGCAAAACTTTATGCTTATGTACATATAATTATTTACCAACTTTGCCTGAAAATAGAAATTTGGTTTACAAGTGACCACCAGTAGACATAATAGAGTATGTAAATGTTGCACATAGTATAGGGTCTGAGACACTCTTCAAGATCACAGGTACTTGTGGACAGGACCCTATGGTGCCTCTGATTGCCCATCCCTCCTTTTTTTTAACATCAATTTGTGTTCATGTACACAACATTTTGCAACTTTCTATGTATCTCTGTATGTCATATATACAAAAAAGACCATTCAAACAGCAGTTTCTATCCATACTGGGTTTCTGACATATGCATAAGGTTTTGAAAGTGTTTTTCTTTGAGACATTTTGGGCAATTGTGTATTTTATCAATACCTGATGCAATTAAGCGAATATAAATATAAGCTTGAGTTCGCTCTAGGAAAAATCCAGAGCAGACGATCAGGTTGCGCAATCGTGTTATTTTTAGCGACTCGTTACTTTCCGTGTAGGATTCGATAATTATCGGTTACCAATTTCACGTTACCGCCGCCATTATGGTTCAAAGGTCAATCGGAGTAAAAAAAACACAAACAAGACGTCATTGCATTTGTAAACACGGTGACGCAGTTTATTCATCGTGGCAGTTATGCACATATCGTCACGGTTGTAAGGAAGTTTTCGTGAATTTGTTGGTTAGAAAAATAATTTATGACTACATGTATCACGTAGATCTTGAAAATAATGAGAGATTGTGTGAATATTCAGCTATACTATAGTAGAATACATGTAGTTGTTCCAACTTCCAAGGATATTGTGACACAACCTCGCAAATAGTACTGTTTACAAAACATCCTAGACCTGCAAGAATAAATAAAATATATCATCCTAGCGGGTACTTATCGATTAACTTGAAGAAAATTAATCTAAATCTTGTATATTTTGTTGTCCGACTATCCTATAAAAGGGGAGGTCCTTATAAAAAAGGGAAATCAAAAGAAGTCTTTTTCCCCCTAAGCGACTGGCAGGTATTCGTACAAAAACCAGCTTTGTAATGTTAATGCTTTAAAGTTGGCATTTTGTTAGACTTCTGCATGGTTTTATAGTTTATCATATTTATATCACATTAAACATGCAATTTGTAAATTATCATATTATGGAGCATCAAATAAAACTTTTTAAAAGGCCCAACTTAAAACTGGTGTGCCCCTTTTGTTAGAGAATGTATAATGTCTGTGTGTGTAAGACACTTTAGATGTACTAACTTAAAAATGACTTAGTTCAACTATATATCATTTTGTGATTTTTTAGAAGTCTAAATCCTGTAAGAATGCACACCTTTAGTATTTGTGCATTAAACACACTACAAAATATTACAAAAACTCTAGCTCAAAATTATAGGGAGGGACAGACAGGGGTTAAATAGTATGCCCTGATACAGGGCTATACATTAACAGTCATGTTCCATTCTTACATGTATGTCAAGCACATTATTATGCTGTGGTTTCTGTTTGTGAGGCACTCCATCCTTTCTTGTTTATGCCAATGTCAGGAGACCAATAATAACATATAAGGATTAGTATCGAAAAAGTGCTAAATTCAGGAACAAGTCAGTCTTGGTTGGGCAAAATATGTACATGCACATGTACTTTGTAAATGATTCAACTCGATAACTTTTGTAAATTATAGAGCACAAATATTCATTAACAAGAAAATATTTATTGCAAAAACAAAACATTATTAAAAGGTCAGCTACATGTATAATAACAATGTTGTAAAATAACAAAACTATGAACTGGAACATTGAAGAATGGGTAATAAAACACATTCCCCTCATCCTGATTAAGTCTTAAGTTAATGATTGAATGAAAATTATATTGCTTTTAACATCAAAAAGTTAATATTGGGGGACACTGTGCAATTTTCTCTATCCTTTAGTTATTGAATTGAGAAGTTAAAAAATCTGACAAAAGTTCCACCCCCCTCCCAAAAAAACCCCATACATGTAATAAGGTTCAAAACTCTTTTAATTTCAAAATATTTGTCTAAGACTTTCTCAGGTAAATGAACAAAGCCCAAAATATTCAATAATGTTACATGAACCAGAGGCTCTCAAGAGCCTGTATCGTTCACCTGGTTATAAAAAAAAAACAATTGGTCCTATGTAAAAACTATGTCCTGCAGTGGTAGTCATCTTGGAATTACGATCAACATAAAAAACACAAAGTTTGTAAAGGACCTTCCAATGATTGATGTATAGTTTAGGTTCAATCAGTGCAATAGCTTCAGAGAAGAAGATATTTCTGTATTTTCCCGATATGGTCCTGTGTTAATACTATGACCTGTGGTGGCAGCCATCTTGGATTTCCGATCGGCATAAAAAACAGAGGACCTTCCAATGATCATTCCTGGGCAGTTTGGTTTCAGAGAAGAAGCGTTTTGAAAACATTTTACCATAGGGTCCAATGTTAAACAAGTCCTGCCGTAGCCACCATTTTGAATTTCATATCAGAACAAAAAACGTAAAGTTTGTAGAGGACCATCCAATGAACATTCATGTACAGTTTGGCTTTAATCATATTTGTAGTTTCTGAGAAGAAGGCATTTGAACATTTTCCCATAGGGTCCAATGCTAATCTATGTCCTGCGGTGGTGGCCATCTTGGATATCCGATCGGCATAAAAAAACACACCTTGTAGAGGACCTTCCAATGATCATTCCTGGGCAGTTTGGTTTCAATTATCCAAGTGGTTTCACAGAAGAAGCGTTTTGAAACATTTTTCCCATAGGGTCCAATGTTAAACTAAGTCCTGCCGTAGCCGCCATTTTGAATTTCATATCGGAACAAAAAACGTAAAGTTTGTAGAGGACCATCCAATGAACATTCATGTACAGTTTGGCTTTAATAATATTTGTAGTTTCTGAGAAGAAGGCATTTGAACATTTTCCCATAGGGTCCAATGTTAATCTATGTATTACGGTGGCGGCCATCTTGGATTTCCGATCGGCATAAAAAACATAAAATTTGTAGAGAACATTCCAATGATCATTCCTGGGCAGTTTGGTTTCAACTGTCTTAGTGGTTTCAGAGAAGAAGCGTTTTGAAACATTTCCCCCATAGGGTCCAATGTTAAACTAAGTACTGCCGTAGCCGCCATTTTGAATTTCATATCGGAACAATAAACGTAAAGTTTGTAGAGGACTATCCAATGAACATTCATGTACAGTTTGGCTTTAATAATATTTGTAGTTTCTGAGAAGAAGGCATTTGAACATTTTCCCATAGGGTCCAATGTTAATCTATGTATTGCGGTGGCGGCCATCTTTGATTTCCGATCGACATAGAAAACATAAACTTTGTAGAGGACCTTCCAATGATCATTCCTGGGCAGTTTGGTTTCAACTGTCCTAGTGGTTTCAGAGAAGAAGCGTTTTGAAACATTTTCCCCATAGGGTCCAATGTTAACCTAAGTCCTGCCGTAGCCGCCATTTTGAATTTCATACCGGAACAAAAAACGTAAAGTTTGTAGAGGACCATCAAATGAACATTCATGTACAGTTTGGCTTTAATCATATTTGTAGTTTCTGAAAAGAAGGCATTTGAATATTTTCCCATAGGGTCCAATGTTAATCTATGTCCTGCGGTGGCGGCCATCTTGAATTTTCGATCGGCATAAAAAAAAACATAAAATTTGTAGAGGACCTTCCAATGACTATTCCTGGGCAGTTTGGTTTCAATTGTCCAAGTGGTTTCAGAGAAGAAGCGTTTTGAAACATTTTTCCCATAGGGTCCAATGTTAAACTAAGTCCTGCCGTAGCCGCCATTTTGAATTTCATATCGGAACAAAAAACGTAAGTTTGTAGAGGACCTTCCAATGAACATTCATGTACAGTTTGGCTTTAATAATATTTGTAGTTTCTGAGAAGAAGGCATTTGAACATTTTCCCATAGGGTCCAATGTTAATCTATGTATTACGGTGGCGGCCATCTTGGATTTCCGATCGGCATAAAAAACATAAAATTTGTAGAGAACCTTCCAATGATCATTCCTGGGCAGTTTGGTTTCAACTGTCCTAGTGGTTTCAGAGAAGAAGCGTTTTGAAACATTTTCCCCATAGGGTCCAATGTTAAACTAAGTCCTGCCGTAGCCGCCATTTTGAATTTCATATCGGAACAAAAAACGTAAAGTTTGTAGAGGACCATCCAATGAACATTCATGTACAGTTTGGCTTTAATAATATTTGTAGTTTCTGAGAAGAAGGCATTTGAACATTTTCCCATAGGGTCCAATGTTAATCTATGTCCTGCGGTGGCGGCCATCTTGGATTTCCGATCGGCATAAAAAACAGAAACTTTGTAGAAGACCTTCCAATGATCATTCCTGGGCAGTTTGGTTTCAATTGTCCAAGTGGTTTCAGAGAAGAAGCGTTTTGAAACATTTTTCCCATAGGGTCCAATGTTAAACTAAGTCCTGCCGTAGCCGCCATTTTGAATTTCATATCGGAACAAAAAACGTAAAGTTTGTAGAGGACCATCCAATGAACATTCATGTACAGTTTGGCTTTAATAATATTTGTAGTTTCTGAGAAGAAGGCATTTAAACATTTTCCCATAGGGTCCAATGTTAATCTATGTATTGCGGTGGCGGCCATCTTGGATTTCCGATCGGCATAAAAAACATAAAATTTGTAGAGAACCTTCCAATGATCATTCCTGGGCAGTTTGGTTTCAACTGTCCTAGTGAATTCAGAGAAGAAGCGTTTTGAAACATTTTCCCCATAGGGTCCAATGTTAAACTAAGTCCTGCCGTAGCCGCCATTTTGAATTTCATATCGGAACAAAAAACGTAAAGTTTGTAGAGGACCATCTAATGAACATTCATGTACAGTTTGGCTTTAATAATATTTGTAGTTTCTGAGAAGAAGGCATTTGAATATTTTCCCATAGAGTCCAATGTTAATCTATGTCCTGCGGTGGCAGCCATCTTGGATTTCCGATCGGCATAAAAAACAGAAACTGTGTAGAGGACCTTCCAATGATCATTCCTGGGCAGTTTGGTTTCAACTGTCCAAGTGGTTTCAGAGAAGAAGCATTTTGAAACATTTTTCCCATAGGGACCAATGTTAAACTAAGTCCTGCCGTAGCCGCCATTTTGAATTTCATATCGGAACAAAAAACCTTGAGATTGTAGACGACCGTCCAATGAACATTCATGTACAGTTTGGCTTTAATCATATTTGTAGTTTCTGAAAAGAAGGCATTTGAACATTTTCCCATAGGGTCCAATGTTAATCTATGTCCTGCGATGGCGGCCATCTTGGATTTCCGATCGGCATAAAAAACAGAAACTTGGTAAAGGACATTCCAATGATCATTCATTTACAGTTTGGGTTCAGTCAGTTCATTAGTTTCAGAGAAGAAGATCTTTGAAATTTCAGCCAATCAGAGCATATTATTGGCCCTGGCAACCATATTGAATATTCGACTGGAACGAAAAACAGTAACTTTGTAGAGGACCATCCAAGGAACATTCCTGCTAAGTTTGGTTCCAATCAGCCAAGTGGTTTCGGAGAAGAAGCTTGAAATGTGAAAAGTTTACAGACGACAGACAACAGACGACGGACGACGGACGCCAAGTGATGGCAATAGTTCACATGGACCTTTGGTCCAGGTGAACTAAAAACAACACTCGTGACATATGGGGGATAAAAACATTCTATTCATAGAATTTTTAAACAAGAAACATAAACTATAACATGTGATGTGTAAACTATTTAAGCATGAGCAACAGGAAACATTTAGATACAAAAAATGAAAAGACCAACACCCTTAGTTGGATTTTTAGAGTGCTACAAAATGTAGTTCTTTGAAACAACAGTCTGTGGGTAGATACCTGTATGTCGTTCCACTCTGAAACATTTTTCTGACTCGACCAGTTTTTGTTCTTACCCCTTAATGCTGCATTGTTACCAATATTATAATCTTTGGTTTGACTAGACAGGGGCTAGAACTCATGGATCTACCACATTCTAGGTGAGCATGCTAACTATTACACAACATTTTTGCGGTCGCATTGAAAAAGGAGTAGTTCTTCAAAACTTTCATTAAGCTAGGGACTTGTGTCCAAGTTAGTTAATGCAGTCAACATGATCAAGCATATATTAAAATAAACCCATAGATTAGCTTCCAGTCAGATTTGAATTGACATCTTTTCAACATTATTGAAACGTACTACCTTGTACTATAGAAGCTACAATGTATATACATATATTGTAATTGTTAGTAGTTGTACATGTATGCAGATCATTAGCTTCCAGAGAGATTTGAACTGACATCTCTCAAACATTATTGAAATGTACTGATTCATTGACACCATAGTAACTACAACATTTTGTCATGAATTTGTTAGGAACATTTCAGCCAAGATTAGTTGCAACCCCTTCTGTTATTATCTAATGGTCCTGAATTGGCACTGCATAGACACGATATAGAGAATAAAAAAAACATGCAAAAATTTCATACCCTGTAGTGCAAGAACAATAAGCCCCCTCTCTATCAAACCATCATCTTCTTTGGTGCAATATCTATACATTGTGGTGGTTGTCATCCAGTGTCTGTGATGGTGAACACTTTGTTCTTAAAATACATAAGTTGTTGTTGTTCGACTTCGTCTTTAGGAAATATGCCTCCTGCAACCACCCACTTAAAAATATTCAGACCGTGGGCTAACAAGAACTGTTTTATGTCTGTAAAAAAAAATTGGTGTCCAAAATTGAATACCATCAATCATGTTCATTCAAGACTACCAGAATACATTTGAAGCCCAATGAAGGGAGTCTGAAATTCCAGTCACTCAAAATTTTGTCGTAGCACCTCTTGTTATCTTGTAAAACATAATCTTGTGATGGCACCAAAGGCAAGTTTAACTTACCTGCCGACAACACAAGCCTGAAGGCCGTTGGCGTTCGCTTCGCCCTGTGAGTCGTTATTCCCCTATTCCCGTTCGCCCCGGGTCGTTTTTCCCTCATTGATTAATAGTGCTTTAAAAAATTAAATATGGAAAATACCATTGTAATAGTGCTTTAAAAAATGAAATATGGAAAATACCATTGCAAATATTCGTATTTTGGATGTTGTAAGGCTTGTTCATGGGTACTTTATTTTTGTCTTCCTCATAATTAACATGCTTTCTTGACGTGTTTAATATTATGTATAGCTTCACTTTCATTGTTTGACAATTCAGGCTGTCCAAATTCTGGTGGCTTCATTTTACAATATTGGCAATAGGAAAACTAACATAATACATACTAAGCTAAGACATACAATGCAGATGTAGTGGCCTTAATGCAGAGTAAATTTGAAGAATGATCCACGTTGTGTATGTGGTCATTTATTTGAGGATTCTATTCATTTTTTTCTTGATTGTCCACTTTATCAACACGATAGAACTTCTCTGTTTAACTATTTTAATAACATTGTTCCCATCTCTATAGAATATATACTCTTTGGATGTAATGAAATTAGTGAAGAATTGAATACTTTATTGTTCAAATCAGTGCAAAAATTTATTCGACAAACTTGTAGATTTAATAATTAATTATCCCCAACCCTGATATTATCTCAACACAATTTATTAGTTTTACTACCCCCCTCCATTTTTTCTGTTAAATATTAAAACAATATTTAATATGTATGCTTAATTTGACATTATTTTGCTTACTGCAGTAATTTACTAATTATTGATATAGCCTGTGGCTGTACATTTGCTGTCATTTGATTTGTTTTGTTTATGCTATTACTGTATTTGTATGGAGAGGGACTAGTAATAAATCCAATTGTATATATTATATATATTGACAATAAAATCATTATAAAGTAAATTGTTTGACACCTGCTTAAATTTGTAAAATGTCTTTGAACAATACGATACAGTAATAAATTTATATGTATCCTATGTATTGTTTGTTCTGCATGGCTTCAAATTAGTTGTTATTATTTTTTTTTGTATACAACTAATAAATAAATAATTACCAAAAAATTGTCGAAAAAGACTTCATCTATTATTATATAATAGCGATTACATACATGCCAACTCTACCGATTTATGCGGTAGTCTACCGATTTTTTAAGTCTTCTACCGCCTACCGATTTTAGATGTTTTCCTACCGATTTTAAAAAAAAATGTAAATTTTTTTTTATCGTGAATTGTTCACATGTTGATTATTCTTGTAGATTTCTAAGACGTATAAATGTGTACAAATCCAAATTATTTAGGCCCTTTCCGTAATCGTTTCCCTCTTAAATTTGTACCGGAAACTTCCATTGGTCAATTCTTTATCATTAAACCAATCAGAAACTGTATTTAAAATAAAGTTTTGAAGCACTACATTTTGAACTTATGACTCCTAAACATATATATACAGTAAAACTTCGCTCGCTCGAACTCGAAGGTACTGTCAAAATATATTCGAGCTATCAGAAGTTCGAGCCACCGAGGTCCCGTAATTTTAGACAGAAAAAAATCTTGTTCTGACCCGGGACAGTTTCATTACCTATATATGATAACTGATGCACAGTAAAACTGGCCTTTCTCGTAAAAAATATTTAATCATTTAAGTTCAAGTTCAAGTTCCTTATTCACTGGGACACATATATATACAAGTGTAACAAGAGGAATATTATACAAAATATTTTACATAATGACGGATATAACTAACCTAAAATAATACAGCCTCAGAATATAATTACAAAACATTTTGCAATTTAGATATAAATAAGACAATTTTTTCAGAACCTTAACATTACACAAAGATAACAGGCCTTTCATTTTGTACATGTTTGCATATCTAGTATAATAAATTGGAATAAATTTACATCTAAGCCTTTGTACATCAGCAGAGGTACATTCAAATAAAAAATGAAATTCAGTACCTAAACCAACATTACACAGATGACAAATACGTTCTTCTCTGGGAGTATTCGGCCATCTTCCAGTTTCTATTGGAAGCTTAATGTTATTGCATCTAAGCTTTGTTATCATGTTTCTCTCATGTGGTAATAATTTTAATAAGTATTTATCTAAATTAAATTCATTTTTAAATATGCCATAAAATTCTCCCCTAGAAGAGTTCTCAATTTGGTTAAACCAGTTTTGAATATATTGATCAGTCAGATTTTGCTTAACAATAAATTTTAGTTGCACTGAATGAACTGGCTGTTGTTGGTTCCATAGATAATTAAGCCCAGTTTTCTCAAAAATTGATTTGATAAAATTTAGCCACTTAAATTGAACATTATCAATAATACTCAAATTAAACATAATCATATATAAAATACAACTAAGTTTCTTCTTGTTTGAAATAAGTCTATTCCAAAAATTTACAATCCTTAATTTTATACATAATATATCTATAGGTGTTCTACCAAGTTCTCTGTATGTCATAAAGTTTGGAGTAGTGGTTCTAACACCTAAAATATTTCTACAGAACTGAAGATGAAGTTTTTCTAGTTGCTTAGTGTTCTCATAACCCCATATTTCAGAGCCATAAGTAAGTATTGGAAGCATAAGTGTATCAAACAATTTAAATTGTAAATCTATTGGAATCGATATATTTCTCAATTTTCTATACAAACAATATAAAGCTTTGCGAGCTTGATCCATCAATTTATCTCTTGCCTTCACAAAAGAGCCGTTATAATTAAATATAACACCTAGATATGAATAAGAGTCTTCAATTTGTAAATTCTCTCCACATAGCTTAAAAATAGGTTGATTTTTGTATTTTCTTTTACAAAATATTATTACTTTAGTCTTTTGCAAGTTAACCTTCAATTTCCAATGATGACAATACTTTTCAAATATAGCCAAAGCAGACTTACACATTTCTAAAAGTTTTCGTCCAAAATTATTTGGTCTGCATTCACACTGAGTATATCTTTTTAAGGAAATATTATTATCAAGTAAAACTTGGTAATCAGCAATATGATATCTAAATAGGCCATCTTCTACATTTACATCCATAACATTCAAAAAAGTTTCATCTGGTTCTGAAAAAATCTTAAAAAAAAACCAGTTTTAGCATTAAAATCTCCAACAAGTGCACATTTCATGTCTTTTTCTATAAAATTTACTAATTCATTTTCAATATCTAAAAATGCATTTATTGACGAATATAGAGAGTTTTCAGGTAGGGTGTATACACATCCCAATAAACGGTAATTATTAAATACTTAAATTTAAATTTAATATTAATAAATTTAATAAGATTTTTTATATACAACAACAATACCTCCAGATTTATGCTTAAATATTTTTCTATTTTTTGCAACATAGCTAAAACCATCTGGGATATTTAAAATGTCATATTTGTCAGTTTTTGTCTCTATACATACTGTATATCATGTGTTGTAATTAACTGTATAAATTTAAGTAATAAAAGTTTTGACTTGATACCATGTTTTTTAGACCTTGGGGCATTTTCATCAGTCGCTTCTCTTGCTTGCATGTCCTATTGATAGTGGTTGTGCGGGTTTCTAGGAGGGGGAAAGCGCATATGAGGTTCTCCGTTTCCAGGTTGAAGCGCATCTTTACAAATTCATATGTGAATATTAGCATGTTTTTTTTATCAACTTAGCTGTGAATGTGAAAAAATTGTGAAAAATAAGTGATTTAAGTCTCAAATATATTAGTAAATCTTCCTTGTTTTTAACAATAAACCAGGAAATCTTTTTTCCGCTTTAATAGTAAAACATAATCGACAATAGGCACTCATAATTGACGATATCTTATTGTAACACACACAAGTCACAAGAGATGACGTGGATTAAATGATTTTAAGTAACATAACCCCGCTATTTTATATTGAAGTGTATTTATCAAGCCAGTAGATTGATTAATCATATATATATGTACATTTGTATGTAAGCACAATCAACGTACATCAGTCAATTAAATTGCGATGTTCGAGTTTGATATGATAAAACTCGTGATTTTATTATGATTCTCTATTATTGATGGGACCATTTATTAAGTTCGACTGTTCGAGGTATCAGTGTTCGAGCGAAAGATTTTGTTTAGCTTAAAAATATATGGAAAATTGGCGGGACTTTCAAATAAGTTCGAGCCATCCATGGTATTCGACCCATCCGAGTTCGAGGGAACGAGGTTTGACTTGTATATATGTAAAATGCTAATTTCCATTTTTTCATAGTTTTTTCATACTATATTTAAAGATTTGACTGAACAGATTTTATATCCAAAATGCAACAGAATGCACCATCTTCTTCGTTATAGTATATCAGAGTATTCAATACTTTTGTGTTTGCGCATGCGCGGAATAATATAAATATTTACAAATTACAAAATGCCAAAGTTTAGGTGAATATTGCGTCCTTTTGAAAAATAATTTTCTGGGGGGGGGGGGGGGGGGGGGGAGGGTGGGCGACCCCTCATCGTCAAGATTCTCGACTTTCCAACATCTAAACTCATCAATAGTGTAGATTTTACCACCAGGATCCATGTGTAAATGTAGAATAAAATTATATAGTTGAATAGAACTTCGAAAAGGTTAAAAATGAAGTGGTATCGCCAATGTCAATGAGACGCCATGAAATAATCCAAACAGTAAGGCCGCTTAACACCTGGATTTTATTCTGATTGGACTTTGGACCATTTGTTGTAAATTGGGGGGTCACCGGAACTTTTGAAAGTGTTTTTCTTTGAGACATTTTGGGCAATTGTGTATTGTATCAATACCTGATGCGATTAAGCGAATATAAATATAAGCTTGCGTTTGCTTTAGCAATAAATGAATAATCCAGAGCAGACGATCGGGTTGCGCAATCGTGTTATTTTTAGCGACTCGTTACTTTCCGTGTAGGATTCGATAATTACCGGTTTCAATTTACAGACAAAATTCTTTAAATATTCATTTCAAACAAATAATTTGTATATTTTCGTCAAAAAAGAAGAACGTTGAATTAAATTTAATGTTTATTTCACAAGCAAACAATATTAGGCAACAACGAAATACCGGTATTTCGCTCTTCGATACCTTTCGTACACCGCATCTTTCATAAGTTCCCGAGGGTGTCGCGAAAAGCAGTGACCCGGAATGTCCCGGATGTGTTGAAGCTTTTTCATAGGCATAGTGGTATGGATAACCCGGATGTGTTGAACTTTTTCATAGGCATAGTGTATGGATGATAAGGATTTCTGTTTTAGTCAAAGTAAATGGTATTCGTCATTATTCCTTTATTGACAGGTACAGGCATTTCTAAAGAAATGGTGGGTTGAATCAGATTTTAAAGTGCCAAACCTCCCGCTTTCATTACGGCTCAAAGTTTCCGGCTGTCACTATAACAGTATTTATAACAATACTTGAACAAAACAGGTACATGTAAAACAGCTGTAAAAGCAGCACCAAACTCAGTGAAGTAAATGTCAAAGACACTTTTACGTCACACATTGATAAAAAAATATTTTGACATTTTTGTTGACACCTTATCTTTATACATCCATCGTTTATAATCTTTTCTGCAGAGACGGAATATATTTTGACAAGATCTTGGTATCGGAATATAAACTTTTTAAGAGATCGAATAAGGCGAATCTTTTTGTAAATGTTGCACATAACATAGGGTCTGAGACACTCTTCAAGATCACAGGTACTTGTGGACAGGACCCTATGGTGCCTCTGATTGCCCATCCCTCCTTTTTTTTCATGTACACAACATTTTGCAACTTTCTATGTATCACTGTATGACATATATACAAAAAAAAACAATCAAAGAGCAGTTTCTATCCATACTGGGTTTCTGACATATGCATAAGGTTTTGAAAGTGTTTTTCTTTGAGACATTTTGGGCAATTGTGTATTTTATCAATACCTGATGCAATTAAGAGAATATAAATATAAGCTTGAGTTTGCTCTAGGAATAATCCAGAGCAGACGATCGGATTGCGCAATCGTGTTATTTTTAGCGACTCGTTACTTTCCGTGTAGGATTCGATAATTATCGGTTACCAATTTCACGCAATCGTAACTACTCGGCCATTCTCGCTACCCTGCAAATAACCTTGTATGCATTAGGCGTATAAATCACACTACTTTTCACATGTCAGTTACATGAAAGTTTGATAAAGTTATATTTTAAGCAATTTTCTATATTTCAATTAAAGTTTTAATTAGTTTTGCATGATTAGATTTTACTTAGTATGTCTTCCATATTGGATTTTCGTGAACTATATAGTTGTGCGGCTTAACTTAACTTAACTTCCGGCAAACAATTTAAGAAGAATTTCTACTATGTACGTACGAGGTTATTTGCAGGGTAGCGAGAATGGCCGAGTAGCTACGATTGCATTTTCACGTTACCGCCGCCATTATGGTTCAAAGGTCAATCAGAGTAAAAAAACGTAAACAAGACGTCATTGCATTTGTAAACATGGTGACGCAGTTTATTCATCGTGGCAGTTATGCACATATCGTCCCTGTCGTAAGGAAGTTTTCGTGAATTTGTTGGTTAGGAAAATAATTTATGACTACATGTAATGTATCCCGTAGATCTTGAAAATAATGAGAGATCGTGTGAATATTCAGCCATAGTAGAATACATGTAGTAGTTCCAACTTCCAAGGATATTGTGACACAACCTCGCAAATAGTACTGTTTACAAAACATCCTAGACCTGCAAGAATAAATAAAAATATATCATCCTAGAGGGTACTTATCGATTAACTTGAAGAAAATTAATCTAAATCTTGTATATTTTGTTGTCCGACTACCCTATAAAAGGAGGGGGGGGGGGGGGTTCTTATAAAAAAGGGAAATCAAAGAAGTCTTTTTTCCCCCTAAGCGACTGGCAGGTATTCGTACAAAAACCAGCTTTGTAATGTTAATGCTTTAAAGTTGGCATTATGTTAGACTTCTGCATGGTTTTATAGTTTATCATATTTATATCACATTAAACATGCAATTTGTAAATTATCATATTATGGAGCATCAAATAAAACTTTTTAAAAGGCCCAACTTAAAACTGGTGTGCCCCTTTTGTTAGAGAATGTATAATGTCTGTGTGTGTAAGACACTTTAGATGTACTAACTTAAAAATGACTTAGTTCAACTATATATCATTTTGTGATTTTTTAGAAGTCAAAATCCTGTAAGAATGCACACCTTTAGTATTTGTACATTAAACACACTGCAAAATATTACAAAAACTCTAGCTCAAAACTATAGGGAGGGACAGACAGGGGTTAAAGAGTATGCCCTGATACAGGGCTATACATTAACAGTCATGTTCCATTCTTACATGTATGTTAAGCACATTATTATGGTGTGGTTTCTGTTCATGAGGCACTCCATCCTTTCTTGTTTATGCCAATGTCATGAGACCAATAATAACATATAAGGATTAGTATGGAAAAAGTGTTAAATTCAGGAACAAGTCAGTTTTGGTTGGACAAAATATGTACATGCACATGTACTTTGTAAAAGATTCAACTGGATAACTTTTGTAAATTATAGAGCACAAAAATTAAACAAATATAATAACAAGAAAATAATTATTGCAAAAACAAAACATTATTAAAAGGTCAGCTACATGTATAATAACAATGTTGTAAAATAACAAAACTATGAACTGGAACATTGAAGAATGGGTAATAAAACATTCCCCTCACCCTGATTAAGTCTTAAGTTAATGATTGAATGAAAATTATATTGCTTTTAACATCAAAAATTAATATTGGAGGACACTATGCAAATTTCTCTATCCTTTAGTTATTGAATTGAGAAGTTATAAAATCTGACAAAAGTTCCACCCCCCCCCCCTCCCAAAAAAATCCCATACTACATGTAATAAGGTTCAAAACTCCTTTAATTTCAAAATATTTGTCTAAGACTTTCTCAGGTAAATGAACAAAGCCCAAACTATTCAATAATGTTACATGAAAAACAACACTCATATGGGGGACAAAAACATTCTATTCATAGAATTTTTAAACAAGAAACATAAACTATAACATGTGATGTGTAAACTATTTAAGCATGAGCAACAGGAAACACATTTAGATACAAAAAATGAAAAGACCAACACCCTTAGTTGGATTTTTAGAGTGCTACAAAATGTAGTTCATTGAAACAACAGATATGTCGTTCCACTCTGAAACATTATTCTGACTCGACCAGTTTTTGTTCTTACTCCTTAATGGTGCATTCTTACCAATATTATAATCTTTGGTTTGACTAGACAGGGGCTAGAACCCATGGATCTACCACATTCTAGGTGAGCATGCTAACTATTACACAACATTTTTGCGGTCGCATTGAAAAAGGAGTAGTTCTTCAAACTTTCATTAAGCTAGGGACTTGTGTCCAAGTTAGTTAATGCAGTCAACATGATCAGGCATATATTAAAATAAACCCATACTATGATAGATTAGCTTCCAGTCAGATTTGAACTGACATCTTTTCAACATTATTGAAACGTACTACCTTGTACTATAGAAGCTACATTGTATATACATGTATTGTAATTGTTAGTAGTTGACAACCCTAATATGTATGCAGATCATTAGCTTCCAGAGAGATTTGAACTGACATCTCTCAAACATTATTGAAATGTACTGATTCATTGACACCATAGTAACTACAACATTTTGTCATGAATTTGTTAGGAACATTTCAGCAAAGATTGGTTGCAATCCCTTCTGTTAAGTGTTATTATCTAATGGTCCTGAATTGGCACTACATAGACACGATATAGAGAATAAAAAAAAACATGCATAAATTTCATACCCTGCAGTGCAAGAACAATAAGCTCCTTCTGTTAAATCATCATCTTCTTTGGTGCAATATCTATACATTGTGGGGATCGTCATCCAGTGTCTGTGATGATGAACACTTTGTTCTTGTTGTTGTTGTTCGACTTCGTCTTTAGGAAATATGCCTCCTGCAACCACCCACTTAAAAATATTCAGACCTGGGCAACCTTATAGGCTTTCAGCATGTCATTTGTCAATGCAACATAACCATGGGCTAACCAGAACTGTTTTATGTCTGTAAAAAACAATTGGTGTCCAAAATTGCATACCATCAATCATGTTCATCAAGCCTACCAGAATACATTTGAAGCCCAATGAACGGAGTCTGAAATTCCAGTCACTCAAAATTTTGTCGTAGCACCTCTTGTTATCTTGTAAAACATAATCTTGTGATGGCACCAAAGGCAAGTTTAACTTACCTGCCGACAACACAAGCCTGAATGCCGTTGGCGTCAGCTCTCCCTGAACCCGGGTCGTTTTTCCCCTATTCCCGTTTGCCCCGGGTCGTTTCGCCTTCATTTATTAAGAGTGCTTTAAAAAATGAAATATGGAAAATAGCATTGCAAATATTGGTATTTTGGATGTTGTAAGGCTTGTTCATGGGTACTTTATTTTTGTCTTCCTCATAATTAACATGCTTTCTTGACGTGTTTAATATTATGTATGGCTTCACTTTCATTGTTTGACAATTCAGGCTGTCCAAATTCCAGTGGCTTCATTTGACAATATTGGCGATAGGAAAATTAACATAATACATACTAAGCTAAGACATAGATGTAGTGGCCTTAATGCCGATCTATAGAGTAAATTTGAAGAATGATCCACGTTGTGTATGTGGTCATTTATTTGAGGATGCTATTCATTTTTTTCTTGAATGTCCACTTTATCAACACGATAGAACTTCTCTGTTTAATTATTTTAATAACATTGTTCCCATCTCTATAGAATATATACTCTTTGGATGTAATGAAATTAGTGAAGAATTGAATACTTTATTGTTCAAATCAGTGCAAAAATTTATTCGACAAACTTGTAGATTTAATAATTAATTATCACAGGCACTTGTTTCATTCAAAAAATATATGCCCCCTCCTCTTCCTTACTTCAAGGTAAACATCTGCCCTTTACCCCTTCCCCACTTCGCCTCAATATTTTTCGCATATTTGTGATCCTTTCGCTGACCCAATTATATCGTTACACTCCCGAGATATTTCTCTTTTCGACTGCCACATTTAAATATACCTACCGGGACCCCCTCAGACGAATTGGACAAGATTATTCAGCGAAAGTGGCTTGGTGAAAATTTAAGACATTGAAACGGATACAACCACTTCTGGTTTGCACTGGATTTTTCATATGCATTCGGAATTCTCTAGACCGGCCATGTGTAACAATGCCATCATGATCATCTCTCAAATGCAAAGTAAGCCTTTAAAATACAGATAATTGTTCCAATGCAGATTATAAAAATATGTTCAACTCCAAATTACTGACATTTGATTTTTAAAACACTTTTTTTTTTTAGTTTCTAAATCAATTTAGAACGGACCGGAAGTGACTGTATCCGTTTCAGTGACTGAAAAATAGAAAATGCGACTTTCGCTGAATATTCTGGTTCAATTCGTCTGAAGGGGGCCCGGTATTTATATTTAAATGTGGCAGTCGAAAAGAGAAATATCTCGGGATTGTAACGATATAATTGGGTCAGCGAAAGGATCACAAATAAGCGAAAAATATTGAGGCGAAGTGGGGAAGGGGTAAAGTGCAAATGTTTACCTTGAAGTAAGGAAGAGGCCGGGGCATATATTTTTTTAATGAAACAAGTACCTGTGTTAATTATCCCCAACCGTGATATTATCTCAAAACAATTTATTAGTTTTACCACCCCCCTCCTTTTTTTCTGTTAAATATTAAAACAATATTTAATATGTATGCTTAGTTTGACATGATTTTGCTTAATTTACTAATTATTGATATAGCCTGCACATTTGCTGTCATTTGATTTGTTTATGCTATTACTGTATTTGTATGGAGAGGGACTAGTAAGTTGTAAAAACTTGTTCCCAATCCAATTGTATATATATATTGACAATAAAATCATTATATAGTAAATTGTTTGACACCTGCTTAAATTTGTAAAATTTCTTTGAACAATACAGTAATAAATGTATATGTATTGTTTGTTCATGGCTTCAAATTAGTTGTTGACATATGACACATATCAGTTGTTATTATTATTTCTTGTATACAACTAATAAATAAATAATTACCAACAAATTGTCGAAAAAGACTTCATCTATTATTATATAATAGCGATTAAGTGGGGCGAATCGACTCACTTTCTGGGGCGAAACGACCCGGTACCCTCCCCCTTCGTTCTTGTTTTCGTCAGACCTCTGATCGTCAAGATTCTCGACTTTCCAACATCTAAACTCATCAATAGTGTAGATTTTACCACCAGGATCCATGTGTAAATGTAGAATAAAATTATATAGTTGAATAGAACTTCGAAAAGGTTAAAAATGAAGTGGTATCGCCAATGTGAATGAGACGCCATGAAATAATCCAAACAGGAAGGCCGCTTAACACCTGGATTTTATTCCGATTGGACTTTGGACCATTTGTTGTAAATTGGGGGGTCAACGGAACTTTTGAAAGTGTTTTTCTTTGAGACATTTTGGGCAATTGTGTATTTTATCAATACCTGATGCGAATATAAATATAAGCTTGCGTTTGCTTTAGCAATAATCCAGAGCAGACGATCGGGTTGCGCAATCGTGTTATTTTTAGCGACTCGTTACTTTCCGTGTAGGATTCGATAATTATCGGTTTCAATTTACAGACAAAATTCTTTAAATATTCATTTCAAACAAATAATTTGTATATTTTCGTCAAAGAAGAAGAATGTTGAATTAAATTTTATGTTTATTTCACAAGGAAACAATATAGGCAACAGCGATTCCGGTATTCGATACCTTTCGTACACCGTATCTTTCGTACGGTCTAGAGGGTGTCGCGAAAAGCAGTTACCCGGAATGTCCCGGATGTGTTGAAGCTTTTTCATAGCCATAGTGGTATGGATAACCCGGATGTGGTGAAACTTTTTCATAGGCATAGTGTATTGATGATAAGGATTTCTGTTTTAGTCAAAGTAAATGGTATTCGTCATTATTCCTTTATTGATTTAATTTTACCATGTTTCAGTCATAAACAGCTCGCTTAACGAAGCGAGCTTATAAACAGATAAACAATAAATTATATACAATTTTCAGACAATTATTTAAATTTTACAACTGAAAATTTACAATAGTTCGTTGAAATCAGCAATATAAACAATGTTGTCCTTAAACTAGTACATTGAATGATAGACCAAATTCCCATTCAGTAACATTACAAAATTTAGTAAAAAAAATAAATTAAGATAATATATAGTTATATAATTTAATTTGATTTGAATATTTCAATTTGTTTGGTTAATCCGCCTGGAGAAATTTTTTGTTATACTCGATAACCTGTGTTGGTATTGTGTCGTCACCAACGTGTTCATCCGCCAAAGACAAATTCAAATAGCCACATGAAATAATCGTAATCAAAATCGAGGAATCATTGAATTTTGTTGTAAATATTAAATTATAAGGAATATTTGAATACTTGCATAACCTGATTTGGATCAGTTTACGCTTTTCATAAACCGCTTCGCGGTTTATTAAGCGTAAACAGACCCAAACCAGCTTATATCGTATAACCTGTTCAACAATTTCAAATATTCTTTAAATAAATAAAGTTAACATAATAACAGAAAAACTAAATATTTTCCAACTTTAAATCAGATTAAATTAATTAAATTAATATTTATACTATAACTAATTGACGAGTTTCATTATCAAAAATATGTCACGAATGACCAAATAACACAGTAACTCACGAATGCGCACAGCGCATGAGTGAGTTACAATTTGGTCATGAGTGACATATATTTGATAATGAAACTCGTCAATTAGTTAATAGTATTTATTATATAGATAAAAAAAATGTTTCGAATCGAATTTAATATAAAATGAGTTTAATTGCACTATATTAAGTGTGTAGCGCTTCAAAAAACATGGCGACACCCACCCACGACAATAAAATAATTAAAATGCTTACCTTGAAATATTATTTTAGTTAAATTTGATCCAAATTGAAGCGTACACGAAGCCAAATAACGTCTAATTTTTACGTTTCAAACGGGAAGTCTTCATATGACCTCGAAATGGTGCGAAATATAGCGAGAGTGAAATAAAAATGGTAATTTCACTAGTGAAATTATCGTTTTTATTCAACTCGGAAATCATGGTATTTCATCGATATCTATATGATAATTATGCAATAACTTCAATACTGAAAATGCTCACCTGTAAAAACAGAACGAGTCTGGAGAGTACAAAATTTTGATTGCCCCTTCGATATTCTCTGACGTTTATTTAGTAGCTCAGACTTTGTTCTTTTATTTACCGATATCAATATGACGTATATGGAAAATATGCTGGTAATCAATTTTAATGATTTCATTGTCAGTGTGGTAATTTTTTTTTTTTTTTTTCATTGTCCTGTTATTTCTTCATTTTGTATTAATACCGGATCTTGTGATTTTCTATTTTGACAGACAAAATAACCAGTTATATTTTTAAGAGCTAGCAGCTGGTTTCAAACTCTGTTCTTAGGTGGATGTTGGTGTAGCTAATCCATTTTTAGGTGGGTGTTCGTGTTGCTAATCTATTTTTAAATGGGTGTTCGTGTTGCTAATCTATATTTAGATGGGTGTTCGTGTTGCTAATCTATATTTAGGTGGGTGTTCGTGTTGCTAATCTATTTTTAGGTGGGTGTTCGTGTTGCTAATCTATTTTTAGATGGGTGTTCGTGTTGCTAATCTATATTTAGGTGGGTGTTCGTGTTGCTAATCTATATTTAGATGGATGTTCGTGTTGCTAATCTATTTTTAGGTGGGTGTTCGTGTTGCTAATCTATATTTAGGTGGGTGTTCGTGTTGCTAATCTATATTTAGGTGGGTGTTCGTGTTGCTAATCTATTTTTAGGTGGGTGTTCGTGTTGCTAATCTATTTTTAGATGGGTGTTCGTGTTGCTAATCTATATTTAGGTGGGTGTTCGTGTTGCTAATCTATTTTTAGGTGAGTGTTCGTGTTGCTAATCTATTTTTAGGTGGGTGTTCGTGTTGCTAATCTATATTTAGGTGGGTGTTCGTGTTGCTAATCTATTTTTAGGTGGGTGTTCGTGTTGCTAATCTATTTTTAGGTGAGTGTTCGTGTTGCTAATCTATTTCTAGGTGGGTGTTCGTGTTGCTAATCTATTTTTAGATGGGTGTTCGTGTTGCTAATCTATTTTTAGGTGGGTGTTCGTGTTGCTATTCTTTTTTTAGGTGGGTGTTCGTGTTGTTAATCTATTTTTAGGTGAGTGTTCGTGTTGCTAATCTATTTTTAGGTGGGTGTTCGTTTTGCTAATCTATTTTAGATGGGTGTTCGTGTTGCTAATCTATTTTTAGGTGGGTGTTCGTGTTGCTAATCTATATGTAGGTGGGTGTTCGTGTTGCTAATCTATTTTTAGGTGGGTGTTCGTGTTGCTAATCTATTTTTAGATGGGTGTTCGTGTTGCTAATCTATATTTAGGTGGGTGTTCGTGTTGCTAATCTATTTTTAGATGGGTGTTCGTGTTGCTAATCTATTTTTAGGTGGGTGTTCGTGTTGCTAATCTATATTTAGGTGGGTGTTCGTGTTGCTAATCTATTTTTAGGTGAGTGTTCGTGTTGCTAATCTATTTTTAGGTGAGTGTTCGTGTTGCTAATCTATTTTTAGGTGGGCGTTGGTGTTGCTAATCTATTTTTAGGTGGGTGTTCGTGTTGCTAATCTATTTTTAGGTGGGTGTTCGTGTTGCTAATCTATTTTTAGGTGGGTGTTCGTGTTGTTAATCTATTTTTAGGTGATTGTTCGTGTTGCTAATCTATTTTTAGGTGGGTGTTCGTGTTGCTAATCTATTTTTAGATGGGTGTTCGTGTTGCTAATCTATTTTTAGATGGGTGTTCGTGTTGCTAATCTATATTTAGGTGGGTGTTCGTGTTGCTAATCTATTTTTAGGTGGGTGTTCGTGTTGCTAATCTATTTTTAGATGGGTGTTCGTGTTGCTAATCTATATTTAGGTGGGTTTTCGTGTTGCTAATCTATTTTTAGATGGGTGTTCGTGTTGCTAATCTATTTTTAGGTGGGTGTTCGTGTTGCTAATCTATTTTTAGGTGGGTGTTCGTGTTGTTAATCTATTTTTAGGTGATTGTTCGTGTTGCTAATCTATTTTTAGGTGGGTGTTCGTGTTGCTAATCTATTTTTAGATGGGTGTTCGTGTTGCTAATCTATTTTTAGATGGGTGTTCGTGTTGCTAATCTATATTTAGGTGGGTGTTCGTGTTGCTAATCTATTTTTAGGTGGGTGTTCGTGTTGCTAATCTATTTTTAGATGGGTGTTCGTGTTGCTAATCTATATTTAGGTGGGTTTTCGTGTTGCTAATCTATTTTTAGATGGGTGTTCGTGTTGCTAATCTATTTTTAGGTGGGTGTTCGTGTTGCTAATCTATATTTAGGTGGGTGTTCGTGTTGCTAATCTATTTTTAGGTGGGTGTTCGTGTTGCTAATCTATTTTTAGGTGGGTGTTCGTGTTGCTAATCTATTTTTAGATGGGTGTTCGTGTTGCTAATCTATTTTTAGGTGGGTGTTCGTGTTGCTAATCTATTTTTAGGTGGGTGTTCGTGTTGCTAATCTATTTTTAGGTGGGTGTTCGTGTTGTTAATCTATTTTTAGGTGATTGTTCGTGTTGCTAATCTATTTTTCGGTGGGTGTTCGTGTTGCTAATCTATTTTTAGATGGGTGTTCGTGTTGCTAATCTATTTTTAGGTGGGTGTTCGTGTTGCTAATCTATATTTAGGTGGGTGTTCGTGTTGCTAATCTATTTTTAGATGGGTGTTCGTGTTGCTAATCTATATTTAGGTGGGTGTTCGTGTTGCTAATCTATTTTTAGATGGGTGTTCGTGTTTCTAATCTATTTTTAGGTGGGTGTTCGTGTTGCTAATCTATTTTTAGGTGGGTGTTCGTGTTGCTAATCTATTTTTAGGTGGGTGTTCGTGTTTTAATCTATTTTTAGGTGAGTGTTCGTGTTGCTAATCTATTTTTAGATGGGTGTTCGTGTTGCTAATCTATATTTAGGTGGGTTTTCGTGTTGCTAATCTATTTTTAGATGGGTGTTCGTATTGCTAATCTATTTTTTGGTGGGTGTTCGTGTTGCTAATCTATATTTAGGTGGGTGTTCGTGTTGCTAATCTATTTTTAGGTGGGTGTTCGTGTTGCTAATCTATTTTTAGGTGAGTGTTCGTGTTGCTAATCTATTTTTAGATGGGTGTTCGTGTTGCTAATCTATTTTTAGGTGGGTGTTCGTGTTGCTAATCTATTTTTAGGTGGGTGTTCGTGTTGCTAATCTATTTTTAGGTGGGTGTTCGTGTTGTTAATCTATTTTTAGGTGATTGTTCGTGTTGCTAATCTATTTTCCGGTGGGTGTTCGTGTTGCTAATCTATTTTTAGATGGGTGTTCGTGTTGTTAATCTATTTTTAGGTGGGTGTTCGTGTTGCTAATCTATATTTAGGTGGGTGTTCGTGTTGCTAATCTATTTTTAGATGGGTGTTCGTGTTGCTAATCTATTTTTAGGTGGGTGTTCGTGTTGCTAATCTATTTTTAGGTGGGTGTTCGTGTTTTAATCTATTTTTAGGTGAGTATTCGTGTTGCTAATCTATTTTTAGGTGAGTGTTCGTGTTGCTAATCTATTTTTAGATGGGTGTTCGTGTTGCTAATCTATTTTTAGGTGGGTGTTCGTGTTGCTAATCTATATTTAGGTTGGTGTTCGTGTTGCTAATCTATTTTTAGATGGGTGTTCGTGTTGCTAATCTATATTTAGGTGGGTTTTCGTGTTGCTGATCTATTTTTAGATGGGTGTTCGTGTTGCTAATCTATTTTTAGGTGAGTGTTCGTGTTGCTAATCTATTTTTAGGTGGGTGTTCGTGTTGCTAATCTATTTTTAGGTGGGTGTTCGTGTTGTTAATCTATTTTTAGGTGGGTGTTCGTGTTGCTAATCTATATTTAGGTGGGTGTTCGTGTTGCTAATCTATTTTTAGGTGGGTGTTCGTGTTGCTAATCTATATTTAGGTGAGTGTTCGTGTTGCTAATCTATATTTAGGTGGGTGTTCGTGTTGCTAATCTATATTTAGGTGAGTGTTCGTGTTGCTAATCTATTTTTAGGTGGGCGTTCGTGTTGCTAATCTATTTTTAGGTGGGTGTTCGTGTTGCTAATCTATTTTTAGGTGGGTGTTCGTGTTGCTAATCTATTTTTAGGTGGGTGTTCGTGTTGTTAATCTATTTTTAGGTGATTGTTCGTGTTGCTAATCTATTTTTAGGTGGGTGTTCGTGTTGCTAATCTATTTTTAGATGGGTGTTCGTGTTGCTAATCTATTTTTAGATGGGTGTTCGTGTTGCTAATCTATATTTAGGTGGGTGTTCGTGTTGCTAATCTATTTTTAGGTGGGTGTTCGTGTTGCTAATCTATTTTTAGATGGGTGTTCGTGTTGCTAATCTATATTTAGGTGGGTTTTCGTGTTGCTAATCTATTTTTAGATGGGTGTTCGTGTTGCTAATCTATTTTTAGGTGGGTGTTCGTGTTGCTAATCTATTTTTAGGTGGGTGTTCGTGTTGTTAATCTATTTTTAGGTGATTGTTCGTGTTGCTAATCTATTTTTAGGTGGGTGTTCGTGTTGCTAATCTATTTTTAGATGGGTGTTCGTGTTGCTAATCTATTTTTAGATGGGTGTTCGTGTTGCTAATCTATATTTAGGTGGGTGTTCGTGTTGCTAATCTATTTTTAGGTGGGTGTTCGTGTTGCTAATCTATTTTTAGATGGGTGTTCGTGTTGCTAATCTATATTTAGGTGGGTTTTCGTGTTGCTAATCTATTTTTAGATGGGTGTTCGTGTTGCTAATCTATTTTTAGGTGGGTGTTCGTGTTGCTAATCTATATTTAGGTGGGTGTTCGTGTTGCTAATCTATTTTTAGGTGGGTGTTCGTGTTGCTAATCTAATTTTAGGTGAGTGTTCGTGTTGCTAATCTATTTTTAGATGGGTGTTCGTGTTGCTAATCTATTTTTAGGTGGGTGTTCGTGTTGCTAATCTATTTTTAGGTGGGTGTTCGTGTTGCTAATCTATTTTTAGGTGGGTGTTCGTGTTGTTAATCTATTTTTAGGTGATTGTTCGTGTTGCTAATCTATTTTTCGGTGGGTGTTCGTGTTGCTAATCTATTTTTAGATGGGTGTTCGTGTTGCTAATCTATTTTTAGGTGGGTGTTCGTGTTGCTAATCCATATTTAGGTGGGTGTTCGTGTTGCTAATCTATTTTTAGATGGGTGTTCGTGTTGCTAATCTATATTTAGGTGGGTGTTCGTGTTGCTAATCTATTTTTAGATGGGTGTTCGTGTTTCTAATCTATTTTTAGGTGGGTGTTCGTGTTGCTAATCTATTTTTAGGTGGGTGTTCGTGTTGCTAATCTATTTTTAGGTGGGTGTTCGTGTTTTAATCTATTTTTAGGTGAGTGTTCGTGTTGCTAATCTATTTTTAGATGGGTGTTCGTGTTGCTAATCTATATTTAGGTGGGTTTTCGTGTTGCTAATCTATTTTTAGATGGGTGTTCGTATTGCTAATCTATTTTTAGGTGGGTGTTCGTGTTGCTAATCTATATTTAGGTGGGTGTTCGTGTTGCTAATCTATTTTTAGGTGGGTGTTCGTGTTGCTAATCTATTTTTAGGTGAGTGTTCGTGTTGCTAATCTATTTTTAGATGGGTGTTCGTGTTGCTAATCTATTTTTAGGTGGGTGTTCGTGTTGCTAATCTATTTTTAGGTGGGTGTTCGTGTTGCTAATCTATTTTTAGGTGGGTGTTCGTGTTGTTAATCTATTTTTAGGTGATTGTTCGTGTTGCTAATCTATTTTTCGGTGGGTGTTCGTGTTGCTAATCTATTTTTAGATGGGTGTTCGTGTTGTTAATCTATTTTTAGGTGGGTGTTCGTGTTGCTAATCTATATTTAGGTGGGTGTTCGTGTTGCTAATCTATTTTTAGATGGGTGTTCGTGTTGCTAATCTATATTTAGGTGGGAGTTCGTGTTGCTAATCTATTTTTAGATGGGTGTTCGTGTTTCTAATCTATTTTTAGGTGGGTGTTCGTGTTGCTAATCTATTTTTAGGTGGGTATTCGTGTTGCTAATCTATTTTTAGGTGGGTGTTCGTGTTTTAATCTATTTTTAGGTGAGTATTCGTGTTGCTAATCTATCTTTAGGTGAGTGTTCGTGTTGCTAATCTATTTTTAGATGGGTGTTCGTGTTGCTAATCTATTTTTAGGTGGGTGTTCGTGTTGCTAATCTATATTTAGGTGGGTGTTCGTGTTGCTAATCTATTTTTAGATGGGTGTTCGTGTTGCTAATCTATATTTAGGTGGGTTTTCGTGTTGCTGATCTATTTTTAGATGGGTGTTCGTGTTGCTAATCTATTTTTAGGTGAGTGTTCGTGTTGCTAATCTATTTTTAGGTGGGTGTTCGTGTTGCTAATCTATTTTTAGGTGGGTGTTCGTGTTGTTAATCTATTTTTAGGTGGGTGTTCGTGTTGCTAATCTATATTTAGGTGGGTGTTCGTGTTGCTAATCTATTTTTAGGTGGGTGTTCGTGTTGCTAATCTATATTTAGGTGAGTGTTCGTGTTGCTAATCTATATTTAGGTGGGTGTTCGTGTTGCTAATCTATTTTTAGGTGGGTGTTCGTGTTGCTAATCTATATTTAGGTGAGTGTTCGTGTTGCTAATCTATTTCAGTTGTCTGTGTAGTGTTTGTTTGTTTTGTTTGTCTTGTTCTGTGTCTTGTGTCCAATGTTGTCTGTGTCCATTCTTTTCCCTCTTGGTTTTCTCTAATGTTTATTTAATGTACACATGTGTCCAATAATCCTTCTTTATAGACAATATACGTACATTGTTGGAAAATGTCAAATGCATTTGTACGAGCTTTGGAAACGGGTAGAAAAACTAGCTTTTCTATCCTGTTTCGTATCGAGTGTAAATGAATTTTGTATTGTCCGACAATGTCCGTATATTGTGTTTATCCTGCAATGCTATAAAGCCCAAATCAACTGCCAAATGGTCTACAAAGAGTAGAAACAAGCGTCCTGCTCATCCTTAATTTTTTGACAGTGTCCATGCTTATACTATTGCCGTTTTCTACCATTGCTCAACATGAATCAGGTATCATACATACACCAATATCGTATTTATCCTGCAATAAAATTTGCTAAAAAAATGTTATTTAATTTAATGATAAAAAAAAGATAGCGAAATCCCATTGATACCTCAATAGTAGTTCCGGTAAGGGGCGTGGCTAAATAGCTTTATTAAGCAAATGTGAAAAGTGTTATTATGACAGGGGTGTGGCTTAGTAGCTTTATTAGGCTAATGTGAAAAGTGTTATTACGCAACAGTTTATTTCAACCCATTTATTGTGATAAAAATTAACCCAATTGCAGGATAAAAACTCCACCTTGGTCAGTGACCGTAAATAGCACAAACAATTATCCAGTGAATGCAAATTGACTGCTTAGATAGAATCAGTGCATGATAAAAATTAATATTTTATTGTTGTTTTAAATGATTCCATAATTAATTCTGTTTTTATCTTCATTTGACTTTGGCAAACATGTCAAGAAGTTGTTAGAACGTTAAGATCAAGTTGTATCATACAATATATATCAAAAACGGGAACTATACCATTTAAGAACAGAAACTATAATTTAACAACAGGAAATACGAGATTTATATTTTTGAAATATTGTCTGTTCTTCGATTTACGACTTCTTTGTATCCCTTTGGTATGTTCAGACTTTTCTTACATGTAGCAACGTAGTGTTGTATATGTGCAAGATAAACTTCTGTAGTCGTCAATTAAATAAAAACATCGTAATAACATTGATATCAAATGCCAGGCATCATGGTGACGAGTCATTTTTTTTTCAAAACACACTAAGTGTATTTACATTTATCCTACAAAACTATTATACATTTAGGTCATAATTAAACTGAAGACGTATTAGTTACTTCTTGATTCTATGTATTGATTCCCAATTAATAATTAACTAGTCTTACTTATATTTTTGTGGTTTATTCATAGACAAATGCCAGATTTTCTTTGGTTTAGTCATAGAAAAATAACTGGTTTTTTTCAAAACGAATTGCCTTTATACGCCCTAATACAGAGCCTCGAAAATAGATACACACATGGTTAAAGATAGAAACTGTCTAGATGGTGTAATGGAGAGATCCACAGTCGGGCCAAGCCAACGGCTATACAACTGGTATTTACTGTTTTCTCACAAAGAAATGTAGCAATAAAAAGTAAGAGCACAACACCTGTTGGCTCAGAGGCATGCGAGTATTATATTAGAACTCTATGACAACCAGCGTGTTTGTCAAGTATACCGCAACTTATGGTATATGTGTACGACAAGAGTTATCTTTCTTACCACCGTATACTAACTATACGCGTATAGTAAGTTTACAAGAGTATAAAATCGGTAAAGACGTATATCCATCTGTATTGGAGGTAGCTTAGACAAAGTTATTTATGCCCTTTATCTAACCTTATGGGCCATGTGACCCCTCTTTAAGGCCAAAGATTGATAGTGTGAAATATGTCGTTTTTTTGTATTGACAAAAAATGGACATGTATATGTTTATAATTTTTTTTACTTTTTTAAAATAAGTAAAATGTTTCGCAATTTACATGTTATTTGTTTTATTCTGGCAACTGGCCAGATTTTTAGTCTGAAAGGAGGAGGACAT
The DNA here is from genome assembly GCA_963680875.1 of Bathymodiolus brooksi. Lineage (NCBI taxonomy): Eukaryota > Metazoa > Mollusca > Bivalvia > Mytilida > Modiolidae > Bathymodiolus > Bathymodiolus brooksi. Next base: position 48,499,119 of record OY804576.1, on the reverse strand, counting down.
AAATATATATATTCTAATCGTTGTAAGAGCACATGTGATAATCAACGTAAATAAAAATTTGCTATGGTGAACCCAAAGCTCTGTTATGTCTGTGAAACAAAAGAGTGTTACATTAAAAGACACAAATCCTAGCACTAGTTTTGCTAATTTCCGTCAAATGTAAATATTGAGTTCGAACCCCGTTTATGGCGAGGTGCATTCGATACAACATTATGTGATAAAGTTTGTCAGTGACTTGCGACAGGTCGGTTGTTGTCACCGGATACTCCGGTATAACTGAAATATTGTTGAAAGTGGCGTTTTAGCACCTTAAACCAAACCAACTATTGGAGGTAAGTAGAAACTGTTTTGGAATCGACTATTTCGGAATTGTAACATATATACAATGTACTATTTTCTTCTTGTATATACGCCATGCTTGTTTTTTTTTATCACAAGCAAAGTTTGAAGATACCAAATGGGTCACCAGAAACCATTAAATTGAAGTACAGATAATAAAATATTCAACATAAGGACACAAATACAAAACACTACATAGAAAAGTCAAGATTAAGCAACGTAAATTCTACTAATATGCATGTGCAAAAAAGTAAACTAAAAATTCTTTGCAAATTTATAAGGGTTATAAATTTTCAAGTTGTTTTTCCAGGTAAATCCTCTGTTGTTGCTGTACTGTATTTGTTAATCATTTTACTTATTTCATCTTGTCATGTGTGTTATTATTATTTATGTTATCATATTGAACAAATTCTTTGTACCACTGTACTTACTATGGTGTTCAAGAAATAAAGAATCTTGAACTTTGAATCTCGCGCTGCGGACGGGTTTGAAATTCCATCTCCACTAGTGGCATTCATTGAGTTACTCGTTTAGAACTGTAAGACTGATATTTTGCAACGAGTAGCCAATCAGTTCATGATGGCGATCGTAAACCTTCGAAGTGACGATTTTAAGATTACTACTATATGAGTCCTTGGCTCAGTAACCTCCCTATTAAGCATCTAAGAAATCATGATACGAAACACAAGCTCTGGAATGTAGTAGCAACTAAGAGATGTAATTTATACTCTGTATGGAGGTACAAGAATGTTGCTACATATGAATGGAAAGTTCACAATGGAAATCAACTCCTTTCGAATCCCAATCAAGTGCTCTGAAAGGGTAAGTAGTTCATGCTACATTAATGGCACCTTTCGTGTTACTCTGAGTAAACATCTGATCGTAAATCATCAATGAGGAAATTGAACGGGATTGTAATTACGACAAACGGTTATTCGTATATATCACTACATTATTAGTCTGGTATGTAACAACTGGAAGACTTTTCTCGTCTACTTCTTGGATATAACGCTAACAAATATATTATCTCATTCGATAAAATTTACCACAAGAAAAAACTAGATATCTAATTTAGTGCACACGACGCGTTTCTGGAATAACATTCATCAGATACGATCAAAGTCAAAATGATTGCAAAGCCAAATAAAATTAAAAGTCTAATAACAAGTCATAATGATACATCATAATTCGTGAAATACGTACAAAGGGGCGTAACTAGAGACATATTTCCATTTAATAAATATTTTGATAGCGAATCATGAATTTTTAACTGGTTGCACCTGTTTTACGGTATTCCTTTCAAAATTGACAGAAATGATTCAGATATATTATTTCTTTCCACTTAAGATGCAAGACATTATCAAAATATAAAACATTTGTCCAGTAAAACAAAAAGACAGTAATATAAAATAGTAACAATGATAAAAACAAGCCAAAAGAACTACCGGTATTTCATCACTGATTTCAGATGTTTTTTAAATTGTATTAGTGTATGTCGAGTTTGTCCAAAATATTTAATCTAGAAAAAATTTATCACAACTTTTCTGACATATAGTTATCTAATCTGAATGACTTCTTCTGATTTACATAGCTTCATTTGTTAATAAACTGCTTTTTATATATACTATTTTTCACCATCAACTTTGAATTGTCCATGTTATATGCCGAAATATGTCCCAAGGCTAGAAGGCATTTTGCATTATGCCTTCTAACCTTGGGACATATTTCGGCATATAACATGGACAACACAATAGTATTGTCATTATTACTCTGAATGTCTTTGGTGATTTTAAAAAATGAAATTTGTCTAAAATGTATTGATAGTATAAAGATTGGCAAATAATATTCATTTAAATTCAAGAAATATTTAATTTCAACAATAACAATGAACTGTCAAATATTTAATTCCCAAACCTGGAACTGGCCATTGTTTTGACAGACGACAGCATCAACGTTAAAGAAAAACGTATAACTTGTAAATTGTACACTGTTAAAAGTGCTCAGGTGATCCCGTTTAGACCCCGCCTATTTCAATGACGTAACATTGTTCTATGCTCCGCCCATCACCATAGAAATGACTCCAACAATAGTACTATGCGAGTGCATAGTACAACGACGCTATTTATTCTTTGTAAAATTATGCTTCGATAATATCATGTCAATTATAATGAAAGTTTCTTACATGAAGAGTAATAATATCTTATATTATATATGTTCACTATCATTATCAATTACTAAATTCTGAGTGATATGAAATAAACATATTTAAAGGGATATGAAAGCTCGTTTTAACATATATATACCCGTCCAATTACTCCTGTTGAGAACCGTGTATGGTCCGATTGTAACTCTAAAAGCGTAGAGGATGAACTTCATTTTCTAATGTATTGTCCTAGGTTTGGAAACCACAGAAGAGAACTCTTTTCAAATGTTCTTAATTATAATGCTGCTATATTAAGTGCAGAGGATAAATTTGTTTGGATATTGAGCAACGAAGATCCGTCTTGCGTCAGTGAACTCGCAAAATTTATTCACTCGTGTTTTCAAATGGCACCATAGTTTTTCTGCATGCATGTTTTATATTTTATCTTTTCTAAATACAGTTATCTCTCTTTCATTGCCACCCAATGCAAACTATAACCTATAATTTTATTTGTTATTTTATTATGTCATTCTTCTTTCATGTACTATCTCATAATCTTTGTCAACCTTAATGTTCAATGATTGAGCTTTCTTTAATAAACTATTTCGTTTCGTTTATGTTTTTTCAACTCGTGACCAAGGTTGTTTCTTTTCAATTTAATTGTAAAAAAACAATCCAAAAATACTTTGCACGCCCATATAATCCCTAATATCGTTAAAATATCACTTAAAAGGGTCGAAATGAATTTTTGTCTAGGAAACAAAAAATCAATTAACAGAAAAACCGCAAGATATGACAGAATTATCAACGAATTATGTCACTTTTACAAAGTTTCATTGATAAAAACCGGGTTAATGTTTCATAAATATCATTTATTGAACCAATTTTTCATGAGATACAAAAAAAAATTCCAAAATGAGCTTTAATATCCCTTTAATAAATTTAGTCTATGTTATTTAACGCCACTTTAAAAAAAATTTCAGTTATATCGTGGCGGTCAGAGTACCCGGAGCAAACCACCGACCTGACGCAAGTTACTGACAAACTTAATCACATAATGTTGCATCGTGTACACCTTGCCTGACCGGGATTCAAACTCACAACGTTAGTGATGATGGGCACTGATTGTATATATAGATATAAATCCAACTACCATACAATCATGACCATGATGGCCCCTTAGCAAATTTGTCAAAAACCACATCCAAAATAAGAAATGAAATAACATTAAAACTAAAGTAGAGGTGACGAACCCAATATCATTCATGCAGTCCGAATAGTACTGGACAACTTGATCTACATATAATACAACAAACTCTTTGCAACAACAAAAACTATAATCAGGATCAGGTGCTTCAAACAAGCTACCCGTCGAGCCGTCTTTAACTACAAAGTCGGCATAGTCTAAGAGTAAAATCGGCTTAAATGAGGTCATTAATCTGGAATGCGTCTGTAGTCAGTTAAAGACGGACATCACATCATGGTCGACTATTTCATGAGGCAGAACATACACCACTTTAGTTCATCGAACGTAGTTTTGATGAACTGGAAGGAACCTACTACGAATAGTTCGAAGTAGTCGAGTATTCCACTTATCAGGGTAAATTTAGTTAAGAAGAGTTTGATGATGCCAAAGGGGTAATCAGAATCCGTAAATCAAAGATGGAGACAACAGAATGACCAAAGAAAAAGGACAAACCATGATCTACAAAACATACACATAAAACTAAAGATCGAGTAACACGAACCCCGTTTAAAACCGAGGATGAACTCGGGTGCTCCGGAAGGGTAGACAGTTCCTACTCCACAATTACCATGAATGGAACTTAGAGCTATCTCATAAATTGACATTTCTGAGTTCGAGATAGGGAAATTCGACTGTACAAGTAGTTTGTCCGACAGATGTGATCCCCTTCTGAGAACGCTCGCATAATCATTCCAGATGCTGGACCTCATATCTACTACGTTATATGGACGAAAACGCCTCTCACTACCGATTTTGGCTATCCTGCTTCAGCCTTAGTGCTCCCAAAGATTTAAGATTATATGACCTTCCAGTCTTTCCACTCTGAGCGTACCTGATAATGTATTCCAGAAACACGTCGTGTGCGATAATTTAGATATCTACATTGTTATTAAAATATGAACATTTCCTTTGATTTAAAATAAACTGAAATCGCAAAAAAAAATAGTTGAAAAACGAAGCCAGTATGAAAAAGACATCTTGGTATAATGATGCTGTGCCAATAATTTCAAGTTCAAGATATTATTTGTCACTTATTCCACGAGGCCTTCGTGGCCGTGATCGGACGGTAGTTGGATTTACAACTACCTATGCAATCGGTGGCAATCACCACTGATGTTGTGAGTTCCAATCCCGCTCATGGCGCAGTGTACATCATTATGTGATAAAGTTTATCAGTGACTTTGGTCAGGTCGGTGGTTTTCTCAGAGAACTCCGGTTTCCTCCACCAATAAAACTGACCACCACGAGATAACTGAAATATGTTGAAAGTGGCGTTAGACACCATAAACCAAACCTAAACCACTTATTCCACGTTTTTGTTAATACCAAATGTATGACTTGTGATCGCTGATGCGTCAATATTCAACGAGTTCAACACATATGTTGTCCACATTGTATTATTTTACACGAGAACCAGTAGTTACTTTGGAAAATGAGATTATCTCCACTTGGATGATTTCAAATATAAATCTCATGGAAGGGCATTTTGCAGTCTAAATAAATTGCTTCGTTTATAATAACCCCTCTGGATTAATTGAATCAAAAGAAAACTACATGAATGTCAAAATGACAGATATCTTAAGAGTATGTGCAAATAAGGGTAATAACAAAATTACCGAACTTCGAACAATCTTACAAAGGGAAAGTCAAAACTCATAAGTATATAAACAGACAAAATCAGTCAACAACCGGAAAACTGTGAAAACCGTAATGACCCTGACTTGGTATAGGCATTTCTAAAGAAATGGTGGGTTGAATCAGATTTTAAAGCGCCAAACCTCCGGCTTTCGTTACGGCTCAAAGGTTCCAGTTGTCACTATAACAGTATTTATAACAATACTGGAACAAAATAGGTAAAATAGTTGTCAAAGCAGTACCAAATTCAGTGAAGTAAATGTGAAAAACACTCTTACGTCACACATTGATAAAAAAATATTTTTGACATTTTTGTTGACTTCCTTATCTTCTTTTTTTTTTTTAACAACGTAATATTTTTTATTCAAATGCTTGCTACAATTAACACGCCAAAAGTTCAAGCTCCTTTTGGTGTTTAACTGTTACATCTTGTTCTGATTATCCAGGGCTATGATCAGAATTACATGAAATATACATACAACCTAAATACAATTTCTATTTAATACCTTTTGAAAACATTTATTTATTTTGCATTTACTATATAATTTTTTACTTTTATTAAAAAGGTACACTTTTGAAGTGTTTTATTTTCATTTATTCTTTTAATATATTCATTGGCAAATATTCTATAAATATCAATATACTTTGTTTTCTGTTCAGATATACAGCATGTGGACAAAGGTGATTCCGTTTCCGCCATCTTCCCTATATATTTCATATAAAACCACTTATTTTCATAACATTCTCATGAAATCATTCCTTAGCCGATTTTCATGAAATTTTCACCTTTAAAAACAGAATTAATTAGAGTTTATCTTATTGTCTTCATGTAATTTTTTCGAACTTGTATTTGCAAGCATTTATGATTTAAACACAAATGTAAATTCTTGACGTCACAATTGTATATGATTATCTAGTAAGGGATCGTCGCAAAATGTGACAGTTTTTTTCAAATGAAGTTAGTTTCATTTGGCTCAGACCACCCACCCACCCCTTCCAAATGAAAGTGTGAAAAACAGATTACCGATGTATTATAAACCAAACTCCACCTAAAAATAGAGGGTTTAGAACCATGTATTCTCCATATGCATGTCATGATAAAGGGTCTATCTATGAATCTTTATCCTTTCAAAATCACAGACAATTGATTTCATCTAAGTGTACATATAATTCAACAAGCATACCGTACCAATAAAATGATATTTATAGATTAATATTGACATCTCTGTAATGTGCATTCTTATAATAAATGCAAAGATCTGGACCACTTATTTATTATTTATGGAGCAGTGTATACATCTTGTATATCAAGAAATTCAATTAAAGCCCTTTCTATACATGTGAACCATAATGAATGTGTATTTTTGAGGACATCTTCTTTTCGTGTGTCCCGCTACCAAATAGTGTTGTCTGCACAAGACGTTTTTTACAGGGCGCTGCCCAATCTCTACCCAGAGTTGTATGTCCTTACACTCTATCCAATCTTGTCAAAATCCGTTTATTAAAGGGTAATTTGATATAAACCGGTTATAATGACCCCATATATTGTAAAATATGTAAAGAATACCATATAACTAATATTTGAGAAACTTCTTTGTTTATTTTCAAACGAAGATAAGGAATTATTTTTTATACCGTGATCAGTCATACAGCGCTGTTCTGGTTCCTTGTTGTAATAGCTTCTATAGTTGCTGAACATTACACTGGTAATATTTTATAGAAAGTAGACTACGTTTTAGACGTTGACAGAGATTGGAGAGTGTAGGACCGACAACTCTGGGTAGAGATCAATCGTAACTACTCGGCCATTCTCGCTACCCTGCAAATAACCTCGTATGCATTAGGCGTATGAATCGCACTACTTTTCACATGTCAGTTACATGAAAGTTTGATAAAGTCATATTTTAAACAATTTTCTATATTTCAATTAAAATTTTAATTAGTTTTGCATGATTAGATTTTACTTAGTATGTATTCCATATTGGATTTTCGTGGACTATATTTTTGTGCGGCTTAACTTAACTTAACTTCCGGCAAACAATTTAAGAAGAATTTCTACTATGTACGTACGAGGTTATTTGCAGGGTAGCGAGAATGGCCGATTAGTTACGATTGGGTAGAGATTGGGCGCTGCCATGTTTAATACTTAATCAATACAATAACAGAATACCGAAAGCAATCAATACAATCACAAACTACCGAAAGCCTATTTCTGCAACGCACACAAGAACAAAAACCCGCCATAAGCATCGTGGTATCTGTTGTTTACTCTATTTGGTCAAAACTTGCTTAATACATTATAGTATTATTATAAATTTGACAACAGTATTTTTAAAACATTCCAAGAATCGAAAACATTATTTTTTTTAATTTGCAAAAAAAGACCGTTGTTTTTCGATGCGTAGGTGTACCGCAAACAGGAAACCAGAGCTGTGTACATATACACCCATTACTTATTCAGTACTAAAGAAACAGTACAATCGTACAATATACCGACTCGAAAGATATTAAAACGATGTTCCATTCAATTTTATGCCGTTTTTTAAGTGCATTTTTAAAGATTTATTGACAAATCTCAATGTGCGATTTTGGTTTTTTTCCAAGCGAGAGAGCTCAAAAGCACCCACCTACCAAACGAAACTAACTTCGTTTGAAAAAAACTGCGACAATGTGCGACGATCCCTAAGATTTGGTGAAAAAATTAAACTTTGTATTTATATCAATTCTTAAGAGAAAGTAGAAATAAAATTATTTGCAAATTTTACGGGTACCTATAAAGTGCGAAACGGAATAGAAACGAAACGAAACGAAACGAAATCAACGAAAACGAAATGAAACGAAACGAAACGAAATCAACAAAAACGAAACGAAACGAAACGAAACGAAATAAACAAAAACGAAACGAAACGAAATGAAACGAAATAAAAACGAAACCAACGGAAGCAAAACGAAATCAACGAAATCAAAACGAAATAGAAAATAGAAGAAAAAATAATAGGGGCCTAAAAGAAATCAAACCTATTTTCACAATTACGATGCTAGACCACTTCCCACGCACGTCATCAGGAGAGGAGGACAGGATTTGTCACCATTGAACAAGAATACTAAGCATTTATTCAGCGGGAGTCTGTCCTTTTGACTTTGTGGTTTCTTTTAAATTTGGAAACCATAAGAAGGAGAGGAATTAAAATTAAAAAAAAAACAGAAGTGCAGAGTTAAAGTTCACTAATAGATACCCCGGTCCGAGCAAAATTTAAAAGTGTGTTGGAGAGACGAAAAAGTGTGACGACCGGACGGACAAACGAACCGAACGGACAGCAGAAGTCCTATATACCCCAATCTTTTCTTGGCGGAGGTATACAAATCCTATCAAAAATTAACTTTAAATTTTTTTTAAAAATCTACATATCTTGTAAAAGTACCTTTTTTCCCTTTGATCCCTTTTCATTAAAAAAACAAATCCCCCTCCCCCTCCAAAGAAATTCTTCCAGTGTAAATAAAATTTGATACGGCACATACTGTTATACTCCCCCTCCCCCCGCTATCTAGCGGGAGAGGGGGTATATAGTATATGTCCATTTGTCCATGAGTGCTTCCCTCACTCCCTATGCAATTCCTCCTAACAACTTCATGGAATTGAATGAATGTTACAGGAAATTTTTAATACCATATGGCAAGGTTCATTAAATTCATGAATTCTTTAGTACCAAGTGGCATTGTGCACCTTCTATTTTTGTTTTCCCATTTTAACAGTTCTTGCTAAAATTTCTTCACTTTTGGACTTTGTCATTTAAGGCTATGTAATTGTCATACAAGACTATACAATAGAGAAGGGGTACTGTTGCGTTATCCATAACTTTTCCTAAACAACAGAATGGGTTTCAATAAAACTTCCAGAGATTCTTGTTTAGTTTTTTTTTGCAACCATTAATTTTTCAAGAAGTTCTTCTGTAAAGGGGGGGATGCTCACTGTACGTCCTGCTTTGTTCTTTTTCTTAGCTCTTCAAAATAGGACAATAGGATTTGAAATAAAAGGTTTATAGTGTTGGGTCTTTTTGACCCCTGTATATCTCGGCAAGAACAACTGTAAGACATTTCGGGAAGTCGGAATTGCATTTTTTTTTAATTAAGGAAATCGGGGTTTCAAGTTTTTAAAATCGGGATTTCGGGCTCAGGCCCCCGCATAACCCCCCTTTTTTCTATATGCATAAATACTGACACACACAAACACAAATACAAATATGACATTTGAACTTCTGAAAGTTTGTCGGCCAGCAAACCCGGCTTGAATTGAGTTGCGGGTAATGTGGGTGAGGAGTACTGTAACGGACAGACATGCAAGATGGGTTATAATTAATCAAAATTATTGTATTTAAAAAATCGAATTATAATTTTTTTTTATTTCTTTATTTCATTTTGCCTTATTTTTTTCCTTCCATTATCCTTCCATTTTCTTCGTATCAGTCTATTTCGTTTTGTTTTAGTTGATTTCGTGTTGGTTTCGTTTCAATTCGTTTTCATTTCGTTGATTTCGTTTCGTTTCGTTGATTTCGTTTCGTTTCGTTTCGTTTTTGTTGATTTCGTTTCGTTTCGTTTTCGTAGATTTCGTTTCGTTTCGTTTCGTTTCTATTTCGTTTCGCACTTTATAGGTACCCAAATTTTACGAAGAAGAAACTATATTTATTTCTGCATTTGATGCTGAAAATTTCATGAAAATCAGATAAGGAATGACTTCATGAGAATGTTATGAAAATAAATGGTTTTATATGAAATATATAGGGAAGATGGCGGAAACGGAATCACTTTTGTCCACATGCTGTATAGTACGATTTGTAAATGGAAAACCCTACAACAATTATCAAAATATGTAATGCAAGATAGTTTTTATCATCTGTCTTGTATCCAAGTACTATATGTTTCAAAGTAATTTTGTTTTCGATACCCAAACCCTTCATTAAATTCTGAATTTTTTTCCAAAACTCTTTTAGAAAGGTACAGGTAATAACATAATGAGAGTAATCTTCATCTAATTTACAGAAATTACATAAACTATTCCCAACAATTTTCCATTTGGAAAGTAAAACTTTATTTGGAATAATAAAATGAAAAAGTTTCCATCTGAACATTTTAAGTTTGTTTTCTTCAAGAAATTTGAAAATGAAAAAATATAGATTACTTGTATTTGGTTTTTCAGACAACACTAAATAATTAATCCAATAATGTGTACCAATAGGGTTTGAAGATTTAACATTCACCAGTTTATTATATGATAACTTATTAGACAATGTAGATAAATTAATAAACTGATTGTTCCAGATGAAATAATCTTTTTTGATATTTACAATGCTTTTAACTGAGCTTTCTGGTTTTAAAATGTCTATCCAATTCGTTGGAAAAGCTTTTTTAAGAATACTAAATTCAGATATCCAATTAGATTTATTTTTTAACTTGTGCAGAATAAATTCTTGCGTAATTTTACCATTATTATCTATTATATCATTAACAAAAAATATTCCACTATTAATCCATTCTTTAAAAATTTTTTTTTTTTTTTCAAATGTGATAAATCTATTTCCCCATAAAATTTGCTTTCTTACATTACTGAATGTTAATGGTGAACTTAATTGACCATCACCTGTTTTTATCCAACTGGTCAAAACATTTTTGTAAAATTCGGGGATATTATTTAGAAACTGTTTATGTTTTTTCACATCTATGTTCATTTTAAAAGTAAGTCATATTTTCCCAAATACATTTAAATATTTCAGTGGTATCAGTTTCCAATTCGAAAATTTTGAGTCAGCTAATCTACTTACCCATGATGCCTTCAAAGATATAAAATAACTTTCTATATCTATCATTTTCAGCCCACCCTTCTCAAAATCTCCTATCTCCGACGACCTGCTGAAACAGTGTCCCTCCAAAGGAGACACATATATTATCGACGAGGAACTCCAGCATACTGATCACTTGTTCCTCGGAGTAGCATGTTTTACCTTTTTGAATTTTGTTTGAAAAATATGTGGAATTGTAGCCTAACACAACAAATTTTCAGCCATAGTTTCTATGACTGAAAGCTTTGTGAATACGTAAGACAGAACTAGCTATTTATTTATTATCCATGTGTTATCTGATGCTAAGAAGGATCTTCTTCACATTTTTAAACATGTAGTTATTGACCTCTACAATAGATGGTAGAACATACCAGAAAAAAATTGAGGAGATGTAATATTTATTTCCTCTTAATTGTCATCAAGTAATTGAGGGGGGGGGGGGTAATTTCCATGTCACAAATACAGAATTCAACATTTTACTGTCTATCATCGTAATGTAGTAGGAACAGGAACTTTCACTTCAATTTGCCGAGCCTTGTGGGTAATCGGAAGTAAATATACCTCACTTCTACTAACCCGAATAATCCAGTCGTTATATTACGCTTTGCTACATTAACGCCTGGACGACTTTCTCGATAAAACGCGTCAACCAGAAGTTTGAAATCAGCTATGCATTCTGGGTATAAACTGCTGGTGACTTTTGGCGCTAAAGGAAGGGAAGCTTAGGAAATGTTTGTAAACATAGGTCAATGGTATCCTTATTGTCAATAAAGGATTTGATGGCAGTGAGCTGTTTTTCTTTAAATGTAGTCATATTTTGATTCAATCTCACTAAGCGCTGTGTCGATCTCCATTTCTTGCTGTTTGTAAACATTATCGGAAATTGAAAGAACCGACTCGGCAAATAATCATCGCTGATTGGCTCTCTCTTTCAGAGAGCAGCTGACGCGTTTTTATCACAAGGAGAGTTCAAGCCCTCGAGTAGCGATAGCGGATAGAGAGCGCTGAATTATTCGAATTACACTTCTACTGCAAAATCACTATTTTCTAAATCGATGTTTCCGAGTTCCAGATGGCGAGTTTTGTTGTGTTTTGTTTGTCTTCGTTCTATATTTTGTGTGCCCAATGTTGCCAGTGTCTCTAATTGTTCCGTCGGTTTCCTCTAACGTTAAATCAATGTATTTTATTTTCTATGATTCGAAGGAATGGAACGGTCGAGCTGCAACTTGTCAATTCTCATATGAGTTCCTAGTGGTGGCAATTTTCAAATAACAACTGTCATTCTGTTTGTCATAAATCTATCCGTTGGCAGCTTCTGCTTGGATATCAGAATATCATTTCAAATGGTAAGAGAATCCATTGACATTTTCAAATCATTTTGTATACCATCTTCCTGATAAAAGCGCTGTAGTTGTTTTTAGCTTTGAGTATTCTGTGGTGATATTGGTCATAGTGATGACAGTATCTATGTATTGATAGGACCACCTTACACGTATTCAGAAGACTATCTGGTATCTCAACATTTGTGAGATGAATAACTTAAATGTAGTGTTTATTGAAGAATATATAACATATCCCTTGTATGACTGTCAGATAAAAATAGTAAATGGACGCGATATATTTTCTCTTAATCTTATTAGATGTTTCTCTCATATCCACTTTTTAAAAACATGTTTTGTATAATATATAGATAGACAATTTTCTTATAATTAGTTATTACAGCGATGTTTATATAAAACTTTCCAATGACTGTCTGATTTCATATGATGGGGTATTAATTTGGGTTGGTTATAGTTGTAGAGGATACCCCCTTCAAATTTCAGTACATTGAAAAGCATAAGCACCAACAACTCCTCTGGTATATACGTCTATAACGTCTACACACTTAAATGACAAGAAAGAAACCGATGCAAAAAATGAGGAGTTTTAATCAGTCTGAGTATCTAGATCTCTAGCGGGCGAGAACCAAAATGAACATATGATTACAACAAAGCCTTACAAGTTCTATCTTCAAACAAGCAACATTGACGACAACATCATCATAGACATTTTAAAGTCAGCGAATGCTTTAGTTGACTGTTTATTGGCCAAGAATGCAGACATTTTAAGTTGACGGTCATATATTTGTGATAAACATTTGCTTTCTTCTTGTTGTTGTAAATGTTCAAAATGTATTTCATTTAATTTTGTCTTATCAAGCTCTAACTTCTGCTGTGCTTAGTACAAATTACTATGACATCTATCAACTGTTTTCTTTTAAATTGATAATATACCGTCATTCGATTTTGTAAAAAAAAAAAAAAATTCATGTAATTTCCGTGTATTCTTTGCAAGACAAATGTACACAATCAGAATCAGAAAAAACAAAATAATAGCGATGAAACATAAAACTAAAATGACAAAGTGGTAATCTTCCCCCCTCCCTAATTAAAAAGAGAGAGAGAGAATGAAACAAAATTATAATATTCATAAATCTGTTTGTCATTACTATCCCATTGTTCTTCTTTTTCTCCTAACATCGAATTTCCACACTTTTATGATTCCCTATTTCCTATTTGTGGTTATAGTTTAGGCTTTTATGGACGGGTTACCGTTTTCTACATTTAATCATATTTCATTTAAATTATTTCAAACAAATAATTTAGTAGTATAATTTCCTTTGGTACATTCAAATGGGGCAATTTGTTTTCATTTTTTACAAAAAATCTGTTACTTTTATGAGATAATAACTTAGAATTCTAACTTTTCCACGCCTTTTTCAATTATGTTCTATTGATAATATTGGAAAACATATGAGGTGTCAACAGCCAATTAAAATGGATACCTTCACCTCTTTATTCGCCTTCTAATGACATTGGGCAGATTGGAAGTAAATGACCTAAAATCAATCATCTTGGTCCTGCAAACGTTTATTGTCAATAAAACTCTTACAATGACGAAATATTTGCCTTTTCAACTAAATATATCAAATTACTGTTACCCTTAATGTTAGCCACTCTATCGCCGCTTTTATGGGTGAATTAACTGTTTTCATTGTGTGCAGATTTCAATGTCTTGCAAACGACTAACAATAAATTTGATTTATAAGGTATAAATTTATCAAAGGTTTGCAGATTGATCGTTAGGTTTTCGTTAGTCTTTTTCATTCACTTTGTTATTTTCATTTATCGTCTTTTATTGACCAGTAACACGAGATACAAGACAATTAATCTGTTAAAACGATGGTTTTTGAGCCAAACTCCGGATATTTGAAAGGAAATGTACGACCGAGTAATTTACTTGAAATTCATTATTCCAACGTCAGATGAAACGCTTTACAAACACAAAACTACAAGTGAACACGATCCCGATGGACTAGTTTCTACTTCATACAACACTTGATTGGTCCTTTGTTAATGTTACCATTGGTAGTGTTTGTTGTGTTTAATAGGAATTAGCAAATAAAAACATTACATGAAATTTAAGATGTCCTCTGGCAATAATAAAAAGAAAATGTCATTTTGTCGTGTTTTTCTATTTTATTTTTATTATCACATTATTGCTTTTGAAAATCACTTTCAAATTAAATTTCAGTTTCGGAATGAGGCCATGGGGGTACAACTATCCGACACTTAGAGAAAGAAAATAAAAATGAACAGATTGCCGATTGTTGGTATGCTTTGTGGAGTGTACTTAATGGCTGATCTACATTTTACGAGCTTCATCATCAATTTTTGAGTTATAATTGACAGAAAGGGAATTAAAACCAAGAGCCTGAACTAGCGTTAGGGTCAGCGTTATAGCGCTTAACACCACTTCCAACAATGTTTTAGTTATATCGTGGCGGTCAGTTTTATTAGTGGAGGAAACCGGAGTAACCGGAGAAAATCACCGACCTGTCGCAAGTCATTGACAAACTTTATCGCATAACGTTGTATTGAGTAAATCTCGCCTGAGCAGGATTCGAACTCACAACACATGATATAAATATTGAGTATATTCTTTCTTTCTGGAAAAGATAATGGCACTAAGCAACTATCATTAAAAATGCAGCAGTGGGTACGTGCTTGCTATTTAGCACTTAGTGAGCAAGGTTTCAGTTATGATATGACCAGAACAAGTAGCTTGTTTATGTGCTGTTGGTGATGCCTGCTTTGTACAAGACCAACACGCTAAGAGTTAAGTGCTGCTGGTGATGCCTGCTTTGTATAAGACCAACAGGCTAAGAGTTAAGTGTGGTGCTTATTACAACAGTCGACACAAAGACATATATTTCTCATTATCTAGACTCCTATGTCAACTGCAGCACTCCCTCTTGTTGCACGATTAACAGACTGGTATGAAATACCGATTCCAATGTCTTTGGCTTGACCTAACCAATGATCCCTCCAACGATCGTATACACTGACGGTAAGCATGCAATAACAATTACAACAACCGAGGGTATACAATGTATAAAATGCGACTTTTGTTTTCAAATTTCAAAATTACACACCTTTGTTCTGTTTTTGCTTTTGTTCATGTTATTAAGCGAAAGTTTAAACAGTGATGGTAATCAATGGCACCAATATTATCAAAACAACAACCACCTGTCACCTCAAGTCATTTAACACAAAATGTAATGTTTCTTAAAAATATCTTTAAAAAATGTCAGGTTTAAAACACTTAACCTGACATTTTTGGGTTTGACAAATGCATACACAAACATTATTAAGTAGTAACAATAATAAACACTGTAAAAGCAATATCATTTCAAGTGGGGAAAAGTGCAGTATTTAGAATAAGTATTGGATCTTTATTTGACATTAAGAAAACATATTTATCTTTGGCATTCCAATATCTAAATGACTTATGCTTAGCGAATTTAAAAAGACGTATTTCAGCTTCATATTTTTTACAAGAAACAAGAAAATGTTCTTCGTCCTCTATTACATTACATACTGAGCAAAGGCGATTTTCTTATATATCTTTATTCTCATAAAGCCAATGTATAACAATGGTACAGAGATATAACAATAAAATCAAAATAACAACAACTATTTACAACATATATATAAATTAGGAGAGAGGTTACAAAGGATTAAGAGCCTGGAGGACAAACACCGGTATTGATAGCACTTATAAAATGACAGAGTTTCTTCAGTATTGGTTTTATTTTACTTGACATAAGTTCAGAAAATTTGATAATATTATGTCTATATATGAAATAATTTACCAGTGACTGCTTACGTTTTTGGTTAAAATAAATACATTCAAAAATGTAATGGTATTCATCTCCAATTCGGGATCTATTACATAATATACATTTACGATTTTCTCTTGGAATGTTCTGCCATCGCCCTGTTTCGATGGGGAGTTTATTATTTGTTGTTCTAAATCTGCAAAGCAAAATTGCATCTTTTATTTCTAAAATATTTAAATATTCTTCATATTTAAACTCTGTTTTAATTGTTTTATAATTTATGACTTTAGGTGAATTTTGTACTAAAGAATTCCAATTTTGAAGAAATTGATCCTCTAATCGCTGTTTAATTACACATTTCAAATAATCTACATTGTCAAAAAGTTCTGTTTCCCATATATTTGAGAAGCCACACTCATTAAATATTTGTTTTACAAACAATATCCAACTAAACTGCATATTATGATTTTCATTCAATTGACGACATAGTCTATACAATATATTAGAATACTTTGTCTAGGCAAAGGGGGTTTGCAATGACGCCCTGTTTTGATTTTCAATGGGTGACAACTGGTTCTTAATCTACTCATTCCTCTAAGGAGGTGTTTTTCTTTTAAAATGTCAATATAGTTTTCTTTAATAAAATGCATTCGTTAGAAGCACATATGTTTCAAGTTTATTATTACTTTTTATTTCAGTCAGCCAGATTTGTTGGTATTGATCTGTTATTTTTTCTGTAAAGACTGCAACAACATAATTACTATTAAATGCACTAGGATTTTGTCAGATATATAATAAACCATTTTTGCACAGAAGATTTCTAACAAATGCAGTCCAATTAGAGTTTTGTTTTAACTCTTGTTTTTCTGGCTTACAATTTTTATCAAGTACAATTTAGTATTAGATGCCTATCAAATAAATTGTTCATATATTTTTGTAAAACAAAAACCTATGACACATTGACATGCTTATAGAATCACTATTTAAAGAATACGCTTCCGTGTGATATACATGTACTTAAACAACACACATGGCATTATTTTAAGTTTTGTTTATAACTGAATAAAGCACATTTATTACTAGATATATAAGAGTCATCAACGCTTCCGTAAATCCAAAAATAAAGAGATTCAATATTATTCGTGACATGCCAATTATCGCGAATGTCGTTGATAGTATCTAACCCCGAAATTAAGAATTCAACGACATGTTGTCCCTATATATATATATATGTATGTGTGAATGTATTGACTATAGCAAGGTTTTCACGGAAATAAAAATTTTACACAAACCACGAATGACGGTTTCGGCGAATTTAAATGAATTCACAGTGATAAACATAAAAGGAAATATCTTATCATATCTAACTTAAAAATAAAACGAACGGGGGCTACCTCAAAGAATATTTAGTATACTTGAACAATAAGGATTAGATTGTTAACTATAAATATCAAAAACCATATAAGAAGTTCAGTTGACGATACCATTTTCCTCGTCATTATATAATTAAGATAAGTCTTTCTAGGATATTGAACTGTCGTTCTCTTTCAACTATTGGACGTTTGTTACGGAGTGTTAAATATAGTTGTGCATACAAGATTTATTACTTTGTTTGCATCAAAACCAAATGAATCTTTAACACACCGTGACGTCTATGAGATCAGGCGTTTTTATTCCCCTCCCTAATCTTCAATTCCTCTATAATGTCGTCAAGCGACTGTTGATTGTTCCGTTGTTTACTAATTCAATGTTAACGCTGCAATAATTTCTTACATTAACTAGTATGTCATAATTTCAACAAAATTATAGATTTAGATGTTTTTCCACACATTGAAATTAGCATTTAAAGTAAAATTCACAATATTTTGTTATTTTAGCAAGTTATTGTCCCGCATTAAGAACACAAAGTAGAAGGTGTAGGACTTCATGATTGGCAGATGTAAATATCAAACACACCACCTGCTTTAAAGGTGGTTCTACACAGGTACAAGAACACTTATATTCTAATTTTCTCCTCGGTGCTGAGATAACGAGTTTTAAGAGTCTATGATGATTTACTTATGTCTCGTCGCATTATGTTTCAAGTATCTCAAGATGTGCTTCGGGTTAAAATTTATGTCTTACGTTGGTCTATATAACATTTTTTTTTATAGTGGATCATTTTTACGGCTTCCCATTTCCGTGTTTTAAAATTTCAACCCAAAATCGTATAAGTAAACGCTGAGGGGTCAGATTATTTTGTCAACTTCCCCCTAATCCATAAAAGAAAAATATTGTTTTCAAAACGTTTATCTCTTCCGTCTTTCTACTACCAATAGTAACTACGCTATTTATATGTAAATCAACAGGAATGATAGTCCTTTGGAAACTCGGGCTAAAATCAAAAGATACTAACGGCATTATTATTGCCGTTCTTTCGAAAAATTAGAGTTACATCGAAAATATTTCCGAACATCATTTTTCAGTTTTTCTTCTGCAAGTGGGGATCGCGAATTTAGAAATAGGATATGGTTTCTCTGCTGTGGAAAGTAGTGTACGCTTGTGGTGTATGATAAATCATATCAGAACATCTCGCCCTTAAGACAGGATGCAAATGAATACCTGATGTATATGGAGAATACCACGCTACTGGGACGTAAGAGTCAACTTGCAGCAGCTTCTAATGTTGGAAATATCAATGGTCTATCTATTTGACTATCATCTTTTCCCGTGGCAATCTAATTTTCCGTTAGTGTGCCCATGCCAGTGTCACCATTTTACCTACATGATGTATTTCTAAACCTGTTTTGCCTAGGAGTGTAACTACAACACTGCTCACTTCATTTTAATCACAATCAATCATTCAATCTGAAAACAGTAGTCGATTTCTGTCCTCAGAATATCAGCTGACTGTCGCCGGAGGGTTTCATTTTACTTGGTTCGCATAAAACGGAGGTTATAAACGTGAATATAAACTTGCATAATAGATAGACTCAGAGCCAAAAACTCTTGTCCCGCGATATTGGTTTTGGAGGGATGGAATATGCGTAGCTTGGTAAGGGAACGAAAATCAGTCTAAAAATTATGTCGTGTCGCTTAACAGTAAAACGACGGCTCTCACACGTAGAACAGGAAATGCTAACCCTTCCGGAGCACTTGCGTTCACCCTAGGGTTTTATTAGGGTTCGCGTTGCTCAATCTTTAGTTTTCTGTGCAAGCTTTGTACATCGTTGTTTGTCATTTTTCTTTTCGATATACAGCTTCTGATTACCCCTTTGGTATCTTAGATATACGGCTTCTGATTACCCCTTTGGTATCTTAGATATACGGCTTCTCATTACCCCTTTGGTATCTTAGATATACGGCTTCTGATTACCCCTTTGGTATCTTAGATTTATGTCTTCTGATTACCCCTTTGATATCTTAGATATACAGCTTCTGATCACCCCTTTGGTATCTTAGATATACAGCTTCTGATTACCCCTTTGGTATCTTAGATATACGGCTTCTGATTACCCCTTTGGTATCTTAGATATACGGCTTCTGAATACCCTTTTGGTATCTTAGATATACGGCTTCTGATTACCCCTTTGGTATCTTAGATTTACGACTTCTAATTACCCCTTTGGTATCTTAGATATACGCTTGTGATTACCCCTTTGGTATCTTAGATATACCGCTTCTGATTACCCCTTTGGTATCTTAGATTTACGGCTTCTAATTACCCCTTTGGTATCTTAGATATGCGGCTTCTGATTACACCTTTGGCATCTAAGATATACGCTTCTGATTACACCTAGGTATCTTAGATATACGGCTTCTGATTACCCCTTTGGTATCTTAGATATACAGCTTCTAATTACCCCTTTGGTATCTTAGATATACGGCTTCTGATTACCCCTTTGGTATGTTAGATATACGGCTTCTGATTACCCCTTTGGTATCTTAGATTTACGGCTTCTGATTACCCCTTTGGTATCTTAGATATACGGCTTCTGATTACCCCTTTGGTATCTTAGATATACGGCTTCTGATTACCCTTTTGGTATCTTAGATTGACGGCTTCTGATTACCCCTTTGGTATCTTAGATATACGGCTTTTGATTACCCCTTTGGTATCTTATCTTATATATACGCTTCTGATTACACCTTTGGTATCTTAGATTTACGCTTCTGATTACCCCTTTGGTATCTTAGATATACGGCTTCTGATTACCCCTTTGGTATCTTAGATATACGGCTTCTGATTACCCTTTTGGTATCTTAGATTTAAGGCTTCTGATTACCCCTTTGGTATCTTAGATATACGGCTTTTGATGACCCCTTTGGTATCTTATCTTAGATATATGGCTTCTGATTACACCTTTGGTATCTTAGATATAAGGCTTCTGATTACACCTAGGTATCTTAGATATACGGCTTCTGATTACCTCTTTGGTATCTTAGATTTATAGCTTCTGATTACCCCTTTAGTATCTTAGATATACGGCTTCTGATTACACCTAGGTATCTTAGATATACGGCTTCTGATGACCCCTTTGGTATCTTAGATATACGGTTTCTGATTACCCCTCGGTATCTTAGATATACGGCTTCTGATTACCCCTTTGGTATCTTAAATATACGGCATCTGATTACCCCTAGGTTTCTTAGATATACGGCTTCTGATTACCCCTTTGGTATCTTAAATATACGGCATCTGATTACCCCTAGGTTTCTTAGATATACGGCTTCTGATTACCCCTTTGGTATCTTAGATATACGGCTTCTGATTAACCCTTTGGTATTTTCGATATGCAGCTTCTGATTACCCCTAGGTATCTTAGATTTACGGCTTCTGATCACCCCTTTGGTATCTTAGATTTACGGCTTCTGATTACACCTTTGGTATCTTAGATTTACGGCTTCTGATTACCCCTTTGGTATCTTAGATTTATGTCTTCTGATTACCTCTTTGGTATCTTATATTTATGGCTTCTGATTACCCCTTTGGTATCTTAGATTTACGGCTCCTGATTACCCCTTTGGTATCTTAGATTTATATCTTCTGATTACCCCTTTGGTATCTTAGATTTACGGCTTCTGATTACCCCTTTGGTATCTTAGATTTACGGCTTCTGACTACCCCTTTGGTATCTTAGATATACGGCTTCTGATAACCCCTTTGGTATCTTAGATTTACGGCTTCTGATTACCCCTTTGGTATCTTATATTTATGGCTTCTGATTACCCCTTTGGTATCTTAGATTTACGGCTCCTGCTTACCCCTTTGGTATCTTAGATTTACGGCTTCTGATTACCCCCTTGGTATCTTAGATTTACGGGTTCTGATTACCCCATTGGTATCTTCAAACCTTTCTTATATTTAACCTAATTTACAAGTACGAAAACATTATCACTGTACATTCTACCACATTGGTAATGAACATAATCTCATTCTTACGTTCTTAACCTTTTAGGAAGTAAATTTTTACTCACCGTTTTTGAATTTGCGTCTTTAACCATTTTATTTTATTTCTGTTTCTTGGACTTTTTGGATTATAAACTTATAAGTCGTTAGTATAGTATAACAACGGTTATTTATAGACATATAACCATCGAGACTGTGTTTGACCTATTGATGTTTAACATATTTCAGTTTCATCGTAACTGCCACAAAAGATCAAATTATTCGTCCCTACCCTAACTCTCCATACCTTGTCAGTGGGAGTAAAAGCCGTTGACCGGGTTGACCCTTCCTTTCCCTCATTTCATTTCTATATATTATTGAATTTGTTCTCGTCCGAAATGTCACTGGGCGCTAACCATTAATCAATCAATCAATCAATCAATCAATCAATCAATCAATCAATCAATCAATCAATCAATCAATCAATCAATCAATCAATCAATCAATCAATCAATCAATCAATCAATCAATCAATCAATCAATCAATCAATCAATCAATCAATCAATCAATCAATCAATCAATCGATCGATCGATCGATCGATCGATCAATCAATCAATCAATCAATCAATCAATCTATCAATCAATCAATCAATCAATCAATCAATCAATCAATCAATCAATCAATCAATCAATCAATCAATCAATCAATCAATCAAATGACAAACTTGTACCCAGAGTAAAAATAAATAACCTACTGTAAGTCAGTGAACAACTTATATGACATAAAGTTGCATTGAGTATACTTTGCCAATGATGAGGACATCGAACTCACGACTTTAGTGACACGACGGCAACTCACATCATCAAGGGAAACTCAAGTAAACATATAGAAATAACAACTCTGGCTTGTGGGCAACCAATCATTCTTCATGGGCATCCGATGGATGTTCGCTATGATCAAATACAATATGAACGTCCTCTCTTTGATTTTGAATTTCGCTTGTGTTCGAACTGTGATGTAGATATGTATTTATAGTATTCAGTTATTTAATGGTTGCGGGTGCAATAGACTGGAATATTTTCCCTGAGGTCCTGGGAATGACCAAAGATTATATTGCACGAGGCCATCGCCATCGGCCTCGTGCAATAGAACCTTTGGTCATTCCCAGGACCTCAGGGCAAATATTCCAGTCTATTGCACCTGAAACCATTAAATAACAGATGTATTACCTAATACCTTTCCAAGAAAGTGTTTTTCTTTATGTCAGCAAAACATTACCAAGTCCTAATTATTTATATTTATACTGCATACATCTCCTTGGCCTTCAATATATATAGCATACTGACACTTTTCCACACAATCAATGATCCATTGATTCAAATGACTTAAACTAGCATCAGCAAAACTGAAAGCCAATCAGAAATCGTGTTCAAAGGTCAACTCGGGTCGGTGCTATAGACGCCACGTGCAGAATATTGCACAGTGCAATAGTTCATCGGGAGTGCATTAGATCGACAGGCCCATTTTAATAGCGAAAAATAAATAATACTAAAATTTGACTCCATAAACAGAAAAATACACTTTATTAGGTAATAATTCCCTTTATTCGTTTTTCACTTTTGGCTTCTCATAATGAGGAAAAAATGTGAATAAGATTAACTATTCAAATACGCATATAAAATCTTCGGGAATAACATTTATTCTACTAATCTATTCATGTCGATATCTCTATCACAACCGACTGTTGATCACCGATGACATTATTGGCTTATTGTATAACATACACACAGTTTAATAAATTCATCATTATTAAAAATATTGAATGGAGATGGTTAGCTTTAGGGGTCGTTGTTTTAAATTCTTAATATGTTGTACGTTGGTAGCCCGATAACTGCTTGGTACTAACAATATTGACGAAATAACGATATAAGTTTTAGAAATGCGCACAATTTCCCAAACAACGGGGACAGTGAACAGATTTATCTAGTGGTCTAGCTAAAGAGGAAGCAAGGAGAGCGGCCGCTCTCCACAAGCACATTTTTTCAAAACTGGAGCCTTTTCAACAATTTAGTACACTTGTGCGATAAAAGTCGAATCTATCTTATGAACTTGGAAGGAATTTCTGGAGCTATCACTTTATTTGACCAACCTTCCAGTGTTTTTGCCATGTCTGTGCAATCTACTGTGATGGGTTGGTGACCGCAGGTTTTAAAATAATTAAATAGTACATATGTTT
The DNA here is from genome assembly GCA_963680875.1 of Bathymodiolus brooksi. Lineage (NCBI taxonomy): Eukaryota > Metazoa > Mollusca > Bivalvia > Mytilida > Modiolidae > Bathymodiolus > Bathymodiolus brooksi. The sequence continues at coordinate 48,475,154 of OY804576.1, read as the reverse complement.
TATTGTGCTTTGTGCTCACTGCAAAACTTGTTATTAGTGTGTTTTAATTTTAAGGATTTCAAACACAAAAACGAAATAAAACAATATAAAATCAATGAGCTAAATTATGTTTTTATTTATCATGCCGCCCTCGTTTTTATGTGCACGCTTGCCTTAGCTTTATCATTCATAAAACGTTTGACTCTCTCATTTGTTGGAAGAATATATCACTGGCGTGCAACAGACAAACCCTAAATGTTCCCTTATAGTGCATGTATTATTATGTATTAGATGTTTCAAGATAATACGATTGAACAATGATACCAATTAAACGCATCAAGTCATCCGCTACTTATGCTAAGCCATAAAAGTCTTTGACAAAAGATAATGGTAAATATTCCTGAAGGAAGAGAAACGGCGTATATTCAACCCATGGATGGCATCATGTAGGATTGTGTATATATTGGCGCAGTGATATCGCTAAATTATACGTTTCCTTTTGAATCTACAGAATTGAGAATGATCAGGTATTGAACTATCTTAACCTTTGTCTGATATCAGTTGTAATCAAAGACAGAAACAGTACGAGTTGTCTCCCCCTGTACCTTATTTAGGTCTTGAAATATTTACGGAAACAGCCCCTAGTAACGATGCTGTTATAAAAAGCAAAACCAATAATATTTGAAATAAATGTAAGGTATATGCGGACATGTTCATTTGTATGTTTTACTAGTGGCAGACATTGCCATTCTACAGTACAATCATTTCAATCTTAATGATGGTGTAGACTAATTGCATAAAAATAATCTCAAACTTATAAAATGTCGTGACTCTAATTGAAACTGATTGAATGCACTGTGACGATCCGGTATAATGGACGTGTATTATTAGTTTTGTTAATCGAATATAATGATAGAGTGTACATTAGTCTCGATAGAAAAGGAAGCGGCGCTGTACTCCTGCTGCGCATGTCAGGCTATGTTGAATGCGGTGTTTCATCATTTATGAAGAATGACGGCGAGTCTGAAATGCTTCGCCACAGGTTTTAACGATATTCCTCTGTTTTCCACTGTTAAAACTATAGAGTCACGTGTTTAATTGTAGTCAGATGAGCAATAATACTAGAATTTTATAAACGAAATTACGAGTGCCTTCATTACATTTTATGAAAAAGACACAAAAAATACTGTTATTTTCGTAATTAAGTGACGTAAAACGAATGCGTTTTACAGCAAGCAACATACTTACCTATAAGCCAATGATTTATAATCTAAGTATATGTTGCCTAGCCAAGTACAGCATTAGTATCTATAATTTTATATTTTTGCGGTCTAATTGCGATAACGTTAACAAGCAAATCCGTTTATAACGTCTCTTGTATTGTCAACATGTAACAATGTTTTGCAATCATATTGTTTCGTGTCATAACTATTGTTCTTGTTCCAGAAATGTATTGTTCCTATTTCAACAACAAAATAAAAACAGGATTTTCCATCATATTTGACAAAGTTGGAATTAAAATAGTTTGAGATCCAATTATTCCATGTTGCATCTATTGTTCTTTTGATTCCAAAAGTAATAGGTCTGAGCGACTTTCGAGATATTTGTCAAAGTTGGAATTAATATAGTTCGAAATCCAATTGTTACATGATACAGTTATGATTCTTCCGTTAGCGGTTGGTGGGACCTTTTCCAAAGCAAAAGACAAAATAGATCTGAGAGTCTTAAAGGATATTAACCAAAGTTAGAATTCAGATATGTTGCAGCTATTGTTCTTATGATTCCAGACATGTACGGTTGCTGGGTACTTTTCTAAAAAATGATTATTCTGAGACTATTTCCCTTACCTGAACTCACCCAAGGTATTCAAATTTGCATTCTCCATGAGAAACAATTTTGAAATGAAATTGCACTTACTCAAGATGTCCATTGAACATTGAATAATTCGATCTTGATGGCAGAGGTCAAGGTCATAAAAGGGACATAATGGTACGCGACACATCGTCTAAAAGTGATGCTTCTAAATGTCATGAGGCTAGGTGGAAAACAAATAGTTCAGCAAATATGCATAATGAAAGGAAAGAAGTTGGTATAAGCATTGAACGCATATTAGACATGAATTTTTTGGTTTAGGAGTTAAAAAATCATTTAACTCAATCATTTGCATTGGACATTGTTATTACCTTAGGTAGGGGTAGAATGCAAAAATTGGTGGTAAAAATATCTCTTATTGATCTTTGGAAAAGCTTGCAGGTATATGCAGGTGTGGTGGAAAAACCCATCCTAATGTTTCAAGCATTTTCACTTTTCTGCTCTTCAATGATGTTTCTTTAAAATGGGGTGTAAGTATAGGTTATTCAATACCTGGTCATAGTATATGAAAAAGAATGCATTGAGGCGAAACCGAGATGCATTCTGTTTCATATACTAATGATCAGGTATTGTATAATCAATTTAGCCCATACTTTCTTTGTTGAGTGTCATGATTACCAATTATTACTAATTTAGGCAGTCTAAGCCAGATTAGATTGAATGAGTATCAGCTCAAAAGCATTTCCTTCAATCACAACATATGTGGTTTATGAAAAATATTCAATAACACAAGACAAAGAAAGTATGGGCTAATAACCGGTACAGTATGGTAGTTTACAACTACCAATGTTTACAACTATCAATGTAATCAATGCCTATCAATGCTATGTGAAGTCGATTCCACCCGTGACTATGTATACTCGGTACAACGTTATGCGATAAAATATGTCCATCTCTTTTGGCAGCTCGGTGGTTTTCTTCGGATACCCAGGTTTCATCCGCAGATAAAATTTAAATATTAATGAAAGTGGGTGCAAACACATATATGCCTAACCCTCTTGACAGAAAATGGAAAGCCATCTTGTCCAGCTATCGTAAGTCAGTGTTTTCTATAAAAACAAATACAATGCACATTTCTGTCCTAAGCTAGTACCTAAACTTCCATCGGAATGTGTTGTGGTACTTCTGGTGTTCGATAACTTGAATTGAGACGTAGTGTTTTGTTGTTATTGGATGATGTGTTGAACATCACTTTCTAAACTATATTTTTATAAAAATGGAACCTTGTCTTCGTGTTACTAATGGGATGGCTTGAATAACAAGTATGTACTGACATACTTATAAATATTCATTTTACTCATATTGTAATAAAACTATAGATATTACTAAGAATATTTATAAGTTAGAAATATATTGTTTTATGTCGTACGAATTTGACATTTCATTTTTTTATATTTTCCAATCGTCATCATCCATTGGGAAGAGTCTCTGATGTATTTTGTATTCGACATTGATTAGAGTATCCCAGCGGGTCGTCTTCATGCTTATTTCCTCCCCTGCAGCTGAGGAAAATTACCATATGAAATATGTCGCAAAGGAGGAAATTATATCTTTTAAGGTTAATTTAGGCAGAGAACACAATAACTTTTGCCGGCAGTCTTGTTTAATACCAACATCTTAATAATGCATTGATTCATTGCTTTCCCTTAGCGAGATAATAGAATTTGTAAATAAGATCATTATAGCAGGTTAAATATTTATAACTAGAAGACAATTTTACTGCAAAAAGGATACTACTAATTATGATTAATATAAAAAACCGTAATACATGGGAAACGGTATTCTATGACTTTCTGAAATGGCCATCAGTTGGGAGCAAATTCATTGATTTTATGTTGGAATTTACATTTCACTTTAATGTCGAACTTGGTTTGACTTTCGTGTACAGAGAACCGAGAAGTTATTGAGTAGAACATAATAGAAGATGCTTATGTTTTCTGTTGTACTTATTTGTTTACTACTTTCAACTTATTTTTTATATTTTTATAAAAAAAAAAGGGTTTGTTTGCGGTTTATGGTCAGTCAGCAATTTCTCGGCTATATCGTGACTGCCGGATTTATTAGGGAGGAAAACACGAACCCATCGGTGACATCCCAAACAACTATCTTCAAAACATTAAAGAAAACAAAAGATCGAGCATCACGAAACCCACCAATAACCTATGTTGAACCCAGGTGCTCCGGAAGGGTGGGTAGTTCCTGCTCTACGAATGAAATCCGCAGTATTACTCTAGTTAGCAACCCATTGATAAATCATAAATGAGGAAAGGACCGGGAAGTGCATACAAGTGGAACATATCCATATTCATTTGTGACACAGATGTTCCGTTACGGTTAACCAAGTCATGGTAGCGACCGTAAAACTTTCGAAGTGATGACTTCAACTAAACCAATAGGAATCTTTGGTTCAATAGCTTTCTTGTTAGCAGCAATCCTCTATCAAGGAAGTTAAATGAAAACAATGTTGTTCAATTTCAGATATAAAGAAAACAATTTCCGCTAAATTCATGACACGAACATGCTCACAAACATTATAGCTACATGTAGTATGTACTGGGATGAGCGTGTGTAACTGTGTGTTGTTTTTTTCATTGCCAACAATGAACGTGGATATAATTGGATAGCGTCGCAAGCAGCTTGCCATCTACCAGAAGTAGTATTGGTCGACAATATAACTGAGTATAGCAACAATACAGTCAAACATGAAGCTTAAAGATACCAAAGAAGTAATCAGTGGTTGTAAATCGAAGAATGATCGACAATACACTGGCCAAAAGAAAACCGACAAAAGGACAAATAACGATCTACAAAACATTACACATAAAACTAAAGATCGAGTAACACGAACCCCATTAAAAACCGGGGGTGAACTCAGGTTCTCCAGAAGGGTAAGCAGTTCCTGCTCCACTAGTGGCACTCGTCGTGTTACTCTAGTTACAAATCCGGTGACAAGTCATGAATGAAGAAAGGTTCGGAAAGTGCTTACGACAAATGAAACATATCCGTGGTCATTTGTAACACAGATGTTCCGTTACGGTTAACCAGGTCATGGTGGCGACCGTAAAACTTTCGAAGTGATGACTTGGTTCAGTAACTTCATTTTAAGCAGTAACCCTGTATCAATGACATCCTGATATGAACCACAAGCACTGGAATATCGGATCAACTGAAAGATATATGCTCCATATGTAGACGCTGCTGGAATGTTGCTACATATACATTTTCAATTAACACATTAAATAAGGGTAATAATAAAATTACCAAACTCCGAACAATCTTCCAAAGGTAAAGTCAAAACTCATAGGTATATAAACAGACAAAATCAGTCAACAACCGAAAAACTGTGAAAACCGTAATGACCCTGACTTGGTACAGGCATTTCTAAAGAAATGGTGGGTTGAATCAGATTTTAAGGCGCCAAACTTCCCGCTTTCATTACGACTCAAAGGTTCCGACTGTCACTATAACAGTATTTATAACAATACTGGAACAAAATAGGTAAAATAGTTGTCAAAGCAGTACATCGTACCAAATTCAGTGAGGAGGGTGGAACATCTATCGTGAACCATATGTCGGTCAAAAGCCCACTAGGGCTTGTGTTGTATTGTTATTTAAATATGCCGACTATAAATAAGACTTATATTATCTTATCTTATCTTATCTTATCTTATCTTAACCATCTCCATCAACAACCCGGAGTCACCTGGAGTATTTTAACTACGAAAGTAAATGTCAAAAACACTTTTACGTCACATATTGATTACAAAATATTTTTGACATTTTAGTTGACTTCCTTATCTTTATTAATTGTTCTTCGATATACGGATTCTGATTATCCCTTTGGTATATTCAAACTCTTCTTAAGGAAGTAAAACAAATGGGCTTGGGTATTATCAGCAAAGAAGTTAAATTAAACTGTTAAGAAAGGGAGACAATACCAAGACGTCATAAAAACAATAAAGATTAGATTTTATGGGGTTTAACGTCACTTTCAACAATATTTTTGCTGTGTCATGGCGATCAGTTTTATTGATGAAGGAAACCGGAGTACCCGGAGAAAACTACCAGGCAAAATCAAGAAAGACAAGGACAAGCCGTAATCAACAGCAACACGAACCGCATAAAAAACTGAGGGTTAGCAGTCATTGATTAACATGTTACATCTTTCTTGTTGCTCAGGGTAATAATAGTGAAAACCCAGAAAATGTCGTCAACGAGGTAACAGGGATCGAAAGAGATTTCGAAAGTGCAAGCAGATCCTGGGTCATCTATGTGATAGACAATGTCTAGCGATCAACCAATTAGCGAAAGATGTGTGCGACCTATACCTTTAATGGGGAGGTCTACCAAGTGCTTACCAACAGGTGACTACAGACGTGCGGTGTTTATCACAAGGAATTTCATCATTTAGCATGTTATCATTGTCACAACGCTTTCGAGGTCGAGTTTTGTATTCGACAAACGACCAATCAGAATATTGTATCCAAGGTGTTCGGACTGGATATTTTGGAGTCATACATGAAAGTTGTATTACTGTTAGGTCATCATTATATAGCTATATACGTGTCATTCAACAGTACTTGTGTCACTAGAAAGCAGAAACTACATACTTTTGCGCAGCAGATCCTAAACCATCGGGTTTTAATGAGGTTCGTGTTGCCTCATCTTCCGTTTTCTGTGTACTGTTTTATCGACCATTGTTTTTCTGTGTACTGTTTTATCGACCATTGTTTTTCTGTGTACTGTTTTATCGACCATTGTTTTTCTGTGTACTGTTTTATCGACCCTTGTTTTTCTGTGTACTGTTTTATCGACCATTGTTTTTCTGTGTACTGTTTTATCGACCATTGTTTTTCTGTGTACTGTTTTATCGACCATTGTTTTTCTGTGTACTGTTTTATCGACCATTGTTTTTCTGTGCACTGTTTTATCGACCATTGTTTTTCTGTGTACTGTTTTATCGACCATTGTTTTTCTGTGTACTGTTTTATCGACCATTGTTTTTCTGTGTACTGTTTTATCGACCATTGTTTTTCTGTGTACTGTTTTATCGACCATTGTTTTTCTGTGTACTGTTTTATCGACCCTTGTTTTTCTGTGTACTGTTTTATCGACCATTGTTTTTCTTTTTGCTCTTTTTGCTTTGGCCACTGCATTGTTTGTCCTTTGATTTACGACATCTGATTACCTTTTTGTAAGAAAAAAAAAACGTTGAGAGACAAAATACTGAAAAAAAACTAACTATTAAGAAAAAAGGGATCTCTGTTCGTGGACTTCTCAATTCATATGATAGTAGACATAAAATATCAATTGAAAGACCAGACAGTACCAAAGCACCCTTTATGGGGAAGCGCATCATTTAAAACCACATTTATTGTAGTATGTCATTTCCTAATGGTAAAAGAATTATGTAAACAAAATTAAGAAATTCCAAAAATTGAATCATGTTGCTGATAGAAGCGTATTTTCTGCTAATTGAATTCATTATGTTTTACATTAAGAATCACGTATGTGTTTTCTATCTACGTGCATTATAACTGCAATGACATAGATAAGCATATTTCCCTTACCGCTGTGAGGGTAGATTGGGGTTACATTAAAAATAATTTGAAATAAGGATAGTTTCTCCATTTATTTACCTTATTGCGATACACTTCATTTTAAATTATAATGAATATGAATTGTCTAATATGTTTCAACTTCCGGTCGTTCACATTGTTCATAAATAACATGGAGGTCCCTACATGGGACCTCAAGTGCTGGATTTATACTGGAAAAACATATGTATGGGTTAATATGGTATTCTTTATTATTTAAGAATTACTAGGTGCAAAAACAAGTTAATGATCCCTCGCGTGTTTTACAAATATTTACAAACGATCAGTCAACGTAGAATATCAACAAATAATTGTAAGAAAAATATATCTGTTTTCTGTGAAATTGCAGAGCATTAAGTAAAATGTATTTCCACTGTGCAATTTGGTTTCATGTGTCGTTATCAACAATAACTCTTTGACTTATTCAGAAGGAAAGTAATTAACATTTCACGAAATATACATATTAAAGGTTCATGAATCATTGCTATAATATGTCAGAATATGTCAGAATCCTTTCTTTGATGATGTATACATGTATAGGCACTCTTATGGTTTCTTACTGCAATTTCCAGAAAGGCACCACGATTGTTGTTTAACACAAATGTTTAACTCAAAGTGAGAATTCCTTGCCCTGACACCAGTATTATGGGACCAAAAGATAATACACAATTCGAATGAAAGAAATATAGAATCTAACACCGGGGAGAGTACAAGATAGGGAAATCTCCGACACCCGAGGGTAAGATTTCAATCGTTCTCTTTACGAGGCTTGCCGAGTAAGAGAACGATTATAATCTCACCCACTGCATTGTGGGGGGGGGGGGGGGGGGGGGGGGGCGGCAGTTGACATAAACTATACAGCATGCATTTGCCGATATAACGCACGTGATTTTTTTGTCTTGCACTAGTGCAAGATAAGAAAATCTCACATCGCTAAAAATAGGAACTGTCTGTCTCAAAAGTGAGAAAAAGATAATACACAATCTGGATAGATAAAAATGAAGAGAAGACTTTACATGTCAATAAAAAAAGACAAACATTCAAGTATGATTAGGTTTATCAATAATTGCAGTAGTATCATGGTAAGCATTGATTACATACGTGGATGTAATTATATATACCAGTACCGTTCATTCGCGGCAATTGTGGTTCTAAAGGAGCATAAGATCGATAGAAAAGCAACGACAACAAAAACGAAGAGTCACACAAGACCTAGTATTTTGACAAGTTTAACAATTACCTCTTGCCTATTGTGTGACACCCACAGTATGCTATGATATGAAACCGGCACGGCCATGAATGCTCGCGCATCTGAAAATTATCTGGCAATTGCACGCAGTGCATCAAAAAGTGTCGAGATTTTTTGGGCCGAGATATATTGGGGACGACTCTAGTCTCATTCAATCGAGCTGTCGTTCCTTTATTGGAGTTATCGTTCCTTACGAAATCTCAAAAGTTAACTTCCACGTAGAAACAAAAATTCTTGTCAGTATGTCAGAAGAGATTTAATAAATTAAAAAATATCAATATAAGTAAAACAAGCTAACAAAATGACTTTCATTACACACAGGTTCCGGGTTTCAGTGGTATCTGACGTACGAGAGAGGGTACGAGACTTCAGGATCACCTTTGCGCTTTATGTTAAGAGATCTTCATTAATTGAGTGTGTTAGTGTGTTACACGGAAACTGGTGTTTACAAAGCGTCGATTTTTTTTTTCTTTGATAGTATGTTCAACCATGTTTGTTAAAAAATCCTAAGTACACATTTTATACCATAAATAGCTCGCTTAAGTTCGCATATTAGTAGAAGCCACACAGTCGTCATTTTGAAGAGGACTACGTCTTAAATACAAAGTTTCAAATACAATATCTCCGAGTACCAGTAGATCGAATATGAGTTTTCAAAATCAATATTTCTAAATCAGTGGTACACCAAAAACTGTAATATGAATTAGGGGGTGACATTTGTCGTTTAGTGAAACATTATTGAAACGAGATTTGCTTATTGTCATACCAGTACGATAGTGGATGATACAAACATGATAAAAATGAGCACTGAAAGGCACAGTATATTGAGAGAGAAAATGATTATCGTTGTGACAACACCTTAACAAAACAACGAAACGGATATACTCATAACATTACTCCCACAACTCCATACGATACATGCGAGACTCAACAATTATAAACGAAAGGTAACGATCATGAAAAGTACAGAGATATCAGTAAGCATGGTGAAATCGGATAAAATAGAAAATGCGATATAAAAGAATTGCCTTCCTATATCATAATCCATAGCCACACTACTCCAGGACAGAAATGATACATGTGAAATAGAAACATCTAAATTATTGATGTGTTCAGTGACAACGTTAGCATTTTCCCCTGAACTAGTAGACAATCATTATATTGTCTACTTCGACAACTCCTATATTTTTTTCAAGAGAGATGTGACAATAGTATTATCACCCTTGACAACACATATATTGTTTCGATAGAGATGTGACAATAGTATTGTCACTCTCGACAATCTATCTGTTTTGTTTTTATTTTTAATGTCAATGTACATATATTATATTTATCCAATAGTGTCAAAAAGAACAAAATCGAGCGTCGTTCCAATCGATTTTTAAGGTGTCCTCTTTCACGTCCGCATAATACTTCAAGTTTTACTGCTACCGCTTATTACCTTTCGCAAACATTTGTTTTGTATATGCAGCATATGTAATGATGGTAAGATAATTATCATTATCCTGCTTTTGTCTGTTTTCTCGGTATAATTAAACATCACGACAATCTAAGGAGGTGGACATGAATAATTGTCAACCTGAGAAGTTGAGTTAAGTATCGATATTTCATATATTGATATTTAGCGACTTTCTATTTACTCATATGCATGAAATATTCGTTTTTTTTATTTATTTTTTATTATATATTAAATTGAACGTTTTTGCATACAAATGTATGTTCACGATAATTTGTGCATTCCAGTTAGAGATGAGTGGTTGTTAATTTATCGCAAGGTGAATAATTTGTGCAGCTTTATCGTGGAAAGAACATTTTTTGTGTGAGCTGAAGATGATGTCTGTATTGTACTAGACAGACACACAGATTTGGATTTTATGGTGCTATAATCCTGATCTTTGATTTAACCTCTTAATGCTTCATGCTTAGTGGAATGTCAGCAAATATCAATATCATAATCTTTTGTTTGCCTCTATCGGTCTACTGTACTATACACGAGCACGCTAATCTTTACACCACCAAGTCAGTGTCTATACGCTCCAAGTAACTGCATAAAACCGCATTGAGAACAGGATGCTATTCTCACATTTACGGTGAGACAATTGTAATTGCAATATGTCAAATTGTTTGTGACTGCAAGAGACAAAAAGACATTAAATTATGATTAGAACAGTTTCACAGAATTGTGATTATAAAGGATCCATTGAGTGTTGGTTGCAAGGGAATGGAATGGTTGCACACAAGTCGATGAATTAGATATTGTAATATCAAACTTTAAACTTTATTTAAAACTTGATGATTTTCAAATTATGTGTTGTCTCCATTAAACTCTTAAATGTTAACTCTATATGTAAGGTAGTCTCAGTATTGAAATAAAAAAGCAATAAATTATAACTTTTTAAATTGCATAATTGAAAATGGCTATACGCTGCAATTCACGAATATCCATAACATGCAATTTATTTTATTGGATTTTCTATATAATAACTTGAGGATTAAATAAGGTATTACATGCAATGATATTCTCAACGTGAAGTCCTAAAACAATAATCGTAACTGATAAAGAAAATTGAATTTCGAGATAATATTTTAATAATCTTTCTAAAATCCACAAGTGAAAAAATTATGTCGAAACGACCAAACATTTGCGACCACATGTTGTGTTCGGGAGGGCAACTTATTAATAGGGTGTTGTTTTAGTTGCTTTAATTGTGTAAGCGTTTATAAGTTAACACCGTTTAATAGTGAATTTATCATAATTTGATAAAGATTTGAGTGATAAAGTTTCCCCTATCTTATACCCACGAAGAATTCTAAATTTTCAAATCTTCAACTCGCCAGGATTTTGTATGGCACAACATGAGGATAGAGCTGGTGGCGCCGAACGTGGATGTGTTGCTTTAAATCATACACATTCAGAATGCAATGTCAAAAGCATTTTAAGACAATTTAAATCTAAGATTAAGACATTTCGTTACGATACTCCAAAGAATGCGATTTGACAGCAAGAAACTACTCTTTTTCTATTATACCTAACAGATTTAATAATAAGCACTTCGATGTGTCATATTATGTTTTGCACTTAATAGTTGGGGTCTTTGTTTGGTACAGTAGTGTTGCATTCGCTTCAGATTTCTACACTAAGAAGACACGTTGGTCTTTATATTATATCTGCATGTAAAACTGTTAAGAAAAACTGTCGAGTTCGAGTATCATGACTATAAATAGTGCTTCGATGGGAGAGATTGTTTACCGTAAGGATCAAGGTGAGGACAAATGTATTGCAGTTATTTACAAGGATGATTGGTCAAAACTTTATAAGAAAAGCTTAAAGGTACCAAATGGGTAATCAGAAATCAAGCCGTAATTCGACGGACAGACAGTACAATGGTCAAAGGAAAAGGGACAGAAGACAAACAATTGCCGACAAAATACTACACACTACACCGACAATTAAATACTGGGCAACACAAATACCCCTATAAACGGGGTGAACCCATGTGCCTCGGAAGAGTAAGCAGTTACTAGTGGCACTCGCCGTATTATGCCTACATATTAAATAAATGGAAAGACTACCGTGATTGCTACATAAAAGATGTAAGTTTTAATTCACTCTAGTGAACTTGTTTGACATTTAGTCATCCGTTTTCCTTGTATCATGGCGAGAACAAACTTGTATTACAAAACCCATGTTTTGACGGTTGATTTCACTGCACCTGTACATGCAATCTTCATCTCAGTTTGACCATCCCAATCTGTCATCTTCATTATAAGTAATTTAGCGAATAAACTTCATCATTGTCTTCTTTTCACACCTGTCAATTAACAGTCCGAAGAAATTTTATGGACCCCATAATTTTTCTTTATATACACGTACATGTATCACGTAATGGAGAATACACTTCAACTGTAGATTATTTTAAGAATCTACAAGTTGAAGTGTATTCCTATTACATAATACATTTCCATCTGCAACAGTGTTTTCATTTTATATTTTTACCCTTTTAATGTTCAGAAGGCTAAATAAGCCACAATTAACAAAAATTAAACAATAAAATTTTATCGGCATTCGTACTTTCGTTTCTCGTTTTTGTTTAGATATTTCAAGGTCTTTCAAGTGAAAAGAATCGGTTATATTTAGACATTTCAAGGTCTTTCAAGTGTCCCAAATGTTCACCTATGGTCTGTCTGATTTGTTATTACTTGCGGCCTGATCTGTACGTTAGTTGTTTTTGTATTGCGAGAATACATTTTAAAAGCTCACGTACTCGTAAGTTCTGAACATAAATTATGCCAGATCTGAAATACTTATATCGTGTCTTGTATATATTGATCAATTGCTTTTTTAAGCAAATTGTTAATGTTTTATTTTAACAAAGCTTACTATCAAGAGTCATATATACTAATTATAGAGTATAGTAGTGTGGTCACCGTAGCGGAGTGGTTAGATGGGATTTTTGAAAGTCAAAGTAGACTTCAAAAAGGCCTGCAGTGGTTCGATACCTGTAAGTTCAATAATATGTATATCACGTTTGTTAAGCCTAAAACAGTAAACGGTTAAAGTTCATATAATTAATTTTAGAGTCCCATGTCATTTTATACGTGTTTTGATTGGTTTAACAAGTTGAGGTTATTTTCCAATGTACGGAATCTGAAAATAGACGTCGTTCTCAAGGTGTCGCGTGCCGTTGTCATCAGGTGATTTTCTTTAAATGAGGCACCTTTGGGGTTATATAAATTTATTTCCGATTATTTACATTATTTTGAAAAAATAAATATATTTTTCAATATCATAACTAAAAAAGTTTGAATTAATTTATAAGGATTGATCGAAATTATTTGTTCGGTTCATTCGAAATAACCTCAATCAGGTTGTGCACACCCTTGCGTAACCCGCTACGCGCTGCGCAAGGGTGTGTACAACCTGATTGAGGTTATTTCTTCATGAACCGAACAAAAATTGCGATCAATCCTTAAATATGCAAGAACAAAAGAATAAACTGTAGATTCTTAAAAATAATCCACTGTTCGAACAATGGTGTGACGTCAGAGAAATGTATTATAAATAATGAATGTGTAATAAGCTCAACGTCACGTTTGGGTTTGTCGTCACTCCACATAATTCCTAAATATATGCAATAACATTAAAATCATCACGATCTAAATAAAATTGATATTTGTTATATCTTGTTTGCTTATTATTTATTTATGCATAAATCATAATTGCTTTTAGGTTTTGCTGAAATATTTCAGTACTTCACCAGAACTGAGTTGCCATATTTAATTGTGAATTATTTTCAGGTGCAGAGAAGCCTTATTTGTTTGTAGCGTTCCTAAAGTGCTGACAAAGCCTTTGCAAATTCATTTATTGTAGTAGACGTTACGCGCGCTATTGGTGATACTTTGACTAAATAGAACATGAAATAAGTAAAACGAATGTAGATTTTTTTTAGATTGATGGAGTTTTATTTCCAATACATGCTTGTATAGGGAATTATACAAATAATTGTTTTATTATATTAGATTAGGTTTATTTTTGCTTTTGAAAACGAATTTATTGGAAGAAAACGTCGATAACGCACAATTTTCTCATGTAACGCGTTACAAAATATCCGTATATCTTTTACATTTTTCTCAGTAAAAACCTAAAAATACGTTTTTCGGACCATTTTTTTTGTGGGACCGGAAGCAGAGTCAGTGTGCTCTATGACCCCATTAACGATTTCTGATTAAAGCAATGCTTGAAGGAAAAAATCGGTAAGTTTATAGAAAGAAAAGAACGTAACGGTGAAGGAAAAACATCAGCCAAATAACAAGCTTTATTTCAGCTATGTTTTACAAAATTTTCACCAAAAAAATATACATATCAAATGTTATTATCTTCGAAAACGAAAAAGTCTTTTCAAAAATGATATTTTTAAAGCAAGCTAAAAAATATTCTTAAAGGAGTAAGGTCAACAAAATGTCCAGTTGCAACTTGGCGTAAAAAAAAACATAATTTTCGTGCTAAATCCAACTAGCAAAAAATGTTCATTTTCAGTGGCAGAGAATGAACTTAACAAACTTGATTTCGGATAAAAATTACGATTTCTACGTAAAATTGTAGAAGGTTACCCAATTTGTCCAGTAAACGTTTTTTCTTATCGACGGCAAAATGTTTCTATCTTAATTCAATTCTATGTATACAAATATATGACTCGGAATCAGCACACGAAAACTACCAGGCATTACCTATACACTATACAAGGGTGCATTTTCATATACAGTTGTAAACAAAATCGCTTTTTATCCATTACAAATGTATAACGTTATAACCTAACCCTGCTATAAGCATAATGGGGACAGATTCGTAACAGGTTTTTTTTATGGACAATTTCTACATAAGAAAACATTGGCCATAAACACGTCATTCAGTTCTACCTCATACACCTTGAGTACCTTGCATGAATCAAAGGGGTATGGGAAAAGTTTAGAGATACTGAGGGGTAATCAGAAGCGTATATCTAGGAAGAAGTATAGACAGTAACATGGCGGAAAGGAAAAGGACAAATAATTGTCCACAAAACACTACACAGAAAACTAAAGAATGAGCAACAGGTACTCCACTAAAGACCGGTGGTGAACTTAGGTGTTCCTTAAGTGTAAGAAGTTACTGCTCTACTATGTAGTGCTTATCATGTAACTCATAGTAACAATCTTACATCTATATTGTCAGTATTAGACTTATAAACAGAGGAATTCCCGAACATGTAAACAAAATAACAAAGATATTGCTATGGTTTCAGTAATCTGGAGAAATTAAGAATAGTAAGCATGTAACTGTTGTTTTAAATATTGTGACTCGGTGTGTGAAGTTATGTCTCATTCTTGTCAGATGTCATGACATAGCAAATTAATAAGTTGTGAATGTTCGAGTTACCACTATTGTTGCTGATGATTTAATCCAATTTTCATCCCATAACATTTTGATATTAAAATAAAAATAATAAAAGTCCATTGATTATTGGTTGATTCCAATACTAATTTGACATGCTTTCTGTTACAATAATTGCTTCTATACATATAATACTTTTGGATATCCAATTATTGGGCTACTAGCATCGTTGATACAATAATATATATATCGAAATGCATAGATATGGCATTGCATCAATTGTAATAATTTATAAAATAATGTATTAATATATTAGTAATAAAACTGTGAGAAATAAGTTTTAACATTTCGAAATTTTAGTTCGAGAAAAGGGAAAAAAACGAGAATAATATGAAGCAGCCGGCCGTGATACTGGTATTACCAGTATTGTAAAACATACAATACTGGAAGCTCCAGTATTCTTCATCCAGCAATACTGGTAATACTAGTATTGTAAAACACACAATACTGGAAACTCTAGTATTTGGCAATTTGACACGAGTGGGCAGATCCTAATTCTAACTGTAAATCACAGCTCATTGTATTTACCATTAGTATTAGGCTCCGCCCAGTCATGTCAAATTACCTTACCAATATATATTTGATATTATTCAATCGAATTCGAAGCTATTACAACAATTAAAAAAACACTAATGTTAATTTATGTAATAACAATTCTAAATATTGCTTTAATAAACTATCTTCCAGTATCTGCAATACTGGTATAACCAGTATTTTCCAGAATCTTCCAGTATCTGCAATACTAAAATTACCAGTATTTTCCAGAATCTTCCAGTATCTGCAATACTGGTATTACCAGTATTTCCCAGAATCCTCCAGTATCTGCAATACTGGTATTACCAGTATTTCCCAGAATCTTCCGGTATCTACAATACTCATATTTTGCCAATGACCAGTATCTTCTAGTATTGCAGATACTGGAAGATTCTGGGATACTAGTATTTACCAGTATCTGTACCAGTATTGCAGATACTGGAAGATTCTGATAAAATACTGGTATTACCAGTATTGTGTACCAGTATTGTAATACCAGTATCGCGGCCGGCTGCTTGATATTATCTAAAAACGAAAAACAATTACAATAACACCACACTTTCGGAATTCAGATTTGCAAAAAGGTTTGAAGATACCAAAGTGGTAATCAGAAGTCATAAATCGAAGGAAAGACAATACAATGGTTAAAAGAAATAGGACAAAAAAACAAACAATAATCTACACAACTATATATATACATGTATACACAGAAAACTAAAGATCGAGCAACACTAACCCCACTAATTTCCAGGGATGAACTCAGTTACTCCATAAGGGTATACAGGTCCTGATCAACATGTGGCACCCATCGTGTTACTATTTTAACAAACCCGGTGATACGTCATGAATGAGTACAGGACCGAATTGTGATTACGACAAACGGAACATGTTTCTTTTTTCAAGGTCACAGTAAGGTCTTTTAACTGATGGTGAATTCAACTTTCATTTTTAGAGATGATAGACTTTGATTGTATAGGTAGATCCAACTATATAGTCATGCAATCGCGTCCGCACGGTGCTCCTCTGTTAATGTATTGCAGTAGCATCTTGTCCTTGCACAAGGTTTTGAGTTTATGAATGGGTTTGATGTGACATAGCGCCATAACGATTATCACATGAGCATATCTCTGAGAGTTTGATACCACAATATACCAGTATATTTACATCCGGTTACTTTTGGGGAGTGTAGAATTGCTCTTATGGGTCATGTCGAAATTTTCAAAATGCTCACAAATTTGCATCCATCAATTCAAGCGTGCAATGAAGCACTTCATCAATAAATACCAATACAAATCGCATAATAATAATGTGTGGATGGGTATTCTGAATAGAAATTACTAATTGACTTAAATTCCTTCAAACTCTTCTTAATGAACTAATTATTACCATACTGCAATGATTGTTGATAGGAACTTATCTTGTGGTCTGTACAATCATTTATCAGGTGGTTAATCTGGCATACTAGTACAATTTCCCCATCATATAAATATTGAATTAAGATTTGCAGTTGATAAGCATCCCAAATACTCCATGGATGATCTGATTCCTTTACATTCTCTAGATTTGTTTTCTATTCGATGGTGATTTAGAATTTATTACAAACTTGTTAGTTACGTAATTGCTTGGGAAATTTTGCCTCTGTGGTTTCTGTAAATGAGTTTTGATTATATAGCTTTATCATTTGCATTTTGTTTATTTCTTGTGCATCATTTCATTTTCTTGTTTCAATTTTATATTGAAATATAAACTCCCTTGGCTGGTTTCCATTATACGACCCATCGTACATTCGCAGTCGATATTAGTACAAGATGACAAAATACTCTACCAACTTCCTATGTCTAGTGTTGGGAAAATGCCTTGCTCCTAAGTACGCTAATACCCTTTCGGTAGCTCTTTGTGGTCAACACGTCGTTGATGGCCTGTAGCAAGCTAGTGCCTAGTGTTCGGAGAATACCATGCTCCTAGTACGTTAAGGAACCATAATAAAAACATAGATATTAAATGTTAGTGCCTACGACGCATTTCTGGAATAACCTTCATCGGGTACGCTCGAAGTCAAAAGATTGAAAAGCCAAATATTTTAAAAGCATTTAGGAACAAGAAACCAAAGTGTCTATACAGGATGGCCAAAAAAAAAACAACAAAGGCTGAGGACACATGCGCCTAGATTGTTATATCTTAATCAACACTTCATTGATGGCCTGCTACAATTGTTATCTTGTGCTGGAATGATACCATACTCCTGACACATTACGAATCCTTTGCTATCAACACGCCATTGATTGGCCTGTCACCATTAGAGTTCAGGGTTTGGAGGTTACGATTCAAAGCCTTTTTTGTAGCAGCTCTGTGTAGTCAACTCGTCGTTGATGGGTTGATGGCCTGTAATAGGTAATGACCATTACTCGAATAATGCCATGTTGCACGAAGGTTAAGAAGCCTGTCGGAAGTTCTTTAGGTCATTAATGGTTAGTTACCATTGGTGTCCACTGTTTAGAGAGTACCATGTTTCTATCACGTTTAGAAACTTTGTAGCAGATCTTTACACGTCCTTGATGACCTGTTATCGCTACAGTCCATTATATTCTCTTTCAAATGTGATAATCAAACTCCCGCTTAATGATAGATCCATCTGAATATCACTCGTTTTTCGTTTGTTTTTGCAAATTTTAAATATATACTATATACAGATATTAAAAAACATTTACATACCAAAAACAAAGACAACCATGTACACTATATTAAAACTACATATAATATGATATTGTATAATATACAATCATACAATCATTATTGTTTGTTATTTAAAGTGTGTGTGTGTGCGTTGTCATTTCAATATTTGTAATAACCATTATATTGATTGAAAT
This sequence comes from Bathymodiolus brooksi, assembly GCA_963680875.1. Lineage (NCBI taxonomy): Eukaryota > Metazoa > Mollusca > Bivalvia > Mytilida > Modiolidae > Bathymodiolus > Bathymodiolus brooksi. The sequence continues at coordinate 48,456,125 of OY804576.1, read as the reverse complement.
TATGTATTCATCAATGTATTCATCAAACCCGCTCGTAGCCATTGGCTGTCGGCAAACCTCATTAAATAAACAAAGAATTAAAAAAAAATATAATAATTTTTTCGCTTCAACATCATACTATCCATACTATATATATCATCGCAAATTGTACTGTGTGTACTCCATGTTCTAATCAGATTCGAATGTACCTCATTTGAAATGTTCAACTACAATCTAGTTGTATTTAACAATGGATCCACGGACTTCGTATAAAATTGTCCGATTTTTAGACTTCGATTTTGCCTTTGTTTCATATGAAAATGAACTACTTGCAGCATGTTAGTAACCAATGAATGTATAGCTAAATAAAACATTTACTGTGTAAATATTTTGACAAATACACTGAATTAATTTTGTTATTTGTTTATACAAGAGTTATTTAGCTATATTTCTGCTGTCCTCGTTAACTAAAGTTACCAATAACCAAGCAACATCAAGTTTAACTAATCATATGTTCCATATATGATTGGGAATTTCTTCCATTTGTTTATATATACATTGCCGTTGGATATTCGGTTATGAAGAGGGTACGGTTTGGGATATCATTATCCGGTTTAAACCCGCCTGTCCCAAGCAAGGACTTTGTAATTCCAATGTCAAATTATGTCTCGGTCTTTAATGTGTTCAGTGAATTGAGTTAAGATGACAGATGATTGTTCGGTTTGCTGATATTGGTGGAATGGTGACCATCACTGTTTAGATTTAATCCAACGTTATTTGGGAATTTCGAATCATAACGGTGTCTCTAGTAAGGTGTGTGGAGGGATTAGTACAGAACGCCCAGTATCACTTACGTCTGAGTTTTTCTAAGAGTTGTATCTGTACATTTGTTGTCGTGTTGAACCGCCTAGTTCTTATTGTTGTCATATCTATATTTGTTTAATATAAAAGTGTGCTTGCATTTATCTAATAGAGGATTGTTTAATGTCGCTTACCATTTTTGTTGTTATATAATTTCGTGACAGCTTTATTTCTATTTTGTCTCATTACAGTCAACTGGTGGTGTTTTAGAAGATATCTGCTCATACTTTTTAATAGTTATATCTATACATATTTGTTTTTCTGACCTGGTTTCTCATTGGTACAGCTGTCACTATCAACAATAACGGACAATGTTTTCATGTTGGTGTCAGTTGAACATGTATTGCAAAGGCAACCATTTTGTATGTCTGAAAATCCAATAGGTTGATTTTTTTGTGGTATTTTAAAAAGATATAAACCACGGACGCCCATTAAGTTATTCTAACATAACGAACTGAAACTGATTAAAATTTTATGTGCTATCCGTTATCAATTTTACATCAGGGGGTCCAAATTTAAAAATGTGAAAGAAATAATGTTCACTAAAATAAATACCTTTTCAATCCCCTGTATCTGCTAAATAAAACTGATTTACTTTTAAGCCGTTTTAGATTATCTTTAAATTTACATTTATATTTTATTCGCCATCTTGAAAATCGCTTTAGCATCCATTAGATTGAATGCAAACTTAATGAAACGTCAAGCCCATACGCATTTTCAATAACGTCTGCTAAATTATAATCTCAATCGCGTATTTCAGAGATGATAGAATTCACGTGAAGATCTCGCCTGCAAGTGACATATCTCCGAGATTGAAGTGCTATCGTCTGCATACAACTTGGTTCCCGGTGTGTTTTCTCAAAGTTCTTGGTAAAAAGAAATATAAATGTTTGTATAGAAATCTCGCTGTTAACGCTGCGAGGTAGCAGTCAATTTTGAAACATCTCGCGCCAGGAGAGACAGAAAGAAACTCTATTTTAGAATAAAATTCCAAACCAAAAGATTTACTAGATATTTCCTTCGATTTTTTTGTAGGGTAAACACTGTCCGCTCTTTCTTTTTTTCGGATTACCGAAATATGCACTTTTCGTCTTGTAAGGTAAGTTCTGGTGCTATGTTTTGTTTTGAATGATGCTCCGCATTTTTTGTTATTGTTTATGGTCTTTTTTTCTTTGAAAATAACACACAAATCGATTCTTCAAAATTAGATAACTTCAGTTAAAAGAAATAATACCGGATATTGTCAACAAAAAGCATGTGAAATCACCATAGACAGCTATTATATGTTTATTACATGTCAGAATTACAATATATACTGGATATTAACTGTATAAGTGTACTAACAACATTTATTTTGAACTAAGCTTCAATAAATAGCAAATCTCTTGCTATTTAATGATTAACAACTAGGGATACTAGGTAAAAGCTGTATATCTAGTAAATTGTTAACAGCAATTAGTGCAATAAAATCTGTGATTAAAAAAAAAAAAAAAAAAAAAAGAAATAATACAGGCTGTTACTTATTTAAATGAGTTCTTAACCAATTTAGAATATGGGACCTTTGACAAACTCATCAAGTGTTGGTAATTGTTTGTAATATTAACTGTTTTTTGTATGAATTTTATGAATTACTTGTGATTATGATGTGTAGATCGTGAGATCATAATTTGAGTCTTGCAGGTTTTACTAAAATGAATAAAGCTGTTTATTTACATAACATTAAGAGAAATTACATTACACAAATGCACAGGGAGTAAATTATATGAATGAATTCGTTTTCGTCGATTTGTACTTCACGCTACAGTTTTATTTAGAGTGTATATTTAAGAACCCATTTTTATGTCTTTTCCAAGGTTTGTAGCTTTGTGATTTTCCTTAATAATAATAATTAGTATTAATAATATTGTTATATTATCTTCTAGTGAGTTCTAAACAACGATATTTCATTACATCTGGTGTTCGTAATGCAAATTGGTAGTGGTCTTATGTGTTGTGTTCTTGTCTAGATTCTTGAAATTCGTGGCATGGTGTGATAAAAGCATTTTTAGCTCATCTCCATGAGTTCATTTATTTACAGATACAAATCAAAAGGGTCATGGACAGGTTACCGTGAAACTATCATAACATAATGCCATGCTTTAACGTAAGATTAAAAGGTTAAGTAAAGTAAAAATAAAAGTAGAATAGAATGGTTCGTTTGAACAGGGGTAAAATTACTTTCAGGATTATTTCAATCTTTTCGATATTACTATTATTTATGGTAAAATACTGATATTTCATTTGGCTGCTGTACCTCTTTGAATAATTTATAATTAGAATGTTACATTTTTTCAAATATATTTAATTACAAAATGAAAATGAGATACTAACCTCAAAAATCGTAGGGGAGAAAATATGTATTTTTTCGGTTCTTTATAATCTGTGTTTGTTGACTTAATTCATAAACTTTGATTTTTCAATTTATATACATTTCACTTCTCAACCTAAAATAATATTTATATATGGCAATTATTTTAAATATAGTGTGGTGGTGAGTACGCTTACCCGTTAAGAAGCGTTTTTAAACAAATTATTTATTTATTTTTTCATAAATTTTCGGAATTTAACTTCTATTTAAACAGTCCTCCTCTCTAGTGGTCATTTTTCTCTATCGTGGTAATTTTTTTTCCATTGCCTAGATATAAATGGTTTTGACAGTGTATTATATTATAAGATATTTCCAACAATTTAAAAAATATTTTTGTTTCCGTTTATTTTAAATTCTTTAAAAATAGATTTACAATAATCAATTATTTTAATAATTTTCGCATTTTAATTTCTTTTAAATATAAAAATATCAAATATCTTTAAATTCATTCGCACTTGTCGTAACGCAGTAGCAGGTGCAATATTTTGACCTGAATATTTGTGCTATTTTGTTAGATTTTCATACAATATTTTCGTTTCCCCAGAAAAAATTAGAACCCTAAAATGCCAAAACGTTAGCATCTATCAATTTCTTGTTAATTACTTTAAACATATTTTATAGTTCAAAAAGACAAAAGGATAAGACACAAGTTAAACAACTTAGACAGTCTTCTCTCATTACATATATTACAAAATACACAATTGAACATTCTTGTTAATTGGTTTAATTGACAATTATATACTATATAATATTATGTAGATGCAATGTAGTAACACTTTCATAGTTAAAGATCAGTCATGGTATGGTCCTAAGATATGTCAGAAGACTCTTATTAAACCGGCCACAGGGATCACGTTTTAGAAAAGGCATTAGGGCTTAAATATATCTTAGGATAGTCTTACGACATATTTTAGTCTTAAATCTGTCTATCGAACGTGCCCCGAAATGTCCTTTATTTTTTTCTCTTCAAAAATTAGGGTAGCAAAAATGGTATATTATGATCGTCTTAAGATGGTCATAAAGTCATGATATCGCTATGATGTCCCAAAATCGACAAATACGGACGCTGTTTACCATCAAGTAAGAAGTTAGACAGCTGATGGTATATTTATATAGAGAAACACAATCGGCCATTTCTTCCTGTTATCGTCGACAGTGTTGCACTGTTCTATGCAGTTCTTACGACACTCACTCTTGCACAAATGGTTCCCCAAATCTTCTTCTTGCTTTCTGTGGGTTTTGACATTCTACAATTTGCTGAACAAACTATTTTTATCATCCGAATGCGTTTGAATGTCGGATTCAGCAACGTTTAGGCGTCATTTTGTTTGGGTTACATTTGTGTAAAAACGAATAACTACTTTTCACCTCAAATCACTACACACAAAAAGACCACAATATATGGCGTTGGAAATCCAGTTCCTGGTTTGGGACAGGTACAAAAAGTGGCGATGCTTAAACAAGTTAATAGGATGCCCACAAACAATAAAAACAACAACAACAAACCCCGCACAAATCCGCTTCCACTCAAACCTACCACACACTATATGTAAAATAAAAGAGTTTCCGAGATCTTAGAAACAAATACATATGTATAACACCTTATGGTGAAAAACATTAATTTCTACTAAATTTATTTCAAATTGTATACACAATGTATTCGTCTATATTAACTAAACTTTGATCACCACTTACATAGATTTTTCAATACAAATGAATATCAGTTTTCGAGACCTAATTCTGCTGTTTGGTCAAACGTTTTCATAAATGGGGCATGTCAGGTATCACTAATAAAATGAAAAAAACAAAAGTACTACACTGTAGGAACATTTCTAAATCTAATACCGGTAGTATACTCGTAATAAGAGGCAAAATCGATGCACCTAACGCAAAAAAAAACACTCACTTTCCTGGCTTGGTACATGCACTTCAATAAAGTGGTGTAATTGAACTAGTTTAATAGATCCAAGCCTTCCCATAAATTATACCTAAATTTTAAATTGATAAATATATTTCAGAAAATTGAAGGTATGTTATAACACAATAACGTGTAAACAAGTTACCGTCTTATTTTAATTCTTTTATTATAGGGAAGTTGACTTTACTTCTCCTGTAAATATTAGAGTTGTGAATTCGATTCTTTACTTCTTTATTCGACAGAACTTTTAATGTTAAAGTTTGTAAGTGACTTGTGACAGCTTGGTGGTATTCACATCGTACTTCGGGTTTCTCCACCAATAAAACCGACTGCAACAATGTCACTAAAACATTATTAAATGAGGCGTGAAACCCCAACACCAAACTCTATTATTTATGTTTTGCTTAATCTTGATCTTGATACATTTTCAAGTAGAAACGATTCTCTACCAAGTGAAATCATTGAAACAAAAAATTGTGAATTTAGAACGTCATTGTTTTATCTCCTGTCTAATTGTAAACTTTTTTTACTGTCATAAATATTATGCCAACCCCACCCGCCGTGACGAGTGTTAACGGTGAACAAATAAATTTTTTAGAGTCACATGTCATTTTATACGTGTTTTGATTGGTTTAAAAAGTTGAGGTTATTTGTCAATGTACGGAATCGTAAAATAGAAGTTGTTCTCAAGGCGTCGCGTGCCGTTGTCATCAGGTGATTTTCTTTAAATGAGGCACCTTTGGGGTTATTTAAATTTATTTCCGATTATTTGCCTGATTTTGAACAAATAAATATATTTTTCAATATCATAACAAAAAAAGTTTGAATTAATTTATAAGGATTGATCGAAATTATTTGTTCGGTTCATGAAGAAATAACCTCAATCAGGTTGTACACACCGTGTAACCCGCGTAACGGGTTACGCAAGGGTTTGTACAACCTGATTGACGTTATTTCCTTAATTGGCTATATTTTATTAAAATATTAAATCTTTCTAGACTACTTGGCCTATTGCACGTAATGCAGATTGGTATGCGAAAGTGAGTTCTTTGGCCTATAGCATAAAAACTTATGCAACAACGTCCACTGAAATATAATGCATGATCAGTTATTCCATCTTTAGTTTTGTGTGTATCTTATGAAGATCGTTGTTTGTCCTTTTGTCTTTTTTGCTTTTGGGGATTGTGTTATCTGCCCTTCGATTTACGGATTCTGATTACCTCCCTTTGGTATCTTAGATTTACGGATTCTGATTACCCCTTTGGTATCTTAGATTTACGGATTCTGATTACCCCTTTGGTATCTTAGATTTACGGATTCTGATTACCCCTTTGGTATCTTAGATTTACGGATTCTGATTACCCCCCTTTGGTATCTTCAAACTCTTCTTACGGCGGCTTACTGATGGGTTATTAATGAAAGTCAATGGGTATAAATTTTCACAAAATACTTCATAAATATTATTTTGAATTCAGTTTTTATGAAGCAAATTATGGTATATAAGCCATTAGTCTACAATCATCAGTGTTTAAAGTAGAACGAATCGTTTATTATCTTTTATCTGAAAATCCTATTTTAGAAATTGATCTTAATGGCAGATTATTAGGCCAAGATAGTAATGTTCTTTATATCAATATTGTGATTTACAGTTTTTAAAATTATGAAATAACTCCATGCTACAGTTTTACTAATTTCGCGTATTTGCACAAAATGTCCGTCATTATACTAGCCACGATTTATATTCAACGTAATTCTAAATCCCAGACATTCATTATTGCAAAATCCGTTTGCAGTGTATTTACAAAAAATATTAATCTCACTTCTAAGGTGTTATTAAAGCAAACAATTAGTAAATCGCTGTACTTTCTTGCAACAGATTATTAAATGTAGATATATTTTAGCCAAAAAAGATATTTGATCTAGATTCTAGATGAGTAAAATATGGGCTCTAACTCTTCGACAAACTTTTGTAGAACATGTTCAGCCGTTCCACAGTCATATGTTTGTCAATACTTTTTACACAGCAAATGACGGTATAGACAAACCATGTTTTATTGCGTTATTACAAAGAAACATCATCTTTACTGTCGCCCAGATTGCAACCGTTATTGCAAAAGTTATATTTCGGTCCTGCTGTTTCTGAGCTGTTATCATTGTTCAATTTCTCTATTTTCTCCTAGGCTGTATTCACATATCTACGTTAATGCGACTAAGACCGTTGTCCGGTTTCATTTCTGACTTACTCTATCTGGGCTGTAATTACCGTTTCATCTCAGTCTTACTGTTAATATACATGTACTCTAATCATGCTTACATTCCATCTTACTGGTCTGTAATCATGTTTATTAATGTCTTATTGCTACTGGACTGTAATCATGATTACATCTGTCTTGCTATTGCTGGACTGTACCCACTGTTAAATATATGCATTACCTGTTCTGCCTGGGACCCATACATTAAAGACGAAATCGATTAACTCGAAATGGTCCAACGCAAGACTACCAAGTTCGTCACCAACAGACAGCGAAACACATCTATTGTTGTTGGCATGCTACAACACTTGAAGTGGTGCAGTTTTGAAGACTATGACTTGCAATGATACATCAAATAGCAAACATATAAACATATAGCTATTACAAATTAGATAAACTGAGACCACCATTGATATAATCACGACACATGCATTCCTCGTCTTTCGAGTATGACTTCTTGTAAGACTCGACATCGACAAGAGTATGTTTTCTCCTTGCCACATCCTATATTTTTGATTCACTCGGTTGAAACATTCAAGGCTGATGTCTCCTCTATCAACTACTAATTCATGAAACATGTAAATTGTTTTAACCTTTTCCAATTGTTATGTGCAACCTCTGACATAAACTTCATATGTTGAAGGCAGTATTTGGTAAAAGTAGAAGTACCATTACATAATCTTCAACCTGTTGAAGGCGGTCTGTATTTGGCAGAAGTAAAAGTACCATTACAAGTATTCAAGAATATTTATATACCTGTATCTGTTTTTGGGCTGTAATCACGATTACATCACAATGTTATTGCTGTAGAGTATAATCAAGCTTCATCAATGCATTGCTGATGCTACACTGTAATCACGGTTACATCTCGAACTTTTGTAATTGATGTTTTTGTTGACAATTATTCTGAGAAAATAAGAGATTTAAAGATGGATTTGTTTTCAGAGTTTTTTTTCACAGTATAAACATCCAAAACAAACGTTAAATCTAGAATTAACAATGTTTCACAACTAAAGTATACATTTACACGTGAATAATCAATATAATTTACATCATATATGACATAAGAAGAGTTTGAAGATACCAAAGGGATAATCAGGATCCGTAAATCGAAGGACAGAAAACACAATGGCCAAAAGAAAAAAGTCAATCATGTTTGTTGTGATTATATTGATCATGGGGGTCTCGTAGCCTCGATCCTATGTTAGCTAGAATTACATCTACATATACTATCGGTGAATGTCGCCCCTTCTGGTACGACTTGGATTCTCGCCCATGGCGGGGTGAACTGGAAATAACTTTATGTGATAAGATTAATCTATGGAGGTCGGTGATTTACTCCGGGCACTTCTGTTTCTCATACCAATAAACGTGACCGTCAACATATAACTAAAATATTGATGAAAGCGGCGTTCAACAACTTTAACTAGGTTTGTGAAGTAAACGGAGCTTGACGAACTTTGTAACACAACGTTGCCACAATCAAACTCACAAACCATTCGTGATTGATAATTGTTTAATGTCAGGTGAGCAGTATTACGGCTATGTTCAAGACAAGAATAATACATCATGTAGGTAAGATGTGGTGATGAAATGGGTCTATGGGTGGATGTGTTGAATGCCACAAGGAAAAGAAGAGATGATGGACAGGGTTAGAAATCTTGCCTTGTAGCGCACCATCAACTTTCATTCCTAAGAAACATTAGTAATGATTGGCACAGATTGCAGGTGTAGTAGAAATCTAGCTATGATACGGTCGCGGCCACGAAGACCGAAATCGATGGTTGTTGACAGGTTTGGCGTCCAACAACAAATGCATTTTTTGCAAGAGAACAAGTTCACGATTACATAAAAATTATACAGAAATGAAGGCCGAATTTGACAACTGGGCCTACGATTTATGAATAACACTGTAAAATTATGGAGGTCTTGGTGAGGACAATATATTTAGCCGTTTTGTGGCAGTAACAATGGGCTCTATCCTTTTTTCAAAAATCTACAAAAGTGGTCTTCAACGTGCAAGGGTAGTGGCACGCTCTACACGGAGCGTCCACTATGGTCCACGTGGATATGTGCTGGTAAGCTCTGTGGGTTTAGTCATGAATACCGTCACCAGTACCCAGTAAAGGCCGAAATAATTATCAGAGATAATAATTTATCTGACTGAAATTGTGTGCCAGATAAAGTAAAACTCTCTTTAGTAGGATTTTTTATCCTCATTTGCAGAAATATAAAATTTTAATTATTAAAAATAATTTAGTCCGAGAAATAAATTGATAAATGACAAGGGATGCTTTCGTTGTAAGTACAAGACCAATATCATTCGTTTAATATTTTTTCTCACACTTTTTCTAAGTTTAAAGACAAAACAGAAAATAAGCTAAGTCGTAATCTAAGCACCAAGAAACCTATGGAAAAAAAAGACATACAATCCTATTAAAATGTACAGAAATTAGCATCATTTCATTATTGGATAGATTTTATTTTAGAAATTTGCCATATGCCCCAAAAATAAATTGAAACAGTATAACAAGAAACACAAAAATTTATATATTATAGTTTTTCGTTAAATATTATCCCGATTATTTATAATGCCTTAATAACGTTTTGAAGAAAATATCTAAATGTTGAGAGTTTGCCTATTAAAATTTCATTAACAAGATAAAAAACCATCGGGCTCCCTGGAGAGTAAAGCTACCAAGGTAAATATTTCTTGATAAAACCCTTAGTTACTAATATATTATAGATGTTGATATACAGTTTCATGATTAATAGCGATACATACATTTCAACTGCTTTTCGCTGCGCCGTGGTTTTATTCACTGCGGGATGAGAGAATAAAAACAGTATGAGCTTATCAAAACGGGCGCCGGACTATTTTGGCATAAGTCACTTGATGTTCATCAAGAAATGTTTATTATAATATGACTGGGTTGAGCGACAATTAATGGGGTTATTGAAATATTATAGTAATCTACAGATGTAGAAATAAATGGTGTATAATATAAATTTATGAGCTTTGGTTCCTTGTAGGTTTACACCGTCTCTAAATTAACACCTCCGCCACAAGATATAATTATAACATATTCGTTTGCATTTTACATCACTTTGAAACTAAACCCTCTTTCTTTACTATTATCTTCATAATAGTCTACAGTGTAAAACATATTACCTAACGTTTCGCCCGGATACACTTTTATTTCTATTTTTTTTCAATGGGATGCGTTATATGAGTAGCAAACACGTCATCTTGAGTGTTGGAGATCTGTCAAACAAAAGGCTTTCACTGCTACTCCGCAAAGTATGCATCATTGAGGGATCAGGGAACGGACTTGCCAGATTGGGGCATAATAATGTTCTTATATAGGATGGTGCGAGGCTTGGTGCAAAATTTTACTTCATGGAATTTATTACTATGAAAAACATGGTACTTTTTCTCGCCAAAGTATAAATATAATGCTCATATATACGGGTAGTACAAAAATAACCAATTTGTTACGATAAATCAATAATAATTGAGTTACTCCCCTTAGAATACAAGTACCTATTTCTGTCGCATAATTAATGTATTGATGAGTGAAATATATAAATTGATCTATTATTTAACACCAAGTAGTAAGCACCTGTAAATTGTGTCTTTGATTTTTCTTGCCCAACCGGCAGACACCCATTCCTACCTATAGACCACGTCATAATTAGTAAGCAATATGCCGTATAGATTAGTGGTCAGTTTCGAGTTATTGATAGCATTTTTATTAATTGTACAAGCTATTGCTATTTTGCGACAATGTGGATAACAATAGAATAATTCGCGAATAATATAAATAATAAATAATGACCTCCAAAAATTTACAAAAGACGAGACATAGAAATCTAATGTCCTCAGATCCAAAATCTGTCTAAAAAGTTTATGATGTTCACATGTTCACATTTCTCGGAATTATATGTTTTTTGTTTCTTTACATGTACTTGAGATAATTTAAAGAAAAATCCGAACAATGCAAACAAATAACCTCGTTTTGTAATGACCATTATTGTCGGGTTTTCTTCAAACAAATAACCTTGTTTTGTAATGACCATTCTTGTCGGGTTTTCTTTCAATGCAGAAATTAATTGATTCACGTGTTCTGTGTTAATCATCCAAAGAAGAAATCAAAATTATAATAGCAGTTTTTGTCTTTTCATAAATAAAACAAAATCCGCGTAGAATTCTAAAATCGTGAAATATTCTGAAATGAAAAGGTTTCTTTTGTTGCAACTAATGATTTGTGTTTTGAAGTGGTTTTTCATGTTCTAAAAAAGTCGAGCAAAAAGCAAGTCAAATACTCCTTGTAAATGTACTTGACTTTCACAAGGAAGGGGGTTTTATCTTGAAGGAGATAGTTCATAGTTCTGAGTGCTTAATTTTCTATGGAACAATTATTTTATTGCTACACAAACGATGTGCAACATTTTTGAACAAGTTATTAAGCGGCAAGTGTTGTCATTAACCATTATTTTTGCACTTTGCTTGAAATTTTCTAGCACTTAACCATAATTCACTATAGTCTTATTATACCACGACCGAGGCGTTTTAATAGGCTGTCGGTCTGATAAGAATATTTGAAGTTTTCAACAGAAACTATATTCTCTGTTATAAAAACGGAGAAAATTTGACATGTGCCTTTAGATCTTGAACAGTGCGATGAATAAAGGCTAAAAGCTTCCCGCTTTGAAAAAGACAATTTTGTCATTTTAAAAAGGTTTGAATTGAGTGAAATGAAACTTGATACACATATACGATTAACATCATCTGGTGGGATATTTAGATCTATAGTCAAACTTTTATTGATGCATAGTTAAACGCTTTTCATATTATCTCGACCAACATTTCGAATAAAATTGAAATTAGTTTTGGCGTCATATGACAAAGTAGATTTCTTTTGCGGTTTAAAACATATCTTTTATTTTCAAGTTAATATTTAATACATCAAAAATTACAGATTAGACAAGGACGGTTGAATTATATTTATGAAAATAATGATTCGAGTCTTCTTTTTGATAACGTTATCCGCCTTTTCTGGGTATGACATCTCGTTTTCCCATCTAAAATGTTATTACAAAAACAAGACGATTTGAATACAGAGCTTATTCAAAGTTAATAAAGCTCAGCTTCACGGCGGGGTCCATCGTACGCTGTACTGTAAGTCACTTTATATGGTTAATATAAATCTTTTTGTGATTTATTTTATCTATAATAGCCAATTATAATGTAATGGAATTCTCTATTCTAGATCAAATTTCTAACATTACAGTTGAGAAAGGATCGGATTAATTAAAAAAAATTGTTAAATTATTTGACTTTTTAGATAAACATTTTTTTTATTAAGATATATTACGAAAAGAAATTTTAAACAGTGATGGTAAAATTGCACCAATAAAAAAAAATATCGAGCAATCACCTCTCACCTCAAATAGTGTATCTTCTTGTGATCTATAAATTTATCTGAATAAAACAAAGGTAATATATTTTTTGAATTTTTTTTTACAAAAATTATATTACGGATAGACAATACAACCTCTGTAAAATATAAAAAAAATACATTAAATCAATAGCAATAGATCGGGCATCATAAAGTCGGTCTGCAAAAGAACGGTATCAAGACAATGTGTTTCGACAGTGTGGACAGCTCCAGCTCCACCTATGACACCCGTTGTGTATAATCGTCACCAATTTTTAATTTTACGTGGAATCCTTATATAAAATGTAATACACAACAAACACAAATTAATTATATCTACTGTTTAATGGTAAAAAGTATAATATGATATTGAAAAAAAGCAAAGTTTTGAAAAGTCCCTTTCGTCAAAGCACGTATCAAAACCACCATGTTAAAAAAGTGTCGCAAAACCATGGCATCTGGAATAATAACAAAATCTTTAATAAAGCATAATTTTTCCTATGAGTTGAATATTGACTATATATTCATGAGACTAGTGGCATTAAAAATATAGTCTATATCTTTCGATTTTTTTTATTTCACAATTACAGATAATGAGACTAAATTCATACATCGAACACCACAACCCAAAAAATACACAACAATAAAAAATAAATGGTGGGGTGTAATATTATCACTGTTAGTCTAAAGTCTGGTTCAAAATTATAAGGGGCCGTAGTGATCATAAGGTAGTTGGATTTGCAACTATCTGTGCAATCAATCCCTATCAACACTAAAGTTATTGAGTTCGAACCCCGTTCATGGCGAGGTGCACTCGATACAACATTATTTGATCAAGTTTGTCGGTTACTTGCGACAGATCGATGGTTCTCGCCGGGGACTCCGGTTTCCTTAACTAATAAAACTGACCGCCACGATATAACTGAAATATTGTTGAAAGTGGCGTTAAACACCATAAACCAACCAGCACCCAACCAAAATTATGAAATTCAGCTGTATATATTTACATGTTATGTTAGACTGATACTATATCTTCAAATAATCTGGTAAAATAAAAGGGTCGTGAAAATTGCCTATCATATTCTGTACATTACATGTATATTGGTCCTGTGAATTCAAATAACTTTAATTTTAACATTTTAAAACAAGACATGCAACAGTTCTTGGAGGATCAAACCGCATTTGTTTTCCAATTTATGTTGAGCAGAATACAAAATATATCTTGGATGAAACGACTGTACGCCATGTTAACTCCGTGTACTTTCCACAGAACCGTAACTCTGAACAGTCTTATTTTCTTTATTTCTTTATTTTACCGAAAACAAAAAATAGAACGTTAAGATGTAAGCGGTTCCTTAGCTATGTATAAACTGAACTAAAAGGTGGATTTTGATATTGTGTATTTTGTATCACATCGTCTGTCAATTAGAAAAACTATTACATTTTGTATCTTAATTTTAATATATCAATGACCATAAACAAATGGTCCTAGAAATCTATTAATAACTCAAAATATGTGCATTTCAAAGGAGTAAGCTTGCATTCTCTCAAATGATAATCTTAAAACACGAATTGAGCTTTCGAGCTTTTTAGGTTGAAATTTACCGCTCCATTATTCAATCTGTCGTTGAAATGTTCTGTCATGGCCGTCCTAAATAATATGGTTTATCCTTTTAATTTTTCTTTTATTTGTATATATAAGACAATTGTTTTATTAATAAATATTTTATTTCTAAGTGCCTGGTAGATGTGGAAATTTATTTGTAAAATTAGTTTACGCCACGATGTAGCTGAAATACTGCTAATGTTGGCGTTACACACCAATCAATCAATCAATCATCATCGACCGTTCTTCCGTTTCCCAACGTATCAAAACGTAACATTATTCGTCCTGTGTGAAGTTTCTAATCTCCAAAAAAAGCACCAAACCCTTTTCTAGAAAATATTTCCGATACAACATTTCCTAAATACAAAATTCTCATTACCATTTTTTCGGTACACATGTTCTGTCCTCTTTGCATGGTAGCTTTACGTCAATGTATAGTATTGTTTTTATTCATTGATGGTGGTACTATTGCCTGCTCTGTTGTTTCAATTTAATATTAAGAAGCTCTCTAAATATGGCATTATTTCTTTAAATTATATTTCGAAGACGTCAAAAAACATACTAATATAGAAAAGAGATGACACCCCAATAAGTTGATGTCATTAACACCCTCAATAGTTACTGTGCCCCCGCCAAGACTAGATCGGGAATTTAAATTAACACCTCAATAACAAAAGGGTTTGACCAGCACGACAAGTGTTTGTTTGAAAAGAAGAAATGATGTTTACAAAGGAGGAAATGATAGGTAAATGATTAGAATAAAAGTGTTAATGATCTATTATGATAAGACACTATGATTTATTATTTTGGTGTTTACTTGGACAAAGGGGGGGTTACATAAAATTTTGATTAGGGTTTAGTACAGAAAGGATACATGCTAAGTAAAGTGGAATGTTGAAACGAAGAAAAAATTATACGTTTACATTTAATTAATATGAATAAATTTAATATTATATTGATTTTGTCACAAATTTTGGGACATTATTTAAAACGAAGAAAATAGTAAGAATATACAATATTATAAACTATGTTTTTTTTTATTGTTGTTATTATAGAGTATTAAATGTTATTAATCTTGAAAATTTTCAATGAATTAATGACAAAAGATGGCACACATACTCTTAAGTATAAGGAATTAGCATTCAAGACACTATGTTCACCTAACAAGATAACAGGCATAAAATTGAATATTAATACAACCTGTCACATATTCTTTGTTTAGTTTTCCGGTTTCAATTTTATGAAGATTTCTGAAGTAAACATTTACTTGAAGTTTGTTTTTATTTTTATTATTCATATTTATAGAAAACTTTATTATCAAGATCTACATTTTCTTCAATTTTTTTCAACAATTTTTAGATGATTTCTTGGGTGGTATTATCGTTCAACAATTGGCCATATCTCTTATTTAATTTGTAAAATAAAATTCAATTTTATGCCTCAACTTTCTAATTTGGAATATCATCATGCAATTTGTGTCAACGAAATTATTAATCCATTTCATGTCGTGAAATATACAACGATGGTTGGTATTAATTTACTGCAGGATTAATCTTGTATAAGATTACTTTGTTGAGAGAAACTTTGACACTTAAACGTCTTAATCAGGATTTTTCATAAGTGCCAACATTATAGCTCCCGATGGCAGCTCGTTTCCTCCAAATCAACTTAATTTAATATCCTCCATAATGTTCCACATTATTTCTGTTGACCGGTTAAATTATTGTCGATTAATTAATGATATTATCATCTGCATCAGATAAAAGATCGGTAAAGAATCTATAGATCATTGTATGCACGTAAGGTTAAATACATTTGTGTCTTGTATTACCAGGTATAAAGATGCTGAAGATGAAGATACAAATTAGTTACATTATTGTTGATTAACATAATGTACATCCCAACCAATAAAAGATATAAGTTAAATTAAATATTTGATTGTCATATAAACTTTTACAAATTTGTAACAAATAAATCAAACTAAAAGACAAAGGTTGGTTTATGGTGTTTAACGCCACTTTCAAAAAATATTTCAGTAATATCGTGGCGGTCAGTTTTACTTGTGGAGGAAACCGGAGTACCCACAAACAGTAAAACAATAAACCATACAAAAGATATATAATACAATAGTATTAAATGTAGTCTTCTGTCGAATGGCTGTGTAATAAAGAAACTGTTGTTTTTACAATGTATATGTAGTTTGCAAATTCATCTTAGTCATGAAAGTCCCATTTGTATATTTTGACAAAATTTTGATCTTAAGTTTAAGTTTTGTTCACAATGTAAAAAGAAGTGATCTTCGTCCTTTACTTCATCACAATTGAAGCATAGTCTAATATTTCTGCGATTTTTTTTGTATCGATTTTTTCTATTTGAAGAGGATGAGCAGTTATGTTAAATTTTGTTGACATTTTACGAATTGCAAAGAACTGAGCTTTTATTGTAAATTTAGATAATGTAGATCTTTATTGAACAATCTGACTAATATAAATATTAGAGACTTGTATGCCTATGTAATACACAAAAACAAATTGCGCATTTGTATTTATCATTATTATTTTTTTAGCGATATTAGATTATACAATATATTTCTTTTATGTCTATTACACACATGTGGTCGTTTTATTATTATGTACATTACAATTATATATTGCTTCAATCCAATTGGATTTTGTTTTTAAATTAAAAATATTACTATTTTTTTTATCAATATCAATGCAAACTAACAAAAAAGAAACAACTTAAAGAATCTTTAATTTAATTAATGTAAGTTCTTTTTTTTGTTATTAATTTTCTGCCATTGAAAATTAAAGAAATGCTAAAAATTGTTACACCATTTATTATCAGTTTCACATGCAAGCCCGTCGCCAACTCTGTTTTCAATTCTGTCCCTTGAATTTCTTTGAATAGGACTAACAATTAAAAAGCAAAACTGTAAATCCTTGATTCTGCTTTCTTTGTAGATCACAGTAAATACGATTATTTCAAAAGTAGACCAATAATTTATATAAATAAAGTTGTTAATATCACCATGGGAACAATACTATTATCATTTCACCAACACCGTCATGGAAGTCTATGTACGTAATTAAGAGCAAAAAAAGGAATTACCCATGCATTTTGAAGATGCGTGTGTTCAGAATTTTATTTCGGAATTCACAAGTTTATTTAAGATATTAAAGGGGCATTATTATCTGCCAAATCGTAAATTTTTGTTACCCTTAAAAACTATCAGATATGATTGATGCCTTAATAAAACGTGTTTCTGTAACTTATAAATGTTATGAAATGTACGCGCATCGGGGAAAAATCGTGCAACTGCTCGTGTTTTGAGATCGATCAAAAGATGGACGCCATTATCGACATTGTTTACGGAGTTTGTCGAATCGTTATTAAATCAGTACAACAATGCACTTATTTCTTATTTTTTGTGAATCTGCTTTTAGTCGGTGTTAATTACGGACAAAGAACCATGCAAGTTTGCAGTTAATAAGCGACAAAATACAAATTATTTGTTTTTACCTGTCACTAGTAAGGTCAGTTGCATACGGAAAAAGCGGTCAAATTATTTGCTTGCAAGGAAATGACTAATCGATGGTAATTTTCGTTCTCAAAAGGCGAAAAGTGGTTTGATAAACTGTTTAATGTGAAATATTTACCTTTATTTCATCATTTTAAAGCTATTTACCAATTTCCAAAACATATCAATTTTTTGGTCAAAATCGTAGCTAATGCCCCTTTAAACAACGTATTGTGTTGTGTTTTTGCTTTTTTTTTTCTTCGTGGATGTTGACAATTTCTCTGGTTTGTACGTTTTCGATTGCTCCCTTCGATGTTCTCTTACATTCAAAAACAAATAAATATATTTTCAACATGCGCTTTTTTTGGGCGTTCTTTTTTCATTCATATTACATATTATATAAATGCTACATTTCTGATAACCATAAAAACAAGCTTCTGAATAATTTCTAATAATTCAAACTCTTTCAAGTATGTATAAGTGTTGTCAATGAATTCTTGATAAAATAATTACATTGACTTTCATAACAAACATTACTCTTCAAATAAGCACTATTTCGTTTCTAGTTTTTGTCTCATTACACATTTTCCCACAAAACAAAATGATAAGGTTTCCCACGGAGTTTCTCAATCTTTACGTTAATTAAGAGCACATCATATAAGCTTATTTTTCTAGTTATAATAAGATATAGTCGCGTAAGTACTTAATGTAGTACCCTTCTCATAATTATAAGTTTTCCACATCTGTTGTAGAGATCAACCCAAACGTCGTTGTTGTTGTTTAATTTTTATTCGTTTTAATACAGGTGCTTTTGCTGCTGATTAATATAACTAACAGTGAAATAATTTTTCATTTCAATATTTTTTTTTTAAACAATTGCACTATTTTACAGTTAGGCTTAAACTTCATATATTAACTTTTTTTTTAATATATATTTCTTCTATTTTTATATTTCATTTAACAAATATTTTTCATTAAAATTATATTTTAATTTTTCAAATTGATATCTATTATAAACAGAAAATAAACTGAGAAGAAAAACGCGACTTTTATTTAAAAAAAAAGAATAACAATATGCTATTTACATATGCTTATTCAATATATTCAATAACATGCAAATAATCGGATATACAATAAAATTGATTTTTAAATCATTTATTATTATTTATTAAAGACATACATATTCAAATGAGTTGTAATATTTAGCAAATTTAACACCGCCTATACATATGTAATGTTACGCCCTCTCAGTCAATCATGACAAATGAAAATTATCGAAGGCGTTGCTTAATGCCAATCAAACGTAAACTTGCCAATTGGGAAACAGATTTAAAAAGAGTATCAGTTGATTTCTGTTGGAAAATTAAACAAGGCTAAATATTTTCTTTGACTCAGTAGTGGTCCTCATATCATCCCTTCAACTCGACAAGATAGAATTTATATTAGAGAGGTACCGTGGTGCGAGTGACGGGAACCTACCAACAATAAGAACCGACTTTATCAATCCCCAGCAGGGCCTGCGTGTCGTTTGACTTGACTCTTTTCGGAGACATTGTAAACCTCAAAGCTTGTGTCGTATCTGGATTGTTTACCACTGTGCATCTACTGTGATACCGTGAAGAAGATAACATATATCTTGATGATAGACTGAAATATTTCACCATCATGATCAATCCCTACATGGACAATACACATTCGTCTTTGCCCCCAGGGGCATTGAAGTTGAGCCCCCCTCATCACATGAACGATGGATTACATAGCCAGTCTAGTCCACCACAATATCCGAGTCAGACTAATGTATATGGAGCAACTCATTCACATCATTTGGGGAGTTATGCTGCTAGAGATTTCCTGTTTAGAAGGCCAGACATTGGACTTTCAAGTCATGAAACCACTGGCACTGGACACCACGGAGGAATGTATCCACCGTCTGCAAGTTTCCATTCTCACCATCATCCAGAAACGAATTCTAGTCATATTTTATTTCCGGGTATTCATGATGCTTCACACCAAGGACCACCTCATCATTTGAACAATCAGGTCCGTTTTGGACTTACAACGCCACCGGATGTTTATTCCAGGACGGATCAGTTCGGACAATTTCCTCCTCGAGCGGACCACTACGCACAACATTATAATATGGGTCCTATAAACTCTTTAAATCACATGAATATGGGACCACATGGACCAGGGGCATTTTTTCGTTATATGAGACCTCAGATCAAACAGGAACACACGTGCTTATGGGTAGACTATGAACAACCAGAACCCAAAAAGCCTTGTAATAAAGTTTTTAATACAATGCATGAGATAGTGACACACATTACTGTGGATCATGTTGGAGGTCCCGAACAAACTAATCACGCCTGTTATTGGCAGGAATGTGCTCGAGAACAGAGACCATTTAAAGCAAAATATAAACTTGTGAATCATATCAGGGTCCACACCGGAGAAAAGCCCTTTCCATGCCCGTTTCCGGGTTGCGGGAAAGTTTTTGCCAGATCTGAAAATCTTAAGATCCACAAAAGAACCCATACAGGTATTCTTATTTTTGAGTTATAATTTAATAGCAGCAGAGAAATTTAAATTCATTTGAAAAATACCAATACAAACTTTTTATCATATTTTGAATAAAATAATTTTTGCAAGATTTTAATTTATATTTTGGTTTTACAAAAAAGGATATTTATAATAATAATTGTTAAAAGATAAAATATATTTTCACATTTTTCCTTTATTATTGAAATAATTATATAAAAAAAAAGGTTTGTGTATTGTGGGAAAATATTCAAAATGTAACACATTTTAATCTGATAATGAATCATAGAATTATCACTTGTTTGCCACATCTTACTGGAGTAACTGTTAACTTAAAATTTTGTTGAATTTATGTTTAAGCGATCAGTATTTTATTCCTTGTTCGTGATAATATTTTGACACATAAATACTTTGATTTAAATCGAATTTTATATGATATGTCCAGTATA
Organism: Bathymodiolus brooksi; assembly: GCA_963680875.1. Classification (NCBI taxonomy): domain Eukaryota; kingdom Metazoa; phylum Mollusca; class Bivalvia; order Mytilida; family Modiolidae; genus Bathymodiolus; species Bathymodiolus brooksi. The sequence continues at coordinate 48,435,154 of OY804576.1, read as the reverse complement.
TTTGTTTGTTTGTTGAGATAAGAAAAACAAACATTTGTGTATCCGATTAAAAGCTTTAACATAACATCCCGGTCACTGTCGTTTCAGTCTATTATTTATTATTGCGACGGAATTTTTTAAGGATTTATTTCATGTAAATTAAGAACAAGCATTATTTGCAAAAAGAATTACATAATTTTGTTTAAATTCACGCCCATTTTATTTTTTTCATACCCAATTCATTTTTTGCTCAAAGGATTATTCTATAGTTAATTAAACTGAACAAGTTCATTTTGAGCAGAATGTTTGTACAATCAATATATTTTAAACAGAGTTATAAACTATTGAATAACCCGTAAAAATAAATTGATTTCAAACACATAAAACTTGTAACTTATATAAAATACACCCTTAGGTTGTCTAAACGTGTTAAAATTATTAACTGAGTCTTTGAACCTAATAAAAGAATCTTGTAAAATTTTAAACCGAACTTGATCAAACTATAAAGAAAGCTGTCAAAACAAACAGTTGCAAGAGACATACATAGAATTCATTTCCCTTGCCCATTTTGCCCGAAGTCTCGACAGAAGATAATTGGGATGCTACAATTTTAATTCGTATTGTTTGTTTGTAAATAACAACACTCCTGTTTCAATTAGAAATTGACTCTTTCAAAAGTTGTTCATGTCTTCGGTTAGAAATCAATTTCATGATAATTCAGTGTTATAGAAATATATTATTTTAGGCAGTAATTTATTAGCTTGTCCACTTATGGCTAATACATGTGTTATAGAAGGTGTAATTGTTTATGTGATAATCTAACCGGATTATTGATTTTCTATAGACTTACCACATAAACTGACAAAACTTGATGAGAATTTCTTTTAATGATTCAATAAAATATTTTTTGAATGTCAAGGCTTTAATTATTTCCCGTTTTTGTAAATTATCAATAAAATCTTGTGAAAAAAAAAAAATCTTGATAAATTATGAAAAAGAAAAAAAATACGGCAGCTTAATTTTCAATTGAAATAGAAGTGTTTCATCTATGCAACTTTTATTATGCATTGGTTTGAAGATGAATTTTTCCATCATAAAAAGGAATTTTTCTAAAGCATATGTACTAAATAACGAAGGCGAAAACATGTGAGAATTTTCTCAGTTAGACGTGTTTTGGCGACTGTGATTTATAACGACATTTTAAGAAAACTAAGTGTCTTTAAACCAATGACATACTTACAGATTAACGCATATTTCTAGCTTCATGCACTTTTTGTTCAATTCCTTATTTATCAGAAATACTTAATATAATTTTTTTAATTTAGAATTTCAAAAATTATATGAAGAAAAAGATAAAATTACAAGACTTCAATCATTCTTTAAAATTTTCAAATAAATTACTATTAAATTTAATGGGGCGACTGTCTGTGCTAGTCATCTCAATGAGGTCCATTCTGTTATATTTTTACATAACTACCAATTTGCACCCACTGCTACATGTGGCAACTTCACAGTCAGACTAACGACTAATTAATAGCCAATTAATCTAGCCCATCTTGAGATAAATCTTAGATGAACAATGTATTTCTGTCATATCACTTAGAAAAATAGGAGAGCCCATCTTGTTTTTACATTGCATCTAAATATTCCATCGTGACAGTAATTATGGCCATAAACTTCAGTTATGGGGGACAAGTCGGAACTAAATTTCTTTCCAGATGTCTTTGAGAGCGTTCTTTGAAATTATACCTTCACGCCCAATACTTGTTTTGATAACCTTACCATACATTACTCTTCCGAAATGCCGTTTTTATTATCAAATTATGAATCAACAGGGTGTTATATTTTTCATTTATTACAGGAATTTTGTAATGTAGATCAAATTTTTAATTCCTTTCACAGTTTTGATGGGAATAGGAAATTTACATTGGAAACTGACTATATTTCTGTTTTGTGGGTCTTTTAATTCAAAAAAGCCAATGTGAGTAAGTGTTTAGACTTAATTTGCATCCAATTGGGTTTTTTCGGGTTGTTGTTTTGATTTGTTTTGTGTTTACGTCTTGTTTAATTTCCCCGATGTTTGATTATGGTTATGGTGTTTAACGCCACTTTCAACAATATTTCAGTTATATTGTGTCGGTCCCGATATTTGGTAAAATAGCAATCAGTTCGAATAATTTCTGTTGTCGCAGGTAGACTAGATGTACTAAAACATTACAATGCAAAAAAAAATATATCAACATGCGGTTTGGGGAATTTAATTATAAAAGATTATTTTTAGGGATGATTGAAATGAAACCAGCATGAGAAATGTGATCAAATGAACGGAATGGGAATAATATCTCATTTTCTGTAGATTATGAGTTGATAAGCTCTTTGTTTAATATATTTTTTTAATATAAGATTGAATATGAATCTTCTTAATTTATTGATGAGTTTGCTTTGTATTAATTGATCAGTTCTGAATAATCATACCGTGTCTCTAAAATAGAGCACATGCTTTATGAATCCAATCTTAAGCCATGGTGTAGGTTCGAAATCCCAGGGGATCAAGTAACTTGTGACCCCTTTGCCGAACATTTTCTCACTACTTTTGTTTGTTTTTATTCAATTCCATTCATAAGTTCTCATGCTTGATTTAGCCTCTTGACAGACAAGCCAACAAACTATTCAAAACAACGATCGCTTAGATGTCAAATTACAGAAATGTAATAGATTTGTGAAAAGTACATTTTCTTGAGAGCATTTCCTGCTACTAAAAGCAATCCAAAAACAGCTGGATTTCATAATATTTTCAATATTTATTAATGTACAAAAAATTAAAATGGAGGTTAGTGAAGTTGCATAGATATATATATAATACTTTTTTCATAGACAACCTGTTGCGATTTTAGCTGTTCCTCTTGTATAGCAAGGAAACAGCTGGGGAACTATACATTTATATTACTTAATAGAAATGACAATATTTTTTTTATATATTAGGTATACAATTAATGTTGTCGGGCAGAGAATATTATGTTATATGTTTTCTCTTTTAGTATAGTCAGGCAGAGAATATTATGTCATATTTTTGTCTCTTTTAGTATAGTCAGGCAGAGAATATTATGTCATATTTTTTTCTCTTTTAATATTGTATGGCAGAGAATATTATGTCATATTTTTTTTCTCTTTTCTATAGAAAATAATACCCCCTCCCCCGTTTTTACACCCCAATCCAAATTTTAAACAATTGCTTAATTGACTTGACAGTATATGTGTCGTTTAACATGATTTTCTTTCTGTCAAATGTTGCAGTATTTGTGGTTATTTGAAGTAATTAACTAAAGAAATGTTACATGCATATGCATATTTAAATAATAAAAATAACACAAATTCATTGCTTTCGTAAAAAAAAAAATTAAATAACATACATTTTTATATGTATTATATAATACAAATTGAAGCGAAATAACATTTATTCAAACATTTCATTAAGACAATAACAAAATAAACAAAAGATTCCATACATGTATTACAAAACCAGGAAATTTCTGCCTGAAAGTTAAATACTCAAGTTTATAGAACAATAAATATAATGCACTTCTAGCATCTTTATAAACACTTGTTCTGTATTGAATTACAAGGAGAATTAATCTTGGAGTAAATACACAAACATCCATCGATTTCAGCTTGACAGAGCTGTCAAATGCCATATCTTCATTAATATAAAAGAAAACAAGATCTTCTGATATGCATACATCTTCAACACACAGACTTGCAGTTTGATCCACTATGATTTCCGGAAGTCGTGGATTGACAACTTCATTATACCATTTATAAAAGGGAATGTTTTAATAAATTGGAATATTTATGAATAGAATATTTATTCCTTCATATTCATTGAGTTTTATTGAGTTTATTTTTGTTTTATGAAATATTATGTTTAAATAAATTTCAAAAAATCACATCAGTCAGTTGGTACACCATTCTTCATTTTTGCGTTATGTGTATTCAAACCAAAAATATATTATTATTATTATTTCAATCATATTAATATATAATTCTCTGTCGGTGATAAAAAGAATGGTGTTTGAATTTCAAATGTAAATAACTTGACATTTACTTTTGCGAAAACAAGATCAAAACTGATTATTTTCTTATTGTTGTTATCTCTTAACAGTGATACGAAGGTCAAATGCACGTTTTCCAGAAAAACCTAGCTGAATAACATATGAAATGTTATCCTTCACACCTGTTATCCCTCACACCCCCCAAAAAACAATCAAATAAAAAAAAACAAAAAAAAAACAAACAAACAAAAAACCAAGCAACCCCTCCCCCCCCAAAAAAAACCCCGACCAATTATCGTAAATCTTAACAATATACTTATGAACATGTAAGTGTAGTTAAATGTATAATATGTGACATAAAGATATAATATTATAGTTTTGACACGACATCTGTGCACTTGATGACAAGTTGAAATAAACTTGAAATCATTCATATTACTTAATTCATTTCTCTCATTTTTTTCACTTGTCAATTTCACAATTTTGCACCAGAAATAAAACATATCTTTAACGTTAAAAGTTCTATTTCCAGTACAATTTAAGATTAATTTGTTAATTTGTTTCTCCAGCTTAGGATTGACTTGAATTTCGTTTGTTCTCAATAAAGGACACATTTTTATTGTAAGTTCGAGCTTAGTTCTAATTTGATTACAGTTGTAGCAGACACCATTTTATTCATGTTAGAAAGTTAGAACGTACTAAAAGTGGTAGCGAGAAACCGTAAATCTAAAACGAACAGACGACACAAAGGACTAACAATGATCTACAAATCACTACACAGAACAAGAAACATAACTCCCCCTCCCCTCCAAAAAATTAAAAAAAACAATAATACAGACCGGGGTATATGTGAACTCTCCGGTAAGCAGTTCCTGCTCCACTAATGGCACCGTCTTGTTAAATAACCGATGATAAGTTGTGAAAACGGAAATGGAGACGGAATGATGACTACGACAAACATTTCCATGGCAACGTGCCGTTGGGGTGTACGAGAACATCCCATGAATACATTTACTAATTGTCCGTCTAATATAAGATTCTTCAATTAAAAATGTTAAGAATAAAACAAATATAATGTTTTACAGCTAACAATACTAGTGTCATATCATATATTCTTCGGAATGGTTTCTTAAATCATATAATATTTGTACTCACCTTTGATAAATATACTTTGGTTGGTTGTTTTTGTTTTTAAGGTTAACTTATTGCAATCAATAACATATAAAATTAACATAGTTGAAAACAACTTGTGTCTCATTCAAAATGTTGTTCTCCATTTAAATAATTGATTATAATAACATAATAAACTGCATTGTGGTATAAAATCAAAATGGAAAACAATTACAAACATGAAAAAAAATCACAATTTAAAAAAAAAATAAAGTTTTACAAAACTACTAATATTAATTTCAAGAAAGATAACCCCATGTTATAAGTTATGAATATTATTTTATTATGGAGCGTGTGCTCTTTACTTGGAGATCATTTATGGGTTTAACAGGTTCGTTAGTTTTTCAAAATTAAGTTAATCTATAAATCCAGTGTTTTGTTTTGCTAATCTTATAGTTGTAAAAGAATACACGTATTTCTTAAAGTTACATTATTTCTACACGATAGTAGAAAATGCTCTTCATCTTCCACCACTTTTCTGAGGATGCTTAAACACATATTTGTATATAGCTTTCTGGTAGAAAGAGGATAGATACATGCTGTACACCTTCGGCCCTCAAAGCCATGGACTCTTCAGAGACAACATTAGCTGTCACTCCTCCCCACCATATCAAATAGTGGCTGCAAAAAAACCTAATGACAATGATGATAGAGTAATTTACCGGCTCATAAATTAATATGGCACATGATTCCGTAGCTACAGTACGCCATTTGCTGATAGCTAGGAAAATAACAAACGAGCGCACTGAAAGACGAACCATAATTAATTATCATTATTTCAAGACAAATCTATAATATCGAGCTTTTTGTCATCACAGTGGATTAAACATTTATCAGTGAGCTGTCAGATACAGCATACTCATTTTATACGTTGTTATGACACTTTGGGACAACAATTCTTAATAAACTAACAAATTCCATTGTTTTGTAGTCTCTCTTGAGTGTTACTCTCTATCCATGCGTACGTTTAGACCGATACTGTGAAATAATTTCATGGAAAATGACACAAGATACCTTTATGCAATTTATAAAATAATTATATTTTTATTTTCTATAAATATCAAATGGGTTTTAATCATTACATAATCATATTTATGTTATAGTTTGTTTGATGTATTTCCACGTCGTTTTCTGATTAAATTTGTCAGAAACAAATTTTCCATTTATTTTTACATTGTTTGATATACAAACATTCAAGACTATATTAGAAGACAAAAATGACAAAGTCGACATGTGGTGTTACACAATCAAGTCATTATACAATGCTCTAAATTGAAGGTCATGCTAAAGATATGTTTTTATTATTGGTCATTTTAGTTCTACTTTCATTTTAAAACGGTGGTAACAGATTACCTAGCTTGTTCAAAAATGTGGATACCATTCAAACATATACATGTACTAATCAAACACAATATCAAAGCAACACTCACCAATAAAACTGACCGCCACGATATAATTGAAATATTGTTGAAAGTGGCGCTAAACACCATAAATAAAACTCGCCAATGTAACAAAATGAAAAGAAAGAAAGTATAAAAAAAAAAATTGAAATTACATTAGAATTATTCTATTTATATTTATTTTGCAGGGGAGAAACCCTTCAGGTGTGAATTCGAAGGATGTGATCGGCGTTTTGCCAACAGCTCAGACCGAAAGAAGCATTCTCATGTTCACACCAGCGACAAGCCGTATGTGTGCAAGATTCGTGGATGTGACAAAACATACACTCATCCCAGTTCTCTCAGGAAACACATGAAAATTCATGGTAACATTTCACCTAGTACAGAAATGAAAGATTCCGAAGATGAAACAAGTCCATCTGAAGGTGATACTACCGTCGGTTCACCGCCATCAACAAAAGAAATAAAGACTGAACACGTGACCGGAAGTCAAGAAGCGACGTCTCCATTATCAAGCACGTCTTCTTCAGACATTCATCGAAATGACAATATTGGTTTAGGACAGTCTCATCAAACGAATATAAATGATTGGTATGTCTATCAAGGGGCAAATCACGGACTGAACAATTTAAGAAGTGAAAATGAACATTCAGCATTTAGTTCTATGGGACATTTATCGAACTTACATCCACCGCCCATAGCTCAGTACTCTTGATAGTCAGTTATGACCAGTGCACAAAACACGTGCATGGCATGGACAAAAATAAGAATGGATAATTTACTTGAATATATTGTCCAGATGTTTAATGTATTTCAGTTTAATATTTGTGACATAAAATACAGAATATCACTTATATGGTTTTTTTCTCTTTATAAATGTTTTTTCTCGAGAATACCCATAGAAGCATCACTCATCTTCTAGACAGTAACTACTGAACAGAGAAAAGTTGTGTGTTTTAAAGCATTTGCTTGTTTTCGGCTTATTTTGCTGCTATGCAAAGGGTAAATAAATGTAAAAATAATTGACACAACAAAATATCACGTATTGACATATATGGTTATTAAAAACATTGCATGGTGAAGGTTATTCGATGTGGGCGCTAATGAAATGAAATAGTTAAGAAATAATAGTAAATATGTTGATGTGGGATGTCAATGACAATGGCATAATGAGATAAGCTGTTAACTTTCCCAGGCAAATTTAAACAGTCTGAATATAAATATTTTGCAAGAAAGGTTTAATTTCTCGTCATATTTATTTTTACTGGGGCGATGGACGGTCGCATTTTTGTGCATCCTTTGAAATTGAACTAAAATGTCCGGATAAGATAAATAAAAATACACCAGGAAAGGCCATATATTTGGGTCGGGTGGGTGATGATTACAAACATTTTCATACAATCAAAGGACACACAAACCTTTATAAAACACTGCAGCAACCACACATATATTCCAATGTGTTCTCCAGGTTCATTCACATTATCAAATGAAATGGTGTAAGATTGTCGTTTGCTCCTATCTACAGTATATATAAATCTAATATCATTTTATTTCTTAAATAATTCTTAAACGGCTTGAAATTGAAATTTCATACATTGTATACCCTCGTGCTACTCAGCAACAAAACTCATTATTAACAACAATCACTTATGTTAATTTCATTCTCCAATGTTGGTAATTCTTGGTTTTACAATATGGCAAAAGTTCAGTGGACACTGGGATGGAAATACCTTTTTTTAAACTCTAAATAGAAAGTTATTTGAACTGTACATTATAATCATGCCACGGCTGGAAAATTGACTTAGATCACACACAAAAAAACGAATACCTGGGTGTTGCAAATGAATGTATGCTAATAATAAATGCAAAAAAAACCAAACAAACAAAAACAGACAAACAAACAAAAAAACGAGTGGGGGTGTACTTAAATTTGCTTTGTTTTTGACTAATTGATTTAATACCAGTATTTTGTTTTAAATGAAGACATTCACCAGCTTTGTATAACAAGATAGCTAACATAAAAAACACTTTATATTTTGTATATTATAATTAGAAGTAATAATTTCAAAAATTAAGCCATTTAGAAATTATCTGAAACAAACTTTTAAATGGCTTAATTTTTGAAAGTATTACTTCTAATTATAATATACAAAATATAGTTTCAGATAATTAATCCACATTTTAAAGGGAGATAGAAATACACTAAATATAATTCCCATCGTAATCGTCTGATTTCAATGATATTCCAAATTAGTATTTTTATCCCGAAATCCATACAGTATAATTTATAGGTTCGGTATCCCTTTTTTGAGTGAGTGAGTGATTGTTGTTTAACGCGAACTCAGTAATTTTTCAGCTATATCATGGCGAGGTATCCCTTTTTAATCTTTATTTTTGTTGTAATATATAATAATTAATTTAACGAATTTTTTTTGCTATGCTGACAAATTGCCTATTTGAAGTCTATTGCATTTTTAACAAATACTTTGAGAAATTTCAAGACATTTGATATGATGATTTTTTTTGCTAAAAAAAACCCTTATGCGTAAATAGCCTAGGTCATATTTGACTGTAGGGTTGGGATGTTTGGGTGTTATTTCTGTTCTTCAATGCCTGATATAAAAACATTTGGTTTTAGGACTGCTTTGATTTGAATATTACTGATGATGAATTCAAATGTAGAAGAAAACATTTGAAGCGATAAACTAATTTTGGAATTTTCCATGGAACTATTGAATCAAGATTTCTACTCGCGTAAAAAACAAACTACAGAAAAAAACCATAAAAACGCACAAAAACAAACAACAACAAAAATACAAAAACAAAACAAACAAACAAAAGACATTTACGTGACTCTCACTTGTTTACATCGTTTTCCTTTACCATGTTTACAACAGTTTTGTATTTTCTAAAGTAGGTGGTATTTTGTTCTATTTAAAGAACACACTTATTCACTAAATATTATGGTATTGCCAATATGCTTGACTTTTTAGTTGATGCCATGCTTGTCGTGTTTGGTGAGAATATTGGTCAACAGACTGTTTGCATTCCAATGAGAACAGATTGGGCATTACTATTTGCTGACTTGTTTTTGCACTCTTACGAGACAGATTATATCCAATCACTTCTTAGTAAGATAGGAATTATTCCAGACTTTCAGTCCGAAATTTTAACTTCACTCTGAGATTATTTTGAGAAGGTTTTTCAAAGTAACAACCATGTCAGTGACCACTTACCCTCTAATACATGTATATCAAAGTGAACTCAGAATTAAAAGTACCGTTAATACCATTAGATCCCTCTCTTATTTAGACTTATAGTTATAGATACTGACAATGAATAAAAATGACTTTTCGATAATAACCTAACATGTGTCAGTGGTTTTCTTCAAGTACTTCCGTTTTCCTACTCCAATAAAACTGCCCGCCATGGTATAACTGATGCAACATCGTTGAATGTTGTGTTAAACTTGATTACTTTTAGAGAGACCTAGACATTAGAGAAACATCAATGAAAACAGAACAATATTAACATCACAAGAGATGATATCTCCTTGACCTATGAACGATCCTACAACCACAACGAGACAGCACCAAATAACAAGACCCATGATTTGGGTTAGGGCTATGGTGTTCAACAATATTTCAGTTAAATTGTGGCGGTCAGTTTTATTGGTGGAGGAAACCGGAGTACCTGGAGAAAACCACCGACCTGTCGCAATATACTGACAAGCTTTATCACATAATGTTGCATCGAGTAGACCTCGCCTGAGTAGGATTCGAACGCACAACGTTAGTGGTTATAAGCACCACTGATTGCATAGGTAGTCATAAATCCAAATAGCATGATGCATCACGACCACGACGTCACCCTCCCCCCCCCCCCCCCCCCTCCCCAATGGTTTGGGTCACGAGGCAATGTTGTTGTATTGGACAAATTGAGGGCAATATAATAATAATAAAAAAAATTAAAAAAATTCTCCATGTTCTGTTATCTCCCAAATTATATGCTATCAATATATTATTCTACATACTAGTATTTAATTTCGACCATGACTTCATTGAAAATCAACAAATAAGTTACTTATTACAGTAACTTAACAAGTTTAAAGTTCAAGATTAACAGACAGATCCATTCTTTGTTGTGTTTGTGTATAAATTGTCAAATATTTACTTTTACGCCTTTAAAGTATGTCGGTATTAATATACACTGCTGGAGATGGTCTCCGCCTCATTTTATTTTATTTTCTATGCTTTGAATGAAATAAGATTGCTGTTTCCTCTCTTTCAAACTAAATTTTAGTTGACCTGCGTGTACATAATATATACTTTCGATTATTAACTTTTGGTTATAACGTACGTTTAAATATAATTATTGTTCACCATAATTTCGATAATGTTTACTTTTTCCATAAAAAAGATTTCATTTGTTCTCTCCTTGCTTTAAAACATGGATGAACTGTGTTATTTACGTCATTTGAAGACATAGGTTCACATAGATGCTTTGGAGAATTAAATGACATTTTATGGGTATTTTTTATCACACAAAAATAGATGCGTTTGAATTAGAGGAAATACCGGCGAATATAATTGAAATGACAAAAATGCAGTTTATATGATTTTTCGGCAGAAACGACAACGCAAATATGTTAAGTCAAAAAGTTGTAGCATGTTCTTAACTGTTAATGGATCGACATCAGAACGTTAATGAATACACAGTCGTAAGGCAGCATTTTTACACGATGATAAAAAAAGAACAGACTAATAACATTCAATGCTTATTATAACATTTTTATTAAAACTGCATATTTTTGGTACCATAAATAAAATTAATGTGTCTTGATGTGGCTATGCTTTTTAAAGGATACTGGAATTTTAAACCCTTTCACTGTTTCGCAATTTATAATATAGCATTTCTATATGTGTCAACATAATGTTAAAAGAAATAAAAACACGTTGTTATATATGGCCGCAAAATTCGCTATTTAAATGGCGAAGCCTAACGTTTAATTCCTTATCAGTTTATATGTGTTGTTAAATGTGTCAAAATCCAACCTCCGTCGTGCAAAGAAACAAACAATTCACCAGGGGAATGTCATTAAAAACATAGGATAAATGCAAGGATTACATTTCTCTTCAATGAAAAGTGAAGATTCATTTAACTTGTTGAAAACGCTATTTTCCGGAATTCAGTCATCCATACCTAAGCTTAGAATCGCCGTGGACATAAACTAACCAGTTTGTCGCCTATGTCATATTAAAAAGACATAAGACTTAAAAGTCTGTCGGGGGATTCCAATGAATGCAAATCGAGCGAAATGAATGATTCATTTTCACATAAGAAACATCTTCTTTTATAGACTTCACAATAATACACACATCTATTTGTTAATAGTAACCTTTTTAACCAAATACCATTACCTAAAATAGAGTATGCATTGGTTAAAACCGCCTTGTCACAGGCCTTCTATGCTAATTAGATCGTTTACAATATAAAAGGTGTCAACACTTACACATGAAGGAATCCGTTTTACAAACGTTCAATTTTGTTTTCAATTTAAAAAGATATTCGTTTGAAGAGGACAGTAGCGTCTTCATTTGTAAATTGGAGTGTTACATTCGGTGTCATTGAGTATTTTGCATTGAAATTCGAGACGAGTCGCCATGCTTCTTCGATTGCTGTAGGACAAAATGACCAATGATAATCCTTTATGAATATAAACAACCGGAAGTAATTAGTTTAATTGATTCGAAATCTTATTCAACAAAACGCTTTGAGCTTCCGGACTTGTTATTGACATTCTCATAATTCTGCATAAAAAATGAACAGTGCATATTTATAATATTCTGAAGCTTTCAAGGCAGTTGTTTTATCACATTTATATTGCAAGACACTTTTTAATATTCACATAGAACATCTAAAACAGACCAGAAGACAAATCACAATTACATTATAAAAAAATGTTTGGTATTTTATTAAGTAAATGAACATTCCAAGTAATTTCAACAATACTCATGTTCACTGTATTGTTTTAAAGCCACCCATCGTTATTGTTTTTATGAAAATAATAAATACTCCCTTCAGGTATTGTACAATAATGTTTATTTAAGTATGCATGTACATGTACAATGATTGTAACATACTAATAGTTAAAGATACCACTCGAGTAACGTTTAAATTTCCATACAAATTTACTTAGAATGATCTTCCCTGAGATAAAGTAAGAAAATAACGAAGTGGAAATATGATTTTTTTATCGCTCATAAAGAACTATCTTTATGGAATCTTTCTTATCATTAGAGATGTCTTTTCAGCTTTTTGGAAATTCGCTATGATGGTTTTTCTGGCACACAAGGCCTCTTATATTTCATTATATGATATGGACATTAAAGTGTGTTTTTCAATTCATTCAAAGAACTGGGGAAAATATTCCCTTGATCTTCCATAGATAATCAAGTCAAGATACGCTACTTGCAGCTGTCACATCAGCCTGTTTGATTATTTTTTTTCATTTTCGAATAATTTTGGTCAGAAAATTGCGATCTTTTTGTGTGATATTTTAGAGTGGGGGGGAAATAAGAAATCGTTATCGGTCAAAATTTAATTAGAATATTCATTTAAAGCCTACTAAATGATAAAATTAGCTATAAAGCAAAATTTAAATTGCGATGGTACGATGCAAAGACATATCTTGAAAGACAAATTGTACATAACATCATACATAAAGTACAAAAACAGAGAGAGAGAGAGAGAAAAAAAAAGGCATCTGTTCTTATGTTATATAGGAAAGTACATTTAATAGATATCTTTCTCTTGTCTTCAAACTTCCAAAATATATTTCATTATATGACGTCATATGATGTTAATCAAAAATGTGCATTAAGTAGGTTAAACTACGCCTTCATTAGCACTTACCAGTGCATTGTGGTTATGGCGTTTCTTCTACATATATGACAGTTATTACGATTAGAGCAGAATGCTATATTAATTTTGTAGCATATTCTTCCCTTATAATTAGAAATTGCTGGTATAATAAGCTATTTGATTTGGAATCGTGTTAAACTTTTCTGTCGTTACACGTAGTTTTGATAAGAGAACATTCGTATGACAGGAAATCAGGTCAAAATAAAAACAGCACTTATATCCAATGAAGAACAAAAAGACACCGTCCAAATGAGTGGGCACAGCCTCTTATATCAGATAAATATGTACCATTTTCCTACGTTTTACCTTAGACCATTTCTCAACATCCACAATCATGTCTATGACGATTTATGTTATCATGTCGACCATTTTCTTTATCTCCACATGTCTATGGTGTTCTTACTTGTTTATATAGTCCATCTTCTTCACCTTCACGTGTCTTTGGTGATTTACGTGATCCCTTGGACTATTTCTCTATATCCATTGATTATCCCTAGATTTCCCCTTTGATTTGTTTTCTGTCAACAGGAAATGAACTGATTTACAACTAGTTTTCCAAAGCTCAACAGGCAAAACACGTGAAAGGAGTACCAGAAAAGTTATATTCGGTCAGTGACCGTATATATAACGAAACATGTTCAGCTAATGCAATTTGATTACTCAAAGAGAGGGAATGGAGGTTAAAGTGATTTACGTGTTCTTGTAGACCATTGTCTTTACCTCCACAATTTCATTTCAACAAATTTCAGAGCATGGACATTTTTATTACTATTGTTACACAATGTATGCGATAGTTTTTTGTTTTTGTTTAAGTTCTAGTTCATTTTTTGCGTCGCTTTTAGCTTGGGCAATTTCTCTCGGATTTTAATTAATTAAGCTTAATTTTGCAAACGTCACTCAAAATTACAGCTTGTCCATGGTATAATTTGCAGTCTTTTCCAATGTTTAGATAAATTGTTACCTTGACAAAAAAGATTTTGCAAATTGGCGCAATATTATCCTGGCAATCAATCCAGGCCTGTAATACTATATACCAGAGTCAGTTCCGAATGGTAATTGTTTTATTGTTGGATGCATGCTTTTAACTACCAACAACTTCTAATCAATTACCAGACTTTACATTTACTCCATTAAATACCCATATATTTCCCCCTATTTACATGTAAATAACAGGTTATCAACATAGTTTCTGATTCGAGCTCCCTCGTTTCCCGAAGTTAAATGAAGACGTGTGACTACACATCAGAATGTATTATCAAACCATAATTCTATGGTATTTTTATAATGGGTTTTTTTCAGAAAGAAATTTATAAATATGAAAGTAAGGGGCGATTTAGTTTCTTGTTTGTTAAAAGCAGTGATTATAAACACAGCGGGGTTCATTGCGAACCAAAACATCGCTGAGAAAGAGCACGTGCAGGGAAATAGAAAAGTGTCGTCTGCGACAAGATTTGCTAGGAATTGTCAGGTTGGCTGTTAATAGTTTTCTGGTCTTTTTGTTAATCCTGAGAAAAATTAAGGCGCTTTTGTTTGATTTGAAGAAAGCTTTAATTAGAAATGTAATTATGATTCCGAATAGAAATAATTACAAATATCAACAAAAGTCTTTCTTCAAAAAAGGACATTTTGATTTTGTGTTTCAAATTTTTTATATTTTATTTTGATATTAAATTCAATATTGATAGTGAAATTATCCAACATATAAAACAGATATATGCACTTTATATTTATTTTCTAATGCAAGATAAGTGTTAAGCATATCATTCGTGAACGTTAAATACACAACCTGCTACAACTTCTTAAGTATTTGGCAAAGCCTCTTATGCATTTAATCGGATCAAATTCTGTTTACTACAAAATATTGAAACAAAAGATTCATTGAAGACATTGATAATAAGTGTCTAACAAATGGGAAATTAGGGAGCAGGTGTAATAATGGAGAATTTGCTTACATTTCCCGGGGAGCAAGAATCAAAACATTTCTAATTGCTTTATCGGATGAAGATAAGATGAGTCTATTTAACTTCCTGTGTAGCGCATGCAGTTAACGTGTTAAATCTGCCATACTGTCTGCTGATCATATTGATATACAAATTTTTGTAAATATTGAAAATTTTCAAATCAAATTAATAGTTATCAGTTTAAATATGTGGAATATATCAAAAATAGTTAACTTTGATGTAAATTTCTAATAAAAGTAAGTTCAAAGTTTTGAAGAGTGCAAATTAATGTCATATTGAGGCTAACATTGTAAGAATTTGTTGATTGATTAATTGATTGGTGTTTAGCGCCAACATTAGCAAAATGTCAGCTATATCGTGGCGTGAACATATTATATAATATCTAGACACCTACAATGTCATTATAAGTAAAACATGTAAGAATTGGACTCTTGACTGCTTCCTCTTGTTTTCTCTAGTTATAATTACTAACAAGTGGACATTATATCGTACGATACAAATGAGTTCAGAAGAAGCTGAACGCTGTATTTCTTAGACATTTGTAGATGTTGCTAACAATCAGTTTTTATTCATATTCCGTTCCGTCCATTTATAGGTTGTGTTTCTTTCTGTTTTTATTTGACTTGTTGGTATTTGGATTGTCGTTCGATTTGTTTCTCGTTTTGTTACTATAAATATCAACATTTAAATGCGACAAAGAGACAGGTCAGATGGCTGGTTTTGCATAGTAAGTATTTTTTTTCTCAATTTGTGAATATGCAGTGTACATTCGATTACTTATTTCAGAAGACCATTTCACTATTGGTACATACGGCGTTTGCAATCAAATTTCAGATTATGAAATATATTTGTTGTATTTGAATAGTTTTCGACTTCAAAAATGTAATTTTACTTTTGCAAATAGATGTCAGTCGAGATAGTTAAAACTTATATTTGCACCAATAAGATCACCAGTAAAAGTGACATCGATAGTTATTCAAGTATAATCAATTCAAGCACAATACCTGATTCTTATCTATTACGCAGTAGATTAAAACATTTAATTGCATTTCGTAAATTACTGAAAACGTCGTCAGTGGTTGAGAACACAACGTTCCAAGTAAACCGTATATTTTGCTCAGCATCTTATCAAACCAAGATTGAATTGATATAGTTAGTGTTGCATTCTTATCGATTTATATCATAAACAACTGTAATACGGCAACAATGTTACCGTTGAAACAAACAATATTATATTTCTGAACTAGGTACTGTTGATACTTCCCAGAGCTTAACCAAAACAGCTGTCCAGCACGTTTCTAGGTGGCGGATAGCTGATAGTCCTCTCTTTGAGTGGTGGGGGATGAGGAGGGGTTGCCAGGTAACAATGCGGATAGCATAATCGTGAACCATATCGGCTTCCATATTTGGAGAGAGTCACGTTCCTTTCAGAATAAACATCCCTTTTGAAGATTTTGCAGGCTCAAGTCTCCTATGCCTTTCCATTGGCAGTAAAAGGTCTTTGCTCCGGTTGAGCCATTTCGATCTCATTTCTGTATATGTTATCGATACTGAATATGCTTTGATCCTGAAAATGGATAATGTTTATCTCCTTTTTCGGTGAACGTTAAGCAACCAACAAACAATCATTTTCTGGGTATGCACAGAACTGAGTGACAAGAAGCCGATAAATCATTCATTCTAATTTAAAATAGAGTAACTATCATGGTTTAAGTTTTTTTTTATCTATATATATCTATATATATACACGAAGGTTGACCTTGGTTGGAAACTTTTTGTCATGTGAGAAATGTTTATACAACAAATGTCACCATCTCAATAGATAAACAGATAATATTGGTGTAACATCATGCATGGAATAAAAATATATTTTTAATTGATATTCACGTGGCAGAAATACGGTATGTTTATATCTGTTGGTTGAAGCATGAAAATTCACTGTTGAATCACTTGGGTTCAGCTAACTCTTGGTGCTCGAACCACATTAATACTTTGCAATATAAGAGCTTATGCTTAAAATTTGTGTCGAAGAGCAATGTTGGACAGTCTCTCATATTCATTTACATCCATATTCTTTCTTACTAATTTGCAATGATAAGATATATGAGCAGAATCTACAATTTCTTAGTCTTGTGCGTTCGTTTAAGGTTCCATTTCCTCGTCCGTTTTCATTGATGTTTTGTTTTGTTGTTTGCTGGTCATACTTATTCTCCTTCTATATTTACTATAGAAGATGCATAAAACATGAGTTTCTTCTGAGGTTTTAAAGACTAAATTCCGTTTGGTGTAATCGCAATCCGATCCTTTCCTCATTCATGACTTATCATAGAGTTTATAAGAGTAAAACGACGGGTGCCACATGTGGAACAGGAACCGCTCCCCCTCCGGAACATCAGAGTTCACCCCCGGTTTTAAGTGGGGTTCGTGTTGTGCGATGTTTTCTGTGTAGTGTTTAGTACATCGTTGTTGTCCTTTTGACCTTTTTCTTTTGTCACTTTGTGTTGTCTGTTGTTCTTTTTCTTTTGGCTCTTTGTGTTGTCTGTTGTTCGAATTACGGCTTCTGCTTTTAAGATTAAATTAGATTAGGGTGGAACTAACCTTGTATACATATGATAGATATTAATTTAGAAATTTTTACAAATATTATATACGAATAAATCATATACCAACATCATTGCTTTGCGCTAATACTGCGATTTTCGTAATCAATATAAGGAAATCATTGCTAAGTATGCAATCCAATTTTAATATTTCTTTTATATAAATAAAATGTTCTTCATATTTTGCTAACTGGTTGTAAATTAGTAACTCCACAGAATAAAGCTTAAACAGCTAAAATGTGTATAAAATAAGAATATTTTACATAAGATATTCCGGATAATAAGTCAGTTTGTCTATACATGTACTTGATCACAGTGTACTAAATATGGCGATATTCCTTTTCATTTTCATATAAAAGGCTAGAAAACAGTCGTCATTTTTGCACCATAATATCTATTAATGAACAAAATATCGATTAAGTTTGAACAAATAATTTGACTTTTTCATAATCCTTACTTTTTAGATAATTTTATCCATTAAAAGTGCTCCAATTTTCTAATTATTAACAACTTTTCATTCATTATTTAAAAAATAATCATTACACAGTTACTGTTGTAGTAAAAACGTAAAATATATATAAATGGCTGTCACATTGAAACAGTTGGAATACAGTGTCATGCTTCATTGGTTTCTGTATTTGACACATTGTGGCATGGAAAAAGGCTGGTCTATCCAGAGGCCCCACAAGGGACTCCACTATAATAATAGTAACATAATAATGTAAATTATAAAAATCATAAACTTGTTGCCGATCTCTGTCCGAAATATAGTATACATGTAAATATATTCGTTCAATTTACCTGTAGTTTTTATGTAAAAGAGGGGACAATACTGCACCCTGCATGGCACCCAAATCTGTGAAAAATGTCGATAACGTATTCATTTAAGCTTCAATTAAAGATTAATGTGCTTTCTCTGTTAAAGGCACTGAAGTTTAAAAATCGTTTTCACCTTGTGTCAAAACTCATTGACGGATTTATAAACATATATTGAAAGCATATTCTTCCGTCCATCACGGTTTGGTTTTTTTAATATTTCAATTGCCGCTCTCTGCGTCTCTAAGTCTAGAAAACGGATTACGATCCAAATTCTAATGAATACAAATAGACCTACAGATAGGAAACTGTGAATGCATACAAAAACCTTTCTACGTTTCATTGACACGGCTATAATCGCTTATTTCGAAATTATTGTTTTCAAATTTGACTATGTATAAAATTTTCCGGCAACTCTGATATTTAATTCCTTATACGGCACGAAGTGGTACCCGTTTTAAAATCCAATCAAAAATGACACCCACCATTAAGCATTTAAAAAGTGAAATTATGATGGATAAGTGACACACAACATGCATACTAAATACAGCGTTCAATACGGGTGTTCGGAAATGATATTCATAATATTTAATATATTTTATGGAAATATGGAACAAAAGATCAGCGTAATGAAAATTGCACAAATAAGTCAGCTATTAATAGAACTATGACTGGGGGAAATGGGCGACATGGTCTATTAAATTTCTGTGCAGAAAACTATAATTTTACTTTTCTGAGTTGATACAAAAAAGTTTTTTGTTTTTGTTTTTTGTTTTAAATCACAAATGAAAAGGACGCATAATTTCTTACTTATTTACTTTTTTTTCGACAGTGCTGAAATTTGAAACTTCTAACAATTTTGTCTGTATTTTTTTTTTACGTATTTTCAACTTTTTCGGGAGTAAATAAATAAATCATTGCGCACACAAATGGGTAAAATATGTAGTTCACAAAAAAAAACCTCTTTTTGTCGCGGCATACCTTACTCATAAGGGTAATAACAAAATTACCGAACTCCGAACAATCTTACAAAGGGAAAGTCAAAACTCATAATTATATAAACAGACAAAATCAGTCAACAACCGGAAAACTGTGAAAATCGTAATGACCCTGATTTGGTACAGGCATTTCTTAGCCAATATTACTAGGAGGAAACCAATACACGCCACGACATAGCTGAAATACTGCTAAAGTTGGCGTTAAACGCCAATCAATCAATCAATCAATCAATCAATCAATCAATCAATCAATCAATCAATCAATCAATCAATCAATCAATCAATCAATCAATCAATCAATCAATCAATCAATCAATCAATCAATCAATCAATCAATCAATCAATCAATCAATCAATCAATCAATCAATCAATCAATCAATCAATCAATCAATCAATCAATCAATCAATCAATCAATCAATCAATCAATCAATCAATCAATCAATCAATCAATCAATCAATCAATCAATCAATCAATCAATCAATCAAGGAAACCAATACTTAACCAATACCAAGATCAATATACAAAACTAAGGAACAGTGCCTGTATATCTGTTCTTCATAAAAAAAATCACTGTAATATCTTAATAACGCACATAGCTCATGCTTCATAGTGTGTTTGAACTTAATGTTTGCGTACAGTGGTATTTCTAAATGCTATATCAGACATACGGTGCTTGGTGTGAAATTATTATAACGCGAATTTTATTTTAGTAAAATGTGACATTTATTTATATCCATCTAATTAAAAAACTGTGATACTATAGAAGATGGTCTATTTACGGGTAAAATTTGGTACTACTTAAAGAAGTATGCTATGTAATTATAGCTAAAGTGGCAGACATGTAGGAGTGCTGCATACGCGCATACGGGTACAGTATTCGTACGAGCTTTGTCCTCAATGATACCGATATCCCAGTTATATATAACAGCCTATTATTTACAGGTAACGTGTGATACTACCTAAAGAAGTATACTATATATGGCTTACAGGAGCGGATCCAGAATTTCAAGTTAGGGAGGGCGCACTTAAAAAAATTGCGCCGAGCGGAGGGAGGCGCGAAAATATTTGGGGTATTTCGTGTGAAAAATCACGATTTTACGCCAAAAAATGTTATTTTTTCCAATTGCGGAGGGAGGCTCGAAAATTGTTGGGGTATTTCGTGTGAAAAATCACGATTTTACGCTAAAAAATCATATTTTTTCCAATTTTATGGGGGGGGGGGGGGGGGGGGTGCCGGGTGCGCCCCACCCCCTGGATCCGCTTCTGGCTTAAGTGTCAGACATGTAGGAGTTCTGCACACGTGCATACGGGTGCAGTGTTCGTACGAGCTTTGTCACCAATGATACCGATATATCAGTTATATATAACAGCTTATTTACAGGTAAAGCGTGGTACTACTTAAAGAAGTATACTATATATGGCTAATATGGCAGACCTGTAGGAGTGCTGCATACGCGCATACGGGTTCATTATTCGTACGAGCTTTGTCACCAATGAGACCGATATATCAGTTACATATAACAACATAAACTTATTACATATCTATCAAAGATATTTGTAAGATCAGTATATAGTGTGCTTGGGATAACAATGACTTCAATAGACTAGAATATATTGACTGTGGATATGAAATAGCCTACCATGCACTAAGACCATCACGTGTATTCAGTTGCTTTGAAACATCTAGAAGACAAGCAAGCTTTGATTAAAACATCTCGTCATACAGAAATGTTATTAAGAATATACTTTATGTTACTATTGTTTACGTTGTGGTCGTGATCGTATGGTAGTTGCATTTACAACTAGCTATGCGACAAGTGCATGTCACCACCAATATGAGGTTAATATATTTTAAGACATCTGACGTATTATCGTAGATTCCCACTCATTTTGAGGTTACTGACTTTTATTCATTTCATTTGTTGATTGTCTGCTTAAATCTGTTCACACTTATGGTATTTCTTCTTTGTATATCCAACATGATAATTCCTAAAATCTAACTGTGATAATAATAAAAACGTAGATATCAAAATTAGTGCGCACGACATTGTTTTGGAATAACCTTTATAATAACCTTCATCAGGTACGCTCTGGTGGAAAGATTGGAAGTCAAATAATTTAAAATCTTTGTTAGCAATAAAACCAAAGAACCTAAACAGAATAGCAAAAATCAACTAAGGTCACCTATGTCTGAGGTCACCTATGTATGTAGGAGAAAAACCTTGGTTTTAAGGGGCCGTCGTGATCGTGTGGTAGTTGGATTTATAACTACCAATGCAATCAGTGCCTATCACCACTAACATTGTGAGTTCGAATCCCGCTCAGGTGAGGTGTACCCGAAACAACATTATTTGATAAAGTCTGTCAGTGACTTGCGGCAAGTCGGTGGTTTTCTACGGGTACTCCGGTTTCCTCCACCAATAAAACTGACCGCCACGATATAACTGAAATATTATTGAAAGTGGCGTTAGACAACACAATTCAAACCCCCTATCTATTTCCCCCTTAAATATAATATTAATAAGTCAATACTGAATAGTACGATATGCATACTGTATATCAAGACTGTTAAAGAATCAAAGTAATAATGAACGCCAAACGCAAAACATGCAGAAGCCAACATAATCAGACAAACAAAACCACAATGAGGAAACAACTGACAATGTTCTTAACGAGAATCATAGTATAACACGTGATATATAAAAAAATATATATTATTGAAATCAAAGAATAAAAATATAAATCTAAGTTCAGAATGCAATAAAGCTGATTTATTATTTTTATATACCGATTCTTCTAGTAAAAGTGTATGCACGATTTACTCTATTAGAAAACCATTTATAACGGATTGATGGCTTTTGTGTACACTAAAATAAATTAAATTCGATTTTATGAGTTGTATATCAAATATAGAGACATTTCCATGTTGAAAGTGTATGAATTTCTCTTTATGTTGATGTAGCTCATTAAAGTTACACATTTGGAAAAATCAAGTAGCCTGCCTGCCGAGAAACCAAAGCAAAGAAAGCAGTGAAGCACATTTTCACCCTGCAGTTAAAAGCTTTATCGCTTTATATTTGATTAACTCGTTACAATTGACTCGTGTTCATCGTTCTTCAACCTTTATCGAAAAACGCTTGATGTTACGGGGAGAGGAAAATATCTTTTTGAATTATTTGAATGGAAATAATATTGTAACAATTTTTCATGGGTATTCACTGTAACTAATTTATAAATTCCCGCTCGAGGAAAGCTTATATAGGTTCCTAATTGATGTAAAAATCTTTGTCGTCCACCTCGTTGGCATAACGGCTTTAGTATCAGACAAATAAAAGAAATTATAACTGCATTTCTTTCTTTCAGCAGATTTTTCCGGTTATTTAAAAGAATGACTCTTTTAAGCCTTTTCTTTAATTTTTTTCCATTGTTGTCGTTTTGGCTGCGATAATATATACAGAAAAGGCACGAAAGCAGGAAACATTGAAGAAACGTTATTGGGTTTCGTAATAATTATCTTTATATTTGGTTAAAAAAAAAGGGTTTATGCATTTCTCACAGAATATTTATATAAATTTGGCGCGGATAAATGCTATTAATGACGAGATGTTTTGGTACATGTAAAAAAAACATTATCTTAATTCCTTTTCATCTTTTTATGTGCTATATTAATATGTCAGCATTAATATTTAACAAATTTTATGCCTGGGAGAGGAAAGACGAATATACACTATAATACTTTACGACATTCTCATTTAATTTACGGCAAGTATCTGCCTACAGTCAGTCTTTTAAGCGTTTAATTGAAGCTGACTTTTCAACGGGATCACGATGTCTTTATTAACCGTGAAACACAAAAAGTTAGGATTCCATGCCGATTTTCATGGCGGGAACCTGAGTTTTTGCTGTAATGATACATATCATATCAACCCGATTTCCTGCTTTGTTCCCAACAGTTATTACTGAGAATGTATGTAAGAATTTACTCTGATTGGCAGCTAAGATTGTGTATTCTTTAGATTATACTTTTTATTATATTAATTTTGATTTGTTTTATGTTGTGTTTATAGATTTATATTATATGTAGTAAATATGAGAAGTAGTTTATTGTGCTCGGCAATTAACCATTTTGCAGACAAACTGACCACAAAACACATGTTGACAAACTTTGCTCTCAATGTACGACAATAATAATCTAGAAATAAACTGAGCCAAATATATAAGCTACCACACAATGACTACTGAATATATTATCTACCTTGGGTACTTCATTTTGTAGGACTTGCCACCCCCCCTTTTTGGTAGTGTTGTTTCATCACCAGAACATGGACATCATATCTCTCTTATTGTAGTCACACTTATTTTAGACGAATGAAAAACTAAAAAGGAAAAACACGTTATGAAAACAAAGAAAAATATAATAATAAGCACTTAATTTTAATAAATTTAAAAAATTATTAAAAGTCAGTTACCATTTCGATGCATTTTTTTTTTGTTGATATTTTTTTTTTACACCATTACAGATGGATTTCATAATGCACTTTAAATATATGCATTTAGGATAAGTAAAATAAACAATTTCTTATATAACATCACTTAGATGTGTGCATGTTTATTTTATATATGTTTTTGTTTTATATTTTGATCAGTACTGCAAAGAGACTTAGTGGTGATAAAACCACTCGCAGCGGGAGATAACTCTAGGAAAAGTTAAATCCTTGTATCTTATGACGTACATCGTCTTTATATTGAAACAACATAATAACAAAATCCATACAATTTAAGCTTATTATAACAAATAAATATGAATATGTTTTTTTTCAATTTAAGTTGTGAAATATGTCAAAAAGGAAGATAGATATTCCATTCTACAAAATGTGTATATTTTTCTTAATTTCTTAATTGTTAGGGTTATAGTTATGGTGCTTCGCCACTTTCAACAATATTTCAGTTATATCGTGGCGGTCAATTTTATTGGTGGAGAAAACTGGAGTACCCGGAGTAAACCACCAACCTGCGGAAGTCAATGACAAACTTTATCACATAATGTTGTATCGAGTACACCACGCCTGAGCGGGATTCGAACTCACATGGTTATAATATTATATGTTATTCAGCTATCAGACAGGGTATATAATGTGACATTCCCGGCTTATGCTCTATATTCCCTGAGGCGCATATCAGACAGGGTATATAATGTGACATTCCCGGCTTATGCTCTATATTCCCTGAGGCGCAGCGCCGAAGGGAATATAGAGCATAAGCCGGGAATGTCACATTATATACCCTGTCTGATAACTGAATTATTTGTTATTCAGTTATCAAACTGTCGTATAAAATGTTTTTTAATTTTTTTTTATTTAGTTTTTTTTGTTTGTTTCCTTTTTGTTTGTTTATTTTTATTTTCCTTTTTTTTTTTTTTAACACGTACATAGTCCCAATTCATATTTAAAACCTTATTAAATATTTTGCATCTTTTATTTTCATTTTCCGTATTTCTAGATGTCCCTTTTCGTACCTCTGACATTCTTTGTTCAATGACATCAAATATTTGTCACGTGATATTTTATGTACTGAGGTGTCTCATAAAGGAAAATCCTGTTCAATATTTCTAAATCAACACAATTTCATATGCAGTAAATTTAATAAACTTTATAATTTTAACATTAATATATTACATAACAAAACAACGGGTTTGTGAAACAATTTCAATAATTAAAATGTTAACAATAAGCAAAAACTTGGTGTGGCCCCGTGACCTCGAAAGTTTTAAAGGCGGAAACTTTAACACACTTTCACTTGTTGATTGTTATGTTCAAATTTGTAATGGTACAGCCGTGGAACATGGGAGTTTGCTGAATTGTTCTGGTGTTTGTGACGGAATTAATTGTTGTAAGAGTGTTATAATCACAAAATAAATCATCATAATTTACATCCAAAATGTCAACGACGTCCGTAACCGACGATGAAACATGTGTATTGGCTCTCATTGAACAAGTGATGTTGAACTTGAACTGTTTTGTGTCGGCGGCATGAGTTGCAACCGGGAAGTACTATGCGGGGGCATTATTGAGGATAGTTGAGATGGTTGCTCTCCACGAACAGAACTTGTGATAATGTCTCCCATAGCTTGTTTTTCCTTTGATGAAACACGTTGATATACTGCAACTGACGAGGCAGATTTGAGTCCGGTAACTGCCATAATTTGTGCCATTGAACAGTTTCTTCCGAGGATAGTTGCACCCGTTGCACGAATTGAGTGGTTGGTGTAGATTTGTGAAAGGTATATTTTAATTTTTTATTGAAGAAAAGAATATCTTTTTTGTTCATACAACCGTTTTGAGTTTAAAAACAGCATTTAATTTGGTAAAAATACATTTATTATTCCGTATTATGATATTGATTCAGTGAAGCGTAAATATTTCTGTTTTTGTCAACCACGTTGTTATTGTTTTTTGGGGCCCAAATGAGGGAGACCGAAAACGTACATATATACCCCGTCTGTTTTCCGAATATATGCTGACATTCAGGGTTGAATAACCAATGAAAATATGTGTAACAAACTAAATTCGTAATATATATATTTATAGTGGTGATAGGCACTGATTGCATAGGTAGTTGTAAATCCAACTACCATACTATCACGACATGACAACCCCTCTTAATCATATTCAAAAGTAAAACTAAGCATATTATTATTAAATATTATTTTTAGATATTTTCTATACAAACTAAATTATAAATTAATATCTCCATGGGGTACAGGTTTCTGCTCTATCGAGTACCACCCTTATGAAAAGTGGGCGATCCACGGATCAAATACACAGATGGACCTTAAGATGAGACATTAATGAGTACCATGTACACGGAGAACAATAACTTACAGCAGGTCCTTATCAGCAGCAGTTTGTTTGCAGTTGTCGTGGGCGTGTCTTTTGCAAGGACATATTTTCTGTGTAGCCATCAAGACATCCAACCATAGGCTTATTCAAAGGCCACCATTTTAACTGATTTGCTTCCATCGTGGACATAGCTGAAATACTGATTGCTGGAAGTTAAACACCAATCAATCTAAATTACAAATGTAATATTAATGCATTAATTCTAGTAATAAGCAGACAAATAAGATTAAATGATAATCTTGATGTTTCTAATTATTAAGGAGTTATGGTTCTTGATTACTTGTGGCAGATATTAAATTGAGAGACAGCTTAGTTTAAATTGCATACATTTTTAACTCATGGTGAAATGAACGCCATGTTAGATTTTGATATTTCTCATCCAGTTAGTTCTTCGACAGTTATGGTTTTTAATTGAAAAGACTGTCTTTTATCTATCTTTCCGTTCGATAACTTGAGTTCCCTTTTACATTTGGATTGAATCTTGTTTTCATTTTTCGTTGTTTAGTAATTGTGGCTGTTGACCATTTAAAATTTGTCTCTTGTTCTTAATTTCCGTTTAGTAACATGAGTTTACAATAACAAATGATAAAATAAATGACATGAAGTTAGATTTTGACTCTTTCACGTTCAAGGGTTATGGTTCTTGATAATTTGCAAAATGACAAAAATCGCATGTTTTATCAATAAATTTGTTTCAAATATTTACAGATTGCTACAAATCGAAGTGAACATTATTTTTGTTTGTCAGTCTGCAGTTGTAGTTTTACTGAGACAACAATTGGCATTCCAATGATCATCATTGCCCTTTGGAAACATTGTATGACTTGTTTGTTCAACTTGAAGTGTTCTAACAAATACAATGCATTTTTTTTCAATCTTGAAATTTTAGTATATAATCTTTTTTTGCAGTTCTGAGTATCCAGCATCCTGCAATATCATGAGATTATATACAAAATCATCTCGTTACAACTGGTCGGTATTTCAAATTCTTACATTTCTCCCACTGTGGTAAGGCAAACACGTACAAATTTTCCCCAGCTGTCAAAATGATTAGACTTATAACTATTTTGTGACAAGATTGGACTATTCAGTGTGAAGACATGGGGTAAATGAGATCGTACTCACTGAGGACACGAAACATTCTTCTACTTACACCTACAGTGAAGCGACTGTGGCGGGAGTCCGGAATCTATTTCATAAAATAGCTTTGTTATTCGTTTGTTTGTCTATTTCACAGCTGGGAAAACAAACAAATATAAGATAGATATATTTGACTTTTAAAAGTTATTTTGTCTTGCATTCAACAGGTGTTTTTTTGTCGAATTTTTAATCTTTTATAATCTGTATATGAATCAACAGTAAAATGTGTTTGTAAACACTCGAGTTTTACGTAGGTATATTTATCATCTTCAAGCATCTAAGTCATCTTGTGGAATGATGCATTGCTCAGATAAGCCATGTCCATTTATTTATATACAATATGACTTATTTGAACAATGCACCATTCCACAAGATTGCATAATATATACAGTCAACCTGCTTTAGTGACCACCTCTATTAAGCAATAACTTGCACTATTTGACCTTAATTTTGATTTCTCTTCATAGTACATTTCATATTGCTTAAACCTGTATTTAGCGATCACCTGTCTTATGTGACCCCATTTCAATGTTCCCTTGGAAAGTCACATAAGACAGGTTTGACCGTCTATCTAAATAAAAAGAATACGCCAAACAGCTTAATGTAATTCAACACGAGATAAAGAAGACGGTTATTCAAACTTGCTTACATCTTAGCATGTCACCACTTCACGAATATGTGTGCTTGAACGCCTTGATAACTTTTTTTAATCTTTTTTAACAAATACAATGTATTGATTTTTCTTTTACATTTTCGAAAAGGGATATAGATTTAAATGAATATAAGAGGAAATCACACTATTTTAGAAATTAACAGAACAAATTAAAGAAAGTAAAAACTGTTCTTCATATGACAGTCATAGCAGTGTTTTGTGAATGAGTGGTGTATTTCATAACACAAAGTAAGTGTGAAAGGCAACTAGGCTTGCACTTGAATGGTACTCTTTTACCACACCTAATGCTAAATCTTATCTTTTTTTCTGTGCGTTGTGGGTGTCGTTAGATATAAGATTGATACTGGTGTTGGGATAATCTTTGAAATAACATTATTCACGCACCCGGTATTAAATTACGAAGGAAGAAAATTGAAAATTGACAGATTTAATTAATAAGAAGATAACCCTTATAGACCCTCCATATACATTTTTAGTGTCGTCTAAAATTTAAATAGTTCTTATTATCGTATTAAAGTAAGGAGTGTGGATCTTAAATCTGAGGGTCTCAACCAGTTCTATATAGCACAATGGACAATCTCGTACCTTTGGGCTAAACTTTGGCATAGAACAACACTACTCATCTCACAGTCACGGTAGAGTTTTCAACAACCGGACTGGCTTCCAAATTTGTGGTTTACCCGTGTTCAAAATTTCAAAAATAGGTTACAATATATACAGAATGCTCACTTTTAACCCTCATAACTTAAAAGGTCTATGAACTTCAATGATATATATAAAAGGTTAAATACAGAGATGTGAAATAAATGTCCATGAGACAACAATCAGAAAAAATCGTGCACAGAGTAATATAAGTAATTCCGCACAATGTTCAATTTGATTTGTATTTCGTGGTCCGAAACAACATTTTCAAATATCAACTAATTTCATAGAAGTACACTAAGCTGATTGAATGGTTTTATTTTCAGGGATACCAGGCTAACTAAGCAAAATCAATGGCGATTTCTTTTTTACTCTGAATAAAGTTGAAATAATCTGCTTCGTATTAAGCGCATCAACGAAAAAGAAATAACTGAAAGTCTTTAAAACTTTGCTATCGCATTTCCTTATATATTTTTTTTCTTTAAGGTTAATAATAAAGGCAATGCTGTAGTGGGAACACGTTTCTGGACAACTTCAAGGTACATTTGGGGCAAATGAGATGAGCATCTGTAAACAGGACTTAATGTTACAAGAGGAAATTAATTGTGAAACAACCATACGTTGTCGTGAGGCAGCTTATAACCAGTCTTTATCTGGTGGACAAGGGTTTATAAAATGTTCCTGTAAATCTAAATGTTCAAGCAACAGATGCAAGTGTAAGAAAAATGGAAAACTGCAATAGTCGGTGCCATAATTCTGGATCCTGTGATAATAAATGATGTCTTTATATTTTAGCTTGATACTTTTTAACAATGTTGATCAATTTTTATCTAATGTTTATGTGATAATTGTTTTATTGTAGGTACTTGACATTCACATTCACAGATTGTGTTTTATGTAATGATTTTGAATAAAAAAAATAAACTAATGTATTGTTACATACACATACGATGATTGATAGTTACTGTTTAGGCATTAAGCCTAATGCCTGGACGTATTTTTCAGGATTTAAGCCTAAATCCTAGGATTTAAGCTTAATGCCTAACAACATTTAAGCATTAGCCTTATTGCCTAGGCATTAGCTTATTGCCTTGGAATTAAGCTTAATGCCTAATTTCGCTTATTGCCGCTAACATATATATATATCTTGAAAATGATGAAGAGTATTTAATTACACGGCAAAACCCTATAACACAAAAGATGTTCTTATCATTATTTAAGATATATCTATAGTGGACTAGCACGAGCAGTAATTCATTTTTTTACGTTCCGCGTTGATGTTAATCGCCATTTTATCTTATCGCACAGCCAATCAGCGTGACTTTAATACGACATTATAAATGACCCGTATGAAACTTTTCCACGCTATAAGCTTTGATTCAGTGCAAATGAAAATAGTTGAGTGAAGCGTTATAAATTTATATTCTTGAAATAGTATACTGCAAAAGTGTGATCTGTTGAAGTAATTATGATTTTCTTGATGCTGATAAAAGAATGGTCATTAATTATTCATTTTGATTTTTCTATCCAAATTGTGACTTCGGGTCTTTTGAAGTCAGATGATAGATCATTCTATACAATGGATGTATTTATGTCAAAAGTACTGGAACATTTAGAAATCTGATAACAATTCTTGTTTTTGCTGTAATTGTATATCAGAAATTGGTCTCCAACTGTATCTACAAAGCCTGTGATATCACGGGTTTATCGAAGTACATGGATCTGCTTGAAATACAACTCGGCTGCGTTCTCCATTAACTTATGATTTTTGATAACTAATATTGATGTTGAATCTTAATTTAATGGAATCAGTTGTCAGAAATGATAAAATTCTCCTTTGAGATATACTTCTCTATTGCAATGGGTTGTTCTATTGGTAATAATACTTCTCTATAGCAATGGGTTGTTCTATTGGTAATACATCAACATTTTTGCCTTCTTCAAATTTTAAGTTGTATCATTGATCTCATATTTTAGGCCTAAAGATGCAGGCTACTTTGGATCCATTTCTTTTCGTTGGTACCAGTGTTAAAATAATTCTTTGTTGGTGCATGTATTTGATTTCGAAGTTTTGACAATTTCCTTACTGGTTCAGCTTTGATTTTCATACCATTAATTCCAGCGTTTTATCATTTTGACGTATGGAGGCGAACACATGCTCGAATTTTTTTTTTACTATATATGGCAAGTCATCATGGTTCAAGCTGATATTGTTAATTTATTTTCTTTGTACAAGTGATCTTTCTTTTAATATTTTCTCTTTCGCCGCCATGTAAAAACTGAATAACTAATTAGGGATCGCATATCGGAAAATGGGATCATATAGGCTGAGGTCTTTATATAATTTTTCTGAAATCCGAGGTTAAGAACCATTACAGGCGTTGATTTCGCAAGTCATCATATTTTTTCTTTCAACTTAAGGCTAACTTTTTTTTTTTTTTTTTAAATAAAAAACTTTTTATGAAATAGATATCGAAATTGCTTCAGAAGTATATGGGCACTTCAGAACGTTAACGAGCTAACGATCTCTTGCTGAGGAATAACGTATTATCGTTCAATATCATTCTACATTTCATTAACTCCCGTCGTGTTGTTTTCATCTAGACCCAAGTGAAATCAGATCCTGCAAGTCATAATAAAGAATTAAGTTATTGCGTCTCCACAGGAAGGGTGCGGAGTGGAGGCTTTACACGACTCTGGGATTAATGTTGTAACGAAATATGAAACTGAAATCTATTACCTTTTATATTAATGTTTGATTTCCATTATATTTTTTGAATATGTGTATAATTCGTTTGCTTCAAAAATCTGACTTTTTTGGTCTTTGTAATTGTCTCCGGAACTTCTTTAGCCTCAGGGTTGTCAGTCCAATCAAATCAATACGGTTCTTTAATGCTTAAAACGGTGTATAAAATAATAATAAAGGTTTTCAAACAATTTCATTAATGAAAAAAGACTATCACTTTTCGCCTACTTAAATTTTTTTTTTTTTACTAATGATCGAACAAAACGGTACATAGAATGCAGATAAAAATATATGCTTTAATTATCAACATCAAAGTTCTCACAAATTTTTCAATATACTAAATAATATGGATGTTGGCATAGGTGAGCATTAAATAGAATTGGTCGTAACTCGGGTATAATATTAAAAACATGTGGTTGTATTGCAAATATCTTATCTTTTAGGGGTTCGAAATGTATATATATACATTGCTTTCATGCTATCATTTCAGTTTTTTCTTAAATATTTACGAAAAAAGTGAGGGGCAAAAACATAGTCCCTTGTTTCCTGGCTCATACGCCCCTGACTCTAAAGGAATATGCTATTGATACACCTATATAAAGTATATCCTAAAGAATTAAATATTACCCCAGTCGAATTCAAATTACATTTTGTTGCAAAAGACCGACAAACAACTTAAAAGTTAAAACACAAGTAAAATAGTTATATAAGTAAATGTACAAAAATATTCTTCAAATTAAAATTCATGACCTATATATCTGATAGTGAAATGTATTAATATAGAGTTAGGTTAGGGTTATGGTGTTTAACGCCACTTTCAGCATTATTTCAGATATATCTTTGTATTACTATAAAACTGTAAAAAAATTTAAAGGAAGCATTATTTATATCACCCAAACTTTGATATTCGTAAAATATTAACAACATTCTGAATAAGTTACCATCGTCTTCATATAGTGAAAAGGTTGGTAAAAAAACTCCTCAGAAATCTTGGACTATTCTTAAGTTGTGATTTACACTATGAACAAGACTTATTTTTAAGATCATTTCGTGTTCAAAATATACAAATAAATCATAAATCATAAGAACTTTCATTATTTGGATGACTTTGCAAAAATGAAAGTAAATATTTGAATCAAGAAAAAAAAACCCCACAACAGTTACCTGTATTAGACTGTCAATTTAGTCAATAGAACTTAGGACAGGAGACTAAGTTTGATACTTTACTATTCTGTCTTTTATGTAATGTTTATCGTACGTGTTTTTTTATTTTAGTTATCTCATTTGTTAATCTCAAGCTTGTCTTTTAAGAGTTTATATAACAAAAAATATTGAATTGAATCATTAACTATATAATGTGTACAAAAAATGATAAATAATATATGAAGGTGATATATGAAATACAAGAATAAAAAAAGGTTCCCTATCAAATTCTAGCCAAGAGCTTGATTCTCTAAAACCTTAGAAATGTTGATTAGATGTTTTTGCGAAAGATGTCTTAAACAGCCCCTCCCCTGAAATCTATATTTGAAGAGAACTTGGTACCGTATTTAGGGTTATATAATGCGCAGGATTTTGCCCAGATTCTTTATTTGGTAGGGGGTGTGCGCATTATAAACAGGAACAATGTCTTTCACTCTTTCCCAGACCGGGAAATCACATGTCCGCCATGTTTTTTTTTGTTTACTATTGTCAAGTTAAATATTTCTTCAATTGTTTGGACACTATTCCACAAAATAATTAATTGCATCTACTATGTTTTAATTATTGAAGGACTGAAAAATATATACGACTGATATTTAATTCTTACATTTCCGACGACGATTTTTTCAAAAGTCCATGCGCATTATAGACACGAACTAGTTTTTTCTGGAGATTTTCAAATTCAAGAGGGGGTTCGCATTATGCACCAATGCGCATTATGCAACCCTTAATACGGTAATTGTCATTTCATTTTTAGCAGCCCGCATAAATGAGTAAAACGTTGTGAGCTCTAATACCGCTCAAGCGAGGTGTAATCGATACAATATTATGTGATACATTTTGTCAGTGACTTGCGACATGTCGCTGGTTTCTCCGGGTACTCCGGTTTTCTCCACCTATAAAACTGACCGCCACGATATAACTAAAATATAGTTGAAAGTTGCGTTAAACACCATAACTCCTTAATGTATAAAAACGTTACTCATGAAATACATTGTTAGGTCAATTCTGTTAAAGAAGAAAAATAATAAACATACACTAAAATATTATAATAATGAAGTTAAATATTAAAGTATTTTTTTTAATCCTTTAAAAATTACATTGAACTCATGTGACAAAAATTGTCATATTAATTTTCCGTTTATCCATGATGTATATTGAACAGTCAGTAGAAATAACACCTCATGTGTCATAAACCCAAAGTCATGATCTTTAATTCCTGATCATTTATTTCTGAATTTCTTTCAGAAATTGATTAGTTACCCAACTGTGAAAAGATTTCATCTCTGTAGGTCTCAAATCTTCTTCTAAACATTAAATCCTAGGTATTCTTTGTCAGATGTCGATACACTACAGCTCCTTCACACCCCCTGCCATCGCTGGAATTTGTTCAATCAAAATTTAAAACAAAGCAATGGATTCGAAAATCGATTTCGTATTTTATTGAGATAGTCTTCTGACGCATTACGTAATTGTTTTACATTGCACTAAAATTAACGTTACCCCTAAAAAAACAAATATTCGAGCGACTTTTCGATATTGAATATCAACATTTGAATTCGCAATCATGATCATAAAATATTCAATATTGAATCAATAAATTCGTTATCAA
Organism: Bathymodiolus brooksi; assembly: GCA_963680875.1. Taxonomy (NCBI): domain Eukaryota; kingdom Metazoa; phylum Mollusca; class Bivalvia; order Mytilida; family Modiolidae; genus Bathymodiolus; species Bathymodiolus brooksi. Next base: position 48,400,339 of record OY804576.1, on the reverse strand, counting down.
TTCATATTTGAGTTATATGCTGGAATCCACGGTCACGTCATTCCAGTACGCTTTCCTTGTAGTCATACTGGATTAAAGGATGAGTTTCTTTTATCTGCCACAGTAAATACAGGACAGGGTAGGATTGTCACGTCGGGGCAATCCATGGCCGATTTTCTCTTTGATTCTAGATAACTATCATGAAAAATTACCTTAATTCACACTAAAACCTGTTTTATTTGCCCCGGTGTATAACATTTATCAATGTAAACTCTTAAAAAAATAAGTATGTTCGGTTCAAATGTAGGTAAAGCTAAGATAGTTTATAATGTCTTAGTTGACTGATTTTGTCTGTTTATATAATTATGAGTTTTGACTTTCCCTTTATAAGATTGTTCGGAGTTCGGTAATTTTGTTATTACCTTTATTTAGTAAAAAGATTACGGTATTAAATTAATAAAACAATTTCAGTTATCTGTTTGGTCTTAATGCGGTTTTTTTCTGTTTTAAATTGAAAAATAATTTCTCATTGTAAAAATTACAGAATAAGGCTAACATTACAAGGGACACTTGTCAAATTTTGAATTAAGACATATCCCTTTTTCAAGGTAAATTTTATACACGCGTTGACGACAACAGAGACGATTTTTTTTCCCTATTGTGAATTTTCCTATTTTGGATGGTGACGTTCCTTTTGGCCCTATCATACATGCGTTTACTTTTCTCAATTAATTGGTTTTGAATTTATTTGTAAACATTTGTCTGACTTTAATGACCGTAATCTCGTGATAACAGAACAACTTTTACACTAAGGATACCACTTTCTTGAATTATTGAAAACTTTCACAAAATTTCATTACTGCTATAATGATGTCGTATATATAAATACAATTCTGCATGCAGAGATCTCATCAAAAAAGTATTTCCCATCCATGTTTTTATATGGCGACGTAATTAACAAAGCTAATTAGTTCAAGTCACCATCAGCCATCGCTTAGCACAGTTAGGGCACGACGAACTCCCGGCCAATAGTGCACTTAATGGCCTTAACGTTGGTTGATAGTGATAATGGTGATGATGGTAGAGAGGCTTCGGCATAAAAATTCATGGTGGTGTTTGCTTTTTTGTAAAATGTGTTCTACCGTTGCCTTGGAGAAACGCAACACTGGTTTAAGTTGTGCGTTTGTGAATTAACGGATTACCAGAACGACATCATCATGCTCAATAATTTTATTTATTCACAATTTTAATACGAGTATCTCTAAACCTTTAGAACGCATTTGAATTTTGCATGTCGAGCATTCATTGACCCTGCTATGACATTGTCAATGTTTATGTTGTCATTTATTGTTGCTATAATGTGTGATCGTGTTGGGTGAAAGAGAATCTAGAAAGGTTTGTTTATTGTTTGTTTATATCTGTATTGTCGTTGAGATCTAAATATCAAAAGTGGAGAGTTGGGACTCCTTATTTTTGGGTCTATCACAAGCCAGGGTTTGGATTTGCAACGCCATGTGTTGCGGTCCTTTTTTGTGCTCAATGGTTTGAGGTGGTAGTTCACGTTTTTGATATTGATGGAGTTGTTGACCATCACTATTTGAACTTTCTTGTCATAATCATGAAATAATTACATGATAAATTGAAAGAGCTATGGCTTCGAATGAGCGTCATTTAATTTTAAGATGTACGCTTCGTGCATTTAAACGCGATATTAATATTTCAGATCATGTTTTGGAACCATTCCCATAACCACACTTCTGTGTTCAAATACTAAAACAAGAATACTTTTTATTGACAACTAAGGTCAAAATAAAACTTACAAAATGTCTTTTTCTTGTATATTAATTACATTTTTGTATCATCTTTTTCCCCCTTTACATTCAGGAATAAATCAAAGTTATGCAACAGTGCTCCCCCACAACTACTCTACAGGAGTGGTGACAGATACATCCTAATAAGCGTCTAATCTTTAACTCTGTCATTCACAGTTTTAAAATATCGCGGAGATTTAATTAGTAAAATCTGGAAGGGAAATTAATGTGTTCCAGCGTCAGATGGTTCCCATTTCGTACAATTATTGAACCTTATGGATTATTCAAATAAGCGAAAGAACAAGTATACCAGAACATACTTAATTCAATGAATATGCAATTTTAATTGAGTTACTAATTGAATCGGCTTTCCACACACCGCCCCCTGTGAAGACCATGCAAGACTTTTACATATATATGTTAATATCAGAAACTAGAAATCAACGGGTTACTAATTATGAGTTTTATCATTTAGTATATGATTGGTGCTTTATTTTGTGTGGTTAATTAACAACATATTTATATTTAATTTGTCAACTTTGGGTTAATTTGGCGTTTCCTTCTTACTATCTAGGATTAGGAGTCGTTATGAGCATATGGCTATAATGAAATAAAATCGCCATCAGACTTTGACACGCCTGATAGCTATCATAATTTTGATATATAATAATGATTATCCCTTTTTAATTTATTTTTAAGAACTGTGTATGAGTATATTTAATCTGTGTAATTTCACGTGAAGTACATGCATTTGTTTCAAAAAATAGAAATACTGAAGTAAGACAAAACCGTTAGTCTTATCTTTTTGTTTCTAAGTTCTAAGGAAATAATGTGCACAAACAAATGTCAGAAAGTGAACTGTGAACTCTGCAAAAAAGTAGAGGGACACCGATTTGGTTGGTTCTATATAGTTTTTGGTAACCAGGCGTCGATCCTCTCTGTTCAGGGGACATAAAATATTGCAATGGTTACTTCTTTCTGTGTGCGATATTTTTTTCGAATTTCCGAATTGCCTCATCGTTCCTCTTACGGTTCAACAAGAATGTTCCAGTAAGCTCGCCCAATAATTGCAACAAAATGGACATAGTATTTTTCTTTTTTATCATGACGTATTTAATGAACACAAAAGTACACATATTTTTCATTTTATGATTTGTTCTTATTCGGCACTTTATTCGGGTGCAAGAAAAATGAAACGTTGTGTAAGAAAATAACAAAATTTCTGATAGATTGATTGATTGATTGATTAGTGTTTTGCGCCAACTTTAGCAATATTTTCTGATAGAGAACAAAAGATTCTGAACAAACTCAAATATAACAAAACTCAGAAGAGTATGGAAATTTAAAATTTCAAGATTTATCGATCTCTTTATTGAGCAGTAACAAGTACTGAGACCAGCAGACTCGGTTGTAAGTTTACCATACATGTCATTGACTAAGATATGGGTATACGTACTTAGGGAATTAGGTTCGTGTTTAATAGCATTCGATGTGATATTAAAATAACTTCAATGTTCTTAAATATAAAAATATATCACAACTCCCTCAATTAACATTATATGACTCGTCATTCTCAGTTCTCAGTGCTAACTTTTAGAAGTAAAATCTGTTGAACCAAACCTGAGAATGTTTCACACATCCGTATCAAATTTCTAAAATCTGTGTCATCCCCCCTACCCCACCCCCCGGATTCGATATGAAAGGTTAATTCCGCTGGAGCTCTACATGAAAGGGAAGTAGACTCTGTTCAATTCACAATTTTGAACAACTGTATTTGGTCTTAAAAATATCGTTATCATGGTCAACTAAAAATTGGAAGTTTATAATAAACATCAGTTTCAACAATTATTACAGAGTATCCTTGACAACTCATACTACACATACAATACAATACAATAAGCGTTATTTAGAGTCGGAAAGGACCAAACAAGTATATCTTTTACTTTGACTTTTCGAATTATATAGACTATTCAAAGATAGATCAGAATTTTGAAAAAATATTATGAATAGTTATAATGTTAGACGTCACAAAATGTTCGGATGACATTAACCAATTTAACCCCGCCATTTGTTTTATCTGTCCAAATCCAAGACTTACAAGTATGCATCCATAGGATTCAGTGTCGTTTTAATTTCCACTTTCAACAATATTTCAGGTATTTCGTGGATGTCAGTTTTATTGGTGGAGGAAAACCACCGACCTGCCATTAGTCGCTGACAAATTTTTATCACATAAAGTTGTATCGAGTAGACCTCGCGGGATTCGAACTCACAACTTTAGTGGAGATAGGCACTGATTGCATATGATCACAACAGCGAGGGTCCCTATTTCCAAAGATATTTTCAACAACATAATTATGTACAATGGGCTGAATAACTATATATTGTATTTAATGTGCATATTTATTGAGATGTTATATATTCTCCGTACCTATGTATTTGGTGATAAGAAATAAAGCTATAGACTAATACCACTGGAAAAGAAAACAGATTTAGCAATTTAAAAGAACGGGAAGACGAATGTCACTATATAATTTAGTGTTCAAATTTGCGTGAAACAATGTATTGAAAACAGGCTGATAAATAAGACCTGTTATCAGTAGTGTGAATCTTTTGAATTTCAGACAAATAATGTGTCATTTAATGTCAACAAATTATGATGACTCGGCAGAAATATAAGCAATTTATTAGTTTTAAGGAGGAATCTCTTTTATATTCGGGCTTTTTTATTTGTATATATCATAACTGCACCTGTATTTTAGTTTCATGTATCTCTATCGATAAAGATTGATTGATTGATTGATTGATTGATTGATTGATTGATTGATTGATTGATTGATTGATTGATTGATTGATTGATTGATTGATTGATTGATTGATTGATTGATTGATTGATTGATTGATTGATTGATTGATTGATTGATTGATTGATTGATTGATTGATTGATTGATTGATTGATTGATTGATTGATTGATTGAATAAATAAATAAATAAATAAATAACTAAATAAATAAATAAATAAATAAATAAATAAATAAATAAATAAATAAAAAATGATCACTTACATTTAAGAAAAAATTGAAATGGTAAACATTATCAGATTATTTAGTAAAATATTTTAGATAATTTACTGATAATAATTTCATATCTTATTACTGTGGTACACCCGTTAAACAAATAAACAAACAAAGAAATATTACCATATCTTCTTGAACAAATACTGATGCACATTCGTTGTACATACTGTGGAAATTTTGTACATGTATTGAAATATAAGCCAAAAGGAACTAGTTGTATAAATGCTGCTACGAGTAGAACATTTTGCGAAGGTGATATTGGCTATGAAGTTTAAAAAACAAATAGTTTCAACTTCGAAATAAAATATATATAAAAAAAACTAGTAATTACAGAAATTGTTTTTAGTTGCACTTCATGTAATTTTAAATGTTTAATCCTCGCATTTCTTACAATGTATTATGAAGTCTTGTAATTATTTTGTTGCCCAGGCAGTCAATGGACTATTTTTTTCAGATGAGCGTAGTCATCAATTTGATAGTAGAGTGTTCGGCAATTGTTTTTTTTTTCCAATTAAACATACACAAAATATTCTCCAAGGGGGACTCTCGAATCCACATACTTACTGGTAAAATCTAAAACTAATGAATATAACTCTCCAAGAGTGGAAACTACCAATTGAAGTGGTATTAGACACCAATATGTACGTTAATCTAACTACGATAGATGATACGATGGTAACAAAGAGGGCCCATTTATTTTACTGTATATATTTCGTTCAACGGTTACTAGTCTATAGTAAGCCTATGACATTTCCTTTTTTCTTTTTATTATTTCACATTTTCTTGCCCCGCAATGAATACAGAATAGAATAGAATAAACTTTACAGTTGATCACGATACCTAACAATTGGGCAGAGCAATTAACATACCTTACAAAATAGACATTGATTTGGTTAGTTAGATTTTACAAGTTTTTTCCATTGTTATATCTGTTTTTCTTCTTCTTTTCGTCTGTACTTATTTTATTATTAAGAAAGGATATGGATGTAAATGAACATGAGAGACTATCCATCTTAGATTTCTAAGATAAGATTGTCATTTGTCTTGCTATAATCACGTAATTCAAATAAGAGAAGTTTCATAATAATTTAATATCAATAGAATAATTCAGCTAGAATTAATCTTCCGCGTGCCATCTAAATTCATGTCATTTGATGGTGTCTTTTGACTCCCATGATATTTCCCAAAATGTAAATTTATATATTAAAAACACATGGTTTGTATCTTTTGACTTTAGGATAGGCAAGTAAACGGACAGAAAACATGCATTAAAAAAAGAAACCTTATAAACAGTGATGGTCAACAATTCAACCAATAGCCACATAGACTACCTCTTAACCCAAATAATTGAACACAACATATGCCGGTGAGATCTGGGTCCACTTACATCATCGTTTTAAACACTTATAATATGATTATTTTTTATTACAAAAGTAAACTTAACTCACTTGACCAAAAACACTTAAACAAAGAGCATAACCGTTCCAACTAAATGGTTTCTTATATGTGTATTACATGCCTGTACTATATGTAGAAATATCGGAATTGCGAGAAAATCAAATTCAATATTTAGCTGGTTCAGCTTTATCGTGTTTGCTTTTATTTAAAGTAAATTAGATCCAATTTCCATTTCATTTGAATTACACACGGAACGTAATACTGCATTGGCCCAATAACAATGACCATGTTTTATGTTTGATATTACGTCAAAAAGAAGGAAAAAGATTCTACATTGCACTTAATATATTTAGATTGGATTAAGATTATATAATTGCTAATAAGGACATTGGATGATACTTTAAATAAGATTTCATTAATACTACGGAGGGCTTTGTTGGAGGAGGAGAAATCAAATGATAAGATTTATCGAGTTTTCCTTGCCATGGGCGGGGTCGACCTAGGTGACAGGCACTGCTTGTCAGGTAGATGTAAAACTAACTGCCATACGATTTCGACGTAATTTCGCTATAATCACAGACATTTTTTAGCTTATCACATAAGGTTGCATATAATTGCCGTCTCCCACGGGTACTGGTCGAACTCATAAATCTTAGTGATATACACTATCATATACGATCGTGACCACGGATGTGTAAAAATGGGAAGAATTAATTAGTAGAATTATATTGATTGAGTACTTGTATGAATGCTAAATGTGAAAAATGACTTTCATTTATGGGTATTTGTGTGTCTTTTGAGTTTCAGAAACATTGCGTCATTGAAAACAATGCTAAAAATGTTAATAATGCAAAATGAAGGACCATGTCGGAAGCCAACTTTCAGTTTCTTTTGTGTTTTATAACTGATTATATGACTGTATCATTTCATAAAGTTGGGGAGGTTTCAATCAGTAATATGAATTTATCTCCTTGCATCCCCTCCCAACAAAAACAATCAAACCATGAAAATGACCGGTCGTGTCTTTGTTTCCTCATTTGTATCATTTGATATTATACTGTCAATAAGATGATGATTTCCGCTGAGCAACAATGTTATCCACGAGGAAACGCTGTCATTTTCGATTCTCGTATATGATACTGTCGGCCCTGTGTACACATCTTCGCTAGCCAAGGGTTACGATTCGGGTCCCCCTTCTCTCCACCCTTGGCGGATCTAGAATACATTTTGAAATTCGCACACAATGCCACCTGGTGGTTTATCGAAGTTGCGCCCCTTAGATAGTCGTCATCGCCAGCCAATCAGAATCGTTTTGTTATACGTATGTTGGAGATTTGAAAATGGCAGCGCCCAGTGAAGAAAAACTTATTTGTGATAAATTTAATATGGAAGCACTTAGTGTCAACCAAGTGAAAGTTTCAAACCTTTGGCAGAGGGGAAAGATGTTTTCATTGGAACCAAAACGGGAAGTGGCAAATCGTTGTCATATGAGAGCATTGTTTACATTTCGTCGATAACATGTGCTCCGTGTAAAACGTCTTCTGATTGGATACGTGTACTGGTAGCCGTAACCAATGAAATATTAAAGCGCGAATCCTCAAAATGTATTCTAGATCTGCCAAGGGTGGAGAGAAGGGGGACCCGAATCGTAACCCTTGGCTAGCGAAGATGTGTGTACAAGGCCTCCAAGAGAAATTTTACAAGGCGGAACAAGACTACTTTTTGGGGCCCCGGGGCCAACCTGAGACTTCTCTCAAAATTGGGGATTTGAGGGCCAATACAACTTCTTGTAATGCAATGATGGTCTTCCTGGTTACAATGTAAATGTGAGTGATGATCAACAACCAGAATTCAGAAGTTTTATCTAATTATTTTTCTAACTAAACTAATAATAGTTGAAAATACCCCCCAAAAAAATCAAATAAAACGTCTATAACTAAGACTTTTTATTTGATTTTTTATTTTGCTTTGGAGCCCTTCAGAAATTCACGGGTCACTTCTTGAGTCTCCAGGCCCCGGACCGATGCATCGACTAAAACCCCCTTTTAAATATTACATTTGAAATATTGTGGGATATCTGTTTTTTGTCTATGTAGAAGAAGTAACATGTAGGGATCACTGTCCAACGTCTTGTATGTGATTCAAAGTACTTGATAGGAATATACAATATTTATAACTATCATTTAATATTTCAACATTGTTGTACATTGACGTTCTAAGCGCTGAACTCCGGTTTTTTTAAAGTGATTCTCCGAAACAAGTCTGAGATTTTCAACGAATAATTCAGCTTCAGTCTGAACTTGACCTTCGTGGGTTTTTTTTCGGGTAATTTTGTGTTCTAATTTCATCTTACACATGTGTAATACTTAGCTATATCACCTTAAAGTTATTTAAACAGCTAAAAACATATAATCAATACATAAAATATAAATAATATTAAAATAAATATTGAGTCCAGTAGTGCACGAAGAACCTCAATATTCCATTTAGCACTTCGTCGGTTACCATATGTACGGAAAAAGTTTAATATTATATATCTTTGGGGAAATAAAAGTGGAATACCTTATATTTCTTTTTAATTATGCATGAATGATGATAAAAATTGGTATTTGTTCCAGAAAATTGGAGCGTTTTGATGGTGTCTATAATTTTTTCATTAAGTTATCAGAAATCTATATTAGTCCTATATTGCATAGTTACTAAACAATCAGGTGCGCTGATTTATTTACTTTATATCCAACATATATAATAGTAATTCCTGAAATCTAACTTTGAATGTCAAATAAAAATAGTTCATACATAGGTCTACATGTACTTACAATTTATTGAATTCAAAATACACATTTTTGAAATTAAAGCAAAAAATCATCCAGAAACCTTGTCTTTTCTCGGAACCATCATATGCGAATAATAGAAATTATATCAGAGTTTTTACTCAGATTCTGGTTGAAGTTGGTTTATTTTGGTGTCAAAAACCAGGACTTAATTTTGAGATTTTCGGGTAATCAGCAATTAAAAAGAAACAAGAAGTTAGTCATATTATACCATTGTTGATGTTCTAGCTTGAATACAATATCATACATTTTCACTTTTTTCGCAATTTTAAAATTTCTGATGAAAAATAGTTTAAAATGTATATTCTTCAAGTAAAAATATACAATTGAATATGTATTTGAATTTGAATAATAGCAAAAAAGTTAAGAAAATTAGGAAGAAAAGTCTCCATAAATCACATTTACCTCTCCGTAAATATTGAAATTATCAATATTTATGGAAATAAAATCAAATAATTTATCCGTTTCTGCATAATGTTATATCACATATATCAATAGAAATAAATAAATTTGATATATGATTTACTGATACACACAATATCGGATTCTGGGGAAGAAATGATTTTTATCCAATCATTTGCGAGAAAGGCGTGACTGCATGACAGGGGTGCTCACCATGAAAACGGCTTGTCTGAAAACATTGATTGAAGATTCATCTAGATTGTAAACATATCAGTTTAAGTCTTAACAGCGCAAAATAACAAGGGTAGAGTGTTAAAATGTAGAAATTTAACAAACTATCACCTGTGCTTGGAGGTGCTGTGCATGGTTAGTGTTAAACTGTTGAAAGAAGAAAAATAAACTGGAAAATTGTTCAATTAAAATGATCGCATCGTTCATGGATAGAAGTGACCTCCAGCATATATCGCCACCAGGGGTCAGCTATGGTCATCCGGAAGGAAATATGATTCAAAATCAGCAATATAACTATTACAATACTCAAGCTAATGGCTATACGGGTGCATATTCTAATGTCAATAATAGTATTAATTCTAGAGACTTGTTTTTACGACGTTCTGAATTTGGACTACACAGCTCGATGAATGAAACTAACATACCATCTCGGACCTCCGGAATGCTTTTTCATTCCTCTTCCGGATATCCTTCCCATCATCATCACCAGGATGTCAGCGCGCACGTGCTACTTCAGGGTATCCACGACACCTCACCGTACCATAGCTCACGCCAAAACGTGCCTACACAACCTGGATATTTCAATATTCCCGGACACGCGAGTGATATGTACCAACGAGGTGACCAGTTGGGATATAATTCATTACCTCGTTCAGAACAATACCATGATCATTCGCAACAATCTTTCTTGAATCATATGAATATGTTTCCGAATGGTTCTTCGTCCTTTTTCCGATATATTAGACCTCCAATAAAACAAGAGCGCACGTGCATGTGGATTGATCAGGATCAACAAGAACCTAAAAAAGCATGCAATAAAGTGTTTTATACGATGCATGAAATTGTGAATCACCTTACAATAGAACATGTTGGAGGACCAGAACAGACTTGCCACACGTGCTACTGGCAAGACTGTGCGCGTGAGCTGCGGCCGTTTAAGGCCAAATATAAATTAGTCAATCATATCAGGGTCCATACCGGAGAAAAACCGTTTCCTTGTCCGTTTCCTGGTTGTGGGAAAGTCTTTGCTAGGTCTGAGAACCTAAAAATCCACAAGAGAATACATACGGGTAAGACAATGACAAATATACACTTTAATAATTTGATAAACAAAGTAAACATGTAAGAGTACGACTATTTTCATCCAGTTTCATATATGGAGGTATCGTACGTATGAATTCATACAATGTGATCCCTCCATCATAGAAATAGATATTCTCTTTCTTTAGGAAATAATGTAAAAGTTATTTTGTACAGACAAAGTGCATATTTCATTTTTTTCAAATTTGTACATTATTTGTACATCTATATGTAATTTTTAAACTAACTTCAGAAAACTTTTTATGTTAGTTTTTGAATGTTACTTACAATTTAAAATTGTGGTTAAGGTATATCTTATACATGTATGTATATTGCATCACAACAAATAAAGGGTATATCATCTGAGTAATTGACACAGTCCTAAATATTTATATAACTGGCATGCTAATTTCGAAATGCTTCCAAAATACCAAATATCGTTCAAAATTCGTACAAAAACTATAAACAGTCCTATTTTTTAATTATTTTTCTTATATATAGTATAACATTTTGGTAAATAAAAAGAAAGTTAGTATTCACGAATTTGTATCTTGATAAGGAACGTCGTACTACGAACAGTGTACAATAGAATGATATGGGTACTATACTAGACTAAAACATGAAACACGTATAATACATGATTGATTTGATTTTTGGTGGGTAATGCCAATTTTCGTAGAGTACATGGGTACAACCAGGTACAACAGAAACTGAAAAGAAAAAAAATAGCATTATGACTTTTGAATAAAGCTTGAAGATATCGAAGCAACATGTATGAAATTTTGAACTGTTTTTAAGATTCTGGTATAAATTTTATTTTCACGGAAAATATGTTTTGCATATTACTTAAATACAAAATGTAACATCCATTTGAATTTTTGGGGCAATGAAAAATGCATTGTACTTAGCATTTTTATTTCAAAGTCACAATTAATGTTCTAAAACTCACAAACAGCTATATAAAAGTAGTTACTCCCCGTGATTGCTCCACCTCATTTAATTGATACACACACTTAAGAGAAAAAATATTTAATAAACGTGCAAAACATATGTATGAACCGACGTGCAATTGAGCCGTAACTAGCTTATATTTCAAACGTTCTGAAACACTCTGATGAAAATAAACTATAAATATTTATAATTTCCCACAGTTCCAGTTTTCGCGATGGAAAAATAATTAAGTTGTGATGGACCGTTTGCAATTATCACAGCTTAATTAAAACTCAGGATATTCGCATTATTTGACTAAAGTCGTGTAAACTATAATTATGGTTAACCGCGAATTTATAAATTTAATGAGTAGTTTTCCATATTTCTATTGTCACGATAGTCCTGTGTAATTTATATTACATGACGATTGAATTCAGGAATTTAACAAAAGACAAAATATGTGCGAATTTCGATTGTATCTAGTCGGAAATTTGCATAACAAATTTTCAAAGAATGCAATTGTAAATTGTTCCATAACATAGAAAATAAATCATAAAAAATGAATATCCCCTCGTGAGAAAGTAAAGACACGTTTCTTTTCTAATGACATATGTTTTAACCATTAAGACGCTATGTGTATTGAAAAATAATCACTTGTAAAACTGTCCTTTCTAAAATATGGAGTGAAAATCCTTTGTAGAAAGAGTCATTAAGAAATATTATTCCTTCGAGAAAGTATAAATGCTTTGGCAGAGAAAAAAATAACCTTTCATCTGGGTGAATATATTTTTTAAAACTGAACGTATATTGAAGAGAAAATCTTCAATTGATTAACATGTGCTGATAATGATTTATACGTGATAATTGTGATAACTTTTATATTTCTTAGTAGACACATGATTATGGTGTTTAATGCCACTTTCAACAATATTTCGTGACGGCCAATTTTCTCTTAGTAGACAAAAATGCACATATAGTTGATAAATACAAATATTTCATAAAGTTGTTTTTGGAGAAAAAAAGGCATAAACAGTAATTATCGACAATATAATAATTAATAATATTATCTTGTTTTCATGGAAAATTTAAATAATTGATTTAGGCTTTGTTCGTGGTTTCTGGTTCGTGGTATTATTTTAAGATCTGTTTATTTTTTTATGCTTTTTGTCATTTTTGGGAGAGAGCATGTTATTTTAGTAGTTTCATATTTTTATTTATTATTATTATTATTAATATTATTATTACTATTATTATAAGTAATTAGAAATAAGCAAACCAAAAATTACGTAACATTAATGGTAATATTTGGAAATTGGACCAAAAACCTGTAATCTGTCAATATAGGAGAACATTTTATTTCTATAGTGTTCAGAGAGCATACTTATTTAATCATATGAAGTAATTTCCACATTGATCAAAGAAAGAATAGATTCATCCGATGATACAACATCTTAAAGATTTTAATTTCAAATATGCTTTATTGTTTCATTTTTATGAACTGTAACTAAAATATTTTTTTCAGTACCAAATTTGTTCGTTTAATTTCAGAAAGAAAACCTCTTATATATGTATTGCGATATATGCCGTAAATATGGTGCAGAGCCCCCCTTCCCTCCCCCGTATCTTTATCTTATCCGATTAATTTCACTATATTGTTAACTTATACGGGTTTTCGCGACTTCCCTAAATCGAACTTTTCAAAAGATTTTCGCGTCACCGTCTTGAAAGGGTTAATCTGATATGTGTCGCTCAGCATCGACACATCTGTTTCTAAGGTTATGTTTTCAATATTAATTGCAACATATTTTCGCTTTTTTTATTTAAGATAACATATTTCACAGCAGTTCTTAACCTAATATTTTCTTAACTTTTATTTATTTTAATTAAAAGGTATATTATATAATAACATTCAGTATTTTTCCTCCCATTTATTTCGCCAAATTCAAAACATAAATTACAGCCTTTCAAATTAGCGAACATCAAATTAGGGATATTGTGTTATTCATTTAACAAATGTATATTCCAGATTGTGATATTATAAGTTGACTTCAAAAAAAAAATTCTTTAGCTTGATAAATACGTAAAATTTATCAAAGATCCTTTAAAAATCCACCTTACCCACAAATGTCAGGTTTTTCACCACGGGAGCGTTAAAGTTTGCTTAAGAATACGTAAGACCAACTGCGACAGTAGCCAAACTAATCAGGGAATTATTTACTTAATGAGCCACGCTGGTCACTTCCTTTAAAATGTCACTTGGGAATCCGTAAGCCCGTTAAATTCTCCCCGACGGCCAATCTTAAATCATTTATTTCACAATAAATGGGTTAATCTTATTTTCTGGGATAGAACACATCAATATTGGAGATAGTTTTACATTTTTATAGCATACGTTTAAAAGAATCATCATATGGCATTTATCAAGCTTGTTTTATTTTGTCAAAATTAGCATACAACTATTGTTAATTTTAATTTTAATTTTCAGTTTGACTTTCTCCTTGAAGAAAATGTAACTTTTTAAATCAAAAGGAGATGTTATGAATTTTTGTTTCTTCACTTTTTAATTTACTTTTATAGTTTTTGTGAATATTTTTGATTTAAAAACATCCGTTGACAATGACTTGAAGAAACTCCTGAAAAGGAATTTTCAATTTTCATTTGAACTATTGAATGCAAAGAATGACATCCGTTTTTTTTTTAATGACTTGAAACTTATCAAAAGAAATTTTCTGTTTTTATTTGAAATTTTGAATTCAAAGTAAAAATGTAATGTTAACAGTAATGGTAGGTAAATGTATATTACTAACTACAAAGCTTCGGACTGCTCATCTGGTGAATAACTAACTCCTTAATAAAGAAATGACAATTAGAGAGAGACCATTGGAAGTTTGGCTCTTGATTTTGGAGTAAACGAAAAACTGGATAATGGTCTGTGTGATAAAAAATCGGTAGTTGTAAAAAAAAAAATTATCGCATCATTTTAATTCAATTACCGAAAATACCAATATAAATATCTATTGTTGGTGTATTATAAAATGAAAATAAAAACTTTGAAAAAAAAACACAGAATAAAAAATGTGACAAAACAATATTTCTCAAAAGTTCAATTTTGAGAAAAAATAAATCACATTTGTTTTTCCATTCTTGTCTTCAAGTGTGAATACATAAGATTTATTGTGAAATATAGTACACTACATTTGTATTTTACTTGTATATATGTTACACTACATTTCAGACAAAACATATACTGGTATGCTGACAGAAATACTAGAATATTTTATTGGAAAAATACTCATAATGATTTACAAAAGGTCTAGATTTCATGTGTCTTTCACAAGTACTAAAATAAGTGTTCTACGTTGTTGTTATATGCGATACTTGACGATGATGTATGAATTTGAATTTTTTTTACTTCTCTCTTTTCAGGTGAAAAACCTTTTAAATGTGAATATGACGGATGCGATAGACGTTTCGCTAATAGTTCTGACAGGAAGAAACATTCTCATGTTCATACAAGTGACAAACCCTATTATTGCCGAGTTCGAGGCTGTGACAAAAGTTATACACACCCTAGTTCTCTTCGAAAACACATGAAAGTTCATGGAGAAATAACACCTTCTATGGAAAAAGATGCCGAAGAAATGGCAGCATGTGGAGGTGGCAACTCGCAAACAATAACCCCATCTAAAAGTGAAAATAAATCTAACTGGACTGCTCCATCATCTGTTGAAAAAACAGTTGACAAGAAACCGGATGTGTCAAGTCTGCCATTAGTTAATTCGGAACCACCGTCATCTGCACCGGAAATACAAAAACTAAATGATTGGTTTGTATGCCATTCTAGGTCAACATTACCACCTTCTGTTGTTAAGGAACATCAGACTTTAGCGTCTGTCCCTCCGTTACCGTCCGTACCGACATTACCGTCCGTACCGACGTTGCCGTCGTTTCATCATATGCCTATTATGCAATATTCGTAACACATGCGCATTGAAGGATAACAAATATCATATCATAGATTGTTATTAGATAAAAACAACAAATTATCTATATATAGATTATATATGAAATATTTAATTGTATGTTCTTGTTTTGTCTTAATTTTTTTGTAATCTTTTTGATACATTTCTCAATTTCTTATTTTGAAAATTCTGATAAAATCTTGATCCAAAGAGTGGAAAACAGCCACTGTCTTGTTTCTGAAGTATTTGTAATTTGCACAAAAAGAATCGGGATCATTATGTGATAAAATGAAAATCTTCCATAAGAGAAATCAAGATGGTACATTTAGAGAGTAGCACTATTTCATGCTTATTTTGTAACATCCAATTATCTTTTTAAAACTTAAGATATTTCACCATGGACATCTATGGTTTCACCAAACAATGAATACCAGTTCTTCCGAGATGAAATAATAAAACGAAAAAAAAATAATACCACACTGTCGGAACATCTCCAAAATCCAAAAGAAAAACCGTAGAATAGACAAAATCGACACCCTTAACTCCCAATTACATCACCAGTCTCGATCTTTCTTAACTTGATACAGGCACTCCAATAAAGGATGCCGGGGTTAAGCTAGTTTATGGACCCAAACCTAAAAGAAGAGATATCCAGATTTATTTAATGTAATTCATACCTGGGAATTTAGATTTGGGAGATCCTAAAATTAAATACATGTATTGGTTTACACTGACAAAAAATAAACATTAAACATTAAAATAGACAGTGTCATTTAAATTAATCAGGCAATACAAAACAGGCAATTTAATACGAATGGCATTGTGACATTTACACGCCTCCAAAATATACCCAGCGACTAACGAAACACAACAATATATGATACTAATGGTTTTCTGTTCTCAAATAGGCATATTTGTAGCCTCTGTTGAAAGTCACGTTTATAGATTGTCCTTGTAAATTTTATATAAACATGTTTATGGTACGAAATATAATTTTGATTGATTGATTGATTGATTGGTTGGTGCTTAACGCCAACTTTAGCCGCATTTCAACTATATAACTATATCGTGGCGTGCAATTTAGATAGAGTTATTCATTTTAATATACAATAAAATAAACATACAGTGTCTGAAATAATCCAAAGCTCAAATCAATTTTTGATGCAATTCATAAGAAAATAAATGTGACACCCAGAAAAAAAAACAGAAATGAAAATCTAAAAATATCAATAATGATAAACAATAAAAATCTACACATCATATATTCTGTTCTTTACATAGAATATGTACAAATATTTCAAAACTGATGAGGAGCACCGAGCAGAAAGTTTGAATAATTTTACCATTTCAGTTTGATTTTTGTTTGGTGTATTGTCTCAGCTTTAATTCACCTTCTATACCACTGATATATGTACTCTTCTTATTTTACCTATTCATGTAATATTGGTTTCTATATTTAAAAATATGTACATTTAAAACATGGAACTACTTTTCAGTTCTTGTAAATTTTAGCAGCTATTCGTTCACTATTGATTATTAATAACGTTTAATTTTGAAGGTCACTTCCAATAATATTTCATTTATATCGCACATTTTTTTCGGATTGTCTTGTACGTCCTTATTTTTGAGGGCCGTCGTGGTCGTGATCGTAAGGTAGATGGATTTACACCTACCTGTGGAATAATTGTCTATCACCACTAATGTTGTGATTTCGAATCCCGCTCATGACGAGGTGTACTCGATATAACATTAAGTAATACAGTTTGTCAGTGACTTGCGGCAGGTCGATGGTTTTCTCCGGGTAATCTGGTTTCCTTCACCATTAAAACTGACCGTCACGATATAACTGAAATATTGTTGAAAGTGTTGTTTAACACCTATGCCATCCTTATTTGGTGAGAAGTTGTTTTCTTATGTATACATTGTACTGCTGCTTCATGTTGTTATGGGGACGCTTTGTGTTCCATTTAACTAGTTTAAAACCCACTGCTGTTGTTTGTTTTTGTATAAAAATAAAGACAGCTAAAAGATACTAGGTAAGCATTAAGATTAGATGTAAATATGTATAATAATTCTTCTGTTGTATCGTGGCATGTTTAAATGGTGGAGGACACCGGAGTACCAGGAGAAAACAATCTACCAACCGTAGGTCATTGACAAATTTTGTCACGAAAGGTTTTATCGAATACATCTCGCTTCGGGAGAGAGTCGAACACACTCACCTAAGTGGTGATAGAGACTGATTGCATCATTGTTATATGTAAGCACAACTACAATACTATCCGATTGAAAGGGGGGGGGGGGGGGGTGCTTGCGTTCAAAGGATCAGTCATGGGGTTTTTGCATTGGGTGGATTTCGCTTTAACTAGCAGTAATTTCCTTTTCTATTTGTTCTGATTAGTGTGTTATATGTCTTGAGGTTTTGTTCATGTTTTGTCCTCATATTTTGAATTAATTTGTTCTAAGGAAAATCCTGAATTGTCATCTTTGATCAAGGAAAATAATGTTGATACAATATCGTCAGCAGCATGGTTGATTATATCTATATATCATGTTTGATGAAGTTATGCAATACTGCTCTGATCATCTGATCAGATCTACATTGTTAACTGCAAAATTAAACCTTTCCAAGCCAATTATTTTCAAAAAAAGTAAATAAACATCAGAAATTTGAGTTCGCGTGTGGTCGTTGCTATGATGAGTATAGTTCAATGGTGTATGTGTATATAAAATGCTAAAATGTCTTGCGTAATAGAAACCTATGCAATTCGTATTCTGTTGACAACTGTAATAAATTTTAATACATAGGTTTTTTGTCTATTTCATCTTAGGGTATAGAATTCAACTTTCAAATCAAATAGGATGGTTAAGAGACTATCTATTACTTTGCATATATTTTATCAGCGTCTTGGGTGTTACGAAAAACAAGATAGAATGGGAACTATCAAATTGCTGACATTTCATAAGCAAAAAAAATCGAATCTCGATCATTTTCATTTATAACCCACAGAAACTTCGATTTTATTAACAATTAACACACACAGATTTAATATAGATAAAATAAGACAAGCATCATAAAGACTGATATTTACTCAGATGAAATAGATAAATTGGGAGACGTAATATATCTTAAATTATAAAATATGATATTCGTAAAAATGTTTAAAAGAAAAGATAGACAGTCCCTCAACAGTCTCATAGATCGCACAGAAAACAGAAAGGGGTTGATTTATGGGTGTTTATGGTCATTTTCTGTATTTTCTAGGAGTTCCTGAACTAGGCGAGATGTCTGGAAAACTTAACCCCAGAGGTGGATACGATATCTTGTATGAACTCGCGTCCGTGTTGTTAGACTGGTAGTCAGAGGTCAACGACTTTTACTACTCGGGTACACAACCAAGGCCTCCAAGAGAAATTGTGCAAAGTGGAACAATACTGCTTAGGGGCCCCGGTTGGTAACATAGTTTTATTATGGCTTAAGCAAATGATAGGGTAAATCACGATGATGCTTGCATTAATCACTTTACACTACAACAGTAATGTACCGTGTTAAATATGCCAGGAAATCTTCTTATGATGAATTTAGAGAGGCAACGAATGGTAATTGTTTTCTTCTTTTATGAACCATGTTATTGCTAAGCACACAATTACCGAACCCCAATTGGAAGCAAGACAAAAATAAATCCGACCGCTCCCTTTTCCTTATGGCTATGAAAACATCAGTGCATGAACTCATCCAAATGTCAATGTTATACTTTATTCTACATTATCTCTTGTTAGTTTACTTGTACTCGTTGTGATATAGCTGATATATTGCTCACTTGACTTAATCAACTATCAAGCGATTGCTCTCGACATGAATATAGCCTAATATTTTTCTCTCAATCTTGAATAGTAATCAATCAATCAAGAGTGAGTGAGTGATTGTTTTTTAACGCGAACTCAGCAATTTTTCAGCCATACCGAGAACAAGTTAATGTTCAATGAAATAATAATGAGGTCCGCTCTGTACTAGACCAACACGCTTAGCTAGATTTTTTTATAGTGCTAGCTCACTAAAATAACAGTCCGCGGATTTGTCGTCCCACCCGTACACATTGTCCTGATTCCGAGCATACCCGTCTTTCCTCTTTCTCCTGAATGCTGCGTGCTTAGCGGAGAAGCTACAAATACGAATATTAATTGTCTATGTTTTGATCAATCAATCAATTAATCAATCAATCGATAAGTCAATCAATCAATTGATCTATGAAAAAATATACCATAGATTGAAGTGATGTTCATTCGGAATATTCACAAAATTATTTTAAAAAAAATGCCACCTATACTCTAAGGGTTACATGCAAACATAGCATGACACATAAAAACAAAAATTATACATGTCGAAATCAGAATATATAAAGACTATAAATATGATATCTTGATAGGTTATAGAAAAGATGACAGGTTTATCTAAAATAAACTAGAAGTTTGAGAAGAGTGTTACTTGAACAATTGTGTAATCATTTTGTGCTTTGTCATTTGGAATACAGTAGTTATATTTAAGTTTAAAATTTAGTCTTAAAGGAGAAATGAAAAATAAAATAGTTACACGTGTTAAATTAGTGAACACAAATAACACAAACAAAGAGGCAATAAAATTAAAACAAGTATTATATATACCATGGATCTTACGAATTAACTTATTTAGACCAACGAATCCGAAGGATGAGTTGGTTTAAATAAGTTCATGAGTAAGATCCATGGTATATATGGTTTGTAACAGAAATTACATGATTGACAGATCTATGACGTCAAAATCATGGAATAACAGACCTATGACATCAAAATCATGGAATAACATCAAGATCTTCATGTTAGACCATGGTTTGTAAAAGTTCACTATTTTTAAGTAGACTAATGTATTGCTAGTCTTCAGTTCACCAAATTCACTAAATTGTCAATCACCGTTAACTGTCCACTCATTACTGCTTCAGTCAATATTAACTGTCCACTCATTACGGCTTCAGTCAATATTAACTGTCCACTCATTACGCTTCAGTCAATATTAACTGTCCACTCATTACTGCTTCAGTCAATATTAATTGTCCACTCATTACTGCTTCAGTCAATATTAACTGTCCACTCATTACTGCTTCAGTCAATAATAACTGTCCACTCATTACTGCTTCAGTCAATACTAACTCTCCACTCATTACTGCTTCAGTCAATATTAACTGTCCACTCATTACTGCTTCAGTCAATATTAATTGTCCACTCATTACTGCTTCAGTCAATATTAACTGTCCACTCATTACTGCTTCAGTCAATATTAATTGTCCACTCATTACTGCTTCAGTCAATATTAACTGTCCACTCATTACTGCTTTAGTCAATATTAACTATCCACTCATTACTGCTTCAGTCAATATTAATTGTCTACTCATTACTGCTTCAGTCAATATTAACTGTCCACTCATTACTGCTTCAGTCAATATTAATTGTCCACTCATTACTGCCTCAGTCAATATTAACTGTCCATTCATTTCTACGATCTTTCAGTCAATATTAGCTTTCCGCTCATTTCAACTAGGTTCAAGTAACTGTTAGCTTTTCACTCATTTCAACTAGGTTCAAGTAACTGTTAGCTTTCCGCTCATTTCAACTAGGTTCTCGTCACTGTTAGTTTTCCGCTCATTTCAACTAGGTTCTCGTCACTGTTAGCTTTCCGCTCATTTCAACTAGGTTCTCGTCACTGTTAGCTTTCCGTCATTTCAACTAGGTTCTCGTCACTGTTAGTTTTCCGCTCATTTCAACTAGGTTCTCGTCACTGTTAGTTTTCCGCTCATTTCAACTAGGTTCTCGTCACTGTTAGCTTTCCGCTCATTTCAACTAGGTTCTCGTCACAGTTAGCTTTCCGCTCATTTCAACTAGGTTCACGTCACTGTTAGCTTTCCGCTCAATTCAACTAGGTTTTAGTTACTGTGAGCTTTCCGCCCATTTCAATGTGTCTGCAAGGATATTTGTCCACTCATTACTACGAGGTTTCATTCACTGTTAGCTGAATACTTCTTCTCATGATGTCTTGGGTTAGGTGTTAGGGTTATGGTATTTAACGTCACTTTCAACAAGTTTTCAGTTATATCGTGGCGGTCAGTTTTATTGGTGGAGGAAACCGGTGTACCGGAGAAAACCATAGAAATACTGCAAGTCACTGACAAACTTTATCACATAATGTTGTATCGAGTACATCCAGGCTGGTATTGATTGCATAGGTAGTTGTAAATCCAACTACCATACGATCATGACTACGACAACCCCTTGTACGTTTGGTGACTGCTAGCTGTTTATTCATCACAACGATCTTTCAGTCACTGTGAGTTGTCCAATCATGTATACGGCACTTCAGTCACTGTGAGTTGTCCAATCATGTCTACGGCACTTCAGTAACTGTTAGTTGTCCAATCATTTCTACGGCACTTCAGTCACTGTGAGTTGTCCAATCATGTCTACGGCACTTCAGTCACTGTGAGTTGTCCAATCATGTCTACGGCACTTCAGTCACTGTGAGTTGTCCAATCATGTCTACGGCACTTCAGTCACTGTTAGTTATCTACTCATTACTGTGAGGTTGCAGTCATTTTAATTTGTTCTCTCATTGCTACGAAGTTCAAGCTATGCCAAGTTGTGCACTCATTACTCTGAAGTATCAGTCACTGTTAGTCGTGTTTGGAAAATACCATGCAAGCTCCATTTACGTAACAGACAACTTGAAATAACTCACAATAAACAACAATTTATTGTACCAAAGCAGTGTCCATCCATATCTCACTTCAGGGGCAATAATTTGCTTACATAGTGTATTGTTTGTAAACTTGCTAATGTCATGAAAATAGCTGAAATACTGCTGACATGACGTTAAACAGCAATCAATATAAGGTCACTAAAGCCGAAATATAAATGTAGGGGTTAGGGTTGTGGTGTTTAACACCACTTTCAACAATATTTCAGTTAGATCTTGGCGGTCAGTTTTATAAAACTATCACGCGTTTAATACAATATGTTACATTTTTGTATTCATGTTGAAAGGGTGTGTTGGAAACATGGAACTACAATTCAAAAGATCATGACTCATATTTAGCTCGTGAGTTTTCAACGTTACTATGAACAATAGGATCCTACTTTGACAAAAAACATTTCTTTCCAGTTTGTGTACTCTGTATACAATATTCAGAATTTTCTTAGCTGTTCAATCTGTAATTTTGAAAGATGTCTACTTGTTTTTATTTGAAAAAAAGCAATTTCAGGATTTGTGCATTACTATAAGTCCCATTGATTCTGTTGTTATTATTTTACAACAGCACCAATATATAATATGGTCCATTTTATTAACTGTGTATTTTTAAGTGTTACAGTAAAATTTTGAATTTCTTACATCTTCAGATTTTTAATATAGATTCAATAGTTTATTAAAGTCTCACCACATACATACAATAAAATACAGTTTCACGATAAAATATATGTTACAAATATAAAATAGTATATAATTATGTGCCATTCTTAAATATAACAATTATAAGGTACTTATTATGCAGAATAATAATTTAAGATTTAATTGAGTAAATATTTCAATCATTCAAATAATGGGAAATTTCAATGCTTTTAAACTATGGTCAAACTTTTTTTTCAAACCATTTTCAAATCTATGGTTCTTTTCCAACTTATATTGGTCGTAATGAAACAATCTTTGTTTTGGCAAAACTATTTCTGCATCCTGCAAAACGTATTTCCCGAACACCACAAGAAAGTTTCATCTCATTTTAGGATTAAACATTACAATTCTAGTTAAAAAAAAAGTCAAAATAATTTAAGTGATGGCATGCGAAATGTTGAAATTTGACTAAATTTCAAGTCCGAATGGAAACATTATTTTTCATCTCAACAGATGAAATGTTCGTATGGGCCATATCCTTTTAAACATTTTTAATCGTCATACGTATAATTCCGAACGGCTGTAGATTTCATAAATTATGAGGTAGAATATTTTTAACCTTGTAAACAGAGCAGTGGTTATACACATGCACGTAAGGTCACCGATGTTTGTGTATCTAAACTGTTTTCACATGCATGGGAATGTCAATTTGATAAAAGGAAACATACATCTGAAATATAATTCTATGACACACATTGTTATTTTTCAGATAATTGGATGGTATTCATAAATTACGAATGGTGCGAATCACTACATTTTGTCTCGCGATTCTTCTTCCACCATTATCTGGACGTCGAATATAGCTTAAATACCGAAAAGCACAGCGAGGAACACAGCAAGACTCTGACAAAACACGGCCTATAATAACGATTATAGCGGTGGTCCTCCACTTGTCACGGAACATAATCAGTATATTAAGTCATATTCTTGTGTTGATGACATCTTCCAGCTGAGGGAAACTGTGGAAAAGAAAAAAATTCACTGTAGAGGATCAATTACTAAAGAAATTAATCCGATAATTTTATGACTTAGCTATTGTTCTCGCACAATTATGGCGAGATTTTGTTACATGATTACCATGGCGTAATATATTATTCATAAGTAAAGGGATTTTGTTTGATATGTCATTAAATGTCAAAAGGATATAATTAATCTTGATTTTCTTTCTTATTTTTCTTGACATTTTCTTTAAATAATCGAATAGAAATGATTACTGAAATTGTTGTTGTTATGTTGAAGACATTTTCATAACAATAGCGTGTGGTCGGTGCAAATATAAAATAAAATGCATAGACAATAAACAAATTGGATATCAATGGTTTATACTTTGAATAGAAAAATAAAGTATGTTTTTGAATGTAAATTACAAATAATTATTGTAATAAAAAATCTGATTTGCAAAATTATCTTGATTTTTTTTTGCCGTGTCACATTTTGGACAATAACACATATTTCCGGTAATAGTACACGGTCTAGTTTTTTCCATTGTTTTATCATTGAATTGTCAGTTATGCAAATACTTGAGGAACATAGAGCTATCAAGGGTCAGTCATTCAAGTATGTGATTAATCAAAAACAACCTAAACTACTGGGTGGACAAGTACTCATGGTTCAAAGTCCAAACTGCTAAAGGGAGATAATTCATTTGAAGGTTGTATGCTGGCAGTGATATAATTACTATTCATGTCCATTTGATTAGTAGACACACAGCATAGTCTGGTCTATATTAGGACAGTGCAAAGAAGTAAGACTGTACAGTCATCTACATTGTCATTTCGTGTGACAACGGGAGGTCCTATAAATAGATAAAATTGGAAACTTTCATTCGGATTGTCTCTAGACGAAGTCGTTTTATAGCAATTATAATAGCAACATATTTTGAGTGTTTCACCTTAAGTTTTAGAGTACTGTTAGATCTTTCATATTCTCAGTCATGCTGTGGATGTAGGCAGAATCATAGAGAGTACACAGCAAGTGATTAAGAAATCTTTTGTACCTAGTTACATTTCTGATTGATAATTGTCGAAAAAGTCACACCAGAGGTCGCACCGAAGAGATATTTCATGGTCTAAAGTACGTTTTAATTAGTTGTATGATGATGATGATCTAAACAGTAATGAATCTCAATTAAATATCATTGTTATTGCTATTATAAGTTTGAAATAATATTTGCTTTCCACCGGTCTCCAGATGTACATTGTAAGATTATTAATCTGATTCAATACAGCAAAATCGTTATCTAATAAATCACAATATCCGTCCGTTAAATATCCTTTGATGGCCAGGATTTCCTCTTGTACTTGAAACTTTAATGTGAAAAACAGAATTCTGAAAGCAACGAAATGTTTTTTTTCAGCGAGTACGGGTTGTTATGTTGTTATTTGATTCACTAAAAGATATATCATATTAGTACGAGATTGTTAATGCAGGGGGTTTAAAATGGCCTATTTCCTGTTTGGGCAAAAATTAATTGTCCCCTGTCCTATTAATCATGAATATTGGAATTCATCCAGAATGTTAGTACCGCGATTAAGATTGATATCCATGGATTAATGGCTAGGATAATCATGGCATGGTGAAAAGCACAGAAAAAAATGTTGGTCACGTGTCATTGGTATTGTCATGCTGATTTTTTTCTCTGAAAAATAAAAGAAAAGAGTTGTTTTCATTATTCGGCTAGTTTTAAGAATGAAAGGTAGGTATCTCACGAACTAGTTTAATCCCTCTATATGTAGGGGGTCATCGTGGTCGTGGTTGGATTTACAACTACCTATTCAATTGGTGCATATCACCACTAACGTTGTGAGTTCGAATCCCGCTCATGATGAGGTGTACTCGATACAACATTATGTGATAAAGTTTGTAAGTGACTGACGGCAGGTCGGTGGTTTTATCCGGTTTCTTCCATCAATAAAACTAACCGCTACGATATTACTGAAATACTGTTAAAAGTGGTGTTAAACACCATAACCCCAACCTTAGCCCTAACCCTCTACATGTTTGTGGCTGCCCTGCGCTATGACTTAGAAAATACATTATATTTTGTTCTCTTCTTTTGACTGTGCATACGTTATGACTATGCGGACTACCGACTTAAACATTTATTACATTTTTGCTTATTTCTATTCTACAGACAAACTTTATATTTTATTTTTTGTTTGACTTTTTATCTTGTTTTCTGTAACTATGTTTGATATTTTTTGGTTAGTAATTTTTGTCTGCAAGTTTTAGAAACAAAATGGACCACAAATAGATGACAGTTATGTTTATTATTGCCCGGGTGTCAAATAATGACAGCATAACCATATGTCAAAATAGAAACGAACCACTTACTAGGTATTTACTTAAGATAATAATCTTTAGATGTATAAACAAATACATTCAAATTTTTATATTAGATTCAAATCTCGGGATGGATTTCAACGTTTTGACCGAACTAATCAATACCATAATATATTAAAAATGATATCAGTGTTTTGTTTTATGGTTTATGGTGTTTAACGCCACTTTCAACAACATTTCAGTTTGCAAAATACATTCATATCAGTGTTTTGTTTTCGTACGACAACTAAAAGAATTTCATTCATTATTACTATTTTTAATTTTTCAAAAAACAATTATAATCAAAAGGATTTTTTGTTTATTTCTAACAATATGTACTGACATACGAAAACATATACAAGAAGAGTTTGAAGATACCAAAGGGATAATCAGAATCCGTATTTTGAAGAAGGACAGACAACACAATGGACAAAAGAAAAAGTGCAAAAGGACAAACAACGATCTACAAAACATACACATAAAACTAAAGATCGAGTAACACGAATTAATATAAGTTTTTCTAAGCTTGTTTTCGAATTCCTTTAATTATTTGTATTGTATCATATTGAAATTTATCATATTGTACTATATTTATTAATTAATAAAATATGTTTAAACTAACACGAACCCCACTAAAAACCGGAAATGAACTCAGGTGCTCCAAAAAAGTTTGCAAAATACATACGCATTAGAATTTTTGTTTAAAAAGTTTGCACCTGCGAAATTTTTTTTATCTCGGGGTTACTTATTTACTTATATCATATGTAGATATGAAACACTGGAATTTATTTGTTTACATAAATTTCAGTGAATATTTTCTCCATTGTCTCATGTTCAGTTAATAAGTGTAACAACCACACAATCTTTAAACAAACAAACAAAGCCTCCTAAATGATCCTTCATTGACCAACGGTGCTTATTAACTTAATCAATAGATCATATTTAGCCAGACGACTCATCCTTAAAGAATTCGATAAGAACAAGTAGTGAGATAGATAATAACACGGAAAAATGTGTTTCTTGTTTGGTGTAAAATAAAAGATACAAACACAGGGTTCGATTGATTGATTGATTGATTGATTGATTGTAGTTTAGTGTCAAATCAAACGTACAGTAATATTCATGACGAGAACAAGCTTACCAATCATAAATCACAAATTTGAAAATTGACACTGGGATGGACATGCATTTTGATTGCCACAAGGAGGTGGGTGGGGAGGGGGAGGGGATGGATAGTGTCAGATAATTTGCACTAGAACGAGCTTCAAATGAACACGCCTTACAAACTTGGTCAGAGATTGCTGTAAGTGTTGCTTGTACCTAGGAGTAGAGAAACAAGTGTTATCTATACATACCTGGCCTGCCCTGGGATAGAGGAAAGAAACGACAAAACAAGCATCCTATAAAATCGACAGTTAATGCTAAAGTTCTTATTTTCAATGGTGATTTAATTGTTGAATCGGATAGAAAAAAACAGATAGAAGTATTATCCAGGCGATCCATACAAAGTTATGCCCCCTCTTTGATCTTGACGTTGGGGTCATTTTGAAGGTCACATGTATTCATAATTCTCATGTATCTACGACTAACGGTTCTGAGATGTTTGTGAAATTACGCAACTTTCCGAAATAAGGCGAAAAATATAAATAAATAAATTCATGTGGCAGTAACTCGCTTCCGTATATAATAACTACATAACCACATTAAGGTGTAATTAAAGATGTTAATCAAATGTTTCAACACTATGTAATCTAATTTGACAATAAGTATTGTAAAAGTGGTAAGTAATTTAAATATATATATTAAGATATTTTGTTAAAAAAAACATGTTTCTCTGTCACTTAACACTATTAACCATCTTCAAAACATAACAAAATATATAATTACGAGCATTTTAGTAGAGAACTTTTTTCTATGTCGGATGCGTCATATTCGTGTCGTATTACCTAGTTAGGTGCCTCTTACCACCCGTGGTGATCGCTTCAGGACATTGAGTATAATCAACTTGAACCAGAACATTTAAAAACATTTCTGATGTATCTTGTTAAAATTGAAGGTTCATTGTGATCTTAACAATGCTTTTTGTATCTGTAACATGGTTTACATATTTGAGGCGGTGTTATTTGGCATGTGACAGATCGGACTCAGTTCATGGGGTGAACAGAAGCTAATGATGTCTTATTATTCACATCTTTCCACCATTTCCATCATTAAACGTGTGACACTTTTTTTCTTCAATTAGTAAATTGTTTAATTTAATGTAGTATCATCTCCGCTAGGATCTTATATCAGGAAATTTTCTACCATTAATTTGTTTATTACACTGTTGGGGGGCTAATACAAGTACACTAGGCTGCTATTTGCTCTTCATTCATGGTCCATTTCGAACGAATTTAACAATCTTAATCGTGGGAAACCTTAGTTGTTTTGACAGCTAAGTAAGACGGTTTTTTTCCGTAGTATATCACACGAGGACTAATTAGTTCACATATAATATTTTTTCTCAATCCTCACACTCCCTAAGATCAACTTGTCAGTGGTTTTTAAAAAATAATAATGAAAATACAATTAAAAATTTAGGAAATAGATCCACACAATATGATTTATTATTTAAGATCTTGTTTATAGCATTTAGATCAATTCAGTTTCAAATAATTTTATGTTTGTGTAATTTCAATTAAAATTCGATTGTTTCAGTAAATAAATCATTTTAATAATCAAATATATATATATATATAGGGAGTGGATGTAGTCGAGTGGTCTAGGGCGCTGGACGTAAGGCTAAGCGAATGGTGCTGCAGTGTAACACTGGTGTGGGTTCAAATCCCGTCGAGGGAAGAACAAAAATTTGACAGCTCTAAAATCTAATTCTAACACTGTTTGGTTTAATTTTCAGACGTATATATATACAACGTCTGAAAAACCAGTCAACGATCAATCTTACGGGGTGTTGGATCGTTACGGTATAACGATACTATACAAGTAAAATAATTATAAACGTCTAAAATGGTTTGTAAAACAACACCAAGTACACAAAACAAAGTGATAAAGAATTAAACACTTCGTAGAATGACAAAATTTTCGTCCCACCGAGGGACTTTATCAATGTCTAATTAAATAAAATCTCGAAACTAATATGTTTCGAGATTTTAACTTTATCAATGTCTAATTAAATAAAATCTCGAAACTAATATGTTTCGAGATTTTATTTAATTAGACATTGATAAAGTCCCTCGGTGGGTATACGTCTGAAAATTAAACCTAAAAGTGTTAGAATTAGATTTTTGAGCTTTCAAATTTTTGTTCTTCCCTCGCCGGGATTTGAACCCACACCATTGTTACACTGCAGCACCATTCGCTTAGCTTATATATATATATATATAGATGATTTCTTGGCTTAAATTACGGGAAACCCACGTGTAGAACATACATGGGTTATTTCCCTTTGATATTATTACAAACACAATAGTGAATAAGTAAAATATGCCATTTTTTAAGTTTGATTGACTGTTGTTTAACGTAATTAAGAAGAATTTCAGCGATATTTGTACAAATATTGTAGGTAGGAAGGTGGCACTGCGTTGCGTCAACTTGCAATTGGACAAAATCTATAGTTTTGGGCCATTTGGTTAATCTTCTGAAGGTATACAAATCCTATTTGTTTAGAGAATGAATTACATAAATTGTTTGATTACCTTACTTCAAAAATGAAAGTAGGTACTTAGTATTTCTATACTTGACATGCGGTTTAAAAGTTACACCGAACATCGCGGAATATACTTTATTACGTAGCAGCAATCATCTGTATACTTTTTATCACCACTTGTATGCCAAGCATCCATATTACCAAAGTTCCCAAACTACAGAGAAGTTTTTTTTTACATACAGTAAAGATATGGTTCGGTTCATTGTGGAATGCTTCGCGTGTTCTCCATGAGTGTGGTAGATTGTAGGTTCGCGTGTTCTCCATGAGTGTGGTAGATTGTAGGTTCGCGTGTTCTCCATGAGTGTGGTAGATTGTAGGTTCGCGTGTTCTCCATGAGTGTGGTAGATTGTAGGTTCGTGTGTTCTCCATGAGTGTGGTAGATTGTAGCTTCGCGTGTTCTCCATGAGTGTGGTAGATTGTAGGTTCGCGTGTTCTCCATGAGTGTGGTAGATTGTAGGTTCGCGTGTTCTCCATGAGTGTGGTAGATTGTAGGTTCGCGTGTTCTCCATGAGTGTGGTAGATTGTAGGTTCGCGTGTTCTCCATGAGTGTGGTAGATTGTAGGTTCGCGTGTTCTCCATGAGTGTGGTAGATTGTAGGTTCGCGTGTTCTCCATGAGTGTGGTAGATTGTAGGTTCGCGTGTTCTCCATGAGTGTGGTAGATTGTAGGTTCGCGTGTTCTCCATGAGTGTGGTAGATTGTAGGTTCGCGTGTTCTCCATGAGTGTGGTAGATTGTAGGTTCGCGTGTTCTCCATGAGTGTGGTGGATTGTAGGTTCGCGTGTTCTCCATGAGTGTGGTAGATTGTAGGTTCGCGTGTTCTCCATGAGTGTGGTAGATTGTAGCTTCGCGTGTTCTCCATGAGTGTGGTAGATTGTAGGTTCGCGTGTTCTCCATGAGTGTGGTAGATTGTAGGTTTGCGTGTTCTCCATGAGTGTGATAGATTGTAGGTTCGCGTGTTCTCCATGAGTGTGGTAGATTGTAGGTTCGATTTCAGATTGGATCAAACAAACGACTATACCATTTGTTGAGAACGCAACATTAATGAGTAAGTGCAAAATATTGACTGGCTCGGTATGATGATAATGTGTCTGGGTGGAGCAACATGCCATACACATGAACTGTTGTATCCAGTAAGATAGTACAAAAACATGTACTATAATAATACAACTCAGTGTGTTGTTTTAGTACAAAACGGATATCATAGTCATCTCATCAAAAGTCTAACTTGTTCGCACAATTATATATAAGTATATAAAACACTGCTCACTTAGCGGTCAACAACAATTACTCATTAACTCACTTTATGTTCTATTTATGCAGTTGTCCCCCTTTTCTGTTAGAATTTACCAGTATATTTTAAGTAATTCATTGCTTGATAATTATTCATTACATATTGGTATAACTGAATTTTAAACACAGTTAAGTGTAAATTAAAAAAGACATGTAGGCTTTCAGACTATGTGCATTAGAGGACAAACTCCGAAACTGTGGTACAAATGAAATAGTTGATCTGTGACAAAACTATAAAAGTTTATAAAAGTTGCGACAACATAACTCGTAATACACATACAATACTACAATATTTGTGTAACGTGACTTTCAACAGAACTTTTGGTTGTTGAACGGGACTTTCAGAAAATAACTTAGTATCGCTGTAATCCCACTATACATTTTTTAAGCATGACTTTCAACAGTAACTCGGTACGCAGGGGCGGATCCAGGGGGGGGGGGGGCGCAACCGGCGCCCCTCCCCCCCTTAAAATTGGAAAAAATATGATTTTTTTTGGCGTAAAATCGTGATTTTTCACACGAAATACCCCAAAAATATTCGCGTCTCCCTCCGCTCGGCGCAATTTTTTTTACATGCGCCCCCCCTAACTTGAAATCCTGGATCCGCCCTTGGGTATGGATTAATTATAATTTCTGCAATAAAAAGGAGTATACCAAGTTGTGATAAAAAAAAAAGTCGAAAATCAATTTATGAAGTCAAACAAAGACCAACGAGGACAAACACAGAAAACGTAACACGAGCAAAGCGAACACTAAACAATCGATGTTGAACTCGGCTACCACGAAGGGGAAGCAGCTCCCGCCCCATATGTGGTGCCCACATAGTGTGTAGCTCGGGTCAACGAATAAGGTCAAGTAAATGTCGTATATGAGGTAAAAAGAACTAAAAGATTACTTCGGTGCAAACAGAGTTACATGTGAAGCAAACACTATGTAGTTATCAACCAGTTCATGGCGGCGATTGTAAAACTTCTTCACTTTTATCTGGAGTAGCCACTATATGAAGTCTGATCCGTAAGAATAAAAAGAATAATTGGCTAACAGGGAGACACAACTAGTAACCCTTGGAAAGCAAATTGTCTGTGTAAAAGCTCGGCAACCAATCACAACAACTATGTTGGCTATCAAAAAGTTCAACACTTTGAAAATGTTCCAGAGTAATTGTTGTTATAATCAATGTTTCCTTTCACAAAGCATAAGGCTTGTCTCTATCCAGAACATACATCACCTCTATAAACATATACTTCTGGCTTAGTTGTTTTTAATGTGATTTATTTATTAATATAAATCTAATTTGCAAAACCTAGTATAAATCGGCATAACAAAAATGCCCACAGAAAAACACAGAAGATATGTTGAACTACTAAATGCCACGCAACTACAGTTTCTGCTCCACCATTGGCACAAGTCGGGTAACTTTTGCTACACATACTGTGACAAATCACCAAAGAGGACAGAGGACAGCAAAGGAGTGATGATCTACGTCATATGTAAGGTATTAACCTCGCCGTCAACAGTAGTACACCGTTCTGTTTTCTGTAGGCCAGTAGCCATTGGTGACTTTTAAGTATATGACGTGACAATAAAATAAAAATGATTCTGACATTCAAGATAAATGTGATTCAATCTGTAAATGTTAGTAAGAGTAGGCGTTAAAAACCATTTGTAAGCGGGGAGAATGTACGGTATAACGTATGATGTCGGACTCCGAAATCAGACGCCATTTTGTTTCACCCCGTTATTATAAGTTTTTCTTCCAACTTTAAATATTGCAAATAAAAGTATCAAAATAGTAATTGTAATTTATTTAGGTTTTTCTGTACATATACCATGTCATTTTGTCGGACGCTGAACATTTCCAACACCATATATTTTCTGAAACATACATGATTCCTCTATATATGTTCTTTCAGCCTATCATGGCACCATTCAAACTTGTAGTCAAATCGTATATGCAGGAAACTCCCCTTCCATAAAAATAGCACTGTCATATCCAGAAATTGTGTCTTTATAGATTCATTGACACCTCGATGAAATTGAATCCAATCAATTTTGGATTTAGTGCCACTCCATCATTTTGTGGTCTAGATCCAACAAAAAAGACTGATATTACATATATGTTGTCAGCTGCCATCATGGTTGAATTAGTGTTTTTACACCAAAACGTGGATTCTGATAGTGTAACAAATGTAACGTATATGATCTCCGTTACATATCGATGTATCTATGTTAACTATTGCAGTTAATGCCTCAAACACTCCGACAATATTACTAGACAATATTACTAGACAATATTACTAGACAATATTACTAGACAATACTACTAGACAATATTACTAGACAATATTACTAGACAATATTACTAGACAATACTACTAGACAATACTACTAGACAATATTACTAGACAATACTACTATACAATACTACTAGACAATACTACTAGACAATATTACTAGACAATATTACTAGACAATATTACTAGACAATATTACTAGACAATACTACTAGACAATACTACTAGACAATATTACTAGACAATATTACTAGACAATATTACTAGACAATACTACTAGACAATACTACTAGACAATATTACTAGACAATACTACTATACAATACTACTAGACAATACTACTAGACAATATTACTAGACAATATTACTAGACAATATTACTAGACAATATTACTAGACAATACTACTAGACAATATTACTAGACAATATTACTAGACAATACTACTAGACAATACTACTAGACAATATTACTAGACAATACTACTATGACAATATTACTAGACAATATTACTAAACAATATTACTAGATAATATTACTAGACAATATTACTAGACAATATTACTAGACAATATTACTAGACAATACTACTAGACAATATTACTAGACAATATTACTAGACAATATTACTAGACAATATTACTAGACAATACTACTAGACAATACTACTAGACAATATTACTAGACAAGTGTTGTTGTTTTGTTGTTACAAAACATTGTTGAAGTATTTTAGTGAGTGAGTGAGTGTTTAAGGCAAAATCAGCAATATTACGTTACTCTTACTCCTTATTCCTGTGTGCTTAACGGGGAAGCAATAAATACAAATTTTATAGTCTTTGCTTTGACTCGACCGGGGTCGAAACTACGATTAAACGCACCTTACCATTACACCACCGACGCAGTTGGAGTGTTTTAGAGCTTGGTTGCATGTTATTGTTATTTAACGGAAATTAATGTTCATTGAATGATCCATGTTAGTAAATGTTAGTTTTGTGATAAGAAAAGCTACAAGCAAAAACTTATCTCGAAGTGGAGTAAAATGGCGTTCGACTTTGGGTTCCGATCTCTTACTATATGGAGTACATTCACCCACCATATTCCCTCTCTGGTAATGCTAGAATGTCATATAAATACAAAAAATGTATATATGTATATGGGACACAATTTGGCATCACAGTAAGAAAAGGCTAAACGTGTTTGAAAATAACAAATCTCTGTATCTATGTTACAACTCAAAATGAGTGGGAGTCTACCATTTGCGCGATATGCAGGTCTTTGCATGGGAAGATGTAGATTCATGAACCTCTCCTTATATGCTAGTATATGATATTAACCTTTGAATGCCAAGAAAATAAGATATTTCTGTAGTAGTGATAATAAGAAGATATATGTAAAAAGCATTTGACCTTACATGGTGATAACTATGATGCAAATCGTTATTTTTATATACTTCTGACGCACTGTTATTTTTTAACTCGCGGTATTATTGCTATAAAGAAGGTAATGTCTGGTACGCCGATCAATGAAACTAGATGCTCTTTGGGATTGCGATCCATATTATTTCCTCTTAGTGATATTTGTAAGTGTCATTGACATTTCCGCAATAAGAATGTCATTGTTCACTGCTTGATATCTGATGTATTGTCCTACGCCTGGTATGTCATGTTCAGCATTTTGAAGAAGTGCTGTTTCACTGGTGACATTTTCAAAGGCTCTACCCCCGGGCGAGGAGATTGGCCTAATTAATAAGTCTAAAAAACTAATTTTGACATTCCAACTTTCTGTGAGTGAGTGATTGTTGGTTAACGCCAACTCAGCAATTTTAAGCTATATCATGGCGAGAAAACAAGTTAATTTTCAATGAGATGATGATGAGGTCCGCTTTGTACTTAGTTGGATTTGTATAGTGCAATCTCTCTGAAACAAGAGTCGCCGCACTCAGACACAATATCCTGATTCCGAGCCAACCAGTCTTTGCTCTTTCTCGTTAATGCTGCGTGCTTAGCGGAGAAGCGACTAATTCCAATTTTATTAGCCTTGGTTTGAACCCACGATCTACCGCACTCGAGGCGAGCACGCTAATCATTACACCACCGATGCGATTATTCAAACTTTAATACTTAAGGATCACAGAAAGAAGGACAAACGATGGATTTTGGCCTATTTAGTAAGTCTACAAACTTATTTTTGATATTCAAACTTTAATATTTACGGATCACGGTAAATGCAAGTGCTTAGAACATGTAAACTTGCTATGCTTCATATCGAACATTATTAAAAAGAGAACCATTTTGTTCTTTATGTAGTATATTCGTCGGTCCTCCGCGTAGTCGGGAAATAATTGGGATCCTATTCCAGACACAAGTATGGCTACAGGATGCCCATAATTGAATTCTTATGCTGAAATAACAGTATAAAACATTTAATTCTGCCTTTGTTTCCCATGTATAGGTCTGCATCGTAGGAATAAAGGATCAAGTCGGCGGGAAGAAGAGCACAGTTGATACCCATAAGAATGCCGACTCTCTGTTCAAAAACACGTTTACTAAACAATCCAAATATGTTGTCATACAAAAACATAGCATTTTGATGATTTCAGTTTCAGAAGACTTTTTGGTGGTATCAGAGTATTTATTACCAAATAAAATGTGTACTTATATCTACGGCGGTCTTTCTTTATATGAAAGACAGTTTGACTAATTCTTTTTAATCTGTTTTTGTTTTGTTTTGAATGAGGAATAATTGTGTCGTGAGTGGAGATTTCAAATGTTTTAATGATATTGCATGTCGCTAGTGTTCTCAATTCCCAAAATATTAAATCACTTCTATAATAAAATACCCTAAACAGCCACTCACAACAACTGACTTGTTGCTCATTAATTTTCTGTACTATATTATTGGACAAAATGTATATATTACTGAAGAGTGGTAATATATTTTCTCAGAAATGACGCATTAACCTCATTTCCCATGTTTGCGCTTTGCCTGATGACAACGAAGATTGCAAAAAAAAAATTCCGTGAGGTTACCTCCAATTCACATTCGGCAGTTCAGTTCTTCTTCACAAAACCGGTATACTGTTCAGATTATATGCTCGGTGTTGATTGGTAGTTTGTTAGGTGACCGAAACGAGGTGGTTTAAGAAGCAAACTGTACTTTTATTTGATAAGATTGGTTTTAAATACATTATTTGAACAAGTAGAAAACTGTTTTAGCTGGCAATGCTATTGAATACCCTTGACTCAAAAACCTATTGTCCTAAGCTGAATATAACTTGATAAGTGTCAAATGTTTTGCCATTTGCTAATTGCTATGGTCTGCTATGAAAATTCCCACTGCTGAACCTACAGAATAGCAAGTGCTAAATAGAAATGAGAACAAACGTTATTCATGTCAAGATCTAACTGCATTAACTTAGCCTTAAAATACATTACCTTGATCTCTTTTATGTAGATCAGTAGGTCTATGACATGATATATCTGTAGATAACGTGAATATGGAACAGTTCGGACATCAAACGTAAATGTCAACCTGATCATTAGTTTATATTAAAACGCACACGAGGAGATGAAAGAGGAATACAAACGTAGATAACACATTTAGTGCGAGCGACGCCATACTCGAAATAACCTTCATCAGGTACGCTCAAAATAGAAAGAAAGGAAATTAGGGTAGTGAATGAACGTCATAACGCAGAATTTAGGAATCGTACAATTTGAAGAACGTTAGAGGTCAATTAATAAAGTGGACAATTGATTGTCGTAACCTTAATTGCAAGTTCAATGGGGGAGACACTTATCTCGATCAACGTATCTACTGTCCATACTGATATACAGAACGGTGCTTAACTACATTAGACGGAAATAAAGCACCTCAGTTCGCTTCGATTCGTTTTGCTTACAGCATTAGTATATCGTCGGTTTGTGGTGATTCGCGCACAAAGGTAATGCTTTCACTCGTCTACAAATATACTACACATTCACTGAGAAATGTACAAAAACGTCAGAAACACACATTTCCTCGGTTACTATTACGGATTTTTCTTCCATTTATAATCACCAGCAATTTAAGGGTCCCGTTGAATAAGAGAAGTATAGTTCCTGTGTACCGATTGGTTGCTATAAGCATAACTGAAAAATGTATATTATATTTATAGTACCATAGCAAATACACGAATCGTGTATTGTACATTTTTACCGTGTATTCAAAATATGTAATCGTGTATTTCATCAACTTGCTAATAATATGGAAGACTTCTGACTTATGAAGCAAATGTCAACCTGCTAATTCGTTTATAGAAAAACGTCACGAACAGATGAAACCGGTAATTAGTGGAGTGAATGTACGTCATATCGTTGCACAATGAACTCCGAAATCGACATAGAATTGGTTTTACCCCAGCGAAACACGTCACAACATTTGAACTAGCGCAATCACCAAGACCGGCGCCAAGATGAATGACTTGTCTTGATGGATAGAATATGATTTAAGCTATGAAGGTTATTCCAGTATCTGATATCTATGTTATTATTACTATTACTGGATCGATACCTCTGCTGATGGACTATTAGTCCCCGAGGATATCATCAGGCCAGAAGTCAGTGCTTAGGGACGGGGCATGGCTTATTAGATACATTTGTTGTAGAAATCTACAGCTCCTAAATGATGTAATTATTGTTACAACTAAGGACCTCCCCTCTCAGGCATAGCCTACCTTAGCACAACTAAGGACCTCCCCTCTCAGGCATAGCCTACCTTAGCACAACTAAGGACCTCCCCTCTCAGGCATAGCCTACCTTAGCACAACCAAGGACCTCCCCTCTCAGGCTTAGCCTACCTTAGCACAACTAAGGACCTCCCCTCTCAGGCATAGCCTACCTTAGCACAACTAAGGACCTCCCCTCTCAGGCATAGCCTACCTTAGCACAACTAAGGACATCCCCTCTCAGGCATAGCCTACCTTAGCACAACCAAGGACCTCCCCTCTCAGGCATAGCCTACCTTAGCACAACTAAGGGCCTCCCCTCTCAGGCATAGCCTACCTTAGCACAACAAAGGACCTCCCCTCTCAGGCATAGCCTACCTTAGCACAACTAAGGATCTCCCCTCACATGCATAGCCTACCTTAGCACAACTAAGGATCTCCCCTCTCAGGCATAGCCTACCTTAGCACAACTTAGGACCTCCCCTCTCATGCATAGCCTACCTTAGCACAACTAAGGATCTCCCCTCTCAGGCATAGCCTACCTTAGCACAACTAAGATTTCCCCTCTCAGACATAGCCTACCTTAGCACAACTAAGGATCTCCCCTCTCAGGCATAGCCTACCTTAGCACAACTAAGGATCTCCCCTCTCAGGCGTAGCCTACCTTAGCCGATTTTGGTTATATTCTTTAAGCTCTTTGGTTTTCTTGCTCCCAGAGAATTTTAGATTGTTGAGTTTGCAAATATTTTCGCTTTGAAAGTATCTGATGAAGGTTATTTCAGCGTACCTGATGAAGGTTATTCCAGCGTACCTGATGAAGGTTATTCCAGCGTATCTGATGAAGGTTATTCCAGAAACGTGTCGAGCGCACTAAA
Organism: Bathymodiolus brooksi; assembly: GCA_963680875.1. Lineage (NCBI taxonomy): Eukaryota > Metazoa > Mollusca > Bivalvia > Mytilida > Modiolidae > Bathymodiolus > Bathymodiolus brooksi. The sequence goes on along the minus strand of OY804576.1, from coordinate 48,360,973 downwards.
TTAGATATCTACATTTTCATCGAACACTGAAAAATAGCTATAAAAAAAAAGGACAAATTTATACCATCCATAAGAAAATCACGACACATTTGTTTCATTATCCCTCATTGTAACACTCAACAAAGACAAGACTCTTTTTGACCTCGTACTATATCTGACTGGGCTGGGCTGCCACAGTCTATATTTATGAGTTGATCAGTTGAAGCTTTCATGCCTGTTGTCTCCACGTAGAAGTAGAATTTAATCAGATTTTCTCCAAGTTTTAATTGTTATAATTACAACATGTGATAGTACTTCAAATGACATGTAATCTCCATAAAATAAATACATATATCTATCATGTCACACCAAACACGCTCCGACATTATTACGACACAAGTTGGTTTTGTTGCTACGAAACATTGTCGAAGTGTTTTACAATTAGTTGTATATTTTATTATGATGGGTGTATTGTTATTGAACGAAAAATATTGTGCATTTAAAGTAATATGAAACGAGTTTTTGGTGAAATAAACATCTTCAAAAATATTCTTGATATGTTTACATTCCCTAAAAACTAAACCATTCGTGAATGTTTGAGGACGAAAATCGCGATCATCTGTGATTAAGAACAGAAAATCATTCCATCTCGTACGTGTTTTGTCAAGACAATGGCGGCTAATTAACTTTCGGATTCACCGTTCCGATGATTGCCGATCATGAAATTTCATCACCAACGTAATCAACGATGAGGTGAGGTGAGCACATGTATCATTCTGGTTTTGAAAGAAGTTAAATTTCTTGCATGTCTTGCCTTGCAAAGAAATTCTTTCATGTATGTTTTACCTTAAAGATTATCAACTGCAATGAATTTCACTCTGACTTAATCAGTTTATTCGAAAAACTGGACAAAAACATTGAAATCGGTAATAATGAATGACACGGGGTCCATTTTGGGAAATCGAAACAGAACCAAGAAATCTCAGAATTTAAAATCCTCGTCGGAACTAACGTATCGCATGTACAAACTGTGTAAATTATTATTAGTATACATGTTCATTTCAAAACCATTACGGTGAAAACATTTGGAGTTGTCAGAGAAGAAAATAAAAAATCAACAAGGAAAAAAATGCCAAAAATACGATTATTTTGTTCATAATATGTCACCGGTATTTTGACACCAACCATTTCATAACTTGGTCCGTTTATTTCCTGGTTTATTTTGGGGACAACCAATTGATTCCGCGGGGGGTGGGAGGGGGGGGGGGAAGGGGGGTCTGGCAGTTTTTGTAAATAAAATAAATAATCTGGCCACCCAAAGTTTGAAAACAAATTCTGGCCTTTGCTCACCAGGCTCAAGCTAGCGACCAATAAGGAGATATGTCGCAAAACCAAAAAAATATATAAGAGCAAAATGTACTTTTAAAGATTTCTAGCGACCAATAATAAATATATTTATGTAATTGCACAATCAACACATTGAATCGTCATCTGGGCATACAGGAAATTTTTCTGGACCCCCCCCTTCCATAATACAAAGTTGACTTTGACACACTACTGTGGAAATAAGGTGCAGAATCTCACACAGACACTCGTGTGAGTAAAAGACAATACATTTTATGTTCCATTTCCCATGTTCACCCGCACATAAAATATGCCTTCTCTTTACTGAGCTTAATAACGAAGACAAACATATATGTAGGGATGGCCGAGCTTAGAAAACAGTCGGCCAACTTTAAACAAACACAGCGTAAACAAATAATATACTTTCATGTAAATCGGTATATAATTTGGATTTTCCAGCGCTTTGTCAAACAAAATAAAGTCCTAAGATTCCTTCACATGAAGACGTTTCATCCATCTACAAAAAATGTAAATATAGAACATTGGAAAAATATAGCAATACGCATTATAAAAATAAACAAAATATAAACCATGCATGTGCGTGTAATATTAACATTTATTTAATAAATAGTATTATTTTGTTTTATCTATTTATTTTTAAATTGTGTATTTAAAGGTGTCAAACAACTAATTTAATTCACCAATGCACTTGAGTCAGGTAAAGGCCCAGGCAATACTTTTGATTTAAACCCCAAGTGGCAATAGGGTCCCCCCCAAATTCAAATATCAAAGTTGATATTTGACACCCTGCTGTGGGCTTGAGGTGCATTATCCCACCTAGGCACTTAAGTCAGTTAAAGGCCCGGGCAATACCTTCGACATAAACCCCGAGTGGCAAAGAACTTTACCGTCTTTCGGTAATTTTTCATGGGATATGTATAGGGTCCCCCCCAAATCCAAATATCAAGACTGTAATTTAACACCCTGCTGTGGGCTTGAGGTGCATTATTCCACCTAGGCACTTAAGTCAGATAAAGACCCGGGCAATACCTTTAATCTAAGCTCAAAGTGGGCAAGAACTTTGCCGTCCTTGATATATTTATTTGGTATATTCATAGAGACCCCCCTCCAGTCAGTTAAAGGCCCGGGCAATACCTTCGACATAAACCCCGAGCGGCAAAGAACTTTGCCGTCCTTCGGTAATTTTTCATGGTATATGTATAGGGTCCCCCCCAAATCCAAATATCAAGGCTGTAATTTAACACCCTGACTTAAGTGCCTAGGTGGGATAATGCACCTCAAGCCCACAGCAGGGTGTCAAATATCAACTTTGTTATTTGGATAGGGGGGGGGGGGGGGGGGGACCTTATTGCCACTTGGGGTTTAAATCAAAAGAATTGCCTTTACCTGACTCAAGTGCATTGATGAATTAAATTAGTTGTTTGACACCTTTAAATACACAATTTAAAAATAAATAGATAAAACAAAATAATACTATTTATTAAATAAATGTTAATGTTACACGCACATGCATGGTTTATATTTTGTTTATTTTTATAATACGTATTGCTATATTTTTCCAATGTTCTATATTTACATTTTTTTGTAGATGGATGAGACGTCTCCATGTGAACGGGGAATCTTAGGACTTTATTTTGTTTGACAAAGCGCTGGAAAATCCAAATTATATACCGATTTACATGAAAGTATATTATTTGTTTACGCTGTGTTTGTTTAAAGTTGGCCGACTGTTTTCTAAGCTCGGCCATCCCTACATATATGTTTGTCTTCGTTATTAAGCTCAGTAAAGAGAAGGCATATTTTATGTACGGGTGAATATGGGAAATGGAACATAAAATGTATTGTCTTTTACTCACATGAGTGTCTGTGTGAGATTATGCACCTTATTTCCACAGTAGTGTGTCAAATGTCAACTTTGTATTGTGGAGGGGAGGGTCCAGAAATATTTCCTGTATGCTCAGATGTCGATTCAATGTGTTGAATGTGCAATTACAGAAATATATTTATTATTGGTCGCTAGAAATCTTTAAAAGTACATTTTGCTCTTATTTTTTTTTTTTTAGACATATCGCCTTATTGGTCGCTAGCTTAGTGGTCGCTAGAAATTGGTCGCTAGCTTGAGCCTGGTCCTTTGCTCCATAGAAGATAAAAAAAAATCTGGCCTGAACTGAGTAAACAATGTTATAACCTCACTCGTCGCAACTTCGGCTGATTCCGAACCTTCATCATACCTCGTCCGTATTACGATAGCTCCCATTGGAACTACTTTCGGAAATCTTCAATGAAGGAGGTATTAAGATAATTTCACTTTCGAATAATCGTCCAATTATAATATATTTTCATTCGTCGCAATGTCGGCTGATTCCGTACCTTCATCAAAGACCAATATTTTTCAAAACAAACTCATCTATTGTCGCCATTTTAGAACTTATTCGCGGTGCGCAATGTTTGATTGAAGTGATACGGTCTTCCGGTGAAGAAATGTGACGCGTAGACGCATATCAAATACCGTATTACAGCCGAGGTATTGAGGGAGAGAAGCGGACTCACCCGAGGTTTGCCGATTGGTTATAACCTGTCCTGCACTATGTGCCGAATGAATTTTCTGTCAAATATTCTAACTAAACCTGACTAAACTTGCAAGGCCCCCTCAGAATCAAATTATTTTTGTAAATTATTTGCCTATATTATTATGAGATAAAAATTGTGTGCTTTCTTTCACATTCTTGTCTCTTAGGCCAAATAAATTTTATATTTAGATTCTCACCCCCTCCTTCCCCATTGTTTTTTGCTTCAATTTCATAATTTATTTTACATTCTCAGATATTTCTTTAAAATTCCTAGTGAAAATGGTAAAAAAAAAAATTATTTTCCAGGAAAGGCAAATGATCCGTGTCTAAATAGGAAATTACTTTTAACTGTATAATTTGAAGGATTTGAAACAAAGTAGTATTCATTTTTAATAAAAAAAAACAAAAAAACAACAACAATGTTTTAGCATAATTACAAGTTGCGTATGCAGTGCCCCCTTACTGGGCCCCGCGAAATTTGTTGAATTATACATATAATGCCGTTAAAAGACATTTACGGCGGTTTAGATCATAGATGGTGATATATATTTATTTTCCATGTAAAGAGATCATTGTTTAACGTTTCGCTAAGGGAACATTATTTTTAATCGTGGATTGAATGGAAAATAATGGAATGTAAATCGAAACGAAAATTATGTTACCTGTCAAGAAGAATCTTGGCCACTTCAAAGTTCGTTTCCAGACGAAGAGCGGTCTTTATTTCCATTCAACGATCATATTCATCTCCAATATATATTCTGTTTTTGTTTAACTTAAGCATTCGCTGCTTTTTTGTTTCTTTTTCTGACAGAATCGCTCAATATACGCTTCGGACCTGGCTTCAATTTCTTTGCCTCCGACATTTTCATCTCTACTGAATGAGTTCAAATCTGAGGTCAATAGCATATGATTTGCATTATTGTCCGGGTAGCAAGAATTATCGAAGACAGAATAAAATGACGTTTTCTCCTCAATTATACATCGTAGCTCTCAAAAAGTGAATGGTTTACGTTCTTTATATATAAAATTTTTACATATATCAGAATTTTTTAGAAAACTGAAAATAATGATTTTGGCATTTTATATTACTTTAATATTTATTTTAATTATAAGGATAAACGTACATCGCGATGGAACAAAATGGCGTTCAAATTCGGGTTCGGATGTCCCACATTATGACGTGCAAATACCCGCCTTTCCTCCATCTGTATGGGAATGTTGAAATGCTACAGTAAGTAAGGATTACAATTTAGTATCACTGGATTGTAATGAACTAGAGCGCTCCGATAAATTAATACACTAGATCAGTGACAAAAAACATTAAACGTGTTTGAAAATTACAAATCTCTGTATCTTTGTTACAACTCAAAATGAGTGGGAATTTACATTGAGTATAATATATAGATCATTTGATAGGAGATGTAGATCCATGAACCTCTCCTATATGGTAGTATCGTATATTGTCCTTTGAATGTCAAGGAATATATTTATGTACAAGTGATAATAAGATTCTTCAATGTATATAGTAATTGACCTCTCATGTGAATAAATATAATACACACTGTTATTTTTATATACTTCTGTGACGCTTTACTGGTATATATATTTTTTGGCTCAAGATATTAGCACTATGTAAGGTTATGCTTAAAATACATGTCACAGAAATCTAAAGGTTCTTTTTAGAAATTTAAAGTTCTCAACATAGATGACAGGTATCGGAGATAATACGGTCCAAATTAATTGGTTCCCTGTTTCCATATGCCTCAGTAGTAGGTTAATTTGAGCTGGGTTTTTTCCCAGAACGTTTAAGCTGTTAACATTTAACGTCCAATCATCGCATGGTATCTGTCAATTTAACAGTAAATGTCAATGCGTATAACGGACACTATATGAAGATACCAAAAGGTCGAATCAGAAACCGTAAATCGAAGAAAGACAGACAATGCAATGGCCAAAAGAAAAAGGACAAAAGGACAGACAACGATCTACCAAACATTACACAAAAAACTCGAGCAATACGAAAGTCACTAAAAACAGAGGTGACCTCAGGTGCTCCGGTACTGTAGAACGACAAAGAAATATTGGCGTCTAAATTCGAATCCCGATTATATGTTACGTTATGACGTACAATTACCCGCCCCTTCTTCCTTCCCTACAGTAAGGATGGGCTACAATTTGGCATTACTAGATTGTAATCACCTAGAATGTTTCGATAAATAAATACACTAGCACAGTAAAAAAAATAACGGTAAAGTGCTTAAAAATTTCTTACGCCTCTACATGAGTGAAAATCTACAATTTACACGATAAGTAAGTCATTGCATAGGAAGATGTAGATCCATGAACCTCTCTTTAAATGTTGTTATCTTATATTGGCCTTTGAATGTCAAGGAAGATATTTCTGTAATAGTGATAAGAAGAAAACCAATTTGACATCATATGTAGATATATTTGTCTTAAAAAACATGAATTATAATATATACATGTACATATGTTTTAAAAAGGTTACTATTTTTCATACTAATTGGAAAATATCCTGCTCGAAATCCTACTTCTAAACACCGCCCCCCCTCCCCCACCCCCCCACCCCCAGGCAGTAACATCTTTCTTGTTCTTGTTCTTATTTACTAAATTACAGCTTAATAAGCACTTTTGTAAAACTCCCTTTCATAGCGTTGTATGGCTACAGGATTCCTGGAAGTGGTTAAAATTGGGTAAGAATGTGAGATATACATTTTTGATCAGATCAGATGCAAGTTTATTTATATTTGTATGCATATATATATATATATTCTACAATTATTTCTGACAGGTCTTATGAAAGGGTCACAATTAGCTCCTTGAGGAATTCAACTAATAATACCGGTAATACCGGGTATAAATGTATCTAACAAAATATTAATGACATCGCAAGTCCAGTTAAAATATTTATCGCCTTTTAGATCTGTACTCGTTATTTAAACCAATTGTTGTTAAAACTAAGTGGGTTAGGTTATTGTGTTTAACGCCACTTTCAACAATATTTCAGTTATATCGTGGTTGCCAGTTTTATTGGTGGAGGAGAGCAGAGTACCCGGATAAACCCACCGACCTGCCGCTCGTCTGAGCTGGATTCGAACTCGTGATAGGCACTGATTGCATAGGTAGCTATAAACCCAACTACTATACGATCACGACCACGACGGCCCTTAAAACTAAGATTTGTTCTCCTACAGGCATAGGTGACCATAGCCGATTTTGGCTATTATGTTTTTTCATTTGGTTCTATTACTCACAAAGATTTTTAATTGCTTGGCTTTTCGATCTTTCCACTAGAATTAACCTGATGAAGGTTATTATGAAGGTTATTCCAGAAACGTGTCGTGCGCACTAATTTTGATATCTACGTTTTTATTATTTTCACAGTTAGATTTTAGGAATTATCATGTTGGATATACAAAGAAGAAATACCATAAGTGTGAACAGATTTAAGCAGACAATCAACAGATCTACGACAATACGTCAGATGTCCTAAAATATATTTACCTCACGTTAAGCAATTCGTCATTCCTTTTTTTTTTTTGGAGATCAGTTGGTCTCATAAAGTTAATGTCGTGTCTGTGAATGACATGATATCAATATGAAACTACAATAAGTAAGTCAGGGTAGAATATGAATATTATATAGAGAGACTGTAAAAGATCATTGTAGCTGATTTAGTTGTTTATTATATCATTTTGTTCTTATTTTGCAATATATACTTTGATGTGTTTGATGATCAGGTTTTTTGACAAATCCACGATGTCTATGAATAGTTTCAAACTTGTTCAACAAACACCTGAGTTCACCCCCGGTTTTTAGTGGGGTTCGTGTTACTGGATCTTTAGTATCATGTGTATGTTTTGTAGATTGTTGTTTGTCCCTTTGTCCTTTTTCTTTTGGCTATTGTGTTGTATGTCCTTCTTCGATTTACGGATTCTGATTACCTCTTTGGTATCTTCAAACTCTTCATACATTTCCTCTCATTTCAAATATTTAAAACATGAAGACCAAATCTTGAAGATCATATTACGACCTTTTTTCGAATTTTTTCAGAAGAGAGTGGCATTTTCTTAATTTTGAAGAAAACGCTTTACCTCGACATTTAAGACTGTAGTAAAAACATAATAATGTCCAAAAGAAAAAGGACAAATAATGATCTACACAACACTACACAGAAAACAACTGATTAAGAAATACTACAAACCGGGGGTGAACTCAGGTGCTCCGGAAGGGTTCGCAGTTCCTGCTCCACTAGGGGTAACAAATGCAGTATCCATGTCGGACGTAACTGACTTGCGATTGAAAACCAAATAATTGAAATTGATTGCGAGTTCTTTTTTAAATTGATATTTCAATGGCCCTTGTATTAATAACCCGAATATATATATGTGGTCGAGTTGTCTAGGGCGTTGGACGTAAGGCTAAGCGAATGGTGCTGCAGTGTATCAATGGTGTGGGTTCAAATCCCGTCGAGGGAAGAACAAAAATTTGACAGCTCTAAAATCTAATTCTAACACTGTTTGGTTTAATTTTCAGACGTATATATATATATATAGGTTGGTTTATGGTGTCTAACGCCACTTTCAACAATATTTCAGTTATATCGTAGCGGTAAGTTTTATCTATATATATATTGCGATGATTTATATCTTTTCGGAAAAACGGACGTTGTAAAATGTTTTTTTTAATGATTACTACGTTTATTAATTGATTAAATTGTGTTTGTGTCTTGGTAAAGGCAAATCTTTATTTTTCGATTAAAATATTGGGTTCTACGACGAATACTTACTAGAGAAGAGGGAAAATATTTCCAGAAAAGAGACGAATCGTGTAATGTGATTTTTTTTCTTTTGCGATTTGTACAAGGTATACGTGTTTCTAGAGTTTAGCACAGAAAGTTAACATTTTTGTTTAATATTCGTAGCGTATTAAAGATTGCTAAAGAGTATGTGCGTCTTTCATTGATCTCGAGTGTATTGTTTTAAAGTTAGTATTTAAACGGTTTATTTATTAGAAGAAAAATACTTTGCCGGAAGTGCTACCGAGCGACGGGTATCCCATAATACCTTATTATCCCAGCAGGTTTATCCTGACATCAGTATTGACCTATGCTGACACTAATCCTATTTAAGGTAACACACGTAGTGAAACAGCAGAGAAAATAATACACACCAACCCGACCTCGACGGGAATCTTGAACAATGTGAATTAAGTGACAATTGCAAACAAGTAATGTCATTGTTATTTTGTATTTACGATGGTAGCTCACTTTATTTTAAGAGATTCTTTAACAGCCATCCCGTGGATTGTTAGTTCTTATTGCAGATTATGAATTATTCAAAATCCTATTGATACATATCTCTAAGTAATTCTCAATTTTCTTCACTTTATGTATGCTTAAGATTAGTTGTTGTTAAAACAAAGGAGACACTAGAATTAAAGTTCGTTGGCATGTACCTTACATAAAGAAACGACAGGAATTATGCTGAAATGAAATGAAATATTAAAATGCATTTTGAAAAGAATATTAAAAAAATGATGAAAGCGGAATAATATTAATTAAATGCACTGGAAATAATCATTGTTCGTTTTTATTTTCTTTTAAATAACGACAGAATCTTGAGTTTGTACTACACACGTTTTAGAATCCGAAAGAATAGGATAATATACTATCAAAGTCCATAGTGCGATGGTTTACAGTGTGAATGTGGTAGACTAGTCAGTTACAAGTATGACAGTTTCCACATATTAGTGTATTTTCCTACGACAATATCATCTTGCTGAGTCGCTATATATCACGACCCCTGGATATAATATGGGGTCACAGAAGCTGGCCCTTTTTATCACTTCTTTGATGTTGCTTCCGATTTTATATTCAGACTCTTCGTTTTCAAAAGCTTTTTAAACAATAATCACCCACTTCAAAGGTTAGTTAGTTTTGTTAATCTTCGATATTTTGGTTCGGGATTAATCAATTTTTGATATTTCTATACTGAAAGCCACTGTACTAGTATGTAAGATTGCAAAACAAAAACTATTACTATTTAAATTTATAATATAAGTACAATCTACTCCGCTTAAACCATATGTTAGCATTATTTATCAATACAATTGTCGCACAGCAATTTATGAAATCATATGTTATGCATTCTGAAAATGTGCATGGCTTCCAGAAATAATTGCCAGGAAAATGCCCATGTTAGAAAAATACGGGGCATTTTTCCTTAAAAAATCGCATTTGTCTTTTATTGACATTTAGATTTACTGGTTCCAAGTTGAAAATGCATAAACTTGATAATGTTTATATTACCGACCAACTTGACATTTTTTCTCGTACCCTGTTTATAATAATCGCAGTAAGTATTATGTTACGAAAATGTTGAAATCCATGCGACGGACTATTGGAATATTAATAAGAAAAAACTTCGAAATGACAATGCAAAATAATAAAATAACTAAGATACAATTTGTTTACAAAATATAATCATCTTCAATCTGTGAAGGTTGGTGTAAAGAAATATTTAAATATAATACTATAGTTTTTTCTTTTTTATGTATTTGATTGAATGATTGATTAGCCATCCTCTCATTTTACACTTTATTACAAAAAATAATGTTATATTCCACGGTAAAATTTATCGTTTGCGTGCAGTCTATATTATTCTTGTTCATGTGGAATTGGCTTAATTGAAAAAATATAGAATTTGATCATTAATTCATTCAAGAACAAAAACATTTCAGGAAACACGTCCCGGAAAAACATTAGCGTGCGGAAAATCTTCCCGTTTTTACCATGCTTTCGCTGTCATTCTTCGGTAAATTAACCCTAATTTTGAACGGATCTGTATTTTTACACAAACTATTTTAGAAGACAACGTCTAACTTTATAAATTATCCATTAAACAAAGACATTGTTATTATAACAAGAATTTGATAAGACGTTTCACATGCAATTATATTAGCTCTGATTATTAGTTAAAGCTAACACTGTAATAGCTGATTGTGTCTTCAAGAGTGTGCTGAATAAACAAAAGAAATGTTCCGGCAATTTTCACTTCATCATCATTGACTTTCTGGCAATTAAAACCGAGTATTTTCTATTTAGTTAAAATGATATTGGAGTTAAAAATCATTTGTTATACATGTACATGCATTCTCACATGTACGATTGAAAAGCAAGACTTTTAACATGGTATATTTGCGTGGAAAATTGTTGAAGTATGCCAACTGTATAGTTATTGAGTCTGATGTTCTAAAATTCATTCCCCGTCGACAAAAATGGCCATATGGACAATAATCACCCGGAATATTACCATAGTCAGGGGGTGACTATATCGCATTTTCCCTCATCCACAGTTAGTTTCTCCCAACCAAAAGCATCATGTAACACATCTCCAATTCTCGAGACATTTTTTGTGCTTGTCTCAAGCCATGGACTATTTTGTGTAATGTGCGGTAGTTTTAATGGTTCACATTGCTGTGGTTCGTAATATTTCAAAATGGCCGTAAATTAGGGCAGAATTTTGATCCACTGAAAAATAGTAACCAGTGGACGTTGCTAGGTTAACTAGTATACTACCAGTTACTTTTTCTTCTAATTAAATTATTAATTATACCATGTTAAAAGTCTTGCTTTTCGATCGTACATGTGAGAATGCATGTACATGTATAACAAATGATTTTTTAACTCCAATATCATTTTAACTAAATAGAAAATACTCGGTTTTAATTGCCAGAAAGTCAATGATGATGAAGTGAAAATTGCCGGAACATTTCTTTTGTTTATTCAGCACACTCTTGAAGACACAATCAGCTATTACAGTGTTAGCTTTAACTAATAATCAGAGCTAATATAATTGCATGTGAAACGTCTTATCAAATTCTTGTTATAATAACAATGTCTTTGTTTAATGGATAATTTATAAAGTTAAACGTTGTCTTTCTTATTAATTAAATTAGCAAAATTGCTAACAAAAATGTTGATTTGATTTTTTTTACACTTTCAGCATGATTGTATCTAGACATTAATTTAACTACTATATATATATATTTATCTTGTTTCCATCACAAATTATTTTTCTGTGAGTGTACTGTAGACCACAAAAAACATTTCAAATAAAAAAAAATGGTAAGTTCTTTCTATTGGTAATTAAATAATTTATTTATGTTGTCACACATTGCTTTGTTGTTGTGCATTCAGTACGTTCAATGTTTAATTTAATTTATTGCAAAAATGTATGCATAGTATAGCATAAGGAGAGACCATAATAAAAACAAACGATTGTAATTTACCATTGCACATTTTCACACTAACCACTATCAATTAAATTAATTACGTAAATAATATAAATAGTTTTAAATAAGTGCAATTTGTTCTATTAACAGTTTTCGAGATTTTATTTCCTCTCTAAAGGATCCAAAGATTTATCTCTTTGAAATTGAATGTTTACATTTGAGTGAGGACAATTATATTGCATTTTGTTCTTTATGAAAATAGGTTGTCCATAATTTAAAGTATCATAAATTAAATTATAATCCTTTTTTAATATTAAGTAACTCCACACATTCATTTTATAATTCGTTTTCAATTGTTATACTGTCAACTAAAGTTAAGCTACATCGTGCTTCCAGCAGTGACGGATGGCTTTATGGCAGTGAACCACTATGGCGGAAACGTCTCCGCGCAGTTCAGGTTCGATATAAATATCAAAAAATAATCCCTTGTATTATTTTGATTTGAGTGATAATAGCGTTGTCAAAGATTTGATACATGATTATGACCGTATCGTTTACTAGTGCTGAGATGGCACAATAAGTACCGTGCTGTTGTAACGTTAGATGCGTCACATCCTACAGAGGAAAGGACTCGCACCGTTGAATTCGGAGATGAAGGGACACAAATTGCATATGGATGTTGATAAATCAATTAAAAAATAATTCTAAATTTATTTTAAATAAGGGACAGATGATAAATTGAGGATTAAATTTGACAGAGATTTTTTATAACCGGTTCATGACTGTACATGAACAGTAATAAACACCACAGCAGGTCTATGTACATGTATATGATTTCTTCATGCTCCTTTGAGTTCAGCATCAAATTTAAGCCATGCATGGAGACAAGTTAGATGTAATTACTATTTGATTTTACTTGTTCTGAAGACAACGGCAAAATAGCAAATTCGCTGGCAAGGAACAGTACCAAATATTTAATATCCGACATTGAACACAAATTGCTGAAATAGTCGATCGCGACTATACAGGAGAAAATGTTCCTGTATCAGAAAATGCCGGTCTTTTATATTATACCTCCACATTCAAGCATATTTACGGGGAATTAAAAATAAATTGTATGCATTACCTATCACAATTGGTATGTGTTATGGCTATGAGCTTTTTTATTTCTAAAATTCAAATCCATGTGTGGCTGCATTTTTGTATTTTAATTCTAATATTCGGTTTTATTCAAATACTAATAAAAATGTAATATTAATGCGAATATTTTTATTTTTAACCACAATTCTGTTGACTTGGCTGTGCAATCAAACCGTTACGTAGCGCTGCTATACATATATGTATATAAAGCATCTATTGATATGATTAAATAGAGTTAAACATACAAAGGATATATTCTTAAGTTATGCGTCGAACGGAGACAACATGGCAATGCAATAAACTTCTTTATTAACGCAAGATTGCGTTTGACTGCGGTGATTATTTCAAATACAAATGCTTCATTTTTATTGGTCACATTCATAAAAATCCATTTTATACGTTATATTTAGAGTCTTTAGAAAGAGATAATTGAATATTTAACATTTGTGCTATTACATTGACTTTCACTTTTCAGAGTCTTTGCGTGGCGCCACCAAATACGATCGCCGTATAGTTAAATAAAAAGAATATGTTTGTTAGAAATACATGATTAAATTTGTAATAAATAGCGTTAATTCATTAATGTAATCCAATCAGAATTGATTACAGCCTTTGCAATTTTTAGTAGAGATGTTCTAAATATAGATATATTATCAGGGGCGGATTCAGGATTTCAAGTTAGGGGGGGGGGGGGGGGGGGGGGCGCGCACTTAAAAACTTGCGCCGAGCGGAGGGAGGCGCGAACATTTTTGGGGTATTTCGTGTGAAAATTCGCGATTATACGCCAATAAAGCAGTTTACAGAATCTCCCTCCTACCCCTAACCTCCAATTCTAAAAATAAAACCGTGGTGAGCAAACTACATTGTATGTCAAATTTGTAGTTTAAGTTTCACTTCAATCCATTGAGTGGTTATTTAGGAGTTGCGGGTTGCAGAATCATCCTCCTACCCCCTCCACCCGGCTTTCAATGAAAAATCTAAAAAACTATAAATAATATAAACGTACCCGGACAAAGGATTTGTTCACACTTTCTTGTGCAGATACCTCGGGCAGATGCAGAGATTGTTACAAATAAATTGCCGCTAATTTTTTTTTTTATTAATATGTTACTTTTGTATTTTAATGTACAATATACCAACGCGTATTTTTACTGATCTTTACTTGAAAAGTAAAAGTCAACATTTTCGGGTATTTGTATACAAATCAAACTTATATTTTGTTTTCATATGAAATTGCAGAATTTCGAATTCAAGAACTATTTGAACCATTATTTAAAGAGAAGTGACCATTTTCTTGGGACACTCAAGTTTCTACACACTGTCTCAGTTTCATCATCTGATTCTCTCGTTATAGGTTTTCGTTGTATGTTTTATAAATGAGATCAATTGTTAAATTAATTATTCGAAGTATTGATTGAATTTACTTTTTAGTTTACCTTTGACTTTTCTCGTCTCGTCGAGGAATAAGAAATGTATCCAATCTTGCTTGTTTTCTTGGCCTAGAATTTTCGTCCATTTTATAATTTCTAAATAGCACGTGTACATGTAGTTGTAAAATTGACTGCAGAAATAATGTTTAATTAGCGTGAGAAAATAGTTGATGTCTGGTACCTCGGAACCAATCAGAATGGAATAATCTTTGAACTACTGACGGCGAATACATATATGAATCAGCGAACACATCCAACGTGTATTTACAATGTGTAAGAATATTTTACTACAGGTCACGAGTTAACCATTCATGAAAAAATTATTTATTGAACTGCTTAATTAACGTTGTATAACATATGCTTTGCGAATTTTAGGGGGGGGGGGGGGGGGCGCACACGTACGCCCCCCTCTAAATCCGCCACTGATTATATTTAAAAATTATCAATGTCTGGAAATCTTATTGTTTTTTGTTGTTTTTTCATGTCCAAAAGTAGAATATTTCTTTTTATGCAAAATATTGCTTGATAGGCATCACATTACTTTGTATAAGTTTATATGATAATGAAAAAATACATGGTGGAAATTATTTTCTTTTTGTAATTTTTATCTTTTAATTAAAATCTGCTACCATATCAATTTCAAAATTATATTTGGCGAAAAAAAATGTTTGGGATATTTTTTACATAAACAAATGTGATACAGTTTTCAGTTAATTTTGATCTTTGACGAAAATTTCACCATTAGCAAATAAGTTGTCTCCATTATATTAATTTACGTCTTAAAAATAACACAAATATACAAAATGACAGAAATCTTTTAAAAGCTAACCGTATATAGAGGTACAAACCGCTAACTGTATTTGCAGCTGCGGTAGGAGTTGTAAGCTGATTGTCTAATACATTTAATCCGTAATATAAACACAGATATCACTTTCAATATATCTCCCATTACATGCGTAAGGATCGCTGAAATATAGTAATAAATTCCAAATTATGTTTCATAGATTACTTTAATCAGAATTAACTGGAAACCAACATTTCAAATCGAAATGTTATCTTTCAATCAAGCAAATATAATACTAAATAAATTCCTTCATATTTGAAAGATATTCGTTTTTCGTTTGGGGCGGAAAGACTTGTCTTAAGAAGTTAATGAATTCTTATGGAATTTAAAATAAATTATAGGGCGGGTGGCACACCGGAATCGAAATGCATGCTAAATGTCTTTGCTAATTGAGAAAGATATCTCATTCTCACAGGTGTGCGAAACAAGAAAGGACCGTGTAAATTGTACAGACAAACATCGCCTACAGTCATCCGAGATTCTTTTATTCCAAGACAAATTATCCTGAAAGACTTCCATTAAATAATACAGCTTCCTTGACAGGCTGAACAACAGACACATCACTTAATTGTAGCTTTTACGAATTAACAGGGTACACAATTGACATATAAAGACGACACACGGCGCGCAGGGTTAATAGATATTACAAAGAAAATCACAGAAGAAGCGTAATCACCAACTTGATCGTATTTGGAGAATAATTTTACCCCATAATTGCCACCAGAAAATTTGAGATACCCTTAGACTGACTGATGTCATATCAAAGAGATGCTTGGATGACAGATACAGCTATTTATAGTCTGTGACACATCAGGGGGGGTTGAGATGACATATTGACGTGGTGTCTGTAGCGCTCGTTGAGTAACTCGTATTAGATAAAACATAGATACCCCTAACTCAAGAATTTGTGTAACAAGGTACAAGTAAGTACATGTGAGCATTCTTTTTGTAGAACGTGCAAAGATACCTCGATTTGAAATTGCACATTAACACTTTGGGCATGCGCTAATTTTATACAATTATAGATTTGATTTGATTTGATTTATTGTGTTTAATATTTCAGCTATACCCCCGGTATCATGGCGACCAGTTTTAGTTTTGGAAGACGCCGGAGTATCCGGAGAGAACCACCGACCATGGGCAAGCAACTGGTGAACTTTATCACTTGCTGCTGCGAACCGAGTGCACCCTTTTTTTTTAATTTACAAATCCGGGTGCGAACCCACGCCGTATTGGTGATAGACTTGTATGAGTTGTTAGGTAATCCAACTACCTAACTCATTGAGCCACCCGGGCCCTACAATTATAGAACGTGTATTAAACATATAATAGTGTGTAATCTCTTGTCAGTGCATTTTCGAATCAAATTAATGTTTTGACACCTTTGCAATGTTTTATACATTACTTATTTATGTCAGTTGACAATGCATATGCTTTATATTTCAGATTTTGAAACTCAACATGAACCTTCTGATAACACAATATCAAGTCCGTCGATTTTTTATTATTTTCATTCCTGATTGATCAGATGGAGATATAAATAGAGAAATTGATTGGAAATTGATTTCTGTTCCAGAAGATTGGAAGGTTAGACAGAAGCATACTGGGTCTTGAAACCGGCCCGTCACCTATTCCTATCTGCGCATTGTTTATTAATATGATGCTTATCTGAGCCGTCCATCGGGCATTGTCCAAATGTCCACATGACCAGTTCACCTCTGCTGTCAAGTGATAAAGAGACATGCATCAAATATATGAAAAACATAGATCTCTAATTTAGTGTGTACAACGCGTATCTGGAATAATCTTCATCAAGTACGCTCAAACCGAACATATTTGACAGCAAGATAATTTTAAACTACAGGTCTAAATAATTTGATACATAGCGCAAATAATGTACGCGAAATCCTTTGCAAGGATTCCTTATTTAGTCTCTTCGGAGGGAAAAGAGGAAAAGATGCTACCCCCCTCTCCAAACAGTGCATGAAAAACACATGGTAAGCAATTTAGACTCATGTAGGTCTCTAATTTGTGTTCGTCAAAACCTTCCATGATACTCAAGCTTCTGATTTAGTGCAGTTTCGTAGGTTTTTTGTTTTGTTTTGTTTTTTGTTGTTGTTTATGTTTTTGTTTTGTTTTGTTGTTTTTGCATTCTCCACGATGGTGTAATGATAAGCGGTTGCTCTTGTTTTGCTTTTTGTTGTTGTTTATGTTTTTGTTTTGTTTTGTTGTTTTTGCATTCTCCACGATGGTGTAATGATAAGCGGTTGCTCTTGTTTTTCTTTTTGTTGTTGTTTATGTTTTTGTTTTGTTTTGTTGTTTTTCCATTCTCCACGATGGTGTAATGATAAGCGGTTGCTCTTGTTTTTCTTTTTGTTGTTGTTTATGTTTTTGTTTTGTTTTGTTGTTTTTCCATTCTCCACGGTGGTGTAATGATAAGCGGTTGCTCGTGGACATCAAAGACAATGCAAAATTGGAATTTGCTGTTTTCCACACAACATCGAGGAGTAAAGGCTCATGGTCAAGATTGTATGTCCGAGTAAAGTTGAACACCGTCCTATAGAATGCTGTTTGAATGAGCTAGCAATTCATAAAATACAATTAGGTGCGTTGGTCTTGTCATTATCATGTCTGATAAAGCCGATTTATTTTTCCGTCTTGGTGTTAAAGAACGATCTCCTGGAGAGTGTTGCTACTGTTTTACTTGCATCATACTATCGGAAATGACGTAGTCAAGTTAATTATCACATATTGTATAAGTTCATCTAAAACAAATCAGAATGTTTCAATAACAGCAAGATTTATCCAAAAATAACAATGTATTGATGAAGTGTTAATTTTAAGATGACCAACTTGGATATGTGTATGATGTTTACATCACGTCCTCCTTCAATATTTGATCTTCTTTTGCCCTTTTTCATATTTTGTTGTGACAAAATATAGTAACTGACCAATAATGTTCTGAAAAGTAGATTGTTTACAATATAATGCACTGATAAAAATAGTCGCAATGACGTTAGTGAATTATTTATGTTGTTTTATTTTGTTATTGTTTTTCAACAATTTAAGAAGTTTTTCCCATTACTTTTGAATAATTACATTACTTCCGTTTTTCATTGAAATGTTACAATATGATTGACTATGAAGTGGTCACATGATTATAAAAAAGATGTTTCACATCCCAATGAAACTCAAATCCGCACTTGCACGTGCCTCCATGACGACGTCAGACGTAAATAATCAATGGCGTAGTAATTTCCAACAGCAAATAATCTAACACAAATAAAATTCACAACAAAAAATTCAACTATATTAAATTTTGGTGTGATTTAAATATAATTATAAGAATTGAATGCATTCTTTTGAAGTTTCATTGGGGTATGAAAGCGTTAATCGAACTACATTTTCAACATGAAACGCGGTAGCGCTTCATTGAAAATGTACTTCGGTACCGCGCTTCATGTTGAAAATGTAGTTCGATCAACGCTTTCATACCTCAATGAAACTTCAAAAGAATGCATTCAATTCTTAAATGAATGTATGCAGAAGCCTTATCGCGCACATTTACTCAGTTGTGAGTATAGCCAGTACGTTTGTACACCAAAGCACCCACACTCGCCTCTTCGTTCCACGAACTAGGCGACGAAGCATCTCTTAGGAATCGCCGCCATTCTTCCAGAATTGCGTTTGTTAATTCAACAATACTTCGACGGTGTGGATTACGTTGGTTCACTTTACGGTCAATATAAAGTCCCATATGTGCTCAATTGGGTTCATATCATGGGACATGGCAAGCCACTGAAATGTGTCAATCGCCTCCTGTCTGAATTCTCTTACAATGCGAGCTCTGTGCGGTCTGGCGTTATCGTCCATAACGGTCTGTCAGCAAATGAATGATTATCAAAATGGGGTACACCGTGCTAAGCACGTTGTCGCGGTATGCAACGCCTTTGTGGTTACCTTGTAAGACATACAAGTCTAACTTACAATTAAAAGAAAAACACCCCAGACAGTTACACCACCGCCACCGAACGATGTTGTACCCATCACGCTCCCATCATGAAATGCAGTGTTTCTATGATGACAGACTCGACCGCGGCCATCCGTGGAGCGCAATAAAAATCGAATTTCGTCTGACAAAAGAAATCGTTTCCAATATTACGAATATTCCAGCGGAGATTGCCACATGACCAATTCCATCGAGCCTGTCGATGACGTAATGACAGTTGCGACCGTTTTATGGGTCGCCTTGCGCACAGGCGCGGCTCATTGAGGCATCTGCTAACAGCCCTTACAGATGAATGAATTCAATTCATATCGAATACCCTGTCCTCTTTAGGTGTATGTGGGAGGGGCGTGTCAGATCGCGGATGTTCATCAACCATTCCAGTCATTTACAGGATGGTGTACCTCCATTTGCCATGCCACCCTTCTATTGCTAATATCTGTCTGTGACATGCCAACAGCTTGCCACCTCTCTGCTAAAGTTAGTTTCCGCCTAACCATTATTTAGCGAGGAAAACACTCTATACGAAAACTCTAAAACCTCAACTTGCAATTAGGTATGACACCAATTGTTAACTTATCAAAAATATATACAGTTTATTGAACAACTTCCTGCTTTACAATCACCTAAGTATCACAGGGAAGCTCGCTTAGGGCCCCTGTTTGCTTACAGGGAAAAAAACAAATGAGCACATTATAGTAAAACAAACCAGCTGCCTTTTCTGTTTACAACATACACACATGTTTTGAAAAATGTTATTTAAAGGAAAATGCCATGATCTTAACAAGTTAGCGTGATAATTTATATGGCAGTAAATAAAATACATTTGTGTTAATAAAGGCTAACAATAGTCTACCGTTAGGTAGAATTTAGTATTGAAGTTGCATGTAGCACCAAATAATGGTAATCGCCATTTTTAGAACTCTTCAATGTGAGGAGGTAAAAGGCATAATACATTTTCGGATTATACCTGCAATTAAAGTTCTTCCGAAACAAAGTCGGTATCGTATATATCAACATCAGTTGCAATTTTATCATTAAAATTATGAAAATCGTACAATAATGTCGTATATTTATCTTTGGATAGTTACCAGTGGCGGATTTAGAGGGGGCGTGTGGGGCGTGCGCCCCCCTAAAATTCGCAAAGCATATGTTATACAACGTTAATTAAGCAGTTCAATAAATAACTTTTCATGAATGGTTAACTCGTGACCTGTAGTAACTGTGATATAATTGAGAGAGTACATTTGAAATATTGTAAGCTTCTACTAAATCTCAAATCTTCAACTCCAAATTGTATGATTTATGGTGAATTGGGACGCTACCCCCTCTATATAGATATAAAACAGCGGATGGTGTCATACTGGATCAAACTTATAACAGGAACACAGTCAAAAATTTGCTCTGTTGTGTATCGTTTAATGTACCATTTATGTAATACACAGAATGCAAATTTTTCTTGGTTAAACAGTGTAAAAACTATTTTAGATGAATGTGGTTTTTCGTATATGTGGGAAACACAAATTTTCATTAGTGAAGTCTGGTTAAAATCCAATATAAAAATGAGATTGCACGATCAATTCCAGCAGACATGGCGAGAAACATTACACAATTGTTCTAAAACCCTAAATTATTGTATTTTTAAAGAAACGTTTATTTTTTAACAATATTTTGATATTTTAGACGAAAAAGATTTCTTAACTCTATGTAAATTTCGAACAACAAACCATAAACTGCCAATAGAACATGGAAGATGGAATAACATACCGCGCGAAAATAGAAAATGTAATTTATGTAATTTAGAGGAAATTGGTGATGAATTCCATTATATTTTAAATTGTCCATATTTTAAGCAATATAGAGATATTTATATCAAGAAGAGATATACAAAAAGACCAAATATCATTAACTTCTTGGGGATTATGGCGTCAACAAATAGACTGAATCTGACTAATCTATGTAAATTTATACGGATCATAAATGAAAGGGTGTGTCCTCCTAGCTAACTGTTTTCCTGTGTTCTAATATTGTGTATATATTGTATATATTGTATATAATTGTGTCTATGTCTTCTCTGTACCTATGTCATTTGGTGATGAGAATAAAGATATATATAAAATATTCTTACACATTGTAAATACACGTTGGATGTGTTCGCTGATTCATATATGTATTCGCCGTCAGTAGTTCAAAGATTATTCCATTCTGATTGGTTCCGAGGTACCAGACACTCAACTATTTTCTCACGCTAATTAAACATTATTTCTGCAGTCAATTTTAAACTACATGTACACGTGCTATTTAGAAATTATAAAATGGACGAAAATTCTAGGCCAAGAAAACAAGCAAGATTGGATATATTTCTTATTCCTCGACGAGACGAAAAAAGTCAAAGGTAAACTAAAAAGTAAATTCAATCAATACTTCGAATAATTAATTTAACAACTGATCTCATTTATAAAACATACAACGAAAACCTATAACGAGAGAATCAGATGATGAAACTGAGACAGTGTGTAGAAACTTGAGTGTCCCAAGAAAATGGTCACTTCTCTTTAAATAATGGTTCAAATAGTTCTTGAATTCGAAATTCTGCAATTTCATATGAAAAAAGAATATAAGTTTGATTTGTATACAAATACCCGGAAATGTTGCCTTTTACTTTTCAAGTAAAGATCAGTAAAAATACGCGTTGGTATATTGTACATTAAAATACAAAAGTAACATATTAATAAAAAAAAAAATTAGCGGCAATTTATTTGTAACAATCTCTGCATCTGCCCGAGGTATCTGCACAAGAAAGTGTGAACAAATCCTTTATCCGGGTACGTTTATATTATTTATATCTATCAATGGATGTCTACAATTTTTTTTACACATTTTTAACAAAAAATTCTGACTACAATTTATTTGTAATAAATTAATATCTACAACTGCACATGAAAGTGGGGAAATAATCTCAACAAAATGGTTTATGCATATCTCACACCTGATTTCCGTAAACATATTTCTCGAGAACTTTGATACATTTTTGTTGTTTGATCTTTTAGTGTAATGATGTTTTAACGCCCGTTGCTCAAACACTTGATGTCCGTCCATCCGTCTGTAAGATTTCTGCAATCCGCAACTCCCCTGACTGTAACCACGCAATTGATTGACTTAAACTATATAATGTACTTGAAATACATTGTAGTTGTGCACAATGGTTTTTAGATTTTTCATTGAAGGCCGGGTGGAGAGGGTAGGAGGATGATTCTGCAACCCGCAACTCCTAAATAACCACTCAATGGATTGAAGTGAAACTTAAACTACAAATTTGACATACAATGTAGTTTGCTCACCACGGTTTTATTTTTAGAATTGGAGATTAGGGGTAGGAGGGAGATTCTGTAATCTGCTTTATTGGCGTAAAATTTTCACACGAAATACCCCAAAATTTTCGCGCCTCCCTCCGTTCGGCGTAATTTTTTTAAGTACGCCCCCCCTAATTTGAAATCCTGGATCCGCCCCTGGTTACAACATCAATATGACTTCACGTCAAACATTTAATTGCACCAACGAAAAGGGAAAGTGTGAGAAGATTTTTTAATTTTTTGTAATTACCGATCAAACCCTTTTCAAAACATCAACCACTGTCCGCGAAACAACACGGTATCCATGGAGACAAAATAAATAAAAGTACGTGGACGCATAAAACGAATTAAAAGTGACAGTTATCTATAACCTACGACCAATTATGTAAAACATGAAATTATACCCCTCCAAGAAAAAATATATAAATAAACTCGTATGCTTTATGAAAATTGGGAAGGGTTAGATAAATTATTTATTCAGCTAACATGAACCCGACTTTGTGACGTCACATGAAGAGATGTCATGGCCACTTATCTATACAGGAAATTTAAAATACCGGTATTCATATTTCTAATTGGGTATATTAATGTCAATAAAGGTGTTTTTTTGCTTAATAATTATTTATTTCTGAATAAAAAGTTATAATGCATTGAATTATAACAATTGTTCAACTGACTGGAGTTTTCCTTTAACGATGTATAATTTAATTACATAATATAACGACCAAAATATACTCACAAAATAAAAAACCCAAAGCAAAATAAAATTGCATATCCTTTTTCTAAATGCCCTCTATATTATACGAATATTTTATTTTCCAAAGTTTAAGAGTCACTGAACAAAGAAAGAAAGAAAAAACATAACAAATCATCTATATTATATTTGTTCCCCACATATGTTGACCTTCTTTTCATTGTTACGTATTTTTGTGTGCGTTCTATATCCCACATGCGACTTGAGATTTATGTTGGTCAATCAACAATAATAAAATGGATCTTTGAGGTGTGCGTTTAATTAGTATTTACTAACAAAATTGATTTAAAAAGGATATAATATAACGAGTGAGTGAATGAGTGATTGTTGTTTAACGCCAACTCAGCAATTTTTCAGCTATATCGTGTCGAGAACACGTTAATTTTCAATGAGATGACGACGATGTCCGCTTTGTTCTAGACCAGCACGCTTAGTTGGATTTTTGTAGTGCTAGCTCACTAAAACAACAGTCCGTGGATAAACATGTCTGCCCACTCGGACACATTATCTTGATTCCGAGACAACCAGTCTTATTCTTTCTTCTTAATGTTGCCTACTTAGCAGAGAAGTAACAAATACCAATTTTCTAGTCTTTGGTTAGACCCGATCGGCGCTCAAACCCATGATCTGCTGCAGTCAAGCCGAGTGTGCTAACCATTACACTACCAATACGGTTAAATATAATGAAGATGCTGTAAATGTAAGTAAATGTATACGTGATTAATCAATTCAATGTGATATTTTTGGACCATACTATAAATAAATTATAGAATTTAATTTTGAATTTTGAAGATACCAAAGGAGTAATCAGAATCCGTATATCGAAGAAGAACAGACAAAACAATGGCCAGAGGAAAAAGTACAAAGGGACAAACAACGATCTACAAAACATACACATAAAACTAAAGATCGAGTAACACGAACCTCACTAAAAATTGGGGGTGAACTCCGGAAGGGTAAGCTGTTCCTGCTTCACTAGTGGCACCCATCGTGTTAATCTAGTTACACACCCGGTGATAAGTAATGAATGAGGAAAGGACCGGGAAGTGTTTACGACAAGTGGAACATTACCGTGGTCAATTGGGACATAGATATTCCATAACGGTCAACCAAGTCATGGTGGAGAGCGTAAATCTTTCGAAGTGTTGGATTCAACTTAAGCAAGAGGAACCCTTGGTTCATTAGCTTCCTTGTTAGCAGCAACCCTCTATCAAGGGAATCCTGATAGGAACCACAAGCTCTGGAATATCGTATCAACTTAGAGATATATACTCCATATGCAGGTGCTGCTGGAATGTTGCTACATATAAATAGTAATTTTGTTTTTGTTTATAAGTTATTTAAATTTAATATTTTCAGTATTGAATTGATTTATTTTCTTGAAATGTTAATTCCATGTTTTATAGCGCGAATTTTCTAATCCATAATTTAAAGAAAGCCATTACATGTATCTTTTCCGTACACATATTCAAATGTGCCTTAATGTTCATGCTTTGCATGCTTCGTTTATCGTGCGAAGTTTTGATATAAAGTGTGTGGAAATAAGTTATATTTGTACACAACATTTTTGGAACGACACCAGTACACTTCAAATCCCACCCACCCATATATCCCTTATGTCTTATTTAGAACATTTTTGCTGTGCTCTGATCTCTATTTTTCAGACCTCAATGCTTTCGTCATAGCTAAATGGATATATACAGCTGTCGAGAGATCAGTATAGACACATAGCCGTTTTCATTATTTGATCCTGTTACGAATTTATTGAAATTGAACGTTGGACGATGG
This sequence comes from Bathymodiolus brooksi, assembly GCA_963680875.1. Taxonomy (NCBI): domain Eukaryota; kingdom Metazoa; phylum Mollusca; class Bivalvia; order Mytilida; family Modiolidae; genus Bathymodiolus; species Bathymodiolus brooksi. Next base: position 48,335,488 of record OY804576.1, on the reverse strand, counting down.
ACGATGGACGATAGGCTGAATTTATCTGTTGATACTAAACTACTTTGGAATCAACCCAGCAGAATTGGACGTTGTGTTACATTGATTGGTTATCCTTCAATGTTTTTCGTTAACACGTTGTATGTTGGCCATTTGATAGTTGAATTTTGTATTTGTATATTAAAAGCTATGACAAATTATCAGCCAAAACTATTCAATTGTTTGTTGTCATTGACTATGCTACATGGCCAGATATTGACATCATTTGAAGTCTGTCATATACACAAAGAGTGTAAGCATCAGTTGCAATTCACATCTTCAGGTTCTCGTGGCTACAATTCCAAGGTCTCGTTTAATGATAGTTGGTTCGCAATTCATATAAAATAAGTAACTATTTGGACAAACTTCATGACGTTTATTCCAGAAACTCGTCGTATGCATAAGTTTTTATTACTATCACTGTGTCTATGCCTAGTGGACTATTATGTGATATATTACATATCTTTTTTTTTCTTAAGCCACTGTGATTACATAGGCATAGAGGTACATACAAACAAATATAAATAAGGAGGCAAAGAAGACGAAACAACAACAGAAAAACATAAACACAAATATATGTTAAGGAAAGGAAATGACAAAAACATGTACTTATATCAGGCATACAAGACAAGATGATAAAAATACACAACCGTCCTTGTGTTCTACACTGAAATGGTTTATTGGATATATTTATTATTGAAATTTACAGTTACTTAAATAACGTAAGAAGAGTTTGAAGATACCAAAGGGGTAATCAGAATCCGTATATCGAAGAAGAACAGACAACATAATGGCTAAAAGAAAAAGTACAAAAGGACAAACAACGATCTACAAAACATACACATAAAACTAAAGATCGAGTAAATTATTATTAAACTTAGGTTCTCCTCCATAAGGCATATATGACCTTTGTCTATTTTAACTGTCCAGTTTAGTCTAATTGGTTTTCTTGTTCTCAAAAACATTTATATTATGTGGTTTTCCAATCTTTTGAATTTGACATGGCTGATAAAGGTTATTCCTGAAGAACGCCGTGAGCTTATAATTAGATATCTACTTTTTTATAAATAAATATGTAATTATTATGTTTGTTTTAAAATGCATGGACCGTCGTTAATGCCTTTGCAGGAAAAAATGAGAAAATGCGTAATAATTACATTGTAAATGCAAAACTTATATAATTATTTCTGTTGATTAATATGTATGCCATACCACGCTGCATTATTGTAAATGTTATAATTGTATAATGCTGCAATATATATATATATACTGTTACATATATTTGTATTGTTATTATCATATAAGCTGTATTTTTTATAAAGAATTAATCGTGGATTTATTATGCAGATATTATACGTGATTTCATGAATGCATACAGGACATTGGTGCATATAAACATAAAAACGTTGGTTTTGTTTCTTTTGGAGAAAAATATTATATAAATAACATATTTGAGAGAGTAGCGGAGTATATTGTAACCCTGAGAAATCATAGTCCACCGAGACAATGCCGAGGTTGACAATTTATAGCGCTATAGAAGAATTGTAATAATAATAATAATATTTCAAAGGTTAACCATACCCCCGTCACCCTCTCATATATATGTTATTTACTTTATGCATGTATATTGAATGTTCCCTTCTGTCATTTTGTCTGTGCAAAATAATATGCTACCCTACTGAATTTTGTTTTTTAATTATATTTTGATTCTGTAAACTGTTAGCGTGTCATAATTTAAACAATGATAGTAGAAATACCCATCCATCTACAGCACATGGTGATATAATCAAGAAACAATAAAAAGACATCCTTGTATTATATGTGATTATTATATTTTATGTATAAATTTGCAGGGAAATCCTTCATTTTCATTGCTTTACAAGAAGGTGACATAGTACTGCAGGGTAACAGATAAACAAATATTCTTGTAAACAAATGAAAATGGAGGATTTCCATGCAAATTTACATAAAATATAATAAAATTAAATACAACACTCGCAGCTTTTACTTTTGTAAATTGTCCTCGTCTAGTGACGTAGTTTCAAATAATGTTCTTAACATTGACATGTGCTGGTTACTGATATACTTTACAGTTTGTTTTTAGTTTTTTAATAAGTCGCTAAAATCAAAATGGCATCATATTAAATAATATCATGATATAACGACAACAGTTTATTTATATAGAGCTAAACTGTAAACAAGTATGACGTCCATATTCATTACTTCATGAGCACCCGAGTTCACACCCAGTTTTAGTGGAGTTCTTGTTACTCGATCTTTAGTTTTATGTGTATGTTTTGTAGATCGTTGTTTGTCCTTTTGTACTTTTTCGTTTGGCCATTGTGTTGCCTGTTCTTCTTCGATCTACGGATTCTGATTACCCCTTTGGTATCTTCAAACTCTTCGCACACTTTTAGAAGCAAATTCTTTAGCAGGGGGTAGGGTTATGGTGTTTAACGCCACTTTCAACAATATTTCAGTTATATCGTGGCGATTAAATACTTTAGATATTTTCTGTTAGTATCGAAATACTTCATTGAAGCCATAGTTTCTATAACGTTTCAATATGGGACAACATTATGTCGTTGCATGTTATACCTAGCAATCGCTTGGGATGTTTTTTTTTGTGCGAATAATATTGCCCATGTTAAAACTCAATATAAACTATGGCTACCAAGAACGATTCTTAATTTCTAATTTCATTAATGAATATATCCTTCACAATAATTGTAACGGTGGTCAATAACATTATATTTAAAACTAAGTATTTATAGCTTACTAAAACATAGATCGTTTCATTATCAATAAACAAATCAAATTAACCATATAAAAATCGAAAGGTCAAACAGGAGCATCATTTTTCTAGATATATTTCATGCATTATGCAATCTAAGATGTGTGGCCGTTTAAATGTTCTACATTAATGAACTTTGAAAAGTCTAGAAGTCTGAGCATTTATTTATAAATAAAAATGTTCTACATTAATGAGCTTTGAAAAATCTGGAAGTCTGAACGTTTACCTATAAATGAAAATGTTCTATGTAAATGAACTTTGAAAATGTCATCCTTTCTGATGTATCGTTTGATAGAGTATAGGCAAAGTTTGAAGGTACCAAAGGGGTAATCAGAAACCGTAAATCGAAGGACGGACAATACAATGGCCAAATAAAAAAGGACAAAAGGACAAACAACGATCTACAAAACATTAATGATTTATACTAGTAATGACAAGCATATTGTGAGAGGTGAGACTTCAATAAAGTATTTGTCTTGTCATGTGTTTGCAAATAGTGAATTTTACCATCAAACTTTTGTTTCAACTGGACTTCCACAATTTTCCCTACTTCTCCCTTTATTATTTATTTTCTATGTCAGTGATATCACAGGTACATCGGTGGCCCTTTTAATATAATATATAGGCATGGGGGGAAATGTTTTTGTTGGTGCGTCATTATACGATACAGACTCGATCAATTTGATTCTTGGTGTGTACCTGGATACAATAACACCATTATATTAGATATCATAAAGTATCTACAAAATGGTTGATATCTCTTACAAGTAACCGACAGCCCACTTCTGTGGTTGTTTAAAAGATCAAGTAAAGTCGTCCACGATGAGTTACACAAATGAGGCCTGTTTGTTGGGCATTAAAGCTAAGAGTCAAGCCTAGTGATGAACTACCTTAATCCACAAAATTGGCTAAAGCTTGCTCTTCATTGTTTTTAGTTTTTGTATACTAGTTTCCACGTTACAGACATAGATATACATTTAACAAAGATTTGTATATGATGGCGTATTCCGATTGGCAATAGCAATGCATGTTCATAGTACAATATAAATTTATTTACACAATTTTACCTGACGAAAAATGTAATAATTTTAAAATCCGAAAAATGAAGTGTGAAATTTGTAATTAACTTTTATTCTGGCCATCTGTCAAACTGAAGCATGCATTCAACAGTCCGTCAGCCAAACAAAAGAAGCCGAATTTCGCTATTGTATGATTTTATTCCGTTGATTAAGTAGCCATCCACCGATGGTCAACAGGGCGCTAAGATATATCGGAATCTAAGAAGTGTCACGAATAGATTGCATTTATTCCAATTGAGGAGAATTAACCTGGAAAATTGTCCAGTAAATTAGAATTACTTCACTGCAGTTACACATATTCTTTATTAAAATATATTGTATTTGTATTGCTTCGTTGCTTATTTGCAATTTTAAATATTGCAAAATATAACATCATGGATCTTGATGTAGATATCATGAAACAATCTTCGTAGTAAATATGATTAAATCGTTGGATATATAGAACTGAACAACATATTTGTTAATGCAATTTAAATGTGTCTGTATATAGTTGTTGTTATAAAGTGTAAATCAGTATTTTGTGTGATTGTTGTTTAATGTCTAAGACTAGTATTTCAGCTATATTCAAGAGAGAGAAAAAAACAAGCTTACGAAAATAAATCATGTAGGAAAAATGGTGGAACCGAGATCGTGGAAGAGTGTTTTAAAAGCCACAATAGAAATATGGAGATGATGGATAAATGATAGAAGTTCGGTCTTGTAACGGGAGCGAAAAACATGCTATTGCACCTTAGTGACTGCTGGATATTGTTTTAACGTGATTCTCCTAATACGAGGCGCACATTTCCGTTCCGTCCCGGTTAGTTGGGAATTTTACTCGCCCAGCACAACCAACGTTGTGCGGAACGACGAGTCAATGTGAATGACAATGTGGCCATTGTTCTTTGCAATCAACGTCACTGGAAGACGACAATTTACAAAACTCTAAAGTCGATAGATGGTTATCATTAGTATTTTTTCAAGACCAATTGATATTAGAGAAATAAAACAAACATTTTAATGTTTGAGTGCACTGTGGTCTGTTATCAATACATGGTATAATCCGTTTGACTTCTATAAATCTTCAGAAAATTTTTCTTAAAAATCCAGTTTTCAAAGTGTAAAAATCTGCATGGAGTGAGTACAAATAGTGTAAGAGCCCAACCATCAAAACAAAATAACAGACATGTGCTTTCAATGTATATTTTGTATATTTCATTGTACCATGTGACATAGGACATATAAATATTAAAAGGCTACTCATTAACTGACCATGTATAGGTTATTCAATACCTGGTCATAGTATATGAAAAAGAATGCCTTGAGGCGAAGCCGAGATGCATTCTTTTTCATATACTAATGACCAGGTATTGTATAATCAATTTAGCCCATACTTTCTTTGTCGAGTGTCATGATTACCAATTATTACTAATTTAGGCAGTCTAAGCCAGATTAGATTGAATGAGTATCAGCTCAAAAGCATTTCCTTCAATTACAACATATGTGGTATATGAAAAATATTCAATAACACAAGACAAAGAAAGTATGGGCTAATAAGGTGATAGTCAACCTTTATTATTTAAATGTCCTATGCCACATGGTACAGTCTATTAATTGTACTCACTCCTACCAGATTTTTACACATCAGAAAATGTAATTAACATAGAGACCTAATGGATAACTTTTTTAATAATGGACCAAAAATTTTGAAATTAATTGTCAGAGTTTGTATATATCATATATTAATATACATCTAGAAAAATAAATGTTGATTTGAAAACTGAATTTTTAAGAATTTTTTTCTGAAGATTTATAGAAGTTAAACGGACTATATCAATTGGATTGACGTCCATATTGTGTCCAGCAATACCGTGCAGAGTGAAATATATCGAAAATTGTATTACGACGTTGTTATAACCAGTGAAGGAGGTCATATTAGAATTATGGAGAATGAACTGAATTTTCTTTTCTGTTGATAATAAAACTAACTTTAAAAGTATCTATTTGTTATTTATTACTAGAAAGAATGCATGTGTTTCGGACCTTAGTTGATCCATTGACCCAACGATGCAAAAACAAGGATATATGATCAAGGGGATTTCACGAGTACCTCCTTAGAATTACAGAGTCTTATGGTGAAACAATTTCATGTGTCCTGATTATTTTACTATGAAACATATCAAAGATCAATAACACCTGTGTTTTAGTATTTTCTATAAATAATCTACTTGAACTGTATTCATTCTTGCAGCACCAACAGTTACCTCGGATATTATAAGCGTTCTTAAGGATGCACAGGTGCTATATAGATATCAATCATACCATAATTATATATTTTACCTGTGTTACGTTCAGGTAGATATCAGAGGTACCATGGGGTGCAAACTATTTTGACATTTGCTTGATAATAAATTGTACACAAGTAGCCATTTGTCATTTCGAAGTGGGCTGTATTACGGTGTAATATCATCTATACAAATTGCTGTATGTTTTTGTTTTGATAACGCGCGAATACCATTAGCCTTTTTCATCGGAAAACAAGCTTTTCGTTCACATGAAGGGTACTTATGTGACAATTAAAGACACATTTCCGATAATATTTTCTCGTTCATGTGTGTCATCCGATCCTTTTGTCCAAACTTGTAATATCTTTTCTTGATATTCAAATTAAGCAAACTAAGCCGATTTCATTGTATTTAAATTTTCGTCTTCAACAAAAAAACATCTTACATTACACGATGTCTTACAGAAAGATAAATGGTTACAGATTATGTTCATTGTAAGTTAAGTGCCTTTAAAAAGTACGTGTAAATAAAACAAAATACCACAGCTCCAAATACGTGAAAAGTGCAAATTATTTCATCTTAATCAGGTAAAGGTTATACAAGTATACTAGTATTTGAGATGAGCATGTAAAACGTATACATTTTTATTTTAAAAGATGAAACACATAGACTTATAGGTTAATGGACGCGTATTCAGAGCTTTCTCCATAATATGTGTGCAAACGTCCTGTACTGATAAGTCATTTCACTTTTGGTTACGTTAGGTTTAAAAGCGATCCGGGGAATATTAAAAGGGTTATTAAAAGACTAATTGAAGGACTTTTTCCGTGTTGTGCAGAAGAGTATCAGTGTAACTACTGGTACTCTGTTTCTGTCATTCCGTTTTCTTAAGGATGTAAACATTGGTGATTCCTAATTCTCTTTTATCCGGTGACCACCATATGTCATTTTGTGTCCTTTTTTTTATTTTGAAAATACTTTCAGAAGAGGGTATTAACCTGAAAGATGGCATGACGTGAATGTATGAGTGAATGAATTATTGTTGCTTGACGTAAAATGGGAAATTTTTCAGGTATATTAAGACGAGTACAAATTGCATTCGATGAGATTATAATGTGATGATGCCCACTTTGTACTAGACCCACATGATTAGTTAGATTTTTATAGTTCTCGTTTACTGAAATACCAGTAGAGTAGACATGTCGCTTCCTAGGACCCATTATCCTGAATTCGAGCGAACCAATATTTGCCCTTACACCTTAATTATGTGTGTGTGTGTGTGTGTGTGTGTGTGTGTTTTTATTCAAGCAAAGAAGCAACAAATACCAATTTTATTGTCTTTGGTTTGTTCTGACCGAGGCTCGAACCCACGATCTACCACACTCGAAGCGAGCACGCTAACCGTCACACCACCGATGGAATTTCATACATGTATGTATTCCTACCAGAAATGTGAATCTTTACAAATGACACCTCTAAACTTTCAATTTGTGCAAACGGACTCAAATTTCTAAGAGGCTCTTCTTTATTTGTTTTTCCTTAAAAAATATAATTATTATACAAAATAAGAATTATTCATAAATTTGTATAACGCGAATAATCCAGTCGTTATATTACGCTCCCGCTGGTCGCTACATTAACATTAGCACGATAGAGGGCGCAGTATTATTCGAGTTAAAATTTGTATTGCTTTTTGAAAAATATACAGTGCTCCATCTGAGGACAAGTGTCATGTCTACACAAAATATTCTCATTCAATGAAGTTGTTTACAAAATTCTTGTAAATGAAGATGTGATTATGTACTCTTCAAGCGACAAATAATTTAACCTCATTATAATCCTACCCGCTCTACGGGATGCCACACGGCCCATTATCTCATAACAATATAGGGTTGGACAGAAAACTTTAAATATTGTTATGTAACTAAAAATTCAATGGTTCTAAAGCAAACTCGCTATTATTGGCAGACCAATTATAACCACCGAAAGTCGAAAAACAGTTCATTTTAGGAACATTCCCACAACAATACAAAGAAAGGATTAAAAGATTTTCTCTGGGTCTCTATTTTGTCGATGAAAAGACGGCCCAGCGGGTACGCGAGTCTGAATAAACTCCGCAATTTTGGCTGAGTTTAAAGTTTTTTGTACATCTCTCTAGGGGTCAGTTTAAGATTGATAGTTTGTAACACTATCGGAAAAAGCATCTCGAGAAAATTTTATTTGGATTAAATGTATTTAATTTTGTGAAAAAGTTTTCTTTATTAAAATTAAGTTGTCAAACTTTTAAAATTTAAAATTAATTCGACATGCTTTGAATTCTGCCACCTGTTGTGCATACAGATAGGTATTATCGTACTTAAAAGTAAAAATCAGACTTATTTTCATCTCTATAACAAACACAAAATTGTGTATTGGGATAAACAGGTGAATTGAATGAACGTGTGCTTAAATATCAAGAAACGAATAATAAAAATGTTTGAACCGGAAATATTAAAAATGAAAGAATACATAATAATAATTATAATGCACATGTCGCTTGTCTGCTCAATCCTTTCAAAGGCCTACATTCCTGCATATACGTCATTTTGACATGTGGAGAAGTAGAGCAACTGAAAGCATGGAGGTTATATCGGTTTTAAAAGATAATGTTCTTAACTGTTTTCAGCTATTTATACTGGTTGTAGGTTTTTTTGTCGTGGTAACCGGTGTGACCAGAGAAAATCACCGACAAAATTCATTACAAAAAGTTGTATCGAGTACACTTCACATGGGCGGTACTCGAACTCTCAGCATTAGTCGATTGTGTTGTCTGTTGTAAATCAAACTATATCATACACTCGTTCACAATGATGCCTCTCTTAATGCAATACGAGTGAGCGAGTGATTGTTGCTTAATGCCAACTCAGTAATTATTCAGCTATATCATGGCGAAAACAAATTACATTTGAATGAAATCAGGACGATGTCCGCTTTATACTGGGCCAATACTCTTAATTGGATTTTTATAGAGCAAGCTCACTGAAACAACAGTCTACAGGTAGACATCTCGCTTCACGGGGACACATTATCCTGATTCCGAGCCAGCTAGTTTTTGCTCTTACTCCTTAATGGTGTGTGCTTTGTAGAAAAGCAGCAACTATCACTTTTGGTTTGATCTGACCGGGATTCGAACTCACGATCTACCACACTCGATGCGAACAGCCTAACCATTGCTCATCTTTTTAGTTTGGTGTGTTGTTTTTGTTGTTTTATTTGACTTTGTTCTCTGTGTTTTGTGCCCAATGTTGCTTGTGTATGTAGATTGTCCATTATTGATTGACCCTTCGGTTTTCTCTACCGTTTATTTACAGGTGAACCTGACTTTTCTCGAACGTGGATAAATTAAATCGTACTCTAATAGCGATTTGAAAAAATCTTCAAGAAAAGGGTTATGGTGTTTAACGCCACTTTCAACAATATTCCAGTTATATCGTGGCGGTTATTTTTATTGGTGGAGGAAATCGGAGTACCCATGACAAGCTGATGCAAAATCCAGGGCCATTTAAACAGCATTATAGGCCCCTGGGCACAACAGTGGACTGGTGTCCATACCTACACCACCACTCACGGGAATAAAACTGTAAATGTCGATAAAATCAAGCATATATTTATTGTATTGGTACTTCCAACAAAATTAGTGTTAAAGCATTAAAAAAATATGCTGTATGCAACATACATAGAATAGCATGGGGTTCCATATGTTCGTGGGGCCCCAGTCAACTGTCCAGTGTGCCCATGCGTTAAAACGGCACTGCCAAAATCCCCCGCCCCATACCGTTGGTACCTTAGGATTATAAAAACTGCAGAATATAATATAGATTGTTGACAAACAATTACAAAATCAGGAAATACTTCTACATTCGGAATGAACAATACTTCTTTGACCGGAAATGATGCAGGAAATTAATATATTTTTTATTCCATAATAAGCTCATCCGTCTCGGTGACAATGACAACTGAATGGGATTGATTAAATGGTTTATAAATGGAAGAAGAATGGACAATACGACACCTCCTACAATTTAATCATTTCTAATACCGTTTTGTTCCAATGTTTAACAAGTGTGAGAAGTAAAATGTCGCTGCATGACACATTGGCCATTGTTCATTGATATACATTTTAACTATTTTAAAAAGTAGACATAGCGTATTATTATAATGTTAGTTTCGAATAAGTATACAATGAGTAGTTTTGTTGACAGATCGTCTAAAAAAATTGGGAAGGAGGTTTTACAAAAATATGTCTATTTAGTTTATTTGATGGATGTATTCAAAAAATGAAAAACAGATACATAAAAGGTAATATAAGAACTGATCTCAAATCTTTAACTTTAACGAATACCTTGTTAGCTATGTCAATAATCTATACTCATACTTAAGATTTTCCAATATCGTAAGAGTCTGTTTAAAAAGTTTAAGCACATACAAAATCTAGTTTAAATGTATTTGTATTTTGAATTACATTATAATTTTAAGTCAACATTTTTATTTGAAAGGTGTCAGATAATTTAAGCTAAATTTCACATCGATTAAAACATCATTCAATTTGTATTTAAAAAAAGTTAAAATGAAACACTATTCTATAGTATTACTGAAGCGAAAGATTGGTTGGGTTTATGGTATTTAACGCCACTTTCAACAATATTTCAGTTATTTCGTGGCAATCAGTTTTATGGGTGTAGGAAAGCGGAGTACCCGAAGAAAACCAGCGACCTGTCGAAGGTCACTAACAAACTTTATCGCATAATGTTGTATCGAGTAGACCTCGCCGTGAACGGGGTTCGCACTCGCAACTTTAGTGGTGATGAGCACTGATTGCACAAGTTGTTGTTAATCCAACTACCATACGATCACGACGACCCCCGAAACATAAATGTTTTAACAAAAAGCCATGGTACTGTTTTCTATAATAAGAAAATTATTGTTTTATATAATAGTCGTATTATACCACATGATTCTTACTTTACTTGTACTGATTCACTAAAAGATGTATAACTCCGGTTTATTCATCCATGATTCATCAACGAGAGACATAGTCTTTCTATGACAGCTTTGTGTTATTTCCCTTTAATAACTTTGGTAACGTATATTGTTAAATTCACAGCGGAAATATTCGAGTTCAAGTTAAATCTTAGGCAACAAAATCATTTAAGTTAATACAAGAGGCTGCTCAATGCATTTGGGCGAGTGAACCCTGAAGTACTCGAGACGAGAACGCTAACCATCACACCACCGATGCGATTATAGTATTTGAAGATTTGTTGACATCTACAAATCTCCAAATACAAAATGTACAATATCCAGGAAATATGCTCTTTTTCCTTATATTTTCATGTTGATACATGCCACAATAGTGACGTCTGTACACCAAATATTTCCGAAAGTAACAATACAAATACAATACACTATGCTATAAATGAGAAGTTCACAATTTGAAAACTCAATGACATTAGAAACAGACATGTTCTATGGCCAACATTATGTTAGATTACACTACGCTTCGTCAACTTCTGATACAACTCTATCGAAAGCTTAGTATTCTCTCGGAGTTTTTCCCCAATGCTTGTAGCCGAACCCAATAAATGCGTTTTCGTTGATTAAACTTAATTTCTCAAGGACGCACATGTATGGTTCAGTCGTTTAATTAGATTTTAATGAAGCATGGCGTAATTTAACATGATTTTAATTATATTCGTCTTGTTTGTAAATATTTAGGTTATTGTCATCCGTCGATATTTGAAATATAATCCCCTTTGGTTATTCCTTTCAAGTTATTTGTCCCTATGAGATGTAATGTTTAATTATTATTATTTTGTGACTACATACATGTATATGTATTGCTAACGAAGAACAGAGAGAATTTTCAATCGATTAAACTATTAAAACCAGAGGCTCTCAAAAGCACGTATCACTCATCCGAATTATATAGGCAATGAACAAGACAATCTAGACGGTCATCTAGAATTTCAGATCGACTCCAAAATCACCAGTTTGCTAGAAATTTACCATAGTATTATTAATTGATTAATTAGTGTGAATATATACATCTGTTTCTGAGAAGAAGCCATTTGTTTGTATCTTCCATTATTTCTATGTTGAACTATGTTCTGTTGAAGCGGGTATATCTGATTAAAGATCGGCACAAAAATCACACAACTTTGGTATAGTATCATTTATGTATAATTTGATTAAATGTGTGAGAATCTGTTTTTATTTATTTCCGATTGGATTATTTTTTCAGGGGTGGTAGCCATCTTAAAATTCACCAAAACATGTTTGCAAATTATTCACACTAGTAACATCTGTGTATGGTTTGGCTTAAATGTGTGAAACGATATCCAAGAAGAATGTGTTTGTTTGTATTTTCCCTAAGGGATTTTAACTAAGTAGAGAAGCATTCATTCAAAATCACATTCCAATCTTTAAATCTGTTTCTATTAGACGTGTTTTGTGTGTGTATGTGTTTGACTACTGTTTCTATTAGACGTGTTTTGTGTGTGTGTATGTGTTTGACTACTGTTTCTATTAGACGTGTTTTGTGTGTGTATGTGTTTGACTACTGTTTCTATTAGACGTGTTTTGTGTGTGTGTATGTGTTTGACTACTGTTTCTATTAGACGTGTTTTGTGTGTGTATGTGTTTGACTACTGTTTCTATTAGACGTGTTTTGTGTGTGTATGTGTTTGACTACTGTTTCTATTAGACGTGTTTTGTGTGTGTATGTGTTTGACTACTGTTTCTATTAGACGTGTTTTGTGTGTGTGTATGTGTTTGACTACTGTTTCTATTAGACGTGTTTTGTGTGTGTATGTGTTTGACTACTGTTTCTATTAGACGTGTTGTGTGTGTGTGTATGTGTTTGACTACTGTTTTTATTAGACGTGTTTTGTGTATGTATGTGTTTGACTACTGTTTCTATTAGACGTGTTTTGTGTGTGTATGTGTTTGACTACTGTTTCTATTAGACGTGTTTTGTGTGTGTATGTGTTTGACTACTGTTTCTATTAGACGTGTTTTGTGTGTGTATGTGTTTGACTACTGTTTCTATTAGACGTGTTTTGTGTGTGTATGTGTTTGACTACTGTTTCTATTAGACGTGTTTTGTGTGTGTATGTGTTTGACCACTGTTTCTATTAGACGTGTTTTGTGTGTGTATGTGTTTGACTACTGTTTCTATTAGACGTGTTTTGTGTGTGTATGTGTTTGACTACTGTTTCTATTAGACGTGTTTTGTGTGTGTATGTGTTTGACTACTGTTTCTATTAGACATGTTTTGTGTGTGTATGTGTTTGACTACTGTTTCTATTAGACGTGTTTTGTGTGTGTATGTGTTTGACTACTGTTTCTATTAGACGTGTTTTGTGTGTGTATGTGTTTGACTACTGTTTCTATTAGACGTGTTTTGTGTGTGTATGTGTTTGACTACTGTTTCTATTAGACGTGTTTTGTGTGTGTGTATGTGTTTGACTACTGTTTCTATTAGAAGTGTTTTGTGTGTGTATGTGTTTGACTACTGTTTCTATTAGACGTGCTTTGTGTGTGTATGTGTTTGACTACTGTTTCTATTAGACGTGTTTTGTGTGTGTGTATGTGTTTGACTACTGTTTCTATTAGACGTGTTTTGTGTATGTATGTGTTTGACTACTGTTTCTATTAGACGTGTTTTGTGTGTGTATGTGTTTGACTACTGTTTCTATTAGACGTGTTTTGTGTGTATGTGTTTGACTACTGTTTCTATTAGACGTGTTTTGTGTGTGTATGTGTTTGACTACTGTTTCTATTAGACGTGTTTTGTGTGTGTATGTGTTTGACTACTGTTTCTATTAGACGTGTTTTGTGTGTGTATGTGTTTGACTACTGTTTCTATTAGACGTGTTTTGTGTGTGTTTGTGTTTGACTAATGTTTCTATTAGACGTGTTTTGTGTGTGTGTATGTGTTTGACTACTGTTTCTATTAGACGTGTTTTGTGTGTGTATGTGTTTGACTACTGTTTCTATTAGACGTGTTTTGTGTGTGTGTATGTGTTTGACTACTGTTTCTATTAGACGTGTTTTGTGTGTGTATGTGTTTGACTACTGTTTCTATTAGACGTGTTTTGTGTGTGTATGTGTTTGACTACTGTTTCTATTAGACGTGTTTTGTGTGTGTATGTGTTTGACTACTGTTTCTATTAGACGTGTTTTGTGTGTGTATGTGTTTGACTACTGTTTCTATTAGACGTGCTTTGTGTGTGTATGTGTTTGACTACTGTTTCTATTAGACGTGTTTTGTGTGTGTGTATGTGTTTGACTACTGTTTCTATTAGACGTGTTTTGTGTGTGTATGTGTTTGACTACTGTTTCTATTAGACGTGTTTTGTGTGTGTGTATGTGTTTGACTACTGTTTCTATTAGACGTGTTTTGTGTGTGTATGTGTTTGACTACTGTTTCTATTAGACGTGTTTTGTGTGTGTATGTGTTTGACTACTGTTTCTATTAGACGTGTTTTGTGTGTGTATGTGTTTGACTACTGTTTCTATTAGACGTGTTTTGTGTGTGTGTATGTGTTTGACTACTGTTTCTATTAGACGTGTTTTGTGTGTGTATGTGTTTGACTACTGTTTCTATTAGACGTGTTTTGTGTGTGTATGTGTTTGACTACTGTTTCTATTAGACATGTTTTGTGTGTGTGTATGTATTTGACTAAGGTTCTATTTTAAACAATGGTCCATGATGACAGTTATCTAATTTTGTAGAGGTCTACACTAGTATCATTTGTGCTTGATTTGGCTTAAATACTCAAACGCAGAGCTTTATATTTAACTATGTTTTGTGGTGGCAGCCATCTTTGTTTTGATCAACACCAAAAACTCACACTAAGTAGAGAACCATCTGAGAAATATTCTTTCCTTAAGAAAAATGGCTGCCACTTCTACCTTAGAATTTGCTATTTGAAGTGTTTTACTGATCATATTTGAACAAATTTGTATCGAGTCATTTTAATTGGTTCTTTGGGTTCAGAGAAGATTTTTCACAAAGGGAAATATTTGGGTCGGGTGACCTAAAAACTTGCTATGAAATAAACTATGCATTTATTTGTCTGAAATTATCACACTGGATATATGTGATAAAGTTGTCAATCACAATTAACGGCTTACACTGGTTGTTCTTCAAGGTACAATGTAACAGTTTCTCACACTAGTAAATATAATGTGTTAGTTACAAGCCTTTCCCAAGATTTCCGTATGCTAATGAAATGCAGAAATATTAAAAATGTGCTAATTGCAAATTGTTATCTTGAAACAACATCGATTTTTTTGGACAAACCATTCGCAAAATAAATGACGAATATGTTCAATAAGAAACATACATGATCTAAAACGGACTGACAAGACATTTTTGTCACGCAAAAGGATCAAATTTACATGAAACATTAAAAGTAAAACAAAACAAAATATTTTATAAAAACAATATAAATTATTTAATTTGTCGTCTTGTCAATCAAGATATTGCACGAAAACGAGGCTGACAGCCTTCACATTGTTATTGAATGTCTGTATGTACATTGTGCTTGGTTACGAGCACTTAAAAAATAATATCATTGAGATTCAGTTTTAAAACATCATAAATATCACAATAACAATAATAAACAATAATATAAACAGAACAAAAATGTTTTTGTCATGCGCAAGACAAAATTGCACTATTATTAATGTCTGATAATCCTCTTATGGTCAAGAAAACTGAAGAAGAGGCTGCGAATGCATGGCAAGATGGCCGAAATTATTCATGGGCTGAAATTGTTCATTTGTTTGATGTGACACAGCATTATTCTGACAGACATACCATTCGTTTAACTGTGACATGCTCGGTTGTGGCAGTGTGGGTGTTGGATGTATTGGAAGTGTTGGACTAGCTGTAGAAGACACTGTATGTAGCTCCTGTGGGGGACTATCGGGTTCACTACTACAAGGCGATGAAATAGGCTGCATAGACTTTAATGAATTCGGACTGTGGTTAGAGTCACTGTTTTCACTAGTTTCTTCATTGACTGAGAATTCTGTTTCGGTGACGGGTGAAATATTACCATGGATTTTCATGTGTTTCCTGAGTGAACTAGGGTGTGTGTATGTCTTCTCGCATCCTCGCACTCGGCAACAGTATGGCTTGTCACTTGTGTGGACATGGGAGTGCTTCTTTCTGTCTGAGCTGTTGGCAAACCTTCTGTCACATCCGGGGAACTCGCATGGGAATGGCTTCTCTCCTAAGAAAACAAAATGACATTAAATATATATTTTTAACTTGTAACTTTGTAATGAAACTACGTTTTTTTTATATCTCTCGCACCCAACTGGGGTCGACTTAAGGTGTCTTCTGTACTTCAGTGTTTGATTGTATAATTTCGCTGCCGACTTGCTTGGGGTCTGACAGAACTGGAATATACAGAAATGAAATACATATCTGGTGAGCTATATTATCCAGTATTATATCATATTGTGTAACTGAACAATCAACGATTAGCATTTGTGACATGAAGAACATCTTTGGAAGTGAAGCCAAGAATCATCCTCGGGATTCTACATGTATTTCAATGAAAAAAAAATTTTTCAAACAAACAACGAACCAATTCTTTATTAAGCTCCGACATGTATATTTATTAACAGAAGTTACTATGGAAAATAAATTCACCTGTTGTCCTTGTTTACATTATATCAGATCTCTACTATTTTGATTTTCTTCGGATTATATATGAAATGTTGGTTTTATTTTTATATTATTTTTTTATTGAAATAGAGGTAAAGTCCCTCCTTCAGATATAACATAATTATGTCAGGTTCTAGACAAGTATCTTTGATATTTGTGACTTATGACGGTTGAGCTACAATATCCATGTGATAACTGACCTACACAGCTAGTGTTAATGGAAACCTTTACAGTAAGACATTGATTTACATAGAGTTGATCGAATGACATCTTTGTAATGTATTCCTTCACAAGGCAAAATGTTAAATTTTCTCTGTCCGTCATGAAAAACAGTTCAATATTTCGTGGTGAAAGTGTAAAATTCCAAAATAATATGGCTTTACTTGTATTGTGCCCCATAGGGCAAATTACTAAAACATCTGATATTTAAAACACATTGTACGATCAAAATTTTGACCTCCTTTATGGGTTTTCAGACTTTGGTAATAAATGTCCAACAAAATGATTTTACATATAAATTATAAACATAATTTGAGTATCTAGCCATTTTTTAAAATGAATTACTTTTGCAACTTGTTGATATGGTAGATGGTTTCTGTTTTTCTAATTATGATATTTAGTTCTTGGTTTCAGTGACTTTTATTGCAAGAAAAAAAACATAAATTGTTGTACCACCGTGAGAAAAAAACATGATGAGTTTTCAGTGATTTTCTCGTATACTTCTTCTACATTGATTCTATGCAAACTGATGTTTTTATATTCTGCACATCTTTATATTTTTTTTAAATAACGATTTTCGTTATTTTAATTTCAAATAATTCTAAAATTAAGAATTTACAAATAAATTCAGATGTTAATCATCAGTTAACATGACAATAAACTCAATTGTATTAATTTCTAAATTGAATTTAATATTTTATTTGTTTTATATTTTTTCCAATTTTTCTCGATCGCAATTTAAAAAAAGTAAAAATTTATATATATTGTTTTTGTCATTTGAAAATACATGTTAAGATATTAAGAATCAAATTTCAAATGTGTCACACTAATATATATATAATGTAAATAAGTTTCTATAGGAGCAAATTAAATCTTACCTGTATGCGTTCTTTTATGGATTTTCAGGTTCTCAGATCTGGCAAAGACTTTTCCGCATCCTGGAAATGGACATGGGAATGGCTTTTCCCCTGTATGTACTCGGATGTGGTTCACCAGTTTGTATTTTGCCTTGAATGGTTTACCTTCTCTAACACACTCTTGCCAGTAGCAGGCATGATCATTCTGTTCTGGCCCTCCAACATGGTCTACTGTGATGTGAGTGACTATCTCGTGCATCGTGTTAAAAATCTTGTTACATGGCTTTTTTGGTTCATGCTGTTCTCTGTCTACCCATAAACATGTATGCTCTTGTTTGATCTGGGGTCTCATGTAACGGAAAAATGCACCTGAACTGTGAGAGGCAATGTTCATAGGGTTCATAGCGTTCATGTGGCCCATACCGAAGTGTTGCGAATGTCCAAAATGTTCTTGTCTGACTAATGGGTTGAACTGGTCGGCTCTTGAGTAGATATCCGTTGCAAATCTCATCTGTTCATTCAGGTGTCCGGTATGCGGAGAAGGATCATGATAGTTAGGAAACAACACACGGTTTGCACTGTCCGAATGTGAGTAACTCCCTGGAGTCGGAAATATTCCGGAATGTGTTGAGCAACTGGCATCGTGTGATGGAAAGCTTATATCAGGACGGCGAAAGAGAAAGTCTCTAGATGAATAATTATTCACATGGTGCGACATAGGTACTCCATATCCATTTGGCGGTGATGTGTACGGGGGACTAGATTGGCTTTGTATGCTGCTCTCTATCATCGGGTGAGGTGGACTCAACTTTAATGCGCCGGGTGGCAGGTGTGGATTGTGTGAGGTATCCACATACGGGCTGATCATCTCGTTGCTTCCTCGGTTAATCATACGGAGATTATAATCCTTTCTATTTCAGAACTCCCAGTGGAGGCAATATTGTTAACTAATAAAGTCCTCAAAAGTCTATGTTTCGCTTCTTCTCACTCTGTTGAATTGAAGAATAGCAGCTGCGATGTGAAGCTCTCTGAGAAGTTTTCGAGATAAAAACTCAGTCGGATCCCAATAGCAGGCCTCGAATTCTTAATTGTAAAAAATAACAGTTAAATATTAGATACTCCTTCGATCGTTTCAAACTGAGTCATATGATAATGGTTACATGCGGATAACAGTTGTATTTATTGATCATTCTCAAGATTAAGTTGTGAAAAAGGAGGAGTCTAATAATTCGGCCATTTGATTGGCTCAAGAGTTAATCAAATCATTTTAATCAAAACTCCGCCTACTTTTTGACACGTTATTCGTGATGATTAATAACATCTGTTTTTCATCACGTCAATTTTAATTTTTTTATTATCAAAATCTTAATTTTTGAAATAAAAATATAATAATTTGACAATTTATTTTAAATAGTAAATGTTAAAGCGTCTTTTTCTTTTTTTAAATATTTTTATTTTTTGCCATTTGAAACATAAATTAGATTTGATTTAATATTGAATAATTTACATTGTTTTATATAAGTTTTTAACGGAATATTTTTCTGTTATATAAGGTATGTCATTCTTTGAATAATTGATAGAAAACTAATTTCATCACTATATTTGTTTCAAATATCGTAATATTATAATTAAAAGTAGAAAAAGAAAAGGAAACCATTTATTTTTGAAACAGTATATATTTAAATAAAATGGGGAAAAATAAATGAATAAACTTTATCTTAATATACCATGGAAATTTGGGAGCATTTAATTTAAAAAAAAATTTTTTGTTGGAAATTATTATAATTTTTGAATCGAAAAGAAAAAATTTACGACAATTTTCTCATCTTGTTATTTACGTACAAAATACAAAAATATATGCTAGACACACAAAAAGATATTATTTTTAATCGGAAATTGCAAATCATATCTCGGACTACCTTTGGTTTTAAAAATGTTTTTAGAAAATTATGAAAGAATAAATACAGGCACTGTTATTGTAATTATGAGTTTATATTATATATACATGTACATTTATAAAGTATATCAACGTTTTGTTTTTGATATCTCATTTGTATATAATCTTATTTACAGTGTAGCAGATGTAGACCCCTGTGTCGAAATCTTACACTGATGTAGACCCCTGTCACGAAATTGCGCACTCAGAAGAGATACAGCATCATAATCTTATTTTGATCATGGAATCCATACTGATCAGATGATTACTAAATAATTTTATAAAATAGAGGGTTAGGGTAATGGTGTTTAACGCCACTATAAAATAGAAATAGAGCAAAGTACAGTATGATTAAAATGAAAATATCAAAAATAGAAAAGAAATTTTCCAATAATTCAACGAAGTCATCTCCACAATTTTTGTTTTTGTTTTGATCTTTTCTGTAATTAAAACCTTTTCAGGCCAATTTTGATATCAATAACGATGTCATTTATGTAAATATATCCATTACATAAATTATTTAAAAATGGAGATCTTCAAGAATGCATTTTTGAAATGATTTTGTGCTTATTATAACTTGATGCATGCAAAATCATATATATATATATAAAGTGTTTAATTCTTTATCACTTTGTTTTGTGTACTTGGTGTTGTTTTACAAACCATTTTAGACGTTTATATATATTCTCATAAACCATTGCAAGTTACAATAAGGCATGCAGAAAAATACATGAAACAATATTTACATTATATCATAATTCTGGACATGAATAAATGGACTTGTTTAAATTTTAATAATAGAGAATAAATATATAATAATAATATTTGTGGGTACCATTTTCTTCTGATTATTATTTACAGATTCAAATTACTTCCATATTTCTCTTGACATGCATATATATTTGTATATAAGTAAAATGTAGATTACACAGGAAGTGATTTTAGGGGTGTGATTGTGTGATTATAAATCTATACCCCTAATCAGTGTCAGTCACTGACAAACTAACATATTCGTGTGCCAAAATTCTATCCTCTCTAAATATTATTTTGATCATAATCAGATTTTTATGACAATAATCGTCAGCAAATATTAACTTAGTATTAACATAACTGTTGTTTTATCAATTCATGTGTTATAGTAAGATTATCAACTGCGATAATCCGGGAATATCCGTTCTTACAATAACGTTTATCCTTCTTAACTCTCCCACTTCGTTAACGTTAGACGGTGCCATAACCATAACGTATAAGCGCATCTTCTTGTCATATTTTTTCGCGTGTGAAAAGTAAAAGCGGATTAAGAAAAGGCTTCTTAAACCGTTATGAGTTCATATCTTTCACATTATTAGGAGGTATTGAATTCTGATCAGCTCGTTAGTATATCTGTCAGATCAAAAGATAAAATGTTATCTGTCAAAATCTTAAAGATTAGTGTTATCAAAACAATGAGAAATAATGATCATTTAAAAAAATAAACAATTTAATTTCTTAGTATTAAATTTAGTACGTGTTCACGTTTGTCTTGTGTTTTCATTTCTTAAATTTAGATCTAATGCACGTGCATATGATACATGAAAATAGTACCAAAAATCATGTAACTGTATTATTTATTTACAAATTGACATAATTTTGGTGACATGTATGTATATAGATTATTGTATTAGGATCTATTCAGAGACAAACCACAAAATACAGGGGCCGTGTTCTCGAAAGTGTCTTAGGACTAAGACCTGTCCTAAGACCATCTTAGGACAAATCTTAGCCCTAAGTCGTGTTTTCGACCATGTCCTAATTTAGGACATGTCGCAAAATTTGTCTTAACTTTAGGACATCTATTGAGGTGTCCTAAGATGGTCTTAACCCCGAAATTGTAATATAATTTGATATTTTGTACCAAAAACGGACTTTAAGTTGTAGAACATGATTGATATACACCTTTATGCTGTTTTTAAATCTAAATAAGTAAATTAACAGTGATTTTTCTAATATAATTTAAACGGCTTACGAGATATCTTTTATTCATCTTTAATCAGTAATTCATTGAAAATTTGAAATCAGCTCACTCGAAAGTAACTACACAAAAATAAGGGCAATGACTGTACTTCATTATAAAAAAGTGTTACACATTAGTTATATACAAATGTATCGTATACAGAACTACGCATATAGAGAACTGCAAATTAAGGAAAACAAGAAACAGACTTATGGGATGCAGCGTAAAAAATAAATGAAATTGACAAAAATCTTTATTTACATCTTATATTTCATTATGAATATTTTTATCAAGGGTTTGCTATATATCAATATTGGAAATAGTTGTTGTACACAATATTTCTATTTTTCTAATAATTGCGTTGACACGTAGGACATAGTTAAGACATCCTAAGTTAGGATAGTCCTAAGATAGCTTCGAGATCACTCCTGTGACATGTCCTAAGATGGTCCTAAGACCATCCTAAAAATCGTCCTAAGACATATCTTATGACAAATCTTAGGATACTTTCGAGAACACGGCCCCAGAAGTTTATTTCTCAGTATATTTTATGATCAACCTTATTCGATAATGACAGTGAATAACCGTTTTTTTTTTAAATTATTATTTGAAAAGAAGAATGTGTTTGTAAATTTCTTCCTCCAACGAGAAAAGGTTAGATTGATTGCCTATTACATCAAACGAGCAGCATTTCAGATTCAT
Source organism: Bathymodiolus brooksi (assembly GCA_963680875.1). Lineage (NCBI taxonomy): Eukaryota > Metazoa > Mollusca > Bivalvia > Mytilida > Modiolidae > Bathymodiolus > Bathymodiolus brooksi. Next base: position 48,312,903 of record OY804576.1, on the reverse strand, counting down.
TCGGCGATGAAAAAATAAAATAAAATTCAATTCTTTTTAAAGACTATCTTATGAAACGAAAGTTTAAACAGTGATGGTCAACAATTCCACCAATATCAACAAATCGAAGAACTTATATCTCTCAACTTACATCACTGAACACATAGACAAAAATCGTTCACGACATATATTAATATAATTTCAGGTCATAGTGTAACTCGAATAATACTGCGCCCTCTATCGCCACTACGTTAATGTAGCGACCAACGGGAGCGTAATATAACGACTGGATTATTCGGGTTAGTCATAGTGAGGACAAACACAAACATGTTACAGTGTTAAACTACATGTTAATGGCACCACAACCCCCTCTCTTGGTAACAAAATCTCGAACGGCAATACCTATATTAACGTTTTGTTTTATTTTATTTTGTTATCTTCTCCACCAATAAAACTGACCGCCATGATATAACGAAAATATCGTTGAATGTGGCGTTAAACACCATAACCTCCTATTATTTTTTTTAAAAACTGCATGAGAATGTAAAAAGACTTACTCAAACATTGTACTTGTAGTTACGACCATTATTCTAACAAACATTTCTGTACAAGTAAAAGTATAAAAGATATTTTGTTTGTCACATCTCATGCCTGCGTTGTTTCAAAAACTTATGCATGTATATATTTACAAGGTCCTACAAGAGATAGACAATAACTGCAGAGAGTAAACTATTTTTCATACATCTAATATTCAAATTGACAAAACAATGGATTGTAGATACCGCATCGTTACCAAGTTTTGAAATTGGGCATTATTCACCACCATTCAAATGCATGTCGTCAGTCGCACGGGTGTTTGTCTATAAAACGGAAAACCAATTATAATATATTTTATTACATAATGATTTTATTTAAGCAATTTTATTGGCTATCATGCTGTCACCTGACATTCCGTAAAATTTGATATTGTTTGATTAAAACTCGTATTGACTTGGTTTCACTTTCGTTTTCCATTGCATTATGTATGACGTCATAATGAAGTGATTAATTTCATATTGACTTGGTTTCACTTTCACTTTTCATTTTAATGTAATAAGACAATTACAGTCTTTTGTATCGGTCAATACGAGTTTTTATGGACCTTAGAAATCAATATTCAACTCAGCCTAAAGGCTTCGGTGAATATCGTTTTTAAGGTCCATAAAAAGTCATATTGACCTCAACAAAAGACTATAATTGTATAATATGTATATGGATACCAAAAACAGATTTAATTTTTTTTCATAGAATCCGCCTCAAATTATTTTTGGCAGTTGTGGGACGAATATTTTCAGGTATTTAGTGAACATTATCCTGTAGGTGATTAACTGATCTTTGTAGAAAGTGCTATATTTTGTATATATTTAGAAAATACTATGATGTAGTAACTGAGAATGTGTGAGATAGTAAAAGTTAAAGGTCATGCTGAAAAAAAATATCTTGTTTTAAGCATTTTCTAGGATGCCTACAGAAGAAAATAACTAAATAAAAGAGGTTCTGTTTTTTATGTGAGTGAAAAACAGGGTTAATTGTTATTAAAAGCTGCTATGAAAAGTCATCACAGAATGTTTTAAACCGTAACTTCAGTCTTGTTATACCTATTTCGGCCTATCTTTTCTCGTTCCTAACCGACATGCATCCCCGAATTAAAAAGATAATGATAACCCGCCACCGCTGGAAATCTTGAGTTTTTAATATGATACTCATTGGTCTGTTGTTGACAAGAATTGTATTGGTCTGAAGTCAAAATGTGTGACCTAAATGATAATTATTCAAAATCAACAAGACTGATGTTCTCATCCCAATTTTCCACTTTAAGAAAGATCTACATACAGCCAACAAACGACGATACCAACAAAAGCACACAAAAATCACTACAATAAGAACTACTTACCCTTCCGGAGTACCTGGGTTCACCCCCGTTTTTTAGTTGGGTTCTCTGTTTCTATGTAGTATTTTGTTAATCATTGTCCATTGACCTGTTTCTCTTGACCATTGTATTGTCTGTCATTCTGCCATTTACCACTTCTGATTACATATTTGGTATTTTCAAAATTTTCTTCCATATAGGTTTCAACCCGGGAATTTAAATTTAGCCATTTTGACATTCAACATATTTTACCGCTAGAATTGATACACGTTGTGTAAACGATGGAGGGTGGGGAGGGGTCATGAAATATTGTCTCATGTCATCATGAATTATATCGTTGATGTTATTTTATATTTTCCATAATGGCATATAGTTTTCCTATATGGAGGCAGAGTTAACTAGGGGCAACTTTTTCTTCTATTTGTCTACACGAGTCCTATTTAAAAAAAAAATGAAAATCGCTCCACTATTTATAATTACAATTAAAAGAGGTGGGATTGCGAGACAGTAAAAAAGGGATTTATTGGATAATTTGGATAATTTATACCTTGAATTAGTTATAATTGAAGTAGAAATTATTTTGAAAGGTTTCACTTTATGTTAACACAACGAAGTAATGAGGAGATATTCAAATGTGTATTAAACTATGTAAAAAAAAACTAGAAGGTTTACTCCTCAACTATAGTAATCATAGATGGTCATTGAAACTTGATTAAAGTAGCCATTTTTCTTTTTCATTCTTGTCTTTTTCTCTATTTTATCCTATGCATTTTTTGTTCTTTTTCTTCTATTAAAGAGAGGGCCCGGGTGGCTCAATGAGTTAGGTCGTTGGATCTGGCAACTCATACAAGCCTATCACCAATACAGCGTGGGTTCGCGCCCAGTTTTGTAAATTACAAAAAGGGTGTACTCGACTCGCAGTCGCAAGTGATAAAGTTTACCAGTTGCTTGCCTAGGGTCGGTGGTTCTCTCCGGGTACTCCGGCTTCCTCTACCACTAAAACTGGTCACCATGATATAGCTGAAATATTGCTGAAAGTGGCGCTAAACACCAAAATTCATTCATTCTATTAAAGAAAGTAAATTTTCAAAATTAAACCTGTTTTTTAACTTCACCAATATCTAATAATATGGATTAAATGAAGCTTATAAAATTGACATTATGGTGACATTCTGTTAACTATGTATCTTGTTTGTTTGTTTGTTAATGTTGTAATTTGAAAAATTCTATTATTCTACACATCTACCATGTTAATAATTCTTATTACGGTATTGTGTTTTTATTGATAGAAAATAAATAGTTGTTATTTCAAATTTAACATTTAACTCCCACTCGGTAGATCTATTATTTTCCCATTTTTTCGTTGACGCATTTCATTAGCGAAGATTCCTGTTCCAAATTTCATTCCGATGTATTCCTCTTCGTAAATTATTTTTTTCTCATATTTCATAATTTACAAAAATCAACTGAAACTGTTTTGTAATATAAGGAATCATACCATGGTTTAAAAGTGTATATCGTTATTGATTTATGACCAAAACTTCAATTGAGAGGAGTCGTCGTGGCCGCAATCGTATGGTAATTGGATTTACAACTACCCAGTCAAGCAGTGCCTATCACCACTGATGTTGTGAGTTCGAATCTCGATCAGGGCGAGGTGTACAACATTACATGTACATTGTATGTAATAAAGTTTGTCAGTGATTTACGACAAGTCGAAGGTTTTCTCCAGGTCCACCGGAATCCTCCACCAATAAAACTGACCTCCAAGATATAACTGAAATATTGTTGAAAGTGGCGTTAAACACCATCAAACAAACAGGCAAAATCAATTGAGAGTGGCTTGAAAGATTTGCCACATTTCAGTAAATTTGTGTAGTAAGGTACTAATTTATTACACACCGAAAAATAATTGACCAAAGACATTTAAAGTTTGTTTTTCAAAAGCACACGTAATCGATAATTATGGATAACTTTTCCTTAACAGCAGGGGGTGGGGTCCGACCACATGGTAACTGATACGGTTGTAAAAAATATGTTATTTCTATCATTTAATGTAAATCTTTATATCTAATAAAAAGAATGAATCGTCATCTGTACAAAAATAAGTGTAAGTTTTTTTTTCAAAAAAGAAAATAAAACAAATCAAATTCTATTAATTAATAAAATATTCCTATCTGTGAAACCGCCACAAAGGTTCTCTTAATAAGTAGAGAAGATATTACATTTGTAGAGAGTAAATAAGAAATAAAAAAAAAATGCATTTGTGTTATGCTAAAAATATTTAATGTATAAGTATCGTGAGGTATATATATCGGACGATGCCGTCGTGGTAGTTGGATTTACAACTACCTATGCAATCAGTGCCTATCATCACTGGCGTTGTGAGTTCGAATCCTGCACAGACGAGGTATACTAGATACAACATTATGTGATAAAGTTAGTCAGTGACTTGTGACAGGTCGGTGGTTTTCTCCGGGTACTCCGGTTTCCGTCGCGATATAGCTGAAATATTGTTGAAAGTGGCGTTAAACGCCATAATTCAACCACACCAACCAATATATGGGACGGTAATGAATATCCGTGCTGTGTGAAAACGAGTCATAGAACATACTTCAAAAAAGTCTGCAGTAAAAAAAATTGTATATAGAAAACGCGAGACTAAAAACAAAACGTGATATATTTCAATAGAAGACAAAACAAGACAAATACTTTATTAA